>CM028136.1:883951250-885411875 GCA_016271365.2 Neoceratodus forsteri
ATCATACCGTCATTCTTTGTGCTGTGCTGCTAGCAGGAGGAAGCAGCACCGCAGTAATCCAGAATGTGCTGAGCAAAGATAGGAGGCAGGCAGTCTGCAGCAGCAAAATGGAGCTGAAATGAATGGAGCAGCACTAGGCTGAGCCCAAAACAGTGAGTGTCCAGCAGAAGGCAGCCAGCTATGGCAGGCAGCAGCGAGGTACGTGTGCTGCTTCATAGGTAAGGAACGGTCCAGGCAGGTCTGCTAGATGTTGCAGGAAAGGGAAACCCCAACCGGAATTGGGAGCTATGACGGATGAACTGAGGCATGGCAGGCAGAGCCCCCAAAAAAGAAAAAGCAGAGAGAGGGATGGAGCACGGAGGGAGGAAACACAATGGGAAGAGAAGTGGAGCGAGCAAGGCAATGGCCAGACAAGACTGGAGAGCAGGAGGCAGACTAGAAGGAAGGGGAGGGGGCGGACCAGCTGCATCACCGAGAAGTGAGTGCGACTCACTCTAAGTAGAGCAGCTATAGTCAGATAGTTTAAGTAGGTTGTGGGGGAGGAGCTCTTCCCCCACATAACTACAGGCATGTGCCTTTCCATTATCAAGACTTTGAAAACTATAAAATCACACCAAAAAGGACAATGTATTTGGGCAAATAACACTAAGTAAGACTTCCTTCATTAAAGTGCTCAAACAGAGAGGGACTGCTGCTGCACATATTTGAAGTCTTATGAACCTAACTATTGCCTACCAGCTAATAATATAATACCAATCTCTTTTACTCAAGGACAGCCTTAAGGTCCCATTCCTCATTGAAACCCACTGGTTGAAAAGTGTTTAATATAAAAATCCAGCACCTTTCTTTTTGTAATAATCTTCCAGTGCTATCACCACCTCTATGCAAGGAGGTGACCCACTCAATTCCAGAAAAATTTAAGCCTTCACTCTACTCAGAGAACCCCCTCCTTAAACTACAACCAGAGGGCAAAACCATTCCACAGATCATCAACATATTTACAATGGAGTAATTCATCAAAATCTTTCCTACAGTTGTGCAGCTTTGGGTAAAAGAATACTGACTTGAAAGTGGGGAAAAGGCAATTTCTTTAGCTGAGGACTATTAGATGACCAGATAAACACAGCAGCAGTGAAGTAACAGGCAAGGAATGGTAAGACCCTCCTTTTCACAATTTAACTCCATATCAGATAAAAACTCGAATGGGGGTAACAAATCTGCACCCAAACCCTTTATTTGCTATAACTTTAATATGCCAGGCCATGTTACAAGAAACTGCCATAAAAATAAGGAGGGTAACACTGGAGCAAACTTTACTTTGGGTAACTGTGGCAATATTTAACAGATGTCAAGGTGGGAGATAAGATTGTGAAGGGACCTATAAACTGGAGGGAAGCAGACAGACCCTGGTGCGTGTTGAAGTTCTGGGAAAGTACTGTGCAAAAGGATCAGGTTCTGGGGTCATCTGCATCCATGGGGACTCCACCCAAGTGATTCTAAACATTAATGGGGTGCAACACCAAATTAAAGTGGAGGTAGTACCAAGGTTACCTCACCTGTGATTACTGGAAATGGTTTTCCAGGATTTGCTAAGTTTATCACAGAGGGAGTAAACCCTGCTGTTTCGGCAGCTGTGTTATCAAGAGCACCGGCAAAGAAAATCTCAGATGTTGGGGACTCTTTTCCTTTCGGTGACTTTGATTTGGACTTGTTTGAGCCCAGGTCCAAGATCTGAAGTCCAGGAAAGAAAAGACACCTGAAAAAACAGTGGCAACAAAACATGATGGACATAAGGGTTGATACAAAAATGCTGAAACTAAACTGATAACTGATTGTGATTTTTTTCGAAGCAAACTAACAATGTTTATCTTCCTGGTTATTTTAAGCAGCTAAAATGAAACCACTCTCTGTTAGGCTGGGTACTGCTTCTCATCCACACCATCTAGTGGAATCCGGTATCCTTCCTGATGCCTACAGTGATCATCATATGGTTTACTGTGTGCATAAGTTATATCATCCTAAAGCCGCCCCCCCATTCATATATCTTAGGTATTTTAAATCACTTGACTTTGCCTCTCTCCTAACTGATTTTTGGTCAATTGATTGGCCCCCATCTCTGCAGCCTGTAATATAAATTCTGCCCTACATTATTTGTTGTCTTAATTTTTGGCTGTATGGGATCATCATGCACCCCTGCAAAAAACAGAGTGTGTGGTTCACATCTTCCCTAGATATTGGCTGAGGTACTTACTGGTCTCCACAACAGATACCTTGCCTTGTGTACAGGTACTTTTAAAATCACTGGCTCCCAATCTCCATTTGCCAAATAGAGACACCTTTGCAATGCCTGTACTAAAGCCGTCAAACTTGTGAAGTCTGAATATTTTGCTTCAACATTTCAAAACAACATTAAAAATTCCTCCAAATTCTGGAAGGTTATCCATTCCCTTTTCACCCCTCAGACCCAGTCTCCATCTCCTATTCTCAAGGTTGGTGGCTCCCTTATCTCTGACCTGTCTGCTGTTGCTATGTCTTTTAACACATACTTAACTACCTGTGCCCTTTCTCTAATCCTTTCCTCCCCTTCCTCCTTCCTTCTCTCTCTCTCTCTCTGCCTTCCTCTCCTCTTTCTTTTTCCTTCTCTCTTATCATTCCCCTTGTTTCCCTTAAGGCACTGCTTGTTCTTAATCCTCTAAAGGGGGTAGTGCTGGTGGTCTTGACCATAAGCGTCTCCTTCTCTTAGTTCTTGCCATTGCTCTGTCAATTACTCTTCTCCTTAATCTTTCCTTTTCCTCTGCCTGATATTTGGAAACAGGCTACTGTCATACCTCTTCACAAAGGTGTTGATCCCACCTCTCCTGGTAACTTCCATCCAATAGTTCTCCTTTCCACTTTGGTTAAGTTACAGAAACATATTTTTATCTCAGCTCACTTCCTTTCTTGACAAATCCTCCTTTTCACACCTTTCCAGTCGTTTTTTTGGAAACCCTACTCCACTTCCATCTCCTTCCTTCTGCTCACTAACTTCTTACTCACAGGTATGAATCAAGGACTGATTACTTCTGCCATTTTTATTGATCTTGCGAAACCTTTTGACATGGTGGCACATCCCCTCCTTCTGGACAAACTTAGAGCAGCAGGCCTCTCTGACTCTTAAGTCAGTTGGTTTCATTCTTACATTGAAGGAAGGCCTCAAGCTGTCTGGATAAGAAAATCCATTTCATCTCCACTTCCCCTTAGCTCAGGTGTACCTCAGGGGTCTGTCCTGGGTCCTGTTCCCTTTTCCATTTTCTTAAATAACCTCAAAACTGTCTCTCTGCATCCATTCATATGTATGCTGATGACACAGTTCTTTTTGCTTCTGGCTCCTCTACCCATGACCCATTTTCCCAGCTGCAGTTGGATTTTTACAACATTCAGTGCTAGATCAAGTCTAACCAGCTGTCCCTCAATGCCAATAGAAACAAAAAACAGTCTCTATGATTTTTGGCACCCATCAGAGGTTTGCCAGGATTACTTCTCTCCCACTATTTAATATCATTGATGGTACTAAGATTGAAGATGTCCCTTCCTTCAAGCAATGCACTACCATGGAGGGGTTTAAACAGGCATTGAAAACCTTTTTATAGAGTCTCGTGTATGATGGCTCCATATAACTCTGATCCCCTGTTATTTATTTTATTTGTATGTTATTTATTCTGTTATTACGTTTATTGTTTTAATATGACCGGTTTTATTTTTTTGTAAAGAGCCTTGATGGCCCGAAAGGCGCTTATGCGAAATAACATTTATTATTATTACCTCTGGGTCTGCCTTGACCAACACCTCGATTTCTCAGTGCATATTGATGCACTCCAGCATAAGCTGCACCCTAAGCTTGGAGCATTGTACAGGAATAAACCTAGTATTCCACTTCCTGCCTGCCGAGAAAGTGTAATGAAAATGATTCTCCCTGTCTTTGACTACAGTGATTTAGTCTGCAGTGTAGACTCTAAATCCTCCTTTGCCAGACTGGACCCCTATTTTTATTCTTTCTGTCATTTTGTTCTAGATTGCCCACCTCGTACTCGCCAGTGCTCTCTTTACACAACCTTTTCTCTTCCCTCTCTTGATGTTAGGTGCCTTTCCCATTGTGTCTCTTTTATACACAAATTCTAGTTTGGCATCCTTCCCTCTTATCTCAAATCCCTTCTGTCCTCTCCTTCTTCGTCCTCCTACCCTCTCTGCAAGAAAATATCCCATTCTCTCTCTCTATTCTTCTAGGAAATCTACTATTGGTCAATCTGCTTGTTCTTACTGATTTCCTAAACTCTGGGCCTCCTTTCCCCTTTCAAGCTGATATGCTTGTTCTCCTTCCTCCCTAAAGTCTTTTCTTTTAGACTTTTGTTATCCTACCAGTGACTGACTATGACCCTTTCCTCTTCATTCTCCCCTTCACTAGTTTTGTCCTGTTTATTATTTTTCCCTTCTTTACATATGAGTGTACTTTGTGCTCGTATTCATGTACTATTTGCCTCTAATATCTATGGTTATATTAATCATACTTCTATAGTATTGTATTTGGCTTCTTATTTTTAGTACTTTTATAGTTTAGCTATCTCCCTTTCCCCTTCCCTCAGGCTACTTCCTCAAACAAGCTGTTATCAGCTCATTATGTCTTTCCTGGTTAAACTTTTAAATCAGTCAATTAATAAATATGCATACTGTCACAGCCCCCAAAATGGCAGCAGAGCTTGACAACATTTTCAGCACAGTGGGCATCCCTAAAGAAGATTATTACTGATCAGGGTAGCAGTTGTGGTGCTGCATTGCTGAAGGATCTATCACCTACTAGGTATCACTGCCATAAGAACTTTCCTTATGACCCTCTGATGGACAGTCTTGTTGGGTGTTTTACTCAAACCCTAAATGCATATTAAAAATATTTCTGAAAGGTGAAGGAACGACTGGGAACAATACTTACCTTACCTGCTTGCAGGAAGTGCTACAAACATCAGTAGGTTTTTGGTCGTTTAAATGTTGTATGTAATAAAAAAAAAAACATAGGAAGATAACCCAGCTCAGAAAGAATCTATTACATCTTATATGCATGTGCTGAGAAAGGAACTGGCAAAATACATTGAAATTGCTGACAGTAATCAAGAAGAAGCCCCAAAACAGCTGAAGGAGAATTATGACCATGTGGTAAAGAAAAAGTATTTGAGCCAGGTTCAAAGGTCTTGTTATCATTACCCACTATAGAAAACAAACAGTTAATTAAGTGACAAGGGCCTTATAAAGTGCTTAGATGTGCTGGTACAGTTAACTATGAAATTGTGACCCCTGATAGGAAAAACCTGATCAAGATATACCATGCTAACCTCCAGAAACAAAATGGGTTAAAGACAACCACTGTAAGGTAGCCTTGATAGTATTGCCAGAAACTACTAAAGAAGATACTGACATAGTTTACGACAGATTGGAGCAAACTATGATTTCTGATGTGTAAAGGTGCATGTTTATTTACCCAGATAACAAATCACACAAATCTGTAACTTGGTAAAACATTTCCAATTACTTTTACTACAGTGCCAGGCTGAGCTAAAGGGGTTGAGCACATAATAGTGACAGAGAATGCTTGTCCTATCAGACAAAAGTTATACAGATTACCAGAGCAGTTAAGAGAAGATGTGGTTAAGGAAATACAAAATATGGAACAGTTTGGTATCAGTGAAGAATTAAGAAGTCCTTGGTTATCACCAGTACTGATTGTAGATACAAAAGAAAGGGGTGTAGAAATCTGCCTTGATTTTAGGAAACTTGATCAAATGTGTGTTTTTGACAGCTATGCTATGCCCAGGATAGGTGATTGGGAAGTGTCAGGTACATTAAAACAGTGGCGGCTTCTCGGGCCTCAATGAGGGGAGCTGCATGCAACATCTTCCAGCTGCAAGGACAGAGGCAGCAGAGCCCACAGCAGTGGCATCTTTTGGCAGCAGTGGTGGCATCTTTTGGCCACAAGGTAGAGGGGACCAGACCGGAGATCGAGAGGAGCAGCAGAAGGAGGATTTTTGGGCAGCAGCGCTTGGGGTACCATGCGGCAGCCAATCCAGTCACAAAGTAAAGGCCCCAATCAAAGAGCAAGCCAAAGCACCAATTGGAGCAGGGGGTGTGCATGACAAAAGCCTTCCAGGCTTTAAAAGGAAGCCCCAGCTCAAGAAGGCAGAGAACAGCGGTGGCTTCTCAGAGTCGCAACAAGGGGAGCTGCAGGCAGCATCTTCCAGCCGTAAGGACAGGGGCAGTGGAGCCCAGAGCAGTGGCATCTTTCAGCAGAAGCAATGGCATCTTTTGGCTGCAAGGGAGAGGGGACTAGACCAGAGATCAAGAAGAGGAGCAGAAGGAGGATTTTCTTCCTACCCACCCACCCTAGCCCCGACCTCTACCTTGACCTCTATTAAATGCCCACAGGGTGCGGGGTCATCAAAAAAGAAGGAACTCATTGGTAATCTCAAATCACAGAAAAGGGACAAAAGGGTGGATCACTTAAACTTGTGCAACCCAGGAAGGAAATCATTGGTAATCTTAAAGCATCAGAAAAATGCAGATCACCTGAAACTGTTCAGAAAATGGGACTGGGGCAGTTATATTGCTTCTGGGGCTGATCACTTGAGAAACAAGGGGTACAAATTCAGTGCCCCAGATCTACAGGGATTCCTGTATTTTATAGGGATGTTGTGCCATTTACAGGAAATTGTTTCCATATACTTGTATTGGTTACACAGGACAACAAGGCAATTAAGCTTCCATAGGACGCAATGTAATCTACAGGTGAATTTCCATGGCACTGCAGGGACATTGCCAATTCAATCTGGGAGCACTGCAAATTTCTGCTTGTTGAATTAATTATGGTTGCCTGTCAGTTGGCTAACTGGGGGGACAGTATATACTAGTCACTTGATACTGGTCTGAAAAGGAGACTGGAGAAAAGAGGTTTTTATTGCTTCTGGGGCCACTCAAGCCAGCAGGAATGGGCTGGTCACTTGAGCAATGGGGGAAAAACTACTGTTTGTTGAAATAATTATGGTTGCCAGATATGGCTGCTTCAAGTGCTCAGTCAACATGCTGGCATATTCAGGTCCCCCATCAGCAATATATCCCTTTCTCTGCCATCCCCAAGGATGCCTTCTATCATTCTATCATCATCATCACCTTGTGCACTGCCAGGGTTTGCAGTGTTCAACATCCTGTCTATGGATGGCAGAGGATACATCTGCATCCTTGTGGGATGGTTGACTCTCCCAGGAGGTATGTTGCTGGCTCAAGTGGAAAAATGAGGCTCACGGGCATATCAGACTTGAGGCAGCTGAAGGGAATGGAGAAAGAGACTATGGAATTGGACACTAGATCTGGGTTCATTGGCTGGAGCAGGTTCGGTAAGGGGGGATGCTGGCTGGGAATGTGATCTCTAGTAGATGGGATGGGGTTAGAATACAGACAACATGAAGAAGGAGACAGCAAGCATCATAAGGATGCGACTATCATGCATGAACACCAGCAACAAAGTCAGCTTCTTGCTGTCAGTTCGAAGATCAGAAACAGGTGTCTGCTGGTGAAGGCAGTCTGGGTGCTAGGACACCACACTAACAAGAAGAATAAAGGAAAGGCTGTAGGAGAAGCATAAAGGTAATAGTTTTGTGTGATTCCATTGCTTCGGTCAGTGTGTGAGGGTAAAGGGCTACTACTGGACCAGAATGGTAGGTGGGTCAGCTAGTTGACCTGCCTGGAGTCATAAGGTCAAATAAATGTTACCAGGGCCAAGCAAAATGGCTGAGTAGAGGAGTAGACTATCATTCTTGGAATGAACAAAAGAAAGGAGTGCAAGTCTGAGGACATAGAAGTCATTCATGGAACTGCCATGTTTCTGAAAAATGAGTCCATGGTGATCTGTTTTAGATCCTCTAATCCTGAAGACTGGCAAGGTAGCAGTGGGCCAATAGACAGTCCTAGGGCCACTGCTCAGCTCAATCCTCAGCTTGCCCCTTGACCTGCCCACATACATACATTCACACGTGTCATCGCAGACACAGTCCTGTATACCTCAAAGCCCCTCTCCTGCTGATGTTTAAATCCAGACTACAGCTAGATTTCAACAATGTCCAACTCTAGTTTCTCTCAAAACAACTATTCCTAAACACCAGAAAACAGTCTCCATGATCTCTGGCACAAGGCAGAGACTATCCTGACTCCCTCCTACCACCTTTCACACCTGGGCCAGGACAAAGCTGGAAATTGTTCCTCCTTTAGATACCTCAGGTATGGCTAACCAACACCTCAATTTTCTATACTGTGATGCACTCTACAACAAGCTGCACCCCAAGCTTGGTGCACTGTCCCGTAACCAACAGGTGCATCCACTACCAGCTCGGCAGGGAAATTGTACAGAAAATGGTCCTCCTATCCTTGACTATGGTGATGTAGTATATGCTCCCAAACTACCAGAACAGACTGGACACCCTATTCCCTCTTTCTGTCATTTCACCCTTGACTGTCCTCCCAGCACACACCACCGCAGCCTCTACAGGAGTTGCACCTTCCCGTACTACCAAGATATGAGTGTCTCACTGCACCAGGCTCATGACCAAGTTCTGGACCAGGTCTCTACCCCTTTACCTCTATGATGCCTGTCTCACCCCCACCTTTGCACTCCCCCTCCAAAATGTTGACACCAGCTCCCTGAGTATCTCATGTATGACCACCACTGCAGGACAGGCAGCTTTCTCATATTGCATGCCTAAACTGTGGAATTCCCTACCACTGGCCATCTGACAAACCAACTCTGCCATCTAGCTAAACTTCCTGCCAGTTTCTGCACCTCCTGTGCATGCACCTAGATGACTGGTAACTCTAAAAAGTGACTAGTCTATGATGGCTGACCCCGCTGCTGGTGTGCAGCTATGGTCCAACAGTTTGACTGACCATCTCCCTCCTCCTGGCTAATACCCCAAAAATACCTTTTATGAAGGCTACTTTTTTTGTAACCACATTCTTGATCATAGCTGTGCTGTACCTACTCATCTTAGCAGTTGTGTACTTGCTGTATTGTTATATTCTGATTGCCCCCACCGCTGTCATACATGACTGTACTTCACCAGTAATTCCTTCCACAATGCAACAGGCTACCTGTATTCTAATCCTCTGGCTGTACTTTCTGTACTTGATGTGCCTGCACTCATACATTACTGATGCATTTACATTCTGTGTTGACTCCCCTGTTCCTCACCCTCCAATTTCTGTACATAATGTGTTTTGTAATCATGCATTTTACTGTTGTATTCTGCTCTGTGATGCCTCCCTTGCTCCCCACTCCCCAGGGCATGTCTGGAATTGAGTGGTAGTCTGCTCAGCATGCCTTCCTGGTAAAAAAGTAAATAAATAAAGACAGGCTAATGCTTGGCTTATGGTTTGGTACAAGATGGAGTGTTTGTATTTCTTACCTACTGGAGGGCCTTTTGAGAAAAGGGATGCTTGCATACCAAGGATGGGTAGCATCCATACCAGGAGGAAGTAGGTACTGGCCAGGAGATTGGACCAGGCAATCAGAGGATTAAACTAGAGGATGGGGGGCAGTTCAGGGAATCCACAAGGGTGGTATGAAAATGCAGGGAAACATAGGAGGAAGGACATCAAAAAATGTCAAGAAAAGAGAACTCCTAAGGACCAGAAAGTATAAAGGGGTAGCTATCCTTACTTGTATGCAGGCCATTATAAGGAGTACACCCAGCAAAATGGATGTGCTTGAGTGCCTAATGCACTTCAAAGTAGGGCTGTGAGAATACCTTTTTTTGAATATTTGGCCGAATATTAGGTATTCTGTTCTCAGATATTAATTATTCAGTAGTCGTTATAGACTAGAGAAAATGCTGTAGAGAAATACCATGGCAAGTCCTTCAAATGGCTTCAGGAAACGAGGATGAGCTGTCATGGCACTTTGGCTTGTACACTGGTGCCATAGGCTGTCGTTTGGCACTGCTGCTTCAGGAGGAGGATGCAGAGGTCACAGCACTTTGGCTGGTACACTGGTGCCACTGCCACATAGGCTGCCTTGTCCCATTGCTGATGCTTCAGGAGGAGGATGCAGATGTCATGGTACTTTGTCTTGTACCCTGGTGCCACAGGCTGCCATGTCCCACTACTGCTTCTGCAGGAGTATGCAGATGTCATGTCACTTTGGCTTGTACACTGGTGCCACTGTCACACAGGCTGTCTTGTGCTGCTGATGCTTCAGGAGGAGGATGCAGATGTCACGGCACTTTGGCTTGTACACTGGTGCCACAGGCTGTCTTATTGGGTACAGTTCTGCTGTGGAGTAGGATGCAGATGTCATGGCACCTTGGCTTGTACAATGGTGCCACAGGCTGTGTTGTGCTGCTGATGCTTCAGGAGGAAGATGCAGATATCACAGCAGTTTGGCTTGTACTCTGGTGCCACAGGCTGCCTTGCTGGGTACATTTCTGTTGTGGAGGAGGATGCAGAATTCACTGCACTTTGGCTTGTACCCTGGTGCCACTGCAACAGGCTGTCTTGTGCTGCCCAGATGGAACAATGTGCTTAATCCTGGAGATATTCCTAAGATGATAAAAGGAAGACTTGACGACCGCCGACACCTGAGGTCGTAAAGTCAGCCTGTTTTCAAGTACTAGCCCCAGGTTTCGCACCCATTCAGAAGAAGGGATCTGGAAGGCCCCAAGAAAAAGTTCAGAGGGCTGGCCAGCCCACAACCCCTCTATCCAGCAACCCAGGCCCACTACCATCACCTCAGTCTTTCCAGCGTTCAACTTTAACCAGCTCGAATTCATCCAATCCTGGATTTCAACAAGGCAGTTATTAAAGAACAAGATGGCTCTATCCTGGTCGGGACCAAAAGACAGGTAGAGCTGGGTATCATCAGCATAGCAATGAAACCTCAGCCCATACCATCTTACAATGTCTCCGAGGGGCAGCATATACACTACATACAACATGGGGGACAACACTGAACCTGAAACCCCACATAGGCAGAAGATTGGGTCAAGGAAAAAATCCACACACACTCTCTGACTTCTGCCAGTAAGGAAAAATGTAAACCACCTGATGACTGCACCTGTCAGGCCACAGATGGACCCCAGGCACCTGAGCAGTATCCCATGGTCCACAGTGCCAAAGGCTGAAGAGAGATCAAGGAGCACCAAGATAGAACAGCTTCTCTGATCTCTCACCATCAGGAGATCATTGAGCACCTGAACCAGTGCAGTCTCGGTACTATGCCTCTTTCGGAAACTGGACTGGAGAAGTTTGTAGATGTTATGGATGGTCAAGTGGTTCTCCAGCTGTACCGCTAATACTTTCTCAATCACCTTCCCTATAAAGGGAAGGTTTGAGATTGGTCTGTAGTTGACCAGAGAATCCAGGTCCAAAGAAGCTTTCTTTAGGAGAGGTGTTACCACCCTCCTTCAGGGAAACATGAAACTCACTAGATTCCAGGGAGCACAGACTATCTGTGCCATGACCAGGCCAATAATATCATAACCCATAATCAAGGCAGTATGGCCCGGATCCAAACTACAGCATGTAGGGTGCATACACTGGACAATCCGCATGACATCTGTGAACTCCGGCAGGAGAAAGGTACTCCAGGAAGCTCGAGGTGAGGTGACTGAACACCGATCACCAGCAATCCCCACAGAGTGAGTCATGAGAATTTCCGACCTGATGTCAGCCACCTTATGCGCAAAGAACCAAGCAAGTTCATAGCACTCTACTTGCAAAAAAGGTCTTCAGAGCTTGAGCAGGGTTTCCATTATTTTGCCCACAACTGAGGTTTGGCTTTCTGGTCTGTTGTTGCTTGCACTTTCACTGCTTCTGCTTTTGTGCAGAGGAATAACTGTTGCCTTCTTCTAATCTTGGGGGGACCTTCTCCAGCTTGAATGATAGGTTGAAAAGATTAGCTTCGCTCACCCTTCTTATGCAATGGTTTGCAGTGTTTAGTATAGCCATTTTAGATAAAACAACCAGCAACACCAATGGATTTCAGAAAAGGTAAGCAATCATAAAATGTGTGCTTTTAACCAGAAATAATATGGTGCAAAAAGGGTTGACAGTGTCCCTTTAAGAGAATGAGACTATGGAAAAATGGGTTTCAACCTTTGTTAAAGTGCTTCATCACAGAGTGCAAATGTACAGTATATGGGTTTGTCTGGTGTAAACAGAGCTGTTTTCTTAGTTACTACTGTGTATATTGCACCTTCTGAAATGTGTGACAAGAAACTATTAGCTTGGAAAATGAGCACTTGAACTATTTTCAAATTGCCCCAAAAATTGCTTTTTTCTTCTTTGCAGGTATATGCAGTTCTTAGAAGGTTTCCTGATATCTGCAGAAAAATACTTCATGGTGGGGCACCACGTGACCTACTATGTCTTTACTGACAGACCTGAGGCAGTTCCAGTGATCACCCTCAAGCCAAACCTATCCCTTGATGTCATACATTCGCAGCCTTATGCACGCTGGCAGGATATCTCCACATGGAGGATGGAACAAATCAAGAATCACATAGCAGAACGATTCCACAAAGAAGTGGATTACCTTGTCTGTGCAGATTCAGATATGGTATTTAATGATTATGTAGGAGTGGAAATTCTGGATAAGTTGGTTGCCACACTGCATCCATGTTTCCATAGAGCCCAACAACGTTCCATGCTAACATATGAGCGAAGACAAGTCAGGAAGCCTACATCCTGATCAGGAGACTTTTACTACATGGCAGCTTTCTATGCTGGAACAGTGGAAGACATTTATAAACTAACAAGGCCTGCCATGAAGCCATTGAGAAAAGACGTGGAGAAAGGTATCGCGAGGCAGTGTGGCATGAAGAGAGCCATTTCAACAAATACTTGGTGTACCATAAGCCCACCAAAGTACTTTCTCCTGAGTACACCTGGGATAACAGCCTACTGGAAGATTATATATTGAAGAAAAAGCGCTTTCTTGCTGTCCCTAAGAATCATAATGAAATCCGAAATTAGAATTCAGTTCTGATGCCTGACTACTACTACAGTAAAGAAATCATTCACAATCTATTGGTGTCTGTAAATTAGTGACATTCACTGCAAATATCTATGCAAGATGTGGAAACTGAATGCAAATACTGTACAAGTCAAATGAAAGTTATAACTAGTGGAAGTGAAGACTCCAAATTAAAATGATTTATTTACAAACTCCAACTTGAAGATGGAAAAGAATATGTACAGTGTACCTATGTCAAAACATTTAAAAACTTAAAATGGAATAAATAAAAATTTTAAAAATGCTCCTAGTATGCACAATATAGGCAGTCAGACAGTTAATAATAATGTATTGATCAGCGTACGCCATTTCATATATAAAACAAGTTATATAGTGCAAATATGAACATACATAGTACATAGTACAAAAGGTTTAAAAGGAATTTTTCCTTTACAATGTACACTTCTTAGAACATAAACTGCAAATACAATAAAAAGTTATAATTCCTTATAAGTGCAAAACAGTATTGGATTGTACAGTGTTGACAACGTTAAAAATTCACAAGCTTTCGAGGGTCTCACGACTGACTTTACAATTATACCCCAATTTTATTCAGGAGGGATTGCTTTATTTAAATCAAGGAGGAGAAGTTCCCATACTTTTCTCCTGAATCGTACCGATAGCAATTAAATATATTGTCAAATCTGTAAGTATTTCATTATTTTCTGCGTTATATAATAAATCTAATGTATATCTATTGGGAAAATTATGGCAACTTAAATGTTTACCAAGTTATTTGGTCCTAGGTTCAGCATACCATGGGCAGCGAAGAGTTACGTGCCTTTAATCCTCAGTTTCAGAAAGAATACAATTACACAATGCAGAAGCTGTTGGATTCTTATTATATCTTACCAGAAGAACATTACTAGCAAAGACTTCAAATCTACAGTATATATCTAGTAAGGATTTCTCCATGTTCCTTGTGTATAACTAGTTTGAGGTAGGGTTTTAAATTTTGTTTGACTGTGTTTTTCATCAACCAGGGAGATGTTTTTATATTTTTCAGGTGATAAAGATCCTTTTGTCTGGAAATTTCATATCTTTTCTTTGTTACATAAGAAGAATATTTAATACCAATACTGATATGTTGTTCATACCAGTTTTTAAGATCAAATAATCCATAGTTCTTCAGGAGTGTTTCAATTTTGAATAGCCAAGTATTTCTTTTTAACTGTAATGATTTCTTCTTCTCTTTTAAACATGATTTAGTTAATAAATCAACTTTATCAGTTTTTGTCTTAACCTAATAATTGATTATTTTAACTGGTATCATATGCTCTAAACTAGGTTGACCAATCTGTAACCTAACCAAAGTATTTGGTGTGCCAGTAGGTAAACATAAACATGTTTTATAAGCATTATTTAATATTGCTTCTAGCTTAGTAGTGCTAGCTACACCCCAGACTTCAGCTGCATGAAGTATTTGCATAATAAGTTTTGCATTCAGAGTTTTAAGAAAAGGTCCAATAGAGTATCCACCATATAGATGGTTAAATTGTTCCAATGCCATAAGAGTATTTTTTTTTTTTTGCAAATGTAGTTTATATGTTTATTCCATTTAAGATTACTGGAGAACCAGACACCAATATATTGGTATGCTTTCACGTATTTTAATTTTTGATTATTAAGTAAAATGCTCCTGTAATGTTTTTTGCTACCGAAAACAAGAACCTGTGTTTTCTGTGTGTTAGGTTGTAAATTTCTTTCAAGACACATTCCTCCCAGCTTGTACAGAACTCTTTACAAACTGAGTCTAGTTGTTGAAATGTTCACAAGATTGTCTGCAAATGCCAGTTTTTGAATTTTTTTTGATCCAATCTTTGGGGGGATGATGTTCTTTTTCCCCCATAGCCTTCAGTATACCATCTATATAAATGTTAAATAAGACAGGGGCTAGAACACAGCCCTGCCTTACTCCTAAATTGGTTTTGATTTTCCTTGTCAAATCCCCTTATTTTGTGTACTTTATTTGCACCCATGTATTTGTATACAGTCTTCTAATTAAGGAGATTACATTGGTGTCAATACCCAACTCCTTCATTTTAATCCACAGGATCTGCCTTTTAATAGAATCAAAAGCCGCAGAAAAATCTACAAATGCAACAAATAGAGGCTGTTTTCTAATGCAACAATATTTTTCTATAAGATAATTTAGCAGAAAAATTATTAGTGGTAGTACCTTTACATTTAATAAATCCTGCCTGTAATTGTGACAAAACTTGGGTTTGATCTATCCAAGTTATTAATCTTTCCAATAAAACTTTAGCAAATAACTTGGAAGTATAGGCAGAAGTCTTCAGTACCACCATGTTAAACTACATGTAACTATGTACAAAAAGAAAACACACCAAGTGCTTACCTTGGTTGTGAAAATGTAATCATGTTTCACAGCATGCAGTCAAGTGCCGGGATCAGGCACCAGATTTAGCAGACCTGGAGATCCTGTGAACAGAACACCAAGTGTTTCAAAGTCAGATAGCTCATGGGATAAGGAAGTGAAGTGCATGTTGACACAGACATGGGCATGCTCCAGTGCAGTGTCAGTGTGTCCATGTACACGTTGCCTCCTGGTCCCATAAACTATATATTTACTTTGTTTATATAGTTTAACAAATAGTTCTTTAGAGCAGCAATAGCGCTCTGGTGTGAACTCTGGCTTTCAAATTGTCAGCCAACCTTTTATGTCTGGTGTGTAATGTATCTCCTGCCATTCATATGCAGTCATCAAGGTGGCCATCTGTCAGAGCTGATCTGAACTGCACCACATGTACTACAATGTATGTAGTGGCATCAGAGGGCTTTGGCTCAGTTGTACCAAACTCCAGGGTCGATGCAGGACTTGATGCAAGCTCTACATCAACCTTTGAAAATCAGGCCCTGTGTCTTAAGTGGGCTCTCACAAGCCACCTCAAACTGCTTCATAAGCCACACATGGCTCACGCAGCCTTCTGGGTTGGACACCCCTGGATTAAACTATGGTCACAGACATGCTGTGTACTACTGCAGTATACCTTAAGGCACCTCGATGTAATTGGATCAAATTACCATTGAAACAAAGGAGTTGCCACAGCATAATTACCTCAGTTCATGCCGCAATTCAAGGAAATATTTTTTGGGATCACAACTGTACAGAAAATGTTCAATATATCTAGTATAGAACCCATAGCAAATGGGGGAAGGGACTTGGATGCCAATGAAGATGGCCACCTAACTTATGAACTCTCTGCTACCTAACCAGAATCCACCATAACCCACTGTGTAGTCACACCCTCTGAGTTATCTGTTGATATCCCAGCATTCAACAACACCAGTTTGGTGAATTGATCGTATCATTTCCTCACCAGCTCCTGCTGCTTGGGTGTGATTCGACCACAATCCCCAGCCTCTCTGTCAGTGTGCCAACTTCTGCTTAACATGGCATCAGCCCCTACCTCATTGTGCTCTGAAATGACCTGGGTTGTAAGCATGTTCACCCACCTCCTCACTGACATAGCGGAGATCAGGACTGTCTGCACCCAGACCACTAAGGACACTGCAGCCCTAAATCAACAGGTCTCTACAACAGAAGTTAAAATACTGTAGGTGGCCAACAGGTTCAACTCCATAGACAGTCAGCACAGGGAACAGGATTGTCTCATGAAGTATCTCTAGGACCATGTGGAGGACCTTGAAAATAGGAGCCAATGAAACAATTTGCATTTCATTGGCTTCACTGAAACTGTGAAGGTCAGAACTGTAATGGATTCCTTCAATGGGTGCTGCCCATCTTACTACATTCACAAGGTCCTGAACTTTATAAAACGGAGCACTTCTACTACTCCCTCATGCCATGGACTAAACCAGGAGACTGTCTTCACCCTGTCTTGGTGTGCTTTCTGTGGTTCCCAGACAAAGCGGCAATCCTCCGTATGACCAGCAAGAGGGGTCCTTTAAATTGGCATGGGCATCATATTCAAATTTTCAAGATTTTTCACAGGAACTGTCAAAGAAATGGTGTGCTTATGTGACAGTAAGGAAGTGTCTCTTTCACCTGGGATCCAGCTACAGCTCACACTATTGTGCCATGCTTCGTATTGTTTTAAATGGGGTTCTCAAGGACTTTCAGTCTCCAGAAGTCACAGAAGCTTTTGTCACTTACCACTGGCCTGTTAGTGAAGCTCAAACTTCATCTCTGCAGACCTGCACTTAATGCTGAATGCAGACAGAGGTCATCCGCTGGCTCTAGTTGGGCCAGGCTAAAACATAGGACAATGACAAACTTGCATAAAACTGTACAAATTTATTCATGTTCTTACTATTTGTAAGTGTGTTTATACAGAAAGTCAATAAATTTGTATACTTTTATATACATGTGGTGTAGTTTGCACTCGATTTTGACAAAAAATAGGGGAGAGTTGTGAGGTTTCTCACATTTTACATAGACCTGCACTTACCCCAGTGGATCTGGCAGAACTATTCTCCAGACCCTGAACACTCACAGAGTGAGCAGTTGACAACGGATGGTTGGAAAGTGGTCACTTGCAGCCACAGCCCCAAAATCCAGCCCAAGGACCAGCATAAGGCTTGCTTCAAAAATCAGAAGAAATGTAGCAGGACACACTGTCTCTTGCTGTCCTGGTCCTGTGCATGTTAGTGCTTTTTTCTGCTCACACATTCAAGATTGATTCCTCTCAATCTTGCAGCTCTTACAGTCCTGCTTAAATGAAGCATGCCCTTGTGTCCTATGACTGACTCTGGTCTGTGCTCCTAATAGCTGTCTGCTTTTCCAGCACAAACTCCTCAGTGCAATTTCTCCCAGTCAAGCTACTACTTGGTGCCCAAAATAAAGTGCTCACTGTGGCCGCTGTCTATATCCCTCCTAAAGATCCAGGGTCTGGCCTCCAGACTGTTCTTGAATTTTTAAGATCACAGCCACTTGACACCGAGCTCCTTCTCCTTGGTGATTTTAATATTAATTGGCTCGCATCAGACATTGGGTCCCTCAAGGATGCTATCCTAGAAGCTAACCTATTGCAGATGGTGAGCCCCTACTAGAAAAACTACAAAACTGGAACTTGCATCTCATAGACTGGATCCTTGTAGCCAACCAGCCCGCATAAAGAACACAGTTGTTCTCCGGACTCTCTCAGTGACCACTCCCTGTGATCTGTACCTGGACAAATAAGTTCCAAACCACCTCCAAAACCATCTCAAGCAGAGTGCTACCCCATGGCAACCTTACTAAGCTCAAGACCTGTCTTATGCAGCTAGACTGGTCCCTAATATATAATACTCTAGTTGTTGATGTATCCCTAGATTATTTTATCACAACTTTCAACACTGCCTGTGACACCTACGCACCAGTAAAAAAGCGTAAAATCAAAGCGCTCTCAAATCCCTGGCTCACGGCCAAACTACTGGCCCAACTCAAAGCTCGGGACCACCTCTGGGCCATAGCCAGAGCCACAGGCTCCTTGACAGATACCCAGAAGTATAAACAGGCATGAAACCAATGTACCAAACAAATCCGATTGATGAAGAGCTCCTATTTTAAAAATGCCCTCGCCAACTCCTGGGGTGACGGGAGATCCTTCTGGGATAACATCAGATATATCATGGGTAAGCAGTCCAAGTCCTCTCCCACTATAATGACTGTAGATAGAACCACTACCCTAGACCCAATGGTCATGGCAAAGGCCTTAAATAAAACTTTCACAGACCTCAGTGGGGTCCTTCTGCGAGACTTCTTCTCTGATACGGACTCGCCAAAACCAACATCTCCTAATGACTCATCCGACCAACTGCTTTTCCACTTCAAAATAGTCAAGGCACATGAAGTCTGCAAATATATAAAAAAGGCTATCTCTAAATCCAGAGCAAGCAGTGATACTATTGATCTTAAAAATTCTGTCCCTTACCCTGGAAGAGGTGGTGCACCTACTCACCAAAATTTTCAATCTCTCCCTCTGCCTTAGTCAATTTCCCAGCAAATGGAAGTCTGCTATAGTCACACCAGTGTTCAAAAGTGGTGACAAGTCCCTACCTGGGAACTATTGGCCTATATCAATACTTCCACCCCTCTCCAAGGCCCTCGAATGCATTGTGGCTGACCAACTCTCAGACTACCTGCATAAGTATAACATACTCTGCGTGCAGCAACATGGATTTAGGAAAGGACACAGTACGTCAACCGCCCTACTGGAATTTTCAGGAGAAATTCACACTGCCTTGGACAAAGGATATCAAACCAGAGCTGTTTTCATTGACCTAACAAAAGCATTTGATACTGTTCACCATGGCTTACTTATCACACAACTACACAATCTTGGGCTCTCGCAAGGACCAGGTGCCTGGGTTAAAAGTTACCTTGCCCAACGCTCTCAATCAGTAAAAATCTCAGGAGTTGTATCAGACTCAAATCGGGTCCTCTCAGGTGTCCCACAGGGGTCAATCCTAGGCCCCCTCCTGTTCAGCCTTTTCCTAAACTCTCTCCCCAAATCCTGCCCTGAACAAATAATCCTTTATGCTGACAATGCCATGATTCTTTCCTCTCATAAGGACCCGAGACCCTTACTCCAGAGCCTGCAACTTGCTTTCACCAAAGTTGAAAAGTGGTTCCTAGATCACAAGCTGGTCCTAAATCACAAAAACACAAAATCCATGCTTTTCTCCAGTCCACAAAACAGGAAAAGACAAATTCCACTCACTATGAAAACATACCCAGGAAATACCCTTGAACAAGTGTCAACATTTAAATACCTTGGAATCACCTTTGATCAAGGTCTTACCTTTGCGAACCACATTGACAACACAGTGAAAACGGTGAACCAGCACATTGGGATCCTGTTCCGAAACTGGCAGTTCCTTACCCAAGCTGCACTGAGGATTGCTATCCAAAGTTCTGTCATCTCAATCATAGGCTATGGCTTAATTGTCTATGGCTCTGCCTCAACCACTGCACTTAGGTGCATCACAACCTCCCTAAACAAGGCCTGTTGGCTGCTCACTGGAGCGCAAAGATGTACTCATACATGTGAGCTCTACACTGAAACAGGATGGTTGCAACTCTCAAATTGCATAAGGTACCTCACATGCTTGATGGCAAAAAAATCTACCATGGGCCTCACTCCGCCGTGTATCCAAGACCTACTATGCCCGAATACCAGCATCCGTCTCACCAGAAGATTGGAACACCAGCCTCTCCAGGTCCCCAGATGCCAGACCACACAGGGCCAAAGATCTTTTTCCTATCGTGCCCCCAGCTGGTACAATGCCCTCAGCTCGCTCATTACATCCTCCACTTCCCTAGGAGCTTTCAAATCTATGCTTTACTCTCACCTCTCAGCCTCTAGCTCCTGTGACTGCCTTGACTAATGATTCTCCCTCATGGCTGTATTTACTGTTTTTCATCCTCCTCCTCCTCTGCTCCTTTCTTGACAAAGGCATCTGAGTACCTCTAACTACTCTATGTCTGCGCCCCTCTCCATATCTCCTCCTACCCTTCCCACCTTGACCATTCCTCCAATGTTTTTTTTTGATGTACTGTATTATACTGGCTTATTGCCACCTTTATAATTTGTTGACTATTCAATGTAACTTGTCTTGTTTGTTTGTACATTGATGACGTGGAACCTTTGTAAAAGAGCCATTGGCTCAAAGGTAATAATTCCTAGAACAATAAACTAAACTAAACTATTCCCTTCCCTTTGTCCAGGGTGATGCCTACAATCCCCTCCCTGATTACTTTCCCTAACCCCTTACCTTCCTGCCAATAGCCATATCCCCACTGAGTATATCCTGTTATCCCTGTTTTTAACATTAGGAATCTCATTATGACTTATGGGCATTTTCTGAAACTGCCTAATCATTATCCTAAATTGCCTGCTGAGGTTGGGGGTTGGATGAATGTACCTGAGCTGGATGTCTAGCTCTCTGAAATAATAGCCTCCTTCTTTGTTTATTTCTTATTGCTTATTTCTGATTTGCTCACCCTGCAGTGAGCTGTTGGGGGGGTCGTACCAAAGTGAGATGTATCACATTTGGTCCCCACAGTTTTTCGTACCTGTCAATAACTCTCTGCTCGTCGTTCGAGATGGCCCTCATGAATGTGTGACTTTCAGCTTTATTGAATCCAGTGTGTCCCATACTGCAGGCGCCAGAGCTCACATGGCAATAACCCCTCAACTACCCATACATCTGACCTCATCCTTGAAGGTATTACGACCCCCCCCAGCCACTAAATACCGGCAATCATCCACAATCTCAGTTTAAGGTTTGTCCATAAGCCATCAGTTGGTGGTGGGTCACAATGGGATTACTAAATTGTGCTCTTCTCCTTTCTTTTTGTTTGGACAGCAGAGGCTCCATTACCACTCTAGGCAGATTGTGGTCTATGGCCATGACCAATTATTCTGACACAGTCAGCAGCTCACACCGAGAACATCTGTCCATGCTGTGCTGCCACTTTCCATAGCCTGGTGGTCCTGGGGTCCCCAGCTCACTTCCACCTGGGCACCTGTAGCCAGGCCTTCTCTTCCCACCAGGGCTTGCAGCTAAATGTGATTTCAGGCTAACAGGTGTAGGGGAGTATATTCTTTATGCACATAATGACAACTCCCCCAACATACAATGTAGCCCAATGGCACTCTCAGGCAGAGTAGAACAGCTTTCCTTCGCTGAGGTGTGCTACTGGTCAATCTACCCCAGGGGCCCTATGGTACCGCACAGAGAATGACAGCTGGTCACTGGGATGTCCTCCAGAGCAGCAGAGATGGGTTAGTGGACAAAGCTTGTGTCTTCCCCATGTGAGGGACCTTACTTGGCCTCATATTGTAGAAATTAGAACCACTCCAGCCAAGCACAGGATGCTGGGGCTGTAGTGACTTCTCAGTTAAAACTTTTCTTCTCCTACTCCAAATGAAGTGTTTTTCATGCTAATGCTTTTATTTTCCCCTTCTTCTCTCCTATTTCTTCACCTCCACTACAACCACCCTCTTCACTGCTGAACTGATGGACCAGCGGGAAGGGGTTCTCCTATCTCCCTCGTTGTGCCTCCAATCCTCCTCCAAAGTGTTATCTGCAGAGCAAATTGGAAGATCACCCACCATGTGCTTGAAGAAGGGGTCAGTCTCTTTTCTTTTCTTTTTTCCTCCTATTTCTTGACTTCCTTTCCCTAAAACTATATGCCTCCCTTTGATGGGCACTTATTTTTGGTTGGCCCCTAAGGATATCTTACAAGGATATTGTTGTGGAGCATGAAAACAGGTATCAGACTGCACCCTAAGGCTGACACCTTCCTACTTCTGTAGGGTGCCTCAGTCCTAGAGTTGCTGAAACTGGTTTCCACAGTCATCCACTGTAGGACGGCACTAGGAGTCTTATTCTGTTGGGTACGCAGAGAAAAATGGCTCCGTCCACCTAGCCTCAGGTTTTCTCTCTCCTCCACTTAGAGCACTTTTTAGTCCTCTGTAGGTTTGGAGATGAATGCCCAGGGAGGAGGAGGAGGAGGAGGAGGAGGAAGAAGAAGAAGAATCAGCATTTATATAGTGCTTTTCACACACAGTGTATCTCAAAGCGCTTTACAAGCAATGCTAGGCTGGTAGTGAAGTGACTGAATGTGTAGTGGCGGCCACATCGCACATCATCACCCACACACAGCCTGGATAATTGCATGAACTGGTTTATGGGAAGGGGGATGTTGGCCAGGACACCGGGAATGTCCCCTACTCTTTGCAAAGAGTGCCCTGGGTTCTTTTACTTACACCTGGACACCTACCAGGACAACACCAGGATGGGTAGCAGGGACCTCGGTTTAATGTCTCATCCAAACAATGGAACACCCCAGCAGTACAGCAACCCCCTAATACTGCACTCGGATGCCAGCGATTTTTTAGGTGCAAGCCCAATCCCGGTGTGGGATGAGAACCCACGACCTTTTGGTCCAGCGGTGGATGTGCTGCCTACTGAGGATAATGGGGCATGGGAATTTTTGCACACTACATGGTGTTTTACAGGGGTACTGCTTCAGTTTGCACATAGTTTATGTTTTTTCTTGTTTTACTACTTAATTGTGTTAGCTACTTTTCAGACGAATTGTCTAAATGGACTAGTTGATGTCTCACTCCATTTGTGCTTAGTGACTTAGTGAGGTGTTTGGGAGGGGGCATTCTGCATCTACCATTGCCAGCCATCACTTTTTCCTCATCAGCCCATTTACCGTCTGATCCAGTCATGACCCACAGAGCATGTACATTTGTCACTCGAAATGTGAAGGGCTTACATCATCCCATTATGAGAAAGGCAGTCCTAACAATCTTAAAAAATTAGGCCTGGCTGTTGCTATTCTGCAAGAAACCCATCTGACCCACGACGCAGCACTTAAATTAAAAATGGATTGGGTTGGAATGGAGCTCCATGCCACCTTTACTAGGTGCAAATGTGGGGTATCCCTCCTCTTCCATAAACATCTGCCTTGGCAAATAGTATGCCACAAGGCAGACCCAGAAGGTCGGTGGGTTCTGGCTATGGTTAAGACCACTGACGTGGCATTTACATACCTAATGAAAGTGATTCTACCTTTTTCACTACCTTGGCCCAGACCACTGGAGAATTTGATCCTGACAATTAGCCACTCTTACTAGGGGGGTGACTTTAATATCTCTCTAGACGGGGTAGTGGACAAAAGCTCTCTCTTGATCCAGCAGACAAGCTCTGCCCACCATGCACTGCACTATCTCATGGAACAGCATGCCTTAGAGGATGGATGGCGGCTGCTTCATCCTACCTCTAGAGATTACTCATTCTTTTCACCAGTACACAAGTCATATAGCCGAATCAACTGCTGACTGCTCTCACCCTTCTTCATTCAATCGCTGATACAGGCAGATATCGGGACTGTAGTCCTTTCTGATCATGCCCCAGTCATAGTTGCTGCCCATCAGAAGAAAGACAGAGGAAAGGAGAAAAGGCAGCTCACTAAAGCTGTGCAGGCCAGAGAAAATGCTTTCAAGAGTGGGAAAGATACCACCAAGCAAAATCTGTCCTCTCTTACTTTCCTAAAATACCATCTGAACATTCTTATATCCCGAAAGGATGAGTTAGTCCTAGTCAGAACTAAACACAGATACTGGGAAGGAGGACAGCAGGCTGGGAAATTGCTTGCCCACTGCCAATAAGTACAGCAAGTGAGGAGACACATTGGCTCCCTTAAGAATGATCAGGGCCAGATTTGGCACACCAAGCCAACTTTAACAAAATTATGAAAAATTATGTGCAGATCTGTATAAGGTCACCAACCCTCCATTGCAGAAGGAAATACATACTGTAAATTCCTGGTCTAGCTACACTAGAAACACAAAAGTTTTGTGTGAAACAGCAAACATGGTATTGAATTCAAATTATTTCATTTATAAACAAAAGTATTACCAATAGTGTCAGCGAATAGTGATGGGGACGACATTCGCGCCAAGTTTTGTAAATCTATATGTCAGCAGATGGGAAGAAGAATTTTTATACCTGAACATGCTTTTTATACAGAATGGACTGTACTGGAAACTATTCATTGATAATTGCCTTTCATCATGGGAGGGCATAGAAAGTGATCCAAATTTATTTTTGGAATATATCAATTCTACAGATGTGAATTTGAAGTTTGTGGCTAACACCAATTTTGAACATGTGGAGTTTCTGGATCTGACAATCTCCAAAGAGGGGGAGCATTTAGAGACAACAATATATTGGAAACCCTTGGAAAGAAATACCATGTTACATTCCGACAGTGCCCATCCAAGGTCACTAGTGAACAATACCCCAGTGGGACAGATGTTAAGGGCAAGAAGACTGTGTAGCACAGAACAAGATTATGTGAAACAGAAGAGTGTTATGACTAAATGCTTTATAGATAGGGGATACCCCAATTGGAGTATTAATAGAGCAATACAGAGAGCAGATAGCTGTGAAAGAGAGAATTTGCTGCAGCCTAGAGAGAAAGAAACTGTTGGACAACCAACAACATGTGTCCTAACTTTTTGTAATGAAGTGAAAGCAGTATCCAATATAATAAGGAAACATTAGAAAAAGAGATGTGCAAGAACAAGGGGCACAATTTGAAGATAGAGGGGACAGCTCAGGGTAATGTGGGAAGTATTTTTCATGAAGAGGTTGTAGATGCATGGAACAGCTTTCCTGAGGAGGTTGTGGAGACCAAAACAGTGGGGGAATTCAAGAATGCATGGGCAGATATAAGGCAATTCTAGTGGGGTGTAGGAGGAAGTAGGCTGTTGGTTAACTAGGATCTGAAGCTTATCCAGCAGGTAGGGATATGGGCAGACTAGGTGGGCCAAGCGGCCCTTATCTGCCATCAAATTCTGTGTTTCTATGTTTCATTGGAATATTGTTAGTAATGACAGGATGTTTAAAGGGACTCCAAATGAGAAATTAAGGATAACATACAAGAAGGGGAGAAATTTGAGAGACAGACTAGTTCAAAGTTTGTATATGCCAGGCGAAGAAAGACAGACATAGTTGCCCCCCCAAAGGAAGTTTCAGATGTGGATACTGCGCAGTGCAATAATACATATGATACCACAGATTTTAAACATCCATGCACAGTGCAGAGATTTCAAATACATTCATTTATGAACTGTTCAAGCATTAATGTGATCTGTTTATTAACCTGCCCCTGTGGACTTGTTTATGTGGGCCAAACAAAAAGAACATTAAAAGACAGAGTCTGTGAACGTAAATCGACAACCAGGAATAAAGTACAGAGCAGTTCGGTGGCTAGACATTTTGAACAGATGCATCATGCTTCTCCCATTGGCCTTAGATTTGTGGCAATAGAAAAAGTCATGCTGGGAATACGAGGAGGAGACTTAGAAAATAAACTCTCCCAGCATGAAACATTTTGAATTTTTACCCTGAATACCTTGACTCCCTGTGGAATAAATGAAGAGTTACCTATGAGTTGTTATTTGTGAGAATTCTGTCCACAGCATATAGTAATGATAATACGTTTGTTTTTAAGGCGCCTTTCAAAATGTCAAGGCACCTAACAAATTTTAAAACACATCAATTATCCAAGTCATAGAGTAATAAAACAGATAAGATATGTCCTTTGAAAGTTTAATATTGGTTTCCAGCTATGTAGTTTTTTAATAGTAGCTGTTAGTTTATTCACATAGGTTTAAATATAATATTGTGTCTATGTTTTAAATGTCTCACTATTTGGTGATGTATGTTTTTACAATATGTGGAGTAGTATAAGTAATGGCACTTTAAATTAAATCTTTTTCAAACTCCCTCCAGCTAATTTCACAAGGGCCAGTAAAAAGGCAAATGAACTATTTAAATGAAGCCTGGGATGTGAGCCAATCAGCTCTGAGAAAGGCATTTTGCCAAAATGCCAGCACGTTGTGCGTGCCCTATGGGATGCACACTGGTCTGCAGGCTGCCTAAGTGTCCACATGAGAAAACACCATGCTGGTGTCGGCAGTGATTTATTTTGTTCGCATATAGTCAGCATTTGCACTGCACTTTAGCAACAGGTATTTATTTGTCCCTACACTTATTTATTAATGCACTGAATAAAAGAAGGCTTGGTACAGGTAAGCCTCTTTGATGTTTTTTGTATTGTGATATTTTGCTGTGGCGTGCTACAACAATTTTGAAATCTTCCCTGATTTCTTTGTTTGCTGTCTTGTTCCTCTGATTGTGAGCACTCACCAGTTTTTGAGGTTAGTGAGACCTAGAGAGCTCTTTCAAAACAATTGTATGCCTAGCTACACCTTCCCCACCTTCCTCCCACTGACCAGTATCTACTGGGAAAGTCCCACATGATCCTTGAAGTAATGCAGGCCATTAAGGCTCTTTCCTGATCCAATGCACCTGGGGAAGACGAAATCCCATGAATCTATATCACCTAATCCTGAAGCTTAAAGCCAGAGTTTCCACCAAAGGCTTGCTGTCATTCCCTTCTCCCTTCAGAAAGGCACAAGGCAGGGCTGCCCCTCTCACCCTCCTTTTCTCTTGGTTATAGAACCCTTAGCAGTAGCCATTCAGTCTCATCCAGACACTGAGAATATTCTGGTTGGCCCAGACTGGTACTCCATACTACTTTACATGGACAACCTTCTGGTTCTGCTTACATCTCCTACCACATCAGTACTTGTCCTGATGCCAGTCACTAAACAGTTCTCAGCCCTGTCGGGCATGCAGGTAAAAAAACACAGGTTCTTCTCAGTACTGACTCTTGTGCAACTGCCCTTTCTACACATATAGGCCTGAAGTGGGCGGCAAGTGGCATAACATACTTAGGTTTGATTATTAAAATAGATATCCCGTCGATCCCATGGGCTAACATGGAACCACTACTTCAGTCCTTGCAAGCAGAATGCAATTGCTGGAAGGCACTTATCCTATCTCTTGTGTGTAAAACAGAGGAACTACAAATGGTTACTTCCCCAAAAATTTTCTACCAGATTAGCAATCTTCCCTTACCTAGTCCTAAAATATAGTTCTCTGAAAAAGACAAACTTATGGGCTCCTTTCTCTGGGAAGGTAGACACCCATATTACAGTAGGACTAAATGACATGCCCACCTGGCCTTGGGAGGTGGGGACTACTGTGGATCTGAGGTTACCATCTAGCCTTCCTAGGAGTTAAAACTTTTCACTGGCTGCAGCATGTTGCAGAATGCCTCCTCTTAGGGGTTAAGATGTAACAGCACTTTATGTTGGGCTCTTCCCTAGCACAGCTTTATATAGCCCACCTCCTAAACAATGCCACTTCATACCTACAATGTCCACTTCCATAAGTGGCTGAAAGTCCATCAGTAAACTTCTACACCTTGATCTGTGTCCATTGGAATTTATGCCTCTTTCGAAAAATGCCCTAATCACAGTAGACAATAAACCTCTTTACTGGAAATCCTGGCACAAATGTGGCATCTTACACCTCCAGGATCTCCTAATCCTGAGAACGAAACAGCTCCAGTCCTTAGAATACTTACATACTACTAAAGGCATACCCAATCAAGACCACTGTTAAGTTTCTACAACTATGTAACACACTTCTCCACCTACTTGGAACCAGCATCAAACTTGTGGTCCCACCCACCACATCTCCACCACACCTTTGGACCCAAAAGACAGCGGGCAGAGCTGGCACCATATATAAAGCCATTAGAGAAGACCAGCCCAACCCCATCTTAATGGCCAAACAATACTGGGAAAGGGACCTAGGCTCACGCATCTCCCACAAGGACTAGGACTCATCCTGGACCCTGACACATGCAGCCATTAGAGACTCAAGTAGCCATTTAATACAGAAAAAGTTTCCATACTACTGGTATAGAACCCCACAGCTCCTGTTTAAGATCAGGGTCTTACCCAATGACCTTTGCTGGAGAAGCAGTGCCCCAGGTGGTTCTTTGTTGCACATTCTATGTTCCTGTCCCACAATAAGAGACTTCTGGAATGGAGTACATGCCACCTATCAGACAGTCCTATGGGTCTAAATACCGAACTATTCTCTGATCTTCCTCTTAGCACCCCCTTGTTGGTCTCACATCTTCCTAGGGACCAGATTAAATGGCTTGGTGCTGTTGCTATGGAGGCTAGATGCCTCTTGTTACAGACATGGAGATCCCAGGATATTCCATCTCTCCATCTATGGAAGCAGATGGTGAGAACTTTAGTGATTAATGAAAGGTTTAGTCATTTTGCTGTTGCCAAACACAAAGTATACACCAATATTTGGAGTCCCTTCCTGACATGCATCTCCAGTACTGTTATGTAATCCAGTGGTTTGTAACCATTGGACGCTCACTGACTACCTTCACATTTTGTTGTGATGTTTCTTTTATGGCCCCCCTGCACCTTTATCGAATAACTCTAGGCTCTTGAAGTTCTTCTCAGACATGCTATGCTAAATTAATTTTCTTATTGGTCTGTTGTTTTATTAATTGCGTGTGTTCTTCTTTAGGTTATCAGATCTTCTTCCAGCACTGTATGATCAAGCCTAATACTGTTCTACAGAATTTTAGAAAATGGGTTAAGAAATTCCTGGGATCTGACTAGCTGATACCCCTGGCAAGGTGGGCATCTATCAAACAACAGAGCCTGGGTGAAAAATGCCAGTCCCACCTGACCTGTTTACCAAGATTATGTTCAAATATCAGTGTGCTCTTAGAATTTAAAATTTCAAACTGTCCCACTGAGCCGGCCCACCAGCGCAGCAGTAGAATTATCACTTGTGACACCAGCGACCTGGGTTCAGGAGCTAACTTGGGCTGCTGGAGGGCCAGCTAGGGGGAGAAGGATCAAGTGCCCACAGGCTGCTCTCCTTCTCTGGGGGAGGGTGGGTTGCCTGTCCCGCTGCTCCACCGCCACCTGGGTGACCATAGGTGTAGGTACAGTGGAATGGCATGAAGTGGGCAGGAGCATGTCAGCCAGGAGCTGGAGCGACAGCACGTTGTAACGTGCTCCGCCCCTTCGCTCCCCTAGTGTGCTGGTGTCCTATGGGGCGGCACAAGAAAAAAGAGGAAAAATCCACACCGAACACCTAGAGATGGGACCCAGCTGCCCAAGAGAAATTCACAACCAGGCTCCATGAAGGGCCTGGGCAGAACACCCGATGCACACTCATGAACTGGGGGCTACAGAAGGTCCCTCTCCTTCCTGCCCGGGGGGTAAACTGAGGCAGGATGGGGACAGTTCTACCGGAGCCCAGACCAAGATACCTGGGGAGGAGCTATGGGAGAGCGCACAGCCTAGGGCTCCCCAAGGATAGGGGTCTAGCACACTGAGTAAGGGTGCATAAACAATGAATATATGAAAAAAACTGTCCCCATTTTTTCTCTCACTTGGCGAGAGATACAGGCTGCCCCCATCTCCTGAAATGATCACGTCACAAAATAAAAAAAAAGGTTTCTATGCAAAAAACTCACATGTGGCTCACAGTAAACCCAGTTAAATATTGACTGAACAAGTTTTTCCTTGTCAGTACTTGTAGGGCTAGCACATAGCTTGCTAAGTGCTGCTAAAGACTCTTCCCCAACTCCAGCCCCAAACCCAAGATAAGGTAATATTAGTTTTTTTTTTTTTTCCATTTACACATCTTGTCCCTTGATCGTCACTTGGACTTCAAGCTCACCCTTGCTGTTGTTACCAGATTAATTTAGCACTACTCTTGTTACGAACATATGAAATTTGCCAGCAGATAAAGGCCTAGACTTCTATCAAGTCTGCTCGAATGTGCAGCTAGCACCCCTTTTTCTGCAGCTGCCCCTCCCTTCCACCCTTCCCCTCCATTGACCCTCCCCCTTGTCCTGTCCCATCCCCTTTCGAAGCAGTCCACTGTTCTACTGGATACCACTTCTGCAGGTAATGCATTCCACCCAGCTACCACCCTCTCTGTAAAAAAGTGTTGCCTCATCTCCCTCCTGTACCTTCCTCCCTCCAGTTTCATATCATGGCCCTTGGTATCCCTCCCTTCCCTTACTTTGAACAGCCCCTCTGTACCTGTCTTGTTTATTCCTTTCATGTACGTAAAGGTTTCAATCATGTCCCCCCATCCCTCCTCTCCTCCAGCGAGTACATGTTCAACTCCCTTAGCCTCCTCTCATACGATAAGTCCCCCCAGCTCCTTGATCATCTTTGTCACCCTGCGCTGCACCTCCTCTAGTAACTTAATGTCCCTCTTCAGATATGGGTGCCAGTACTGCACGCAGTACTCCAGGTGTGGTCCAACTAATGATCTATACAGTGGCAGAATCACCTCCTCCCTCCTTGAGGATATACCCCTTGCAATGCAACCCAGCATTGTGTTGGCCTTTGCAGCTGCCTTCCTACATTGTTCTCCTGCAGTGCAGTCAGTCTTGCTATCACACCTTGCCAGCTGATCGCCAGCGCCACTTCAGATGTCCCGCACACTTTCTAGTAGTGCCGATATCCCACCAACAGATAAATGTAACTGGATTATAAATAAAAGCAGAAATCTCAGAGCCAGTTTAAAATAAAAAAGAAAGAAAGTTAACTTAGCGTTGTGCTGCCTCTTGCTACTCCTGCTTACTTCCGGTGTCCCATGTCTGCAGTTGAACAAAAAAAAGACTACTACTCAGGTGGGAAAAAAGGCTGAATTAGAGGGGTAGGGAGACTGCAGCATTCAACATAATGGCAACAGCACCCTCTAGTGCCAATGCCTGCACTTTGCAGACCAGGGACTACTTCACACAAATAGAATTTTTTTAATTATTTATCATTACATTTTTAAGTTCTTAGTTTTTTTTTTAAATATTTCATATAAATGAACACTAAACCCATTTTTCTAAGCACAGTAGGGTGGGCAGTATTGGGCTATACCAGCCCTTCCAGGGGCTATAAGGCCCTCCATCTGTGGCATCGGGCCTCATTACACCCCCTGAGCAGTCCAGTATAGCCCAATACTGCCCGCCTTGTCGGGCATTATTGCTTACTTAACATTTACCAAAGATGAACTGTTAAGTACTGTATTTACCCTATATCCCTGTTGGGCAGGGGTCATTCACTGCTTTCAGTGTCATAATTGTCTGCACACAGGTAACCTGTCTTTGTCATACTCCTGTATTAATTGCTCAGTTGATTTGCATTGTAACCTGACATATTTTTAATAAAGAGAATAACTACAGGAAAGAGTAACAAACCATATACATCACTGCTTACTCATCCCAAAGCCACACTTGAAAATCTAGTGAGTACAGAATGAGGTCAATACTCACTCAGCGCTACAATACCAAAGGTAATAGTTTTATTTTGGGTGAGACTAAATACTAGTAAAGAAGAGAAACTTGCCAAATTATGGCTAGTAGAAGCTTTAGAATTCAGGGGTGTAGGTCTCGAGTATGAGTTGTGAATATTTGTGGATGCTAGCCTGATGAAATCTGAACCTGGTGATAACACCACAGTGGTCTGGGTTTACAAGATCTGGGTTTGCTAGGTAATAACTGGAGCAGATGTAATAAGCAATGAGGTCAAAGTGTTAATTAACCTCCCTATTCTGGTCATTACCAAAGAAACCAAGACCACTATTATTATTGCAATTATGCTGATAAAAATATAAGGGTGGAAAGAGGCAACCATGGGAATGATAGACTTACATGTCTCCTACATAGAGAAAGTTACTGGATATTCTGACTTGGCACTCTCAGACCTCAGGGTTTGAATCTGGACTAGGATTTAAAACCTATTCTCTGAATAAAGTGTTTTCTTACAAATATATTACTGATGGTCTATGTTAAAGAATGTTAGTACTTTTGTATATAATGCTGTATAACCACTCTATAATCTAATTGTTTAATATTTTCCCTTTCTGTTAGCATCAATAACAGGCAATATGACACCCCAAGCCAGCAGATCCCCCGAGACTATCCCTTGCCGAGGAAACAAAATAGGGGTGATCGCGGCAACAGGAGGTTTCTGGGCAACTTTCTCTAAGGGCACAATTCTAAGGGTTGATGCAGGGCTTGCATCAAGCCCTGCATCAAATACAGTGCTGCACCAAAAGCATCGCCGTACCTTGCACCCGAGTCACAAAAGTTACATGCATTTGCAACACTTTGCCCTCTTTACGGCAGCTTGCACCAAATATTAGGTGCAAACCCCATAAAAAGGTCTCATGATTGGGATCCATAACTCCTTACAGTCATGGATCTATCATTCTAAGCCAGATGAATTGGTGTTGACAGAATCCTGGCTCAGACCAGCTACTCTGGACTCCGAAATAAGTATCCCATCATACAACATCTTCAGATCCGATAGGCATACTGGGGAGGAGGGGTGGAGTAGTGATATATATCCATGATAAGCTTACCGCTTCCATTATTGACTCACTTCCATACCAAAGGAATTTGAAAGCCTGATTTTAAAGGTTCAGCTTTAGCCTTCCTCATCACTTTGTATTATAGGATGCTATAGCCCTCCATCGGCTGGGCTAAAGGCGCTAAACCACCTGGGCAGTGTCTTGAATACATTGTCCTCAGAGGTCATCATTATGGGTGACCTTAACATGGACTGGATCTCTTCCAGCTCCAAATCTCTTAAGGATATATGCGACACCTTTGGGTTTACACAGCACATTACCAAAGCTACTCACCCTAACAAGAAAAACCCTGCAAACAGCACCTTGATTGATCTTATCCTAGTAAACAAACCCCATTTCTGTACCCAGGCAGGAGTCTTTTTCACTGACCTTAGTGACCACTGTTCTATTGCCTGTGCGAGATCAGCTATCAAATCTGTTTCTACTTCAAGATTCATCTTCAAGAGAAGCAGATGCAATCTTGATCCTCATGCGTTCCTCCTGGATCTTCAAAACTCACACTGGCAGGATTTCTTCCTGGCCAAGTTGATGAACGAGGCCTACGAGTCCTTCCAAAATATCATACTTGCTACCATAAACAGACATGCACCATTGGTTAAAATGTGAAGAAAGAAAAAATTGTTTCCATGATTTACAGATGGCCTGAAGGCCGTCCTGATCAAAAGGGATGGTCTCTGGAAAAGGGCACAGAAAACTAAACTTCCTGCTGATTGGACAGCCTTCAGAATGGCTAAGAACCATTGTTCAAAACTTATTAGAGCTGAAAAAGCTAATTATTTCAAGTCTGAACTGGAGTCCACTTCCAATTGTTCTGCCAAATTTTGGAAGACTCTTAAGGATATTGAAGGGCACATGTCGTCAAGCTCCCTTCCAGCTAAAATCATGTCCGATGGCTTCTCCATCACTGACAAACTGACAATACTTGAACTCCTCAATGAGCACTTTACCACTGCAGGGCTTGCTTTTGACACCTCCCCTGCTAATAATCTCCGTATGCAACTTTGTACCCAGGATACTGATTATTCACCCTCCAACACCCCTGTCCAAGACACAGCCTTCTCCTTCTGTCCTGTAACTCTGAAACAAGTAGACTTGCTTCTAAATCTGGATATCAGAAAGAGTGGGGGTGCTGATCTTATTAACCCTTATTTCCTAAAACATGGATACCATATCTTGTCTGTGCCTATCACTCACCTGTTTAATATGTCCCTCATCCATGGTGACCTGCCTTCTGTTTGGAAAACTGCTCATGTTATTCCTCTGTTTAAATCAGGCGATCCTAGTGACCCGAATAATTATAGACCAATATCCCTGCTCCCTATACTATCTAAATTGCTTGAAAAGTTAGTTATTTCACAACTTAGGAGATACCTAGACACTTCCAACCTACTAAATCCAGTTCAATCAGGTTTCAGAGCAGGCCACAGCACAATCACAGCTCTTGCAAAAGTCACTAATGACTGACACGGCACCTTAGATGCCAAGAGATACATAGGTGCTTTATTCCTTGACCTAAGCAAGGCATTCAACACAGTGGATCATGACTTGCTTCTGGTACTCTTCAGAACATTACTCTGGACACCCTAGCTTTCAATTGGTTTTCCAATTACCTCTCAGGGAGACTCCAACAGGTTAAAGCTAACGGTGACTTCCCCCCTAAAAGCCTTACAGAGAGGTATACCACAGGGGTCTATCCTAGGTCCCTAACTCTTAGCTATCTATATCAACGGCATTGATTCAGGTATTAAATCAGCCAATAGTCATCTTTTTGCAGATGATATGGTCTTTTATATTGCTAGACCTATTCCTGAGCAAGCATGTTCAGACCTACGACAAGAGTTTAACCGGCTGCAGTTGAACCTTTTGAAGCAAAAGCTCTTATTAAATACAAAAAAACTAAGGCCATGTTTCTCTCACCATTCATGCACACCCTAAATCCTACCTCCCAGGCTCTTTACTGCAAATTACTACTCTTCTTGGTGATTCCATAGACTTTGTGGTTAAGTTTAAATATTTGGGGATGTGGATTGACCATAAGCTTTCCTTCTCCATTCACATTGAGGAACTTTTGAAGAAGCTAAAACAGAGACTTGATCTATTCTACCAGATTAAGCATTTTCTTTCTTATGATGCCAAAAAGAAATTGGTCCAAATGACATTTCTATCTCTACTGTACTACGTTGATTTCCTATATGGGCAAGGACCTGCTTCGCACTATCAAAGCTTGATACGCTCTACCACTGAGCCATAACATTTATCTCTGGAGCTCCACATTCCACCCATCATCGCTCCCTGTATGCCATGGTAGGTTGGATGTCACTTAAATTTAGAAGGCAGAAGAACGTTGCTTTTTAGACCTTCAGAGCAATTACCAAGAAGCTGCCTCAATATATACAAGAATGTCTTCCGATCTGCCCCACAGGTAGCTACACTCTGAGAAGCCTCTCATATATCTTCTTAATTTGCCCTAAAGTCAACACATGCTACGGTAAGTCTTGTATAAGTTATGCCCTTCCCTAAGCGTGGAACAGCCTTCAAAAATCTCTGAAGCTAGCCGTCCCCATAACATTTTCCATGTTCAAATAGTTATACCTATGCTCCTTCCATGAATCCTGCAACTGTTTCTGCTGAAATCCTGACATCTTAGCTCTTGCCTATAGCACTTGCCACCAGCTATCCCCTGTACCCCTCCACCTGCAGCTCTTCTGCAATTCCTCCTTCTCCTTTTCTTTATGAACCTTCAGGAAAATATTGGTACAGTTGTACATATTAATACTGTATGTATTACCTTACACTGTCTTTTGTATTAGCTGATTAACCCCTGTTTGTTTACCATTATGTCAATTACTGTAGCCCTCCTCTGTTGTATATCTGTATTATTATTGTTCACATGTATATGTCCAGATCCTCCTTGCAAATGAGGTTACTCAATGGTGCTTTGCCTAGTAAAATAAAGACTTGATTGATTGCTGCAAAGTTAGACTAGCAAAAAGCTGATCTAGCTTGCAGCATGTGGCAGACAGGACTGAGAATCCTGATTGCTTGGCCATGGAATGCCGACGTTCCTCATGCTACCATCTATTTGCGTACCATTGTTGGCGGTATTCTAACACATCTGAGAATCAAGCCCCAACTCTATCTGTATATTCTTTGCTGCAGTGAAGAAGTTCAAATTATGTATCCCTTTTCTACAGAATTTCTACAGCTATTTTCTGCACACAGTGTATGTTATACCAGATACCAATTTTGAAGCTTGCCCAGTTGTTTACTAATGAATATTTGTTTTTTTAGTTATATCACTTTGTGCACTAAATTGTGATTAACTTGCACTCGTTGTTTTGTTCACCACTCCTGTTTTCTGTATTTGCCTACATTTGTAGTGCTCCAGGTTTTACTCTCACCACTGCCACTGATCATCAGTTTCTCTTTCTGTAACTACTGAACAGTTGGATATCACTACAAGACTGATAGGTCATGACATAAAAATGGCGAGTCCAATAACCCAGCCCCCTGACTAAGACCAAGCAGTCGAAGTGCCGGGGCTTGTTTGGACTGAAGGAGCTCCCTGCCTTTACTAGTTTGCACCTTGCTAGCAGTAAATTTGGAAGTACTAATTTACTGTATCTCTGGACAGTTTTAAACAAGATACAGACCAATACTCTATTGAGTGCAAAGCTTTACTACAACATAATTAAGCATATTACCTGGTAGTCTAGTGACCCCCACCACCTGATTGGCATGTCCAGTATAATTAGTCATTCCCTGGTAGTCTAGTGGTACCCCACCCCCAATCATCATACCTAGTATAATTAGACAACCCCTGGTATTCTGGTGGCCCCCACCTACCCATTGTTGTGCCCAGAATAATTAGACTTCCCTGCTAGTCTACTGGCCCCATCCACCTTAATCACAATGTCCAGTATAATTAGACATTCCTTGTTAGCGAAGTGGACCCCGACCCCTATCACCATTTCCAGCATAACTAAATATATTCCCAGGTAGTCTAGTTGTTCCTCACCCCTAATTACCATGCTCAGTATAATTAGACATTCCCTGGTAGTGTAGTGGCCCCCTCTGCCCCCCAATTACCAAATCCAGTCTAATTAGACTTTCTATTGCAGTCTAGTGGCCTCCCTACCCCAATGACAATGCCCAATATAATTAGAAAATCCCTGGTAGTCCAGTGGCCCCCAACCCCTGATCACCATGCTCATTATAATTAGACATTACCTGGTAGTCTAGTGGCCCCAGTCACCATGCTCAGTATAATTAGAGATCTCAGTAGTCTACTGGCCCTCTACCCCATGATTTGCATGCCCAGTATAATTAGGCATTCCCTAGTAGTCTAGTAACCCCAACCCCTGATCATCACACCCAGTACAATTAGACATTCCCTGGTAGCCTAATGGCCTCCATCACCTCAATCACCATACCCAGTATAATTAGACATTTCCAGATAGAATAGTGGACCCCTAACCCACAGTCATCATGCCCAGTATAATTAGACATTCCCTGGAAGTATAGTGGCCTCCCCAATTACCATGCCCAGGATAACTAGACGTTCTCTGGTAGTCTATTGGCCCCCAGACCCTGATCACCATGCCTAGTTTAATGAGACATTCCCTGGTACTCAACTGAAAAAACAAAGCCACTCTAATGGTACATGGTGCTGGCAATAACTACTAGTATATAGTCAGGGAAACCAAAAATAGCATGCACACACTCACACAATGACCTTAAGATACTGAAGGTAAAAAAAAAAAACTCACCAAAACATAATCAGCTGAATCTGCTAGGATTTAATGATAAAAGTTCAGCAAACACTTGTAGCAGACAAGCCACGGACCCAGCAAAAATACCCTCAATGTTTCACGTTGCACACTTTGGATCCTCTTGACAAAGTGCCGAAGCATGAAACATTGAGGGTATTTGCTGGATCAGTAGCCTGCCTGCTACAAGTGTTTGCTGAAGTTTTATCATTAAATCCCAGCACATTCAGTTGTTTGTGTTTTGGTGTTTTTACCTGTCTTACGGTCATTGGCGTGAGCGCAGCACACATTTTTTTTGCATCTCTGGTACTCCTAGGTGTCCAGTGGGAAGGATGGTTGGCTTGAAAGGCGGTGCTGGTACAACATTAGCTTCTTCTCCTTGATGTGGGGCTGTGCTTAACCTGGTCAGCTTCTGTGCATGCTCATCGGTATATACATACCAGCTAGAGGAAATGAAAATACAGATGAGGAATGCTCCACTGGTGCCTTTTCAGAGGTATACTTTGCCAACTTTCACCCCATAAAGAACACATTTTGCAGCTTATAGCAGTTGTGGACACAGAAGAAGAACACTTGATAGAACAGTGTTCCCCAGGCTGAATCAGCACTGCAGGCTCTACAGTATTTTGATGCACAGTACTGGTAGATGAGAGAATGCATAATGGACCAGTTCATGGATTGAAGTGCTTTGTCCAGGTTAGCCAACATCACTGCCATTTCCTGTGGTCTACCATCTGCCCTTGCCTCTGATAATGCTTCCAGCTGGACACAAGACTGATGTGCTACTGTGGTATCTTATAGTAAAAGATGTTAAAATGAAGTATTGGGCTCCCCTGTAGCTGCCAGCAGTCAAAACACATTGATGACTGTATCTGCTATAGTATATCAATGCTACATTGCTACGATTTTATAGAACCTTAGTGATGTCAATGACAATCAAGCTGTGGTTGACTACAATGTGTTGGCCACAGCCTGATCATCGATGAATTCACATGGTTCTAAAATGGTAGCAATGTAATATCAGTATGGAGCAGTTTTGATACTTCTGGATGAATGCCAGCTACAGGTAAGCCCAAGAACTCATTTAAAATAACTTTTCATTGGTTTTCAAACTATGATAGGCACATTTCATGAATGTTCCCCTTTAACATCTGACCCATCCCTCAGTTTCACTCTGAAGAATGGTGGGAGAGTGGTTAGCAAAGTAAAGTGGTGTTGTTCAGTGGGGTCTGGTGGAATCCCTGTCCACTTGAGATACCCTTGACCACTATGTTCAAAGTTGCCAGTAACAGTGGGCAAGGTTGTGTCCTCGACCCCACCCTATTTTCAATATGTCAATGAGCTGGTGAAAGCTCTGACAGAACCTAGCACAGATTCACCCAGGGTAGAGGATACTGATTGTCCCACCCTGATTTATGCAGATGACTTGGTCTTTATATTTCTCTTCCCTAGTGGTCTGCAGAAAAAAACTAGAAATCTTAAAAGTTTCGGCCATTAACTTAACATTAAACAGAAATATAGACAAAACTAAGATAATTTATTTTGGAACATATAAAATAAATTTCTGTTGGCACTTCGTGTCCTCAAACATTGAAGTAGTTAAATCATATTGCTTTCTTGGTGCAACGTTCTCCTGGAATCAGTCCTGGAAACATCATTGTGATAATATTCTGGCTAAGGCAAAATCTGCAGTGCTGGGCCTCAAAAGATTCAAACATCTTTTGGTGAACATACCATTAGACCCTTATTACAGACAATCCAGGCTAAATATAATAACCAGGTTTTACGTGGGTCAGAATTTTGTCTATTTCTCAAATCAAATAAAAGACAGAAAAAGCCAGCAATTCAAATTTTGTGTACTGTCTAGATTATAACAAGTCAGCTCCAAGTTGTTTTGTTCAAGCAGAGCTTGGCCTAAATTATATACACACCCTTGCTAAAAGTAGAATGATTGACTACTGGAACAAACTAAGTGCTGTTGTTGAAGAGAAAAATAATTCTGGATAAAAATTGGTTGTATGACTTCTCCTTGGTTTGACTATGTATACTGTATAACCTTCTGTGTAAATATGGTATACAGGTTCTCCTAAACAATGTTGAGAAAAAGAAAAACTATAAGTAGATTGACCAGTCACAGTCAATGAGCCATAATGTATACAGTACACACGCTCCAAGAGAGCTCAGTCAGCAGCCAGCCACAGTGGTGCGAGGTAGGCTGTGCTGGTCACCACCAAAGATTAGGATAGGGCAGGGTGGTAGGTCACAGTGGACAGGGTGGGAGTGGGGGGAAGGACATTAGACTACCAGGGAATAGGTTTTGCACACTTTTGGGATGGGAATCAGTGACCTGGGGGGGGAGGGACACCACACTATGGATACCTTTTTTAATAATGTTGGGTGGACAGTTGGGAAGGGAGGGACCTGAGACTGCCAGGGTATATAACATCTCTCTGTGGATAGCGTTTGGAGAATGGGGGCACTACACTTGGGGACTGCAGCTGCATGGGCATGGTGGGGGCGCACAATGCCATACTAATGTTATGCAAATGAGTCCATAACGGGCATGCTAATGGCCACTGCACCCTGCATGCCCAATGTACTCATATGCATGGCTACTTTCATGCATAGCACTTTTGAGTGAGCACTATTGGCTGTGGGGCCGTTTTCCTGGTTGGCTGTGGGGCAGCGCTGTTGGATATCCCATTGCTTTTCCTGGGTTAGCACTGACCCTCACTCACAGGTGGATAGTCGTGGCACTATCCGACTGTGAATAGCTCTATTGCCCACCAGCACAGCCACAAAGTGCAGCGTAAACCTTTGCATGTCACTTTGATACTTTTTGTGAATCCTGACCCTAGTCTTAGCAGGTGCAACAAAATAATACATTAAGTCCCAGAGCTGGTTTCCTGTTGGCAGTTCTGTAAACAAGCTTGTGTTCCAGATTGTTATCTTTTCTAATAAACCCAAATAGATTTCTGCAATCATTTCAGCAATGTAATTATTACTCATTTGCAAACAAAGGGATCCCAGTTTCACATAACGATTCACATACATTGTTTTAACCACAGAGAAGCTATGGAGAAAGAATGAATAGAAAGTGATGGAAGGGAGATAACAAGGGGAAATTGAGGGACCAGTGAAGTCGCCAATTCCTAGGTGCCACAGGAAAAATGTGATTGTGCAATCCAACAGGGAAGAAATAGACAAGTGGCAGAACAGGACAGGACAAAAAAGATCCTTGCTTTTATGTCTCTCTGCATAACAAATAGGATAGGGTCTTACCAAACCCTGTCACACATACTCCTCTTTAATAGGAAACCTGTTTTTTTCCCCTTAAAAACAGGTTTCCAAAACCTTCTTTTATTTCTCTTTTAACATTATCTTACAACATTTGTAGTTTTTGCATAGGCAGTGTTCCTTTTTTCATAACACCTTCTACAACAAATATTTCAGTTAGGCACACATATTTTTTCAATCTTCCAAATTCTCAGTTCCTGATACATATCTTAACCGAAAACCAGCATTGACATTCTCTTTTCCAGATTTGTGCATTACTTTGAATTTAAATGGCTGTAGTGTCAGGTACCACCTGGTGATTCTGGGAATTGTATCCTTTACTTGACAAAGCCAACAGAGAGAATTGTGATCTATTATAAGTGTAACCCCTATTTGGCACTATCCCTAAGGATACTACCCCTGCCTGCATGGCAAAGTGCAGGTTGAGGGGCCTGGGTACTGAAACCGGGTGCCTCCACCCAGAGTACAGGGCTAGTGGCAGCGTAGCTGACCTGGGTACAGCCGTCCGGAACACTGTTACCACACTCTTTTTCCTCTACTGGCCTAAATGGTTCACAGAATACACAATTACAATTAACACCTGACAGCAATTTTAACCCCACACTAGTTGCACTAACCACCAGGGCTGGTTCAGCTGGCTCAGCCCTGGAGACCCCCTGTAAAGTAAGAGTTAGCACAACAACCAACAATATTTAAGTGCTGTTTGTACAGAGGTTCACCACAATCAGTTTCAATGCAAAAAAGATTTAGATCTGATTTATTCAAGGGGCAGTAACAAGGAGAGGGGCAAAATCTAGGGTTGATTCAAGATCTGAATAATTCAGGTTATAAGGTATATACTCAAAGGTCCCTGTAACACAGTCACACACACTCAGGGTACCTAGTTGGAACCACAGCTAGCCTGAAGAGTTGCCTGGGGTAGGCTGGTGTTGCAGCTGGTTAGGGCCCTGTGATGGAGAGAAACGTATGCACTTTAACTCCACAATTTGTAATCCAGAGCCAGATGGCTCAGTCCCAAATGATTAGCAACAACAATTAAATCAGTTGACACACTTTGATTTAAGCTTTGTTGCAGGGAGCTACCCTGGTGTTTACTCATGCTATCCAGTACAGGATGCAGGATGGATGGATGAAATGGAGACCTCAGGATGAAGTGCTGGATGCCAGGAGAAGCAGGGCCCACATGAAGCACTATGGTGCCAGTCCTGTTCGTTGGTGTTGAGCAGGGAGCCGAGTCCCCAGGCGGGTCTCTCGTCGGTTGGTTCTCTGTGGCATGAGCGGTTGTCTGGGATGGGGTGTTGAGGCCCAGACCAGTTGGAAATGAATGTGAATTCAGTCAGGTAAGTGCTGGATGCAGCTTCCAGCAAGCATGACACATTAAGTAAGGTGGGGAACCAAATCGTGACCCACAATCCACAATCAGCACACTTATAGTAAAGCAAGTAAATACCACAGTTCAGATGGCAGTCCAGTTGCATTTCACAGCTTCTCTACACAAACCGTAACTCTGCGGCAGTCTCAAGTCCTGACAGGCTGATCGCACCAAGGCAAATCTTTGGTCCACTTCAGAGGAAATTCACTTCGTCACAATTCAGGATCCGATCGCAAAAGCTGAAATTTCAGATGAAGTCCGATCTCAGGATCAGGGTTTCTTCACTGTGGAAGATGGTAGTAGGCAGGCCCAACACAGCCTTCCCACTAATTTCCCTGCGCATCACGCGAGGAGCAGCTGCTCGAATCTCTCGAGCTGTTCACTCTTTCAGCTCTAAGTCCAGACTGACTCCTTGCTGCAGGCAGCACCGAGACTTCGTAGAGACCCAAAAGGTTTGGTTGGTTGATCCATCTGTCTGTCACAGCTAGAGCTCCCCCTCCAGGTCTATTTAGGCACCAAAGTGTAGAAACTACAATTCCTACAGAAATTCACTCTAACAAGACCCCTGGGGACAAACTCCATTTTAGGGTCCCTAAAGGTACTGATTGGTCCCAATAGGCAGTGCAGAACCAAGATGGTGGTGATTAACAGAAATGTCCATGCTGCGAATGAAGGCAGGTTAGACAAACTACAATATCTTGGTATGCCCCCCCAAATGGCGACACCAACACAACAAACTATGCTCCTGTCAGCAAAATTGACACTTTGCCGACAGGTCGCTGTGATGGTGTGCCTGAGACAGGGGCATGCTGTCTCCCAGTCCAGCACCCCCAACCCGAGTTAACTCCAACTGGAGTTAACAATCCATTACTCTGGGGGTCCGCACGGCCCCGAGTAGAAAAACAGGACTGAGTGCAGGGAATCATGTCGCACCGTGATTTGCAGTCAACATGATTCCTGTCGCTGTCATGCCGGTTGACATTAGAGATGTTGAACGGCATGGTAGAGCCCAATATCATTACTATTAACGCAGATAATCAGCAAACAGTTACAGATCCTTGGGGCTCCTTCTGCACAATTAGCAATGGCAGAATGGAGTGATAATACTGCAGCCCAGGTGGACTCAAGCCTAAAACTACTCTGCCCCTACCCAGATTAATCATACTCTATGAAATAGGCAGCTGTTAAAGAGAGCAGGCACGAGGCTAACAGGGCACTCACATGCAAACATTTTTAAATTGCTAGGACACAGAACACCAGCCTGGCAGTGGGCATTTAGGCAAGCCCAAAGAAGACTTTTGGGAGCCCCCATTTGGGGGTTACATAAGTACAAAGTCACCTCCTAGCAGATATAACATAAGGGACTTCATTGCCCATTTCACAGCAAGGCATTCTTTTTCAATAGTGGAATACTTTTCTCTCTGCTGTACAGTTCCCTATGCATATGCAGAAGGGGATGTTCCTTCTCATCTATATTCTTACTCAGAACTGCACCTAGACCTACTGCTGATGTATCTGTCTGTAACAGAAATTGTCTCTCAAAGGCTGGACTTCTTAAAACAGGGGCTGAACATAATGCAGCCTTGATAGCCTGAAAAGCCTCATCCCACTCTGGAGACCATTTCACATTATTTGAGTATCATTTTTTCATGCGTTCTGGGAGGGGGCTGGCTAACTGTGCAAAGCTGGAAACAAATCTCTGGTAGTAACCAGCCAGACCTAAAAATGATCTGACATGTTTCTTGTTTAAGGAGAGTACTGTTAGCTATAGCTTGTGTTTAATAACCCCTTAAATAAGCTTTGAGTGCCTCCGAAAAAGTCCAGATGGACATTACTATTTAAATTATTTAAGGTGAATTCATCCACCTGTTCTGATATATATTTAACCAGTTTAGGCACTTTTAAATCTGATTATTTATTTTCCACCTACTCCTCTTTTAATGAGGGATGGGAAAGAGATAGTTGTGGATATAGCTGCATGGTCAGAAATGGGACCTGCTATAATATTAGAATCGAGAACCCACTGAGTGAGGGACTCGAGAGAAAAATATAATCTAGACGGAAGAATTTCCATGAACAGGGAGCTGAAAGTATATTCCTTAGTTTTCGGGTGTAAACCCCTCCAGACGCTGGTGCTAGTCCCAACTGGTCTAGCAGATCTCCATAGTTCGAGAAGTGGGAGTATGGTATACGTGCTTTGCCGGATCTATCCATCGAGGGGTCTAACGTTTAGTTAAACTCCCCCAGGATTGTGGGGAGGTGGTATATGGTAAGAGAGCCTTTAAAGGCCCAGCGGAAATCTTTTGAGTGTCCAAATTAGCCATATTCTGATCCCATCAGGATTTTGGCACTGCAACTTCCCTCTTACTAGAATGTATCTGCCCTCCTTGTCCTGAACAATTTGTTAAAGGGGTAAGCGGTACTGATTCTATGTATTAACAACATAACGCCTCTGCTCTGTTTGGTAATCTGAGAAGAGAAACTCTCCAATTGTAACCTCATGGTTTTGGCCTCCGACTGGAGCAGATGTGTTTCCTCAAAACACAATTTAGCCTTAACAGCTTCGATATGTTTCGAAATCTATACTGCTTAGCCTTTAGCTTGCCCTTGACATTCCAAGTAAAAACTTAACGAATATATCTGTCCCATTCTAGATGAATAATTCCCAAATTATGATACATATTACCTATTACCCTATAAGTAATGTAGATTCTCCTGAACTAACACCCAGTAAGTGCATCTCGTGGTGCCTCAAAGAAAAAAACCACCCCCACTTCCCTAACCCTACATCGCTATAACTATCCCTAAAGAACACAACAATTCCCTCCCCCACCCTCCCAACCTCTCCATCATAATGGTCCATGACAACAGGACACTCAGCCCGTTCCCTAGAGCCTCCCACCCCCCACCAAATTAGCCCGACAAGCCAGTTATACCGAAATTAAACCACAAAATATCAGACCGCTGCTCTGGCTTGTCATTCTAATATTGCCCCCATTTCCTAACAACAAAACATTCTATGTCATATATGTTAACATAGTAAAGCAAGAGAGATAAGAGCATATCAAAAAATATATCAAAAAAACTGAGCACAGAACCTTCAAGAATAATCTCCACCACGTTCATGATGCTTGTCCCTACTAATGCACAAATTACAAAATCATGTGAACCTTCAAAGAAATTGCCCTCGACAGAAAAGAATGCTGTAAAATGCCCGCCTAATTAAAGAGGAGGACCTTTATTCCTTCCCAAATCCATATGATGATATGCAGCTTTTGGTCATGTTCTGCGAAAACATTTACGGTAATTGAGTAACCCTCATTTTCAAGGTTAACTGTAAACACATATAAAAGGGTTCTGCCTAATAGCTGCAAAACAATGTAGCGCTCAAGGCACTGTTTACTAGCCACGTAACAACCTCTGTAACCTGATGGACACAACAGTAAACCGTCCAATATTAACTCAGTCTCCCAAATATATCACAGGAAATATATCCTTATACAACCCAGAACATAGTCCCCAAATTACAGTTCACTGTTTTCCTTGAAATTCAGCCCAGGCACTATTCCTTCTCACAGGCCATTCAGGAACTTTAAATAGTACAGGAAAGGCCACTGCAGTGCCTCTGTAGTAGACTCCTGAGACTGAAAGATTTCCATTCATCCTTTATGCAAACCTGCTGCTTGCAGGATAAATCATCCGGAATTTAATATCTGCCGTGATCAGTCTCCCCTGACCAGGGGTGAAAGGCAGTCCTTCTGTCTCACCGAGAATGGTAGATCCTGAGCCACCCTGAACTTTACACCTCCCAGTAGCCGTTCTTGTTATCCTTGGCTTTGATGAACAGCTGACGCTCCTGATAATTCAGGAATGTAAATATAAAAGTTCTTGGTGGTCCATTGGAGGTGAGGGGGCTTGGCGTTTGATGTGCCCTTTCTATAATATGTAGGCCCCAATGGTGAAGGCCCAACCCCTTCTCACCAATTTCTGGAGCAAATTTAACAGCATCCAAGCCCTCCTTCTCCTGGTAGCCCAATGACTACTACATTGTTCTGGTGACTTCTGCCTTCCAAGTCTTCTAATTTTGTTTCCATCTTGGTAATTTTGATTTAGTGCAGTTGGAGGCAGAATCCATTTGGTCCCTGTTCCTCCAGAGACTTAATTCTCGCTTCGTTGTGTGACGGGACTTCCGGTTTAGATCCTCCAAAGCAGTGGTAATATTCTTAATCTCGCTGGCCATCTCCTTCACACTGGCTCTAAATGGCCTGAACTCCTCTAAAAATCTGGTTAAGGTGAGCGGTTCTTCCTCCAGGCATGCCCTGCCGGGGCTCTGCACTAACTGAGAAGCTGAGGCCTTAGATTTCTTGGCGGCCTTCTCCGGGGTCACCGGAGGCATGTGCTTTGGGGGCGGTTTTCTCATTTCTTGCTCCATGTACCGCATGCTCCAACGTTCCTCTCCTCTATTACTGCCGAATCGCTTCCTCTCGCTTTCTAATTAGGGCAAGACGGTTGTAATGGAAGCGGGTTAACGGAGCTCAAGGGGAAAGCGGCCGCTACGCACTCTGCATCACGTGACTCCACCAAGTTTCTGCCTTTCTAACAGAAAACCACGTCACGATGAGCCTGGCTGATCATTGGGCCACCACTGCTGAACCCATTGCAGCCTGAGCTGCATTGGACCTGAAAGTGACACATCATTAAAATGCAATTCTTTATAACAAAAGAGCACAATAAACCACTCCAGGGCATGTGTTTCTTGATAATTACTGTACTTCCCATTTGAGTTGAAAGTCACTCCACTGGCATTGTACCTTCCAATTCACCTGAGGCATGCATTAATTCTTTAGAAAGGCATGGCTTATTGTGAGTTGTTCTTCTTATGTATTATATGAAAATAAACAGGAAACTGCTTTAAAATTATTTTTTCCCTTTCAAAATAAAAGCAAACTTCAGACATTTCAGTATAGCATTAGCCTATCCTTTTACTATTTTTGCACTTGCAGTTGCATGTCAGGACTGTCTCTTGGGACCACAGTTCAATGAGCAACAAAATATATATATTGAGTAATGAGAGTTCTTTAAAGAGCAGCAGACAGCTTTAGGAGAACTTACCAAAAGTTAATATTTAAAAGTAGTCCAGCTTAGATTTTACATTAGTTCTGTATCCTCCTTCTTCATTATTTATTACTGCGGTCATTTGCATGAAAAAGGATCTTTGTTCCTAAGAGTTCATCTGTTCCTGTTGCTGTCTCCTTACCTGAGATCATAATGACTGCTTGTGACATCACAGCATTTCCATGGCAAAACTGTGATGTCACAACAGAGGATTATGACTTAAAGTACTGGTCAGCTATAGAGGAGATGAACCCTGAGGGAAGAAGATTGCATGTTCTGTAAATGTCTAGTAATAAATACTGGGAGGTGGAATCTTTAGTATATATATGGAATGAAGCTTCGAATTTTACTAAATTTCTGTTTTTAAGTTTTTTTTTTTAAAGGTCAACAGTGCTCTAGTAGAACCATATAGAACAGGGCATTTAAAGAAAATATTTGGGAGCCTAAGATCTGTAGCCAACACATATGTCTTGTCTTTAACAGATTAATAAAAACTTACTTATGCATGTGCTTCACTGAATGCTAGTCTGCTTCAATAGCCTTTACATCTCTGATCTGGGGACAGTTTGAAAAAATCATAATATTGATGCACAGTTCAGCTCATATTTTGCACATCCAGTATTTTAGCCTTTCACTTAGGCAAATTTCTTCATTGTTGTATTACTATATAAACAAGATTATTGTCCATTGACAACATACAGTATGATCTTGTTGCTTATCTATACTGTATATGATATCACACAACATTATGGTTGTGATATGCTAACTGTTGCTGTGGAAATAATTATGATGGCACAGGCAGAGAATTTGATGTCAGGAGGCTAGCAGCTTGAGAGTATGAAATGTTGAACTGATGGCAGATATGGACTGCTCAGCCATCCTAATCTGCCCATTTTCCTACTTACCTGCAATACCAGTGACTCTACTTGGTCTATGGGCTTACCATCCTTACCTATCGCTGAGTTCCCTTATGTCTCGCATGCATTTTGAATTCCCCCACCATCTTTGTTCCCATCATCTCCTCTGGAAGGTTGTTCTGTGCATCCACCATCCTTTCCTTAAAAATACTTCCTCACATTACCCCTGAGGCTACCCCTCCAGCCTCTTATCATGACCCTGTTCTTGAGCATCTTTTTCTGAAAGATGCTACCCTGTACTTTTATGCCTTGATATATTTGAAAGCTACTATATCCCCCCTCTCTCTCTCTAGGGTATGAAATGTAGAGGTCCTCCAGTCTCTCCTTATAGCATTTCTGGTGCAGACCCTGCACCATTTTTATTGCCCTTCTTTGAACTGCCTCAACCCTGTCTAAAAGGGAGTGTGAGGTACGAAGGGTATGGGGAGGGGAATAGGTGGGTAGAGGTATGCCAAGAAGATGGGGTGGGGATCAGTTGCAGTTACAGGAGAGAGAGGTGATGACAAGCAAATGAGAGGACAAAGAGTGTAGGGAGGGGGCCATGTACCATTTATAAAACCGTATCCGATCTATCATTTTGCACCACAAGTGTTAGAACACATTTTGGCTAGTATTTGAGAAATAACAGCTGTCACATTCATGAGGTGGTGTGAAAAAAATGACTATGTTAAAAATCTAGGGGCAGATTACTTACAATTACCACAGTTATGAGCGGTTTGTTGAAACATTCAACGATATCTGTGAATCTGTTGTTTTCTAATATTTTTACCCCAGATTTTTAACATAACCTTCTATGACCTCAGATAGCCTTCTTGTCCCATCTCATCAACAGTAGTAAGAACATTTTCAAATCGTGCCTGAAAGGTGATTTTGTGCCACAAGTGCAAAAGCATTTTTTGACTAGGATTTGAAAAATGACAGTTGATACCCTCATGAGGTGGCATAAATAAATAGCTATGTTGAAATGTTGGGTCAAAATTTAGCCACTGACTACACATTTATAGTGTACATTGAAAATGTGATGTGGGTGCATAACCTTATTGTTTTCTATATTTGTAAACTCCAAAATTTCAACATAGCCTTTTTTGACTCCGATATACTTTTTATGACCCTACCTGTGGAACAAGGGCAGAGAAATGTTAATCCTGCCTGAAAGGTGCTTTTTGCACCATGTTGTGAAAACACATTTTGGCCAGGATTTCAAAACTGACAGCTGTCACATTCATTAGGTGTTGTAAATAAATGGCTATGTTGAAAACTGGGGGTCAAAATATTATAAATTACCAAAGTTACGAGTGTGTGTTCATAAATTTCAACATAAGCTCATAACTTTGTTGTTTATTTCAAATATTGTTATCTCAAATTTCTAACTTAGCCTTCTTATGAACCCACTTCATGAACAAGGGTGGAGAAAATGTTCAAATCCTGCCTGAAAGGTGATTTTACACAATGACCGCAAAATCATCTTTTGGGATAGATTTGCATAATTTCACTGTCATTGTTAATGCTGTGGGTCCCATAAAAGCCATGATGAAACATAGAAAAATGGAAATTGATGGCAGATAAGGGATGCTAGGCCCACCCAGTCTTCCAATTTTCTCTACCTGCTGCAGAAATCACAGACCCTACTTGATCTCTGACTTTGTTCTCTGTCCTATTGCTAGGGTTCCTCTATGCCTATCCCATGCATTTCTCAATCCTCACACTGAATTTTCCCCCACCACCTCCACTGGGAAGCTGCTCCATGCATCCACCACCCTTTTTGAGAAGACATACTTCCTCATGTTACTCCTTAGTCTATCCCCTTCCAGCCTCATGTCATGACCCCTTGTTCTAGAACATCTCTTTTTCTGAAAGATGCTGCTTTCTTGTACCTTATTTATGCCCTTGAGATATTTGATGGTCTCTGTCATGTTCCCCCTCTCTCTCTCCCCTCTTGTCCAGGGTATACATATTGAGGTCCTCCAGGCTCTCCTCATATGACTTTTGGTGCAGGCCCTGCACCATTTTTGTTGCCCTTCTCTGAACTGCCTCTACCCTGTCTATGTCCTTACTGAGATGTAGCCTCCAGAACTGGACACAGTACTCCAGATGAGATCTCACTAATGATTTGTATGGAGTATTCACCACCTCCTTTCTTCTTTTTTTCCAAAATGAATATGCTTTATTGAGTTTTAAAATCAAAATGAAAATATAGTTCAGTTACAACAGCAGTAGAAACCAACAACAGCACACAAATGCGTATATAGAACAGTTGAAAGCATGTAAATAAAGTAAATCGGGATACTCGGCACAAAATCCATAAATAATAAGTTCAGATAAAGAAGTACCACGATAAACCTTCCTCCCCTCCAACCCTCATTCTCCTACCACCAGAGGCATAAATTCAGGACAAAAAAACTGTATAAACAGAACACAAGGTGTTGAAGTCCCAACCATCTACAATGTTAGCAGGAGTGCACAATTGTTCCCAAATCCTCTGATAAGAATGAAGATGGTTTGACAACTGGCTATAGTTCATTCTGCCTGCAAGGCAAAATTAATCTCCTGAAACCATTCAGTCACAGATGGGTATTTTGACTGTCAGTGTTATATTATAACCTTCTTCACACAGAGATGAGGGTCATGTGTCACCATTGGTTACCAATCAGGGTATTCCAGTGGTCCCCCAATATAGATATCTCAGGTAAGAAGGCTTCAGACACACCCAAAAGTGGGTATAATCTGTTTCAGATTGCCTCCCTAAAAGGGGTAACTTTTTCACAGAGCCAAAGAATGTGATACAGTACACTAGGAGCTTTATGACATCTGGAGCAGATATTCAAGAGGAGCCTACCCATTCTATACAACTTGTCAGGGGTATAATAGAGGTTGTGCAGCATCTAGAATTGTAGGAGATGGTATCGGTCCTATTTAATGTATTTGTACATGTGTTTCCAGAGTCACGCTCAGTCATGCAAGAGTCAGTGGAGGCAAACTCGATCCCAGTAGTAATATAGCTGGCCTCCAAATTGGCCATGAGGGAACCTATTGCTGGTAATAATGGAAATAATGTGGGAAGGCGGTGCTGAAAGAAATATAGAAAGAACCCGTGTCTCCGTAGGAATTGTTCCAATAGCCTGAGCTAAAATGAGACAGGAGCATGTGTAAGTTGGTATTTAAACAGGTTGAAGAGAGGAGTTGGAATTTGGTCTGTGCCTCTTTTGAAGGGGAGTAACATCGATCTTTGACCAAGTCTGCTACCGTTGTCACTGTAGTGAAAATCCAGAAGGATGTAGATAAGTAGATTATCACCAATCCTGAAACTGTGTGATGTCTACTAAAGGTTAGGAAATCCTCTAAGTGGTGGATACACAGTACAGTGCACAACTGTGTATGTACTCATATAGACTCTACAATCAGGGTGCTGTGTAATGACCTGGGAGCTTTCTTAAGAGGGATGTAAAGCAATGCTTGAATATTCAGGCCTTGCTGGAAACAGAGAAACCATTCAATTTCCATCTCTAAAGGGACATTTTCATCTAAATTGTCCTTAGATGGGGGCTTGAGCCATTGGGAGAGTCTGGAACAGTTGATGGACAAGTAATAGAAATATAAATTAGGCTCCTGCAGGCCACCCCACTCTCTGGTACACAGAAGCTTGAAAAGAACTCTTCAAGGGGGGAGTCTTGCCACGCCACAGAAAGGAAGATATAAGTCTGTCAATATGAAAAAACAGGATTTTGGAAGAAATGATTATACATCTGTAATGTGTATAGGGGTGTGGGCAAAACATTCATTTTCACAGTATTCAAATGGCCCCAGAAAGAAATGGGCAGGAGGGACCAACGGTCTATGCCAAGTTTGAGGTGAGTAATGACTGTATCAAGTTTATATTGCTTCATCTTAGTTGGTGACAAGGTGAAGTACATTCCCAAGTATTTTAGTTTGTCCCAGACCCAAACAAAACCCAAATGTTCTATATCAGACTGCAAAGTGCCAGTGTTAAGTGGCATGAACTCCATTTTAGACAAATTCAATTTGTAGCTGGATATCCCTCCAAACTCCTTAATGATGTCTAGGGCAGCAGGCAAGGACTTGGCAGGAAATGTGACATGTACAAGAATGTTGCCTGCATATACAGAAAGTTTATATTAATGAGGTCCCAAAGAGATGCCTGAAAGATAAGGAGAAGCACTGATTTTCCTGATCAGCGGTTCGAGAAATAAATTAAAAAGGAAGGGCAAAATTGGACAGCCTTGCCTGGTGCCCTGGTGTAGAGTGAAGGGGTGGACAAAATGCCATTACACAAAATGCAGGCCAAAGGGCAGGTATAAAGTACTTTCACCCATTAAATAAGGCTTGGGAGAATATGGAATTTAGGCAATGAATTAAACAGGTAGTCCTAGGAGACCCTATCAAAGACTCTCTCTGCGCCCAGGATGCCAGGAACTGAAGGGACCCTGAGTCCCAAGATGCAAAGATTAATTTGGATAACTTCCACAAATGTTCTGTAGAAAGCCTACCGGCCATGAAGCCAACCTGCTCTTGACAAATGAGGCAGTGCCAAACATAGTTCAACCTGCCAGTCAATACCTTAGCAAGAATCTTAAGATCTACATTGATTAGAGATATTGGCCAATAGTTTGAAATTGGTAATGAATCACTACTGGGTTTTGTAAGTACCATAATAGTGGCTTCCATAAAAAAAAAAAAATCAGAGAGGCCCTATTGAAAAATGTAATTAAAAGTGTTAAGAAGCGTAGGGGCTAACAACTGTTTGAAGGCTTTGTAAAAATTAGAGGTATGGCCATCTGGGCCAAGAGGTTGATCTGGAGGTACGGTGTTAATAGCCACCTACCAGAACTTCCAATAAGGTCAAGGGGACTGTAATAACTCTATTTGGGACTGGTCCAAATGGGGTAAGTTAATGTCCTGCAAAAAGACTTTGTAGCAGTCCAATCAGAAAGGGACAGTGGGCGGATTATACAATGCCTGGTAATACTCCTAGAACTGGAAAGCAATTTCCTGGGGAGAAGTAATAAGTTGACCAGAGGAATTACAGAGAGAAGAGACTATTCTGTCCAAGGTCTGTGCTCACAGACACAGGGCTAGAAGCTTACCTGCTTTCTCCCCTTGATCAAAATACTTAATCTTAGAATATAGAATAAGGTGTTTCACCTTTTCACCCAGTAGGGAGTGGTAACGTGACTGATGAGCTTCTAGGCATTCCCAGTCAGAGAGAGAAGGGGTTGGAGAAATACACCTTTCCAGTGCTCTAATCTAATCCAAAAGGGAAAACATCTCTTGGGAAGCAGCTTTTTTCCTGTTGGAGGCTAAATGAATAATTTCACCCCTTAGAGAGCATTTCAGAGCACACCATAAAAAATCTAACCTGGGCATGGAAGGGGAATTAATCTCCAAAAGGAGGAGATAAAGGTTTGGATATGGTTGATCAGATAATCTGATTTAAGTAGTTGGGCATTAAATCTCCAAACCTTATCCATCTCAGGAGAGGAGGAGAGAGCCAAATGGAGCAAGGTGGGATGATGATCTGAATTAACTTTAGCCAGAATTTTCATGGATGTTAAATAACACTCTATTAAGCAATGAATATGTTATCGAGAGTATTAACAAGGCTATCATGGATTTTTGGGAAGAAAATATTAACTCTGTGGATAAAATTGACTTAATTTGGGCCGCGTATAAGTGTTTTATAACGGGTGAATTTATCAGGTTTGGTACTAAACTGAAAAAACAGACATTAGAAAGGTTGAATAATATCTCAAACAGATTGAGTCATTTAGAATCACTTAGCCCTGATGGATTAACTCTTCAGAATTTTCAAGAGTTACAAGAACTCAAGGAGGAACTAGCTAGGCAAACCTTAGAACAAGGAGAGTTTATGATAACCAGATCCATAGGCTAATTATGCTGATTTAGGAATAAACCAGCAAGCTTCTGACAATCAGATTTAAAAAGAGAATCAAATTACCATATTGACTCCATTATCTCAGATAAAGACAACAAGGTCCTTACAAATCACAATGATATTATAAAGGAAATCTATGTTTTTTACACAGAACTGTATACCCCAATGCAGAACCCTCCTTCAATACAAAGAATAGAAGATTTCTTAAAAGGCTTCTTATGACCCCGTCTAGATGGATCACAAAAGGATAAGCTGACAACACCTATTTCGCTTAAGGAAATAAGAGAGGCAATCAACAATGCTCCTGGTCCAGCTGGCTTAACTGCTAATTTTAACAAAACTTTTTGTGACTCTCTCTGTCCTATTTTAGGAGATTTCTATACCTTCACACTTCACAGAGGTTTTTTGGACCCCTTTCTTTTAGAAGCATCAATAATACTTCTCCCAGAACCCAATAAACCCAGGGACAGGGTTTCAAATTACAGACCAATATCATTAATAAATTATGTTATTAAAATATTAACTTGCATCCTAGCTCAAAGAATTAAAGATTTGTGGTAACCACTTATCAGCAGGGAAGAAGTGGGATTTATAGCCAACAGACAAGTCAGATCAAACGAGAAAGTTGTCTATGTTCTCTCACATCCAGGGACTCTAGATATCCAATGGTGTTGGCTCCTGGATGTGGAGAAAGTTCAACAGGTCAGTTTAGACTTCCTGTTTGCCAACTTATCAAATTTTGTTTCAGACAAATCTATAAACTGGATCAAAATACTGTATACATGCCCCTCAGTTAGAATTTGTTGTAATAAAGCTTTCTCTCCCCCTTTTAGACTATTCTTAGGAACCTATCAAGGTTGCCCTTTGCCCCCAATTCTTTTTAATTTTTATTTAGAACCATTATTATTCTATATAAACAGCAACACTGCTATTTCAGGTATTCCCATTCTAAATCATAACATTAAACTGTTGGAATTTGATGATGATATTCCTATTCACCTTTGAATCCACTCCCTTCAATTAAAGTGATATTAGAAACTATTGAGAAATTTAGCTCAGTTTCCAATTACAGACTCAATAAGGAAAAAACTGAGGTGATGCCATTAAATAAGATTTATTTATGAAAGGAAATTCATGATATCGGCTTTCTCTGGAAACCTACAGGGCTTAAATACCTGGGTATTTATCTATGCAGCAGAGAACAAGATTTAATTAAGAGAAAATGAGAAGCGGCAGTCCATAATATAACTCAAGATCTTAAAATATGTAATTCCCTACCCTTATCTTTTTTTGGTAGAATTAATGTCATAAAAATGAATATTTCTCCTCACATTTTCTGTCCAATTAATATGTTAAGCATTTTCTTTACCCCATCTTTGTTCTCTAAGCTCAGTTCAATCATAAATAAATTCATATGGGAAATAGGTCTCGACGAATAGCCTTAGATAAATTAATGTTACCATAACTACAGGGGGTTAAAATGTCCTAACTTTGCTCTATATTATATGACATCACAAGCCAATAAGTATTTAAAGTGGATTAATTAGGAAAACAGTCCTAACCATTATTTCCCAATTTGGGCTCAGATAGAACAGGAAATATTTTAAAAATGTAGTTTATCTCCTAATGCGGTAATCTATATTTAATTCAAAACATTACCTAAAAACCTAATGCATACACTAATAGGCACCTCCCTAGAGATCTATATTCAAACATGTAGGTATCTAAATATCTATATTCAAACATGTAGGTATCTCAGTATTAATCTAGAAGCTAGCAGTAACCAACCTCTTATCAGCAATCCAAACTTTAAAACAGGAATACCCCATTTATACTCAAACTATTACCATCTAATTTAAACAGTAAGGTAGCAGATCTGTTAACCGGTGGTTTTCTTTCTCCTCTATCTGAGGCATGCAACATTTTATCATTAAGTAAAAAACATATACAAAGTGTTTTTATGCTAATTTTGTCCTTGAAAATGTGTTTTGGCCCATAAATGTGGTTCCATGATAAAAATGATTTTATATCAAATCTAAGAAATCTAGGATCTAAAAAACACCCAATAGCTAACTTATAATATTACCTATCCAAAATTAAGGATAAAGAAATGAACTATCAAAATCCATTTTAGAAATCAATCATCAATTTGGAAAACCTGAACTGGAAGGATATATGGTAAATGCAAGTAAATTTCTTACATTAGACAACCTAAGAGCTATTCAGATTAAATCCCTTGCTAATGCATACCTAACCCTTATAAATTATATAACATGGGGTTAAGAAAATTATAAATGTTCAAAATGTTATATTGGCAGAGGCTCCCTAGACCATATGTTGTGGCACTGCACATCCATTCAAAATCTATGGCTTTTAATTAAAACTAGTAATTGATTACCTTAATATACGTTACTCATGGGATATGAGAACTTTAATTTTGGGTGATTATTCAGAGGATCTATTAATACTGAACAAACATATATTAGCATTGATTGGAGTTTTGGTTAAACAAACCACTTTGAAACATTGGTTGGACCCAAACCCACCTACTTTTAAAGAATGGTTAGAACAGATTAAACAAAATCTAGTACTTATCAAGGCAAGTAACCGTTTAAAGGGTAAGACACAACTTAAAGGGGACAGGAAATATGTGTTAATTGACAGCAGTTTGTAATGTTCCTAGTAAGAGAAATGATAAACTTGCCTCCAAATGAGCCATATTTAATTGTACCTTAATAAACACTGATGTGAAAAACTGTGTTTTCAATTGTTTTCTTTTTATGGACAACATTCTGCACAGTTCTCTGCATGGAACCAATAATTTGGAGTGTTTACTATGTCACAGTTTGAGTACAGAATGCTAAATGTGAGCTATTGTCCTATTAGAACCGTGCTTATAGTTCTTTGCTCAAACTGTGACATAGTTAAAACTCCAGATCATTGGTTCCGTGAAAAGGACTGTAACAGAATGCTGCCCATAAAATCAAAACAATGCAACATACTGTTTTTCACATCGCTTTTTATTCAGATACAGTTACCTATGGATCATTCAGACTTATGAATATTATTTCTGTAAGTGGTAACATTATAAACAGCTGCATATTAGAACTCATTTCATGTCCTCTTTAATGAGAAAGTGTAGAGCAGATTATCAACTATGTTATACTCTCTAAGGCCAAAATAAGTGAACACATTCATTAGAATCATTTTGTTATGTGTGTTCCAACATATTTTTCTATCCGGTATTACCACTCTCCTTAACTTTATCAAAGAATATCTTATATGCTTATATATCTTATATGCTGATGTAATGTCTTGATGCAATTACCTATCTCTCCAGCCCTACTTTGTTTCACTTTTGCAATTGTTACCCCCAAAGATATTTTTTGAAATTGTTTTGTTTTGTTGTTGTATTGTACTGTATCCTCCTGGGTCATGCCTGAAAATAGTCATGGTTATTACTAGTGCACCTACCCGGTAAACAAAAAATAAATAAATATACCTTCATGATATTTTGGTGTATCAACGGAGGCTTTGTTTATTTTCTTCCTTATGTACTATACCTAATATTACCCTGGGGTTGGGGTACACGCTATATTTTTCTTAAAGGCCGGTATTGCATAAATGGTTAGTAAACTGTATCCAACTATCTTTTAAATATTATATTGTTGGGGAGCAGGTTTAGGGAAGGGGTAATATGCACCTATCATTATACATTATTACTCAACTAAGTAATGTAGTACAGTTTGTTGAGGTTATCTGGTTGTTTGTTATTGCTTGTTTTGTTAGTTGAAAATGTAATGAAGAATGGAAAGTTAAAAAAAATAAACAAATAACTATAGCCAGGTAATGACATGACATTACACCTGGAAAATGCTCAATCCCGAACATAAAGTAGTCGATCCTGGAAAATGTATTATGGGGAAGGGAATGAAATAAAAACTCCCACTGGGCAGAGTGGCATGCTCACCAGGGATCCAGAAGGCCCAAAGAGTCCATCATAACATGAAGTGCTAGTTGAGTGGGGAGAGGGAAATGGTGACCAGCACTAGATTCATCAAGGCTGTTGCAGTAAACCCAAGTTCCAATCTCCCTCTGAAAGGATGGATAAGGCAGTCCAGGGTGCAATATAAGCCATTAATGTGGTAAAGAAATGGGAATCCTCAGATGTAGGGCTGTAAATAGCACCTAACATAACTTCTGAGTGACCAAGCAGAGTCCACAGCAATAGAAACCTACCCTGGGGGTTCAGAGTTTTTGAAGCAGCCAGAAGGGCACCATCCAAGCCACTAGAATGGCCACACCTCTTTTACATGAGTCAACACCCACCCCAAAGACTTGCCCCACCCAGGAATGCCTAAACTGGAGGACCTGAAATGGAGGAAAGTGGGTCTCTTGCAAAAAGGCAACTTCTACTTTGAGTTTATGAAGGTGAAGCAGAACCGTGGCTCTTTTTGTTGGGGACTAGGCACCTTTTACATTCCAAGAACAAAATTTAAATGTTGACGCCATGACATCAAAGAGCAAATAGTAAAGACAACCTCTATTGTATGAAAAGCCAAAATAACTGTTCCCTTGAATGAGTTGTAAGCCTCCAGTGGTGACACCTCCCCTCACCCAACTCACCACCTCCTTTCTATTGTTAGTGATACCCAGGGCTTCAGTTAACTCCATTTGGGGAGTATTTGACTACCAAAAATAAAGCAAAAACTTCCAAAATAAAGAGGAAGGAAGTCATTGACTTCCAGATGTAAAACCAAAAAATAGATGACTTCCAAAATTGCAGGCATGGAAGTCAGAAATGATGGATTGTTCTAAAAGAAATTGTATTTTACCACTAACATATTATATTAGCATCCATAAATTTGTCCTTCCAAGAATATTGACTTCCAAAAGTGGGATCCTGGAAGAATTTTGACTTCCAAAAAATTGGAATGACTTCCAGATTTCGACGCCTGGAAGTTTTAGACTGCCACTGAAAATAAATTAACTGAACCCCTGGTGATACCTCTCCCTATGCACACCAGTACCCAACTGGCTCTCCCCCCAGCCTTGGCACATTGTTTGGCCACCTTTACATTGTCTGATATGAATACTCCCAGATCCCTTTCCTGTTTGGTGGCCATCAGTATCTCCCCTCCATCATGTAAGCCTCCACTGGGTTCATATGCCCCAAATACATGATTTTGTACTTCTTTGCATTGAATCTCAGCTGCCTCACTCTTGACCATTCCTCTAGTTTACGTAAGTCCCTCCTCATTTTTTCCACTCCTCTGGGAGTGTGTACACTGCTGCAGATCTTAGTGTCATCTGCAAAGAGGCATACCTTTCCTTCCAGACCCTCCACAATGTCACTTATGAAGACATTGAATAGGACTGGCCTCAGAACAAATCCCTGTGGCACTCCACTGATAATCCTCCTTTCCTCAAATTTATCTCAATTTACCACCACCATCTGTGTTCTATCTATCAACCAATTTTAACCCAGTTTATCATCTTGGGACTCATCCCCAGGCTGCCTAACTTGTTGACAAGCCTCTTATGTGGAACAGTGTCAAGGGCCTTGCTGAAATCCAGCTGGCCACATCCACTGTTCCTCCCCGATCCACTTCCCTTTTCACCCTTTTCAAGTTACTTGAAGTAATTGCCCCTAATCTAGATATTTAGGGCCAGATATTCAAAACTTTTCCCCGGGGCTAAATTAGCACTGCCTGGTGGGCAAACTTATCCCGGAGCACAAAGCAAGCTATATTCAAAAGGAAATAACCCAGTGCTAATCCTGCTGAATATAGCAGTCTAAGGAAGCCGGGCAAACTGGTCTGGGAGTGCAGGGCAAAATTAGCCCGGGAATAAGACAGCACTGAATATAGCAACAGGGAAGTGAAAACTGCAACTACAGCTCATTAGACTCTGTAGCAAGCCAGTGTTGCAGGTGGAGAACATTGTGTGTGATTGCACAGAGACATTTCACAGCTGCTGCTAATACACCTCTCAACCCCCTGTCTCATCAATCAGGGACAAGGCTTAAAAACATCAGGGACAAAGGTTTAAAATCAGGGACACATCCTAAAAATTGGTGATATCCACTCAGGAAGCTGGTAGGATAAGTGGTGTAGTGTAAAATGCATTTACTAAGGAAGAACACGTCAGTAACATTAATGTTTGACAGTATTTTATGCTTACAACCCCCATTCATACCTCTCAACCTTTTGTCACTGAAATGAGGGACATGGACATTTTTGGACACTCAAAATGAGGGACAATGAGGGACACAGACACTCAGAATGAGGGACACATCCTCAAACATGGAGATACAAGTTCAGAACTCTGTGAAAACCATAGTGTTTACTTGTACAAGGTTTATTTTGGATTTAGTATTTTAGAATATTGAGAGTTTCTGCTTTAAAATCTGAATATACAGCACATTCTCTCTGTGGGCAGCACCTTTTCCATGAGGGACGGATGAGGGACAGAGCAATTTTAAGGGCCAAAATGAGGGATGTCCCACGTAATGAGGGACACTTGAGAGGTATGCCCCCACTGTTTGGCCTCAGAAACACAATGTTTAGTAGGGACAGAGTAAGATTTTGAGGTAAAATCAGGGACATCCCCGTCCCTGAAAATCAGGGACAGTTGAGAGGTATGACTGCAAACACTAATGTAAGCCACACACTGCAGAACTGTGCTATGCTGAAGTGAGGTTTGCCTGGGGCTAACCTGATTGCACAGTGCTAACACATCAGCCCAGTGCAAACTGGTTAGCCCGGGGCAAGCGGTAGCTATATTCAAAGCTTCCATGCAAATGAGCCTACTTAGGTAATCCATGGGCAAACAGGCACATTTGCATCTCATTATATGCTGTTTAGCATACATTACTATGCAGTTTGCCCGGTGCTACTGCATGGTGCACACAGCTCCACCTGTTGGTCGGAATGGCCGTTCAGGCCAAGGCATGCCCACAGCATCCCCTGTTGGTCAGAATGGAATCACAGGCATTAAGCAGCAGGAACTGTTTGCTGGCAGGTACTAGCGGTGCATACAATATACCTATGCAGCACTGCAAGCAGTACATAATGATATATATATAGATATGTATATATATGTATGTGTGTGTGTGTGTGTGTGTGTAGATCTGCAACGATCTATAAATATAGATAGATGCAGAGACACAAGTATATATATATATATATATATATATATATATATATATATATGTATAGATAGATAGCTGTATACACACAAACACACACTACCTGTGGCCACACGTGCCCTGGATGATGCCCCCACCCCAGACCAACAGAGCCGGCCCACAGCAGGTGTGGGTGGAACACAGTGGGGGGACACAAGTATGCATGGGGCAGGCATAAGGCAAACCTGCTGAGGGTGGGGGGATGTCAGCTGTAGGGTCACTGGGCTGTGCAGTGCAGCTACCCAATATATAGGGACCTGGGTAGACAGGCTGGGCCAGGCAGCCCATCTCATCCGTCATGGTCCCTGTTCCCACTTGTGTTGGCTCCACTCCCTGGTAGTCCAGTGGTCCTCCCACCCCCCCAAACACGAATCCCAGCCTCCGGTCCATGTAAAACACCTATTTGTCCCTGGTGTTCTAGTGGTCCCCCCACCCCCCCAAGCATGATCCCCGATGCCCGGTAGTCCCAAAAAGAGAGCAATACCTGGTGGTCTACTGGTCCCCCCACCCCCCAAGCATGATCCCTGACCCAGTAGCCATGATAGTTCCTCAATTTCCCTGGTGTTCTAGTGGCCCCAACCCCCCAAGCATGATCCCTGACCCAGTAGCCGCGGTATTTCCTCAATTTCCATGGTGGTGCCCCCCAGCATGATCCCCAAGCCTCATAGCCGGGGTATGTAGAGAAATTCTGCATACCGCAGTCGGTGGCCAGCCGTGGTGGGGAGAGGAGGGCTGAGCTGGTCGCCGGTGCCGTATCTAGACTGAGTCCGGGAGAACGGGTGGTTCACTTCTGAGGGGTTGGGGGGGACCACTAGACCATCAGGGAAATTGAGTAAATACCGCCAGCTTTTTGTCGGCAGTATTTAGTGCTGCGCTACAGGTCGCGCTATGGAAATCTGCCATAGTTACGCCAGTGCACAAAGGGGGGGGACAAAACCTCAACAGGAAACTATCAACCAATATCAATACTCCTTCCCCTCTCCAAAGCACTTGAACGAATAGTGGCAGACCAACTCTCTGATTACCTGGACAAATACAATCTACTCTGTAATCAACAGCATGGCTTTAGGAAAGGACATAGTACAACAACAGCCTTACTTGATTTCTCTGGAGAAGTCCACTCAGCCCTGGACAAAGGGTGCCAAACAGGTGCAGTCTTTATCGATCTTACAAAAAGCTTTGACACAGTCCATCATGGCCTACTTACCTCCTACTTTCTAGCCTAGACCTGGCCGAAGGTCCTTGTGTGGGTAAAAGTTACCTGTCCAATCGGTCAAGGCTGTAAAATCTCTAATGAACTCTCAGACTTCAAACCAGTTCTCTCGGTGTACCACAGGGATCAATTCTTGGACCGCTCCTCTTTAGCCTGTTCTTAACTCCCTCCCAGATATCTGCAAGGAGAAATAATCTTATGCTGATGATGCTGTAATTCTCTCTCCCACAAGGATCCAAACTCCCTACGAAAAAAGCCTGCAACTTGCTTTCTAGTGTTGAAAGGTGGTTCCTGGATAGTAAACTTGTGCTAAACCACAATAAAACAAAAGCCATGCTCTTCTCCAATCACCAAAACAAAATAGGCATACTCCACTCACCATACAAACCTCTGCTGGATTTACACTGGACCAAGTAAATACTTTCAAATACCTTGGCATCACTTTTGACCAAGGGCTCACCTTTGCAACTCCACACTGACAACACTGCGAAAACAGTGAACCAACGCCTTGGAATACTATTCCAGAACCAGTCAATTTCTAAATCAAGCGGCATTGAGAATAGCTATACAGAGTTCCATAATCTCAATCATTGACTATGGCCTTATTATTTATGGCTCAGCTACCTCCACTGCTCTAAGCGTGTCTCAATCACTCTAAATAAGGCCTGCCGGCTCCTCACGGGGCTCAAAGACTGACTCACATGTGTGATCTGTACTATGAATCAGGCTGGTTGAACGTATCAAATCGTCTTATTTATCTCACCTGCACAATGGCAAAAAATCTATCTTGGGACTGACTCCATTATGTATTCAAAACCCATCCTGACTGAATCCTGGCTCACGACCCTCCACCAGATCTGAACGCCAACCTTTCCTGGTTCCGAGATGCCGGACTGCACAGGACAAGATCTTTCGATACAGGGCCCGACATGGTTCAATGCGCTTAGTCCACCTACTCTATCCTCAACCTCGCTTGAAGCTTTCAAATCCATGCTCTATGCCCACCTCACCACCACTAGCAACTGTGATTGCGCTTAGATAAAGACTACTACTCCTCATGTCTATCCTCACATCTGAGGCCTCTTCCTCCTGACCAATGAACCCTCTGGTACCTCTACTACTTCCTGTCTCCCACCCAAACTCACTCCCCCCTTTTTCCTGTCCCTCTCACTTACTCTCTCGCTCACCACCTTCCTCCTCTCTCTAGCCTCCTTTGGCACCTAATGATCACCCTCTCCTGGAAGTTTCCTTAACCTCGAAATTGTCTACTCGCTTGAACCTGTTATAGCTTGTTTTTCTATGAAACTTAAAAACGTTACTGCCTTAAACTGTTAATAGCAAATTTATGATGTAACTTTCTTGTCTGGTTTTACCTGTAATGTGTATCGTGCTTTGTTAAATGTTCTTTGTGATGTGGAACCTTTGTAAAAGAGCCCTGGCTCAAAGGTATTAATTCCTAGACTAATAAACTAAACTAAACCGCTGCTACTGGGTCGGGGATCATGCTTGGGGGGGTGGGGAGCCACTAGAACACCAGGGAAATTGAGGAAATACCACAGCTACTGGGTTGGGGATCGTGCTTGGGGGGTCCACTAGAACACCAGGGAATTTCTCTACATACCCCGGCTATGAGGCTTGGGGATCATGCTGGGGGGCACCACCACATTACCACCAGCTTTTTGTCGGCGGTATTTAGTGCTGTGCTACAGGTCGCGCTAATGCCTGTAGCGCCACGCTGTACATTTGAATATGCCATGCAGCCAGCATTCATGGCCACTCCCCTCACTCCCGCCCCAACATACATTTACTTTTAGTGTCGGCGCTATCACACAGCGCCGGCGCTATTAGGGCTTCTGAATATTGTAGCCTTGCGCTATTCCAGCGCTATGGTTTTGTGCTGGGCACAATTGTTTGAATATCTGGCCCTTACTGTATTATCGCTTGGTGTATATTTGGGTAAAGATTTTTAGCTTTACTTTTATAAATTATTAGAAATTTTGTTAGCATAAGTCCATGTAGCAATTGTATGCTTGTAATGTATTTTTGTATTATGTATTTTGTACCACTGGGTGTTTCCCTGGTCAAATCCTGTAAATGGGCCATGTGCCCAGTGCTTTGTTCACTTGGTTAACAAATAAAATTAATTCATTGACCCAGTCAAAGAAATCTATCAGACTTGTTTGATGTGACTTTCCCACTGTGAATCCATGCTGTCTTGGATCCTGTGCTCTGCTGGATTCAAGATGTTCCACAATCATTTCTTTTAGCAGTGATTCCATTATTTTCCCCACCATCCAGATCAAGTTGACTGGGCTATAGTTTCCAGCCTCTTCCCTGCTTCCACTGTTGTGTAGAGGGACTACCTCTGCTCTTCTCCAATGCTCTGAAACCACTCCTGTTTCCAGCAATTCATTGAACATGGCTGCCAGTGGTGCTGCCAACACCTCCCTCAGCTCCTTTAATATTCCAGGGTGTATCCCATCTGGTCCCATTGCCATGTCCACTTTCAGTTTTGCTAGTTCCATTAGAACTCTCTCCACCATAAGGCTTGCAGAAAAAACTCTGAATAAATGACCAAGCTATAATGACAAATTCAAAAAACATTGAAATACATTGAACCATATGCCTGATTCCTCAGTTCACAGTCCAGTGTGGAAAACTGCAGATGTGCTCTGGTCCAGAGTGGACTGCGTGTATGTAAGTAAGGGCTTGGGCATGTGGGGTGGTGGGTGGTGAGTGGGAGAGTGGGGTGGGGGATGGTAATGGCAGGGATAACAGACATTTATGGACAGTTTTCTTTTTTGCAAGGTGTATTTTACAAAAACAAGCAAAAACCTATGAGGGATGGTTTTCTTTATTTCAGGTACTGACAATGGGGATTGTTTGCCCCTGTGTTGGTGTTATGTTTGTTGGCACTGGGGGTGAACTTCCTGGTGTTGCACAATCAAAGAGCAGGGCTAGGGTAGCAGCTGGCACCAGGATTGGGCACCCCAGTCTCTGAAAATTAACATGAAATGGGCAGGAGGGAATGAGGGAGGGTTTTCTTTATGTTTGGTGACATGGGGAACAGGTCCTCCAGTGTCCCAATGAAAATAGATGGGGTGGGAAGTCTAGCCAGCAGTGAAGATTGTGCACCCCAATATTGGAAATGTTAAAAGGATAGTTTTATAGCTTGGCGCACTGGGGTGGGCTCCCAGTGCCGCACAGTGATGCTTGTTAGAGATGAGGTTATATGGATAGCTGACAATGTCAGTTTCTGATTCTGGACAATTAGAGCCATCCCATCTCATAGGCTCAAATCTTAAGGGAGAATAGTTATCTGAGAACCATGAGTCCGGTCAACCTTGTCTGCAAACACATCTGTCACGGACTAACTTGCCATTTCAGCAGATGGTACATTTAATGCATAGTGCCAAGATGAATGTCACTTTTGTCCCGAGTTTGTGTGAACAGGGATACAGTGAGTGCAGCGCGAGGACACAGAAAGTGGTAACAACTACAAGAAAAATACACACACACAAATTGTAACAAAATCAGTGCCTTTACTGAGGATAGCAACCAAAACCTTTCATTTGTAGTAATTAAACAATCAGAATCACAGCAGTTTCTTTATTTCATGTAACATGGGAAGGGGACAGCAGGTTGATCATGACAGATCAGCTGTGCTTACTGGGCAGCGATATGGATCAAAGGAAAGAGCTGCCCTATGATTGGGTCATAGAAACATAGAAGTTGACGGCAGATAAGGACTGCAAGGCCCATCCAGTCTGCCCGTTGCTTTTTCTACCTTATGAATGTGCCATCGGCCTTTGCTCTGTCAATGACCTATCTATTCATACTCATCTGTATTGCTCCCTCATGCCTATCCCATGCCTGTTTGAAGCCCTGCACTGTATTCATATCTACCACTTCCTGAGGTAGGCCATTCCATGCATCCACCACCCTTTCTGTGAAAAAGAACTTCCTCACATTACCCCTTAATCAGCCTCCCTCTAATCTCATGCTGTGTCCTCTTGTCCTGCTATTTTCCTTATATTGAAACATGTTAGACTCTCTCACCTTGTTAATGCCCTTAAGGTGTTTGAATGTTTCAATTATATCACCTCTCTCCCTCCTTTGCGCTGGGGTATACATATTGAGCTCTGTTTATCTGTCCTCATATGTTTTCTGATGCAGTCTCTGCACCCTTTTGGTTGCCCTTCTCTTGACTGCCTCAATTTGGTTAATGTCCTTGTGAAGGTGTGGCCTCCAGTACTGCACATAGTACTCCAGATGGGGCCTAACCAGTGTCTTGTAAAGAAGGATTATTACCTCCATCTTACGACTTGTGATACCCCTACTAATACACCCCAACATCCCCCTAGCCTTACCTACTGCTTTAGTGGTCCGCTTGGATGATTTCAGGTCTCTGTGATGATGATGCCCAAGTCTTTTTCTTCCCTTGTGACTGCCAGCAACTCCCCTCCCAACCTATAGGTGGCTTCAGGGTTTCTCTTCACTATGTGCATGATCTTGCACTCCTTTACATTAAATCCCAGTTGCCACTCTTCAGACCATTTTGCCAGTTTATCTCGATTTCTTCTCATTCGGCCCACCCCATCTGGATCATCTATTCTGTTGCAGATATTGGTGTCATCTGCAAACAGACAAACCTTATGATCCAGTCCATCTGCAATGTCACTGATGAAGATATTGAAGAGGACTGGCACCAGGACTGATCCCTGAGGTACCACACTTGTGACTTGCATCTCTTCCTACTGTATACCGTTTACCACCACTCTCTGTTTTCTGCCCGTCAATCAGTTTGCCACTCAGTTGGCCAAGTTCTGACCCACCTCAAGCTTACCCAGCTTATTAATCAATCTTCTATGTAGAACAGTATTGAATGTTTTGCTAAAGTCAAGGTAGGCGACATCAACTGCTCCCCCTTGGTCCACCACTCTGGTTACCCAATCAAAGAAATCTATGAGATTAGTTTGACAGGCCTTCCTTTGTAAACCCATACTGTCTTGGATCCTGTGCTTCTATGGATTCCAGGTGTTGCACTATCCTTTCCTTAAGGAGTGCCTCCATAATCTTGCCCACTACTGAGGTAAGGCTGACTGGTCTGTAGTACCCTGCCTCCTCCCTACTACCACTCTTGTGGAGTGGGATCACATGAGTCCTTCTTCAGTCTTCTGAGACCTCTCCTGTGCTCAGAGACTCACTAAACAATTCTGATAATGGCTCTGCTAGTTCCACCCTTAGCTCCTTTAGTACCCTGGGATGTATGCCATCATGTCCCATTCCCTTGTCCACCCTGAGCTTATCAAGCTCTTGTAGGACCCTTACTTTTGTGAAGGGACTAGTGCACACCTCCCTCCCCCCTGTGTCCATGGTGCTGAGCTGTGGGTCCTGCCTACCTTCTCCTCAGTAAATACTGAGCAGAAGTATCTTTAGGATAGATGCTTTACATGGTCCTCCTCCTCACATGTCCCTTATCCCTTTGATCTCAATAGCCCCTCTGGACTTTCTCCTTTCACTAATGCATCAATAGAAAGTCTTGTCACCTTATTTTACTCTTTGTGCTAGTGTTTCTCTGGTTGGCCTTAGTCTGCCTTAGTGCCTTTCCTGCTTCCCTTAGGGAAGTTTGGAATGCCTCCCTATCTTCATCCCGCTGCGTTCTCTTATATTTCCTGAAAGCCAGCCTTTTTGGCTCTGAGCTTCTCTGCTACTGTTTTTGAGAACCAAAGTGGTTTCCTTCTTCTTTTGCACTTCCTTTTCTCTCTAACACAATGGGATGATGCTTCAAATATTGCATCCTTAATACTTACCCACATTGCCTGTATCCCTCACCTGTATTTCATCTTACCAGGGCTAGCTTAACTCTGTTGGCCATCTTATCAAAGTCAGCTCCTCTGAAGTCCCATATTTTTGCCTTGGAATGGGATGATTTAGTTCTAGTGGCCAAACTGAACCATGAGGTCACGTGATGGCGTCTAGCTAGGCTGCAGCCAAGACCTAGAGCTCTGTCCCCCGGTCGCTTCCATCGTCAATTTTTAGTTGTTATCGGCTCCTTAAATGACTAAAATAGCGCTGATACCGGTTTAGTAAATCGAGCGGCTCCCGGGAGAGAAGTCTTAAGGAACACAGATCGCTGGTTTGTGAAGGGATGGAGGTGGATATGAAGCAGGCCACAGTCCGACATACGCCTCCCACCTCGCCTGAAAAAGAGGCCAAAAAACAGTGGAACCAGACAAACTCCAAATCGGAACGCGGGCCGGAGAAACCCCAAATGTCTAGCCCTCTTACGGAAGAGAAATTTCTCTTGGAACTGAGTCCGCTAAAGGACCTACTGCATGAGCCGAGTGGCGAGCTCAAATCACTCAGGAGCGACCTAGTCTCCGTATCCACCCGGGTAGCTGATGTAGAAGCAAGAGCCTATTCCCTGGAGAAGTGGAAAGATAAGATGGACCTGGAGGTTCAGGGGCTCAAGCAGCATGTAAACAAACTGCAGTGTAAGGCAGAGGATTTGGAGGGGAGAAATCGGAGGAATAATCTGCTGATCCTGGGCCTGTCCGAGGCCGAAGAGGGGCCGGACCTACTGCTATTTCTGCAGAAGCTACTGCTCAAGGTGGTGGGGCCCTCACCTGTTAGCTCTTCCTATCATTTAGAGAGGGCCCACCGCTCCCTGAGGCCCCGTCCCCCGCCGGGATCCCCGCCGCGCCCAATTATCATCAAATTCCTGAGCTATATTGAGCGGCAGCACGTCTACAGTAAATCCAGAGAATTGAAGGAAATAATGTGGGGATCGGGAAGCTCAGAGTGTCCCAAGACATGCCAAAGGAAATCAGAGTCAAGAGAGCGGCCTACCATGGGGTGGTTCAGAAGCTGATTGCTGCTATCCCCTTTAGAGTAATTTACCCAGCGACTCTTCGGGCCACCATCGGAGACTACTTTCTCCTATAACACCCAGGCGGCCTTGAAAGACCTCTCGAAGTTGCCAGATTTGTTTAAAATGCAGGCTGAAGGACACGGCGTTTTTTCCTTCTGTGGTCAAATGGACTATAGCAGTGGACTGAGTAGTTTGAAATTGGTGATCGCTGCCCTCTCCTACCCTCTACTTGCTGTCTCCTGAGTTGAATTTCCCCCTCTAATCTCTCCTCCCTTTTATTTTTCCTCCCTTTCTTTCTTCCTTTTCTCGTCTTTTTTTTTTTCCCCTCAGTTCTATCTTCCCTGCCTGGGTTTGTCTGGCCGGTCCCTTCCCTTCGTGGCTGGGTCTAGTCCCAGCTGTAGTTTTGGAGTTACCTTGTTTTTTTTTTTTTGGTGGGTGCTTCCTTCCTCGATTGGCTCTTCTATCTGGTGGCTTCGGGCTGGGGGGGATGGATCCCGGGGGCTGCGCGGTCGGTTGGGCTCGGGGCTTTGTTTGTGAGTCGTCTGCTGTGCCAGTCCGGATATTGTCTGCCGGGATGCAGTTTCCCGGGGGACACTTCCTGGCTGTGGGACCGTTTAGGTCCGTGAGAGTTTTTGTTCCCCCCGGCAACACTGGGCCCTGGGGGGAGCTCCGATATCTCTGGATCGCGATGCCGTTTGGGGAGATTCAGTTCGAGTTGGGTGAGTAACCTTTGGACATCTGCCTATGTCGGTGAAGCGAGGGACTGGTCAAGGGAATGGTTGGTTATGGGGAGGACTGTACCAAGATCTCTCCCCCCCCTTTTTTTTTTCTCTTTGAGGGGTTATTTTGGATGCTCTGGGGGGCCTTCTGCAAGTCTAATCTTTCCGTCTCTAATTGAGACCTGAGGATGGAGGGGCTGGGGGGTTGGGGCTGCTGGGTGGCTTTGATGGCTTGCTGGATGGACAATTGCGAGCCAAGAAGGGGGGGTTGCTAACTTCACCCCGATGGGGAAATCTAGGGGTGACTTTGTCCAGGTAGCGAGACCTGATGTCCGTCTCATGGACTTTGGGATATCACTTCCTTCTCAGGGTTTGGTTCCTCATTAAGGGGTCTGGGTGTTTGCATTGGGGTGGGTGGGCTGGGTATCTTTATTCAATGTTGTATCTAACTGGTTTTTGCTCTGGCTCCCCAATGTATATAGTTCATGTAAGGGGTCTAGGTTTCATGGGTTTTGGGGATTTACTTGTATTAAGTATATACTTGCAGTTGTTGGGCTATTTGTGCTGTGGGGGTAGTTGGTGGGTTATTGGATAAAGTGCAGTTGTTTTAGTTACATCGATTTTAATGGGTTTTCTGTGGGAGGTGCACCCTACCTTTCTTTTCAAGTATATAATTGTCTGGCTACATATGGTTTGTGTACTGTATCTCAAAATGTTAAAATGTCTCTGAAAATTGCTTCGTGGAATGTACGTGGACTCCGGGAAAAGGTTAAACGTCTCCAGATTTTTTGACACTGTTCATTATTGTGTCTGGACATTCTCTTCCTCCAAGAGACACACCTCACTCAGTCGGATGCCAACCTGCTATCTTGCTCAGGTTTCTCCTATTCCTATTTGGCTGGTAATTCCTGTTATAGCAGGGGGATCGCAATTCTTATTAAAAGGCAGGTCCTATTTGCGGCAGAGAAGGACGGTGGTGGATGCGAAGGAGATTTGTTTTGATTCAGGGGTTCTTAATGGTGAAAAGTTGTTTTAGGGTCTATATACGGTCCAGTTGGGGAGATTATAGTTTTTATAGGTCCCTTACGGAAAGACTGATTAGTTTCCTCCGGCTCAATTTTTACGGGGAGACTGGAACCTCCTTGTCGTTGACATTGGATAGAGACCCCCAAGATAAGCGTCCATCTTCTCAGCCCACAGAGCCTTCTCGGACCTGAGATCACTGTTAGGGCTATGCGATCCTGGAGACTTGCCAACCCCTCTCCGGGCCTATACCTTTCTCTCAATCTCACGCTACCAAATCCCGCCTGGACATGATCTTGATGAGTGCCTCCTTTCTCCTAGTCTCGGCTTAGTCGGCATTGATCCAGTTATCCTTTCTGACCACGCGGTTGTCTGGATTAAGCTTTCCCTTAATCCTGAATACTCTCGGGACTCAGTCTGGAGGCTGAATACACAGCTTTTAAAGGATTCTCAGACAGTAAACAACATAGGATCTTTGATATCAATATTCCTGGCAGAGAACCTTAACTCTGTTTCTAGACTTGATCTGATATGGTCAGCTCTTAAGTATTTTTTGAGGGGCGAATTTATCAAGATAGCTTCTTTCAGAAAAAGGGAAAGGCTAGCTGACTCCCTAGCTTTGATGGGTAGAGTTCGGGAACAGGAGGCTAAATATCTCTCGACTTCCTCCCTGGTGGATCTCAAGCAGCTTTTGGTAATTAAAGACAAGTATACGGATCTCTTGAGGGAGAAAACTGAATATGTCCTTATCAAGACCCAGGCCAAATATATCGACCAAGGAGAGAAATCTGGCAAGCTTCTGGCACAGCGTCTCCGGGTACTTGAAAGCTCTAGGCTTATTCCCTCTCTAGTTTCCCCTTCTGGGGAAGTTCTCATTGCGCCTCGGAAAATTGCTCACGGTTTTGCAGAATTTTATGTTAAGCTGTACAGTGAATTCGAGAAATTGTACACCGTTGCTGACTTAAACAACTACTTAAATGAGATTGATATTCCTTGTTTGTCGGAGGCTCAGCAGACTACTTTATCTGCTCCTACTGAGGAGGAAGTTGAAAGAGTTATTGCTTCTCTCACGCCAGACCGTGACGCTGGGCCAGACAGTTTTCCTGCTAATTTTTATAAGACCTTTATTAAGGACCTTGTCCTTCTCTCCTTAGGCTCTATGACTATCTGGTCTTAGCCACTGAAGTAGATCCAGCGCTCTTTGAGGCAACCATTGTTTTAATTCCTAAGCCTGACAAGGTTCTCACGGACCCAACTAATTACAGACCTATATCACTCCAGAACTATGATATGAAGATCTTTGCTAGAATTTTGGCTGACCGCATTAAAAGGTATGGTCTACATTGCTGAGTCCCAAGCAGGCGGGTTTTGTACCTGGCAGATCTTGGCTGATCACCTGAGGACCCTCTAGCATCTCGCAGCATGCTCGGTCCTTTCCGCGATTCGGCGGTTCTGGTCTCTCGATGCCGAAAGGCTTTTGATCGTGTTGATTGGGGGTTTCTCTGGGCGGTCCTTGAGAAGATGGGCTTCCGCATCCTTTGTTAATGCATTCGGCGTTTACAACTGCCCTCTGCCAGACTATACTGTAATGGGGTTTTTTCTTCTCTTTTCCGTCTTTATGCGGGTACTAGACAGGGCTGTCCACTCTAGCCTCTCCTGTTCAATCTGTACTTGGAACCGCTACTCAGGAGGATTAAGGCCTCTGCCCTGGTCAAAGGTCTTACTTTGGGCCAATCGGAACTGGTCCTTTCAGTGTATGCCGACGATATCCTCTTACATCTGGTGGAACCAGTCGAGTCTCTTAGGGAGGTTTTAGGGCTGGTTGAGAGGTTTGGGTCCTTTTCTGGATATAAGCTGAATGTTTCCAAATCTGAAATTTTCCCTCTTAACCCTTATGCTATTAAGGCTGAATTCTCTTCCTTTGGTATGAAGTGGGCCCCAAGGTACATTAAATATTTAGGAATTCTTTTCTCTACTGATCCCTCTCTCCTGAAGGAACTAAACCTAGGTCGGCTTAAGGACTCGTTTGCACAGGACCTTCAACGCTGGTCAGCTCTTCCCATTTCACTTTGGGGTCAGATTAATGTGATTAAGATGAATATCCTCCCCAGAGTGTTCTACCCATTGAATCTGGTAAATCTTAAGCTGCCGGTCTCCTATTTTCAGCAGTTCCACACATTGTTCTCTCAATTTATCTGGTCCAAGAAAGCAGTCAGGCGTTCTTATGGTAAACTATCTCTCTCTAAGGATCGAGGAGGTCTCAGATTGCCCAACCTTCTCCTGTACTATTGGGCTGCCCATTTTTCTAGGTTGGGTAGGTGGTTTTCTGCTGAACCGGATGTGTCCTGCCCTATCTGGCTTCAGTTAGAGCGTGCTTCCCTTGCTGCAATCAAGTTTGATAAGCATGCTCTTTTCTATCTATCTCCGAAGTTGTTAGCTAAATGGATCCCAGATAATGTTATTAGGACTGCTATTGAGGTTCTTGGCAATGTTTGAGGTATTTCAGGTTTCTCCTGTGTCGGTTGGGGCAGCCAATTGTTGCTAATCCTAATATTAAATTAGGTGCGTCATGGATTAGTCCTGAATGGCTGCCGCAAATCAAAGGGCCAGTCTGGGGAACTCTTTAGTGATAATTCCTTCTCTCCTCGGGTGATATTCTTGGGAAGTTCCATATTTCCAACGATTCATATTCAAGGTTTATCAACTGAGGCACTTAATCAATCAGAGATTCGGCGCTTCCCTTGGGAAGTCCGTGGTTGCCCCTTTCCTTTCTGAAGTGGCTAGGCTTGCTTCCCAGTCTCATTCAGTCTCTTCGATATACTCTTTTCTTCTGGACTATAACTCACCTGGTGGGGTGGCTGGTTCGGATATTTGGAACCATCTCTTGCCCGGGATTACTTGTGACTGGTCTGGAATCTGGAAGGATCTTCACAGATACCATACCCAGGACAGGTACAGGTTAACTCAGTATTACATTGTTAATAATCTTTACTACACACCAGCTAAGTTATTTCAATTTGGGAGGGTTTCCATTCCAGCTGTTTCAGGTGCTTGCAGGGACGTGATATTGTCCATGTATTCTGGGACTGTCCCAAAGTGGCCCGTTGTGGTCCCAGATTAAGAGTTATCTTGATCCTCTATTAGGTCTGTCTGGCTTTTCAGTCCTGAGGTGTGTGTCCTTGGGGATTTTGCGGGTTGACAGTGTTGGCGTAGATATCACATGGCCTTGGTGGCTATGGCTGTTAAAAAAATGGTGTTAAGACATTGGACCGATCAACTGGCCCTAACACTGGCTGACTGGTTAACTGAATTGTTATCATATCTCCAATCCGAAAAGCTTTCTGCTAGTCTTAGAGGGCAGTTGGATCTGTTCCACAGGAGATGGGGTAAGCTACAGGCCCTTTGTTTAAAATAAATTGGTTTCCCTTATTGTAACCCGAATCCCTATGTCCACATACATCTATGTCCCCATTTCTCTATTAACCTATTATAACCAGGTTTTCCCTTATTTCCTGAAGTACCTATACCTCAAGTTTGTTCTGTGACTATGCTTTGAATTATTGCCAATAGATTTCCATGTTATTACTGTATCAGTTCCTGGTGGGTGCACCCTGGGTGGGAGGGGGGTCTGGTTTGATGGTGGGATGTTGGGAGGTGTTATGGTTTATGCTGTTGTGTATTTCATATGGGTTTCCTCGGGGTGGCTGGGTAGATACCTTTGGTATATTTCTGTATATGTTTGGGATTTATCTCTTAGGTGGTTGGGGGAGGTTTTGCTTTATGTTTTTGTTGTTTGTATGTTTATGTCCTGAAATGTTTCTTCCTGGTATGTTTGGACATTGTGTTTTCTTATCTTTAATAACAATAAAATTTAAATTTCAAAAAAAAAAAAACTGAACCATACCATGTGATGGTCACTGGCCTTCAGGTGACCTTCTACCTGGAGATCTGTGATCCTTGTCCTGTTAGTCAGCACTAGATCTAGAATAGACCTGTCTCTTGTGGATTGTTGTACTAGTTGTTTGAGGCCCTCCCCATCCTGGGAATCCACTATGTGTCTAGTTCTGGCAGATGTTCCTGCTGGTATTGACCGATCTGTATCTGGCATGTTGAAGTCTCCCATTATCAGAACCTCCCCTTTAGCTGTCATGTTTTGTATATCTTCTAACAGTTATGTGTCTATGTCCTCCCCCTGGTCTGGAGGCCTGTAGACAACCCCAGTTTGTATGGCTGTCCCATTTCCTGTTTCCAGGGTGACCCACAGTTCTTCTGGCTCCTTATGTGTATTCTGAATTTCTGTAGCTTTGATGTTTTCATTGACATAAAGGGCCACTCAAACTCCCCTCCCCCCCTTTTTGCACCTCGGTCTCTTCTGAACAGTACATAACCAGGTACTGAAGTCTCCCAAGTGTGGTTACTGATGAACCATGTCTCGCTAATGGCTACTATGTCCCGTTTAGCCTCTGACATTCTTGCCTGCAGGTCTGTGATCTTGTTTCCCAGACTGCGTGCATTTGTGTACGTGATTTTCTATTGACCAGATGTCAGTGCATTAGTTGTTGGGTGAGGCCCGGCATTTCCCCTGCATGTCGTATGGGGAGCCGTACCTTTTTCCTTACCTGGTGATGCAAATGAACTACAAACATGCTGAACTACTGTTTGATAACTAGTTGAAGGGGAAGGGGTATTCTTCCCATTCGATATATCGGGTGCTGCACCCCTCTCCCTCATTTGCTAGTTTAAATATTCTACAAAGACATCAACGTTCTGCCCCAATGCACTGACTCCTTAGTTAGTCAGATGCAGTCCATCGAATTTTAAGAACTTTTGCTCCTAAAACTGTTGCCAGTTACCTACAAATTTGTGTCCTTTTTCCTGGCACCATCCCTTGAGCCACATGTTTAGCTCCCCTATCTCCCCTTCTCTGACCTTCTATCCATCTGCTCCCCTCTCCCAACTGGCAGCATCTCAGAGAAGGAGATGCTAAATGAAATGGAAAGCAGTTTGTTTCCCAGCTTGGTCAGGTGTTCCTTGGTCTCCACAACTGACCGGCTGGTGAGATCGTTAGTCTCTATGTGTACCAGGACGTTGATAGTTTCTCCTGCTTCCTGCACAATTTTAGCAATGCAGTCAGTGTCTCTGTCAGGAAGGTCCTGTCAAACCAATCTCATAGATTTCTTTGACTGGGTAACTAGAGTGGTGGACCAAGGGGATGCAGTTGATGTCGGCTACCTTGACTTCAGCAAAGGTTTCAATACTGTTCCACATAGAAGATTAATTAGTGAGCTGGGTAGGCTTGAGGGGGGTCAGAGGTTGGTCAACTGGGTGGTAAATTGGTTGGTGGGCAGAAAACAGAGGCGGTGGTAAACGGTATACAGTGAGAAGAGATGCAAGTCACAAGTGGGGTACCTCAGGGATCAATCCTGGGGCCAGTCCTCTTCAATATCCTCATCAGTGACATAGTAGATGGACTGGAGGGTAAAATTTGTCTGTCTGCAGATGACACCAAGATCTACAATACATTAGATGATCCAGATGGGTGGGCAGAATAGAAGAGATCTGGATAAAGATAGAGTGGCAGCCGGGTTTAACGCAAAGAAGTGCAAGCTCATGCACATAGGGAAGAGAAACCCTGAAGTTACCTGTAGGTTGGGAGGGGAGTTGCTGGCAGTCACAAGGGAAGAAAGAAACTTGAGCATCATCATCACAGATGACCTGAACTCATCCAAACAGACCACTAAAGCAGTAGGTAAGGCTAGAGGGATGTTGGGGTATATTAGTAGGGGTATCACAAGTCGTAAGAGGGAGGTAATAATCCCTCATTACAAGACACTGGTTAGGCCCCATCTGAAGTTCTGCATGCAGTACTGGAGGCCGCACCAGCAATAAGACATTAACAAAATGGAAGCAGTCCAGATAAGGGCAACCAAAATTGTGCAGGGTCTGCATCAGAAAACACATGAGGCTAGATTAACAGAGCTCAATATGTATACCCTAAGGGAAAGGAGGGAGAGAGAGGTGATATGATCAAAACATTCAAACATCTTAGGGACATTAACAAGGTGAAAGAGTCTAGCATGTTTCAATATAAGAAAAATAGCAGGATAAGAGGACACAGCATGAGACTAGAGGGAGGCCGATTAAGGGGTAATGCGAGGAGGTTCTTTTTTACAGAAAGGGTGGTAGATGCATGGAACGGCCTACCTCAGGAAGTGGTAGATATGAATACAGTGCAGGGCTTCAAAGATGCATGGGATAGGCATAAAGGAGCAATACAGATGATTATGAATAGATAGGCCATTGACAGAGTAAAGGCCTAAGGCACATTCATAAGGTAGAAAAAATAGACAGTCTTGATGGGCCTTGCAGTCCTTATCTGCCATCAACTTCCATGTTTCTATGCCCTAGATTACTAGGAAAGTTATGAGAGGCCGATGGTGAATATGAACACCATAGCTCAGCAGTGGGCCAACAGAAGCGGGATGTAGGGAATGACTAAAGTAGTCATGCCTATACCCACTGCCCTATTCATAGCATAATTACAAGCAAATGGGCTGTGACATACACAGGCGTCCATAGGTATTACATTGTATATGTCAACATACACAGACTTCATTTGCAAACACAAACATACTATATGGTCACTCCCACTTGCATTAACACTTATTTGCAGGAGGACTCTATCAAATCACCAGTACCACCTGTTTCTTATTTTCATACTTTGTGACTGAGAATCAGGCACACCCAGCATTTATGTATGTAAATTCTTATTTTATGTTATGCATTGCTTTACAAAAATATAAAAAAATATTCAGTACTGTACATTAACAGGAGAAAAGTAATTTTCAGAAATAACCATCATTGTTAACAAGGAGGCAATAAGCCACAACAGGATGTACATTAAGTAAGCAATAACCCACAACACGGTATGGGGTTATGTAAGCAATAAGACATGACAGGGTGTGCATGGAACAGATTTTACCGCACGGTCAGGGGCGTAATAAGGCATGAGGCCTTGGCCGAGTGCCTTTAGCCCATGGCATGTGGTAAAATCTGTTACAGTACATGCACACAACTGGAGTGTCTTATTGTGCTTATAAAATGGGATCCTAGCTGTATTTTACTGTTTGCAGTTAGACAAATCTTGCTTGTATGTAGAAAAAAACATTTAATGCTGCTAATGTATGATAAAATAGTCCTTCTGTGGACATTTGGTTAATATTCATGGAGTCATTTACATAATATTCATGCAGTCATTTGCATATAAGTCGGACTCAGTTACAGGTGCAAAATGAGAAAAGCTTACTCCTGTGTAAAATGCACCCCTTAACAGCTATGTAACTGACTAGGTAAGCAAGTACAAAGTATAGTGTAAACAAGCACTACAGAATCATGGTGGACTCCAGCTGCTTCATGCACTTACCAATGCAACAGCGCTCGCCACCTGCCAAAACTACGCTTGGTCTTCACTCCATCTTCCTCAATAGATGTGTACTAGTGCCCAATCGATCTTGTGGGAGGGTGAGGTCCCGAGTCAGCCCAGACCCCTGGTTCTTTCATATTTCACAACCCTGCCCCCTGCTGCTTGATGCTGAATGAGAGAAGATCAAGCCCAATACACACAATATCTCAGCCCGCACTCAGGGGGGGCCATTGCAGCTTTCAATGGGGGGGTATCAACTGGTCAGAGGGACTGTGGGGGTGGAGCCAGGGGCTAAATAACAAAAAAAAAAACAATGGCCTGCAATGTGGGGGGCAACAACTGCCCCCCCAGTCCCCCTAAATGGAGCCCTTGCCCACACTCCGGACCCCGTCCCAGAGCGCTGCTACTGCTACACCCTCTACTACAGCATTTGCACTTTGCAGGTCCCATTGCTTGCTTACACTCAACTCTTCAGATCAGGAACAGTGTCATGGTACAGGGTACACCTCCATCTTTTTAATCAACCACATCCACAATCTGCCAATCTGTCAGCTGAACATGTACGAAAAGCAAATGAATGCGGCAGCCTGTGTGTATTTACAGTACATACACATAGGCTGCTGTGTTCTTTTGCTTTTTGTGCAGGGGGAGACTGCTTTTAGTGAGGAAACAACAATGGCAGCATTTTTAAATGCCAACGTTCTAAGCTTAGCGATTTTAGCCTTTGCTGCCGTCCTTTTTTTAAGCATGTGTGGAACATATTTCATGCACGGTGAGCTTGCTCTCTGATTGGCTGGTTTAGCCTACCCATTTTATAATGGGGTTTAATCCACACCCCAGAGGCATTGTGAGGCATGAGGCTGGAGGCCTTGTGCCCTCACAGCACCCAGTGTGGATTAAATCCCAAAAACCCCATACCCAGGAGTGGGTTAGTGTGTTTATATCATGGGTTATGTTTTAAAAAAAATTCCAGAAAGGTGGGTTTTTTCTAATTTAAATAGAAAAAAATTGTGCTGTATGCTGCCACCTTAAAAAGTAGTCCACAGAAGTAATGCATATGTGAGTTATATTATGAACGTACAAATGCCAGACATAGGGTCCTGAAATGATTTCTGATATTTGTTGTTCATAAAATATGCCTTGTCTGCTTACTCTGTTTCTGTCCCAATGAGTTTTGCAGCAGCTCACTCTCAGTGTGTGTCTTTCTCTCTCTCTCTCTCTGCAGTGTGGTGTGCTGCACACTCTGTGAGTGTTTGTATGTGTCTCTCTCTCTCTCACACACTCAATCTCTCACTCTCTGTCTCACTCTCGTCTGCACCATGAGCTGCTCTAGAGGTCAGTGCAGAGTCAAGCTATCTGGCCATGGTTGGCAATTGTTTTCATCCCTACCAAAGAAAGTGACAGTTTATGAGGTTGTTTCTGGTGATGCAGCTCTTGTTAAACGTTCTCTGTGGTGCCAGCCAGAAAGAACACAAACCAGACTGGAGAGAGTGAAAAATCCCTTTCACTTACTGCATGGCTAATACGTTGAGAGAGAGAGAGAGAAGACTATAGGAATTCTGAATTAAATGTCCCTGTCTCTCTCTCTCTCTCTCTCTCTCTCTCTCACTGTATCTCTTTCTCTCCCTTTCACTGTCAGAGGAGGTGCAGGGATTGGTGCGGGGGTGGTCAGCGATGTGGAGGAACAGTTCCCTGCTCAGTTGTGGAGCTCCAGTCCCACCACCACATGTAATTGACTAGGAAGGGGGGTGCCGAGGCTTCAATATACCAGCGGGAGAAATGTCTCATGGGGTGGAATGTACAAGCAGGGACACATGTATCAGAGGGTGAAATGTACTAGCGGGGTCCTCCTGCTACTTCAGCTCACTGTCTCACGGTTCATGACCTTTAAATGGCTGCCTTTGTGTTTTGGTTTCTGCAGGTGGGAATGAGTTCTGATAGCACATTCCCTGAGCTGCTCTTCGAAACTGTGGATTAAATAGGGATGTAACCCACGGCACTCACTACTAGTTGACCAATTTGGATACCCGTTTTGCCAACCAATGTTACAAGGAATTTTAATGCACACCATAGTGGCTTGAGACATGAGGCAAAGGCTTGGTATTGTTACACCCTAGAAAAGTGCATTCAAATGGCCTGTAACTGATTCTAGCACCCCCATCCTGCCCTTGATGTTCCAATGCATTTTCATGCAATACTGCCAGCCTGCCTAAGTCTGCATTAATTTATATTTATGCTTATACTTTGATATTTTTGCTTGAATTGTGGAACCACTGTTTTTGTGCTTCTCACACTGAATTGCTCCTTATATTTTGTTTCTGTCTAACATATGGAATTATTATGTTTTGTTTTATACCCTCCTGGGTTGTACCTGTAAATAGAATTCAATAGTCTAGTGTACTTACCAGGTTAACAAAAATAAACAAATAAATAAATACTTTAATCACGAACCTTAAAATTGCATATTGCAATTATAAAATGGCTAAATAAAATGGCTTTGTATTATATGCAAAGGAAAACACTTTTAATATTTTTTTTTTACATAAACCAGTTCTTTAAATAAGCTTTGCAAAGGGAGATAATACATAAAACTGCTGCAAATCCCTACTCTGACAGGTATGACAATGCTAGAGTCTAGCCACCCCAGCAACAGAAAACTGCCTTACTATCATGGTCACTCCTCTGTGGCCAGTAATTGTGAGCTAGATGTCAGGATCACATGGTGAGGTGAAGGTTACTAAACTTTGTGTAGCACCAGGTTGTGATTTGAGAAAGAATGAAAGTGTCTGAGAGTAACATATTTCCAGTTTCTTGGTGTCACATTTGGTAGCACAGCAGAATGGCATTCAGAGTAGCCTGGGTTCAAATTCCAGGTAGGACACTTCATTTGTTCTCATTTTTGTCCATTTGAGATATATATATATTTATACCACGGGGCTGAGAGCTTTCTCAGTAGGATATCCTGCGTTATTTCCACTGCAGTGAGGATAAATCCTGATGACATCAGCAGAGTGAGGATATCGACATTTATCCATACTCTGCTGATGTCACCAGAGTTAGGATAACTGCACTGCAGCTTGCACTCTAAAGGAAACTGCTTCAGAAAACAGTTTATCTTTTACCTTTGTTTTTACCAGGAGAAAAACACACTAAGCTGAAAGCTTGTTTACAGGTGCACCCTGGGAGTACAAGAAAGTTAAGTGACTTGCTCAGGGTCATACAGTATGTAAGTAGAAGCTGTGGGATTCAAACCCAGATCTGATCTGCTAGATGTCACTAGATTTGCAGGTCAGAGCCTTAAACTACTGCACTATACTGCCTCCCTAAAGGAAACTGCTTCAGGAAACAGTTTCTCTTTCTCACTGAAGCTGCAGCTTACTCAATTAGCTTTGCAAAAGACTCTCACCTATGTCCCATTGTGTTTCTAACATTCCTAGCCCATTACTGTGCTGATCTCAGCTTCAAAATAACCTGAATTCTAAATGAAACTCTTTTACAAAGCAGTTGCTGTTTCTTAGTGCTACCTGCAGCAATTTGTCTTTCTCAGTGAGCCTCTGACTCACTCAATTAGCTTTGCAAAACACTGTCAGCTGTGTTCCTCACTCCCAGTCCATTCAGAACACACACACACACACACACACAGCACACTGACAGCACACACAGAATGAGCAGGAAACACACAGAATCAGAGAAAAATGTTCCTAAAGCTCTCACCCCTGTGGTATAAATTGCACACATGATGGGCAGATCATGGCATATGGAAAATATTCTTACTCCTGCCTCGTGAGCTGTGCATTACCACTTGTGCCTTCGGCACTCGTGAAAATACATAGCTCACTTGGCAGGAGTGAGAATATTTTCCATATCCCACTCCTGCCCATCATGTATCCCATATATATATACATATATATATGGGATACATGATGGGCAGGAGTGGGATATGGAAAATATTCTCACTCCTGCAGAGTGAGGCATGGATATCTCACAAGTGCTGAAGCACGACTGAGATATCCATGCCTCATGATGCAGGAGTGAGAATTCAAATACCTGGCATCACTTTTGACCAGGGCTCACCTTTGCAACCCACACTGACAACACTGCGAAAACAGTGAACCAACGCCTTGAATACTATTCCGTAACCGTCAATTTCTAAATCAAGCGGCATTGAGAATAGCTATACAGAGTTCCATAATCCCAATCATTGACTATGGCCTTATTATTTATGGCTCAGCTACCTCCACTGCTCTAAGGCTATCTCAATCACTCTAAATAAGGCCTACCGGCTCCTCACGGGGCTCAAGACTGACTCACATGTGTGATCTGTACTATGAATCAGGCTGGTTGAGCGTATCAAATCGTCTTATTTATCTCACCTGCACAATGGCAAAAAATCTATCTTGGGACTGACTCCATTATGTATTCAAAACCTACTCCGACTGAATCCTGGCTCACGACCCTCCACCAGATCTGAGCCAACCTTTCCTGGTTCGAGATGCCGGACTGCACAGGGACAAAGATCTTTCGCATACAGGGCCCGACATGGTTCAATGCGCTTAGTCCACCTACTCTATCCTCAACCTCGCTTGAAGCTTTCAAATCCATGCTCTATGCCCACCTCACCACCACTAGCAACTGATTCACCTAGATAAAGACTACTACTCCTCATGTCTATCCTCACATCTGGGGCCTCTTCCTCCTGACCAATGAACCCTCTGGTACCTCTACTACTCCTGTCTCCCACCCAAACTCACTCCCCCCTTTCCCTGTCCCTCTCACTTACTCTCCCGCTCACCACCTTTCCCTCCTCTCTAGCCTCCTTTTGGCACCTAATGATCACCCTCTCCTGGAAGTTTCCTTAACCTCAAATTGTCTACTCGCTTGAACCTGTTATAGCTTGTTTTTCTATGAAACTTAAAACGTTACTGCCTTAAACTGTTAATAGCAAATTTATGATGTAACTTTCTTGTCTGGTTTTACCTGTAATGTGTATCGTGCTTTGTTAAATGTTCTTTGTGATGTGGAACCTTTGTAAAAGAGCCCTGGCTCAAAGGTATTAATTCCTAGACTAATAAACTAAACTAAACCGCTGCTACTGGGTCGGGGATCATGCTTGGGGGGGGGAGCCACTAGAACACCAGGGAAATTGAGGAAATACCACAGCTACTGGGTTGGGGATCGTGCTTGGGGGGTCCACTAGAACACCAGGGAATTTCTCTACATACCCCGGCTATGAGGCTTGGGGATCATGCTGGGGGGCACCACCACATTACCACCAGCTTGTCGTGGCGGTATTTAGTGCTGTGCTACAGGTCGCGCTAATGCCTGTAGCGCCACGCTGTACATTTGAATATGCCATGCAGCCAGCATTCATGGCCACTCCCCTCACTCCCGCCCCAACATACATTTACTTTTAGTGTCGGCGCTATCACACAGCGCCGGCGCTATTAGGGCTTCTGAATATTGTAGCCTTGCGCTATTCCAGCGCTATGGTTTTGTGCTGGGCACAATTGTTTGAATATCTGGCCCTTACTGTATTATCGCTTGGTGTATATTTGGGTAAAGATTTTTTGCTTTACTTTTATAAATTATTAGAAATTTTGTTAGCATAAGTCCATGTAGCAATTGTATGCTTGTAATGTATTTTTGTATTATGTATTTTGTACCACTGGGGTGTTTCCCCTTGGGTCAAACCTGTAAATGGGCCATGTGGCCCAGTGCTTTGTTCACTTGGTTAACAAATAAAATTAATTCATTGACCCAGTCAAAGAAATCTATCAGACTTGTTTGATGTGACTTTCCCACTGTGAATCCATGCTGTCTTGGATCCTGTGCTCTGCTGGATTCAAGATGTTCCACAATCATTTCTTTTAGCAGTGATTCCATTATTTTCCCCACCATCCAGATCAAGTTGACTGGGCTATAGTTTCCAGCCTCTTCCTGCTTCCACTGTTGTGTAGAGGACTACCTCTGCTCTTCTCCAATGCTCTGAAACCACTCCTGTTTCCAGCAATTCATTGAACATGGCTGCCAGTGGTGCTGCCAACACCTCCCTCAGCTCCTTTAATATTCCAGGGTGTATCCCATCTGGTCCCATTGCCATGTCCACTTTCAGTTTTGCTAGTTCCATTAGAACTCTCTCCACCATAAGGCTTGCAGAAAAAACTCTGAATAAATGACCAAGCTATAATGACAAATTCAAAAAAAACATTGAAATACATTGAACCATATGCCTGATTTCCTCAGTTCACAGTCCAGTGTGGAAAACTGCAGATGTGTCTCTGGTCCAGAGTGGACTGCGGTGTATGTAAGTAAGGGCTTGAGCATGTGGGGTGGTGAGTGGTGAGTGGGAGAGTGGGGTGGGGATGGTAATGGCAGGGATAACAGACATTTATGGACAGTTTTCTTTTTTGCAAGGTGTATTTTACAAAAACAAGCATAAACCTATGAGGGATGGTTTTCTTTATTTCAGGTACTGACAATGGGGATTGTTTGCCCCTGTGTTGGTGTTATGTTTGTTGGCACTGGGGGTGAACTTCCTGGTGTTGCACAATCAAAAGGAGCAGGGCTAGGGTAGCAGCTGGCACCAGGGATTGGGCACCCCAGTCTCTGAAAATTAACATGAAATGGGCAGGAGGGAATGAGGGAGGGTTTTCTTTATGTTTGGTGACATGGGGAACAGGTCCTCCAGTGTCCCACAATGAAAATAGATGGGGTGGGGAAGTCTAGCCAGCAGTGAAGATTGTGCACCCCAATATTGGAAATGTTAAAAGGATAGTTTTATTATGCTTGGCGGCACTGGGGTGGGCTCCCCAGTGCCGCACAGTGATGCTTGTTAGAGATGAGGTTATATGGATAGCTGACAATGTCAGTTTCTGATTCTGGACAATTAGAGCCATCCCATCTCATAGGCTCAAATCTTAAGGGAGAATAGTTATCTGAGAACCATGAGTCCGGTCAACCTTGTCTGCAAACACATCTGTCACGGACTAACTTGCCATTTCAGCAGATGGTACATTTAATGCATAGTGCCAAGATGAATGTCACTTTTGTCCCGAGTTTGTGTGAACAGGGATACAGTGAGTGCAGCGCGAGGACACAGAAAGTGGTAACAACTACAAGAAAAATACACACACACACATTGTAACAAAATCAGTGCCTTTACTGAGGATAGCAACCAAAACCTTTCATTTGTAGTAATTAAACAATCAGAATCACAGCAGTTTCTTATTTCATGTAACATGGGAAGGGGACAGCAGGTTGATCATGACAGATCAGCTGTGCTTACTGGGCAGCGATATGGATCAAAGGAAAGAGCTGCCCTATGATTGGGTCATAGAAACATAGAAGTTGACGGCAGATAAGGACTGCAAGGCCCATCCAGTCTGCCGTTGCTTTCTACCTTATGAATGTGCCATCGGCCTTTGCTCTGTCAATGACCTATCTATTCATACTCATCTGTATTGCTCCCTTATGCCTATCCCATGCCTGTTTGAAGCCCTGCACTGTATTCATATCTACCACTTCCTGAGGTAGGCCATTCCATGCATCCACCACCCTTTCTGTGAAAAAGAACTTCCTCACATTACCCCTTAATCAGCCTCCCTCTAATCTCATGCTGTGTCCTCTTGTCCTGCTATTTTCCTTATATTGAAACATGTTAGACTCTCTCACCTTGTTAATGCCCTTAAGGTGTTTGAATGTTTCAATTATATCACCTCTCTCCCTCCTTTGCGCTGGGGTATACATATTGAGCTCTGTTTATCTGTCCTCATATGTTTTCTGATGCAGTCTCTGCACCCTTTTGGTTGCCCTTCTCTTGACTGCCTCAATTTGGTTAATGTCCTTGTGAAGGTGTGGCCTCCAGTACTGCACATAGTACTCCAGATGGGGCCTAACCAGTGTCTTGTAAAGAAGGATTATTACCTCCATCTTACGACTTGTGATACCCCTACTAATACACCCCAACATCCCCCTAGCCTTACCTACTGCTTTAGTGGTCCGCTTGGATGATTTCAGGTCTCTGTGATGATGATGCCCAAGTCTTTTTCTTCCCTTGTGACTGCCAGCAACTCCCCTCCCAACCTATAGGTGGCTTCAGGGTTTCTCTTCACTATGTGCATGATCTTGCACTCCTTTACATTAAATCCCAGTTGCCACTCTTCCGACCATTTTGCCAGTTTATCTCGATTTCTTCTCATTCTGCCCACCCCATCTGGATCATCTATTCTGTTGCAGATATTGGTGTCATCTGCAAACAGACAAACCTTATGATCCAGTCCATCTGCTAATGTCACTGATGAAGATATTGAAGAGGACTGGCACCAGGACTAATCCCTGAGAGCACACACTTGTGACTTGCATCTCTTCCTACTGTATACCGTTTACCACCACTCTCTGTTTTCTGCCCGTCAATCAGTTTGCCACTCAGTTGGCCAAGTTCTGACCCACCTCAAGCTTACCCAGCTTATTAATCAATCTTCTATGTAGAACAGTATTGAATGTTTTGCTAAAGTCAAGGTAGGCGACATCAACTGCTCCCCCTTGGTCCACCACTCTGGTTACCCAATCAAAGAAATCTATGAGATTAGTTTGACAGGCCCTTCCTTTTGTAAACCCATACTGTCTTGGATCCTGTGCTTCTATGGATTCCAGGTGTTGCACTATCCTTTCCTTAAGGAGTGCCTCCATAATCTTGCCCACTACTGAGGTAAGGCTGACTGGTCTGTAGTACCCTGCCTCCTCCCTACTACCACTCTTGTGGAGTGGGATCACATGAGTCCTTCTTCAGTCTTCTGAGACCTCTCCTGTGCTCAGAGACTCACTAAACAATTCTGATAATGGCTCTGCTAGTTCCACCCTTAGCTCCTTTAGTACCCTGGGATGTATGCCATCATGTCCCATTCCCTTGTCCACCCTGAGCTTATCAAGCTCTTGTAGGACCCTTACTTTTGTGAAGGGACTAGTGCACACCTCCCTCCCCCCTGTGTCCATGGTGCTGAGCTGTGGGTCCTGCCCTACCTTCTCCTCAGTAAATACTGAGCAGAAGTATCTATTTAGGATAGATGCTTTTACATGGTCCTCCTCCTCACATGTCCCCTTATCCCCTTTGATCTTAGCAATACCCCCTCTGGACTTTCTCCTTTCACTAATGCATCAATAGAAAGTCTTGTCACCTTATTTTACTCTTTGTGCTAGTGTTTCCTCGGTTTGGGCCTTAGTCTGCCTTAGTGCCTTTCCTGCTTCCCTTAGGGAAGTTTGGAATGCCTCCCTATCTTCATCCCGCTGCGTTCTCTTATATTTCCTGAAAGCCAGCCTTTTTGGCTCTGAGCTTCTCTGCTACTGTTTTTGAGAACCAAAGTGGTTTCCTTCTTCTTTTGCACTTCCTTTTCTCTCTAACACAATGGGATGATGCTTCAAATATTGCATCCTTAATACTTACCCACATTGCCTGTATCCCCTCACCTGTATTTCATCTTACCAGGGCTAGCTTAACTCTGTTGGCCATCTTATCAAAGTCAGCTCCTCTGAAGTCCCATATTTTTGCCTTGGAATGGGATGATTTAGTTCTAGTGGCCAAACTGAACCATGAGGTCACGTGATGGCGTCTAGCTAGGCTGCAGCCAAGACCTAGAGCTCTGTCCCCCGGTCGCTTCCATCGTCAATTTTTAGTTGTTATCGGCTCCTTAAATGACTAAAATAGCGCTGATACCGGTTTAGTAAATCGAGCGGCTCCCGGGAGAGAAGTCTTAAGGAACACAGATCGCTGGTTTGTGAAGGGATGGAGGTGGATATGAAGCAGGCCACAGTCCGACATACGCCTCCCACCTCGCCTGAAAAAGAGGCCAAAAAACAGTGGAACCAGACAAACTCCAAATCGGAACGCGGGCCGGAGAAACCCCAAATGTCTAGCCCTCTTACGGAAGAGAAATTTCTCTTGGAACTGAGTCCGCTAAAGGACCTACTGCATGAGCCAAGTGGCGAGCTCAAATCACTCAGGAGCGACCTAGTCTCCGTATCCACCCGGGTAGCTGATGTAGAAGCAAGAGCCTATTCCCTGGAGAAGTGGAAAGATAAGATGGACCTGGAGGTTCAGGGGCTCAAGCAGCATGTAAACAAACTGCAGTGTAAGGCAGAGGATTTGGAGGGGAGAAATCGGAGGAATAATCTGCTGATCCTGGGCCTGTCCGAGGCCGAAGAGGGGCCGGACCTACTGCTATTTCTGCAGAAGCTACTGCTCAAGGTGGTGGGGCCCTCACCTGTTAGCTCTTCCTATCATTTAGAGAGGGCCCACCGCTCCCTGAGGCCCCGTCCCCCGCCGGGATCCCCGCCGCGCCCAATTATCATCAAATTCCTGAGCTATATTGAGCGGCAGCACGTCTACAGTAAATCCAGAGAATTGAAGGAAATAATGTGGGGATCGGGGAAGCTCAGAGTGTCCCAAGACATGCCAAAGGAAATCAGAGTCAAGAGAGCGGCCTACCATGGGGTGGTTCAGAAGCTGATTGCCGCTGCTATCCCCTTTAGAGTAATTTACCCCGCGACTCTTCGGGCCACCATCGGAGGCACTACTTTCTCCTATAACACCCCGGAGGCGGCCTTGAAAGACCTCTCGACGAAGTTGCCAGATTTGTTTAAAAATGCAGGCTGAAGGACACCGGCGTTTTTTTTTCCCTTCTGCGTGGTCAAATGGACTATTAGCAGTGGACTGAGTAGTTTGAAATTGGTGATCGCTGCCCTCTCCTACCCTCTACTTGCTGTCTCCTGAGTTGAATTCCCCTCTAATCTCCTCCTTTTATTTTTCCTCTCTTTCTTCCTTTTCTCGTCTTTTTTTTCCTCAGTTCTATCTTCCCTGCCTGGGTTTGTCTGGCGGTCCCTTCCTTCGTGGCTGGGTCTAGTCCCAGCTGTAGTTTTGGATTACCTTGTTTTTTTTTTTTGGTGGGTGCTTCCTTCCTCGATTGGCTCTTCTATCTGGTGGCTCGGGCTGGGGGATGGATCCCGGGGCTCTGCGATCGGTTGGGCTCGGGGCTTTGTTTGTGAGTCGTCTGCTGTGCCAGTCCGGATATTGTCTGCGGGATGCAGTTTCGGGGACACTTCCTGGCTGTGGACCGTTAGGTCCGTGAGGATTTTGTTCCCCGGCAGCACTGGGCCCTGGGGACTCCGATATCTCTGGATCGCGATGCCGTTTGGGGAGATTCAGTTCGAGTTGGGTGAGTAACCTTTGGACATCTGCCTATATCGGTGAAGCGAGGGACTGGTCAAGGAATGGTTGGTTATGGGAGGACTGTACCAAGATCTCCCCCTTTTTTTCTCTTTGAGGGGTTATTTTGGATGCTCTGGGGGGCCTTCTGCAAGTCTAATCTTTCCGTCTCTAATTGAGACCTGAGGATGGAGGGGCTGGGGAAGGGTTGGGGCTGCTGGGTGGCTTTGATGGCTTGCTGGATGGACAATTGCGAGCCAAGAAGGGGGGGTTGCTAACTTCACCCCGATGGGGAAATCTAGGGGTGACTTTGTCCAGGTAGCGAGACCTGATGTCCGTCTCATCGGACTTTGGGATATCGCTTCCTTCTCAGGGTTTGGTTCCTCATTAAGGGGGGTCTGGGTGTTTGCATTGGGGGTGGGTGGGCTGGAGTATCTTTATTCAATGTTGTATCTAACTGGTTTTTTGCTCTGGCTCCCCAATGTATATAGTTCATGTAAGGGGTCTAGGTTTCATGGGTTTTGGGGGGGGATTTACTTGTATTAAGTATATACTTGCAGTTGTTGGGCTATTTGTGCTGTGGGGGGTAGTTGGTGGGTTATTGGGGATAAAGTGCAGTTGCTTTAGTTACATCGATTTTAATGGGTTTTCTGTGGGGAGGGTGCACCCTACCTTTCTTTTCAAGTATATAATTGTCTGGCTACATATGGTTTGTGTACTGTATCTCAAAATGTTAAAATGTCTCTGAAAATTGCTTCGTGGAATGTACGTGGACTCCGGGAAAAGGTTAAACGTCTCCAGATTTTTTGACACTGTTCATTATTGTGTCTGGACATTCTCTTCCTCCAAGAGACACACCTCACTCAGTCGGATGCCAACCTGCTATCTTGCTCAGGTTTCTCCTATTCCTATTTGGCTGGTAATTCCTGTTATAGCAGGGGGGTCGCAATTCTTATTAAAAGGCAGGTCCTATTTGCGGCAGAGAAGACGGTGGTGGATGCCGAAGGGAGATTTGTTTTGATTCAGGGGGTTCTTAATGGTGAAAAAGTTGTTTTAGGGTCTATATACGGTCCAGTTGGGGGAGATTATAGTTTTTATAGGTCCCTTACGGAAAGACTGATTAGTTTCCTCCGGCTCAATTTTTACTGGGGAGACTGGAACCTCCTTGCTCGTTGACATTGGATAGAGACCCCCAAGATAGCGTCCATCTTCTCAGCCCACAGAGCCTTCTCGGACCTGAGATCACTGTTAGGGCTCGCGATCCTGGAGACTTGCCAACCCCTCTCTCCGGCCTATACCTTTCTCTCTCAATCTCACGCTACCAAATCCCGCCTGGACATGATCTTGATGAGTGCCTCCTTTCTCCCTAGTCTCGGCTTAGTCGGCATTGATCCAGTTATCCTTTCTGACCACGCGGTTGTCTGGATTAAGCTTTCCCTTAATCCTGAATACTCTCGGGACTCAGTCTGGAGGCTGAATACACAGCTTTTAAAGGATTCTCAGACAGTAAACAACATAGGATCTTTGATATCAATATTCCTGGCAGAGAACCTTAACTCTGTTTCTAGACTTGATCTGATATGGTCAGCTCTTAAGTATTTTTGAGGGCGAATTTATCAAGATAGCTTCTTTCAGAAAAGGAAAGGCTAGCTGACTCCTAGCTTTGATGGGTAGAGTTCGGGAACAGGAGGCTAAATATCTCTCGACTTCCTCCCTGGTGGATCTCAAGCAGCTTTTGGTAATTAAAGACAAGTATACGGATCTCTTGAGGGAGAAAACTGAATATGTCCTTATCAAGACCCAGGCCAAATATATCGACCAAGGAGAGAAATCTGGCAAGCTTCTGGCACAGCGTCTCCGGGTCCTTGAAAGCTCTAGGCTTATTCCCTCTCTAGTTTCCCCTTCTGGGGAAGTTCTCATTGCGCCTCGGAAAATTGCTCACGGTTTTGCAGAATTTTATGTTAAGCTGTACAGTGAATTCGAGAAATTGTACACCGTTGCTGACTTAAACAACTACTTAAATGAGATTGATATTCCTTGTTTGTCGGAGGCTCAGCAGACTACTTTATCTGCTCCCATTACTGAGGAGGAAGTTGAAAGAGTTATTGCTTCTCTCACGCCAGACCGTACGCCGGGGCCAGACGGTTTTCCTGCTAATTTTTATAAGACCTTTATTAAGGACCTTGTCCCTTCTCTCCTTAGGCTCTATGACTATCTGGTCTTAGCCACTGAAGTAGATCCAGCGCTCTTTGAGGCAACCATTGTTTTAATTCCTAAGCCTGACAAGGTTCTCACGGACCCAGCTAATTACAGACCTATATCACTCCAGAACTATGATATGAAGATCTTTGCTAGAATTTTGGCTGACCGCATTAAAAAGGTATGGTCTACATTGCTGAGTCCCAAGCAGGCGGGTTTTGTACCTGGCAGATCTTCGGCTGATCACCTGAGGACCCTCTCGCACATCTCGCAGCATGCTCGGTCCTTTCCGCATTCGGCGGTTCTGGTCTCTCTCGATGCCGAAAAGGCTTTTGATCGTGTTGATTGGGGGTTTCTCTGGGCGGTCCTTGAGAAGATGGGCTTCCCGCATGCCTTTGTTAATGCAATTCGGGCGTTTTACAACTGCCCCTCTGCCAGACTATACTGTAATGGGGTTTTTTCTTCTCTTTTCCGTCTTTATGCGGGTACTAGACAGGGCTGTCCACTCTAGCCTCTCCTGTTCAATCTGTACTTGGAACCGCTACTCAGGAGGATTAAGGCCTCTGCCCTGGTCAAAGGTCTTACTTTGGGCCAATCGGAACTGGTCCTTTCAGTGTATGCCGACGATATCCTCTTACATCTGGTGGAACCAGTCGAGTCTCTTAGGGAGGTTTTAGGGCTGGTTGAGAGGTTTGGGTCCTTTTCTGGATATAAGCTGAATGTTTCCAAATCTGAAATTTTCCTCTTAACCCTTATGCTAATAAGGCTGAATTCTCTTCCTTTGGTATGAAGTGACCCCAAGGTACATTAAATATTTAGGAATTCTTTCTCTACTGATCCCTCTCTCCTGAAGGAACTAAACCTAGGTCGGCAAGGACTGCTTTGCACAGGACCTTCAACGCTGGTCAGCTCTTCCCATTTCACTTTGGGGTCAGATTAATGTGATTAAGATGAATATCCTCCCCAGAGTGTTCTACCCATTGAATCTGGTAAATCTTAAGCTGCCGGTCTCCTATTTTCAGCAGTTCCACACATTGTTCTCTCAATTTATCTGGTCCAAGAAAGCAGTCAGGCGTTCTTATGGTAAACTATCTCTCTCTAAGGATCGAGGAGGTCTCAGATTGCCCAACCTTCTCCTGTACTATTGGGCTGCCCATTTTTCTAGGTTGGGTAGGTGGTTTTCTGCTGAACCGGATGTGTCCTGCCCTATCTGGCTTCAGTTAGAGCGTGCTTCCCTTGCTGCAATCAAGTTTGATAAGCATGCTCTTTTCTATCTATCTCCGAAGTTGTTAGCTAAATGGATCCCAGATAATGTTATTAGGACTGCTATTGAGGTTCTTCGGCAATGTTTGAGGTATTTCCAGGTTTCTCCTGTGTCGGATTTGGGGCAGCCAATTGTTGCTAATCCTAATATTAAATTAGGTGCGTCATGGATTAGTCCTGAATGGCTGCCGCAAATCAAAGGGGCCAGTCTGGGGAACTTCTTTAGTGATAATTCCCTTCTCTCCTCGGGTGATATTCTTGGGAAGTTCCATATTTCCAACCGATTCATATTCAAGGTTTATCAACTGAGGCACTTAATCAATCAGAGATTGACGCGCCTTGGGAAGTCCGTGGTTGCCCTTTCCTTTCTGAAGTGGCTAGGCTTGCTTCCCAGTCTCATTCAGTCTCTTCGATATACTCTTTTCTTCTGGACTATAACTCACCTGGTGGGGTGGCTGGTTCGGATATTTGGAACCATCTCTTGCCCGGGATTACTTGTGACTGGTCTGGAATCTGGAAGGATCTTCACAGATACCATACCCAGGACAGGTACAGGTTAACTCAGTATTACATTGTTAATAATCTTTACTACACACCAGCTAAGTTATTTCAATTTGGGAGGGTTTCCCATTCCAGCTGTTTCAGGTGCTTGCACGGGGACGGTGATATTGTCCATGTATTCTGGGACTGTCCCAAAGTGGCCCCGTTGTGGTCCCAGATTAAGAGTTATCTTGATCCTCTATTAGGTCTGTCTGGCTTTTTCAGTCCTGAGTGTGTGTCCTTGGGGATTTTTCGCGGGTTGACAGTGTTGAGCGTAGATATCACATGGCCTTGGTGGCTATGGCTGTTAAAAAAATGGTGTTAAGACATTGGACCGATCAACTGGCCCTAACACTGGCTGACTGGTTAACTGAATTGTTATCATATCTCCAATCCGAAAAGCTTTCTGCTAGTCTTAGAGGGCAGTTGGATCTGTTCCACAGGAGATGGGGTAAGCTACAGGCCCTTTGTTTAAAATAAATTGGTTTCCCTTATTGTAACCCGAATCCCTATGTCCACATACATCTATGTCCCCATTTTCTCTATTAACCTATTATAACCAGGTTTTTCCCTTATTTTCCTGAAGTACCTATACCTCAAGTTTGTTCTGTGACTATGCTTTGAATTATTGCCAATAGATTTCCATGTTATTACTGTATCAGTTCCTGGTGGGTGCACCCTGGGTGGGAGGGGGGTCTGGTTTGATGGTGGGATGTTGGGAGGTGTTATGGTTTATGCTGTTGTGTATTTCATATGGGTTTCCTCGGGGTGGCTGGGTAGATACCTTTGGTATATTTCTGTATATGTTTGGGATTTATCTCTTAGGTGGTTGGGGAGGTTTTCTTTATGTTTTGTTGTTTGTATGTTTATGTCCTGAAATGTTTCTTCCTGGTATGTTTGGACATTGTGTTTTCTTATCTTTAATAACAATAAAATTTAAATTTCAAAAAAAAAAAAACTGAACCATACCATGTGATGGTCACTGGCCTTCAGGTGACCTTCTACCTGGAGATCTGTGATCCTTGTCCTGTTAGTCAGCACTAGATCTAGAATAGACCTGTCTCTTGTGGATTGTTGTACTAGTTGTTTGAGGCCCTCCCCATCCTGGGAATCCACTATGTGTCTAGTTCTGGCAGATGTTCCTGCTGGTATTGACCGATCTGTATCTGGCATGTTGAAGTCTCCCATTATCAGAACCTCCCCTTTAGCTGTCATGTTTTGTATATCTTCTAACAGTTATGTGTCTATGTCCTCCCCCTGGTCTGGAGGCCTGTAGACAACCCCAGTTTGTATGGCTGTCCCATTTCCTGTTTCCAGGGTGACCCACAGTTCTTCTGGCTCCTTATGTGTATTCTGAATTTCTGTAGCTTTGATGTTTTCATTGACATAAAGGGCCACTCAAACTCCCTTCCCCCCCTTTTTGCACCTCGGTCTCTTCTGAACAGTACATAACCAGGTACTGAAGTCTCCCAAGTGTGGTTACTGATGAACCATGTCTCGCTAATGGCTACTATGTCCCGTTTAGCCTCTGACATTCTTGCCTGCAGGTCTGTGATCTTGTTTCCAGACTGCGTGCATTTGTGTACGTGATTTTCTATTGACCAGATGTCAGTGCATTAGTTGTTGGGTGAGGCCCGGCATTTCCCCTGCATGTCGTATGGGGAGCCGTACCTTTTTCCTTACCTGGTGATGCAAATGAACTACAAACATGCTGAACTACTGTTTGATAACTAGTTGAAGGGGAAGGGGTATTCTTCCCATTCGATATATCGGGTGCTGCACCCCTCTCCCTCATTTGCTAGTTTAAATATTCTACAAAGACATCAACGTTCTGCCCCAATGCACTGACTCCTTAGTTAGTCAGATGCAGTCCATCGAATTTTAAGAACTTTTGCTCCTAAAACTGTTGCCAGTTACCTACAAATTTGTGTCCTTTTTCCTGGCACCATCCCTTGAGCCACATGTTTAGCTCCCCTATCTCCCCTTCTCTGACCTTCTATCCATCTGCTCCCCTCTCCCAACTGGCAGCATCTCAGAGAAGGAGATGCTAAATGAAATGGAAAGCAGTTTGTTTCCCAGCTTGGTCAGGTGTTCCTTGGTCTCCACAACTGACCGGCTGGTGAGATCGTTAGTCTCTATGTGTACCAGGACGTTGATAGTTTCTCCTGCTTCCTGCACAATTTTAGCAATGCAGTCAGTGTCTCTGTCAGGAAGGTCCTGTCAAACCAATCTCATAGATTTCTTTGACTGGGTAACTAGAGTGGTGGACCAAGGGGATGCAGTTGATGTCGGCTACCTTGACTTCAGCAAAGGTTTCAATACTGTTCCACATAGAAGATTAATTAGTGAGCTGGGTAGGCTTGAGGGGGGTCAGAGGTTGGTCAACTGGGTGGTAAATTGGTTGGTGGGCAGAAAACAGAGAGCGGTGGTAAACGGTATACAGTGAGAAGAGATGCAAGTCACAAGTGGGGTACCTCAGGGATCAATCCTGGGGCCAGTCCTCTTCAATATCCTCATCAGTGACATAGTAGATGGACTGGAGGGTAAAATTTGTCTGTCTGCAGATGACACCAAGATCTACAATACATTAGATGATCCAGATGGGGTGGGCAGAATGAGAAGAGATCTGGATAAAGATAGAGTGGCAGCCGGGTTTAACGCAAAGAAGTGCAAGCTCATGCACATAGGGAAGAGAAACCCTGAAGTTACCTGTAGGTTGGGAGGGGAGTTGCTGGCAGTCACAAGGGAAGAAAGAAACTTGAGCATCATCATCACAGATGACCTGAACTCATCCAAACAGACCACTAAAGCAGTAGGTAAGGCTAGAGGGATGTTGGGGTATATTAGTAGGGGTATCACAAGTCGTAAGAGGGAGGTAATAATCCCTCATTACAAGACACTGGTTAGGCCCCATCTGAAGTTCTGCATGCAGTACTGGAGGCCGCACCAGCAATAAGACATTAACAAAATGGAGGCAGTCCAGATAAGGGCAACCAAAATTGTGCAGGGTCTGCATCAGAAAACACATGAGGCTAGATTAACAGAGCTCAATATGTATACCCTAAGGGAAAGGAGGGAGAGAGAGGTGATATGATCAAAACATTCAAACATCTTAGGGACATTAACAAGGTGAAAGAGTCTAGCATGTTTCAATATAAGAAAAATAGCAGGATAAGAGGACACAGCATGAGACTAGAGGGAGGCCGATTAAGGGGTAATGTGAGGAGGTTCTTTTTTACAGAAAGGGTGGTAGATGCATGGAACGGCCTACCTCAGGAAGTGGTAGATATGAATACAGTGCAGGGCTTCAAAGATGCATGGGATAGGCATAAAGGAGCAATACAGATGATTATGAATAGATAGGCCATTGACAGAGTAAAGGCCTAAGGCACATTCATAAGGTAGAAAAAATAGACAGTCTTGATGGGCCTTGCAGTCCTTATCTGCCATCAACTTCCATGTTTCTATGCCCTAGATTACTAGGAAAGTTATGAGAGGCCGATGGTGAATATGAACACCATAGCTCAGCAGTGGGCCAACAGAAGCGGGGATGTAGGGAATGACTAAAGTAGTCATGCCTATACCCACTGCCCCTATTCATAGCATAATTACAAGCAAATGGGCTGTGACATACACAGACGTCCATAGGTATTACATTGTATATGTCAACATACACAGACTTCATTTGCAAACACAAACATACTATATGGTCACTCCCACTTGCATTAACACTTATTTGCAGGGAGGACTCCTATCAAATCACCAGTACCACCTGTTTCTTATTTTCATACTTTGTGACTGAGAATCAGGCACACCCAGCATTTATGTATGTAAATTCTTATTTTATGTTATGCATTGCTTTACAAAAATATAAAAAAATATTCAGTACTGTACATTAACAGGAGAAAAGTAATTTTCAGAAATAACCATCATTGTTAACAAGGAGGCAATAAGCCACAACAGGATGTACATTAAGTAAGCAATAACCCACAACACGGTATGGGGTTATGTAAGCAATAAGACATGACAGGGTGTGCATAGAACAGATTTTACTGCATGGCCAGGGGCATAATAAGGCATGAGGCCTTGGCCGAGTGCCTTTGGCCCATGGCATGTGGTAAAATCTGTTAGATGCACACACCTGGAGTGTCTTATTGTGCTTATAAATTGGGATCCTAGCTGTATTTTACTGTTTGCAGTTAGACAAATCTTGCTTGTATGTAGAAAAAAACATTTAATGCTGCTAATGTATGATAAAATAGTCCTTCTGTGGACATTTGGTTAATATTCATGGAGTCATTTACATAATATTCATGCAGTCATTTGCATATAAGTCGGACTCAGTTACAGGTGCAAAATGAGAAAAGCTTACTCCTGTGTAAAATGCACCCCTTAACAGCTATGTAACTGACTAGGTAAGCAAGTACAAAGTATAGTGTAAACAAGCACTACAGAATCATGGTGGACTCCAGCTGCTTCATGCACTTACCAATGCAACAGCGCTCGCCACCTGCCAAAACTCGCTTGGTCTTCACTCCATCTTCCTCAATAGATGTGTACTAGTGCCCAATCGATCTTGTGGGAGGGTGAGGTCCCGAGTCAGCCCAGACCCCTGGTTCTTTCATATTTCACAACCCTGCCCCCTGCTGCTTGATGCTGAATGAGAGAAGATCAAGCCCAATACACACAATATCTCAGCCCGCACTCAGGGGGGGCCATTGCAGCTTTCAATGGGGGGGTATCAACTGGTCAGAGGGACTGTGGGGGTGGAGCCAGGGCTAAATAACAAAAAAAAAACAATGGCCTGCAATGTGGGCAACAACTGCCCCCAGTCCCCTAAATGGAGCCCTTGCCCACTCCGGACCCGTCCCAGGCGCTGCTACTGCTACACCCTCTACTACAGCATTTGCACTTTGCAGGTCCCATTGCTTGCTTACACTCAACTCTTCAGATCAGGAACAGTGTCATGGTACAGGGTACACCTCCATCTTTTTAATCAACCACATCCACAATCTGCCAATCTGTCAGCTGAACATGTACGAAAAGCAAATGAATGCGGCAGCCTGTGTGTATTTACAGTACATACACATAGGCTGCTGTGTTCTTTTGCTTTTTGTGCAGGGGGAGACTGCTTTTAGTGAGGAAACAACAATGGCAGCATTTTTAAATGCCAACGTTCTAAGCTTAGCGATTTTAGCCTTTTTGCTGCCGTCCTTTTTTTAAGCATGTGTGGAACATATTTCATGCACGGTGAGCTTGCTCTCTGATTGGCTGGTTTAGCCTACCCATTTTATAATGGGGTTTAATCCACACCCCAGAGGCATTGTGAGGCATGAGGCTGGAGGCCTTGTGCCCTCACAGCACCCAGAGTGTGGATTAAATCCCAATAACCCCATACCCAGGAGTGGGTTAGTGTGTTTATATCATGGGTTATGTTTTAAAAAAAATTCCAGAAAGGTGGGTTTTTTCTAATTTAAATAGAAAAAATTGTGCTGTATGCTGCCACCTTAAAAAGTAGTCCACAGATGTAATGCATATGTGAGTTATATTATGAACGTACAAATGCCAGACATAGGGTCCTGAAATGATTTCTGATATTTGTTGTTCATAAAATATGCCTTGTCTGCTTACTCTGTTTCTGTCCCAATGAGTTTTGCAGCAGCTCACTCTCAGTGTGTGTCTTTCTCTCTCTCTCTCTCTGCAGTGTGGTGTGCTGCACACTCTGTGAGTGTTTGTATGTGTCTCTCTCTCTCTCTCACACTCAATCTCTCACTCTCTGTCTCACTCTCGTCTGCACCATGAGCTGCTCTAGAGGTCAGTGCAGAGTCAAGCTATCTGGCCATGGTTGGCAATTGTTTTCATCCCTACCAAAGAAAGTGACAGTTTATGAGGTTGTTTCTGGTGATGCAGCTCTTGTTAAACGTTCTCTGTGGTGCCAGCCAGAAAGAACACAAACCAGACTGGAGAGAGTGAAAATCCTTTCACTTACTGCATGGCTAATCGTTGAGAGAGAGAGAGACTATAGGAATTCTGAATTAAATGTCCCTGTCTCTCTCTCTCTCTCTCTCTCTCTCTCACTGTATCTCTTTCTCTCCCTTTCACTGTCAGAGGAGGTGCAGGGATTGGTGCGGGGGTGGTCAGCGATGTGGAGGAACAGTTCCCTGCTCAGTTGTGGAGCTCCAGTCCCACCACCACATGTAATTGACTAGGGAGGGGGGTGCCGAGGCTTCAATATACCAGCGGGGAGAAATGTCTCATGGGGTGGAATGTACAAGCAGGGACACATGTATCAGAGGGTGAAATGTACTAGCGGGGTCACTCCTGCTACTTCAGCTCACTGTCTCACGGTTCATGACCTTTAAATGGCTGCCTTTGTGTTTTGGTTTCTGCAGGTGGGAATGAGTTCTGATAGCACATTCCCTGAGCTGCTCTGCGAAACTGTGGATTAAATAGGGGATGTAACCCACGGGCACTCACTACTAGTTGACCAATTTGGATACCCGTTTTTGCCAACCAATGTTACAAGGAATTTTAATGCACACCATAGTGGCTTGAGACATGAGGCAAAGGCTTGGTATTGTTACACCCTAGAAAAGTGCATTCAAATGGCCTGTAACTGATTCTAGCACCCCCATCCTGCCCTTGATGTTCCAATGCATTTTCATGCAATACTGCCAGCCTGCCTAAGTCTGCATTAATTTATATTTATGCTTATACTTTGATATTTTTTGCTTGAATTGTGGAACCACTGTTTTTTGTGCTTCTCACACTGAATTGCTCCTTATATTTTGTTTCTGTCTAACATATGGAATTATTATGTTTTGTTTTATACCCTCCTGGGTTGTACCTGTAAATAGGAATTCAATAGTCTAGTGTACTTACCAGGTTAACAAAAAATAAACAAATAAATAAATACTTTAATGCGAACCTTAAAATTGCATATTGCAATTATAAAATGGCTCGTAAAATGGCTTTTGTATTATATGCAAAGGAAAACACTTTTAATATTTTTTTTTTACATAAACCAGTTCTTTAAATAAGCTTTGCAAAGGGAGATAATACATAAAACTGCTGCAAATCCCCACTCTGACAGGTATGACAATGCTAGAGTCTAGCCACCCCAGCAACAGAAAACTGCCTTACTATCATGGTCACTCCTCTGTGGCCAGTAATTGTGAGCTAGATGTCAGGATCACATGGTGAGGTGAAGGTTACTAAACTTTGTGTAGCACCAGGTTGTGATTTGAGAAAGAATGAAAGTGTCTGAGAGTAACATATTTCCAGTTTCTTGGTGTCACATTTGGTAGCACAGCAGAATGGCATTCAGAGTAGCCTGGGTTCAAATTCCAGGTAGGACACTTCATTTGTTCTCATTTTTGTCCATTTGAGATATATATATATTTATACCACGGGGCTGAGAGCTTTCTCAGTAGGATATCCTGCGTTATTTCCACTGCAGTGAGGATAAATCCTGATGACATCAGCAGAGTGAGGATATCGACATTTATCCATACTCTGCTGATGTCACCAGAGTTAGGATAACTGCACTGCAGCTTGCACTCTAAAGGAAACTGCTTCAGAAAACAGTTTATCTTTTACCTTTGTTTTTACCAGGAGAAAGACACACTAAGCTGAAAGCTTGTTTACAGGTGCACCCTGGGAGTACAAGAAAGTTAAGTGACTTGCTCAGGGTCATACAGTATGTAAGTAGAAGCTGTGGGATTCAAACCCAGATCTGATCTGCTAGATGTCACTAGATTTGCAGGTCAGAGCCTTAAACTACTGCACTATACTGCCTCCCTAAAGGAAACTGCTTCAGGAAACAGTTTCTCTTTCTCACTGAAGCTGCAGCTTACTCAATTAGCTTTGCAAAAGACTCTCACCTATGTCTCATTGTGTTTCTAACATTCCTAGCCCATTACTGTGCTGATCTCAGCTTCAAAATAACCTGAATTCTAAATGAAACTCTTTTACAAAGCAGTTGCTGTTTCTTAGTGCTACCTGCAGCAATTTGTCTTTCTCAGTGAGCCTCTGACTCACTCAATTAGCTTTGCAAAACACTGTCAGCTGTGTTCCTCACTCCCAGTCCATTCAGAACACACACACACACACACACACAGCACACTGACAGCACACACAGAATGAGCAGGAAACACACAGAATCAGAGAAAAATGTTCCTAAAGCTCTCACCCCTGTGGTATAAATTGCACACATGATGGGCAGATCATGGCATATGGAAAATATTCTTACTCCTGCCTCGTGAGCTGTGCATTACCACTCGTGCCTTCGACTTTCGTGAAAATACATAGCTCACTTGGCAGGGTGAGAATATTTTCCATATCCTCCTGCCATCATGTATCCATATATATATATATATGGGATACATGATGAGCAGGAGTGGGATATGGAAAATATTCTCACTCCTGCAGAGTGAGGCATGGATATCTCACAAGTGCTGAAGGCACGACTGAGATATCCATGCCTCATGATGTAGGAGTGAGAATATTTGCCATATCCCATGATCTGCACATCGTGGCCTGGATATTCAAAAGGGTTGCACCATGCGCAACAGGGTTGCGCATGCGCAAGTCCAAAATGTGCCATTCTGCGATATTCAGCAGGAGGCAGTTACGCCACTGGCATCAGGTTGCGCAAGAGAGCAATGCAAATGAATGCATGATCAACAGGAGGGGGAGGATCCATGCATAACCTGCGCAACCCGATATTCAGTCGGGTTGTGCAGAGTTGTGCATGCGCAACCCCCAACCTGCGCCTGCACAACCTTGAGCCCAAAAAAATAGGCTTAAGTTGAGGGCCACCCACAGGTGAGCTGCTGCATTGCAGGGCGCAACACAGCAGCTGCCACCCCTGGCTGGCCCCCAACTCTTTCCCTGTGCCCCCCCACCAGCCCGATCGCGGGCATAGTGTAACATGACTCCCCCGCCCACATCTCCCACAGCCCCATCGTGGGCAGTACAGGTACATGTAACACCCCCCATATCCTGAAGCCCGATCGCGGGCATAATGTGTATGAACCCCCAGTGCCCGATCGCGGGCAGAATGTAACCACCAACCCAAATATCTCCCTGGTGGTCCAGTGGACCATAAAGCCCGATCGCGGGCAGAATCATCACAAACCCCCAAACATCTCCCTGGTGTCTAGTGTCCCCCACCCATGAAGCCCCTCCACCCGCTCCCCACAGCGGCGGGCGACAGCATCCCACCTGCCTGTCACCCCGCCGCCCGCCGACTGACTGTCCGGTAGGGCTGCCGCCCGATTGGTGCAGAGCTACAGCCAATGGGCTTGCAGCCCATACCGTACATGACAGTCCAGATTTGTGAATGATCATTCACAAATCTGGACTGTCATATGCACTATGGGCTACAAGCCCGTGGCTGTAACTCCATAGCGTCTGGCTACGGGCTGATCGGCTCGGCAGCAGCGGAAGTGGAATGTCGCCCGCCCGGCTGCGGGGAAGCGAATAGAGGGCTTAGTAGGTGGGGGACACTGGAGCACCAGGGAGATGTTTGGAAAGAAATTTGTGACAAATTCTGCCAGCGATCAGCTCTGGCCTGGACCTGAAGATATTTGGAATTGAGAACCCGTCTGCCGATCGCTGCGATCGCTCTTGCGATCGAGCTTCGAGGCATGTAGGGGTATTGCATGTACCTATGTCTCCCCGCATCAACTGCATTGTCTTGTCGGTCCCCGGCGGCTGCTGCCCTGCAGGGTGGCCAGGCGCAAGTCCTCGGGGATCGGCGCACCTACATGCAAATGGAATGCAAATGGGGCCCTAAATAAATGCAAATGGCCCCCCCTGCGCCTTGCATAAATTATGGCCCCATTTGCATGTCACCTTTTGAATATCGGAAATTTACGCATGGCACAATGGTACTTGCGCCACCGCAAGTTTAATGCTCATCTCTGGCAACTTGCGGTGGCGCAAGTTCCACTGCGCCTTGCGCAAGTGCTGTGGCTGGGGAGTGATATTCAAAGGAGTTGCGCAATAGCGCAACTCCTTTGAATATCACCCCGGCCACACCCCTGCGCAACTATTTTGAGCAGCGCAAGGGCTTGCGCCTCAGAATGGTGCAGTTTGAATATCCAGGCCCATATGTGCAATTTATACAATAGGTGTGGAAGCTTTACTTTGTTTTGTTGTATCTTATATCGTTCTGTTGCTGTGAGTTGCTGCTGTGAGTGAATGGGTATGAATGGAGTTTGTATATGTTGTGTGATTGGTCGTTGTGTGTGTGAGTGAGTGGTAATGTGTGTGAGTATGATCCGAGGTTGTATGATGTGTTTTGGTAGGTGGGACATGCCCAGGAGCTTTCCTGTAGATGGTGTGGATGAGTTTCCTTTTTTCCTATATTTTATTGTGTGTAGTGTTTAATTTTTGTTGTATGCTGCTATGCGTAACTTTTTCTTTTGTGGTTGGCTTATATATCATTTTGGAATGTCTGTGAGAAGCTCCATGGGAACTACAGGTAAGAGAGCAGTTTCGATTGTGCAAGGTGCTTTAGTTGTCATTGAGATGCTAAGCTTTATTTTTAACCGAGACCGACAGCAAGAATTATATAGTTTCAGAGTATATATCATGTAAGTAATACCAGTTTAAAGAGGTCATGTTTAGGTTGCTGTAACGTGAAGAAATGAAATTAAGAACTGAAGGCATCGGTGTGGAAATATGTGTGCTGTGCAGTTCACTGGTATGTTAGTCAGAGTCGGAGTCTGTAGACAGATTGTCTTTATGTTTGTTATCACAGAGATCATAAATGGGACCCGATAGGTCTATAGTTTGGATGCAGTGTGAGAGACTGCATGACCATTCAGCAGCTTATAGTACAGAAATGTGAGGGCTGTACTGCTGCAGGCTTCTGCCATTTGTGAAACTGCAAGCAAAGAACGAAGAATGCAGACCAGCTGCTTAATTAGGTACCTCAAACATTTCAGTTTCACATTTAAAAGAAGTTCTAACTTACATTGGGGACATGCTGCTGGAGCAAGAATATTGGCTGATGACATAGCTACAGTATGTGTAAATGTAAATATGTTCACTGTAGCTATGTCATCAACCATTTATCTCACTGGAGTGAGAATACATGATTTTATTGTCAATAAATACAACACACTCCTACTGAATATATATATATACATATGTGTGTATATATGTATATATATATATATATATATATATATTTATATATATACATATGGGACATGCATTGGAAGCAAGTGTAATAAATGATTTATCTGCACAAGAGTAGTTTGACCTTGGGTAATCTCACGAGTGGCGTAAGCCACGAGTGAGGCATCCGTGGTCAAACTGCTCAAGTGCAGATCAATCATTTATTACACAAGTTTTCCATTGCATATTTCATTTATGCAATTCTTTTGTTTTTGCTTTTGTAGGGGGCATTTGTTAGTCAAAAAAGTGAACAAAAATTAAATTTTCTGCAATTTTTTGCTGATTATAGAAAATCTAAAATGAATCTAGAAATGAAACACCTCTCATTTTGTAGATATTTTTAAGCTGAACAACATTTGTGCTCAAAGTACCATACTATCATTTTTTAAGTTATTTGTATTTGTTTGATGAAAAAGTGCACAAAAATTTAATTTTCTGCTGTTTTTCACAAAGACTAAAAAGTATCTATAAATGAAACACCACTAATTTTGTAGATATTGCTGTACTGAATAAACTTTGTGCTTACAGTACCTTGCTATCATTTTTCATTTTAAAGTTATTTACATTTGTTTGCAGACAAAATGAAAATAAAAATGAATTTCTGCTGTTTTTTTGCTAATTATCAAAAAATCTAAAAGGTATCAATAAATGAAACATCACTCATTTTGTACATATTTCCATGCTAAACAACTTTCATGCTCACAGTACCATGCTATCATTTTTCGTTTTAAAGTTACTCTCATTTGAATATGGTTAATACTGCTACTGAGGCTGAACATTCTAAATGACATAAGCACTGTGTAGACAAACAGCTGATGACATAAGCACTGTATACATAAATGAAATTTATGTACACAGTTACTCAGATAAACAGATTTATCACACACTGTTTATCTCCGCCCAATTGCATAAATATATATATATATACCTAAGTCTATATGTGTATATATAGATTTATAAAATGGCAAGAAAAAATCTAGACATCTCATTGACCAACAGACATCAGCTCACTGTACATTAAATCTCTATATACACACACAGTCATCCTGGTCCTAAACACATCACACAGTGAGCAAATCAGTCCTCCTACAACTATCTTCCATCAGTTCTCCTGCAACCAGAACTGATCTTCCGTCTCAAATATGGCTGCTACCTTTACACTGTAAAAACCTTCAGCTGGGCCCTAAAAATAAAACTATCTTAAATAAAAAATGAAACAAATGAATTAAATGTTGTTTCCCTGATCATCACACTCTCCTCACACACATAGATTAGAAACATTGAGTATTGTTTATAGTTTTCATTACAACTGTTTCTTTGCTAACAGTGAAAAATCCCCCTTCTGTCTTTATCTGCTCATCAAGTAAATCTCTTCTGCTTGCCCTGACAGTGAGATAATTGAGTCACTGGCTCTAAAACAAACCTTTGTTGTCTGTATGTACAGTATGTTAGGAGAATAACATTCTACCAATGGAACTGAGCAGAATTTTGAATCTCTGTATTCCATGGTAAACATTCCATCATAAACATTTGGGGCAGGATATTCAAAGCAGCTGCGCAATGCACAACTGAGTTGTGCTGGTGCAACAGCCGAAGTGTGCCGTAGAGCGATATTCAAACACCTTGACTGTGTAGCTCAAATCCCACTGCACCAAGGCACAAATGTAATGTATGCAGCACAAATGCAGGGGGTGTACCCATGAATAAGTGGTGCAATGGCATATTCAACCACAAACCATGGTGCAACTGAGGAGCAAGACCCCAGATGCACCACCCCAACTTGAGCCTATAAAATCCAGGCTCAAACACACAGACAGGGATGTGCAACACTGTGCAGGACAGAGAGAGAGAGAGAGAAAGAGATAGACAGACACACAGTGACAGTGGGACACACACACACATATACACACTGACAGCCAGGCAGGGAATCAGTGGTGAGCAAGGGTGAGACTGACGGTGGCCCATTCTACATGGAGGCGGTAATGAGGGAGTGTGAAGAGGCAGGAGGACCAGCAACATAGCCAATGAAGGGCCCGGCAGCAGTATGCCAGACACAGGTGGTACCGTGCCCACATCACATTTGAGAAATACAGTGATACAGTGATAGTGGGCTTGTACTGCCTGAACAGGGCAATGCTGAGGCAGCTCTGCTAGCTGTGCAGTGACGAGATGCAGGCACCCACCAGACGGAGTCATGCCATGTCTGTGGAGAACAAGGTGACTGCAGTGATGTGCTTGCTCACCACGGGCACCTTCCAAAGACCAATCGGGGACACAACTGGGATCACCCAGTCAGCCAAGTCCCGCCTTCTCACCCAGTTGCTCTACACTCTACTGCCACATACTACGGAGTACATACATTTAACCAGCACACAGGTAGAGCATACAGCAAACATGCAGGCCTTCCACAGGGTTGCACTCATGCCAGGTGTGATTGGGGCCATTGACTGCACCCACATGGGCATCCGCATAACACCTGGTCAACATCAACCATAAGGGTTACCAGTTAGTGAACTGCCAGGTGGTGTGCAATGCCATGGGGTGCATCCTCAATGTCTGCACCACACACCCTGGGAGTGCACATGATGCATTAAGCTGGCACAGCTCCATACTGTGCCAGAGGTTTGAATGTGGGGACATCCCCACGGGCCACCTAGTGGGTGAGTATGGCATGCTGGGACCTGTACAGTACTGCTGAGGGGGGGTGCTGGAGTGAGCAGGGGGTGACCAGGACTAGGAAGTGACACACCACAGCAAAGGGCTAACCATGTCCATTCCTTCACAGGTGATGGAGCATACCTGCTGCAGCCATGGCTGCTCATCCCTTACCAGCAACCATCATCCCCCACAGAGGAGCGATACAATGAGGCACACACCAGCACATGCTGTATAATTGAGTGTGTCTTTGGCATGCTGAAAATGCGTTTCTGATGCCTAGATAGGTCTGGCGGTGCCCTATGATATAGCCCATCGAAAACCTGTGGCCTATTCCTGGCCTGCCGCATTCTGCACAACATGGCCAGTGACTGTGGGATAGCTATCAAGGCAGATGATGGAGACAGTAACGGGGATGATGGTGGTGGTGATGTGCCAGGAGGCAGTGGGCAGCCACCCCATGGGAGACTGGCTGTGCAGGCAAGTTGCCACCATGACACCACTGCACATGAGCACTATGATGAATGCAGATGAGTGCACAGAGACACAGAGATGCACAGGCACACAGAGCAGCACACTACCCACAGCCCTGGATGAGCACAGCCGGAGGCATGCATGGTATTGGGCACACAGCAGGCAGTGTGGTGGCACTGGCACACATCTGCACACACACAGCACAGGCAAGCTCACACACACAGACACACAACAGTACATGGCATGGATCAGATGCACAACACTGGTGCACAGGCACAATTGACGGCAACTGTAACGACCATCATCACACCCATGCCATGTGCCCCAGCGACACGGCCAGCATACACACGGGACATGCAGCACAGCATGCCAGTAACACACCACAGGCATGCCACACTAACAACACCCACACGAGCACATGCACAATCGTATTGGTGCGGTCCACTGTGCATGTTGTGCACATGCACATGGGGTCATGACCCCTGACCCCACACACCCGGCAGCCACCTGCATACTGCGCATGTCCTTGGATGTGCAATGCCACCACATCATGCATCACCACCTTGCATGATTGATGCATTCAGTTCCCCATCATGCAGTGCACACATGCTGCACCCACATGAGCGATCGTACCACCATCCAGGCTGCCATTTAGACCTGATGGTGGACATGGCTCAGGCATGGTCTTGGAGGGTCCTCAGCTGGTCAGAGGTTGAGATAGTCAACCTTGTAGCAGTGGTGATGCCTTTTTGAGGGCCAGCTGTATGGCACTGTACCACTGCAGCAGGCCAGGGGTGATGTCTGGGCACAGGTGACCTCAGCCATGGAGAGACACACTGGGGTGGCACACAGTGTGGAACAGTGCTGCCACAGGTATAGGGACCTATGGCACAGGGATACATAGTGGCTGCACAGGATGCAGGCATGCGTACAGCGTGGTGCCATGCCACAGCCAGGTAGGTGTCAGCAATCGTCATGCATACCCCTATACACCCCTGTGGCAATAGTTGGTCTATGGTACAGGGTCCACTGGGGGGGCAGCACCATCCTGCTGGCTGCTGGATGCCATGCATGGCTACTGCACGTGTTGCAGTTATGCAGGTGGTGTGGGATGCAGGACGGTCAGGGTCATGCCTTGCTCCATGCTGGCTGTGCAGTGGGGGGGTGCCATGCTTGCCTGTGTACTCATGTCCACTCTCACCTTTATATCCATAGGGCCCGAGGACCACAGGTGGGCCAGGGAGGCCGCGGCAGGGGTACAAGACCATGGCAGCCCACAGCGAGCTGCACCAGCAGGGTGTCGCATGGCAGGTAGGTGTGTCTACATTGCTGGTACCTTTCATGGTGTTAGTACCGTGTGTCATGGTCGGGCAAGGGTGTCCATGGCACTGTGACTGCTGGGCAGTGGTGGTGCACCTACTATATTGTCTATGCCACTGTTGCATGTACTGTGGCAGTGTTGCAGCACCTGATGCGGGTGGGGGTGCATGCAGTCTCCACACTGTGTGCTGCCACGGTGCCGGTGCTCCATGCCATGTGCCCATGGGTTTGCACACATGGGCGCACTGCACAGAACTGGCTGGCTGGCTGTGCTGTGTGGCTCCCACGTGTGGGCCATCTATGGTCCACTAGTGGTGCATGCCCCCACAGTCCATGGCACACCATGGGTGGGATTGTGTTTGTATGTCTTTGCACTGACTGGCTGTCCTGTCCCTTCCCCATGGTGGTAGCAGGACAGTGGCTGGGGGGGGCAGCACACCCACGTGTCCAGAACATTGGATGGATCCTTGCACTACAGAGGAGACTCCTTGCCCTGCAGAGGCACCACATGCGAGAGACGGCAGCATTGAAGAGGGAGATCCAGAGACTTGGGTGGTTCGTCAGAGGATGGAATTAATGGACATTTCCACTCCGTGCTGTACACAGCCCCCATCCCCTCTGAATACCACTTCCCCTGCTGTCCCACATCCACCTGTATAGCTCCTGTTCCCTGTCCCCCCTCCCCCATCCCTATCCCGTTTATTGCTGCTTGTATTGTTCTTGTTTTATAAAGCCTTTTGTTCACTGTGGGCCCGTGTCAGTGTCTGATTTGCAGGTGGCGTGTGGAGCCATGCTGCAGTCGTGTGCCTGTGGTGCACTCAGGGGTGTGCCGCATCACGGGCAGTGGGCACTCGTGGTCCGGCTGTGGTCAGTGCTGTTGTTCATGGCCCTGCTATGTCTGCCTGGGGGCTGGCCATGCTTGGTGTGTCACTGTGTTGGTGGTGTATTGCTCTGTGCTGGGGTTGGGCAGTCATGGGGTTGGTGTCTCCTATCCATGGGGCACTTGTGTTCCCATCGACTGTTCCACCTGTTGTCACATGGCACTCACTGTGCACTGGTGCATACACATGCCCATGGGTGTGTTGCCTGCCTGTGCTTTGTGCCTGTGGTGTCCTGCACTGGTGGTGCTGATGGCATGGGGATATGTGTGGTGTTGTTTGGAGCCCGTGCTGGGTGCTGTACGGTGCAGCCATGCGGGGACTGGGGCAGCATGCTGTTGTGCTGCCCCTGGGTGTGCTCCCATGTGGTTTTGGGGTTCTGTTTCCCCATGTCCCTGTGGCTGGTCAGGCCACCACTGCTGTGCATGCTGAAACCCTGGTGAGTGTGCCTGGTGACATGCCATGTTGTGGCTGGTGGCACAATGCTGCACAGGCCTGTGCTACTGGCAGGGGTTCTTTCCTTGCAGTGCAGGCCGTGTGTGCATGAGCTATGTCCATCCTACATGGCCCATGTCAGGGTGGCTGGCCTGTGCCTCACCTATTCCTAGTCAGTGGGCCCTTACGTCTGCCTCAGCCCCAGCACCATGCCCTCCATGCACCATGGCTATATTTGGTGGGTGTCTGTTGCTGTCACTGTCATTGGCAGGGCTGGTGTTGCAGGCCTTGGGTGGGTTCGTGTTCTGGGGCAGTGGCCTTTGGTTGTCTGTGGACCTTCCCTTGGTGCCCTGTTTGCCCTCCAGGTCTGTGCTTCTGTGTTATTGAGTGTGCCTGCTGGGGGGGGCGGCATGCTTCCTTCACCCTCTAGGTCCTTGCCTCTGTATCCCTGTGGTGGCTGTTTCCATGCTCCATGGGTGTTTGCTCTGGTTTGCTCTGCACATCCATGGTTGTGCTGGCGCATCTCTGGTTGCACCATGGCGCATCTTTGCCATATTCCGCCACCTTGTGCTTAGTCATTTCAACTGGCGCAACCTCTGAATATGGCTCCTAGTATGCCATGGTGCATCTCACTTGTGCTGCGCTGGCATTTGGCACATTTCTGAATATCTGTCCCTCTATGTCTTGAATGTGGGGAAAAATAGGAAAACAAAATGGGATGAAGAAAGTAGGCAATACAGTGATACTTTATAAATGAAGAGAAAAGGTGGGAAAACATAGTTACACAGGCACAGGCAGACCCAAACTACTCAAACACATTGCTGATATTTATAAAAGTACATACATTTGAATCATATATACTGTAGCTGTTTTCAGGCGAAATCTAACCCCCCCCCAAAAAAAAGAGGCAACCTGGCACCTCGATCCTATAGCAGTTTTCCTTTTATGTACAGTACTAGACCACAACACATAAGTGAAAAACAAAAATAAAGAGAAGGTTGCCTTCAATTAAACTGTATAACTACAGTGTAATGAAAATTAAGTTTTAAACACTGCTTATGTTTTACAAATTTGCAGATGTTACAGTGCATTTATGTGATCATTTATGTTACAGAGATAATATTTATTTTCAGCCAACTCTACTAATAAATACTTTTACTGCAAAGTACTGTACTAGTTAACCTAATGCTGAAATGTGCTATTTTATGCATTACTAGGGACTACTTTTTTTCAGTTTTTAGGTGTTTTAGCAGTAATATATTGTGCACTATTTTGAAAATAGTAAATAAGTTTTAATCCCTATCAGAGTAAATCAAGCTAATTATTTTATGATGGTGGCTCATTTTATAAGTGTGATCAGCCACTCCTGGGTGTGCATTAAAGAATTTTTAATGCACTTCCAAGGGGTGTAAGGACACTCTGCCTTCAGCCCTGTGCCTTAGTACGCCCCTGGGGTGTGCATTAAAATCCTTTAATGCACACCCTGTCATGGTTTATTATATATCTATATTTATACAATAGGGGTGAGGTGATACACAGTGAAATAAAACTGTATTTTCACCCCCATTGAATAACCGAGTGCTGACGAATGCACAGTGGCATTCCCATAGAAATATACAAACAGTGCATACGTCAGACTGGTAATATCAACTACTTGCATACGTCAGCTACCAGTATAAGTTCCTTGTCCAATACAGAAACGTGTGGCCAATTAATTAAACAATACTTACATGCACCTTACTACTAGCACGAGCTACTAACTTGCATTTCTAGTATCATTTTCAGTTCAGCATCTCACACATCCGAGCAGCCGCATCGCATCCAAATTGCACCGTAGAAAACAGAAACTGGCATTACAATGTTTTCCAAACTGTCAATGGCAAAAAACAATATCTTGTTTCCTAAAAGCACGGAACAGCCGACGGAGAATAAATTATCTCTAAAACGGGAAAAAAAAATTATTAATATTCCTGAAGAGGTCATCCTTAGCTGCACTCAATTCAAACAAGATGCAGAGCCACTACTAGACCCAAACGAGCAGATGGATGACAGTACTGAGACCAAACATTCAGCTGATGGCACTACTAATACTACTGCAATGGACACCAAAGAAATTGACCTGTTTATTAAAAGTACCAGAAATGAAAATACCACCCGCAAAACAAGTGCAGATGTAAATGCCTTACAGAAATTTATGAAGGACACGCTGCACATTCAGACACCCATTCAGCATGTACCTCCTGAAGAGCTAGACAAAATACTGTGCCATTATTTCATCACTTCCAAATGGCAAGACAGTACAGACTACGAGCCTCTAACACTCCGATCCAGATTCCAAAGCGTTGAGAGGTATCTGAGGGATTACAATTACCCAGAATCTATTAACAGTTCTAACACATTTTTAAAAACCAGACAAGTGTTACTATCCAAACAAAAGCTACTGAAGGAGATACTGTAGGGAAAGGCAATCGACCTCAAGCTGCAGACGAGTTAACAGATAACATAATTGACCAGCTTTATTCAGAGAAACAACTGGGACATGATGGCCCTCAAGCACTTCTAAATACTATGTGGCTTACTGTAACACTGTATTTTGGCATTAGGGGAAATACAGAAACACGAAACCTAAAATGGGGAGATAGCCAACTGAAAAAAGATGAACAAAACAATCAGTACTTAGAATATACAAAGGAGAGACAAACCAAAACAAGAAGTGGTATTAATCCAAAAGACACTAGAGCAGTAAAACTTAGAGCATATGAAACAAAAGACAGTAACAAATGCCCTGTATTAAACTACAAACTGTACAAACGACCAGACAAAGCAAACCACCCAGATGCACCTTTTTTTTTTGCTATAAATTATACACTGGCAGCACAATATCCTACTGGTTGGTACAAAAATCAACCACTTGGTATAAATTCGCTCAGCAAAATAGTCAAAAATATGGTCAACAAAGCAAGAATCTCCACTGACAAATGGCTCACTAATCATTCTATCTGCAAGCATTTAGTACAAAAACTTATAGATTCCAATGACTCCCCCAGTGATATTATTTAAGTTTCTGGGCACAAGAAATTACAGTCTCTGAATGATTATTCAAAACTGAATGAGGAGAAACATCAACAGATTTCCCACATACTAAGCTCATCAGATAGTGATCCTGGAATCTCCAAAAGTAGTACTCCTGCAGAACCTGGAAAAGAATGCAGCGCAACCTGGCCAGACATAATGTCTGCGTGCTTTGACAACCCTACCATTAGTGCTACAAATATCACCTTCAGTATTGTGCAAGTTACCATGAACTGCAAGTTTGGCACACTATAAATAAACAGTTGAAAGACAGAACAACCCATTTTTAACACTTCTGCTTTCTTTCCACAGGTCACAAATATGAGAGCCAGTGTAGAAAAAGAGTCAGAGTTATCGAGTCTGACACAGATTCCGATTAAAGTAGCTGCTCAGCAATTGCTGCCACCGAAGTAAAATATTTTTCTTCACTCACCTAAACAGAAGCACCTTCCGAAATGTCCGAGAAGTGCAACAACATACAACTGAGGCATCATTATATGTTAACACAATCCGGTACACGAAACCGGACGAAAGTACACAAAAGCAGTACATATCATGTTATCTGAATAAATAAAATGTTCAGCACCCAAAACATGTAAAAAAGATTTCTCCAACACTGCAAAAAAAGGAATAAACTTTGCATAGCGACCCAAGTCCAGCAAACTTGTACGCACATATTAACTTGCTAACTCATTTGCAACATAGTCCATACGCACAGATCACAACCAATCACAGCACACAGTACGTAGCAAGAACCAATCCTAACACAGCACACACCTACCCATTCTTACAGCAATTCCATAATTACTAACCAACTGAATCTCACACTGCCACATTTCAACCAATGGAACAGAACACCGAAAAACAGCCAACCACTGCACAGAGCACACAACATGACCAATCAACCGCCACAGCACACCTACCAATCAACACAGCAAGTCACACAACACACACCCAGCAACAGAAATGAAGAATTGCACCAGAAAATCACCGCAACTGCAGCATTTCTCACAGTTTTATTTCACTGTGTATCACCTCACCCCTGCTGTATAAATCGCATACATGATAATCAGGAGTGTGATATGGAAAATATTCCCACTCCTGCAGCGTGAGACATTGATATCTCACTCGTGCCTTCGGCACTTGTGAGATATCTATGCCTTACTCTGCAGGAGTGGGAATATTCTCATATCACCTCAATATCATCATTATCTATATATATATATATATATATATATATATATATATATATGTATATCTGCAAAATCTACCTGAACGCGATAATTAACTGCAATTGCACCCTGTGCTGACTAGTGCCACATGTTCAGTGAGGTAACAGTACAAACTGTACAAACATGCCTCAAGGTACTGTATTGTACCAGGTACTGTAATTAATGTTCTCTCTGACCTGCTTTATCCCAGGGCATAGGCACTGGATGAAGTTTTGTGGTAGTCCGACTTGGCTGGTGGACCACTCACAACACACCGAGACATGCTGAGACTGAGAGTGTACACGTCAGTCTGTTTTTGTGACACAACGCGTATAGCATGCATCATGGTGGCAGGGGGGCTAGTACAAGCAACAACAAGGAATGCCAACACTGTGAATTACAATTAGACTTTATTAGATTTCAGAATCGAAGTGCCAATGGTCACATTTTTTTTTCAGGTGGTGGACCAGAAATGGAAAGCTCTCTGACAATTGATGAGGCAACATGAGGCTCCTCACCACAGCTTGTGGCAAGTGCATTGCTGTCCATATCGCTTGTTTCCAGAGTGTACTTTTGCTTTGTGCCCTTAATCCAGCATAGTAGTGACATGACTGACTGACAGCAACACGCTGCGTTTTGACAGAGAGTGAGCAAGAGATGAATCAGTGCTCCCATTTAACTAGTGTCCTCAAAGTGAGATACCGTATTTTGCGGGAAAGATGTAGTGCTAATTCTAGCTGACGTGATTAAACACAGCTGGCTATGCTCCGTGAATACTGGGGACCGCGAATTCAACCTGCTGTACAGTATATATATATATATATATATATATATATACATATCGAGGCAATATATCACAGTGGTTTAAGGCTCTGAGCTGCAAATCTGGAGACCTCGATTTGAATCTCACAGCCCCCACTTGCAAACTGTGTGACCCTGAGCAAGTCATCTAACTTCCTTGTGCTCCCAGGTCGCACCTGTAAACAAGCTTTGAGCTTAGTGTCTCTCTTCTGGTGAAGCAATTGGAAAGAAAGAAAAAAAAAAATATATATATATATATATATATATATATATATATATATATATACACACACACACACACACACACATACTGTATATGATACATGGTGGGCATAAGTATGATATGGAAGCTGTTTTCATTCCTCTAGAGTGACCTCTAGATTCACAAGTGGTGAAGCCATGAGTGAGTATCCAGAGGTCACTGTGCAGGAGTGAAAAGTGACCATTTGCACGGGTTTGCACAGCTTTGTGTGGTTTGCAAAGCTACGCAAATGATAACTTTTGCAAAATAAGGGCCCCTATTGTAAAAATCGGATATATGATGTGCACTCGTGTGATATGGAAAATATTTTCACTCCTGCACAGTGACCTCTGGATCCTCACTTATGGATTCACCACTCGTGAATGTCCAGAGGTCACTCTAGAGGAGTGAAAATATTTTCCATATCAGAATCATGTATCCCATATACATCTATATAGTGTAGCTACAGTATATATATATATATATATATATATATATATATATATAAATCCTTGTGGAATAAATGTTAAACTCACCTAATGCATAAGGAAGCAGGCCCTTGTGACCGCCACCAATCTCTGCTTCTTCTGGCTCCCAGCCTCTGGAGCCCCATTCTATGTCTGGAAGGCTGTGTTGCCTTACACTAAGGAGTAGGACCATTTTGGGCAAATATTGTTGGGAACTCAGGAGCATACAGGTATAAAGTAGCCCTCACACTCAAGTATCTACCCCACAACTACCCCACATCCTGATATCTGCCCAGAATCCCCAAAGACCACAGATTATGCCCGCAACCACTATCATACTTCAATGTCTGCTGTGGAAATGGTCTTACCATTGTTTTCAACTCACTGCTATTGCACTCCAGTACCTACCCACGGCATAACCAGCTCACATCCCAGTAGCTGCCCCTGTACTACAGTGAGGATTAGTTCAGGAATGGATGATGATGTGGTAGTTATGTAGCAAATACTGGGGTGTAGGGGTGGTTGTTGGGCAGGCACAGGTATATGGAGTGATTTATACAGATATTAGGTTACGGTGTAATTGTGTAACAGATATGGGGATAAAGGGTAGTTTCTGATCAGGTGTAAGGGTACTAAGGGGCAGAAACAATGGTGAGTAAATACACTGATGGGTAGTTGCAGGGCAGATACTGGAGTGTAGTGTTGTGGTTAGAATATTATTGGATCATTCTGAAGCGGATACTGGAGTGTGGGTGTTTGTGGGGCAGGTACTTTGATAGGTGGTGGATACTGTATTAGTATGTGGTATGGTAGTTTAGAGCAGATGCTGGGGTATGGGACAGTTGTTAGACAGATACATGGGTAAGGGATAGTTGCTGGGCAGATACCAAAGTGTGGGGCAGTTATGAGGCAGAAACAGTGGTAAGGGATACTGGCAGGGCATATACTCAGGCTTGGGGTACTTGTATGGCAGAATGCTTGGTAAGTGCTGTATATGAGTGTGAGTTGTGGAGTAGATATTCAGTTATGGAGTAGTTGCAGGGCCAAATATTGGGTAGCTGCATCAGTGTTACTGAAGCTGGGGTAGCTGTGGGGCACATAATTGTGGTGTGGAGTGGATACAGCGAAGAATACTGAGTTACTGTAAATGTGGTACTTGAGTGGAGGTAGTTGCAGGGTAGACACTGTAATAGGGTAGTTGCAAGACAGAATATTGGGAAGCTGCAACAGTGTTACTACATTTGGGGAAGACATTGTGGAATAGGGTAGTTGCAGAGCAGGTGTATTACTAGAGGTGAGGTAGCCCTCCTCTCTCCACCATGGCCATCTGCCCATCTGACTGGGCAATGATTGAGTGCTTACTAGTAGAACATAGAAACATAGACTTTGACGGCAGATAAGGACCACTTGGCCCACCCAGTCTGCCCATTTCCCTTCCCATTGGATAAGCTGCAGATTCTAGTTAACCAACAGCCTACTTCCTGCAACCCCCACTACAATTGCCTTATGTCTGTCCCATGCATGTTTGAATTCCCCCACTGTTTTAGACCCAACAACCTCCCCAGGAAGGTGGTTCCATGCATCCACCACTCTTTCTGTGAAAAAAATTTCCTCACATTACCCCTGAGCCGTCCCCCTCTATTTTAAAATTGTGTCCCCTTGTTCTTACACATCTCTTTTTCTGAAAGATGCTACCCTCCTGGACTTTGTTGATTCCTTGAGGTACTTAAAAGTTTCTATCATGTCCTCCTGTCCCTCCTTTCCTCAAGGGTATACATATTAAGCTCTCTCAGTCTCTCTTCATATGGTTTCTGATGCAGACCCTGCACCATTTTAGTTGCCTTCCTCTGGACTGCTTCCATCCTGTCTATGTCCTTGCATAGATGGGGTCTCCAAAACTGCACACAGTATTCCAGATGGGGTCTCACCAACTGTCTGTACAGAAGGATAACCACTTCCCTTTTTCTACTTGTGATGCCCCTTCCTATGCATCCCAGTATCCCCCTGGCTCTCCTTACTGACTTCTTGCATTACTTACCCACCTTTAGGTCATCTGATATGACTACCCCCAAGTCCCTTTCCATTTTTGTTGTTGTTAGTACCTCCTCTTCTATTGTGTACTCCTCCTGGGATTTTGCTTCCCAGGTGCATTACTTTGCACTTCTTTGCATTGAATCTAAGTTGCCATATGTCTGACCGTTCCTCCAACCTTGCCAAGTCCCTTCTCATCCTTTCTACCCCCTTGCGTATCAACTCTGTTACAGATGTTTGCGTCATCTGCAAAGAGGCATACCTTTCCTTCCAGACTCTCTGCAATGTCATGCGTTCATTCATTGCCAGGTCCTGCTCATGCCTTGAAGTCTTTCAGTGGAGCAGAGATGAATGGAGGTCTGTTTTGGTCACCGGTGGATGGGGCAGGATGGGGGGAATGGTATTGTGGTCCCCTAATCCACAATGCTGTTCCCTCTATCCTGCCCCCTCCGCTGGTGACTGAAACAGACCTCCACTTATTTCTGCACCCAAAGACCTCAAGGAATGAATGGGAGCTGGCAATGAATGAACTTGTGCTTGTACTAGTATGCACTCATTCATAGCTCAGTCAGATGGGCAGTTGGCTATGGTGGAGAGAGAAGGGCTGTACCTGTTGCCCACTCTGCATCGGGGGGGGGTCCACTAAACACAAGCAATATGGGGAATATTTTTTTTTTAATGACAGGGGATTGGCGGGGATAAGGAGGGGGGTCCACTAGACACCAAAGAACTTTATTGAAGGATATGCTTTGTTTGTTGTTTTTTTTTACTACAGGGGATCGATTGGGGATAGCGGAGGGGGGGGCTGCTAGACACCAAGGAATACTGGGGACACTTTTCTTTTATGACAGGGCATCAGGGATAAGGAGGGTGTTCCACTAGACATCATGGACAAGTTTATATTTTATTTTTAAATAATGAGGGAGCTCAGGGACAACTGCAAGGTTTCCCTGATGCTGCAGCATAAAAGCTTTTAAAAGATTCGGATAAGGATCAGATAACCATCCAAACCTTTTGATCCTTATCAGAACCTTTTGGAACCTCCAAACATTTTGAAGTTCACCAGTCTCTATTTTTAACCTAAACAAAGGGCACAGTGGGACTATGAACAGGTACCACACAAATGTAACCTTAAAAGTGCCAGGAAACAGTTTTTTACACTTCTAGATGCCATCCTGTTGTCCTTTTAGTGTCTGTCAAATACTCTGACATGTTTTTGACTTTTTTTGTTAAATTCATCATTAAATTGTGTTGCCTTTAACTATAACTACTCTGACTCTTCTCTCATCAGCAGTTGCTACTCTCTTCTTTCATACATTCTATGGCATCAGTAACACCGTTCCAAGCCATTTAGATGAATAGCATGGAATGGTGTTATTGTTGTCATAGAATGTCAGAAGTATGAAAAGAAAGAGCAGTAGCTGGTGAGGGGAATGGGACTCTATGTAGCTCCGAGGCACCCCAAAGCTTGGTTATTTATTGATCAAAAAAATGTTTAAAGCATATCGGAATATGTAACTGGTATGGAAAGGAAGATGAAAGGGCAGTTAACTATGTAAAAAACATTTTCTGTCTCCTTTAAAATAATTGTTGTCTGACTTGCCAGTACAGAACATGAGACTGTTGTGGCACTTCTGTATAACTCACTAGTACCACCTCAGATGCCTGGTTACACCTCAGTATTGCAGACAATACTGGGCACATTTATTTTGTATACAGAATGGGCAGCAAACTTATTTCTCTAAATTTCTATTGGAGCCTGCCAAGTGACGTGGTCCACTGGGCAGCACTCCAGGAAACCCTGACTCAAGTCCTTGGTAATGCTCAGTCAGAAACTGGAATTCAAATCTGGTGTGGCAGCTTCTGGGGGTACTGCAAGGGACAGTAGACCAGAGATGGACAGCACAGGACAGCTGGAGAGTCTAGCACTTCAGAAAAGTGGCAGCAGCTAAAGATTCTGAGACTTGGAGTCTTGTCGGGACTTGGGGTCAGGTTTCACAGAAACATGGAATGAGATGGCAGGTAAGGACTGCTTGGCCCACCTAGTCTGCCCATTTGTAGCTACCTAGAGTGTCACTGCAGACCCTACTTGATCTCCAGCTCTCCCCCCCCTTTCCACTAACAGCCCCTCATGTCTATCCCATGCATTCTTCAACACCACCATTGTTTTCACGGTCACCCCATCTTCTCTGCTGGAAGACTGTTCCAGGAACCTACCACTCTTTCTGCGAAGAAGAACTTCCTCATATCTCTCCCTGCCAGGCCAAGAACAATGGGAGTGAAGTGGAGTACAGCTAAGCAGGCCCAGTTACATGACAGTAGCCCTCACCACTCTTCACACTCGCCACTGCTCTCTCTCTTTCTCTGCATGATATGCAGCCTCAGCTCACAGTGACCTGAGCATCCTGGAAATGAATTCTATAGCCTTAGCTCAGAGCAGGTAGCACAGCCTGAGCACAGGCGATGTGCAATGAAGGTAGTTATGGTAGGGAATAGGGGCCACGATGGAGGCAGGGTACAGTTTCTCTGAACTGAGAGCCACCTGGACTTCACACAACTTTCACTCAACCTTAAAAACATTGCACCAGTGGGGCGGGGACACCGGGGGAAGCAGCCCTTTCTTCAGAACTGACTGTACATGATTAATGCAGCCTGAGCCACTCAGATACCATGATACAACCCCCCCCCGAACTGTGCATCAGCACATTCCCAGCTAGTAGGCTATCTCAGGGCAGATGCATTTGATGTCAGCACTAATCACGATGGTGCTGACCAATACAAGGAATCAGGATGCTGTACATTTTCCAGGCATCTGGGTGGGATGTCACAGTCAGCAGTAAAAAACAGGACAAAAGCCAGTCTAGAGGCATGGAGGGTTGAGACATCTATGCCTCCTGACTGTTATGCTGATGACCTGGGTAAAGGAATGGACTCAGGTCACTTGGGGGCTCAGCCCAGACAGAGAAGATTGAGTGTCCATCAGACAGCTCTATTCCCTCTGGGAGGGGGTTTCTGCAACTCACTGCTCGACTTCCACCTGGAGGAATCCAGGTGGTGGCGCATGTGAGTCTCACAGTTCAGGGAAGGGCCAGCGTACAGAGTGCTTGAGTGCCTCTATGGAGGTGGAGTGTGCACGTCACACTCATTACACATCCAGCTCAGCCCAGGGGAGAAATATCAGTAGAAAACCTTGAGGACGGGCTACATGAAGCCCTGCCATCCAGGACTCAGACCTGCCCAATCTCTCTGGTGCACCGGAGACGTGGGACGGTGGTGGAGAGTGGGGACAGGATTGAGAAAGCCACCCAATCTTTTCTGTCAGAAAAACACTTCTCGGAAAAAACCTGACAAAACCCCATTTTAGCAGAATGCAGACAGGACAGTGGGTAGGTTGTGGAAATCTATGAAATCAGGGCCAATGGCTGAGCCGGCTTGATGTGTGTTTGTATGGGGGTGTGTGTTCTCTGCTTGCTGGGTGGCCACAGGATCAGCTTGCACCTTTGAACTATGCAAAGTTTCTACCCAGCAAGTTGACAAGAGTGTCATGACCAGCCTGACTGACCACTGGCCTGTCACTGCCAATCCCATTGCAGCTTGAGCTGCACTGGGCTCAATAGTGACACACCTCTGAAATGCAGTTCATTGTAACAAAATGTTTGCTGTACATGCATGCGCACGCAGACACAAAAAGCACCAAGAAGAAAATGTTTACTTGCAAAGTGGTGAGCAAGACATATGAGATGGCATTGCAGGGTCATTCCAAAAATTCTGAACCAAACTACAGTAAATTCAGAAATTAAATCCACCCATTTTAACTGTAATTTCAGAAATACTGAATTACATTTTGTTTATTTTAGGCTGTTTATTTCTTTTATTTACTGTACTGGTTTTGAAGTGCCTGTCTATTCCTGTAGGGCACCTTATAAAAAATGTACTACTACTATTATATAAGATATGTTGATTTTTCCCCTGGTTCATGGTCTGCATGCTGACCATGAGCTGATCAATGAATTACATATTATTCCATCACTTTAGCAGTCAGGCACTAGAAATTAGTTCTAATTTCGGATTTCTTGATGGTTCTTAGGGACAGCAAGAAAGCGTTTCTTTGTCAAGATTGGCCGATCTCCCATGCCATTGTCCCAGATATACTCAGGAGAAAGTACTTTGGTGGGTTTATGGTACACCAAGTATCTACTGAAATGGCTCTCTTCATGCCACACTGCCTCAATATCTTTCTTCCTATCTTCCTCAATGGCTTCATGGCATGTCTTGGTCAGTTTGTAAATTTCTTCCACTGTCCCAGCATAGAGCGCTGCCATATAGTAAAAATCCCCCTGATTGGAAGGTATGTAAGCATGGGAACTTTGTCTTCGTTCATATGGAAAATGGGAACGTTCTGTACCATAGTAACCTGGATGAAGTGTGGAAACCAACTTATCCAGAATTTCCACTCCTACATGATCATTAAATTGCATATCTGAATCTGCACAGACAAGGTAATCCACTTCTTTGTGAAATTGTTCCAATATGTGATTCTGGATGTGCTCCATCCTCCGCATTGAAATATCTTGCCAGCGTTTGTAAGGCTCTGTTCTTATGACATGAAGAAATCGGTTTGTGTTAAGGCTGATATTAGGAACAGCCTCGGGTCTGTCAGTAAAGACATAGTAGTTCACACGGTGTCCCAGCATGAAATATTTATCTGCAGTTGTCAGGAAATCTTTAAGGAACTGCACATACCTGTAGAGAAGAGAACGCCTTTCATTCTGGTCTTAACAAATCGATTGGTATCAGACAGTGCAAACTATACAGGAACTAAAACAGCATGCTATTTAGTGTGTTGGTTGAAAAAATGAAAACAAAAGCATTTACATAAACACATGATGAAACCACTAACCAAAGATCAAAATCAACATTCAGACCATTACGTTTTGCAGCAAGAGTAATCTACAATGAAAAAAAGTAAGCATATTTTTAAGATAATTGCACTTGTATTTTTTATTCATTGGTCCTGAGGATAGCCAAAGGATAAAATTCCAATGCTTACATTTTATTTTTCAGATCCAGAAACAAATGATTCGATACCTTTTATTGGACCAACATAGATCTAACAAAGGAAAACAGTGCTTAAGCTTTCAGACCAATAAGTCCTTTCTCGGAAGCTTATATGCCAGTTTTTTTTTAAATGACATTCTATTAACACCCTGATCATACATAAAAAACAGAAAGAATTCTCATTGGTTTAAAATACTTTTTTTAAAAAGTAACTGAGGTTTAAATAGAAGCAACCAATTTCTGCCAGCTCATCTGAGACATGCTGCTGTGAAGCAGTCCAAGGTCAAATGTCAACAGAGGCAGATAAGAGGAATCCTTCGAGAGGCCAGACAGTTTCATCAACTTACATTATGGACAATGCATGAGAAAGTGTGTTATGAATACACTCTTAATTAAAAGTAAGAGCTATAGACATAATACCCACTTAAGTACATGTTAAAAATGGGATACAATTCCATGTTAAAAAGCACTACAAAACAACAATTTTCTATATTGCTAGAGATGCAGCCAAGTTTTAATTCCCAGGTGAAGTGAACCCAAAGTGGTCTGCTTCAAATTTGCGTAGCACTACAGGAATTGCCCATTAAAAACTTGAAATTTGCCTTACTTTGCATTGTCCACTTCGAGTTTGCTTACAGTTACAGTTTGATAAAGCATAGTCATTAAAAAACAGGCCTCTGATCACATGCCTAACTGTCTCTGCAGGTCTGCAGGTCACATGATTCAGGAAGGCATTTAAATAAGCAGAATGTCAGTGTTCAAAGTGCAAAGTGGACCCAGATGCAGTGTGCAACAGTCAGAGTTTGCTTTATTTCAGGGTACCTGCAGAAACTCCTGTTCCACCAGATTTAAACAATGGGCCATACAGGAAATCTACACAAAGCCACCATTGCTGATACATTTTGCAATGTTGATCCATTATCACTAGCTATGAAGCCAGATTTTAGGGACAGGGTGTGCAGCCACTCATCAGTTTCGGTCAGTAGCAAGTCTAGCATGTGTTCACCTGTATGCGACCCTGCTCACTAAGCACTGCGAGCATGGCATGCTGTCTTATACCATGAAGGTTGCTACCACCACCACAGTCTGACTTATTACACTGCTTTCCCATCCCACCATCGCAGACAACCCCAGGTAGCTGTGCCCAATGTACAGTAATACACAAATAGGAACTACCCGTTGTTTTGCCACTTGTCTACACATCCATGCTTAAGTGAATGTAAGGTGATGTGGAATGTTGAAGGGCATGTCTTACAGACTCTGTCAGTGTCCGATATAACTCAGGAACAGCACGTGTGGAAAAGCATGTCTGGGACAGGACCTTCCATTTAGGGCATGCACATGCCGCAAAGAGCCAGAAGCACACATTCTCCACAAGGACAATGGCAAAAGGTCAATTACCAGCATTTCCGCTATGGCAACATTGAGTTCACGTGCATCTGAATGATTAGGTGGGTATTTAATGTTGCACGTAAAAGGCTATGCAATGTGAGCTGCATTGTTCATTGCTTTACATGTGACATGATGAATGACTCTACTCTACTAAGGCCCTGTCCACACTGCCATCAATGAAACGGTAACTGTTTTAAAAACTGTTTAGGACTTACGTTACTGTTCATCCACACTGTCCATCAAGTGTGTTTGAGATTGCTTGCCTCCCATCTACATTGCACCTCATTCGGCGATCTCAATGTGTGTATATAAACGGCATCAATGCCTTTACAGCAGGACTATCCCTGCATGCATTGCAGGATATGATGACATTATGATGCCTCTCATCATGCCTAGAGTTGTTCCCATGAGAACAATACACTGGGCATGTTGGAGGCAGAGGATTTAAATGCTTGTTTTGCCTTGGTGCTGCTGTTTTGTTTCATTACCAGGCAGCAGATTATGATGAGGGCACAAATAATTTGCCAGCACAGCAGGCTGATTCAAGCCAAGCGAGTTCTTGCAAGTAGGAGGCAGTCATTGCAGAGGATTACTGCACTGCTGAACTTTATGGGCACCAGATATGCTGCTGAAGGAGTGCCTCCACCCCACATTGACCAGGTGGTGGGATAACATTGTGATATGCTCATGGACAGATGAGCAATGTCTTTCTAATTTCAGGATGTCCTGAAACACCTTTCATTTACTGTGCAGTGAGTTGCAGTCTTACATTTTCCACATGGACACCCAGCTTCACAAAGCAATATCAGTCTTCAAAAGAGTGCCAATCACACGTTGTGGTGCCTCATAACTAATATAGAGTATTGAACCTTAGGGCACCTTTTTGGTGTGGGAAGGTCTACAGTTAGGGAAATAGTTGTGGAAGTGTGCAAAGCAATTGTGTATGTGCTGATGCTGAAAGTAATCAGAATCCATAATATGGCAGCTGTCACACAAAGCTTTGAGCGAGAGTGGGGTTTCCCAAACTGTGGGGGTGCAGTGGATAGTACCCACTTTCCCATTATATCACCTCCCAAAATTCCACAGAGTACTTTAATCAAAAGTCGTATTACTCTGTGGTGATGCAGGCACTGGTGGACCATAAATTTCATTTTATGGATGTGAACGCTGGTTGGCCAGGGAAGGTACATGATGCCTGGGTGTTCCGGAAAAGCAAGCTGTTCCACATGGTCAGACTGGTAAGCTATTCCCTGGCATGAATCGTAACATTGGTGGAGTTAGTGTACCAGTGGTTATTCTTGGGGACCCTGCCTATCCCCTCCTGCCATGGCTGATAAAGCCATATAGTGACTATACTGTGCCTCATGAGCGGAACTTCAACTACAGACTGTGTCATGCACATATGGCGGTTGAGTGTGCCTTTGGTCACCTGAAAGGCAGGTGGAGGTGTCTACTGAATTGTAATGACTTCAGCATTTGTAATGTGCCATATGCCATCAGTGCATGCTGTGCGCTGCACAGTCTATGTGAAAATAAGGCAGAACAGTTCCTCGATTCATGGGGCACAGAACTTAAGAATGCACAATTCCCGCAACCATCCAACCACTACTGTGTGCCAGCTGATGAGCAGTCTGTTTCAGTAATGAACAGGCAGGCTGCAGTCATATGTGACACACTTTTTGACTACCTAAATAATTAATAGCAACACCAAGGTATTGTCAGAGTATGCACTTCTCTACTGAAGTGTGTGGCATTAGTGTGGTTAAAACGATTAGTTGGGAATATTCACTGCAAATAGGTTCCAATTCTTTTCTGCATGAACATTTTTTATTATGAATGTTAAAGTACTTCATATAATCAACACAACATTTGCATGACACTGAAATGAAGGAGCGCACACAATTATTAATGAAACTGTTCAAACTGTGCTGTTTACAAGATACTGTGAATCCATACTGGCAGAAATTGGCATGTATTGCATACATTGTTGTTTTATTTTAAAAAATGTCTATCCATTAGGTAGAGAGAACTGTCAACAGAATGTTAAAATGTTTAAAATGCTGTTTAACTTTAATAGCTCACAATACAACAGTTCATTGCTGTGCTGAAGGCCAAGTCTGACAATCCTACTAGGCTGCTTACTTCTGCTGTACTAACTTCTTGTATTTCATGAGTTTACATTTACTAAACGAGACATGTTAATGTCATGTGCTGACAACTTTAAGTGAAACTTATACCAACAAACTGCTTGTCCTAAAATTCTGACAGACATGAGATAACTTGTACAAAGCATTTCTGTTGAAGGTTGCAAATCTGTGGTTAGAACTGTTTAAAATGCAACTTCACTATAGACTGCCTTCTGCATTTAAAAGATAACATCTTACAGCTTTATTTCATTTACATGTGGTAGGTTATGAAATTAGTATGAGCTCTTAATAAAATTTCTCAATCCCAGATGTTTTGCATTTCCATTTTACAATGTGACTAGCAACACTGGGAGCACAGGGACTTTGACTTGACCAGGGTCACACAGTATGCAAGTGGGGGCTGTGGGATTCAAACCCAGGTCAGACTGGTCCTTTCATTTACAAGGAGGTCCAAATAAGTCATCACTCAATATGTCCTGCACATAGGAAGGGGAAAAAACCTGTTGCTCAGTGGTAGTCGGCAGAATCGTGGCGATCACTGTTTAGAACTTGATGCCATATTTTGTCTGGATGTCTGTTGTGAGGCACTTGTATTGTAACCAGACACAGTGCTTCTCTGAAATGTGCCAACTATACTGGGTATGCCACTGTGGACAGTTGCTTGCAGGTGGCCTACAGGGCCATGTGTCTTGTTGCCCTGTGATGTACTAGCAATGTTGTTCCACTTATGGGAACTGAGTGTTGCTGGTTGCCTACAGGGCCATGTGTCATGTTGCCATGTGGTATAGTACCAATGCTAGAAACAGCAACATGAACTGTCTGCTGTTGGTGCCCTCCATGCGCTTGCATCTGGCTGCTCTGAGACGTGCCAGCAATGTTGGCATCAGTGACATTCTGGGGTTGAGTGGTGGCAGGCATAACACCACTTGGCAGCGGTAAAGAATGACCAGAAGATGACTGTGAAAAATGCAATGACATAATGCTTAGTGTGTTATTAAAAAAATGAGCATTCTAGACTGCCTCATACTTTCTCTTCTGTGCTGTTCCCAAGGTGCTTGATGCTCCACTGATGGAAGACACATCAGATGCTGCAACCCCACAATCGTCACAGGTTCCAGATGAGCAAGCCAACGAGGTGGTGTCAGTCTCTACTGATGTAGCCACTGGCTGGTCTGCATCTACAGAAAACAAACAGTGGTGTAAGCAGTGCCGTAAGCACACTATAGAAGACACATACAACACATAGAAAAAATGTGCCTGAGGAAAAACTTAGGGGTACATTACCTGATTCTACAATATCATGTACAGCATAGTCATCATCCTCTTCATCAGCTTCTTGTCAGTCCTCACCGTCCTCTATTGTGCTGCTATCCAGCACTAACTGAGGCTTCGAAGTTGGTTTGGTACCAAGTATGTGATCAAATTGGTCATAGAATGGACAGATGACCCGACTGCCCCCCTGACCTGCTGTTCATGTTCCTTGTCTTATGGTACCTAACCTTTAATTGTTTTATTTTGTCTCTGCTTTGTTTTGCAGAGCACTCAAAACCATACTCAGTTAAATACTGAGAGGCTTTCTGGTACACTCTAGTGTTTTTCCTGTACAAGACAAGCTCCTCCTGCACACATTCTTGCGACCAGTATTCTATTAAATATTTGGTTGCCTCATTTGACCAGAATGCAATGTAGTCACTCATTTTCCTATTTTCCAATTTTTTTACACTCATTAAACTGTGCCCAGACACTTCACAATTCAAGGCAGCTGCAGTATGCACTATGCACAGCACTACTATCTGACAGGACCTTTTTAAATCCCCCGCTCTGTTTACTTCTATGTTATGCTGTGTGGAGCATAAACACCTCACCTAGAGTACTTTGGGATGCCACAGCAAAGCACTGTGGAGCTGTAGAGGTCCTACAACAATGGAAACATTACAATCTCGTATCTGCACCAGTAAGCCAACCGTTTCGATTTCAATAATGTTTGTGCTACCGATCTAAAGACCACATCCTTACAGATCTTAAAATTGGTTTTAAGATCACTTGTTTAACCATTACCAGTGCAGACATGAACCGTTTTTGGAGGTAGCAGTGACAGTTTACGGACTTCAATGTGGATGGGGCCTAATTAACATGGATGGGGTACCTTGGATGTATGATGGTGGGTGCACAGATGACAAGCCAATACATGGGGTTATTTTCCTTGTTTTAAGCACAGGGATTGATGTAGTTGAATTACTACATGGACCACCACTGCTACTCTAACAACTGCTTGAACATTCTAAATCATCCTCCTCCTCACGTCTGTAGTAATCCTCTGGTGTTACCTCACCAATTTTACTGACATGGCTATTTATACTGATAGAAGGGGATACCATGCTCACTAAGGTGGCTGAGGGTGAATGCCCAACTACAGCATTAGCTCCCCTCTGTTGCCACATCCACAGTGCCTTGCACCTGCTCTTCAAATGAGTATGCTGGCCGCCAGTGCCCAAATGGCTACCCTTTTTACCACACTTCACACACTCTTGGCAAAACTGGCAGATTGCCACTGTTTCATTGTTGCCATCTTGTACAAAAAAATCAAAAACTAGGGAGTTGGATGCCCTACTATTCACATGTTGCTGCTGCTGCATATGTAACTGCACTTTTGGTGGTGATGAAATGGGGTGTGTAATGCATGGTTTCTGCTGTGGTGCACAATTGGACTTTGACTGAACATCACAATCTATTCAGGGTCATCATCAACAGACACAGCTATAGCAGAACTTTGAGGAGGGGGCAATTGACTAATAGACTGTTTACAAACAGCCACCTTCACTTTCTTTTTTCTGGTTCCCAAATGAGGTCACTGGCATCATCAGCATAATCATCACCCACTAATTCACTTTTGTTGTGTGGTGTTCTCAAGAAGGTGATGTTAATTATATGATGAGTGCTCTCTAGTCTAAGGTGGTGAAAAGAGATGAGCGAGGCACCAGAGGTCCGAATTATTTTTCGGATAAGATAACTGCTATCCGGACAAGGAGAGGCAGGAGTCGACTTAGGAGTTTTTAAATGCCCGCAGGGCGGACGTTTATTTGGAACCAAAGGGGAGGGTAGACAGACACAGTCACAAGAAGAGTAGGGCTGCCCGATTAACAATAGGGCAGATTATAACGAGGATACTGAAATACTTTTGATCTACCACTTTAATGTTTACCTCAGCAAATATAACCTGCAGGCCTACTGCCACTCTTATTCTAGTACTAGTTTATACTGTACTCTATACTTTACACAAGAACCCAGTCTTAGGCTACTCAGCACTCATTAGGGTGATCAGCATCATGCATCTACAAAGAGTCCAGAATTTTACAAAGGTCCAGAGATCCGGCGTCTTCGTGTACACCGTTGTTCTTCATTGGTAGCTACAAGGGAAATAAAACAGAACTGTGGAACCCTAATCTCAATTCCCAGCAAGGACCTAGATAAGGCCACTGGGGTGGTGAGAGGTTTGGTAAACAGACCATATATCTTAGGCAAAAGCCCATTCTCTCTGAGGCTGCCGGAATGTAGAACTGGTCCTATTCAACATCTTCATCAGTGACATTACGCAGGACCTAGAAGGCAGAATTTCACTGTTCGCTGATGACACAAAGCTCTGTAACAGAGTAGACACACCAGAGGGTGTAGACAGAATGAGAAGCGACCTGCAGAAACTTGAAGAATGGTCAAGGGTTTGGCAGTTGAAATTCAATGCAAAGAAGTGCAAGATAATGCATATGGGGCACAAAAACCCTGGCACAATATATCAGTAGGGGGGTGAGGATATAGCATGCACCAAGCAGGAAAGGGATCTTGGGGTTATCCTCTCTGATGACCTCAAGGTAGGGAAACAGTGTGACAAGGCAGCAGGTAAAGCAAATAGGATGCTGAGATGTATAGGCAGGCATCACCAGCAGGAAAAGGGAGGTCATAATTCCAGCTATACAAGACACTAGTGAGGCCCCACCTGAGTACAGTGTACAGTTCTGGAGACCATACCTACGTAAGGACATAGACAGGGTAGAGAAGGTTCAGAGGAGGGCAACAAAGATGGTGCATGGATTGCATCACAAGTCCTATGAAGACAGGTTGAAGGAACTGAACATGTACTCCCTGGAGGAGAGGAGGGAGAGAGGGGATATGATAGAGACATACAAGTATCTTACAGGGAGGAACAGGGTGCAGGAAAACACTATTTTTAAGCGAAAAAGATGTTCCAGGACTAGAGGGCATGGGATGAAGTTGGAGGGAGGACGATTCAGAGGAAACATGAGAAAGAATTTCTTCACAGAACGGGTGGTGGACAAGTGGAACACCCTGCCAGAGGAAGTGGTGGGGGCTGAAACAATCACGGGATTTAAGAATGCATGGGATAGACATAAAGGAATTCTGGAGGTCAGGGGTAAGGGCAACAGACCTCTAGGAAAACAAACTGAACTTACAAGCTCAAATGGGCAGACTGGGTGGGCCATAGGCCCTTATCTGCCGACTCTGTCTATGTATCTATGTATCTATGTAAGGGGGCATAATTTGAAGATAGAGGGGGGATGGCTCAGAGTTAATGTGAGGAAGTATTTCTTCACAGAGAGGGTTGTAGATGCATGGAACAGCCTTCCTGAGGAGGTCATAGAGTCAAAAACAGTGGGGGAATTCAAGAATGCATGGGACAGGCATAAGGCAATTCTAGTGGGGGGCAGGTGGAAGTAGTCTGTTGGTTAACGAGGATCTGCAGCTTATCCATTAGGTAGGGAAATGGGCAGACTAGGTGGGCCAAGCGGTCCTTATCTGTCATCAAATTCTATGTTTCTATGTTTCAAAGCAATTGGTTCCTGAAATAACACAAACTGAAGCAAGAGGTTCCTCGGCCGAAACCCACTTCTAGGGTTGCCAAGGATGAAGAAAGACCAAGATCTGCGTGGCAATGAATCCAATGGAGGAGTACCACGATCTGACTGATGCTGCAGCACTCCAAGGGCCAGCTGGACTTGGAAGGAACTCTGACAGGACCAGGAACCATAGGAATCTGAAGAGATGATGGTTGAATCTGCAATCCTCAGGTCAGGAACTAACACAAAACAAAGAAACGGCGGACGCGTCCCGGACTGGGCTTCGACGGACTCGACTTTCGGCGAATGACCAGGTGGGGGCGCAGAACAGGTTCTCCAAGATGAGCTCTCTCTCTTCTGTAGAGGGCGACCAACTTCGGGACATCTGGAACAGGAACCATACAGAACAGCACTGGCACGGCTGTCGTGATGCGTTTCGGCGGACGTACTTTCAAGCTGTGAAAACAAGAAAACGGCGGGTACGACTGGTACAACTGACGACGGACTTTGACTTCGGCGAATGACACGAACGGACAGGATGAGTTGATAGATGATCTTTCTGGAGTGAAGAATGCTGGAAGGATGTCTTCTTCTGAGTAGAGACTGATTCTGAGCACGTGGTGTAACAGACCACACTAGGAGACTGCAGTGTGGTAGAAGACTGAGACTGTCTTCGTACAGTAGTAAACATATAACTGAAGAATGCCCAAAGAACTGTGGAATAGTACAATAATTTGCTGGGGAGGGCAAATTATAACTTCAGGGGTAATTGTTACTGATAAGGGCCAATGTCCAGGTGCTTAGAGCAATAGTTCAGGTACTTGGACCAATAGTTCAGGTACTTAGGGCAATAGTTCAGGTACTTCAGACAATAGTTCAGGTACTTAGGACAATAGTTCAGGTACTTAGGGCAATAGTTCAGGTACTCCGGACAATAGTTCAGGTACTTAGGGCAATAGTTCAAGTACTTAGGGCAATAGTTCAGGTACTTAAGGCAATAGTTCAGGTACTTAGGGCAATGGTTCAGGTACTTAAGCAATAGTTTAGCATAAGCAGTACAGTAATCACAGCAGTTTCACAGTATAGGCAATTAGAACACTCTCAGATGAACCCCTGTTTCTATAGGTAGGGTATTCTGGGATAGGATTCCTTACTTCTGGGATAGGATCCCTTACTGTCCGTTGTGACTGGGGCCTCCCTTTAGACCAGGCTTTACCTTGGGCCTAATGCCCTACCATTACCTTGGGCCTGAAGCCCTATGTTAGCTTGAGCCTGCCTTATTCCACTAGGCTGGGGCCTCCCTTTAGTACCACTAGGCTGGCTTGCCCTATTCCGCTAGGCCGGGGCCTCCCTGTCAACCAGGCTTTACCTTGGGCCTAAAGCCCTACCTTTACCTCGGACCTGAAGCCCTACGTTACATAGGGCCTAGTGCCCCACTTTATATTGGGCCTGGAGCCCCTCGTTGCATTGGGCCTAATGCCCCACTTTATACTGGGCCTGATGCCCTACTTTATACTGGGCATGATGCCCCTCAACACTTTGGGCCGAATGCCCCACTTTCCAATGGGTCTGGTGCCCTACTTTAAACTTTGGGCCAGAATTGCCCTTTTAAATTGCATTGTCCCTTTAAATTTCTCAGCTCACTGAGAGCTGCTGTCTGTTATCTCTCAAAACCCTGCCTCAGTTCCGCCCCTTAATGAATATTTATAGGCCTTTAAACTGGCTTTAATGTCATGGCCCCGCCCTGTGGGCGTCGCTAGCCCCGCCTCAGTTCTGCCCCCTTAATAAATATTAAAACACGGGTCCTAATGACCCGATGCTGCCTGCGACACTTGGCCACCTCTCGCAAGCGCCTAATGCGCTTTTAAACAAATGTGCAATCCCCTTATTAAAACTGGCGGTCAGCACGATGTGTGCTGCCGCCGACTCACCACTCTGCCATCCTGAAGCAGGTAGAAGTGCGATAGGGAGGCAGGAGGGATGCTGGCAGTGGGAGGGAAATGTACAGGCAGACAAGGGGACTACTCAGGGCCTTCCAACGGCTGAAACAATGCGGCGCTTCTCTGCCGCCGGCGTGGGACCGGAGGAACTGGGAAAAACACTCGGGGGGCAGAAAATAAATTACCGGAGGGCTAAAATAATAAATGGAGGGCATTTAAGCCCAAAACCGTGGCAAATGGATGATTTCTTTTCTTCTGGTGCCCTGATGGCACCGCAGACCACCGAACTAACACGGGGCAAGGAGTCTTCAGGCAGGGGAGGCAGCACAGGACCACAGCAAGCCCAGAGGGATGGCTTCAACACAAGGTAAGCCCTAAACTGTCCCTTGACTTCTGTGTCCTGTCTCCTCAACCACTGCCCAGGATCAACTGAACTCTTGTGGAATTATATTTAAAAGTTAAAACTGTCTGGATTCTGGAATGGCTGGATTGGAATGCTGTGCATGAGCCACTCAGCACAGCGTTCCAACCAGCCTTTATGACATGGCATGCTTGCAAGATCTATCTTTTGACCAGGATTTAAGTGCACAAGTGCACTTTTTTATTATTTACAGTGTTTTCCTGTACCAGGAGGTTGAATCTTTATTTCTAGGGGCTCTTTAACATTGTACCCTGCCACCTACACCTGCAGCAGGTACTCTGAGCACCTGAGTACTCTGCGTTTATTTATTTTTATTTGAACTTTCTGGAATGACCAACTTTGGGGCATTACAACTTTGGAGGCTGTCCTCCTGTGGAGATATTCCAAGTTTAACAGCAGACTCAATATTATCAGCCACACTTTTTTTGTCAATGTCTGAATGTTTGGATGGCCGATCCTCAACATCAATGGAAACATGAGACTGTGAGTCATCATCACAATCAGAATCATGTTCAAGTACTGTAAGTAGTGGGACATCAACTGCACTCAAGTCTGCAGATTCAGCAGAGTTTTTCCATATGATAAGTTTAACAGGGTTGAACTTGAAGCAATACTCATGTTGTTATCAGCCATGCCCTCATTAACTTTACTAACAGCAGGGACAACACCATCTCCAACCAGCATTGAAGTGAATGATTTTGTTGTGAAAAACACAATTGGACAAATCCCTTTACTTGCACCAACTATTTACCTTTCCCTTCTGCTGCGTACTACCACAGCCATGACCACTCTTAACACTGCTACCATTGGTAGCCCGATGAACCTGACTCATCTTCACAACAACTTCCACTGCTAATAGTCTTCTTGCAAGCAGCACCACAGCCAGAAACTGCTTTGCCTGACCATCTCTTGGCTGGCATTTTTTCAGATGACACAGACAATTTACAACACCTTGATATTTTGATACTTTTGGGTGGCCGGGAAGCAAAACACTATTTAAATATATTGTTTATGGGGGACCTAAATATGCCTGATGTTAACTGGAGTACCGTTACTGCAGCCACATCCAAGAGCAGCATCATTCTCAATGCTCTGCAGATGGCATGACTCAGACAGCTAGTGTTGGAACCCACTCAGGAGGGAGCAATCTTAGACCTGGTACTTTCAAATGGGGACAGAGAGAGGATCTCAGATTTAGAAATGGGTAGCCATCTGGCAAGTGACCACCAAACAGTGTGGTTCACAATAAGCACAGCTGTAGAGTCAAGCCATACGAAAGGAAGAGTGTTGGACTTTAGGAGGGCTGACTTTGGCAGAAAGGGAGAGTGCCTCAGAAAAGCACTAGCAAACAGACAAGGAGGGGTGGAAGAACAATGGGAAAAATCTAAACTGCCATCAAAGAGGCCTTTGTGTAAAGCAAATCAACAAAACAAAGGAAAAAGCTACTATGGTTCTCAAAAGAGGTGGAAGGTTAATGAGAAAAGGATAGCATCATGAAATATTAGGAAACTGAAGGAACAGGACAGAGAACTATATCAGTTAAAACAGAAGGAGGCAGAGAAGGCAGTTAGAATAGCAAAGGCCCAAACTGAGGAAAAGATAGTCAACTCTGTTAAGAAGGGAGATAAAACCTTTTATATGTGTATTAGGGAGCAAAGAAAAACCAAGTGAGGGATACTGATGCTTAATAAAGGGGAGGAAACGTGGACAGAGGGTGACATTGAAAAAGCAGTGATACCCAATGAATACGTCTGCTCAATACTCACAAATGAAGAGGAGGGGGAGGTACCTAAACTGAACAATAGAAATACTCTGGACAGAGGGGTTGATACCAGTCCATTCACAGAAGAAAGGGTTCTGACAGAACTCTTCAAACTGAAGGTGGTCAAAGCAATGGGGCCTGACGGGATTCACACAAGAATTCTAAATGAACAAAGGGTAGAACTAGTGACACCACTGATTACCCATTTAACAAATCATGGGAGGATGGAGTGGTACCTGAGGACTGGAGGAGGGCAGATGTAATTCCACTTAAAGGTGGGCATGCAATGTGAGAGGGCAGTAAGGAGGGCTGGGGGGATACTGGGATGTATAGGAAGAGGCATCACCATTAGAAAACAGGAAGTTGTTATCCCTCTGTACAGACAGCTGGTGAGACCCCATCTGGAGTACTGTGTGCAGTTCTGGAGACCCAATCTCTGCAAGGACATAGACAGGAAGGAGGCAGTCCAGAGGAGGGCAACTAAAATGGTGCAGGGTCTGCACCAGAAGACTTATGAAAAGAGACTTAAGGAGCTTAATATGTATACCCTCAAGGAAAGGAGGGATGGGGGGACATGATAGATACTTTCAAGTACCTCAAGGGAATCAACAAAGTCCAAGAGGGTAGCATCTTTCAGAAAAAGAGATGTGCAAGAACAAGGGGGCACAATTTGAAGATAGAAGGGGGATGGCTCAGAGGTAATGTGAGGAAGTATTTTTTCATGGAGAGGGTAGTGGATGCATGGGACGGCCTTCCTGAGGAGGTTGTGGAGTCAAAAACAGTGGGAGAATTCAAGAATGCATTGGACAGACATAAGGCAATTCTAGGTGTTGGTGTAGAAGGAAGTAGGCTGTTGGTTAACTAGGATCTGTAGCTTATACATTAGGTAGGGAAATGGGCAGACTAGATGGGCCAAGCAGTTCTTATCTGCTGTCAAATTCAATGTTTCTGTGTTTCACTTCACAAAAGTGGGAGCAAGACAGAGGCAGGAAACTACAGACCTGTTAGTTTGACCTCAGTGGTAGGGAAAATAATGGAATCACTTCTAAAGGAAAGAACTGTTGACTCACAGTGGGAAGGTCATGTCAGACAAATCTAATAGATTTCTTTGATTGGATGACCAAAGCAGTAGACCAGGGAGAGGCTGTGGACATGGCCTACCTAGACTTTAGCAATGCATTTGACACAGTCCCACACAAAAGATTAATATACAAGTTAGCCAACCTTGGAGTGGGCCCCAAGGTGATAGCCTGGGTAAAAAAATTGGCTGGACAATGGGATGCAGATGGTAATAATAAATGAGTTCACTCTGAAGAAAGGGGGGTTACTAGCAGGGTACTGAAGGGTTCAGTACTGGGACCGGTCCTCTTTAATGTCTTTATAAGTGGCATTGCAGAGGGACTGAAAGGAAAAGTATGTCTCTTTGCATATGACACAAATATCTGCAACAGGGTTGATACACAAGGTGGGGTGGAAAGGATAAGAAGGGCCTTGGCAAGGCTGGAGGAATGGTCAAATGCATGGCAGCTTAGATTCAATGCAAAGAAGTATGAAGTAATACACCTGGGAAACAAAAACCCAGGGGAAGAGTACACAATGGGGGGTGAGATACTAACAACAAAAATGAAAAGGGACCTGGGGATAGTCATATCAGATGACCTAAATGTGGGCAAGCAATGTGAGAAGGCAGTAAGGAGGGCTGGGGGGAGACTAAAGGAGCTTAATATGTATACCCTCGAGGAAAGGATGTGCAAGAACAAGGAGGCACAATTTGAAGATAGAAGGGGGATGGCTCAGAGGTAATGTGAGGAAGTATTTTTTCATGGAGAGGGTAGTGGATGCATGGAATGGCCTTCCTGAGGAGGTCATGGAGTCAGAAACAATGGGGGAATTCAAGAATGCACAAGACAGTCATAAGGCAATTCTAGTGGGGGGTAGGAGGAAGTAGACTGTTGGTTAACTAGGATCTGCAGCTTATCCATTAGGTAAGAAAATGGGCAGACTCGGTGGGCCAGCTGTTCTTATCTGCCATCAAGTTCTATGTTTCTATGTTTCTAAATACAGCCACACAGGCACAACACAATAACCTGTCCTTGAATCCTTAACCAATGTTCAAAAAAGTGACAGTCAAAAAACAATACCTTGTTTTGATGGGGGTAGAGACACAGTACCTACCTATACAGAAGCAGGGAAATAAATTGCAGACAGGCTTACAAATTCAGAATACTGCTATTGTGGTGCTGCAGTGAAATACATATTCATTGACAACACGCACATAGATTAAAGGTCAGGCACAGAAACATTAACTGTTCGTACAGTACAACACAGACAGTCTTGTAAAAAGATTGAAAAAATGCCCAGCAAACAGAAAATATTTATAAACAATTCAGTGAAGTTGTACTTTGTCTACCTGAACACAAAAATAATAAAACAATAGCCAACAAAAGTTGGAAAAATGCCTTTCTCACTACTCTCCCTTCCACACCACAGATCAGCCCCTCCCCTGAAGTACACTTCTACAGTGTCTCTCAGTACAGAGATTGAATCAATTAAATTAACATTCAATATTCACAAAACATTAATAAATGCTCAATTATATCATCACATCAGGGTTTACTACAATTGATCTACTAAATTTTGTCACAAAATTCTGTGGCAAAAAGGCATTTTATAAAGGTTATTAGAGGGTTTGAATCTCAGAGCTTTGAGAGCAAACTGTCTCTAGCTTTCCACTACACACACTATGATGAACTGAGACTGTGCAAGACAATATAGAGCCCTTGTGACCTTACACCCTATGATTCATTGCAAAATTCACCTTAAAGAGCACAAAAACAAGGTGAAGTAACACAAAGTCAATAGAAAACAAGGCGAAGTAACATGAAATCCATAGAGAACAATGGGAACTTTGCATTACTTCAAGATGTGTAGAATTTTAGGCACTTCACCCTCCACTATCTATGACCATAGGCAGGTATAAAGATAAGTTTCCTTAGTGTGAACAAACTGTTTCACACATTCATATAGTATTAAACCTATCTGGAGATATTTTCTCAACTATATACTCAGCCAGTTAATATATTCCAAAAACATTAAAACCTTAAGTGCTGTGACAAGATTTTTGTATAAGATTATATCAATTGTCAGTATTAGTGCCCAATAAAACATCCTATCAAGGACCCCCTAGCAGATGAGATATGCATCCAAATGTGATTATAGTTCAATAATGTGTCAATATATAATCAATCTACTATATGTACAGTAACAGTCTTAGGAACTGGAATCAAAACCTAATGGAAGTAAACCATCCCCCAAGGGAAAAATCATTATACTGATTACTAGCTGGAAGGAACTATATATACACTATGTATGTGAACCAAGAGTCCTAACACTGTAACATCATTATGTCATGTACCTGAAAATAAGCGTACTTCATATAACCACAGCCCCAACCCTCTACTCCCACCCCCCACACACACACAATTAAAAACACTTTCCCCCTACCCCCTCCACTCATTAAATAGTGGGTGGAGGTCCTTAATAATCTTACATAGAAGTTCAAGGTCAGGATGATATGTGACTACTAAGGGTATTCTGTTGGTAGTGGTCCTTTCTTTATACTGAAGTAGTTGTTTCCTTGGTACCTGTGTTGCACGTTCCACTGCTCTGTCAAATTCTCTGGAAGAGTGTCCCTGCTCAATAAACATTTTTTCCAACATGACCAAATGTGTATCTCTGTCTTCCTCACTTGAACAGATACAGTGATATTGAAATGCTTGACTGTACATTACAGATTTTTTTGTGTGGCTCAGGTGGTTACTATTTCTGTGCAAGTATCTCTGTCTGTTGGTTTACTGTAAATACAAGTATGCAAGGTTTTATCCTTGATGGTGACTGAGGTGTCCAGAGAATTAACACAGGTGGCAGAATATTCCAGGGAAAGCTTTTTGGATGGGTGGAAATTATTAAATTCCTGATGAAACTCCTTAAGTGTGTAACCTTACAGACTTCTATTACCGGTCCTGAAATATCCTGCCACCAGTGTTAATTTTCTGGACACCACAGTCACCTTCAAGGATGGAATCTTACATACTTGTACTTTCAGGAAACCAACAGAAAGACAGAGATACTTGCATAGAAATAGTTACCACCCGAGCCACACAAAAAAATCTATAATGTACAGTCGAGCGCTTTGATAGCACCATATCTGTTCAAGCAAGGAGGACAGAGATACACATTTAGCCATGTTGAAAAAAAAAGTTTATTGAGCAGGCACACTCTTCCAGAGAATCTGACAGAGGAGTAGAACATGCAACACAGGTACCAAGAGAAGAACTACTTCAATATAAAGAAAGGATCATTACCAACAGAATACCCTTAGTAGTCACATATTATCCTGACCTTGAACTTCTACATAAGATTATTAAGGACCTCTACCCAATATTTAGTGAGGATGAGACCCTAAATTGTATCTTTCAGGAACTAACAATACCATCTTTTAAACAACCACCTAATTTAGCCAACCTGATTGTTAGGAGTAAACTTGCTCCAGAACAGAATACCATAACACTTAGTGGTACGTGACCCTGCTATCACCTCAGATGTATGACTTGTGAGCACATTTCCACTTCAGATTGTGTAGTTATTTATTTATTTATGACTTTGGTAACCAGGTAGGTGCGCTGATCCCGGGAACCATTTTCAGACATGACCCGGGCCACATACTGTGGCACAGGACTAATGTAACAGGCAACAAAGCATGGAACAGTCTACAATAAAAGATAAAGGTTGCAATAGTGCATGGCAATAGTAAACAGAAGATCAAAAAAGAATACAGGATACCAGAAAACCATACATCCAGTAGGCATTACAATAAGTGAGAGTATACATATACATACAGTTCTACCAGCAGCAGTTACAATATGTGACAAGCAAGGGATTCTCAGACTATACAGAAAGGGGGATCTGGTACAGTAAAGTATAGGGGAAGAGAGGAGAAGGGGTGGGGGGAGCTGGGTGGCAGGATTGACAAACAAGCATAGGTACTAAAGCTCAGTGCATAAGCAGGCCAGTTTAATTGGTTCCCACTTGACCTATTTATACATACAGTACATATATACACAAACCCTGGTAGGATGCAGCTGAGAAAAAGAGTGGACTACCCAGGGAAGTAGTGGCAGCAGGAAGTCATCAGGAGCCAGTCTTTGAGGTGGGTTTTGAACTGGCAGTGGGTGTCAAGGAATGGAGCTCTGCAGGCAGTTTATTCCACAGTGTAGGGGCTGTCACCAATAATGCTCCACCACCTATGTTGATAGATATCCTGGGGATGTTCGGGGGGGTGCTGTTTGAGCAGAGGCTGTGGTGCGAGGTTCAGACAGTGAGGAAGGGTGCAGGGGGGGATGTCTGGCCAATATGTATGGCAGAATCCACCATACAGGACAGGGCTAGGTCAAAACGGCCTTGCAGCGGGAGCCAACCAAGTGAGTTGTAGAGGATACAGTGGTGAGTGCTGAAAGGGGCCAGTAAAGTGAAATGACAGGCACTGTTATAATCAGTGGAGAGCTTAGCCATGAGGGTAGAGGACATTTTGGCATAGATAGGGGAGCAGTAGTACAAGACTGGGAGAAGGTTTCCCTGTACGATGGCAAGTTCAGCCTCCAGAGAGAAGTACTGCCAGATTCTGTAGGCAGCACCAAATTTTTGCTGAAACCTTCAAACTAATGAATTTATAAGTTCTGAAAAGGAGAGAGAGGGGTCAAGTAGGACTCCTAGGTATTTGAAGGTAATTAAGTCTTCAAGGGCTTGGCCATCAGGGGATACGATGTTGAGAGGGGGGTGAGTTTTGTATTTGGCTAGGAAGGGCTTTGAACCAAACAGCATGGATTTTGTTTTTTTGGCATTGACCAGAAGGAGGCTACTGGTGAACTAGTTCTGGGTTGCAACATAGTTTAGGGAGAGAACTGAGGAAATATGGGTGGGGGATTTATCACTATAGAAGAGCTTGAGGTCATCAGCATAGAGGAGAGAGTGACAACTGAGACAGTCTGATGGGAGAGAGTTAATAAATAAAGAGAATAGCAGGAGGGCCAGTATGGAGCTTTGGGGGACACCTGTAGAGATGGGTAGGGTGGGGGAGCGGGCACAGGGCCAATACACACAGATTGGGAGAGATCGTGAGGTAGCTCTTTGAACCAGGTGGTAACCTCTTGAGAACAGCCAAGGCAACATAGTTTGGAGAAGAGAAGGGCATGGTTCACCATGTTGAATGCCTTGGAGAGGTCATCAAAGACTGCTCCAGTGGCCTTGCCATGGTCCATATTTCTGAGGATGTGGTTTGTCAGAAGTGCCATGGCAGAGGCAATGGAGTGGTTTTTATGAAAGCCATGCTTTCGGCTGCACAGGAGGTTGTATTTGCCTATTTATTTATTTATTGCAATTGTTTCACCAGGAAAGGCACACTGAGCAACAAGATGCTCATCTCCCAGTGCAACCTGGGGGGTTACACATGGATATGATAACATGCAGGTTATCAAGTGAACAGTTAACAGCAGCAAATAAAAAGCAACACAAGGATACGCGATTGCATGAATATACAAGCAGCACACATTGAATGCTTAGGATATTATAGTATCAAATAACTTTTTTTTGTGACAAGAAGCAGCAGACAAGGTAAATTAGCACAGTAGTAACAGCTGTAAACAACAGAGGACGTATATCACATTTATACAGTTATACACAGTACATAGGGCAAAATAGGCCCAGGACATAAGTGCAAGTATGTACGTAGTGAACAAGTTGATGGTGGACTGCTTTCTCAAGTAATTTATTTAGGTGGGGGAGGATGGAGATCGGATGATAGTTTTCCGTAGATACAGGATCACCCGGCTTTAAAAATGGGAATCACCTTTGCAGTCTTCCCAGGGTCAGGCATGGAGGAGGAGGAGGAGAGGGTGAGGTTAAAGATACAAGTGAGTGGTTCAAAGATGGCTGGGGAGATGAGCCTAAGGAAGACCAGGGATAGACCATCAGCACCAGGGGTGCCATGATTTGGAAGGCTTTTGAGGAGCTTAGCTGTGTCAGCTCGAGACAGAGATTAGAAAAAGAAAGGGGGGAATCGAGGGTTGGGTGGTTGGCCCAGCAGATGTAGGTGGGGGGAGTCAGATGGTGGACAGAGTTGTTTGGTTGGCCAATTGGGAGTTTACTTAGATACAAGAATAGGTCAGAGAACTTGTCATTAAAAGCCCTTGCCACTTCCAGAGGATCCATAATAAGGCCATTTGGGGAGTTCAGTTGCAGGGCAGCCTTATTGGAGTGGGGGTTTAGTAGTGAGACAATGGATGCCAAGAGTTTCCTAGGGTCACCAAGGTTAGCCTGTTGGAGATAACAGAAGTGTGTCTGCTTGGGGGATTTTGCCAGATGTTTGCATAGATTCCTCCAGCACTTTTAGGCATCACAGAGGGTAGGGGAGGGGAATGCTTTGTATGTAGACCAAGCATGATCCCTATCCTTTATAAGGGTAAGGAGGTCTTTTGTGACCCAGCGAGAGCAGTCACCTCTGACTCTTCTTGTGGTGGGGGGGAAGTGCCGGTCCTGCAGGGTCAAGAGGGTCTCTGTGAAGAGGGTTACTGCCTGTGTCACATTAGAAAGTGTGTAAAGATCAGACCAGTCCAAGGACTGTGACTCCTCGAGATGGTTAGAGTGTTTAGGGCTACTTAAGTTTCAGAAGGACAGGTATTTGGGAGGGGTACATTTAAATTTAGATGACCAGAGGAGATACGTAGGGGAGTGGTCACTAATGAAGTCCGTCATAGTACCAGCATGCATTACATAATCATTCCTATTTGCAATGATAGAAACACAGAATGTGATGGCAGATAAGGACTGCTTGGCCCACCTAGTCTGCCCATTTCCCTACCTGATGGATAAGCTGCAGATCCTAGTTAACCAACAGCCTACTTCCTCCTACCCCCCACTAGAATTGCCTTATATCTGTCCCATGCATTCTTGAATTCCCCCATTGTTCTTGATTCCATGACCTCCTCAGGAAGGCTGTTCCATGCATCCACAACCTTCTCCATGAAAAAATACTTCCTAACATTACCTCTGAGCTGTCCTCCTTCTATCTTTAAATTGTGCCCCCTTGTTCTTGCACATCTCTTTTTCTGAAAGATGCTACCCTCTTGGACTTTGTCTATTCCCTTGAGGTACTTGAAAGTTTCTATCATGTCCCCCCTCTCCCTCCTTTCCCTGAGGATATACATATTAAGCTACTTTATAAAATGGCATGAGAAAATCTAGAAATCTCATTGGCCAAGAGACATCAGCTGACTGTACATTAAGTCTCTATATACGCACAGTCATCCTGGTCCTAAACCACATCATACAATAAGCAAATCAGTCCTCCTACAACCAGAACTATCTTCCATCAGTCTCCCTAGATCCAGAACTGATTTTCCATCACAAACATGGCTGTTACCTTTACACTGTAAAAACCTTCAACTGGGTCCTAAAAATAAACTGATCTTAAACAAAAAATAAAACAAATTAATTAAATGTTTTTTCCTTGATCAATGCAAATTTACAGAGGACTGGAAGGAAAAGTATGCCTCTTTGCAGATGACACAAAGATTTGCAACAGGGTTGATACACAAGGAGGCGTGGAAAGGATGAGAAGGGACTTGGCAAGGTTGGAGGAATGGTCAGAAGTATGGCAGCTAGGATTCAATGCAAAGAAGTGCAAAATAATGCACTTGGGAAACAAGAACCAAGGGGAAGAATACACAGTGGGGGGGTAGTAACAACAACAAAAAGGGAAAAGGACCTGGGGTAATCATATCTGATGACCTTAACGTTGGCAAGCAATGTGAGGAGGCAGTAGGGAGGGCTGGGGGTACACTGGGATGCATAGGGAGAGGCATCAGCAGCAGAAAACAGGAAGTTGTTATCCTCTGTACAGACAGTTGGTGAGACCCCATCTGGAGTACTGCATCCAGTTCTGGAGACCCCACCTCTGCAAGGACATAGACAGGATAGAGGCAGTCCAGAGGAGGGCAACTAAAATGGTGCAGGGTCTGCAAGAGAAGCCGTATGAGGAGAGACTAAAGGAGCTAATTGTATACCCTTGAGGAAAGAAGGGGGGCATGATAGAAACCTCAAAGTACCTCAGTGGAATCAACAAAGTCAAAGAGGTAGCATCTTTCAGAAAAAGATATGCAAGAACAAGGGACACAATTTAAAGATGGGGGGCGGTTCTAGGGGCAATGTGAGGAAGTATTATTTCACAGAGAGGGTAGTGGATGCATGGAACAGCCTACCTGAGGAGGTTGTGGGGTCTAAAACTGTGGGAGAATTCAAGAATACATGGGACAGACATAAGGCAATTCTTGTGGGGGGTAGGAAGAAATAGGCTGTTGGTTAACTAGGATCTGCGGCCTATCCTGTAGGTAGGGAAATGGCAGACTAGATGGGCCAAGCGGTCCTTATCTGCCGTCAAAGTCTATGTTTCTGTCCTTTGAACTTATCCCTGAGGGGTTTGATTGTCAATTTCAGCAAGACAGTATTTCCTCCTGACAGACATTCCCTTACATATTTTATTTTGCAGAAACAATATCATATTGAAATCAGAACCAGCTGTCCACGTGCCACAATCCTCCTCACCTAGACTGAATTTGGGGGGTCTATCCCCTGCATGGGATGAGCTTCCCAAATCAGTTCACTCCTCATACACACAAGACAGCCCATCTGAGTTCTGATTGGTCGCTCCAGCCCTATGTAGAATGGTCATGTCAGATCCTTGCAAAGCAAGACTCCATCGTAGCAATTGACCATTGTTTTTCCCCATCTTCATCAGCCAAACCAGGGGGTTGTGATCAGTCTGCACCACAAAATGCTGTCCATACAAGTATGGCTCCAATTTCTTTAGGGCCCGCACTATGGCAAGACACTCCTTTTCCACTGTGGAGTATGCCTTCTCCCTGGGAAGTAACTTTTTACTCAGGTAGGCTATTGGGTGATCCCTCCCCTAGCTGGATGTCTGACTCAGTACTGCCCCAATACGCACGTCTGAGGCGTCAGTCTAAACTATAAAAGGTTTGCTATAGTCAGGACTTGTCAAAACAGGAACACTGCACAGTGCCTCCTTTAGTTTGGAAAAGGCTTCCTCACAGGCTGGGCCACAGCTAATTTTCTTGGGCATCCTTTTCTTAGTCAGGTCAGATAGGGGAGTAGCCAGGACTCTGTAATTGGGTACAAATTTTCTATAGTACCCTGCTGTCTTGAGAAAACTCCTGATCTGCTTCTGAGTTTCTGGTCTAGGCCATGCCTGGATTACCTCTATTTGTATTTGGTTAGGACGGAGCTGCCCCTGGCTTACCACATGCCCGAGGTATGCCACTTCTCCCATGGCCATCTGGCACTTCTCGGCTTTGACAGTGAGCCTGGTCCTCTATTTCCTGCCCAGCACTTCCCTAAGGTGGGATAAGTGTTCCTCCCAGCTGGTACTAAAGATGGCAATGTCATCCAGGTATGCCACGGCGTACTCCTCAGCACCATTTAACACCTGGTTCACCAACCTTTGGAAAGTGGCCGGGGTGTTCTTCATTCCGAAAGGCATTACTTTAAACTCAAATAAGCCTATCGGAGTGATCAAGGCCGACCTCTCCCTAACTCTGTCCGTCAACTCTACCTGCCAATACCCCTTTGTCAGGTCAATTGTCGTAAGGTAGGTCACCACTCCCAATTTATCCAGGAGTTTGTCCATCCGGGGCATCGGGTAGGCGTCTGACTTTGTGACTGCATTCAGTCCATGATAGTCTACACAGAAATGAGTTGAGCCATCTGGCTTAGGTATAAGGACTACAGGTGAGGCCCAGGGACTGTGGGATCTCTGGTTTACCCCTAAATCCAGCATTTCCTCCACTTCCCTCCTAATGTCCTTTTGGACAGCCTCTGACACCCGATATGCTGTCCGCCGTATGGGCATCTGTGTCCCTGTCTCCACATCTTGTGTCGCTAAGGGGGTTAGTCCAGGCTTGGCTCGAAACAAGGAGTCAAAGTCTGATAAAACCTCCCTTACTTTCTGTATCTGGCCCAGGGTCAGCTGGAGAGACAATTTTACTGCCTCCACAGAGGGCTCATGCTTACTCTCTTCCAGCAAGTCCAGAAGGAGGTCTCCTTTGTCCATCCCCTCCCCATGACTACACACTGCAAACACCATGTCAGCCCTATTTGCATATGGCTTCATCATGTTGACATGGCACATCCTCTCTGTCTGTCTTCAGTCAGGTAACTCCACAATGTAGTTCACATCATTTACCTTCCTAACCACTTTGTATGGTCCTGCCCACTCAGCTTGCAGTTTGTCTTTCCGGACCGGAATAAGGACCATGACTTCCTGACCCACCATGTACAAGTGAGCTCTGGCTCTGCGGTCATACCATACTTTTTGTTTCTGTTGGGCAGCTGCCAGGTTGCTCTGGGCTGTCCTCATAAGCTCCTTCAGCCTTTCCCAAAACCTAAGCACGTAATCCACAATGGGAGTTCCTTGGGTGGCGTGCTTGCCTTCCCAGTCCTCCTGGATCAAGTCTAGGGGCCCATGTACCCAGTGTCCATATAACAGTTCGAAGGGGGAAAATTCTGTTGACTCTTGGGGCACCTCCCTGTATACAAACAACAGGTGGGGAAGGTATTTCCCCCAGTCCCTCCCATGCTGTTTAGCAAACGCCCGGAGCATTGACTTTAGGGTACCATTGAATCATACCACAAGTCCATTGGCTTGTGGGTGATACGGTGCCATGCATCTCTGCACCACCCCACACTTCTCCCATAAACATTTCATCAGGTCTGACATGAAGGAACCCCCTCGATTGGTGATTACATCCTGTGGAAACCCAACACAGGAGAAAATCCCAAGTAAGGCATCTGCCACTTTGTCTATCCTCAGTGGGGATAGGGTGACTGCCTGTGGGTACCAGGTGGCATAATCCAACACAGTCAGGATGAATCTCTTCCCTGAGGAGCTGGGGGTATTTAAAGGCCCCACAATAGCCATTCCTACCCTCTGGAATGGCTCCTCCATTATGGGCAATGGAATCAGGGCAGCTTGGGTTTTCTTGCCCGTCTTCTCTATTTCTTGGCACCGATGACAAAACCTGCAATACTCCTTCACCTGCTGGGTGTAGTTAGGCCAGTAGAAATTCTGAGCCAACCACTGCATAGTGTGCACAATTCCCAGATGACCAGACAAGGGTATATCATGTACAATCTTGAGCAACTGCTCACGATACCCCTGGGGAATGACATGCTGCCTGCCTAGCATTCCTCTCTCTGTCTGTACTGCCTGAGTATACATAAGTCCATTTTCCCAATAAACCTTATGTCTGCTGTCACCTCCCTGTGTTCTGTCAGAGTCTGCCCAAGCCCTCAGCTTCTCTAAAGTAGGGTCACTCCTCTGAGTGGCTGCAAACCCCTCACACAGTCCCAAGGCATGGGACAGGTCCCCTTCAGTCACTAAACTAGGGTCCCTAGCACTACCATCAGGGCCCTCAGGATCACTGTCAATCCCACTACTGCCACCAATCTGTCACAAATCCACTCAGCAGGTCAGCCCTCTACTCTCAAAGTGCCAACCTCTGAGCATAGAATTGTGAACAGTTAACAGAACAAGGTAACCCTCTTGTCTGTTTTGTGGGTTTGAGTCACCTTAGTCCCAAGTTCTGGAGGGATTCAAACTGATAACCTCTTGTTAGCATACCCAATTTTCAGGCTCAGACAATTCTGTCTTCAGGGGACCAGATATCTTTGCCTACGGGCACCTAACCAGGTATTTCAAAATGAACCCTTAGAACTCTATGCAAGACCTAGAGAACTCTGACCTGTTTCCCAGTTTGGTACCACAATAAGCCCATGCACAGTGTCAACTATAACCATCTAAGCTTCACTTATATAAAAAGAAGTTTCAAGGCACACCAGGCAGTTTCTGTTTTTAAAATATATATCTTTACTTTAAAACAGGTAAAATAGGAAAACAGTAAAATACAGAACAAGATATCCCAACACATACAGCCTTAAAAACAAAACAGGTTTAAAAGTGCAAATTCCTACAACACATACACTCAGACTGGTCTTATCTAAGGTCTTTACTTTCTTAATCTTTCAGTGCTTTGATGTTCCTCTTTTCTCAGTCAGAAAATGAATGTCACTGTGTAAGGTCTGCTCAGTATTTTTAAAAGCAGTCTTGAGCTGGCCTTCTTTCTGAGGTCACCTAACTAAACCTTGGTGTATTAAAATTTATATCTTATAACACAGTATGTCCTACTAAGATATTTAAAAAAAAATAATAGGTGACATAAATGTGACTTGTCAAAACCAGTCTGGGGTCTGCTTCACATAGACATCAAAGCCTCTTTGATGTAATTCACTGGATAACCCCAAGCAAATGCAAATTGGACTTCCTAATTTAGTCTGGGACCTGCTTTGCCCAGACATCAAAGTCTCTTTGATGTATTTACTACCTATCTTGGGAGACACCCCAACACATGCATATTCTCCTTCCTCCATGACACCTAGTGCAAATCAAAGGATTTCCCTGAGGACGTCATGAATGGATATTTTATTTCCAGAGCTTCAAAGAAAACTTAACAAAGAAATTGCATTTCAGATATCTGCAGTTTAAGCTACCTCCTGTCCATTGAACTTATCCCTGGGTGGTTTGATGTCTCAATTTCAGCAAGACAGTATTTCCTCCTGACAAACATTCCCTTACATATATTATTTTACAGAAAAAATATCATATTGAAATCAGAACCAGCTGTCCATGTGCCACATGTGACACAAAGGAAAAAGATGTAGATCTACAGGAAGAGCAAAATAGTGCTGATATATTCAAGTCTGGGTCACAGACAGATAGTGCGGAGGGAGCATCAGCAGATCTGTGGGGAGAGGGTCCAAGCCCTTATCTCATCAGAGAAGATGAGATGAGAAAGACTCTTGAATGAGAGGTGTCAACCTCCACACCCAGTGAAGAGTGGACCATCTCAGGAGTGAGGATGTCTGCTCATTCCTGAGCGCAGATCCTCAGTGAGGAAGAGAAGGAGGGGGAACCTATGTGGCCTTATGAAGAAGGTGCTGGTCCACATCCTCGGGCTCTTGCCTCGGAGGAGCAAAAAGAAGGAGAGATTGGTGACTCCACAGCCCTGTCCCCACAAGGAGGAGTCAGAGATTCATTTTACATTGCATTGAGTATGTGTGGCTGGCAGAACTAGGACTGGCTGCCTCCAAGCCAGGCCAGAGGTCTTAAGTTGACCAAGTGTAGTAAAAAGGAAAGACTGGTTCGTAGGAAGACGAATGAGATTCATGGGATATCCTTTCCTACCTTTCCTTGGAGATTCTGGGAGGAGTTTGAAAGAAACAGGAAATCCTGGATAGTGGAAGAGGCAACAAAATAAATGCAAGTCGATTTGTCAGAGACAGAGTAATTTCAGAGAAATTCAAATATTGGAAAATGGGCAGGACACTGTTCATAGACCAGATACGGATCATGGATGGAGAGGGCCATGAAACCTTCTGCAATGTGAATTATGAGCACCCAGACAGGGTAATAATTCTTGCACCTGACCCATTGTGGTACTTTCCTCAATGCAACCAACTTCCTGCGAATGTGCCCATGCCTACCAAGTAGAGAGCAGAGCATGGTAGCCAGTGCTGCCATCCAGCCATTTCCATACCTATGTTGTTCCACCAGACTGGAATTCCAGGATCCAGATGCCCCAGATTCATCAGCCTTGCAGTGTGCCTTCCAGATTCCATCACCTGGCCTTCCAGATGACTTCATATACAGAGAGGACACCATCCCAGCTGTATCCTGATTCATCGCCTGGGATTTTGGATGACTTCAGACCAGCTGTTTTTTCCTGTTCCAGGATTCCATCTCCGAGATGACATCAACCCAGCAGTTTCCAGACATGCTATCCTGTCATTTTCCAGAAGATGTCCACCCAGCTGTATCCAAAAAATGCTGCCAGGGAGAGTCTTCGGCTGGAGATCCAGGTGCTGTATCATTTTCGTTCTTCAAGGGACTGGTAAGTCTGGACTTTACTTATCTTATTGACATTGCAATACACACCCTACATCTGGCAGACTTCAGACTGTTTGAATTGTCCACAAAGACCCTCCCCTTTGGGACTACAGTTCTCAAGAACTGTAGCTTCACGAACTTTGTCCGGGAGAGACTCTTTCTTGGACTTGCACATTTTGGGCACTGGTGTCACTAGATGGGACATTTCAGCATTCCATCCCCAAAAAATGTGCATTGTGAATAATGTTACTGTTTTTCTACTTTTCTAAAAAATATTTTTGGGATTCTCCAGTGTTTTGATGGTAGGGGTAGATAGTGGCACGGTGTTTGCAGATTAGGGGTTGTTTTGTCTTTTCTCTTGCAGGTGATCCTGATGAAGACAAGGAGAGAAGACAAGAAGAGGAGGAGTGAGGGACTCATCGGAGTTCCTCATGTGTTTTAAAGTAGTTGTGTTTAAAGTACAGTGTTGTTGATAACATGTGTTGACTTTTCCTTCCACAGGTAAGGTTGTGGGGGAGTGTGGGAGTATAATGCTTAAGGTGTAGTGTTAGCTCCTTGGTTTGGTTGCAGGTGTCCAGGGATGGGGGGAGGTTCCCTGTTTTGGGTAGTTTTGGGTTCTGGTCAGATAGGTTTTCCCTGGAGGGTTAGAGGGATAAACACTCTGTGGTCCTGACCAGCTGTAGGGGCTGCAGTACTGATCTATTAGGGCAATGCACTGAACAATTCTTCTAGGGCCACTGGGTAACCATAACAAGATCATAGAGTAGAGGCTGATGCATTAGCCGATGACCTCTGGGACCTTATTGTTGCCTGCCTGCAGCTAGCACATGGTAGGAGAAGGCCTTATCACCCCTCTCTGTAAGTAGCACATAGGGTAGGATGGTCTGGCTGGGTAAGTAATGACTGCGGACAGTCATTTTCCTGGTTGAGGGTGGGTATAACCCCCTTCTTCCTTGGGGTTACTAGAATCGTACTATTTGCTGATGATATGGTTTTGTACATTGACAGACCCACATCAGAATTAGCCTGCAGGGACATGCAGCATAACTTTGACCAGCTACAAGCAAACCTGCTGCATTTGAAGTTACTGCTAAATGCAAAAAAAAACAAATCTAAGCTGTTTCCCCCATCTACCAGTACATCTAAGTCCTATGCTTCTGGTACTTCCCCACAAGTAAACACACTCCTGGGTGAACCTCTGGAGTTCGCAACTAAATTTAAATACCTTGGCTTCTGGATACATATCAACCTGTCCTTCGTTGATCATATCGAAGAGCTATCCAAAAAGTTAAAGCAATGACTTGATCTCTTCTTTCAAATCAGGAATCTTCTCACTCAGGAAGCAAAAACCAGGTTAGTCCTGACTACTTTCATGCCCTTACTGGATTATGCTGACCTCATCTATGGCCAAGGACCAACCTCTGTCTTGTCCAAGCTGGACACTCTTTATCACCGTATTGATTCATTACCGGACTACCGAACGTTACCCACCATTGCACTCTCTATGTTAAGGTAGCCTGGAGCTTCTTAAGTGTCGGAAAACAAAGAAATGCTGTCTATTGGACATACAAATCAATAATTAACACCCTCCCCAGTATATGTCAGATTGTTTGCCTGTCTAGAGGGCTGGCAACTACCCACTGAGAAGCCTCTCGTACATCTCTCTATCGGTCCCTAAGATCAGGACACGTTTTGGTACAGCTGCTATAAGCCACACTCTCCCAGTTCTATGGAACTCTATACAGAAAGCTCTGAGGCTTATGAGCCTCTTGAAGTTGCCCACTTTCAAAACTCTTTACTTGCACACCTTCAAGGAGGTCTGTGATTACTGTATTTCTGTTGATGATGCTCTAATCTCCACCCTACTCTAATCATCTGAGTTCCCCCTACCTCTCTACGGCTTTGTATATCTCCACCCCTCACTACCTCCCCTTTCAGTCTTGCATGATCTCTCCCCCTCAGACCTGTATGACCTCTAGCACTTCACTCACCTTGAGGTGAGGCTATTCTTGGATAGGGTAAATCCTATCTCTTTCATGAAACACTGAAAACTGTACTTGTACTAGGAAAAACTGTTGATTTGGTCTCTGAGAGCGGTTGTATCATTAGTACAGAATATGGTAGCCTACTGTATCATAGTTGCAATATTACCTTATACGCACTCTGTATATATATTGGAAATTTATTGTTTTTGCTGTACATATATTATCATTGTCTTTTATATACTGTTATTTTTCTCCTTCGATGTAAATTCCTTTTATGACCTCCCAGGTCCACCTTGCAAATGAGTTCTCCTCAATGGTGTTTTGCCTGGTAAAATAAAGAAAATGATTGATTGATTTCAAAAAATTCCTTTCCTTCCCTCTAAAATGTATTTTGACTCCAGGAATAAGCTCGTATCTGGATTTGTGTGGAATGGGCATAGGCCACGGGTTTGCTGGTCCTTGCTACAACGGCCAAAAGACAAGGGAGGCCTAACTGTCCCGTATTTAAATAATTATGCAATGTCAGTCCGAATAACCCAAATTCTTACCTGGGTGAACCCCAACCTTCAACCTCCTTGGAAGAAAATAGAATGTTTTCTTAATGATATGCATGATCCACAAAAGGTCATTTTTGCCCCTCTTTATGACTTACCGGCATTGACAGATTTTGATATAGGAGCCAAACAGACCTTGCAAAGCTGGTATAAACTTAGAGCTGTGCCTGCCATGGAACCTGTGTTTTATTTTCTGTGATTACTTTTTGCTGAAACAGTTTTCCTACCTACTCAATCTGATCTAACATTTTGCACTTGGCATAGGAAGGGTTTCACATTTATTTTTCAATTTTTGGACTCACACGAGGTGGCTCCATTTGCTCAACTCCAAAGAGAATATAACTTATCAAATTTGGATCATTATAGGTACCTTACAGGTGCGCGATTTTCTTTTAAATAAGGGGACCTCGAGGAATTGCCTCCCTACCCCCAATGCCCCTATTCCTCCAACTGGTTATTAATATAATTCGTGGCGCTATCCAGTTACATTTGATTGGATTGACATATAGAGGAATCAGAGAAATTATCTCTGATTCATCTGAGTCAGGGGTGGTGGCATGGAACAGGGAGCTTCCTTCTCGAATGAATTATGACCTCTGGGTTAACTATACCCGCCCCTCATTAGGGCTCTCTTTGGCTCCTCATTGGAGAGAATTTGCATGTAAATCATGAATTAGATATTTTAATACACCAGCTAAACTGGTTAAGATTTTTCCTGCACTAGGGGCTGACTGTTGGAGACAATGTGGGGAACGGAGGGCTGATCAGGTACATATGTTTTTGGGGGTGTAGCAAATTACAAGTGTTTTGGCAGCAAGTAGAGAAATCTTTACAGAAGATTTTTACACCAGATTTAATACTAAGTCCACAACTTGCTCTCCTGTCAATCCCCCCAGAAGGGTTCAAAATACAAAAAAGGTCACTTGTATTTACTTTCCTCCTTTTGGCAAAGAAGACTATTACTAAACTATAGAGACAGGTTAGATCCCCTGGGGTGGATACCTGGCATGATTTGATAGTAGAACATTATTTTTTAGAACATATGATTGCAGGGGCTATGGGGCACAGAGAACAGTTTGAATTAAAGTGGAGGGCTTGGGTCCTTTTTCAATCAGCAAGAGACTCTGCATTTGTTCCATGATGGAGTCCAAATATTTGGATACTAGGAGATGGAAAAGGCACCATAAGAGAGGAATCTTTTCTCTAAACAGAGGGGAGATGGATAGACACAAGAGGAAGGGGCAGTAAGACGTTATCTGGGGATAAGCGTATGAAATACTGTGACCTCTATTTATTAACTGTGATGAAGACACTACTAATACTGCTATTGTACATTGCTTATGGAATGATCTGCTTCTATGGATATTTATGAATGTCATCTATAATGTACCTGCTGTGTATTGTACCTCCTACGGAAATAAAAGAAAAATAAAGTATATAAAAAAAAATATCACAGGACTTACCAGCATCTGTGAGACAGAAAAGGGGCTCCCTTCACTCCACAGTGTCTTGTCTCATCCCTGCCAGTGTGCATTTTCACATGCTGTACCCTGCTCAGCCACAGGTCAGGGTGCAGGAGAAATGGCACTCCTTTGAATCAAGTGATCAAGCAGAGCAAGAGCTTCAGTGACTGCTCCTGGAGTTATTTAGGAAATTAGCTCTCTCCATGAAGGGGAGCAACTACTAAAGTGGAGGTTCCTACTGTGGTCTTTATGCATGGGCAAAAGCTGGGGACAGACTGGGATCAGACTAGTATAACACTGCACAACATTTGTCCCCAACCTGTCTGTAGTATGCTCATATTTTCATAGATGGGTCCTCTGCGGCTCAAAGTTAATAGTTTAGGCCCCGGCTTGCCTATTATTTTACTTTCCCTGCCTGAGATGGGGTCGTGTCCATGAACCCAAAGCAGCGTTCTTGATGCTGTGGCATTGACCTGGTCTCAGCTAGAATTTTATGCAACACCGTGGATTTTGAGGCCCTGCACCGCTCATGCAATGCAGGCTGATGGCTCGAGAACTGCATACATGGATCGCTTCATGACTATACGCAATGTCGCACAGCTCTGCAGCTGCTTGAAAGTCGCTCTTTGCATGGACCTATGCAGCAGCTGGGAGCATATTGGAGTGCTAACACTGCAAAGACTCATGCAATATCTAGAGTTCTACAACCATCTGCTCCCTACCTTAACTCATCCTTTAATGCCTCCTCATCCCCAATCAAGACCGAGCTGCAAAGACAAAGCTTTGTTCAGATGTGCTGCCACAGGGGGAAGGGGATGCTGTTTTTGTCTTTGGTTGATGCAGAGTTAGAAACTGTCTATGCTCCAGATTTTGCCCAGCTCAGTCATTAGTCTGGGAAAGCAGATGTTTCAAACTACAGAAGTTATGTGGACTTGGATAGAAGGCTCCATATTTCCCTTTCTAACAGAGTTAATATTAGTTTTAGCTAGTTGAATTATTTATGAAAGTCAGAGTTTTGCTAGCATTCTAGAGGGTTCTAATGTTCGTTAACAGAAAGATATTCTAGTATTACAGTTCATTGGAGGGGGTGAGAGGGGGCAAGGATCTTAACTGCTGTACCTGGCAACATTATGCACCTATCAAGGGGAGGGGGCCTTATCACCTCTCAGGACACTAAGGGGTCTATATTTAACTGGTTAAGATCTGGTGGTTTGGCAGGGTACTAATATGCATTTTATTTTACTGCATTGGATCGGGGCAGTGGAGAGGGACGGGAGGGTAAATGGTACTTTGCTGTGTTTAGGGTATGGTGGAAGGGGGAGGGGTGGGTTCCATGGTATCTGCAGGGGTTCAGCTCTCCTTATATGGAATATTACACTCTTTAACAGTAACTGACGAAGGACACATGGCTAATTGTTTACAAGTGAACTTATGGAATATCAAGGGATGTGCAACATAAACAAGAGGTATAAATGCTTAAGCACTTGCAAATAGCCAAAGGGCAAGTATCCTTCCTGCAGGAAACTCACCTGTTTAAAACAGAAGTGAATTCATTGAGAAGACTTCATACTGGGCAAGTTACACAACTGGCATGAGAACACAGAGTACAGGGTGGCAGTTCTGATCACTAAGTCTCTGGGGTTTAAATGTAAACAGTGTATCCGAGACCCATTGGGCAGGTATGTTTTTGTAGTGGGCACTGTGGAGAGGTCTGACATAGTCCTTGGGTCCATTTATGGGCCCAACCTGGACACTCACTCCTTCTTTATGGAGCTGATTAATATTCTGTTACCCTTCCTGTCTGCACCTCTGTTGATAGGGGGAGATTGGAACCTGCCATTCTTGCCAGATGTGGACAGAACAGGCAAAGAGAGGGTGGGACTATCCCCGGCACAAAGGGCCATTGAGAACCTAATAGATAAACTGGGTTTATGGGATCCCTGGAGGGTATTACATCCAGCTCAGCAGGAATACACATTTTGGTCTCCTGTGCATGGGACCTCATCCCGTATAGACTATTTCTTGGTAAGCAAACAGCTCTTGCCAGGACTCATAGACTGTTGGATCTCTCCAGAGGTCATCTCAGACCATTCTCTGGTATAGTGCACCCTTTCACTATCTCCCACTCTTCAAGTAGATACAACATGGAAAATTAATAATAGATTGCTAAAGGATAAATGGGTTTCGGGTAGACTGAAAGTATGTATTGCAGAAAATACTAAGGACAACCTAAATTCCACAGGTCAGACAGAGATGGAATCGGGAGGCCTGAAGTGTTTTTTAAGAGGAGAGCTCATAAGGATTGACTCTATGAGGAAACATAACAGGGAGAGTCAGATAAGGGATCTATTGGGATGAATTAGGGACCTGGAAAAGAACATTTTGCCCTTTCCACTGAAGCACAAAGACAGGAACTAATTCAGCTAAGGGCACAATACAATTATTTGATTGGGGATAAAGCAGAGGATGTGATCCTTAAAATGAAATCCACCTATGATGACCAAGGCGAAAAAGTGGGAAGGTTGCTAGCACTATGTGTTAAGCAGCAGGAAACATCCAGGCTCATTAGTGCTGTATGTTCGTCTAGTGACGGCTTCCTCAAGACAGAACCCAGAGATATTGTGTCAGAATTTGAGGACTTTTATAAATACCTTTACAGTGCTAGGCCTGACTCCCCCTCGGAGGACCAGATTGATGCCTACCTGGTGGGGTTGACATTACCTTGTCTTTCTTCTGTACAACAATCCTTGCTAACCTCCCCCCCTCATGGAGGAAGAGATAAAGTCAACGATTCATGCCTTACCTTTAGACAAAGCCCCCGGCCCAGATGGCTTCTCCCCTAACTTTTACAAAGTGTTGAGGGAGGAACTGATCCCATGGTTGCTCCAACTGTTCCATTCCATTTTGGAGGAAAATGTCAGGACCCCATCTTTTGAGGCTGTGACTGTGATTTTGCACAAGGAGGGGAGGGACCAGGAACAATTGTCAAACTACAGACCGATCTCACTCCTGAATTATGATACTGAAATTCTTGCCAAATGCTTGGCAGACAGGCTGGGTCATGTTATGCCCTCTCTGGCCTGTGCAGAACAAGTAGGTTTTATGGTGGGCAGGTCATCTTCAGATCATCTGAGAACACTGGATAACATTTTCTTTGCCTCCCGAGACAGCATATTCCCTGTGGTTTTGGTGTCCCTGGATGCAGAGAAAGCATTTGATAGAGTGGATTGGAGCTTTCTCTTTAGAACACTGCATAGGTTTGGCCTCCCTCACCTGGTTACTTTGTGCAATGGGTCAAGGCCCTATATACTAGGCCTACTACCAGGATATATTGTAACAGAGTCTTCTCTTGCTATTTCCCTCATTCTTCTGGCACCAGACAGGGCTGTCCCCTATCCCCCTCTTATTTAAACTGTATTTGGAACCCCTTCTGGTTCAGCTCAAAATGGAACCTAGGATACAAGGGATAACTATAAGGACACAAGAATTTAAGTTATCAGCATATGCGAGTGACATACTTCTACACCTGTCAAGCCCCAGAACCTCCATTAGGAAGGCCTTGAGCCTGATCACAAAATTCGGCCTACTCTCGAATTACAAACTGAACCTAGAAAAAACGATAGTCTTCCCCCTTAACATGGTTACCTATAGGCATGAAGTGGAAGGATTAGGGCTACAATGGGAACCTAAAAAACCTAAGTATTTGGGTATTTATTTAACCAGGGAGACCACACTTTCGAGAGAGTGTAATTTGGATGCTCTATTAAAGGTGACCCAACAAGATCTGGATAGATGGACAGTGCTACCAATATCACTTTGGGGCAGAATAAGTCTAATCAAAATGCATCTTCTAGTCCCTCAACATGCTGAACTTATGGCTGCCACAGACTTGGTTCTCTAAGATACACGCTTTGATTACTAATTTCCTATGGAAGGGCAAACCAACCCTTAGGGCCTACTGCAAACTAACTGTCCCCAAGAATAAAGGGGGGGCTACAAATCTCCAATTTCAATATATACTATTGGGCAAGTCACTCCACAAGATATATGAGATGGCTGCTGAGGGAAGATGGAATAGGCGTAGATATGTATAGGCCTCTGTGGCTCAAAATGGAACAGGCTATGATAACCACTCAGGGACTATCCCCCCCTGGCTCTCTTACATATTCCTGTCAAGCTGCTCCCACTAGAATTGAGGAATACACCAATGGTGTCTCAATAAAAGTTCACTCTCAAATATGTGCGTTTCTGTCATATAAACACACTTAGGACCCTAAACAACCCATATAGGCAACCCAAATTTCAAGATGGGAGACTGTTAAAGCTTCTTGGCCGCCACAGATGGCAGGAGTCTCCTTAGCTGATCTGTGGCATAATGGACAGGGTCTGAACTCAGGGAAATTATCAGACACTACAACTTAGGGGACCACTTAGGCTTCAAAGAATTCCAACTCAGGCATAGTTGATTAAATACCAGTTCATACCTGAAGTAGAGGAAGAAGGAAGGTTCCTGCAGCCACTTAGTTCAGTAGTCACAGGATCCCATGCCGTCTTAGGCATATATGTAAAGTTACTCAAGAGGGCATTCCCAAAATTGGATGGATCTTATACATACTGGAATGCTCAATTCCAAGACAAGGCATTCAACTGGACTAACATTTGGAAGGATACTCATAAATTTGCTTCTCAGGACAGGCTGAGATTGATGCAATTTCAGATTATTAGCAATATGTATTACACTCCGGTTAAAATGGCTAGGATGAGTAAATTCCCTACCTCGACCTTAAGACGCTGTATGCAAGAAGAAGGATCTTTAAGGCATATCTTTTGGGAATGCCCAAATGTTGCCCCTTTGTGTCCCCATATCAAACAAAAGGCAGATCCCTTGTTGGGGGTAGCTGACTACATTGCACAGGCGGCCTGCCTGGTTGGGGATTATTCTCTCATACCTGTCACGGAGAGGAAGTATCATCTGGCCCTGATGGCAATGTCGGTCAATAAGCTAGTACTCCGACATTGGCTGGATAGTGAGACCATCACCTATTCAGAGTGGTTGCAGGAGCTTTTGGTCAACATTTCTGTAGAAAAGATCATTGCTAGTGTTCATAACCATTTGCCTAGGTTTGAAAAGAACTGGAGTAAACTGCAGACATTATATTCTTTATAACTGGAGTCATCAATTCTAGGTTGGTGCACCATTTCTATAATAAATTGCTTATACCATGGGAGGGGAGGGAGCTTGTTGTATGTTTTGCTTGTCTCAGCTGTGTAACCAATTGTACTGTGTTTTGTTTTGTGTAAAAGCATATCCAAATACATAACTGGAATGGGAAGGAAGATGAAGCAGCTAGCTACTATATGTAAAATAATTTCCTATCTCCTTTCTTAAGAGAAAGAGTAATCATTAACAGTGGAGCATGTCTAGTACCACTTGTATATGAAACAGCCCCCCACGAGAACAAGATGCTGCATCTCATGGGGTTATCCCATTTGGAGTAATTTGTAATCAAGAAGGCAATGTGATAGAATCCACAATAAAAAGAGTTTGGGTGATGCTGTTCCAGCAAGTCCAGGGCATAATTTCTGTGGTGATTCATCTTAAGCAGTAGACATCCATGTGGATCTAAGACTGGACTTCTTTCCAGAAGTATTGATACAAGATCCCAATCCCTTAAATCTATTTGGGAGCTAAGCTCATAGAGGGATGAATATCAATCCATTGAAATCATTCTCTTACCAAATAATCCCTAATAATCGAGCTAGGAAGACACTGATATTCTTTTTAAGAAGTTCCCACAGATTCATTACAAGGAATTTCCCAGCCATGAAGGGAAACAATTTGCAGCTGATTTTTCTCAGTCATTTTCATATCTTTCAGACAGTTGTGTGGCTCAATAATGCCATTGACATTAACAGTAATACAGTATCTTGACAAATTAAAGTCAAGTGAATAGAGTGCTGAGTCAAAATACAACTCAGTGGGTACTGGTGGATCCATGCAAATACCCATTGACTGTAAACCACATCTCTTTGACTAAATCTTCATAGGATTCTCAATATTAGCATAAAGAGTATTAACACCTTTTCATTGAGATCACTTCATGAAATATAAAAACATCTTCTGGGATCATTTCTTTGAAAATATATAAAGAGCTTGACCCTAGGGGATAAGTCATTATGTAGCAATTGTTTCAATGTGTCTCTTATTTGTAATTCAGGTTCATCCTCATCACAGGGAAAGCCATAGAGGAATAATATGGTCTCCTGGAGACTGGGGCTGAGACTACAATTCTGAATGGCTGCTATTGGCAGAAATTTCCTGTTCTCCCCAAATGTTTGAAATAACCTGTGTGTGATGTACTTACTGTGTGCCCCATTGATATTACATAGAAACATAGAAGTTGACAGCAGATAAGGACTGCAAGGCCCATCCAGTCTGCTAATTTTTTCTACCTTATTAATGTGCCATTGGCCTTTGCTCTGTCAATGGTCTATCTATTCATACTTATCTGTAATGCTCCCTTATGCCTATCCCATGCCTGTTTGAATCCCTGCACTGTATTCATATCCACCACTTCCTGAGGTAGGCTGTTCCATGCATCCACCACCCTTTCTGTGAAAAATTACTTCCTCACATTACCCCTTAATCGGCCTCCCTCTAATCTCATGCTGTGTCCTCTTGTCCTGCTATTTTTCTTATATTGAAACATGTTAGACTCTCACCTTGTGAATGCCCTTAAGATGTTTGAATGTTTCAATCATATCACCTCTCTCCCTCCTTTACTCTAGGGTATACGTATTGAGCTCCGTTAATCTGTCCTCATGTGTTTTCTGATGCTGTTCCTGCACCATTTTGGTTGCCCTTCTCTGGACTGCCTCCATTTTGTTAATGTCCTCCTGCAGGTGTGGCCTCCAGTACTGCATGCAGTACTCCAGATGGGGCCTAACAAGGGACAAGAGGGATTATTACCTCCCTCTTATGACTTGTGATACCCCTACTAATACACCCCAACACCCCCCTAGCCTTACCTACTGCTTTAGTGGTTTGTTTGGATGATTTCAGGTCATCTGTGATGATGATGATGATGATGATGATGATGCCCAAGTCTCTTTCTTCCCTTGTGATTGCAAACAACTCCTCTCCCAACCTACAGGTGGCTTCAGGGTTTCCTTCCCTATGTGCATGATCTTGCACTTCTTTGCGTTAAACCCCAGTTGCCACTCTTTCGACCATTTTGCCAGTTTATCCAGATCTCTTCACATTTTGCCCACCCCATCTGGATCATCTACTATGTTGCAGATCTTGGTGTCATCTGCAAACAGACAAACTTTACCCTCCAGTCCATCTGCAATGTCACTGATGAAAATATTGGAGAGGACTGGCCCCAGGACTGATCCATGAGGTACCCCACTTGTGACTTGCATCTCTTCTGACTGCATACCATTTAGCACCACTCTCTGTTTTCTGCCTGCCAACCAGTTTGCCACCCAGTTGACCCATATACATCAGAGATTCTGTAGAGATAATTATTTCTTCCTGTAGTATACCTCTGAATTAACATATACGATTTGTGTGGCCACAGTATGTGTTTCTAATTGTTAAATTTAGATCTTTCTGTTTTATGTTTTTTTAATGCTCATTTTTATTTATTTTATTAAGGATTTAGCTTTTTTGTGTTTTAGTCAAATCCCCCTTCCTTTAGGGATAAATTCAGGTTCAAAGGGTACATAAATGGTTCAGCTTATGCCACCTGAATTCCTCTATTAGCAGAGCTCTGGCTTTTGTTAAAAGTTTAGTTATTTGGATGGTCACCTATGCCATTTCCCATTGCTACTGTATGTATTTTATACAATATTTCATGATTCACAAATACCATTTGTTGTAAACTATTCTTTTCTTCCTTTAAAATGCATATATTTCCTAGTATCATTAAAATATAACATTCAGGGGAATCTTTAATAACTTGCTGATCTTGTGCAAAAGAGTCTGCAACTTGTTAAACATTTTGTAATGCAGGGTCATTAGTATTTCCTTCTACTGGGTTAGGGTAGGTGATCTAGTGAAATAATTTAAATGCACCACATGACCTTCATCATCAGACTTTTTTTCATCTGTTTAATTTTGTGATTTATTTCCAGCAAAACAGCAATTAAAAACAAGCATTTGTTAATGCCGAATGTTTGCAGCTGGTATTGCTGTTGTACCGGGTCTTGCCTGTACTCATTTTTACTATATATTTACCCAGGCTAGAGTAAATGAGATGCAATATCTCATTTTCAGTGGTGCCCTCCTTTAACACATTTTTAGTTTGTAATTACCCAGGATAAGGCAGTTGAGAGGCGATATTCTACTTTGATAGAGCTTCACTTTTTTAAAATTAATTTTTCAGCAGAGCAGTTTGAGTCTCCTATGCAAAATGAGGTTAGAATGAGTTCATTTCACATACAGTATGAATCTTTCAGCAAAAACAGTCATGAAATATAATGTAAACTTTAGGGTGCTTTCATGCAAATAGTGCTCAAAAGAGTGAAAGAGTCCTAAAACAAAAGTACATATGGCATATCCAGCAGTTAATTGTCACCCACACTATTGAAAAACAGCTGCACAGAGAAATCTTCCAATTACAAGTTGAGGGTGGCACTAAAAAGCTATGTGATTAAACGGGCACCAGATTCACCAAACTGAATACTTAAAGGCACCTCTCTTCAAATTGTCAAGTCAGTGCCAAGAATATTGGAGGCCATCCTGACCCGCATCTTAAAATGCTGAGGTCATAAATGGAAATATTCTCTTAGGCTACGTGGCTTAAAGCAGCTGAATTGTGCCCAACATTCCTCACTGTTAATCAGCCCCACAGATTGTCATACGATACTTAGGTCATTAAAAATATCCTTAAAAGAGAGTAACATGAGCTGAATAACTGGCTATAACAATCAATAACTGGCTATAACAATTATGTGTACCAGAAAAGCTTGTGGATAGTCTCACGGTCCCAATCTCCTACCTCAAAACGGTCAATATTAAATAAAGTTGGAATCACAATAAAAGAGACATGTAATTATGTTGAAGATTTTCAGCTGCAGAGGATTATGGTGTTGGACCCCTGGTGGGTGGGTAAGTAAGGGATTAGAGGGGGGGGTGGGTGCTGAGTTGGAGGGCTGGGTGGGGGGACTAAGGTGCAACAGACATCGATGGACATTTTTCATTTTTACAGGGTTTTAAAAATGGCTAGGGATGCTTTTCTTTATTTCAGATAAATACACTGGGGGATTGGGCATCCCCAGTGTCACTGTTATGTTTGGGGGGCGCTGAGAGGGAGGATCAGTGGGGGGTGCAGTTAGAGGGGCAGCAGCAACAGGCACCAATGGATATATATATATTTTTTACAGGTTAGATTATTGCCCCCCCCGTGTCAGCATTATGTTTGTGAGGGTGGATGGGTGCTGTGAGGAAGGGTCAGATTGGGGAACAGTAACAGGGGTGCCAGTAACAGACATCAATGGATGGTTTTCTTTGTCACAGCTGGAGTCTGCAACAGTGGGGGGTTCTTTCTGAATGTTTGAAATTCCTCAGCAGACTGATCATGAGAGATCAGCTACACTTGCTGGGTGGCGTAGATCAAAGGAAAGAGCTGATCTATGACACAAAGTTTCTGCCCAGCAAGCCAAAACTGTATCATGATCAGCCTGGCTGATGATTGGTGATAAGACATGCTCCTTGCAGACTGCTCTACATTTGACTGATAATGTCACACTCCTCAAAAGGCACTCTCATAGCAAGATGTTTGTTTGTGTGTGCATGCACAGCAAACATAAAAAGTGATTTAAGAGCAATGATAGTATTCCCTAGGTCATTCTGTACTAGCTTCAGACAGTTCTTAATTACCAGGTCTTTTACTGATGGGGTGGGGTGGGGATTCCAAAAGATTTCAGCCATTTACTATCTAGCTCCTCTAATAAACCATGTGAGAATATTACATTGCAGTACATAGGAATCATGTTCATTGTATTATCCTGAGTCTGTGTACTGTGTATAAATTAAAAACACAGGCACTGGTATTACAGATGGAATTTCCTGTAGTAAATTCATTTCCATTTGTGTGCAAAAGACGAATAGAAATTTTAACCTACTGGACTAAAATATCAGCAATATGAGTTTTGACACTTGTTCGCTTAAAGTTGAATTATTAGTCATATTGCTCTTCCCACTCCGAGTTGAGAAGGTGTTTTCCATAATTTCTCCACTGACGTTTTATTAGCGGCTGAATGCCTAGTCTAAGTTTTCTCATCCTTGTTTCTTTCCTGATTCTCAGCTGATTTACAAATCTTGTGCTTCTTTATTCCTAGGTGGGGGGGGGGCAATACTGTCAATAGTTACTCTCCCTCAGTTCTGGGTATACGTGTCTTCATCATACTGCTAACCAGATATATTTTAATAATAAATCTTATCAGAGCTGTTACCAAACATTTGTGCAAATATATCCAATATATAAATATTGCAAATGACTAACACAGTGATATGAAAAAGAAGAAAAAAGAAAAAACTTTGACTGTTAAGTTATCTGTAGTGACTAAATAAACTATTCAAAGTAACCTTGTGCTAAACAGTTTAATAAAGCATTAATTAAATAAATTGTAAGTGCAAGTGTGAAGTATATTAAGGTATTCAAACTTTAGGAATTTAAATTCATTAATAAGTATAGGTTCAAATATCTAGTCCAAAAATCGTTTTCTTCCTGGCGAGCAATGTTCAACTATTGTTTCAGCCTCTTCTTAAAGTCCTTTGCTAAGTTCACCAAAGTTTTCAACAGCTGGTAGCATAAAGTGTACCTTTCTGGGGCCAGATTGTCAAAACTGGAAACACTGCACACATGTGGACAAAAAAAGTTATGCAAGGGAGGGTTTTGTTGCACAACTGCAGTTTTTTTTGCATGTGCTCAATTTTCAAAAAGGTTGCCTTTTTGCAACTTTTCCACAATGTATGGCAGCTTAAACTTTTTTTGCACAACTGTGGAAAAATGCCATGCCTGGTTATACCAATCTATCTACAATGAAACCCTCCCAAAGGGTGTGCCTCAAGGATCCATCCTAGGCCCACTATTGTTTGCCATCTATATTAATAATCTAAACACTGGTATCAAGTCATCAAGCTTCCACCTATTTGCTGACGAAACAGTGTTGTACATAAACAGACCTACCCCGGAACTAGCTTATAAAGACCTTCTGAGTGACCTCAACCTCTTGCAGAAAAACTTGTTGCATTTAAAACTTCTGTTAAATGCAAAAAAAACTAAAGCTATGATTTTCACCCCCTCACCTTTCACACCAAATGTAGCTCCGTAAGCTCCACCTCCCCAATTACTATCACTGCTAGGTGAGCCTCTGGAAATCGTATCAAAATTTAAATACTTGGGGGTTTGGGTTGATGATAGGCTATCCTTCACGGAACGTATTAAGGAACTATCAAAAAAGTTAAAACAGAGACTTGGCATATTCTACCACATCAAGCATCTACCTTCACAGGAGGCCAAAACTTGTTTAGTGCAAACCACCTTCCTGCCACTTTTAGACTATGGTGACATACTATATGGGCAATCCCCAAATTCGGCTCTAGTGAAACTTGATACTCTTTACCATTGAGCTATCAGGTTCATAACTGGTGCATCATACTCCATCCACCATTGCACCCTTTACACTATGATAGGATGAAGCTCTCTTAGCTTCAGACATCATAGAAATGCAGTTCTCTGGACCTTTAGAGTCTTATCAAATATGCTTCCGCAATATATCTCTGACTGCATCCCTGTCTGCCCTGCAGGGAACTACCTCCTAAGAAGCCTTTTGTATACCTCCCTCCTTATTCCCAAGGTTAGAATGCGATTTGGTAGAGCGTCTATAAGTCACTCTTTCCCTGTTCTCTGGAACAATGTGCAAAAAACATTGAAACTTGTGCTTCCTGCGAAGTTGACACTCTTTAAAAAACTCTTTCGGCAGGCCTTCAAAGAAACGTGCAACTGTATTTGCTAACAACACTCTACCTTTGCACCTTACTGACTCCGGCTGCTTTTCTTTTACTTATCTTTTTCCTCTCCTTTTCCTCTTCTTTTTCTTCCACATAAATTATTGCTTAACTGATGCTGTACTAATTGTGTAAAAATGTGCAAATTATTATTTATTATAAATGGTTGGCCTCTTACAGAACCCTGTTCTATGGAATTGACTTTCAAAAGTATATCTTATTAGTATATGTATAACCTGTCTCCATTCACTCTGTAACTGATTGCGTTGTGCAAATGCTAGCTTATTATTGTACTGTAATTGTCTGTACCTGACCAGGTCCACCTTGTAAATGAGTTGTCTCAATGGTGTTTCACCTGGATAAATAAAGATTGATTGATTGATTGACTGATACCAGACATAACATTATTTTGCACTGCAGCATAAAAATGGAAAATGCTACCTATGTGCATTAAATGCTGAAAATAACATTTTTGCAGGTGTGGGGAATTTTCCCTGAACCAAGAAGCTGGCACAGGGGGTGGAATTTTCAGAGCATGGCATGGGGCCTGTGCCAAGCCCTGTGGCACAACACAAGTTCTGTTTGTGCGTTGAACCCCTTTGCCACAACTGTGCCTGATTCTCGAATCTCGGGCGCAGTTGTGACAGTTTCCATGTTTTACAGCAGCTTGCACCAAATATCTGGTGCAAGCTTCATAAAAACAACCCCTGGGAATGCCGCAAGCTAGGCCAGAAAAAGCTGGTCTAACTTGTAACAGCTGATGCATGGGTTGAAACTCCCGATCGCTGACCAGGTGATTGCAGCAAGCCCTGTGCACCATACTTTCAGTGCATCCAGGGCTTGTGGCAATTGGGGGCTTTGAAAATTGAGCCCAGGGACTTGGGGCTGGATTTTCAGCCCATCAGGGGACTAAGTCCCACTCTGCAGCACTGCTGCATGATGAACTCTCTGCACCTGCAGAGATTTATATCTTATATCTACTGTGCCACCGCAGCCCTTGCACAACCTCCAGTCTTCCACACCCCTTGTGTTCCTTCCAAAGTCCCCTTCTATCTGTCCCATGCATGCTTGAATCCTGTGACTGTTTTGGAACCTACCACCTCCGCTGGGAGGACATTCCAAGTTTACACCACCCTCAGTATGAAGAAATATTTCCTCACATCTCTTCTGAGCCTCCCCCCTCAGCTTCATAGCATGTCCCCTTGTCCTTGAGTTTATCTTTCGGCAGAAAATGTTACCTTCCTGTACCTTATTTATACCTGTTATGTATTTGAATGTTTCTATTATATCCCCCCCCTTCCCTTCTTTGCTCCAGTGAGTATGCATTCAGATCTCTTAATGTCTTCTCATAGGGCATTTGATGCAGTCCCTGCACCATTTTGGTTGATGCCTTCATACTGCCTCCACCCTTTCTCTGTCTTTCTGGAGGTGGGACCTCCAGTACTGGACACGAAACAGTACTCAAGGTGTGGTCTTACCAGTGGTCTGTACACAGGTAACAGTACCTCCTGTTTCCTACTGTTGAACCCCCCTCTCAGTGCACCCTAGCAGCCTTGCTGATGGATTTGTTACATTAACTGGTTGGTGTAAGGAAATCACTAATGATGACTCCTAGGTCCCTTTCCTTTGATGTTGTGTCCAGCTGAATTCCTCCTATCCAGTACTCTGTTCTGTGGTGGTTATTCCCCAAATGTATCAGTTTGTACTTCTTAGCATGGAATTTCAGTTGCCATACTTTAGACCAGTTTTCAGCCTTGCAGGTCTCTCTGCAATTCCCTGATCCTCCACATTGTCAGCTCTACTACATAGTTTAGTGTCATCTGCAAATAGACACAGCCTGCTCTGGTTCCGTCTTCCATGTCGCTGATGAACATAGTGAAGAGGACTGAGCCCAGTACAGATTCCTTGTGGTATCCAGTTGGTGAGCTCTCATTCCAGTGATCTGATCCCATTCACCACAATTCCTGCTGCATCCCCTACAACCAAATCCTTACTCACCTTATTGTTTCCTTAGCTGTTCTCAGACTCTTAATTTTCTTCAGCAGTTTTCTGTGTGAAACCAAATTAAATGCCTTGCCGAGGTTGAAGTTGAGTAACTGTGCTCCCTGTCAACTTCCCTTGTTACCCAGTCAAAAAATAGTGTCAGGTTGGTCTAACAAACCCTCCATGTCAAGAACCCATCTGCTTACTACCCTGAAGCCTGTTTTTCTCCAGGTTTTCCCCAAGGTCCTCCTTAACTAGTGTTTCCATTAGTTTTCCAATCACAGAGGTAAGGTTGACTGATCCATAGTTTCCCAGCTGCTCCCTGTTCCCTCCCCTGTGCAGTGGAACTGTGTCCCTGTTCATGAGCCCTTGGGAACCACCCCTTGTTGAAAAGATCTATTGACTAGCCCTTTCAGAGGTTCTGATAATGCCAATTCCTGTTCTCTTAGCACCCTCAACTGCATCCCATCTGGCCCATGGGCCCTGTTTACTTTGAATGCCGCTAACCCTTTTCTGACTCCTTCACTAGTATAGTTCTGTAGCCTCATTTCCAGGACCTTTCTGTCAGCTGCCTTTATACTGCTCTCTGGCAAGGGCTTGCTGTTCTCCCTAGTTATACTGACCGAAAGTAAGCAATACACACCTTCATTACTGCTGCAGTCTAGACAGTGAATCAAGGAGAGATGCCAGATTTGGCACCTCATTGCTTCAGAAGCTTTTCCTAAATAGGTTTTAGACACTACAGTCTCATGGTACTGTTTGTAGTCTGCATATCTATGGCATCACTGATGCAGTCTGTTACCAGGTCATATGGCATTTCAAATACAGTGAAGACAAAACCATGCAACAAATAGCATACTGGGAATATAGCTGCAGGGTACAAAACACCACAAGGAAGAAATGGTGCAGGTACGGTTTTGCACCCTGTAACTAACAGCAGGGAGGTAGTGATGCAGAGGATAAGTCCTCTGCTGGAGGGGTGGTCTGTCAAGCAGCTGCCATGGCTCACAGGGATGAGTCGCTGGCTGTAGAGGGGAACGGTGTGACTGTGGAATGGGTCTTGAATCCTGGTACCAGACTAGCAGTATGCTTTTTCTATTTTTTAAGTGTTTTGCTTGTTGTTTTTCCCCCACCCGTGTTTCTCCCCATCCCAGTGTTGGCTACCCTGGAGTTGGGTTATATTAATGGGGGTTCGAGGGCACAGACACCCCATAACGAATGGTGCGGGGCACAGACACCCATAACGGATGGTGTGGGGGGCAGAGCCCCCTGCAAAAATAGAGGAATTTTGTGTTTTGTTTAACTGTTGCTGGATTTCTCCCTTCTGTCCCGGCACTTGCAAGGTATCCCCGGTACTGACAGTGCAGTACATTTCTGCACTGTTTTTGTTTATGACATGATGACCCCATGCCATGCACTCATTGCTGGAAGAACAATGTACCCACCATAGTAATGCTGTTTCTTCTAGTGGGTGTATTAGTGAATCATACAAACCTTCCCTGCCTCCTCCTAGAACATCAATATAAAAGGGTTCTTCAGAACATGTTAAATCAACTGTCACTAAAATATGGTTATTGCTTATGCAGTTTACAATTTTCAGACTTTACAGCTTGGGGAATTTATCATATAGTGATTACACTGCATTTATTATGTTTACATTAATAAGAGTATGTAGCAGACATTAGTTGAGTGCCCCTGCTCTTCTGGTCTTCAGCTGTAACTCTGACATTAGAACATCAGAGTGAGTGTGCTACACCACAGACCTTATTCTAACCCTCATCACTAGGCAAAAACTCGGACTGAGATGCTGCATATGTTTGACTTACTAATGCACCCACTACAGGAAACATCATTACTACAGTACATTGAGTAATTTTTTTTCTTAAAGGGCTGTTTGACCACCCACCCACCCTTTGGAAGCAGCAACCAAGCAAGGAAGAACCCTGGCTTGCAGCACGGCTCTGAACTGGCTGGTCACCCGCCCGCACCGGAAACAGCAGCCAAGCAAGGTACAGAACTGGTTTATAAAGTCGCAATTCTATTGGATTAGGCAGTGTCTGAGCAACTTCTATTGGCTAACTCTCTGGTGAAGGCTATCTTTGTCTCCTTACTAGCCCTGATCTGTAACTTTGGGCTGGCTCTTGAGTCTCCTGTTTGAAATTTTGCACCCCACCTCCAACCTTATTAAATACACACTAACCCTGCCCCCAATTTACCTCCAGCGTTACTCATTGACTGCATAGCCTCTGCTGACCTTTGTGTTATTTAAAGATACAGTGCACATCTATGAAATCTAGGGACCCTTAAAGAACTAGCACTCATTGCCTATCAGGGGGAATCTAACTTCACTGCCTATTCAAATGCTAACTTTTCCTCGGTCACTTTTTGGCATAAAAGTTTGATCCTCCTGCTAAGCACTCCGGTCCCCTTGCCAATATTCTAAGTTCTCCCAATCTGTATTCACTTCACTCATACGAATTACAGCTGAACTATAGCACACCTGCTCTCCTCTGCCCTTCATTGCACTGGGGTGCAACTCACCACCCTCCCTCTCCCTCTTGGGTCATTTAAAACCTACTCTCAGAGACACAATGTTCTGCCTCAAAAAATGCCTGCTCTTTTTTGTATCATTATTGGCACACCTGCAACCAGGAGATCTGACCTCTGACCCTGAATCCATACCTCTCACCATGGTTAGTTCTTCATCACACAGAATTTCAAACTTCTTGCCCCTCTCCATACATGAGTCTCCCACATACCTTGTATTGCTGACCTTAGCACAGTGTAATAAAACCTTCCTTCCCATACAGCGCTCCAAATCTCTACACAAACTACCCTTCTTCTGTCCTCCCTCCCCAGTCCTGTACTTGTCTCCTATTGTTGTCAGATGATGTCGAGTCAAATCCTGGCCATAAAAAGAGGCAAAAAAATCTACCTAATGAGGCCATTATCTGACCCCCTGATCGCTTGCCCTGACTGGATTAAGTCCAAAGGATTCAAAATAGCACACATGAATGTACAAAGTATCAGGGAAAATGGCTGAACTAGAATCATGGTCACAACATTACAAACCAGATATCCTCTGCATAACTGAATCGTGGCTCAAACCTTCCATACTGTCCCATGAGATCACCCTTCCAGGTTTCTCTTGCTTCAGACGAAATCAGGTCACTAAGAAAGGAGGAGGAGGGGTACTAATCTATGCTACAGATGACTTGATTGTCAATGAGCTAACGGATTTAAAGATCAATCCCGCTGCAGAGCACATTTTTATCACAGTTACCCTTGACCAAATCAAGAAAATAACTATAAGTTGCATCCACTTACCTCCTAATTTTGTCTGCCCATGCTGAACTGCTTGGTAGCTTGGACTCCCTCCCTAAGAAAGATACCATATTATGTGGTGACTTTAACGTAAACTGGTTTGGTCCTGTTAAAGCACAGTACCAAACCACTCTTCTGGATGCTAAACTGGAACAACTCCTAGACGATCCCACAAGACTGAATATGAAATCAGGCAGACACACTCTCCTGGACTGGATACTAATACGACGACCTCTATCAAGGCCACTGGAATCCTCCCTGATGCCTCAGTGACAACTCCCTGACCTGCTGCATCTGGAAAAACACCTCCCTGCACCCCCGCTCAAATTTCATGTAACCAGGGACTTAACTAACTTCAATGCTGAAGTCTTTTGTACGAGTCTTGCCTCAGTTGACTGGTCCCCAATAACCTCCCTACCTGACATAAACCAGGCATTACAATATCTGATCAACACTTTTAACTCCATCCTTGACTCCCTTATCCCCCCAAGCTAAAGAGGTCAAAAGGTAATCATTCTCCTTGGCTCACCCAGGAACTGAGGCACCTAATGTATGCCCGTGATAAAGCATGGCAAGCTTTTAAAAAAACTAAGCTCTTATCTGACTGAATTCTACTGCCAGCTCTGCAATAGCTGCAAATATAAACTGGCAAAAGCAAAAAGGAGCTTCTTGTAACCCTGTAGGAATCTCACCTCACTAACCCCAAATGTTTCTGGAAGGAAATCAATGCTCTCCTAAAGGGTAAATGAAGAATTCTCCCACAAACGACAGCAAAAGACTCCATCCTGTCCTCATCTAGGAGATAGCCACAGGACTAAACCTCTTCTTTTAGACCTTGATGCCTACAAAATCAACCTCTCTGGTAATTGTCCTATGCTACAAGCCAGCCACCCTGAGGCTCCATACCCCCCTCTTCCACCTAAAAGCCACCTCCCGAAAGAGGTCCTCAAACATCTGAGGGGTCTCAACCTGGATAGCTTCCCTGGGTTTAACTCCCTACCACCCAAATTCCTCAAACTAGGTGCACCTGCTCTTACCCACCCTATCTCCTGCCTAATAAATAGATCCTTCCTGACTCAATCCATCTCTGACAACAGAAGACTGCTATTGTTGTTCCTGTACACAAAACTGGTCCAACCAAACTCATTGAAAACTACAGACCTATATCAATATTATGCCCTATTGCCAAAATCCAAGAAAGAATTCTATACAATCAACTATGCTCATATCTAGGACAAAACAATGCCCTTACCAGCCACCAGCATGGCCTCCACAAAGCTCATGGGACAGAAACTGCCCTTCTGTGGGTCACCTCTGATATACTCCAGGCTATGGACCAGGGTAATCAGTGCAAAGTTGAAAAGGGTAACCAGTGTGCAGACTGCTGAGCTCTGCGTAGCCATTTTTGCTATAGTTAATCACTTAAGGCTTGAATTGCAATAGGAACCGCTTGCCTGTCCTCATTTCATCGTCTCTTCCCTCTCCTGTACCTGCCCTCCCCCAACTGCTAATCTTTTCGCCATCTACAGACTATTTAATCACCCCTGTCTCTCCCTCTTCTGCAGATTCCACCCCCCTCCCCTGAGGATACCGGAGGTTGTGAGGGCCAGTCCTTGAAGCCCTCCCTGCCACAAGATGCCCCCGAAGCTGAAAAAGGTAATTTGTACCTCTGTCCAGACAGCAGTCGTGACTGCTAGGAAAAGACTGCTCGGCTACCACTGCTTTTTGGCGCCTTTTCAAACAACGGCTGCTAGCGCCCCTTCTCACTGCCGAAAACGCACTGTTGATTTGGTGCTCAGGCTTTGCCCCACTGAACGCTATGCGTTCGGCTCCCCACCTCCCTCACCACCACCCTTGGTTGGCTCTTGAATTTATAGGCAAGGGGTGTCAGGTGATGAGGCGAAATAACCTATCAGCTCACTTTTCCAGCTGAAGGTTATACTAGGTTAACACTAGTGGCCACTGCAATATACCTATCTCTTTCTACATATATTATGTTATCCCTGCTACTAACAGCCCTTCTGACTTCCAGGATCCTTCAACATGCTCAACAACCCCCCCAGAGGCACCCAAACCACACAACCACAACTTTTCCATTTTTCATTTATTTACCTATGATGACCTCAGACCCTGTCTCACCAACATCTCACATGCAAGCCAATCTGATCATGCTGGCTTATACTCACACGCTCTCACTCTAACCCTCACACCCTCACATGCTACACATTGTACCTTAGCACTCCCCCACCCCCAAGATCACAACCCCCACCACCATGGCTAACCCCATAACCATCCACCGCACTTCCTAGCCTTCTATCATGTGTCATTCCCAGTCTCCCAGTTCCTACCTCCAGTGATAAAGCCCCACATCCTACCAATCCCAACGACACTATCCAAACTCTGCAGGTTGGCCCTTCCCATGGCACACACACCTCCTACTTATTAATATCTGGCAATATCCACCCCAACCCAGGACCACCCTGTGCTAAGGCCTCTCCAAACCACCCTAGGGGTAGCCTACTGCTAGCTTCTCTGAATATATGCAGCCTACCAAAAAAACTCACCCCTCTCCAAGGCTGGGTTGCCCAGCATACACCGGACATCCTAGCCCTCTCGGAGACCTAGCTGTCCGATAGAATACCCAATAATGCTGTCTCCCTCAGTAATTATTCCCTTTTCAGGGCCAATAGGGCCAGCAAGAGAGGTGGTGGCTGTGCAATTTATGTTAAATCCTCACTCCATGCCACTGAAGTACACACCCCCACACCACAATATGGCGCCCAGACACTAACAGTTAAACTTAGTTTGGGTTCCAAAATGCTCCACATCACTTCAGCCTATATCCCCCCGAGAAACCAAAAACTCACCTTTTACTCTATCCTCCACACTATCTCCCATCTACCTAATACTAGTGAACTCATCTTAATGGGTGACTTCAGTGTCAACTGGCTATCCCCAGCCTCATCCAGCTTTAAAGACACCGCACTGGCATATGACCTAGCCCAACTCATCACCTCTCCTACCAGAAGGGACAATAGATCCGGGACCTCCACCCTTTTAGACCTTATTTCACCAACAGGCCACGGAATCTCTCCTGCCACGGTGCTTCCTGATTCTATTAGTGACCACTCCCGTGACCTGTAGGTGATCGGGCAAACTGACCCCTGCCCCCCAAAAATCTCCATGCAAAGACTACAAAAAGAGGAGGCCTACAGAAACTCAAAGCCCATCTAGCTACCAGTGATTGGCTCCCCATTTACACCACGCAGTCAGTAGACCTAGCACTCTCACTTTATAACCACTTTTAACAAGGCCTGTGACATTTTTGCCCCCCTCACCAAACAAGTACTGAAAACCAGATCCACCCCTTGGATCACACCCTCACTAACTTAACCTGCTCCAACTGAGGGACAACCTTTGGCACAAGGCCCTTGAATCTCAAAGCACACATGATAGACAGCTATACCAGTGGCCCGCAATAAATGTACATGGGCCATCACGACACGTGAAGGCTATTACTACCAACAAACTCTAACTTCCACTTGGGAGACGGTAAAAAATTCTGGAGCAACATAAAGAACTCAATGGGAAATCCACTCCCACCCCTCCCAACTCACTATAAATGGAGATGTCACACAGGATCCTTCCACTATAGCCGAAGCCCTTAGCTCCGCCTTCTTGGACCTCTCCCATATCCTCCCTCCTAATTTCTTCCACCCTGTCCCCCTCACCCTCCCACAACACACCGTCTAACTCAGATTCACTACCTTTCAGGCTGAGAGTCATCTCCTGCCATGAGGCAAAACATTACATTTCCAAAGCTATCGCCAATTCCCATTACAGCAATGATTCACTAGATCTTAAACTCATTCGGCTGACACTGGATGTCATACTATCCCACCTTACTAAAATTCTCAACCTCTCTTTCTGCCTTGGTCAGTTCCCTTCAACCTGGAAGAGAGCCATAATCACTCCCATTCTGAAGAATGGCGTCCCCACTCACTCAAGCAATTATAGACCGATTTCTATACTTCCACCTCTCTCCAAAGCACTGGAAAAAATAGTCTCGGACCAGATAACAGAACACCTAACTAAACACAACCTTCTCTGCCGGGCTCAGCAGTTTCCGGGCAGGCGATAGCACTGTCACTGCACTTTCTGAGCTCACCTCGTTCATCCATGAGGCCCTAGACCAAGGATCTATTGCAGGTGCAATCTTTGTGGATCTAACCAAGGCATTTGACACGGTCAGTCATGATCTTCTGCTTCGTGTCCTTCCACAGCTGAATGTGGTCCCGGAGACAACTGCCTGGTTCAAGGACTACCTCTCAGGCCGGTCACAGCAAGTCAGGTTAAATACCACCATCTCCTCTTGCAAAGCAGTGTGCTCTGGAGTCCCACAGGGGTCTATTCTTGGCCCTCTTCTCTTCACCCTCTTTTCAAACTCACTTCCCAGGGCATGCAGTGGTCATCTGCTTCTCTATGCTGATGATGCGGTACTATTTTGGAAACACCCTCAATCTGGCGCCCTCCAGCTAGCGCTACAGGGTTTCTTCAGGGAGCTTGAGACATGGTTCGATGAGCACCACCTGATCATCAACTATAAAAAAACTAAATCCATGATCTCTGCGCACCATCAAAGCCCACACAGTCAATCGGCACTCCTAATTAAAAACACACAAAGTGCCCCCCTTGAACACGTCACTAACTTCAAATACCTGGGTATCACATTAGATACCTCCCTCTCCTACGATAGTCACATTCAACATCTCTCCTCAGCTGTCAACGCTAGAGTGGGAATCCTCTACAGACTTAAACACTGCTTACCCACACAGGCCATGCATCTCGCAGTCTCCTCCTCAATCCTCTCCCTAATTGACTATGGGATAGCGATATATGGATCAGCAGAACCCACCGCACAACTTAGTATTAACACTGCCCTGAATAAAGATGCCAACTAGTCACCGGCAGAGACAGATTAACTCATACCTGTGACCTTTACGCCTGACTGGTTGGCTAATCCAACAAAGACTTAAGTACCACACCTGCATCCTTGCAAAAAATACAGCTCCAGCTAGCCCCTGGGCCTTCTTCCCGAATCAGCCCAGACCCCTCAGGCATAATACACGGCTTGCAGCAAACTCCTCATTCCAGGTCCCCACTGTAGAACATCATTGGGCAAAGATCTTTCCCGTACTGCGTGATCCCTTTTGATCAATGCTCTACCTCCCAGCTCTCTCAGACCCATAGCATCTCCCTATTCAAAGCAGGCCTCAAAGCTCACCTAAATGAGTCTGCAAACTGTGACTGTGGCTAGCACTGCCCACCTCATGTGTTCCCAAACCCCCCCTAATAACTGACTCAGGGTCTCCCTAGACCCCATGAATCTGCATTCTACACATCTCTAACAAATGATACCCAGAAAGCTGCCTACCACTGTCTCTGGAAAACTAAGTTAAAGTCTGGACTGCACTGTCAGTACTGTTTGTGAATAATGCTTGATTATGAATGTTTTCTTGTATACTGCTTGTTTATGCATGTATCCTTGTATTTTGTTCTCCCTCCACCCCCTGTAACTGACGTGGAGCCTTTGCAAAAGAGTCTGTGACTCAAAGGATTGTAATTCCGGTTATATGCAAGAATAAATAAATAAATAATGTGACTGGAGCAGTCTTTGTTGACCTGACGAAGGCATTCGACTAAGTCAATCACTCTCTTCTTATCTCCAAGCTTCGATACCTTGGACTAGATAACAACTCTCTCTATCTCTCTCCGGGATCTCAAACTACTTAGAAAACAGGTCTCAATGTGTCAAATGGGCCGGTAACATCTCTACCCTATCTACTATCACAGATGGGGTACCCCAAGGATCAATCCTAGGGCCCCTCCTATTCTCAGTATTTATCAATGACCTGCCTCTGAACTGTGGCAGGGCATCTGTCCAGTTATATGCGGATGATGCCATCCTTTATAGCTCCTACAGTGACGCCTCATGTATCAAAGCTGAATTACCAAATAATTTTTGGACTTTAGAAACCTGGTTTAAAAATAACCTACTAGTTCTAAATATCGAAAAGACTAAAGCCGTATCGCTCTGCCACACCTGTTTCGACACAAGCACCCAGCCACTCCGGTGATCAAAACATCCACTGGCAGTAATGCTTGACAAGCACCTATCCTTCAATGTACACATAACCACCATCACAAAGGCTACTAATCAGAAATTAGACTTCCTCTGTCACACAGCCCCCATCTCTTAAATCGTGCTAGGAGTATGATTGCCTCAGCCACCCTTTTCCCCGGCCTCTTCTCTGGGGCCTCAATAATCCACTCCTCTAAGCCTGGACTTCTGAACACACTCAGTATGGCCTACCACAGGATTGCCTGCTTTGCCACAAAGGCCCCAGCTCGTACCCATCACTGTGAAGTGTTAACACCCTGGGCTGGCCATCTTTAAAGCCAAACTTGACTTCCCAGTGCATGCACCACCTCCCCCACCCTCCAAGTTATGTCAAACATTATTACCCTGAAACTCACTCCTCAAACACTCAGGACCTCACACCTCACACTATTAAATCTACCCAAGAAGGTAGAAGGTTTTCTCCTTCTCAGAACTACAAAAATGGAATGACCTTCCTCACACACTACTCTCATGTAAGTCTCTTCCTCTTCAAAAGACTACACAAGGAAATATTCTACACCTCTGTCTGCAATGGCAACTGTACCTAGATGTCTCCTGGCCACCACTACTCCCACTGCCTACTTTACCTCACCTCCTCTCCTATCCTGGTTGGTCTCACCATATACTACTCTTCTCCTCCTACTTTCCACCACTGCCCTCTATTAATAACAATAGGCCATATGTAATTGGCATCCTCTTATGCTGATGATGCAGCTGTTGTTGACATCTGTTACGAGCTATCACCATTACATATAGCGATACCTAATTTTCAGTGTATGTAAGCACCTATCAAGTTCATCTGTAACTTGCCCTATGTATATTTTACCTACAACACTTGTTACACCATGAATGTATGTTTCAGGACCAGCACATCTGTAATTAATTACCTGCAATTGTGTGTTTTACCTGTATGGAATGTTCTGTTCTGGTCGCCCTGAAAAGGGACTTGTTTGTCTCAATGGGTCTCACCTGGTCATCAAAATTTAAATAAATAAATGTACCAGTCCTAGCACCTTGTGTTGTGAAGCAGGAGACCTGGGTTTGGGAGTGGGCCTTACTTGTCAGCAACGAGGGTGGCCGAGGTCAGGATTCTGTCAGTGCAAAAACTTCCTCAACCAGGAAGGGAAGTGTTGCATTTCTGTGGTACAGTGGCTACTGCAGTGGGCCATGGAAAGTCTACCTTCAGCCACAAGGGAAGGTGTGTTCTCCACAGTAGTGATTTAGACTCAGGAGCAGTACAGATGAGAAGGCATGTAAGGGGAAGATAGGGATAAAAGCAGGACTCAAAGCCCTACCTGAATCTAGGAGATGGCTGAGGCTTTGCCAATCAGGTTTTTCTATAGGTTAAGATGCCAGAATTCATTCATTGTAATATTTACCACTGAACAAAGTGGACGTCTCAGCACTGGGGATGGTTTTCTTTGTTATAAGTGCTCCATTTTTGAGGGGCTGCTCAAGAATGGAGAAGGAGGCGAGGGCCAAATAGGGGTTTGGTAAGGTGGATTACAATGAATTATTATGGCTGGGCGAGGGGGAGGTGGGAGGAGTTGTTTTTCTATGTAAAGGTGGAGGGAAAGGTTATCATTATCGTTCGGGTGCTGCTTGGCCACTGACAGCCAGGCGGGAAGAAGAGTTTTTTTGTTGTTTTTTTTCTGAGAGTGGTGGTGTGGGGTAAATATATTGAGAAAGTTCTGGGTTAGGAAATATGGAAAAATAGATGATGAGGGAAGAAAAAAGACCATTGGTCCATCCAGTCTGCCCATAAACCCTTTCAAACCTGGGGTCTATTGTCAGTGTTCTAACCCATACTATCAAACCAGGATAGCACCAGGGAGATTGGAGGAGGGTGATTGTTATTTATGGCAAAGTGAGTGGAGGAGCTGAGATTAAGCCAAAAATGGGTTATTTGAGAAAGGCACTTTATGTAGTTCTTCATGGGAGGGTTCACTTCACCCGATACAAAATTATGCATAGCGCCACTTTGCCAGCACTTTGCTGGCAAAGTGTGACTACACGTAGACTTTGACAGGTGAAGATTGGCACTTTACCTAGCAATGCCTACACAAAGTAAGCACTTTGCACTGCACAAACTTGGATGAACTTTGCAAGGCAGAAACAAAGCAAAGTTCCCAGACTTCGCCCACCTCTAATCACGTTTCCAAAAATGGTGGCAGTGTGGTATAAAACTACAGTAGACTAAAACAGGGATATCTCCAGACTTCTGCCAGTTGCAAGTAAGGCTGGCACCTCATTTTACACAGACTTTCAAACTGTGTGGGGTACTGTTCATAAATGTTGCCCTTCGAGTTCTTTACAGACGTGCTGATGTTCATTGCACTATGCATGTGCATTTACCTTGCTTCAAGGGACATTTACGCTATAGCTAAATCATGTTGTGGAACATTACTGCCACAGTACAGTGGTGTGTTTGTGATCTATAGTCATGAATGCTGGTGCTGATTTCAGTAATATACTGCAGCTTTCTAAAAAATAAAAATGCAGAATTAGTTTAGTTGCTGTATTGGTCCTTGTAAGAACAGAACCAGGAACAAATGGTTTGATATCCTTTATCGGACCAACATATATGTTACAAAGGAAAACAGTGTTTCAGCTTTTGGATCAACCAAGTCCTTCCTCGGGAGGTTATGCCAGTTGTTTGGAAAATTACATTCTATTAACACCCTGATCATACATAAAAAATCAGAAAGAATTCTCATTGGTTTAAAATAATTTTTTTTTTAAATAACTGAGGTTTAAATAGAAGCAACCAGTTTCTGCCAGCTCATCTGAGACATGCTGCTGTGAAGCAGTCCAAGGTCAAATGTCAACAGAGGCAGATAAGAGGAATCCTTCAAGAGGCCAGACAGTTTCACTAACTTACATTATGAGCAATGCATGAGAGAGTGTGTTATGAATACACTCTAATTAAAACAAGATTTTCAGACATAATACCCACTTAAGTACATGTTTAAAATTGGATACAATTCCATGTTAAAAAGCACTACAAAACAAAAATTTTCTATCTATGATTATAGGTGGGTATAAAGAAAATTTCCTTAGTGTGAACAAACTGTTTCACACATTCATACAGTAACCTATCTGGAGATATTTTCTCTACTATATACTCAACCAGTTAATATAGTCCATACACATTAAAACCTTCAGTGTTGTAACAAGATTTTTACAAGATTATATCAATTGTCGGTATTAGTGCCCAGTAAAACAACCTACCAAGGAACCCCTAGAAAACTATATGCATCCTAATATTATTATAGTTCATTAATGTGTCAGTATATAATTAATCTACTATATGTACAGTAACAGTCTTAGGAATCTGAACCAAAACCTAATGGAATTAACCCCCCCCCCAGGAAAAATCATTATATAGATTACTAGTTGGAAAGAAATATATAGTCACCATATAGTTGAACCAAGAGTCCTAACACACTATAATATCGTTATGTCATGAACCTGAATATAAATGTACCTCATATAACCACAACCCACCACACTCACACACACACACACATAGATTTTTGGTGTGAAACCAACATATTGATAACCAGTTAAAAGGGACCCTATGACCATACAATATTAAAACAAAAACACACTGAAGTCCCATTATATGTCCATTCTTTGTACTAAAGGTCTGTGTAGGGTAATGTGTCATAAAACCCAAATCAATGTTCATGCCATCTAATACCATATTGAGAAGTAAAATAAGTCTGACCTCAAAAATGCCCATCTCTGTTGTGTATTTTTGAAATGTCATTTTAAGACCATTACTGACCTACTGTATCTGAGATGGAATTATCAGTCTGAGAGAAGTGCTGCCCCACTGGTTTGTCAGTCATCTTCATATTAATAGTACTGTATGTCTGTGCAAGTTCATTTTAGAACAGAGAGGTTGCCCTGTCTCTTCCACATACCTGTTTGTGGACAGCTCTTGCATTGAATGAAATAAACAACATTCTGTGATGCACGTGTATAATTCCCCTTTATCCTGAATTGTCTGTTTTATGAAGTAACCTCCTGCAGCATCTGGGCTGATGCTCCGGGGCTGAAAATCATGCACATCAATGAGTGCAGCCTTCCCTCGAAGTTCCCTGACCTGGAGGCATGGGTTGCACTATACAAGCCCCACATTCTGGGACTTTTTGAAACTTGGCTAAGGCCCCACCATGCTGATGCCACTTACCAACTACCTGGATACACCTCCCTGTGTCTCAATAGGCCAGGTATGAAAAAGGGTGGAGGTGTTGCACTGTTCCTTAGGGAACCCCTTTCAGCCAATATTGTCCTCTGCTTGATCCAACCTCACCTAGCTAATGGCTCCTATCTGAACTTACCATGGAAGCTAGCAAGAAATTCTATGTAGACTGCTGCTACAACCTTCCCTCTGCTGGAACTGTGGGCCTTGACAGCTTCCTCACAGGACTGAGCTCCTTATCCCTCATAGAGACACAATTCTCCTCCACGATTTTAATTTAAACGGGCTGAGCACCCACCAGTCTGACTATGCCTCCCTCCTAAAACAACACAACCTGGTCCAAACTATTACACTTCCCACCAGGCAAAACCCATGTACAGGCACTCAAACCTTTCTGGACTGGATCAGTTTACCTCCTCCCACCCACCCACCCTCCACTCTCCTACTCTAAGCCACTTTACTTTATAGCCACTGGATTTGACTGACAACTGTAACTTCCTGTTTGGCAGTAGGAAGGGAAGGATCACTGAGACATGTTAGTTTCATCAACCTTGAAGGAAAAATAATAGCTCCTTCTCCCCCCCCCAGCTGCTGGTGGTCTGAGTCCGAGCAAGGAAGGAGACTACAGAAGAAAACAGGAAGTTCCTGTCCCAGAACAGGAAGGGCAAGAGTTGTAAAGGCACATAGGCAGTAGGAAAGCAGGTGGAAAATGCATGAAGGGAGGGGAGAGTAAGCATACAAAGCAACAGGAGAGGGGACACAAAATAAGACATGATGGGAGTGGTGCAGTGCCACGGCTGTGGGGCAGCAGTGTTCCAGGAGATATTCTGAAGGCTGCAATGCTGTCCTATTTTCAGGCACCTCTCTGGTCTGAGGGAGGAGGTTACCCGTCTCCAGGCTGACCTGGCTCGGTTTCGTGAAACCTCCTCCCCCACCTAGGGACCATCAGGGTCTCCACTGCTACCTCAGAGGTTGCCAAGAAGAAGGAAAGGTTGGACCAAGGTGGGCTCAAGGAGGGAGAGGGTGCTGGAACAGAGGTGCATCCCTGCAGCTGTACCTCTCCACAGTTCATATGCTGTTCTGGCAAAGAGTGGTTCCTCTATGGAAGCACCTGCAGTGGAGACAAGGAGGATGCTGGGAACCTCCACAAAGGAGACCCACAGGAGGGTGGCACAAGACCCCACAGGGGAAGGAAACAACTCCTGGTGGGGGATTCAATCATTAGGGGGGTAGAAGTGGGGGAGGAAGGGGAGAGGGAGGTAAGGTGCCTATCTGGTGCCACAGCTTGGAGGGACAGGAAGTGAATCCTCAGGACTGAAGGAACAGCTGCATGAGGGAGGGAACTGGATGTCATTATCCATCTAGGGACAAATGACCTGGCTAGGAATGGGATCAGAGCAGTGCAAGATGAGTTTGTAGAGTTGTGGAGGGGCCTTAGACAAGCAGCAGATATGGTAACTTTCTCAGAGGTGCTGCCTGCCTATGGCAAGGGTGATGCTAGGGTACTCTGCACCATCAGATTCAATGAATGGTTGAAAAACTGGTGTGGAGCTCAGGGTTTTGGCTTCACTGGGGACTGGGGAGCCACCTGGAGGGATACAGGCCTATGCTGGTACAATGGTCAACATCTGTCCAGGAGGGGAACCAGGATCCTAAGTGATGGGTTTAAATGCTTCACTGGCAAACATTTAAACTAGCCATGAGGGGAGGCACTGAAAGGAGCAGGGAAATCCCAGCCTCCCCCCCCACAAAACATGGTAATTAGCGAGGTAAACACCAAGATAGAGAAGTCATTAGGGAGGAGGACAGGGGTAAATGCAAAAAAAGGTAAAGGCAGTAAGGACAGGGATGAGGCTAAAAGGGGTAAGGAAGCTCCCTGAACTAGTGGCCTTGATGGAAGAGGGATGCCTGGACAGAAAACATTATTGGTTAAAGCAGAAGGAGGCAGGGGAGGCAGTCAGAATAGCAAAGGCCCAAACCGAAGAAAAGATAGCCAACTCTGTTAAGAAGGGGAATAAAACCTTTTATAGGTACATTAGGGAGCGAAGAAAGACCAAGGGAGGAATACTGGGGAGTGAGATACTAACAACAACAGAAATGGAAAGGGACCTGGGAGTAATTATATCAGATGGCCTAAAGGTGGGCAAGCATTGTGAGAAAGCAATAAGGAGGGCTGGGGGAATACTGGAATCCAAAGGGAGAAGCATCACCAGTAGAAAACAGGAAGTTGTTATCCCTTTGTACAGACAGTTGGTGAGACTGTATCCAGAGTACTGCATGCAGTTGGGAACCCCATCTCTGCAAAGAACATAAGGTGTGGAGGCTGTCCAGAGGAGGACAGCAAAATGGTGCAGGGTCTGCACCAGAAGACATACAAAGAGAGACTAAGTAAGCAATAAGACACAACGGGTGTGCATTACAGTGTGATAACCACACTTCTAGGGGTGTAGTTAAGCACAAGGCCAAAGACCAAATGCCGGTCGTCTATAGGAGTGCGGTTATCACACCATAATGCACAACCCTGAGTGTCTTATTGAGCATATAAAATGGCCATTATTTTGAGAAGTTTTTATTTTGAAACACATGTTTAAATAAGTAAAAATGTAAGTGAATCTGTGCCTTTAACATAAAATAGTCCTTCCACTTATCGGTGCTAGATTAAAGTAGCGTTATACAGTGTGTGCCTCCCTGACCACTTAAGCTTCATATTCCCTGCCAGCCATAACAGTTCACAAATGCTGTTTTCCTCTAAGTATGACACATAGCCCTCTTACTTTATTTTATTCTCCTCACTCTGTAGACAAAACTAAAAGGAAGCCATAACAGAGACTTCTCAGTTCCCCGATGCTGCAAGCATGAGGGTGGTTCAAAACTGCTACACTCACTGACAGCATCATGAACTGTTTGCTCTGTCCTAAAAGCTAAACAGCAGGGTGAGGCATTTACCACCTTTTCCCTTTGTTTATATAGTATTATTGCTTACTTTCCTCATTCTGTGTTTTTTCTCTGTTTCCCCACATTCAAGAAATGGAATGTTTATCATGGAATGTTTACCATTGAATACAGGGATTCAAAATTCTGCTCAATTCTACTGGCAGAATGTTTCTCTTCTAGCATACTGTATACACACACACACACAAAAGCCATTTCTGAAGCCACAGACTCAATTATCTCACTGTCAATGAAAGCAGAAGAGATTTTCCTTGTGAACAGGTGTAACCCCGGACCCCTGCCTTTTGCAAAATGACAGGTGGCATGCTGTTGAAGCTGACAGCAGTACCTGGTGGGGACTGGGTTCGGGGAGGACTAGGTTACTCGGCACAGTGGGCCTAGGTTTGGCTACTCTGCACAGGGGCACCCAAGTAAATCCGAACACAGGAAGCAATAACTGTAATGTCCAAAACCAGATATGAGATTCTACAGTGTGGCTTTTATTCACATCCAAACTGAACAAACAAAGCATAGACGGACCCCCACAGGGCTACATTCCTGGTAATGCAGATTAGAGACACAGAACACTTCTTCACAATTCCAGCCATCAGGCTCTAAACCCACCAGGCGCACAGCCCAGACTTGCACGCAGCTTTGGGTACACAGTCCGACTTGTACACTACTTGGGTTTTCCCCACTGACCCAGCTCCCCCGCTGGCCACTTGATCCGCGGTCCATTATGGGAATGAACCAGTCTTCCAATTGGTGGCTCCCCAAACCACCTTAGAGCCTTCGACTCCTAGAGGGGAATTTTCCTTCCATCCCATGTCTGGGTACTTCCCTCATCACTGGCCAAGTGCATGAGGCAAACTAGAAATCCACCGAGCAAATCCATAGAGGTGGACCTGGTTACTAAAGGTGGGGGGGTCTCCCACCTCCAGCTCCCACAATCCATACCCGGCCATTTCTCTGGAAACTAAACAATTCTTTTGAAAGCTTGCCAATGTAGATTACTGGGTAGATGTACGTCACATCTCCTCTACATGTCTTGATTTCCCCTATGTGCTGGACTTGAACATACTTTTACTTTTGGCTAAGCCTATTACTCTAGGCCTCCCACTACTTCAGTAGTCTAATCTCCACTTTAACACAAGTCCAGGGTGAAACATGGGCCCTTTAGAAAGAGCAGAATTCACCCTCCGGTTGCAGGTGCCCCACAGACGAATCACAAAATCTTCTTGTACCCCACACACGTGGACAAAATAAGGCAGCTTCTTCACTAGCAGTAGCCAGGGGGTTGCCCCTGGAAATGCAGGCAAACCTTCCTGCCCCATCCCCTGAGGGATGGAGCACAGAGACCCAAATCAGCGGTCTCCACCACTTTAAAAATAGCTCACTGTGTCTCTCTTTAGGTGGAAACACACACCTTTCCCTAATTGTAGCCCTATTTCAGGGCTGAGGTTCCAAGAGCCTAGCACAGAGCTGCTGTGCTCCTCACACAACAAGCTCCAAACTCCAACTGCCTACAGACTACTGTTCAAACCTCCCAACATTCTACTCTAACTCCCTTCTGCAGATTCCATTGTGGCTCATGCAGCTGCGATAGTTCTATGGTGATGTCATCCCTCAGTCTCAGCTGAGACTGAGAACAGAGTGAGACAGTGTGAAATCCATTTAACTGGAGTTTCACAAGCTACCTTCCCTGCCTACCGCTAGGTCTTACTGGGATTCTAGTAACTCCGGGTAACAAGGAGGTTACACTTGCCCTTGATCAGGAAAATGACTGTCCGCAGTCATTGCTTTCACTCCGGCTATAATATCCCACCCTATGTGCTACCTGCGGAGGAGTGATCAGGCCCTCCTCACATGTGAGAAAGCAGCAGGCAGCACTAAGGGCCTAGAGGCCTTTAGCTGACATATCAGCCTCTAATCTACCCACTTACTATGGATGCCTAGTGGCTCTGGTAGAACTGTCCAGAGCATAGCCCTAATAGCTCAGCACTGCAGTCCCTACGGCCGTTCAGGACCACAGCCTGTCTATCCCGCCTAGCCCTCTAGGTAAAATCTGTCTGCCTCTAACATAGTACCCAAAACAAAAACAACCAGGGGACCTCCCCGACCTTGGGCAACCTGCAACCACACACCAAGACTAATACCATACTATTACATCACTTTACTGCCTCCCTACCCCCACAACCACACTTGTGGAAGGAAAGGGTTAAAACACTAACAACAACAATAACAACCACAGTACTTTAAATTACTACACACTAAAGTACTAATAAGGAACTCTGATGAGCCCCTCCTCCTCTTCTTGTCTTCTCTTCTATCTTCTTCAGGAACACCTGCAAGAAAAAGAAAGACAATACACACTCCTAATCTGCATACACAGTCTACCTAAACCCCTACCATCAAAACACTGAAGAATCCCAAAAAGAATTTTTTTTAGAAAAGGTAGAAAAACAGTATATACACTAGAAAACAGTAGAAAAACAATGACATTATTTACAATACACATTTGGGAGATGGAGTGCCCTAAAAGTCCCAACTAGTGACCACAGTGCCTGAAGGCTAGTCCATTAAAGAGTCTCTCCTGGGCCGGAGCCTGGTGAAGCACAGTTCTAGCAGGCCAAAGTCCCGAAGGGGAGAGTCTTTGAGGACAGTTCACACATTCTGGAGTCTGCTAGTGTAGGGTGTGTACTGCAATGTCATAAAGATAGAAAAGGTCAGACTTACCAGCCCCTTGTAGAACAGAAAATCTGAACTGACCTGCTCCTCAGCCGAAGACTCTTCCTGGCAGCATTTCTTCCGATACTGCTGGGAGGACGTCTTCTGGGAACCACAGGAGGGTACATCTGGGAACTGCTGGGTTGATGTCATCTCTGGAGATGGAACCTTAGAACAGGAACAAAAAGGAAAACAGCTGGTCTGACATCATCCGATTACCAGGCGATGGCTCAGGATACAGCTGGGCTGGTGTCCTCTCTGGATCTGAAGTCATCTGGTGGGCCAGTTGATGGATTTTGGAAAGGCCAGTACACTGTAGAACTGATGAATGTGGGGCACCTGAATCCTGGATGTCCATACTGGTGGATCAATAAAGGCACTTCAGAGGCTGGTGTGGCAGTACTGACTACCACTGCTCGGCTTTCCATTTAGTAGGCACGGGCACATTTGCTGGGAGGTCCTTGCATTGAGGCCAATAGTACCGGGGGCTAAGAGCTTGAATTATTACCCCATCTGGGCACACATAATTCACACAATGGAAGGTTTCACGTCCCTCTCCGTCCACTATTTGCACTCTGTCCATAAACAGTGTCCTGCCTCTCTTCCACTGGGTATATTTCTCCTGAAACAGTCTGTTTCTGACATGCTTGTTTGCACCAGGATGCACACATTTCATTGCTTCGGCTCAGATCCAGGATTTCCTGCTGTTCTCAATCTCCTCCCAGACTCTCCGAGGAAAGGTAGGAAAGATCATCCCATAGATCTCATTCGCCTTCCTACGAACCAGTCTCTCCTCTTTACTAGCTTTGGTCAACCTGAGACCACTGGCTTGGCTTGGGGGCAGCCAGTCCTTGTTTTGCCAGCTACGCATCCTTAACGAGATTAAAACGGATCCCTGACTCTTCTTCTTGCATAGCCAGGGCAGTGGCATCACCACTCTCTTCCATGCATTCCTCCAAGGCAAGATCTTGAGGCTGTGTACCCGTTCCTTTTCACAAGGCCACAGGTTCCCCTCATCTTCTTCCTCACTAAGGATCTGAGCCCAGGAGTGAGCAGTCGTCCTCACTCCTGAGACTATCCGCTCATCACTAGCGCAGAGGTTGACACCTTCCCATTCAAAGGCCTCCTGCATCTCATCTTCATCTATGAGACTTGGGCTAGGCAACCCCTCCAGGGGTCTACTGATGCTTTATCTGAACTTTCCTTCTGAGGTCCAGCATCCAAAACTTCAACATCTGGTTCTGTCCCTAAATCTGCACCCTCTAGCTTTGTGCCACACTCCCCCGAAGGGCCTTCTTCAACAGGCTCCGCCTGGTGCTATGTGCTGCCAAGTGCAAATTCCTGAACCTTTGTCCATGTGGGAGCCAAATGAATCTGGGGCACTTTGTACAAGCCATATTTCTCCAGGCACCCAGAACAGTGAGGTATCATGAAGATGTCCCTTCCAGCATTCAAGCATATTTGACACACATGCACTGGATATTCAGGAAACGCCACATGAGGAGGCAGTTGTCCCCCATAGCACCACTTTTCAATGTCCCTTAGTCTATTTACTGCTGCTGTTACTGCAACCCGGGCATGATCCGGGTAGCAAGATGATCCTGAGGCCATAACTGCAGGGAAAACAAACAAAAGCTCACTGTAACTGAAAGTCCCGCTTTACTGAACACCTTCTTTACTTTTAAAATGGCTCCACTGCTGCTGTGTTTACTTTACTACCCCACCCTGTAATGGCGGCGGCAGCACTCCTGTGTATCAACATTCAGAAATTGGGTCAAGCCACTGCGCATCCGATTTACACACACTACTGATAACATTTGCTCAAACTGCACAAACTTGCACTGTTCTCTTTCTAACACATTTACATGATTTTCCATGGACTTTTCACTTGCTGGAAACATTTCTTCAGTTCACAGTCCCTTAAAGCCTCAGGTTTTTAAGCACAGGATTGCCTGTAAACTAGTGCTGCACATTTGGCTACAACTCACAGTCTCTCTCTGGCTTTAAAACTTTAAACTGATGCTGAACTCATAACTATGCACACAGATAATGGCCTAGCAGACTTGCACTTGCTGGTAGAACTTGACACAGTCGTTACTTGCAAAGCAACTACACTGCTGCACATATATTTAGCTGGTTTTTGGCAGAAAATCACTGTTTGAGCAACTTTTACTGTTGATACTAACTGTTATCAGTAGCTGTTAGCTGTGATGGGAAAACGGCTTGCAGCTAGTCTTGGAGGCCTCAGAAGGAAAATGGGTGGGCAATCCTGCCGATCGTCCTCTCGATCACCACACTCACAATTCAGATGATCGATAAGCGGGTTGAGCCCAATTTTAACAAAACAGTCTATTTTTGGAAGTTTTACAGTGCTTTTTAACCACCGCGATGCTCCTCCACAAGCCAATACACGTACTCCACTCACACTCCCTCTCGAATGCTGGGGCAGTCACTGTAAAGCTGGCTGAGGGGCGGGACTGATTGCAGCCTCTCCAATCACACGACACCATGGAAATGAGCCTCTTCTTCCTCGCGAGTGCTCTTCTCTTCACGGCGATCATCGAGCAGGCAAATTTAAACTGCAGAAACTGCTTTTTTTTTTCAACTGACTCCACGGCAGAAACCCGTTTCCAACCATTTAGCATGCCCATTTACACCTGCAAGTCTCTCAGTTCATTCAAAAAGCATTTCCAACATCCAGGGCACAATTTCCCTGTTGCTACCCCTAGTCTTCCACACTTTTCTTTATCACACACAGTTCTTTTTTTTTAAAAAACAGGCAAAAACGCTGTAAACATTTGATGCAGGACAAGTGCACACTCTTTTAGCTTTACTGCTCCTTGGTAAACAGTTGGCATATTAACAGCAGCATAAGATCCACAGCACACAGCAAAACACTAGTTAACTTGCTTCAGCTTTTTGGGCTACCCACTGCCAGATAGCCAAAATGCTAGCCCCTTGCCCAAGCACCTTCCTCCAGAATTAAATCCAAAGTGGTGCCTCCATTTTTGTAACCCCGGACCCCTGCCTTTTTGCAAAATGACAGGTGGCATGCTGTTGAAGCTGACAGCAGACTTGGTGGGGACTGGGTTCGGGGAGGATGAGGTTACTTGGCACAGGGGGCCTAGGTTTGGCTACTTCTGCACAGGGGCACCCAAGTAAATCCAACACAGGAAGCAATAACTGTAATGTCCAAAACCAGGAATGGGATTCTACAGTGTGGCTTTTATTCACATCCAAACTGAACAAACAAAGCATAGACAGACCCCCATGGGGCTACATTCCTGGTAATGCAGATTAGAGACACAGAACACTTCTTCACAATTCCAGACCTCAGGCTCTAAACCCACCAGGCACACAGCCCGGACTTGCACGCAGCTTTAGGTACACAGCCCGACTTGTACACTACTTGGGTTTTCCCCACTGGCCCAGCTCCCCCGCCAGCCACTTGATCCACGGTCCATTATGGGAATGAACCAGTCTTCCAATTGGTGGCTCCCCAAACCACCTTAGAGCCTTCGACTCCTAGAGGGAATTTTCCTTCCATCCCATGTCTGGGTACTTCCCTCATCACTGGCCAAGTGCATGAGGCAAACTAGAAATCCACAGAGCAAATCCAGAGGTGGACCTGGTTACTAAAGATGGGGTTTCCCACCCAGCTCCCACAATCCATACCCGGCCATTTGGAAACTAAACAAATCTTTGAAAGCTTGGCAATGTAGATTACTGGGTAGACGATGTCACATCTCCTCTACATGTCTTGACTTCCCCTATGTGCTGGACTTGAACATACTTTTACTTTTGGCTAAGCCTACTACTCCAGGCCTCCCACTACTTCAGTAGTCTAATCTCCACTTTAACACAAGTCCAGGGTGAAACATGGGCCCTTTAGAAAGAGCAGAACTCACCCTCCGGTTGCAGGTGCCCCACAGACGAATCACAAAATCTTCTTGTACCCCACACACGTGGACAAAATAAGGCAGCTTCTTCACTAGCAGTAGCCAGGGGGTTGCCCCTGGAAATGCAGGCAAACCTTCCTGCCCCATCCCCTGAGGGATGGGGCACAGAGACCTGAATCAGTGGTCTCCACCACTTTAAAACTAGCTCACTGTGTCTCTCTTTAGGTGGAAACACACACCTTTCCCTAATTGTAGCCCTATTTCAGGGCTAAGTCTCCAAGAGCCTAGCACAGAGCTGCTGTGCTCCTCTCACAACAAGCTCCAAACTCCAACTGCCTACAGACTACTGTTCAAACCTCCCAACATTCTACTCTAACTCCCTTCTTCAGATTCCATTGTGGCTCATGCAGCTGCGATAGTTCTATGGTGATGTCATCCCTCAGTCTCAGCTGAGACTGAGAACAGAGTGAGACAGTGTGAAATCCATTTAACTGGAGTTTCACAAGCTGCCTTCCCTGCCTACCACTAGATCTTACTGGGATTCTAGTAACCCCAGGTAACAAGGGGGTTGCACAGGTAAAATAAAAGGGGGATTTTTCACTGTCAGCAAAGAAACAGTTGTAATGAATACTACAAACAAAACTTATTGTTTCAGATTTGTTTATGTGTATAAGGAGAGTGTGATTGTAACCCCTAGGTTTGGGGAGAAAATCTATTTGCTCAGCATTATGCTAGTTTTGTACCTCTGGCAGTGGTACCCAAGTAAATCCGGACACTGGAAGCGATAACTGAAATGTCCAAACCAGGAATGGGATTCTAGAGTGTGGTTTTTATTCACTTCAACACAGGAATAAAAAAGCAAAGATGGACCCCCACAGGGCTAAACTCACTGGCAATGCAGATTTACAGAGGACAGAGCACATCTTCTTCACTACATGAAACCCTCAGGCTCTGAACAAAACTGGGCTCACACGGCCCAAACTGGTACTCTTCTCTTCTCTTTGATTCCTTGACATGGCACCCCGGCCAGTACTAGGACACTTTTCCATATAGCATGGAGTTTGACAGTGGCTCCCTAAACCACCCAGGAACACTTTCTAGCTCTAAAGAGAGAAACTCCAAAATCCCATGTCTGGGTGCTTTCTGCAAACACTGGTCAAGTGCCTGGGAGAAAGCTATAGGTGCCCAAACTGAACCAGTAGAGATAAACCTGGTTACTCCAGATGGGGGTCTCCCACCTCTTGCTCCCAAATCTATACTGCCATTCATTTGGATACAACACCTTTCTTCGAACTACTGGTTGTAGATGCTATCTCGAAATGTTTGCCACATTTAACATTCTACTCTGTATTCAGGTAGTGTCCTGACTTAAAAGTTCTGTTAGTGGCTATGTCCATTCCCTAGACCCCCACTGTTTCAGATGCTTCCAAGCCATACACAAATTAAAGCACTGTACTTGGCTAGTCTTCTCATGACCCCACAGTAGGCAGATACTTTTACACTAATCTCTGTCTTGGTGAACATAGGCTTTATAACAGAGCAGACTCACCATGGTATGCAGGTGCCCCAGGGCTTCTTTCAAAGGAAACACAAATTCTCTGGTACTTTCTGTACACTCTTCACTTTCAGGCAGCATTTCCCTTTCCAGGCAGGGCCAGGGGATTGCCCCTGAAATGCTGGAATTCCCCCCATCCCTCCAGGGATGGGGCACTGGAACAACACTTGGAACGGTCTCTACCACTTTCTTCTGGTCTCTTCTGTGTTCCTCTCTGGGGTGAGAACACACAACCCACTTTCTGATGCAGCTGTATATCAGAGCTAGGCTCTGAGGGGCTGCCAACTGCAGCACACCTCTTCATCTCTCTGCTCCCTCTCAGACTCTCCCCTGAAGACTGCCCTCTGAAGACTGACTTGAATTCCCCAATGTTCTACAGCTAACCCCAGCAGTCAGCATTCCATTGTGGCTTATGCTGCTGAGAGAATTCTGTGGCGATGTCATCACTCCAGCTCAGCTGAGATTGAGGACAGAGTGAGACAGTGTGAAACCCATTTAACTGGTATCTCCCAAGCTGCCTTTCCCTGCCTGCCACTGGTTCTAAGTGAGATTCTAGTAACCCTGAGGAACAAGGGGGTTACACCCACCTCAGCCAGGAAAATGATCAACCGCGAGTCATTACTTACCCAGCCCAGGCCATCCTACCCTATGTGCTACTTACAGAGGGGTGACCAGGCCCTCTCCTACCATGTGCCAGGCACAGGCAGGCAACACTAAGGGCCCAGAGGCCATTGCGATGCATCAGCCTCTACTCTATGATCTTGAACTGTGTTACCCAGTGGCCCTGGAAGAATTTTCCAGAGCATAGCCCCAACAGATCAGTATTGCAGCCCTACGGCCGGTCAGGACCACAGAGTGTCTATCCCCAACCTCTAGGGAAAACTCATCTGACTAGAACACAAACTACTCCAAACAGGGGAACCTCCCCCATCCCTGGACACCTGCAACCAAACCAAGGAGCTAACGCTACACCTTAAGCATTATACTCCCACACTCCCCCACAACCATACCTGTGGAAGGAAAAGTCAACACATGTTATCAACAACACTGTACTTTAAACACAACTACTTTAAAGCACATGAGGAACTCTGATGAGTCCCTCACTCCTCCTCTTCTTGTCTTCTCTCTTGTCTTCATTAGGATCACCTGCAAGAGAAAAGACAAAACAACCCCTAATCTGCAAACACAGTACACTATCTAACCCTTACAATCAAAACACTGGAGAATCCCAAAAATATTTTTTAGAAAAGTAGAAAAATAGTAACATTATTTACAATACACATTTTTGGGGGAGATGGAATGCCCTCAAATGTCCCATCTAGTGACAACAGTGCCCAAAGGCAAGTCCAAGAAAGAGTCTCACCTGGGCCAAAGCCCGGTGAAGCACAGTTCTTGAGGACTGTAGTCCCGAAGGGGAGAGTCTTTGTGGACAATTCAAACAGTCTGAAGTCTGCTAGATGTAGGGTGTGTATTGCAATGTCAATAAGATAAGTAAAGTCTGGACTTACCAGTCCCTTGAAGAACTAAATTGATACAGAGCCTGGATCTCCAGCCAAAGACTCTCCCTGGCAGCATTTTTCAGATACAGTTGGGTGGACATCTTTTGGAAAATGACAGGATAGCACGTCTGGAAACTGCTGGGTTGATGTCATCTAGAGATGAACCCTGAACAGGAAAAAGCAGCTGTTCTGAAGTCATCCGAAATCCCAGGTGATGAATCAGGACAGCTGGGATGGTGTCCTCTCTGGATATGAAGTCATCTGGAAGGCCAGGTGATGGAATCTGGAAGACACACTGCAAGGCTGATGAATCTGGGGCACCTGGATCCTGGAATACCAGTCTGGCAGAACAACATAGGTACGGCAATGGCTGGATGGCAGCACTGGCTACCAGTGCTCTGCTCTCCACTTGGTAGGTATGGGCACATTCACAGGAAGTTGTTTGCATTGAGGAAAGTACCACTAACGGGTCAGGGTGCAAGAATTATTACCCTGTCTGGGTGCTCATAATTCACATTGCAGAAGGTTTCATGGTCTCTCCATCCACTGATCTGTACAGTGTCTATGAACAGTGTCCTGCCCACTTTCCAATATTTGAATTTCTCTGAAATTACTCTGTCTCTGACAAATCGACTTGCACCAGGATGCACGTATTTTGTTCCCTCTTCCACTAGCCAGGATTTCCTGTTTCTTTCAATCTCCTCCCAGACTCTCCAAGGAAAGGTAGGAAAGGATATCCCATAGACCACATTCGCCTTCCTATGAACCAGTCTTTCCTCTTTAGTACACTTGGTCAACTTAACACCTCTGGCCTGGCTTAGGGGTGGCTAGTCCTGGTTCTGCCAGCTACGCATACTCAGTGCGATGTAAAATGAATCTCTGACTCCTCTTTGTGGGGACAGGGCTGTGGAGTCACCAATCTATCCTTCTTTTTGCTCCTCCGAGGCAAGAGCCCGAGGCTGTGGACCAGCACCTTCTTCATAAGGGCACATAGGTTCCCCCTCCTCTTCCTTGCTGTGGATCTGAGCCCAAGAGTGAGCAGACGTCCTCACTCCTGAGAAGGTCCACTCTTCTTTGGGTGCGGAGGTTGACACCTCCCATTCAAGAGTCTCTCTCATCTCATCTTCTCCGATGAGACTAGGCTTGACCCTCTCCCCACGGATCTGCTGATGCTCCTTCCGCATCTGTCTCTCTGTCACCCGACTCGGATATATCAGCACTATTTTGCTCTGCCTGTAGATCTACATCCTTTTCCTTTGTGCCATGTACACGGGACAGCTGGTTCTGATTTCAATGATATTTTTTGCAAAATAAAATATGTAAGTGAATGTCTGTCAGAGGAAATACTGCCTTGCTGAAATTGACATATCAAACCCCCCAAGGATAAGTTCAAAGGGCAGGAGGTAGCTTAAACTGCAGATATCTGAAATACAATTTCTTTGTTAAGTGTTCTTTGAAGCTCTGGAAATAAAATATCCATTCATGACGTCCTCAGGGAAATCCTTTGATTTGCACTAGATGTCATGGAGGAAGGAGAATATGCATGTGTTTGGGTGTCTCCCAAGATAGCAAGTAAATACATCAAGAGACTTTGATGTCTGGGTGAAGCAGGTCCCAGACCAAATAAGGAAGTCCAATATGCATTTGCTTGGGGTTATCCAGTGAATTACATCAAATAGGCTTTGATGTCTATGTGAAGCAGACCCAGATCGGTTTTGGCAAGTCACATTTATGTCACCTATTATTTTTAAATATCTAGTAGGACATCCTGTGTTATAAAATATAAATTTTAATACACCAAGGCAGAGTTAGGTGACCTCAGAGAGAAGGCCAGCTCAAGACTGCTTTTAAAAATACGGAGCAGACCTTACACGTGACATTCATTTCCTGACTGAGAAAAGAGGAACATCGAAGCACTGAAAGATTAAAAGAGTAAGGACCTTAGATAAGACCAGTCTGAGAGTATGTGTTGTAGGAATTTGCACTTTTAAACCTGTTTTGTTTTTAAGGCTGTATGTGTTGGGATATTCTGTTCTGTATTTTACTGTTTTCCTATTTTTACCTATTTTAAAGTAAAGATATATATATATTTTAAAAACAGAAACTGCTTGGTGTGCCTTGAAATTTCTTTTTTATATAAGTGAAGCTAGATGGTTATAGTTGACACTGTGCATGGGCTTATTGTGGTACCAAACTTGGGAAACAGGTCAGAGTTCTTAGGTTTTGCATAGAGTTCTAAGGGTTCATTTTGAAATACCTGGTTAGTGTAGGCAAAGATATCTGGCCCATCGAAGACAGAATTATCTTAGCCTGAAAACTGGGTAATGCTAACAAGAGGTTATCAGTTTGAATCCTTCCAGAACTTGGGACTAAGGATTCGAACTCACAAAACAGACAAGAGGGTTACCTTTGTTCTGTTAACTGTTCACCACGCTTTCCAGAGGTTGGCACTTTGGGAGTAGAGGGCTGACCTGTTGAGTGGATTTGTGACAGACTGGTGGCAGTGGTGGGATTGACAGTGATCTGGAGGGCCCTGACGCTAGTGCTAGGGACCCAAGTTCAGTGACTGAAGGGGACCTGTCCCATGCCTTGGGACTGTGTGAGGGGTTTGCAGCCACTCAGAGGAGTGACCCTAGTTTAGAGAAGCTGAGGGCTTGGGCAGACTCTGACAGAACACAGGGAGGTGACAGCAGACATAAGGTTTATTGGGAAAATGTACTTATGTATACTCAAGCAGTACAGACAGAGGGAGGGATGCTAGGCAGGCAGCTTGTCATTCCCCAGGGGTATCGTGAGCAGTTGCTCAAGATTGCATATGATATTCCCTTGTCTGGTCATCTGGGAATTGCGTACACTATGCAGCAGTTGGCTCAGAATTTCTGCTGGCCTAACTACACCCAGCAGGTGAAGGAGTATTGCAGGTCTTGTCACCGGTGCCAAGAACTAGGGAAGGTGGGCAAGAAAACCCAAGCCACCCTGATTCCATTGCCCATAGTGGAGGAGCCATTCCTGAGGGTGGGAATAGATATTGTGGGGCCTTTAAATACCCCCAGCTCCTCAGAGAAGAAATTTATCCTGACTTTGGTGGATTATGCCACCCAGTACCCAGAGGCAGTTGCCCTATCCTCACTGAGGACAGACAAAGTGGCAGGTGCCTTACTTGGGATTTTCTCCCATGTTGAGTTTCCACAGGAGGTAATCACCGATCAAGAGGGTTCCTTCATGTTGGACCTGATGAAATGGTTATAGGGAGAAGTGTGTGTGGTGCAGAGATGCACGACATCAGATCACCCACAAGCCAATGGACTTGTGGAACAATCTAATGGTACCCTAAAGTCAATGATCCAGGCATTTGCTAAACAGCATGGGGAGGGACTGGGAGAAATATCTTTCCCCACCTGTTGTTTGGATACAGGAAGGTGCCGCCCCAAGAGTCGGCAGAATTTTCCCACTTCAACGCTTATATGGACACCTGGTAGTGGGCCCCTAGACTTGATCCAGGAAGACTGGGAAGGCAAAGCTACCCAGGGAACTTCCATTGTGATTACAGTCCTTAGGTTTAGGAAAGGCTGAAGGAGCTTATGGGGACAGCCCAGAAAGCAACTGGCAGCTGCCCAACAGAAACAAAATGGCGTGGCGACCTCAGAGCCAGAGCTCACCACATGGTGGGTCAGGAAGTCATGGTCCTTATTCCGGTCTGAAAGACAAGCTGTAAGCTGAGTGGGCAGGACCGCATAAAGTGGTTAGAAGGTAAATGACGTGAACTACATTGTGGAGTTACCTGGACCAAGACAGACAGACAGAAAGGATGTACCATGTCAACATGATGAAGCCATATGCAAATAGGGGTGACATGGTGTTCACGGTGTGTAGTCATGGGAGGGGATGGATTAAGGAGACCCTTCTGGACTTGCTGAAGACAGTAAGCAAGAGTCCTCTGTGGAGGCCGTAAATTGTCTCCCAGCTGACCCAGGCCAGATCCAGAAAGTAAGGGAGGTTTTAGCAGACTTTGCCCCCTTGTGTACCACCAAGCCTGGACTAACCCCCTTAGTGACACATGATGTGGAGACAGGGACACAGACATCCATACAGTGGACAACATATCGGGTGTCAGAGGCTGTCCAAAAGGACATTAGGAGGGAAGTGGAGGAGATGCTGGATTTAGGGGTAATCCAGAGATCTCACAGTCCCTGGGCCTCACCCATAGTCCTTGTACCCATGCCAGATGGCTCGACTCATTTCTGTGCAGACTATCATGGACGGAATGCAGTCACTGAGTCAGACACCCAGCCGATGCCCTGATGGACAAACTCCTGGATAGGTTGGGTGGAAGAACTCGCTTATGACCATTGACCTGACAAAGGGGTATTGGCAGGTAGAGTTGACGGACAGAGCTAGGGAGAGGGCAGCCTTCATCACTCTGATAGGCTTATTTGAGTTTAAAGTAATGCCTTTCGGAATGAAGAATGCCCCAGCCACTTTCCAAAGGTTGGTGAATCAGGTGTTACATGGTACTGAGGAGTACGCTGTGACGTACCTGGATGACATTGCCATCTTTAGTACCAGCTGGGCGGAACACCTATCCCACCTTAGGGAAGTGCTGGGTAGGAAGCTAGAGGGCTGGCTCACTCGTCGTGCCGAGAAGTGCCAGTTGTGCCATGAGAAAGGTGGCATACCGGGCATGTGGTAGGGCCAGGGACAGTTCCGTCCGGAATCAAATAAAAATAGAGGTAATCCAAGCATGGTCTGGACCAGAAACTCAGAAGCAGGTCAGGAGTTTTCTTGGGACAGCACGGTACTATAGAAAATGTGACCCAATTACAGTGCCCTGGCTGCTCCTTATCTGACCTGACAAAGAAAAGGATGACCAAGAAAATTACCTGGGGCCCAGCCTGTGAGGAAGCTCTTTTCCAACTAAAGGAGGCACTGTGCAGTGCTCCTGTTTTGGCAAGTCCTGACTATAGCAAACCTTTATAGTTCAGACTGACGCCCAGACGTGGGTATTGGGGCAGTACTGAGTCAGACATCCAGCCAGGGAGGTATCACCCACTAGCCTACCTGAGCAAAAAAGTTATTTCCCAGGGAGCAGACATACCCACGGTGGAAAAGGAGTGTCTTGCCATAGTGTGGGCCCTAAAGAAACTGGAGCCATACTTGTATGGACAGTATTTTTTGGTAGATTGACCACAACCCCCGGTTTGCTGATGCAGATGGGGAGAAACAATGGTCGATTGCTGTGATGGAGTCTTACTTTGCAAGGATATGACATGACCATTCACATAGGGTTGAGTGACCAATCAGAACTCAGATGGGCTGTCTCGTGTGTATATGAGGAGTGAACTGATTGGGAAGCTCATCCTTGCAGGGATAGACCCCCAAATTCAGTCTAGGTGGGGAGGATTGTGGCACGTGACAGCTGGTTCTGATTTCAATATGATATTTTTCTGCAAAATAAAATATGTAAAGGAACGTCTGTCAGAGGAAATACTGTCTTGCTGAAATTGACACATCAAACAATTCTGTGGGATAAGATCAAAGGGCAGGAGGTAGCTTAAACTGCAAATATCTGAAATGCAATTACTTTATTAAGTTTCTTTGAAGCCCTGGAAATAAATATCCATTCATGACGCCCCTCAGGGAAACTTTGATTTGCAATAGGTGTCATGGAGGAAGGAGAATATGTATGTTTGGGTGTCTCCTCAAGATAGCAAGTAAATACATCAAAGAGATTTTTGATGTCTGGGGTGAAGCAGGTCCCAGACTAAATTAGGAAGTCCAATATGCATTTGCTTGGAGTTATCCAGTGAATTACATCAAAGAGGCTTTGATGTCTATGTGAAGCAGACCCCAGACCGGTTTTGGCAAGTCACATTTATGTCACCTATTATTTTTTTAAATATCTTAGTAGGACATCTTGTGTTATAAAATATACATTTTAATACACCAAGTCGGAGTTAGGTGACCTCAGAGAGAAGGCCGGCTCAAGACTGCTTTTAAAAAATACTGAGCAGACCTTACACAGTGACATTCATTTCCTGACTGAGAAAAGAGGAACATCGAAGCACTGAAAGATTTAGAAAGTAAGGACCTTAGATAAGACCAGTCTGAGGTATGTGTTGTGGGAATTTGCACTTTTAAACCTGTTTTGTATTTACGGGTTGTATGTGTTGGGATATCTTGTTCTGTATTTTACTGTTTTCCTATTTTACCTATTTTAAAGTAGATATATATATTTTAAAAACAGAAACTGCCTGGTGCCTTGAAACTTCTTTTTATAAGTGAAGTTAGATGGTTATAGTTGATGCAGTATGGGTTTATTGTGGTACCAAACTGGGAAACAGGTCAGAGTTCTCTAGGGTTTGTATAGAGTTCTAAGGGTTCATTTTGAACTACCTGGTTAGGTGCCCGTAGGCAAAGATATTTGGCCCCCAAAGACAGAATTATCTTAGCTCGACAATTGGGTATGCTAACAAGAGGTTATCAGCTCTGAATCCCTCCAGAACATGGGACTAAGGTGATTGAACCCACAAACAGACAAGAGGGTTACCTTGTTCTGTTAACTGTTCTATAATTCCCCACGCCTGAGGTTGGCACTTTGGGGAGTAGAGAGCTAACCTGTTGAGTGGATTTGTGACACCACACTCTGCTGGGTTCCCCCAACAGGCTCCACCACCTGGTGCTGTGTGCTGCCAACTGCAAATTCTTGAAGCTTTGTCCACGTGGGAGCCAAACAAATCTTGGGTGCTTTAGTTAGGCCATGTTTCTCTAGGCAACCAGAACAGTGAGAAAACATGAAGATGTCCCTTCCAGCCTTTAAACACATTATGCACATTAACTGGATATTCAGGAATCACCACATGAGGAAGCAAATGTTCCCCGTAGTAACATCTCTCAATGTCTTTCAACTTTGTTAACTTTCTTTTCATATCATAGCCCAGTATGATCCAGGTAACGGGCTGATCCCGGCCATGACTGCAGAGAAAACAAAAGCTCACTGTTATCTCAAGTCCCACTTTGTTGGAAAAAACTTTTACAAAATGGTTCCCCGTTGCTGTGTTTACTTTACTACCCCACCCTGTCATGGTGGCGGCAGCACTCCTGCCTCATCAACATTCTGTTTCTGACTCATGCTACTGTGCATCCGCTTTTACACGCTTTTCTGATAAAGTTCACTCAAACTGCATAAACTGAAACTGTTTTACCTCTCTATCTATATCTATATGATTTTTTACAGGACTTTTCGTTCTTTTAAATCACTGTTCTTGCTTAAAGTCCCTAAGTTCACAGCATTTCATTGCACAGGATTGCCTGTTTTTGTTGCATCTATCATACAACCCACAGTCCTCACTTTGTTTTGAAAATCATACAGTTGCTAAACCCACAATTATGTCTCACAGTCTAATGCACAGAATTCTTGTTTAGCTTGATTAACCTGACATAGTCCTTCTTGCAAAATAATCACACTGTTACACAGATTGAGCTGGCTTTAGTTAAAATCACACACAGTTTGAATTTCATCTTACTAGGGCTAGCAAATCACAAATCTTATCAAAGTCAGTCCTCTGAAGTCCCATATTTTGCCTTGGAATGGGCTGATTTAGTTCTAGTGGCCAAACTGAACCATACCATGTGATGGCACTGGCCCCAGACCTTCTACCTAGAGATCTGTGATCCTTTCCCTGTTAGTCAGTACTAGATTAGGATAGACCTGTTCTTGTGGATTGTTGAACAGTTGTTGAGGTCCTCCCATCCAAAATCCACTTGTGTCTAGTTCAACAGATGTTCCTATAGTATTGACCAATCTGTATCTGGCATATTGAAGTCTCCATTATCAGAACCTCCTTTAGCTGTCATGTTTTGTATATCTTCACGATTGTAATATATCATCCCCTGGTCTGGAGCCCTCTGGATGCCCAGCAAATATGGCTGTCCATTTCTGTTTCAGGGTGACCCAGTTCTTCTGGCTCTTATGTAATACAATTTGTAGCTTGATGTTTCATTGACATAAAGACCATAAAACCCCTCCTTGCACCTCGATCTCTTCTGAACACTACATAACGGGTAGTGAAGTCTCAAGGCCATTGATTAACCACAACTGCGCTAATGACTACTATCATTTAGCCTCTTCATCCTGCAGGTCTGTGATCTGTTTCAGACTGCATGCATTTGTGTACATGATTTTCATTGACGATTATATTAGTTGTTGGGTGAGGCCCGCATTTCCCCTGCATGTCGATGGGGGCCGGACCTTTTCCTTACCTGGTGATGCAAGGACTAAACTGCTGAACTACCGTTTGATCACTAGTTGAGGGGAAGTATTCTGTTCAATATATAGGTGCACCCCCTCCTCATTGCTAGTTTAAATATTTAAAGACATCAAAGTTCTGCCCAATGCTGACTCTAGTTAGTCAGATGTAGTCATCAATTTAATGAATTTGCCCAAACTGTGCCAGTTACCACAATGAATTCTTTCCTGGCACCATCTTGAGCCACATGTTTAGCTCCCCCTACCTCCTCTGACCTTCCTTCCATCTGCTTCCTCTCCCACTGGCATCTCAGAGAAGGAGACGCATGAAATGGAACAATTTGTCCCAGCTGGTCAGTGTTCCTGGTTCACAACTGGCCGACTGGTGAATAATTAGTCTCTATGTGTACCAGGATTGATACTTTCCTGCTCTGCACAATTAGAATGCAGTCAGTGTCTCTGGTGGAAGGTCCTGTCAAACTAATCTCATAGATTTCTTTGAATGAGTAATCAGAGTGGTGATAAAGGATGCAGTTGATGTCACCTACCTTGACTGAAAGCTTTCAACACTGTTCACATAGAAGATTAATTAGTGCTAGGTAAGTTGAGGGGCAGAGGTTACTGGTGGCAAATTGGTTGGTGGGCAGAAAACAGACAGCGGTAATAGTATACAGTGAGAAGAGATACAAGTCACAAGGGGTACCTCAGGGATCATCCTGGGCCAGTCCCTTTATCTTCATGGTGACATTGTAGATGGACTGGAGGGAGATTTGTCTGTTTGCAGATGACACCAGATCCACAATACAGTAGATGATCAGATGGGGTGGGAAAGAATGAGAAGAGATCTGGACAAAGACAGAGTGGCAGCTGGGTTTAACACAAAATGCAAGCTCGCCACAGGAGAAAACCCTGAAGTTACCTAGGTTGGGAGGGAGCCGGCAATCACAAGAAAAAAACTTGGGCATCATCATCACATTGACCTGTCATCAAACAGACCACCAAAGGTAGAGTGGGCAAGAGGGATGTTGGGGTGTACTAGTAGAGCATCACAAGTTGTAAGAGGAATAATCCCTGCAAGACCACGGCAGGCCCATCTGAGTGCATGCAGTACTGGAGACGCATCAACAATAAGACATTAACAAATAAAGAAGTCAGATAAGGCAACCAAACAGTAGAGTCTGCATCAGAAACATGAGGCTAGATTAACAGACTCAATATGTATACGCTAAGAAGGAGGGAGAGAAGGTGATATGATCAAAACATTCAAACATCTTAAGGGCATTAACAAGGTGAAAGAGTCTAGCATGTTCAATATAAAAAATAGCAGGATAAGAGGACTCAGGATGAGATTGGGGAGGCCAATTAAGGGCAATGAGGGGTTCTTTCAGAAAGGTGGTGATGCATGGAACAAGCCTGCCTCAGGAAGTGGAGAGATGAATACAGTGCAGGGCTTCAAACATGCATGGATGGGCATAAAGGAGCAATACAGATGAGGAATAGATAGGCCATTAACAGGCCTAAAGCACATCCACGGTGAAAAAAGACAGCCCTGATAGACCTTGCAGTCTCATCTGCCATCAACTTCATGTTTCTGCTAGATTACTAAGAAAGTTAGGAGACACGATGGCCGAATATGAACACCAAAGCAGCAGTAGTGGGCCAACAGAAGCTGGGATGTAGGGAATACTAAAGTAGTCATGCCTATACCCTCTGCCCCTATCCATAGCATAATTACAAGCAACTGGGCTCTGACATACACAGACATCCATAGGTATTAAATTTTATATGTCAACATACACAGACTTCATTTGCAAACACAAACACTATATGGTCACTCCCACTTTGCATTAACATTTATTTGCTGGAGAACTCCTATCAAATCACGGTACCACCTGTTCTTACTTTCATACTTTGTGACTGAGAATCAGGCACACCCTGCATTTATGTATAAATTCTTATTTTATGTTATGCATTGCTTAAATAACAAAAAAATATTCAGTACTGTACATTAACAGGAGAAAAATAATTTTCAGAAATAACCATCATTGTTAACAAAGAGGCAATAAGCCACAACAGGATGTACATTAAATCGTAATAATCCACAACACGGTATGGGGTTATGTAAGCAATAAGACATGACAGGGTGTGCATAGAACAGATTTTACTGCATGGCCAGGGGCATAATAAGGCATGAGGCCTTGGCCGAGTGCCTTTGGACCATGGCATTTGGTAAAATCTGTTAGATGCACACACCTGGAGTGTCTTATTGTGCTTATAAAATGGGATCCTAGCTGTATTTTACTGTTTGCAGTTAGACAAATCTTGCTTGTATGTAGAAAAAAACATTTAATGCTGCTAATGTATGATAAAATAGTCCTTCTGCGGACATTTGGCTAATATTCATGAGGTCATTTACATAATATCCGTGAGGTAATTTGCATATAAGTCAGACTCAGTTACAGGTACAAAATGAGAAAAGCTTACTCCTGTGTAAAAAGCACCCCTTAACAGGTATGTAATTGACCAGGTAAGCAAGTACGAAGTATAGTGTAAACAAGCACTACAGAATCGCAATGGACTCCGGCTGCTTCATGCACTTACCAATGCAACAGTGCGCACCACCTGCCAAAACTCCCTTGGTCTTCACTCCATCTTCCTTAATAGTTGTGTACTAGTGCCTAATCGATCTTCTTGTGGGAGGGTGAGGTCCAACCAGCCCAGACCCTCTGGTTCTTCATATTCACAACCCTGCCCCTGCTGCTTGACGCCGAGGCCAGAGAAGATCAGCCCAATACACACATATCTGACCTGTGCCGGGGCCATTGCAGCTTTCAATGGTTCAATGGGGTAACAACTGGTTAGAGGGCTGTGAGAGTGGAGCCAGGAGCTAAATAACAGCAAAAAAATGGCCTGCAATGAGGCAACTGCCCCCAGTCTAAATGGCACCACCCCCAATCTCAGGACCCGTCCCAGAGTGCTGCTACTGCTACACCTCTACTGCAGCATTTACACTTTGCAGGTCCCATTGCTTCGCCCACTCAACTCTTCAAATCAGGAACAGTGTCACGGTACAGGAACACCTCTGTCTTTTAATCAACCCACATCCACAATCTGCCAATCTGTCAGCTGAACGTATAAAGAAGCAAATGAATGCAGCAGTCTGAGTGTGTTACAGTACATAACACACACAGGTTGCTGCATTCTTTTGCCTTTCATGCAGTGGGAAGACTGCTTTTAGTGAGGAAACAACAATGGCAGCATTTTTAAATGCCAACGTTCTAAGCTTAGTGATTTTAGCCTTTTTGCTGCCGTCCTTTTTTTTAACCACGCATGGAACATATTTCATGCACGGTGAGCTTGCTCTTTGATTGGCTGGTTTAGCCAACCCATTTTATAATGGGGATTAATCCACACCCTAGAGGCATTAGGCCAGAGGCCTCATGCCCTCACAGCACCCAGAGTGTGGATTAAATCCCAATAACCCCATACCCAGGAATGGGTTAGTATGTTTATATCATGGGTTATATTTTAAAAAAAATTCCAGAAAGGTGGGTTTTTTCTAGTTTAAATAGAAAACATTGTGCTGTATGCTGCCACCTTAAAAAGCAGTCCACAGAAGTAATGCATATGTGAGTTATATTATGAATGTACAAATGCTAGACACAGAGTCCTGAAATTATTTCTGATATTTGTTGTTCATAAAATATGTATCTGTAACACTCTGTTTCTGTCACGATGAGTTTTACCGCCAGCTCACTCTCAGTCTCTCTCTCTCTCTCTCTCTCTTTCTCTGCAGCGTGGTGTGCTGCACACTCTGTGAGTGTGTGTGTGTATGTCTCTCTCTCTCCCTCTCTCTCTCACTCAATCTCTCACTCTCTGTCTCTCAGTCTCATCTGCACCATGAGCTGCTCAAGAGGACAGTGCAGAATTGAGCTATCTGGCCATGGCTGGTAGTTGTTTTCATCCCTACCAAAGAAAGTGACAGTTTATGAGGTTGTTTCTGGTGATGCAGCTCTTGTTAAATGTTCTCTGTGGTGCCAGCCAGAAGAACACAAACCAGACTGGAGAGGAAAAATCACTACTCACTGTAAGCAAGATAATAACAGAGAGAGAGAGAAGACTAGAAATTCTGAATTAAATGTCCCTGTCTCTCTCTCTCTCTTTCTCCTGTGTCTCTTTCTCCCCTCTCACTGTCAGAGGTGCAGGGATTAGTGCGAGGTGGTCAGCGATGTGGAGGAACAGTTCTCTGCTCAGTTGTGAGTCAGTCCACCACCACATGTAATTGACTAGGGAGAGGGTGCAAGACTAATATACCAGTGAGAATAGTCTCAGGGGTGGAATGTAAACACGGACACATGTCAGCAGGGTGATGTACTCGCGGGTCATCCCTGCTACTTCAACTCACTGTCCCACGCCCATGACCTTAATGACTGCCCTTTGTGTTTTGGTTTCTGCAGGGTGAGAATGAGTTCTGATAGCATTCCTGAGCTGCTCTGCGAAACTAATGGATTAAATAGGGATATAACCAAGGGCACTCACTGTTAGTTGACAATTGGGATACACGCTTTTGCCAACCAACGTTACAAAAGAATTTCAATACACACCATAGTGGCATGAGACATGAGGCAAAGGCTTGGTATGGACACCCTAGAAAAGTGCATTCAAATGACATAACAACTGATTCTACATCCATCCCCTTGATGTTCCAGTGCATTTTCATACAATATTGCCAACCTACCTAAGTCTACTTTAATTTATATTTATGCTTATACTTTGATATTTTTGCTTGAATTGTTGAACCGCTGTTTCTTGTGCTTCTCGCACTGAATTGCTCCTTATATTTGTTTCTAACATATGGAATTATTATGTTTTATTTTGTACCCTCCTGGGTTGTATATCAAATAGAATTCAATAGTCTAGTGTACTTACCAGGTTAACAAAAATAAACAAATAAATAAATACTAATCGAACTAAAAGTTGCATATTGCAATTATAAAGTGGTTCAGCTCTTTTGTATTATATACAAAGAAAACATTGTTTATATTTTTTACATAAATCATTTCTTTAAATAAGCTTTGCAAAGAGAGATAATACATAAAACTGCTGCAAATCCCAATCTGACAGGTAGCAATACTAGTGTCTAGCCACCACGGCCATAGAAAACTGCCATACTATATCATGGTACTCCTCTGGCGAAGTAATTGTCACTAGATGTCAGGATCACATGGTGAGATAGAGTTACTAAACTTTGTGTAGCACAAATTCGTGATTTGAGAAAGAATGAGAGTGTACAGAGGCTAACATATTTCCAGTTTCTTGGTGTCACATTTGGAGCACAGCAGGATGGCTTTCAGACGCCTGGGTTCAAATTCCAGGTAGGACACCTCATTTGTTTTCATCTCTGTCCATTTGAGATATATATTTATACCAGAGCGAGAGCTTTCTCAGTAGGATATCCTCGTTATTCCACTGCAGTGAGGATAAATCCTGATGACATCAGCAGAGTGAGGATATTGACATTTATCCATACTGCTGATGTCACCAGAGTAGGGATAACTGCACTGCAACTTGCACTCAAGGAAACTGCTTCAGAAAACAGTTTATCTTTATACCTTGTTTTTACCGGAGAGAGAGACACACTAAGCTGAAAGCTTGTTTAGAGTGCACCTAGGAAGTACAAAGAAAGTTAAATGACTTGCTCAGGGTCACAGAGTATGTAAGTAAGCTGTGGGATTCAAGCCAGATCTGGTCTGCTTGATGTCACCAGATTACGCAGCTCAGGCAAAACTACTGCTATATTACCTAAAGGAAACTGCTTGAAACAGATTTCTCTGTCTCACTAAGAGTGACTTACTCAATTATTTGCAAGGACTCTCACCTATGTCCCATTGTGTTATCAATATTCCTAGCCCATTACTGTGCTGATCTCAGCTTCAAAATAACCTAATTCTCGTGAAACTGGCTACAAAGCAGTTTCTGTTCTCAGTGCTACCTGCAGCAATTTAATCTTCTCAGTGACCTCTGACTCACTCAATTAGCTTTGCAAAACACTGTCAGCTGTATTCCTCCTCCCAGTCCATTCAGAACACACACACACATACAGAGGCACATGACAGTACACACAGAATCAAGTAGGAAACACAGAATCCAGAAAAATGTTCCTAAGCTCTCACCCTGTGGTATAAATCGCATACATGATGGGCAATCATGGCATAGGAAAATATTCTCCTCCTGCCTCGAGCTGTGCATTCCCCACCTGCATTTGGCACTCATGAGAAAATACACAGCTCACTTGGCAGGGAGTGAGACATCACTATATCCCCTCTGCCCATCATGTATCCCATATGCAGGATACATGATGGGCAGGGACGGGATATGGAAAATATTCTCACTCACTGCAGGGGAGCATGGATATATCAAGTGCTGAAGGCACGAGTGAGATATCCATCTCCAATGATGGAGGAGAATATCCATATCCAAGATCTGCACATCATATGTGCAATTTATATAATAGGTGGAGCTTTAATTGTTTGTTTTATCTTATATCATTCTGTTGCTGTGAGTTGTGCTGCTGTGAGAATATGTATGAATGGGTTGTATATGTTGTGTGATTGGTCGTTGTGTGTGTGAGTGAGTGGTAATGTGTGTGAGTATGATCCGAGGTTGTATGATATGTTTTGGTAGGTGGAACATGCCCAGGAGGTTTCCTGTAGATGGTGTGGGTGAGTTTTCCTTTTTTCCTTTATTTTATTGTGTGTAGTGTTTAATTTTTGTTGTATGCTGCTGTGCATAACTCTTTCTTTTGTGGTTGGCTTATATGTTGTTTTGGAATGTCTGTGAGAAGCTCCATGGGAACTATAGGTAAGAGAGCAGTTTCGATTGTGCAAGGTGCTTTAGTTGTCATTGAGATGCTAAGCTATATTTTTACCTGAGACCGACAACAAGAATTATATAGTTTCAGAGTATATATCATGTTAGTAATACCAGTTTAAAGAGGTCATGTTTAGGTTGTTGTAACGTGAAGAAATGAAATTAAGAACTGAAGGCATCGGTGTGGAAATATGTGTGCTGTGCAGTTCACTGGTATGTTAGTCAGAGTCGGAGTCTGTAGACAGATTTTCTTTATGTTTGTTATAACAGAGATCCTAAATGGGACCAGATAGGGCTACAGTTTGGATGCAGTGTGAGAGACTGCATGACCATTCAGCAGCTTGTAGTACAGAAATGTGCTGTTTTAGGTGTGTGCCATTTGTTGCAGTGAGGGCTGTACTGCTGCAGGCTTCTGGCATTTGTGAAACTGCAAGCAAAGAACGAAGAATGCAGACCAGCTGCTTAATTAGGTACCTCAAACATTTCAGTTTCACATTTAAAAGAAGTTCTAACTTACATTGGTGACATGCTGCTGGAGCAAGAATATTGGCTGATGACATAGCTACAGTATGTGTAAATGTAAATATGTTCACTGTAGCTATGTCATCAACCATTTATCTTACTGGGTGAGAATACATGATTATATTGTCAACGAATACAACACACCACTGAATATATATATATATATATATATATATGGGATATGCAATGGAGTTAGTAATAATGATTTAACAAGAGCAGTTTGACCTTGGGTAACCTCACGAGTGGGTGTGTTGACGGTGAGTGTCCGTGGTCAAACTGCTCAAGTGCAGAATCAATCATTTATTACCTAAGTTCTCACCGCATATTCCATTATGCAATTCTTTGTTTTTCCTTTGCAAGGACATTTGTTAGTCAAAAAAGTGAACAAAAATTAAATTTTCTGCCATTTTTTGCTGATTATAGAAAATCTAAAATGAATCTAGAAATGAAACACCTCTCATTTTGTAGATATTTTTACGCTGAACAACATTTGTGCTCAAAGTACCATACTATCATTTTTTGTTTAAGTTATTTGTATTTGTTTGATGAAAAAGTGCACAAAAATTTAATTTTCTGCTGTTTTTGACAAATACTCAAAAAAACTAAAAAGTATCTATAAATGAAACATCACTAATTTTGTAGATATTTCTGTACTGAATAAACTTTGTGCCTACAGTACCTTGATATCATTTGTCATTTTAAAGTTATTTACATTTGTTTGCAGACAAAATGAAAATAACAATTAATTTCTGCTGTTTTTTTGCTAATTATACAAAAATCTAAAAGGTATCAATAAATGAAACATCACTCAGTTTGTACATATTTCCATGCTAAACAACTTTCGTGCTCACGGTACCAAGCTATCATTTTTCGTTTTAAAGTTATTCGCATTTGAATATGGTTAATACTGCTACTGAGACTGAGCATTCTAAATGACATAAGCACTGTGTAGATAAACAGCTGATGACATAAGCACTGTATAGATAAATGAAATTTATGTACACAGTTACTCAGATAAACAGATTCATCACACACTGTTTATCTCCACCCCATCATATATATATATATATATATATATACACCTAAGTCTATATGTATATATAGATTTATAAAATGGCAAGACAAAATCTAGACATCTCATTGACCAACAGACATCAGCTCACTGTACATTAAATCTCTATATACAGTACACACACAGTCATCCTGGTCCTAAACCACATCACACAATGAGCAAATCAGTCCTTCTACAACTATCTTCCATCAGTTCTCCTGCAACCAGAACTGATCTTCCATCACAAATACGGCTGCTACCTTTACACTGTAAAAACCTTCAACTGGGTCCTAAAAATAAAACTATCTTAAATAAAAAATGAAACAAATGAATTAAATATTGTTTCCCTGATCATCACACTCTCCTCACACACATAAATTAGAAACATTGAGTATTGTTTATAGTTTTCATTACAACTGTTTTTTAACAGTGAAAATTCCACCTTCTGTCTTTATCTGCTCATCAAGTAAATCTCTTCTGCTTGCCCTGACAGTGAGATAATTGAGTCACTGGCTCTAAAACAAACCTTTGTTGTCTGTATGTACAGTATGTTAGGAGAATAACATTCTACCAGTGGAACTGAGCAGAATTTTGAATCTCTGTATTCCATGGTAACATTCCATCAAACATTTGGGGAAGGATATTCAAAGCAGTCATGAATGCACAACTGAGCTGTGCTGGGGCAACAGCTCGGTGCCGTAGCGATCATTCAAACACCGTGACTGTGCAGCGCAAATCTCACTGCAAGACAAAGGCACAATGTAATGTACAGCACACAAATGCAGGCAGCCCATGAATAAGTGTGCAATGGCATATTAACCACAAACCATGGTGCAACTGAGAAGCAAGACCCCAGATGCACATCTCCAACTTGAGCCTATAAAATCAGGCTCAAACACACGGATCAGGGATGCCAACACTGTGCAGGACAGAGAGAGAGAGAAAGAGAGAGACAGACAGACAGACAGTGACAGTGGGACACACACACACATACACGACAGCAGGCAGGAATCAGTGGTGAGCCAGGGTGAGACTGGCGGTGGCCCATTCTACATGGAGGCGTAATGAGGTGTGAAGAGGCAGAGGACCAACATGGCCAATGAAAGGCCCAGCAGCAATATGCAGACACAGGTGGTACCGTGCCCTCATCACATTCGAGAACTACAGTGATACAGTGATAGTGGGCTTGTACTGCCTGAACAGGGCAATGCTGAGGCAGCTCTGCTAGCTGTGCAGCAACGAGATGCAGGCACCCACCAGACGAAGTCATGCCATGTCTGTGGAGACCAAGGTGACTGCAGTGATGTGCTTGCTCACCACGGGCACCTTCCAAAGACCAATCAGGGACACAACTGGATCACCCAGCCAATGTCCACCTTCTCACCCAGTTGCTCCACACTGCTGCTGCCACATGCTATGGAGTACATACATTTCCCCAGCACATAGGTAGAGCATACAGCAAACATGCAGGCCTTCCACAGGGTTGCACGCATGCCAGGTGTGATTGGCGCCATTGACTGCACCCACTTGGGCATCCGCATACCACCTGGTCAACATCAACCATAAGGGTTACCAGTTAGTGAACTGCCAGGTGGTGTGCGATGCCATGGGGTGTCTGCACCACACACCCCGGGAGTGCACATGATGCATTTTGCTGGCACAGCTCCATACTGTGCCAGAGGTTTGAATGTGGGGACATCCCCACGGGCCACCTAGTGGGTGAGTATGACATGGGACCTGCACAGTACTGCCGAGGGTGCTGGTGTGAGCAGGGGTGACAGAACTAGAAGTGACACACACAGCAAAGGGCTAACCATGTCCATTCCTTCACAGGTGATGGAGCATACCTGCTGCGGCCATGGCTGCTCATCCTTACCGCAACCATCGTCCCCCATAGAGGAGCGATACAATGAGGCACACACCAGCACATGCTGTATAATCGAGCGTGTCTTTGGCATGCTGAAAATCCATTTCTGATGCCTAGATGGGTCTGGCGGTGCCCTACTATACAGCCCATTGAAAACCTGTGGCCTATTCCTGGTCTGCTGCATTCTGCACAACATGGCCAGTGACTGCAGGATAGCTGTCGAGGCAGATGATAGAGACAGTAATGAGGATGATGGTGGCGATGTGCTAGGGGGCGCTGGGCAGCCACCCCATGGGAGACTGGCTGTGCAGGCAAGTTGCCACCATGACACCACTGCACACTAGCACTATGGTGAATGCAGATGAGTGCACAGAGACACAGAGATGCACATGGCACACAGAGCAGCACACTACCCACAGACCTGGATAAGCACGGCCAGAGGCATGCACGGTATTGGTCACACAGCAGGCAGTGTGATAGCACTGGCACACATCCAGCACAGGCAAGCTCACACACACAGACACACAGCAGTACATGGCATGGATCAGATGCACAACACTGGTGCACAGGCACAATTGACAGCAACTGCAATGACCATCATCACTCCCATGCCACGCGTCCCACCGACACGGCCGGCATATACACAGGACGTGCAGCACAGCATGCCAGCAACACACCACAGGCATGCCACACCAACAACACCTACACAAACACATGTGCAGTCGTATTGGTGGGGTCCACTGTGCATGTTGTGCACATGCACATGGGGTCATGACACCTGACCCCACGCACCCGGCGGCCACCTGCATACTGCGCATGTCTGTGGATGTGCAATGCCACCACATCATGCATCACCACCTTGCGTGATCACTGCATTCAGTTCCCCATCATGCAGTGCACACATGCTGTACCCACATGAGCGATCGTACCACCATCCAGGCTGCAATTTAGACCTGATGGTGGACATGGCTCAGGCATGGTCTAGGAGGGTTCTCAGCTGGTCAGAGGTTGAGATAGTCAACCTTGTAGCAGTGGTGATGCCTTTTGAGGGCCAGCTGTATGGCACTGTACCACTGCAACAGGCCAGGGGTGATGTCTGGGCACAGGTGGCCTTAGCCATGGAGAGACAGACTGGGGTGGAATGCAGTGTGGAACAGTGCCGCCACAGGTGTAGAGACCTATGGCACAGGGATCCATAGTGGCTGCACAGGATGCAGGCATGCGTCCAGCATTGTGCCATGCCACAGCCAGGTAGGTGTCGGCAATAGTCATGCATACCCCTATACACCCCTGTGGCAGTAGTTGGTCTATGGTACAGGGTCCACTGGGGGGCAGCACTGTCCTGCTGGCTGCTGGATGCCATGCATGGCTGCTGCATGTGTTGCAGTTATGCAGGTGGTGTGGGACGCAGGACGGTCAGGGTCACGCCTTGCTCCATGCTGACTGTGCAGTGGGGGGTGCCATGCTTGCCTGTGTACTCATGTCCACTCTCACCTTTATATCCATAGGGCCCGAGGACCACAGGTGGGCCAGGAGGCCGCGGCAGGGTACAAGACCATGGCAGCCCACAGCGCCAGCTGCACCAGCAGGGTGTCGCATGGCAGGTAGGTGTGTCTACATTGCTGGTACCTTTCATGGTGTTAGTACCAGTGTCATGGTCGGGACAGGGTGTCCATGGCACTGTGACTGCTGGGCAGTGGTGGTGCACCTACTATTGTCTATGCCACTGTTGCATGTACTGTGGCAGTGTTGCAGCACCTGATGCGGGTGGGGTGCATGCAGTCTCACCACTGTGCTGCCACGTGCCGGTCTCCATGCCATGTGCCCATGGGTTTGCACACATGGGCGCACTGCACAGAACTGGCTGGCTGGCTGTGCTGTGTGGCTCCCATGTGTGGGCCATCTATGGTCCACTAGAGGTGCATGCCCCCACAGTCCATGGCACACCATGGGTGGGATTGTGTTTGTGTGTCTTTGCACTGACTGGCTGTCCTGTCCCTTCCCCATGGTGGTAGCAGGACAGTGGCTGGGGGGGGCAGCATGCCCACGTGTCCAGAACATTGGATGGATCCTTGCACTACAGAGGAGACTCCTTGCCTGCAGAGCACTGACAGAGCGGCAGCATTGAAGAGGAGATCCAGAGACTTGGGTGGTTCGTCAGAGGATGGAATTAATGGACATTTCACTGCGTGCTGTGCACAGCCCATCCCTCTGAATACACCCTCCCTGCTGTCCCACATCCACCTGTATAGCTCCTGTTCCCTGTCCCCCCCTTCCCCATCCCTATCCCGTTTATTGCTGCTTGTATTGTTCTTGTTTTATAAAGCCTTTTGTTCACTGTGGGCCCGTGTCAGTGTCTGATTTGCAGGTGGTGTGTGGAGCCATGCTGCAGTCGTGTGCCTGTGGTGCACTCAGGGGTGTGCCGCATCACGGGCAGTGGGCACACATGGTCTGGCTGTGGTCAGTGCTGTTGTTCATGGCCCTGCCGTGTCTGCCTGGGGGCTGGCCATGCTTGTGTGTCACTGTGTTGGTGGTGTATTGCTCTGTGCTGGGGTTGGCGGGTTGGGGGTTGGTGTCTCCTATCCATGGGGCACCTGTGTTCCCATCGACTGTTCCACCTGTTGTCACATGGCACTCACTGTGCACTGGTGCATGCACATGCCCATGGGTGTGTTGCCTGCCTGTGCTTTGTGCCTGTGGTGTCCTGCCCTGGTGGTGCTGATGGCATGGGGATATGTGTGGTGTTGTTTGGAGCCCGTGCTGGGTGCTGTATGGTGCAGCCATGCGGGGACTGGGGCAGCATGCTGTTGTGCTGCCCCTGGGTGTGCTCCCATGTGGTTTTGGGGTTCTGTTTCCCCATGTCCCTGTGGTTGGTTAGGCCACCATTGCTGTGCATGCCAAAACCCTGGTGAGTGTGCCTGGCAACATGCCATGTTGTGGCTGGTGGCGTAATGCTGCACAGGCCTGTGCTACTGGCAGGGGTTCTTTCCTTGCAATGCAGGCCATGTGTGCATGAGCTGTGTCCATCCTACATGGCCCATGTCAGGGTGGCTGGCCTGTGCCTCACCTATTCCTAGTCAGTGGGCCCTTACATCTGCCTCAGCCCCAGCACCATGCCCTCCATGCATCATGGCTATATTTGGTGGGTGTCTGTTGCTGTCACTGTCATTGGCATGGCTGGTGTTGCAGGCCTTGGGCGGGTTTGTGTTCCGTGGCAGTGGCCTTTGGTTGTCTGTGGACCTTCCCATGGTGCCCTGTTTGTCCTCCGGGTCTGTACTTCTGTGTTCTTGGGTATGCCTTCTGCGGGGGCAGCATGCTTCCTTCACCCTCTGGGTCCTTGCCTCTGTACCCTGTGGTAGCTGTTTCCATGCTCCATGAGTGTTTGCTCTGGTTTGCTCTACGCATCCATGGTTGTGCTGGCGCATCTCTGGTTGCACCATGGCGCATCTTTGCCATATTCCGCCACCTTGTGCTTAGTCATTTCAACCAGCGCAACCTCTGAATATGGCTCCTAGCATGCCATGGTGCATCTCACTTGTGCTGCGCTGGCATTTGGCACATTTCTGACCATCTGTCCCTCTATGTCTTGAATGTGGGGAAAACAGGAAAAAAAAACAGGATGAAGAAAGTAGGCAATACAGTGATACTTTATAAACAAAGAGAAAAGGTGGGAAAACATAGTTACATAGGCACAGGCAGACTCAAACTGCTAAAACACATTGCTGATACTTATAAAAGGACATACATTTGAATCATATATAGTTGATTTCAGCTGAAATCTAACCCCCCCCACCAAAAAAAAGCAACCTGGCACCTCGATCCTATAGCACTTTTCCTTTTATGTACTAGGCCACAACACATAAGTGAAAAACAAAAATAAAGAGAAGGTTGCCTTCAATGAAACTGTATAACTACAGTGCAATGAAAATTAAGTTTTAAACACTGCTTATTTTTTACAAATTTGCAGATGTTACAGTGCATTTATGGGATAATTTATGTTGCAGAGATAATATTTATTTTCAACCAACTCTACTAATAAATACTTTTACTGCAAAGTACTGTACTAGTTAACTTAATGCTGAAATGTGCTATTTTATGCATTAATAGGTACTACTTTTTTTCAGTTTTTAGATGTTTTAGAGGTAATATATTGTGCACTATTTGAAAATAGTAAATAAGTTTTAATCTATCAGAGTAAATCTGCTAATTATTTTATGATGGTGGCTCCATTTATAAGTGTGATCAGCCACTCCTGGGTGTGCATTAAAGGATTTTAATGCACTTCCAAGGGGTGTAAGGACACTCTGCCTTTGGCCCCGTGCCTTAGTACGCCCCTGGGGTGTGCATTAAAATCCTTTAATGCACACCCTGTCATGGTTTATTATATATATATATATATTTAATAGGGGTGAGGTTATACACAGTGAAATAAAACCGTATTTTCACCCCCCATTGAATAAATGAGTGCTGACGAATGCACAGTGGCATTCCCGTAGAAATATACAAACAGTGCATACGTCAGACTGATAATATCAACTACTTGCATACGTCAGCAACCAGTACAGGTTCCTTACAGAAACGTGTGGCCAATTAATTAAACAATAATTACATGCACCTTACTAGTAGCACGAGCTACTAACCTGCATTTCTAGTACCATTTTCAGTTCAGCATCTCGCACATCCGAGCAGCCACCTCGCGTCTAAATCACACCATAGAAAACAGAAACCAGCATTACAATGTTTCCCAAACTGTCAACGGCAAAAAAACAATATTTTGTTTCCTAAAAGCGCGGAACAGCCGATGGAGAATAAATTATCTCTAAAACAGAAAAAAAAATTATTAATATTCATGAAGAGGTCATCCATAGCTGCACTCAATTTGAACAAGATGCAGAGCCGCTACTAGACCCAAACGAGCAGACGGACGACAGTATTGAGACCAAACATTCAGCTGATGGCACTACTAATACTACTGCAATGGACACCAAAGAAATTGACCTGTTTATTAAAAGCACCAGAAATTGAAAATACCACCCGTAAAACAAGTGCAGATGTAAATGCCTTACAGAAATTTATGAAGGACAAGCTGCACATTCAGACACCCGTTCAGCATGTACCTCCTGAAGAGCTAGACAAAATACTGTGCCATTATTTCATCACTTCCAAACGGCAAGACGGTACAGACTACGAGCCTCTAACACTCCGATCCAGATTCCAAAGCGTTGAGAGGTATCTGAGGGATTACAATTACCCAGAATCTATTAGCAGTTCTAACACATTTTTAAAAACCAGACAAGTGTTACTATCCAAACAAAAGCTACTGAAGGAAATAGGGAAAGGCAATCGACCTCAAGCTGCAGACGAGTTAACAGATAAGATAATTGACCAGCTTTACTCAGAGAAACGACTGGGACATGATGGCCCTCAAGCCCTTCTAAATACAATGTAGCTTACTGTAACACTGTATTTTGGCATTACGGGAAATACAGAAACACGAAACCTAAAATGGGGAGATATCCAACTGAAAAAAGATGAACAAAACAATCAGTACTTAGAATACACAAAGGAGAGACAAACCAAAACAAGAAGTGGTATTAATCCAAAAGACACTAGAGCAGTAAAACCTAGAGCGTATGAAACAAAAGACAGTAACAAATGCCCTGTATTAAACTACAAACTGTACCGTCACAAACGACCAGACAAAGCAAGCCACCCAGATGCACCTTTTTTTAGCTATAAATTATACAGCGACAGCACAATATCCTACTGGTTGGTACAAAAATCAACCACTTGGTATAAATTCGCTCAGAAAAATAGTCAAAAATATGGTCAACAAAGCAAGAATCTCCACTGACAAATGGCTCACTAATCATTCTATCTGCAAGCATTTAGTACAAAAACTGATAGATTCCAATGTCTCCCCCAGTGATATTATTCAAGTTTCTGGGCACAAGAAATTACAGTCTCTGAATGATTATTCGAAACTGAATGAGGAGAAACATCAACAGATTTCCCACATACTAAGCTCATCAGATAGTGATCCTGGAACCTCCAAAAGTAGTACTCCTGCAGAACCTGGAAAAGAATGCAGTGCAACCTGGCCAGACATAATGTCTGCGTGCTTTAACAACCCTACCATTAATGCTACAAATATCACCTGAAGTTGGGGTAGCTGTGGGGCACATAATTATGGTGTGGAGTGGATACAGCGAAGAATACTGAGTTACTGTAAATGTGGTACTTGAGTGGAGGTAGTTGCAGGGTAGACACTGTAATAGGGTAGTTGCAAGACAGAATATTGGGAAGCTGCAACAGTGTTACTACATTTGGGGCAGACATTGTAGAATGGGGTAGTTGCATAGCAGGTGTATTACTAGAGGTGAGGCAGCCCTCCTCTCTCCACCGTGGCCATCTGCCCATCTGACTGGGCAATGAATGAGTGCTTACTAGTAGAACATAGAAACGAAGACTTTGACGGCAGATAAGAACCACTTGGACCACCCAGTCCGCCCATTTCCCTTCCTATTGGATAAGCTGCAGATTCTAGTTAACCAACAGCCTACTTCCTGCAACCCCCCCACTACAATCACCTTATGTCTGTCCCATGCATGTTTGAATTCCCCCACTGTTTTAGACCCAACAACCTCCCCAGGAAGGCAGTTCCATGCATCCATCACTCTCTCTGTGAAAAAAAATTTCCTCACATTACCCCTGAACCGTCCCTCTATTTTTAAATTGTGCCTCCTTGTTCTTACACATCTCTTTTTCTGAAAGATGCTACCCTCCTGGACTTTGTTGATTCCCTTGAGGTACTTAAAAGTTTCTATCATGTCCCCCCGTCCCTCCTTTCATCAAGGGTTTACATATTAAGCTCTCTCAGTCTCTCTCTTCATATGGCTTCTGATGCAGACCCTGCACCATTTTAGTTGCCCTTCTCTGGACTGCTCCCATCCGGTCTATGTCCTTGCGTAGATGGGGTCTCCAAAACTGCACACAGTATTCCAGATGGGGTCTCACCAACTGTCTGTACAGAGGGATAACCACTTCCCTTTTTCTACTTGTGATGCCCCTTCCTATGCATCCCAGTATCCCCCTGGCTCACCTTACTGACTTCTCACATTGCTTACCCACCTTTAGGTCACCTGATATGATTACCCCCAAGTCACTTTCCATTTTTGTTGTTGTTAGTACCTCCCCTTCTATTGTGCACTCTTCTCCTGGGTTTTTGTTTCCCAGGTGCATTATTTTGCACTTCTTTGCATTGAATCTAAGTTGCCATATGTCTGACCATTCCTCCAACCTTGCCAAGTCCCTTCTAATCCTTTCTACCCCCCCTTGTGTATCAACTCTGTTACAGATCTTTGTGTGATCTGCAAAGAGGCATACCTTTCCCTCCAGACCCTCTGCAATGTCATGCATTCATTCATTGCCAGGGCCTGCTCATGCCTTGAAGTCTTTCAGTGGAGCAGAGATGAATGGAGGTCTGTTTTGGTCACCGGTAGAGGGGGCAGGATGGGGGGAATGGCATTGTGGACCCCTGATCCACAATGCCATTCCCTCTATCCCGCCCCCTCCGCTAGTGACTGAAACAGACCTCCGCTTACTTCTGCACCCAAAGACCTCAAGAAATGAATGGGAGCCGGCAATGAAAGAACTTGTGCTTGTACTAGTATGCACTCATTCATAGCTCAGTCAGATGGGCAGTTGGCTATGGTGGAGAGAGGAGGGCTGTAGCGGTTGCCCACTCTGCATCGGGGGGGGGTCCACTAAACACAAGAAATATGGGGAACATTTTTTTTTAATGACAGGGATTGGCGGGATAAGGAGGGGGGTCCACTAGACACCAGAGAACTTTATTGAAGGATATGCTTTGGTTTTTTTTTTACTACAGGGGATCGATTGGGGATAGCAAGGGGGCTGCTAGACACCAGGGAATACTGGGGACACTTTTCTTTTATGACAGGGGATCAGGGATAAGGAGGGTGTTCCACTAGACATCTTGGACAAGTTTATATTTTATTTTTAAATAATGAGGGAGCTCAGGGACAACTACAAGGTTTCCCTGATGCTGCAGCATAAAAGGTTTTAAAAGATTCGGATAAGGATCGGATAACCATCCAAACCTTTTGATCCTTATCAGAACCTTTTGGAACCTCCAAACATTTTGAAGTTCACCAGTCTCTGTTTTTAACCTAAACAAAGGGTACAGTGGGACTATGAACAGGTACCACACAAATGTAACCTTAAAAGTGACAGGAAACAGTTTTTTACACTTCTAGATGCCATCCTGTTGTACTTTTAGTGTCTGTCAAATACTCTGACATGTGTTTGACTTTTTTTTTGTTAAATTCATCTTTAATTGTGTTGCCTTTAACTGTAACTACTCTGACTCCTTCTCTCATCAGCAGTTGATACTCTCTTCTTTCATACATTCTATGGCATCAGTAACACCGTTCCAAGCCATTTAGATGAATAGCATGGAATGGTGTTATTGTTGTCATAGAATGTCAGAAGTATGAAAAGAAAGAGCAGTAGCTGGTGAGGGGAATGGACTCTATGTAGCTCCAAGGCACCCTAAAGCTTGGTTATTTATTTATCAAAAAATGGTCAAAGCATATCGGAATATATAACTGGTATGGAAAGGAAGATGAAAGGGCAGTTAACTATATAAAAAACATTTTCTGTCTCCTTTAAAAGAATTGTTGTCTGACTTGCCAGTACAGAACATGAGACTGCTGTGGCACTTCTGTATAACTCACTAGTACCACCTCAGATGCCTGGATACACCTCAGTATTGCAGACAATACTAGGCACATTTATTTTGTATACAGAATGGGCAGCAAACTTATTTCTCTAAATTTCTATTGCATTCTGCCAAGTGACGTGGTCCATTGGCTAGCACTCCAGGAAACTCTGACTCAAGTCCTTGGTAATGCTCAGTCAGAAATTGGAATTCGAATCTGTGGCATGGTGTGGCAGCTTCTGGGGGTACTTCAAGGGACAGTAGACCAGAGATGGACAGCACAGGACAGCTGGAGAGTCTAGCACTTCAGAAAAGTGGCAGCAGCTAAAGAGTCTGAGACTTAGAGTCTTGTCAGGACTTGGGGTCAGGTTCCACAGAAACACAGAATGAGATGGCAGGTAAGGACTGCTTGGCCCACCTAGTCTGCCCATTTGTTGCTACCTAGAGTGTCACTGCAGACCCTACTTGATCTCCAGCTCTCCCCTTTCCACTAACAGCCCCTCATGTCTATCCCATGCATTCTTCAACACCACCACTGTTTTCATGGTCACCCCATCTTCTCTGCTGGAAGACTGTTCCAGGAACCTACCACTCTTTCTGTGAAGAAGGACTTCCTCATATCTCTCCCTGCCAGGCCAAGAACAATGGGAGTGAAGTGGAGTACAGCTAAGCAGGCCCAGTTACATGACAGTAGCCCTCACCACTCTTCACACTTGCCACTGCTCTCTCTCTTTTTCTGCATGATATGCAGCCTCAGCTCACAGTGACCTGAGCATCCTGGAAATGAACTCTATAGCCTTAGCTCAGGGCAGGGAGCACAGCCTGAGCACAGGTGATGTGCAATGAAGGTAGTTATGGTAGGGAATGGGAGCCATGATGGAGGCAGGGTACAGTTTCTCTGAACTGAGAGCCACCTGGTCTCCACACAAACTTTCACTCAACCCTAAAAACATTGCACCAGTGGGGTGGGGACACAGGGGGAAGCAGCCCTTTCTTCAGAACTGACTGTACATGACTAATGCAGCCTGAGCCACTTAGATGCCACGATACAACCCCCCCCCGAACTGTGCATCAGCACATTCCCAGCTAGTAGGCTATCTCAGGGCAGATGCATTTGATGTCAGCACTAATCACAATGGTGCTGACCAATACAAGGAAACAGGATGCTGTACATTTTCCAGGCATCTGGGTGGGATGTCACAGTCAGCAGTAAAAAATAGGACAAAAGCCAGCCTAGCGGCATGGAGGGTTGAGGCATCTATGCCTCCTGGCTGTTATGCTGATGACCTGGGTAAAGGAATGGACTCAGGTCACTTGGGTGCTCAGCCCAGACAGGGAAGATTGAGTGTCCATCAGACAGCTCTATTCCCTCCGGGAGGGGGGTTCTGCAACTCACTGCTCAACTTCCACCAAGAGGAATCCAGGTGGTGGAGCATGTGAGTCTCACAGTTCAGGGAAGGGCCAGTGTACAGAGTGCTTGAGTGCCTCGATGGAGGCAGAGTGTGCACGTCACACTCATTACACATCCAGCTCAGCCCAGGGGAGAAATATCAGGAGGAAACCTTGAGGACGGGCTACATGAAGCCCTGCCCTCCTGGACACAGACCCGCCCAATCTCTCTGGTGCACCGGAGATGTGGGATGGTGGTGGAGAGTGGGGACAGGGCTGAGAAAGCCACCCAATCTCTCCTGTCAGAAAAACACTTCTTGGAAAAAACCTGACAAAACCCCATTTTAGCAGAATGCAGACAGGACAGTGGGTAGGTTGTGGAAATCTGTGAAATCAGGGCCAATGGCTGAGCCAGCTTGATGTGTGTGTGTATGGGGGGGGTTCTCTGCTTGCTGGGTGGCCACAGGATTAGCTTGCTCCTTTGAACTATGCAAAATTTCTACACAGCAAGTTGACAACAGTGTCATGATCAGTCTGACTGACTACTGGCCTATCACTGCCAATCCCATTGCAGCTTGAGCTGCACTGGGCCCAATAGTGACACACCTCTGAAATGCAGTGCATCGTAACAAAATGTTTGCTGCACATACATGCACACGCAGACACAAAAAGCACCAAGAAGAAAATGTTTACTTGCAAGTGGCGAGCAAGACATATGAGATGGCATTGCAGGGTCATTCCAAATATTCTGAACCAAACTACAGTAAATGCAGAAATTAAATCCACCCATTTTAACTGTAATTTCAGAAATACTGAATTACATTTTGTTTATTTTAAGCTGTTTATTTCTTTTATTTATTGTACTGGTTTTGAAGTGCCTGTCTATTCCTGTAGGGCACCTTATAAAAAAATTACTACTACTACTACTACTACTATCATATTATAAGATATGTTGATTTTTTCCTCTCGTTCATGGTCTGCATACTAATCATGAGCTGATCAATGAATTACATATTATTCCATCACTTTAGCAGTCAGGCACTAGAATAGAGTTCTAATTTCGGATTTCTTGATGGTTCTTAGGGACACCAAGAAAGCGTTTCTTTTTCAAGATTGGCCGATCTCCCATGCTATTGTACCAGATATACTCAGGAGAAAGTACTTTGGTGGGTTTATGGTACAACAAGTATCTATTGAAATGGCTCTCTTCATGCCACACTGCCTCAATATCTTTCTTCCTATCTTCCTCAATGGCTTCATGGCATGTCTTGGTCAGTTTGTAAATTTCTTCCACTGTTCCAGCATAGAAAGCTGCCATATAGTAAAAATTCCCCTGATCAGAAGGTATGTATGCTTGGGAACTTTGTCTTCGTTCATATGGAAAATTAGAACGTTCTGTACCATAGTAACCTGGATGAAGTGTGGAAACCAACTTATCCAGAATTTCCACTCCTACATGATCATTAAATACCATATCAGAATCTGCACAGACAAGGTAATCCACTTCTTTGTGGAATCGTTTTGATATGTGAATCTGGATGTGCTCCATCCTCCGCATTGAAATATCCTGCCAGCGTTTGTAAGACTCTGTTCCTATGACATGAAGAAATCGGTTTGTGTTGAGGTTGATATTAGGAACAGCCTCGGGTCTGTCAGTAAAGACATAGTAGTTCACCCGGTGTCCCAGCATGAAATATTTTTCTGCAGTTGTCAGGAAATCTTCAAGGAACTGCACATACCTGTAGAGAAGAGAATGCCTTTTTATTCTGGTCTTAACAAATCAATTGGTATCAGACAGTACAAACTACAGTATATAGGAACTAAAACAGCATACTGCATTAGTGTGTGGGTTGAAAAAATGAAAACAAAAGCATTTACATAAACACTTGATGAAACCACTAACCAAAGATCAAAATCAACATTCTGACCATTACGTTTTGCAGCAAGAATAATCTACAAAGGAAAAAACTAAGCATATTTTTAAGGTAATTGAGGATAGCCAAAGGATAAAATTCCAATGCTTACATTTTATTTTTCAGATCCAGAAACAAATGGTTTGATACCTTTTATTGGACCAACATAGATCTAACAAAGGAAAACAGTGCTTAAGCTTTCAGACCAACAAGTCCTTTCTCGGAAGCTTACATGCCAGTTTTTTGGAAAATGACATTCTATTAACACCCTGATCATACATAAAAAACAGAAAGAATTCTCATTGGTTTAAAATACTTTTTTTTTTTAAATAACTGCGGTTTAAATAGAAGCAACCAGTTTCTGCCAGCTCATCTGAGACATGCTGCTGTGAAGCAGTCCAAGGTCAAATGTCAACAGAGGCAGATAAGAGGAATCCTTCGAGAGGCCAGAGAGTTTCAGCAACTTACATTATGGACAATGCATGAGAGAGTGTGTTATGAATACACTCTTAATTAAAAGTAAGAGCTATAGATATAATACCCACTTAAGTACATGTTAAAAATGGGATACAATTTCATGTTAAAAAGCACTACAAAACAAAAATTTTCTTTATATTGCTAGAGATGCAATGAAGTTTTAATTCCCAGGTGAAGTGAACCCGAAGTGGTCTGCTTCAAATTTACTTAGCACTACGTGAATTGTCCATTAAAAACTTGAAATTTGCCTTACTTCGCATTGTCCACTTCAAGTTTGCTTACAGTTAGTTTTTTTTTTTTAAATTCAACATCTTTATTAATATTATGTCTTAGCACAAAGAATATAACCAGGACAAATGTACTGCACGTTGATAACTTCCAAAATAGCGTAAAGGTAACATGACACCAGAATGTCATTGGATCCAATATAACCCAATAAAATAAGTTAAAATTTAAATGCCCTCCCTCCCCCTCTTACAGTTACAGTTAGATAAAGCACAGTCATTAAAAAACAGTCCCCTGATCACATGCCTGACTGTCTCTGCAGGTCTGCAGGTCAGATGATTCAGGGAGGCAGTTAAATAATCAGAATGTCGGTGTTCAAAGTGCAAAGTGGACACAGATGCAACGTGCAACAGTCAGCGTTTGCTTTATTTCAGGGTACCTGCAGAAACTCCTTTACCACCAGATTTAAACAATGGGCCATACAGGAAATCTGCACAAAGCCACCATTGCCGACACATTTCACAATGTTGATCCATTATCACTAGTTATGAAGCCAGATTTTAGGGACAGGGTGTGCAGCCACTCATCAGTTTCGGTCAGTAGCAAGTCTAGCATGTGTTCACCTGTATGCGACCCTGCTCACTAAGCACTGCAAGCATGGCATGCTGTCTTATACCATGAAGGTTGCTACCACCACCACAGTCTGACTTATTACACTGCTTTCCCATCCCACCATCGCAGACAACTCCAGGTAGCTGTGCCTAATGTACAGTAATACACAAATAGGAACTACCCGTTGTTTTGCCACTTGTCTACATATCCATGCTTAAGTGAATGTAAGGTGATGTGGAATGTTGAAGGGCATGTCTTACAGACTCTGTCACCGTCCAATATAACTCAGGAACAGCACGGGTGGAAAAGCATGTCTGGGACAGGACCTTTCATTTAGGGCATGCACATGCCACAAAGCGCCAGAAGCACACATTCTCCACAAGGAAAATGGCAAAAGGTCAATTGCCAGCATTTCCGCTATGGCAACATTGAGTTCACATGCATCTGAATGATTAGGTGGGTATTTAATGTCACGCGCAAAAAGGATATGCAATGTGGGCTGCATTGTTCATTTCTTTACATGTGACATGATGAATGACTCTACTCTACTAATGCCCTGTCAACACTGCCATCAACGGAACGGTAACTGTTTTAAAAACAGTTTAGGACTTACCGTTACTGTTCATCCACACTGTCCATCAAGCATGTTTGAGATTGCTTGCCTCCCATCCACATTGCAGCTCATTCCACGATCTCAATGTGCATATGTAAACCGCATCAATGCCCTTACAGCAGGACTATCCCCGCATGCATTGCAGGATTTGATGACATTATGACACCTCTCATCATGCCTAGAGTTATTCCCATCAGAACAATACACTGGGCATGATGGAGGCAGAGGAATTAAATGCTTGTTTTGCCTTGGTGCTGCTGTTTTGTTTCATCACCAGGCAGCAGACTATGAAGAGGGCACAAATAATTTGCCAGCACAGAAGGCTGATTCAAGCCAAGCGAGTTCTTGCAAGTAGGAGGCAGTCATTGCAGAGGATTACTGCACTGCTGAACTTTATGGGCACCAGATATGCTGCTAAAGGAGCGCCTCCACCCCATATCGACCAGGTGTTGGGATAACATTGTGATATGCTCATGGACAGATGAGCAATGTCTTTCTAATTTCAGGATGTCCCGAAACACCTTTCATTCACTGTGCAGTGAGTTGCAGCCTTACATTTCCACATGGACACCAAGCTTCACAAAGCAATATCAGTCTCTTAAAAAGAGTGCCAATCACACATTGTGGTGCCTCACAGCTAATATAGAGTATTGAACCTTAGGGCACCTTTTTGGTATGGGAAGGTCTACAGTTGGGGAAATAGTTGTGGAAGTGTGCAAAGCAATTGTATATGTGCTGATGCCGAAAGTAATCAGAATCCATAATATGGCAGCTGTCACACAAGGCTTTGAGCGAGAGTGGGGTTTCCCAAACTGTGGGGCTGCAGTGGATAGCACCCACTTTCCCATTATATCACCTCCCAAAAATGCCACAGAGTACTTTATCAAAAGTCGTATTACTCTGTGGTGATGCAGGCACTGGTGGACCATAAATTTCATTTTATGGATGTGAACGCTGGTTGGCCAGGGGAAGGAACATGATGCCTGGGTGTTCCGGAAAAGCAAGCTGTTCCACATGGGTCAGACTGGTAAGCTATTCCCTGGCATGAATCGTGACGTTGGTGGAGTTGGTGTACCAGTGGTTATTCTTGGGGACCCTGCCTATCCCCTCCTGCCACGGCTGATAAAGCCATATAGTGACTATACTGTGCCTCATCAGCGGAACTTCAATTACAGACTGCGCCATGCACATATGGTGGTTGAGTGTGTCTTCGGTCACCTGAAAGGCAGGTGGAGGTGTCTACTGAATTGTAATGACTTCAGCATTTCTAATGTTCCATATGCCATCAGTGCATGCTGTGCGCTGCACAGTCTATGTGAAAATAAGGCAGAACAGTTCCTCGATTCATGGTACACAGAACTTAAGAATGCACAATTCCCACAACCATCCAACCATGACTGTGTGCCAGCTGATGAGAGGTCTGTCTCAGTAATGAACAGGCAGGCTGCAGCCATACGTGACACACTTTTTGACTACCTAAATAATTAATAGCAATGCCAAGGTATTGTCAGAGTATGCATTTCACTACTGAAGTGTGTGACATTAGTGTGGTTAAAACGATTAGTTGGGAATATTCACTGCAAAGAGGTTCCAATTAATTTCTGCATGAACATTTTTTTATTATGAATGTTAAAGTACTTCATATAATCAACACAACATTTGCATGACACTGAAATGAAGGAGTGCACACAATTATTAATGAAACTGTTCAAACTGTGCTGTTTACAAGATACTGTGAATCCATACTGGCAGACATTGGCATGTATTGCATACATTGTTGTTTTATTTTAAAAAATGGCTATCCATTAGGTAGAGAGAACTCTCAACAGAATGTTATAATGTTTAAAATGTTGTTTAACTTTAATAGCTTACAAATACAACAGTTCATTGCTGCACAGAATGCCAAGTCTGACAATCCTACTAGGTTGCTTACTTCTGCTGTACTAACTTCTTGTATTTCATGAGTTTACATTTACTAAACAAGACATTTTAATGTCATGTGCTGACAACTTTAAGTGAAACTTATACCAACAAACTGCTTGTCCTAAAAATCTGACAGACATGAGATAACTTGTACAAAGCATTTCTATTGAAGGTTATAAATCTGTGGTTAGAACTGTTTAAAATGCAACTTCACTATAGACTGTCTTCTGCATTTAAAAGATAACATCTAACAGCTTTATTTCATTTACATGTGGCAGGTTATGAAATTAGTATGCGCTCTTAATAAAATTTCTCAATCCCAGATGTCTTGCTTTTCTATTTCACAATGTGACTATCAACACTAGGAGCACAGGGAATTTGACTTGACCAGGGTCACACAGTATGCAAGTGGGGGCTGTGGGATTCAAATCCTGTCAGACTGGTCCTTTCATTTACAAGGAGGTCCAAATAAGTCATCACTCAATATGTCCTGCACATAGGAAGGAGAAAAAACCTGTAGTTCAATGGTAGTCAGCTGCATCATGCCGAACACTGTTTCAGAACCTGATGGCATATTTTGTCTGGATGCCTGTTGTGAGGTACTTGTATTGTAACCAGACACAGTGCTTCTCTGAAATGTGCCAACTATACTGGGTACGCCACTGTGGACAGTTGCTTGCAGGTGGCCCACAGGGCCATGTGTCATGTTGCCCTGTGTTGTACTAGCAATGTCGTTCCACTTATGGGAACTGAGTGTTGCTGGTGGACTACAGGGCCATGCGTCATGTTGCCATGTGGTATAGTACCAATGCTAGAAACAGCAACATGAACTGCCTGCTGTTGGTGCCCTCCATGTGCTTGCATTTGGCTGCTCTGAGACGTGCCAGCAATTTTGGCACCAGTGACATTCAGGGGTTGAGTGGTGGCAGGCATAACACCACTTGGTAGCAGTAAAGAATGACCAGAAGATGACTGTGAAAAATGCAATGACGTAATGCTTAGTGTGTTATTAAAAAACTGAGCATTCTAGACTGCCTCATACTTTCTAAGCCTTTCCTCCATTTCCCTTTCCTCCCACACCCTCTCCTGCTCCAGTTCCACAAGCTCCCTATGTTGTTATTGCATCATTTTCCTTGTGTGCTTGAATACTGCCTGCATAAGATCCTGCAGCTTGTTACTCTTCTTCCTCTTGTGCAGATTCTGCGGAGGTTCAGCTGGGCTCTTCTGTGTTGTTCCCAAGGTGCTTGATGCTCCACTGATGGAAGACACATCAGATGCTGTAACCCCACTATCGTCGCAGGTTCCAGATGAGCAAGCCAACGAGGTGGTGTCAGTCTCTACTGATGTAGCCACTGGCTGGTCTGCATCTACCGAAAACAACAAACAGTGGTGTAAGCAGTGCTGTAAGCACACTATAGAAGACACCTACAACACATAGGAAAAATGTGCCTGAGGAAAAACTTAGGGGTACACTACCTGATTCTACAATATCATGTACAGCATAGTCATCATAATCTTCATCAGCTTCTGGTCAGTCCTCATCTTCTTCTATTGTGCTGCTTTCCAGCACTAACTGTGGCTCCGAAGTTGGTCTGGTACCAAGTATGTGATCAAGTTGGTCATAGAATGGACAGATGGCCCAACTGCCCCCCGACCTGCTGTTCGTGTTCTTGTCTTATGGTACCTGACCTTTACCTGTTTTATTTTGTCTCTGCTGTGTTTTGCAGAGCACTCAAAAACATGATCAATTAATTATTAAGAGGCTTTCTGGTACACTCTAGTGTTTTTCCTGTACAAGGCAAGCTCCCCCTGCACACATTCTTGCGACCAGTATTCTATTAAATATTTGGTTGCCTCATTTGACCAGAATGCAATGTAATCACTCATTTTCCTATTTTCCTATTTTTTTTTACACTCATTAAACTGTGCCCAGACACTTCACAACTCGAGGCAGCTGCAGTATGCACTATGCACAGCACTACTACCTGACAGGACCTTTTTAAATCCCCCACTCTGTTTACTTCTGTGTTATGCTGAGTGGAGCATAAACACCTCACCTAGAGCACTTTGGGATGCCACTGTGGAGCTGTGGAGGTCCTACAACAATGGAAACATTACAATCTCGTATCTGCACCAGTAAGCCAACCGTTTCGATTTCAATAATGTTTGTGCTACCGATCTAAAGACCACATCCTTACAGATCTTAAAATTGGCTTTAAGATCACTTGTTTAACTGTTACCAGTGCAGATATGAACTGTTTTTTGGAGGTAGCGGTAACAGTTTACAGGGCTCAATGTGGGCGGGGGCCTAATTATCATGGATGAGGTACCTTGGATGTATGATGGAGGGTGCACAGGTGACAAGCCAATACATGTGGTTATTTTCATTGTTTTAAGTACAGGGGTTGATGTAGTTGAATTACTACATTCACCACCACTGCTACTCTAACAACTGCTTGAACATTCTAAATCATCCTCCTCCTCATGTCTGTAGTAATCCTCTGGTGTTATTTCACAAATTTTACTGACATGGCTATTTACACTGACGGAAGGGGATACCATGCTCACTAAGGTGGCTGAGGGTGAATGCCCAACTACAGTATTAGTTCCCCTCTGTTGCCACATCCACAGTGCCTTGCACCTGCTCTTTAGATGAGTATGCTGGCCGCCAGTGCCCAAATGGCTACCCTTTTTACCTCATTTCACACACTCTTGGCAAAACTGGCAGATTGCCACTGTTTCATTGTTGCCATCTTGTACAAAAAAAATCAAAAACTAGGGATTTGGATGCCGTACTATTCACATGTCACTGCTGCTGCATATGTAACTGCACTTTGGTGGAGATGAAATGGGGTGTGTAATGCATGGTTTCTGCTGTGGTGCACAATTGGACTTTGACTAAACATCACAATCTATGACTATTAATTCAGGGTCATCATCAACAGACACAGCTATAGCAGAAATTTAAGGAGGGGGTAATTGACTAATAGGCAGTTTACAAACAGCCACCTTCGCTTTCTTTTTTCCGGTTCCCAAATGAGGTCACTGGCATCATCAGCATAATCATCATCCACTAATTCACTTTGGAGGCTGTCCTCCTGTGGAGATATTCCAAGTTTAACAGCAGCCTCAATATTATCAGCCACACTTTTTTCGTCAATGTCTGAATGTTTGGATGGCCGATCCTCAACATCAATGGAAACATGAGACTGTAAGTCATCATCATGATCAGAATCATGTTCAAGTACTGTAGGTAGTGGGACGTCAACTGCACTCAAGTCTGCAGATTCAGCAACATTTTTCCCATATGATAAGTTTAACAAGGTTGAACATGTAGCAATACTCATGTTGTTATCAGCCATGCCTTCACTAACTTTAATAACAGCAGGGACAAAACCATCTCCAACCAGCACTGAAGTGAATGATTTTGTTGTGGAAAACACAATCGGACAAATAACTTTACTGGCACCAACTACTTACCTTTCCCTTCTGCTACGTACTACCACGGCCATGACCACTCTTAACACTGCTACCATCGGTAGCCCTTGATGAACCTGACTATCTTTACAACAACTTCCATTGCTAATAGTCTTCTTGCAGCAACACCACAGCCAGAAACTGCTTTGCCTGACCATCTCTTGGCAGGCATCTTTTCAGATGACACAGACAATTTACAACAACTTGATATTTTGGCACTTTTGGGTGGCTGGGAAGCAAAACACTATTTAAATATATTGTTTATGGGGGACCTGAATATGCCTGATGTTAACTGGAGCACAGTTACTGGAGCCACATCCAAGAGCAGGGTCATTCTTGATACTCTGCAGAGGACATGCCTCAGACAGCTAGTGTTGGAACCCACTCAGGAGGGAGCAATCTTAGATCTGGTGCTTTCAAATGGGGAGACAGAGAGAATCTCAGATTTAGAAATGGGTGCCATCTGGCAAGTGACCACCAAACAGTGTGGTTCACAATAAGCACAGCTGTAGAGTCAAGCCATACAAAGGCAAGGGTGTTGGACTTTAGGAGGGCTGACTTTGGCAGAATGGGAGAGTACCTCAGAAAAGCACTAGCAAGCAGACAAGGAGGGGTGGAAGAACAATGGGGAAAAATCTAAACTGCCATCAAAGAGGCCTTTGTGTAAAGCAAATCAACAAAACAAAGGAAAAAGCCACTATGGTTCTCAAAAGAGGTAGAAGGTTAATGAGAAAAGGATAGCATCATGAAATATTAGGAAACTGAAGGAACAGGACAGAGGACTATATCAGTTAAAACAGAAGGAGGCATAGAAGGCAGTCAGAATAGCAAAGGCCCAAACTGAGGAAAAGATAGCCAACTGTGTTAAGAAAGGGGATAAAATCTTTTATAGGTGCATTAGGGAGCAAAGAAAAACCAAGGGAGGGATACTGAGGCTTAATAAAGGGGAGGGAACGTGGACAGAGGGTGATAGTGAAAAAGCAGGGATACCCAATGAATATGTCTGCTCAATACTCACAAATGAAGAGGAGGGGGGGTACCTAAACTGAGCAACAGAAATACTCTGGACAGAGGGGTTGCTACCAGTCTATTCACAGAAGAAAGGGTTCTGATAGAACTCTTCAGACTGAAGGTGGTGAAAGCAATGGGGCCTGATGGGATTCACCCAAGAATTCTAAAAGAACAAAGGGTAGAACTAGTGACACCACTGATTGCCCTCTTTAACAAATCATGGGAGGATGGGGTGGTATCTGAGGACTGGAGAAGGGCAGATGCAATTCCACTTAAAGGTGGGCATGCAATGTGAGAGGGCAGTAAGGAGGGCTGGGGGGATACTGGGGTGTATAGGAAGAGGCATCACCAGTAGAAAACAGGAAGTTGTTATCCCTCTCTACAGACAGCTGATGAGACCCCATCTGGAGTACTGCATGCAGTTCTGGAGACCCAATCTCTGCAAGGACATAGACAGGAAGGAGGCAGTCCAGAGGAGGGCAACTAAAATGGTGCAGGGTCTGCACCAGAAGACATATGAAAAGAGACTTAAGGAGCTTAATATGTAAACCCTCAAGGAAAGGAGGGACGGGGGGACATGACAGAAACTTTGAAGTACCTCAAGGGAATCAACAATGTCTAAGAAAGTAACATATTTCAGAAAGAGAGATGTGCAAGAACAAGGGGGCACAATTTGAAGATAGCGGGGGTATGGCTCAGGGGTAATGTGAGGAAATATTTTTTCATGGAGAGGGCTGTGGATGCATGGAATGGCCTTCCTGAGGAGGTCATGGAGTCAAGAACAACGGGGGAATTCAAGAATGCACAAGAGAGACATAAGGCAATTCTAGTGGGGGGGTAGGAGGAAGTCGACTGTTGGTTAACTAGGATCTGCAACTTATCCATTAGGTCAGAAAATGGGCAGACTTGGTGGGCCAAGTGGTTCTTATCTGCCATCAAGTTCTATGTTTCTATGTTTGTAAATACAGCCACACAGGCACAACACAATAACCTGTCCTTGAATCCTTAACCAGTGTTCAAAAAAGCGACAGTCAAAAAACAATACCTTGTATTGATGGGGGGGGGAGACACAGTACCTAGCTACACAGAAGCAGGGAAATAAATTGCAGACAGGCTTACAAATTCAGAGTACTGCTATTATGGTGCCGCAGTGAAATACATATTCATTGACAACACGCACATAGATTAAAGGTCAGGCACAGAAACATTAACTGTTCGTACAGTACAACACAGACAGTCTTGTAAAAAAATCGAAAAAATGCCCAGCAAACAGAAAATATTTATAAACAATTCAGTGAAGTTGTACTTTGTCTACCTGAACACAAAATAATAAAACAATAGCCAACGAAAGTTGGAAAAATGCCTTCTACTACTCTCCTTCCACACCACAGATCAGCCCCTTCCCTGAAGTACACTTCTACAGTGTCTCTCAGTACAGAGATTGAATCAACTAAATTAACATTCAATATTCACAAAACATTAATAAATGCTCAGATTATATAATCACATCAGGGTTTACTACAATTGATCTACTAAATTTTGTCACAAAATTCTGTGGCAAAAAGGCATTTTATAAAGGTTATTAGAGGGTTTGAATCTCAGAACTTTGAGAGCAAACTATCTCCAGCTTTCCACTACACACACTATGATGAACTGAGACTGTGCAAGACAATATAGAGCCCTTGTGACCTTACACCCCATGATTCATTGCAAAAGTCACCTTAAAGCGCACAAAACCAAGGTGAAGTAACACAAAGTCAATAGAAAACAAGGCGAAGTAACGTGAAATCCATAGAGAACAATAGGAACTTTGCGTTACTTTGAAATGTGTAGAATTTTAGGCACTTCACCCTCCACTATCTATGACCATAGGCGGCTATAAAGAAAAGTTTCCTAAGTGTGAACAAACTGTTTCACACATTCACATAGTATTAAACCTATCTGGAGATATTTTCTCAACTATATACTCAGCCAGTTAATATATTCCAAAAACATTAAAACCTTAAGTGCTGTGACAAGATTTTTTATAAGGTTATATCAATTGTCGGTATTAGTGCCCAATAAAACATCCTATCAAGGACCCCCTAGCAAATGAGATATGCTTCCAAATGTGATTATAGTTCAATAATGTGTCAATATTTAATCAATCTACTATATGTACAGTAACAGTCTTAGGAACTGGAATCAAAACCTAATGGAATTAAACCATCCCCCCAGGGAAAAATCATTATACCGATTACTAGTTGGAAGGAACTATGTATACACTATGTATGTGTACCAAGAGTACTAACACTGTAACATCATTATGTCATGAACCTGAAAATAAGCGTGCCTCATATAACCACAGCCCCAACCCTGTACTCCCACCCCCCCCACACACACACACAAATAAAAACACTTTCCCCCTACCCCCTCCACACATAGATTTTTGGTGTGAAACAAACATATTGATAACCGGTTAAAAGGGACCCTATAACCATGCAATATTGAAACAAAGACTCACTGAAGTCCCATTATATGTCCATCCTTTGTACTTAAGTAGGGCAATGTGTCATAAAACCCAAATCAATGTTCATGCCATTTTTCTACCATATTGAGAAGTAAAATAAGCCTGACCTCAAATGCTTGTCTCTGTTGTGTTTTTGAAATGTCCTTTTAAGACAGTTACTGACATATCTGAGATGGAGTGATCAATCTGAAAGAAGTTCTGCCCCGCACTGGTTTCTCAGTCATCTTCATATTAATAGTATGTTTGTGCGAGTTCATTCTCATACGGTGAGGTTGCCCAGTCTCTCCCACATACCCTGTTTGTGGACATCTCTTGCATTGAATGAAATAAACAACATTCCATGATGCACATGTATAATTCCCCCTGTATCCTGAATTGTCTGTTTTGTGAAGTAACTACACAATCCGAAGTGGAAATGTTCTCATAAGTCATACATCTGGGGTGACTGCAGGGTTATGTACCATTAAGTATTATGATATTCTCTTCTGGAGCAAGTTTACTCCTAACAATCAAGTTGGTTAAATTACATGGTTGCTCTTAAAAGATAGTATTGGTAGTTCTTGAAAGATACAATTTAGGTTCTCATACTCACTAAATATTGGGTGGAGGTCTTTAATAATCTTACATAGAAGTTCAAGGTCAGGATGATATGTGACTACTAAGGGTATTCTGTTGGTAGTGGTCCTTTCTTTATACTGAAGTAGTTGTTTCCTTGGTACCTGTGTTGCACGTTTCACTGCTCTGTCAAATTCTCTGGAAGAGTGTCCCTGCTCAATAAACATTTTTTCCAACATGACCAAATGTGTATCTCTGTCTTCCTCACTTGAACAGATACAGTGATATTGAAATGCTTGACTGTACATTACAGATTTTTTTGTGTGGTTCAGGTGGTTACTATTTCTGTGCAAGTATCTCTATCTGTTGGTTTCCTGTAAATACAAGTATGCAAGGTTTTATCCTTGATGGTGACTGTGGTGTCCAGAGAATTAACACGAGTAGCAGAATATTCCAGAAAAAGCTTTTTGGATGGGTGGAAATTATTAAGTTCCTGATGAAACTCCTTAAGTGTGTAACCTTACAGACTTCTATTACAGGTCCTGAAATATCCTGCCACCAGTGTTAATTTTCTCGACACCATAGTCACCTTCAAGGATGGAATCTTACATACTTGGACTTTCAGGAAACCAACAGAAAGACAGAGGTACTTGCATAGAAATAGTAACCACCCGAGCCACACAAAAAAATCTATAATGTACAGTCGAGCTCTTTGATAGCACCGTATCTGTTCAAGCGAGGAGGACAGAGATACACATTTGGCCATGTTGAAAAAAAAAGTTTATTGAGCAGGCACACTCTTCCAGAGAATTTGACAGAAGAGTAGAACATGCAACACAGGTACCAAGGGAAGAACTACTTCAATATAAAGAAAGGATCATTACCAACAGAATGCCCTTAGTAGTCACATATCATCCTGACCTTGAACTTCTACATAAGATTATTAAGGACCTCTATCCAATATTTAGTGAGGATGAGACCCTAAATTGTATCAATTGTATCTTTCAAGAACTACCAATACCATCTTTTAAACAACCACCTAATTTAGCCAACCTGATTGTTAGGAGTAAACTTGCTCCAGAACAGAATACCATAGCACTTAATGGTACATGACCCTGCAGTCACCCCAGATGTATGACTTGTGAGCACATTTCCAATTCAGATTGTGTAGTTATTTATTTGTGACTTTGGTAACCGGGTAGGTGCACTGATCCCAGAAACCATTTTCAGGCATGACCCGGGCCACATACTGTGGCACAGGACAAATGTAACAGGCAACAAAGCTTGGAACAGTCTACAGTAAAAGATAAAGGTTGCAATAGTGCATGGCAATAGTAAACAGAAGATCAAAAAATAATACAGGATACCAGTAAACCATACATCCAGTAGGCATTACAATAAGTGAGAGTATACATATACAGTACATACAGTTCTACCAGCAGCAGTTACAATATTTGACAAGCAAGGGATCCTCAGACTATATAGAAAGGGGTATCTGGCATAGTAAAGTATAGGGGAAGAGAGGGGAAAGGGTGTGGGGAGGACTGGGTGGCAGGATTGACATACAAGCATAGGTACTAAAGCTCAGTGCATAAGCAAGCCAGTTCAATTGATTTCTTTGACTGGGTGACCAAAGTAGTAGACCAGGGAGGGGCTGTGGACATGGCCTACCTAGACTTTAGCAAGGCATTTGACACAGTCCCACACAAAAGATTAATAGTCAAATTAACCAGCCTGGGAGTGGGTCCCAGGGTGGTAGCCTGAGTAAAACATTGGCTGGACAACAGGACACAGAAGGTAATTGTAAATGGAGTCCACTCTGAAGAAAGGGGTTACTATTGGGGTACCGCAGAGGTTCAGTATTGGGTCCAGTCCTTTTAATGTCTTCATCAGTGACATTGCAGAGGGACTGGAAGGAAAAGTATGCCTTTTGCAGATGACACAAAGATCTGCAACAGGGTTGATACACAAGGAGGCGGAAAGGATGAAAGGGACTTGGCAAGGTTGGAGGAATGGTCAGAAGTATGGCAGCTTGGATTCAATGCAAAGAAGTGCAAAATAATGCACCTGGGAAACAAGAACCAGGGAAGAATACACAATGGGTGGGAGGCAGCAACAACAAAAAGGAAAGGACCTGGGATAATCATATCAGAAGACCTTAAGGTTAGCAAGCAATGTGAGAAGGCAGTAGGGAGGGCTGGGGGTATACTGGGATGTATAGGGAGGCATCATCAGCAGAAAACAGGAAGTTGTTATCCCTCTGTACAGACAGTTGGTGAGACCCCATCTGGAGTACTGTGTCCAGTTCTGGAGACCCCATCTCTGCAAGGACATAGACAGGATAGAGGCAGTCCAGAGGAGGGCAACTAAAATGGTGCAGGGTCTGCAAGAGAAGCCGTATGAGGAGAGACTAAAGGAGCTTAATATGTATACCCTTGAGGAAAGAAGGGAGAGGGGGACATGATAGAAACTTTTAAGTACCTCAGTGGAATCAACAAAGTCCAAGAGGGTAGCATCTTTCAGAAAAAAAGACTTGCAAGAACAAGGGGACACAATTTAAAGATAGAAGGAGGGCGGTTCAGGGGCAATGTGAGGAAGTATTATTTCACAGAGAGGGTAGTGGATGCATGGAACAGCCTTCCTGAGGAGGTTGTGGGGTTTAAAACTGTGGGAGAATTCAAGAATGCATGGGATAGACATACGGCAGTTCTTGTGGGGGGTAGGAAGAAATAGGCTGTTGGTTAACTAGGATCTGCGGCCTATCCTGTAGGTAGGAAAATGGGCAGACTAGATGGGCCTAGCTGTCCTTATCTGCCGTCAAAGTCTATGTTTCTATGTTTCTATGTTTCCCACTTGACCTATTTATATATACAGTACATATATACATAAACCCTGGAAGGATGCAGCCAGGAAAAAGAGTGGACTACCCAGGGAAGCAGTGGCAGCAGGAAGTCATCAGGAGCCAGTCTTTGAGGTGGGTTTTGAATTGGCAGTGGGTGTCAAGAGAATGGAGCTCTGCAGGCAGTTTATTCCACAGTGTAGGGGCTGTCACTGATAATGCTCTGCCACCTATGTTGGTAGATACCCTGGGGATGTTCGGGGGGGGGTGCCGTTTGAGCAGAGGCTGTGGTGCAAGGTTCAGACAGTGAGGAAGGGTGCAAGGGGGGATGCCTGGCCAATTCGTATGGTGGAATCTACCATACAGGACAAGGCTAGGTCAAAGCGGTCTTGCTGCGGGAGCCAACCAAGTGAGTTGTAGAGGATACAGTGGTGAGTGCTGAAAGGGGCCAGTAAAGTGAAACAGCAGGCACTGTTATAGTCAGTGGAGAGCTTGGCCATGAGGGTAGAGGACATTCTGGCATAGATAGGGGAGCAGTAGTCCAGGACTGGGAGAAGGTTTCCCTGTACGATGGCAAGTTCAGTCTCCGGAGAGAAGTATTGCCAGAATCTGTAGGCAGCACCTAATTTTTGCTGAAACCTTCAAACTAATGAATTTATATGTTCTGAAAAGGAGATAGAGGGGTCATCTAGGACTCCTAGGTATTTGAAAGTAATTAAGTCTTCAAGGGCTTGGCCATCAGGGGATACGATGTTGAGAGGGGGTGAGTTTTGTATTTGACTAGGAATGGCTTTGGACCAAACAGCATGGATTTTGTTTTTTTGCCATTGACCAGAAGGAGGTTATTGGTGAACTAGTTATGGGTCACAGCATAGTTTAGGGAGAGAACTGAGGAAATATGGGTGGGGGATTTATCACTATAGAAGAGCACGAGGTCATCAGCATAGAGGAGAGAGTGACAACTGAGACAGTCTGATGGGAGAGAGTTAATAAATAAAGAGAATAGTAGGGGGGCCAGCATGGAGCCTTGGGGGACACCTGTAGAGATAGGTAGGGTGGGGGAGTGGGCAGGGACAGTACACACAGATTGGGAGAGATCGGTGAGGTAGCTCTTTGAACCAGGTGGTGACCTCTTGAGAACAGCCAAGGCACCGTAGTTTGGAGAAGAGAAAGGCATGGTTCACCATGTCGAATGCCTTGGAGAGGTCATCGAAGACTGCTCCAGTGGCCTTGCCATGGTCTATATTTTGAGGATGTGGTTTGTCAGAAGTGTGAGGGCAGAGGCAGTGGAGTGGTTTTTATGAAAGCCATGCTTTTTGGCTGCACAGGAGGTTGTATTTGCCTATTTATTGCAATTGTTTCACCAGGAAAGGCACACTGAGCAACAAGATGCTCATCTCCTAGTGCAACCTGGGGGTACACATGGATATGATAACATGCAGGTTATCAAGCGAACAGTTAACAGAAGCAAATAAAAAGCATCATAAGGATACACGATTGCATGAATATACAAGCAGCACACATTGAATGCTTAGGATATTATAGTATCAAATAACTTTTTTTTGTGACAAGAAGCAGCAGACAAGGTAAATTAGCACAGTAGTAATAGTTGTAAACAACTGAGGACGTATATCACAATTATACAGTTATACACAGTACATAGGGCAAAATAGGCCCAGGACATAAGTGCAAGTATGTATGTAGTGAACAAGTTGATGGTGGACTGCTCTCTCAAGTAATTTACTTAGGTGGGGGAGGATGGAGATCGGATGGTAGTTTTCCGTAGATACAGGATCACCGGCTTTAAAAATGGGAATCACCTTTGCAGTCTTCCCAGGGTCAGGCATGGAGGAGGAGGAGGAGGAGGGGGAGAGGGTGAGGTTAAAGATACAAGTGAGTGGTTCAAAGATGGCTGGGGAGATGAGCCTAAGGAAGACCAGGGATAGACCATCAGCACCAGGGAGCCATGATTTGGAAGGCTTGTGAGGAGCTTAGCTGTGTCAGCTCTCGAGAGAGATTAGAAAAAGAAAGGGGGGAATCGTGGGTTGGGTGGTCAGCCCAGTGGATGTAGGTGGGGGGGCAGATGGTGGACAGAGTTGTTTGGTTGGCCAATTGGGAGTTTACTTAGATACATGGATAGGTCAGAGAACTTGTCATTAAAAGCCCTTGCCACTTCCAGAGGATCCGTAATAAGGCCATTTGGGGAGTTCAGTTGCAGGGCAGCCTTATTGGAGTGGGGGTTTAGTAGTGAGTAAATGGATGCCAAGAATTTCCTAGGGTCACAAAGGTTAGCATGTTGGAGATTACAGAAGTGTGTCTGCTTGGGGGAATTTGCCAGATGTTTGTATAGATTCCTCCAGCGCCTTTAGGCATCCCAGAGGCAGGGGAGGGGAATGCTTTGTATGTAGACCAAGCATAATCCCTATCCTTTATAAGGGTAAGGAGGTCTTTTGTGACCCAGCGAGAGCAGTCACCTCTGACTCTTCTTGTGGTGGTGGGGAAGAGTCAGTCCTGCAGGGTCAAGAGGGTCTCTGTGAAGAGGGTTACTGCCTGTGTCACACTGGAAAGTGTGCAAAGATCAGACCAGTCCAAGGACTGTGACTCTTTGAGGAGGTTAGAGTGCTTGGGGCTACTAAAGTTTCAGAAGGACAGGTATTTGGAAGGGGGACATTTACATTTAGATGACCAGAGGAGATACGTAGGGGAGTGGTCACTAATGAAGTCCGCCACAGTACCAGCATGCATTACATAATCATTCCTATTTGTAATGATAGAAACATAGAATGTGATGGCAGATAAGGACCGCTTGGCCCACCTAGTCTGCCCATTTCCGTACCTGATGGATAAGCTGCAGACCCTAGTTAACCAACAGCCTACTTCCTCCTACCCCCCACTAGAATTGCCTTATATCTGTCCCATGCATTCTTGAATTCCCCTACTGCTCATGATTCCATGACCTCCTCAGGAAGGCTGTTCCATGCATCCACAACCTTCTCCATGAAAAAATACTTCCTAACATTACCTCTGAGCCGTCCTCGCTCTATCTTTAAATTGTGCCCCCTTGTTCTTGCACATCTCTTTTTTGAAAAGATGCTACCCTCTTGGACTTTGTTTATTCCCTTGAGGTACTTAAAAGTTTCTATCATGTCCCCCCTCTCTCTCCTTTCCCTGAGGATATAGATATTAAGCTTCTTTATAAAATGGCATGAGAAAAACTAGAAATCTCATTGGCCAAGAGACATCAGCTGACCGTACATTAAGTCTCTATATATGCACAGTCATCCTGGTCCTAAACCACATCATAGAACAAGCAAATCAGTCCTCCTACAACCAGAAATATCTTCCATCAGTCTCCCCTAGATCCAGAACTGATTTTCCATCTGTAAAAACCTTCAACTGGGCCCTAAAAATAAAATGATCTTAAACAAAAAATAAAACAAATTAATTAAATGTTTTTTCCTTGATCATCATGTAACCCCCTTGTTCCTCGGGTTACTAGAATCCCACTTAGAAATAGTGGCTTGCCGGGAAAGGCAGCTTGTGAGATACCAGTTAAATGGGTTTCACACTGTCTCACTCTGTCCTCAGTCTCAGCTGAGCTGGAGTGATGACATCACCACAGAATTCTCGCAGCAGCATAAGCCACAATGGAATGCTGACTGCTGGGGTTAGCTGTAGAACATTGGGGAATTCAAGTCAGTCTTCAGAGGGCAGTCTTCAGGGGAGCGTCTGAGAGGGAGCAGAGAAAGGAAGAGGTGTGCTGCAGTTGGCAGCCCCTCAGAGCCTAGTTCTGATATACAGCTGCATCAGAAAGTGGGTTGTGTGTTCTCACCCCAGAGAGGAACACAGAAGAAACCAGAAGAAAGTGGTAGAGACCATTCCAAGTGTTGTTCCAGTGCCCCATCCCAGGAGGGGTGGGGGGGGATTCCAGAATTTCAGGGGCAGTCCTCTGGCCCTGCCTGGAAAGGTAAAAGCTGCCTGAAAGTGAAGAGTGTACAGAAAGTACCAGAGAATGTGTGTTTCCTTTGGAAGAAGCCCTGGGACACCTGCATACCATGGTGAGTCTGCTCTGATATAGAGCCTATGTTCACCAAGACAGAGATTACTGTAAAAGTATTTGCTTATTGTGGGGTCATGAGAAGACTAGCCAAGTACAGTGCTTTTAATTTGTGTATGGCTTGAAAGCATCTGAAACAGTGGGGGTCTAGGGAATGGACATAGACACTAACAGAGCTTTTTAAGTCAGGACACCACCTGAATACAGTGTAGAATGTTAAATGTGACAAACATTTCGAGATAGCATCTACAACCAGTAGTTCAAAGAAAGGTGGTGTATCCAAATGAATGGCCGAGTATAGATTTGGGAGCAAGAGGTGGGAGACCCCCATCTGGAGTAACTAGGTTTACCTCTACTGGTTCAGTTTGGGCACCTATATTTTTCTCCCAGGCACTTGGCCAGTGTTTGCAGAAAGCACCCAGACATGAGATTTTGGAGTTTCTCCCTTTATAGCTAGAACGTGCTCATGGGTGGTTTAGGGAGCCACCATCAAACTCCATGCTATATGGAAAAGTGTCCTAGTACTGGTCGAGGTGCCATTTCAAGGAATCAAAGAGAAGAATACCAGTTTGGGCCGTGTGAGCTCAGTTTTGTTCAGAACTTGAGGGTTTCATGTAGTGAAGAAGATGTGCTCTGTCCTCTGTAAATCTGCATTGCCAGTGAGTGTAGCCCTGTGGGGGTCCACCTTTGCTTTGTTATTCTCCGTGTTTATGTGAATAAAAGCTACACTCTAGAATCCCATTCCTGGTTTGGACATCTCAGTTATTGCTTCCAGTGTCCAGATTTACTTGGGCACCACTGCCAGAGGTACAAACCTAGCATAATGCTGAGCAAATAGATTTTCTCCCCGAATCTAGGGGTTACAAAATGGAGGCACCGCTAAGAATTTGTTTTGAATTTAGGGAGAAAACAAGAAAGATTTCAAACAATCAATCAATCAATCAAATCTTTATTTATTCAGGCGGACATCATTGAACAAGGCTCATTTACAAGATGGACCTGATAAGGTCAAGGTTCAATGGTTGGTACATTAGCAGATATATACAAAACACTTGTAATAAAACAGATTCAGTAATATAAACATTTATACAATATTCGAAGGGCAGAGGTTGATTAACCCTAACAGGACAAGGTAGGATACAAGAAAATACACTAGAAAAATCCAGTATGTACAAAAACCAGTAGAGGAGCCAAAGCAAGCACGCAACATAAGGTACCCAGAATTACAGGCTCCAGGAAAACTAAAAGCAGACAAACAGATATAATGATTGACTGACTGCAAAAAGTGGTGATTACAGCCTCTGACAAATGACATGGAAGGGCTGGTGGGGATTCAGACAGGGTCTGTGACTAATAGTAGGAGGTATGGGGAGTAATTAGGGTTGAGGTAAGTGCCAGGAGTTGATGTGAAGATCATAGTCAGGGAAGCAAAACTGCAAAATGGTATGATAGGGGCTGAGATACCAAATAAGGGGGCTGCATGGGGGAATACTAAGGATAATTTATGGGAGAGCTACCAATTATAGTTGCTGACTGGAAGGGGGAGGGTTGTGAATGTGACTGGACTAGGTCTTGTGGTAGCAGTTGCATTTCTCTGGGAAGAGTCTTATGCAGAGCTTTTTAAAGGATGCTAGAGGTATAAAGTTGGTCAACTTTAGGGTCTTCTGTAGAGAATTCCATGCCATTGCTAGAGAGTAGCTGATTGCAGACCTCCCATGCCGGGTGTAGACTTTGGGTATCTTGAGTGTGATGAAGTTGTTGCTTCTTAGGGCATATGAACTAGCTGTGGCCAGTGTAAAGCAGTCTAAAATATAGATTGGAAGTTTATTAGACAAAGCTCTGTAAATCCAAAGTGCAGCATTTCTGTTCCTTCTGAGGTGCAGGGATGCCCATCCAACTGCAGCATAGAGAGAGCAATGATGAGTGTTGAATGGAAGATCTGTAATAAACCTTAGGCTCTGTGATACAGGGTGTCAATTTTCTTAAATAGAAATAGGACAGTGACCATAAGGAAGTCTGCATAGTCGATAAGTGAAAGAAATGAGGCCTGGATTAGCCTCAACCTTGAGTCTCTGGTTAGGAAGTGTTTTATTCTGAAGAATAGGCCGAGCCTCTGGCGAAGGTTTTTCACAAGTTCTTCAATATGATGTGTGTAGTCAAGCCTGCTGTCAATCCACACCCCTAAGTATTTGAATTTATCTACATAGTCCAGGCTTTCTCCAAGGATGGTGGATAGCTGGGGAAGATTACTTAGTGAGGAGGTGTTAATATAGGTATGATTGGAGAAGAACATTGCTTTTGTTTTCTTTGCATTTAAGAGGAGCTTTTTCTCAAGTAGATGATGTTGCAAAAGGGAGAATTCTGCTTGTAAAATTTCACAGGCCATTATAGGTGATGGATTACTGGCATACAAAACAGTATCATCTGCAAAGAGGTGAACATTGGCTTTGGTGAGATTTGAATCAATATTATTAATGTAAATGGCAAAAAGGATAGGGTCCAAGATAGATCCTTGCGGAACTCCTCTTAGAAGTGGTTTTAGTGAGGATAGGTCACCTTCAGCTTTCACCTGTTGTGACCTATCAGTAAGTAACTACCTGAACCACTTAAGAGAGGTGGGTCTAAGCCTATGGAGTGCAATGAAGAGGCAGCAGCTCATGGTCCACTGTGTCGAATGCCTTGCTTAGGTCAAGGAATACAGCACAGACACTGTTCTTTTGTCTAATTCGGTTTGCCAGTCATTTGTGACTTTGGCCAGTGCAGAGATAGTGCTGTGCCTGGCCTAAATCCAGATGAGCTGGATTTAAAGTTAAGTAACTTCAAGGTAATCTCTTAATTGGATGCTCACTAACTTCTCAAGCATCTTGGATAGCACTGGAAGAATGGATATAGGCCTGTAATTGTTGAGGTCCATGGGGTCCCCTGATTTTAGGAGGGGAAACACTTGGGCTGTTTTCCACATCGTAGAAATAGAGCCGGAGGTTAATGATAGATTAAAAAGATGTGTTAAGGGAACTGCAAGTACATTAATTGCAATTTTTAGAAAATAGGGGTCAAGAGAGTCTGCACCTGCACTTTTTTTAGTATCCAAATGCAGCATTAGATCCTCTACTTGCTTCAGCAATACCGGTTTGAAGGAGAAGGAAGAATCAGCCCTCTGAGCCTCAGTATACTGGGAGTTTAGTTGTGCATGCAGTAGATTAGCTGGAGAGGTGTCAAAAGCAAGGCCAGCTGTTGTGAAATGGATATTGAAAGCATCCAGTACTTCCCGTTTATCAGAGATAACACCCTTATTATGGTGCACTTGAGATGGCAGAGAGGTGCTAGAGTCCTGCCCTAGAATCCCCTTGATGGTGCCCCAGAATCTAGCAGGATTGTGGTAAGAGGCATCAAGTTCAGCCATATAAAAGGCAGCTTTGGCATCCCTTACTTTCTTGGTGCAACTATTTCTGACCTTCCTAAACAGCATCCAATCATTTGGGTTCTTGGTCTTCCTTGCCAGTTTCCAAAGCTGGTCTCTTTCCAACAGTGCAGTTTTAAGGCCAGCTGAAAAGCGCAAGATTTGCTTTTGTTCTAACACTAGTGATTGGTGCATGAGTGTTAAGGGCACCTATTATTATGTTGTTTAACACCTGGTGTGCTTTTCCACAGAATGTGTAGTGAAACTCCTGCCAGCGTGTAGAGTGACTTAGGTCATGGAGATATCCCTCAATATTGAGATTTTTCTTGGATCTTCTCAGAAGGAATTTTGCTGGGGTTGCTGGTTTGCGGATGATCTTATTCCTGCAATGATGCAGTGGTCACTATGTCACTAAGCTTACTCAGTGTGTAAGAATAGGCGGGGTTGTTTACCAGAATGATGTCAAGTAGTGTGCTATTACTTCTATTCTTTAAATTGATTCTTGTTGGTTCATTTATCAGTTGTGTAAACCCATGTGTATCACAGAATGATACTAGAGGTGCAGCTGTCTTGAAGAGCTAGAATAGGTTTAGATCACCTAGGATTATGCTTTCTTCAGGGCCCGGTTTGATTAGGTTCCCCAGGTGGGATAAAAGCTTGTGGTCAGCAGAGAGGGGCCTGTAGCAGCCAACTAGCTGAAAAGCTGCTGTATTGGAGAGAGTTATTTTGAGTGCTATACATTCAAATTCTTTGGGCATCGATGTTGCACTAAGGCAGGATGCAGATATATTTGACTTTACATATTTAGCTACTCCACCGCCCCTTGTCTGGCGATCTGCTCTGAATATTTGGTAGTTGGGTAGATTTACCTCTCTATCTGCTGTGGCAGGTCTGAGTCATGTCTCGGATACTACAAGAAAGTCTGGCAAGGTATGGGCAACCCAGGCTTGTATTAATGAAAGCTTTTTCAGGAGGCTACATGCATTGATATATGGAAACTTAGTCCTTTGGTGGAGCTAGGTCTGCAGGAGGTGATGCCCTCCAGAGGGCCTGGATTGATTTCCACATTACCAATACAGATCAGCAAAAAGAATAAGAGATTCATAAGGGCTTCGAGAGACAGGAAGAGGGGACTGACTTTGGGCCTTCTCTTCTTGTTCGGTGGCCACTGATTTGAGGTGTTCCACCTGGGGTTGTGACTTTGTATCGTGTCACAGAGTATTAATTTGGTGGGCAGGTGTAAGGGGGAACTATACACCCAACAATGGAGCATCGAGCGGAATAAGTACATGACAAGTTGTGTCCCTTTTAGGGGGTTGCCCCACTGATTATGATGTGGCATCGGTAGGGCATATGTGAGGATCCGGTCATCATCCATTGGAGGTGAACAGAGAGGCTAGGCTGGTGGGTCACATTATTTAGTGTGGTATGGATCAGGATGACTTCTTCCTCATGGAACACCACAAATGAAAGAGGAATTTCCCCATTTTGAAGGCGATATTCATGTTATCTACAATGAGAACAGGGGAAGGACTGCTGATTAGGTGGCACCGCAGTGGCCAAGGACAGATTATTGGTTAGAATGTCACTGGGGGTGGGAGGTAAGAAATCGGCGGGAAGATGCCTATAAAAGTAACACACAAGGGGAAGGCAGTGGGCAAAAAGTTTCTGCAGCTTTCAGGTACCTTCCTGGCTGTCTCTCCCGGCCTCCTGGTCCCCTGGGTCGGCCTTGCGGTTGCCGACTGCCCACTGGCGGAGCGTAGCCCCTGTGCTCACTGGGTGCTGTGGGCAGGGAAGGCTTGACTGGAGGGAGACACAGGAAGGCACAACAATTAAACAAAAGCAGAATCAAGCGTTTCTGCAGAGCAGTGTGAAATAATTTACACCACAAAAGGCTGGGGAGGGGGTGCGGCGCCGTAGCGTCTGGCCCACTAGAAATCCCACCAAAAGGCTGTAATCACATTTTAGTTTAAACTTTTAACAAATTCCTTAAACACTCTATCTTTACAGGAGAACAGCTCTTTTTTTGTATAGTTTAGGCAAAACAAACACAAGTCTCAGACCAGCTTTCAGCAGTGTAAATTCAACACAGAAGTCTTTGGAGCAGGAGGACCAATCGGCTGCAAGGCCTGATCAGCGCTCGCCTCCCAATTGGCCACAGCTTTCCAGCACCTTCCTGGCTGTCTCTCCCGGCCTCCTGGTCCCCTGGGTCGGCCTTGCGGTCGCCGACTGCCCGCTGGTGGAGCGTAGCCCCTGTGCTCACTGGGTGCTGTGGGCAGGGAAGGCTTGACTGGAGAGAGACACAGGAAAGCACAACAATTAAACAAAGGCAGAATCAAGCGTTTCTGCAGAGCAGTGTGAAATAATTTACACCACAAAAGGCTGGGGGGGTGCGGCGCCGTTGCGTCTGGCCCACTAGAAATCCCACCAAAAGGCTGTAAATCACATTTTAGTTTAAACTTTTAACAAATTCCTTAAACACTCTATCTTTACAGGAAAACAGCTCTTTTTTTGTATAGTTTGTATAGATTTGTTCAGATTATGACTAGCGTTTTGACTGTCTGGCAGTAGGTAGCCCAAAAATCGGAAGCATTGCCATCCAAGTGTGCCACTGTGTGCTGCTGTTCAGGTGCTGCTGTAATTGTGCCACCAGTTTACCAGGGAGCAGTAAAGCCAGATTGTGTATGCCCCTTGTCCTGCATCCAAATATAACGTTTGCCAGCTTTTAAAGTTCAGTTGTGACAAGAAAAAGTATGGAAAACTGTAGGAAACAAAGCGAGATTTGTGCCCTAGAAGTTTAAAGTGCTTGTTGTGTGGACTGGGGAGTCAGTGAGGAAAATGCCATGAAAAATGGTTAAAATGGTGCTCCCGCCAAGGAGTCACAGTTGAAAGAAAAAAAAAGTTGCTTGCAGTTTAAATTTTGCCTGCTCAACTGGTCGCCATGGAGGAAAGAGCACGAGAAGAGGAGAACTGATGCATGGCAGTGATTGGTGAGACTGCAATCAGTCCTGCCCCCAAGTCAGCTTAGAGTGCTGCACAGTGTTTGAGAGGAGAGAGAGATTTGTGTGAGAGCTAGTTACAGGAGGAGTGGCGCAGTGACTGAAAACATTGTAAAAGTAATAAAATCAGACTTTTCTGTTTAAAATCGGGCTCAATCTGCATTTCAATCATCTGGGAAGAAAGCATGGTGTTCGGAGGGACAATCAGCAGGACTGCCAGCCCTCTTCAATCCAGAGTCCTCCAAGACCGGCTGTAGGCCGAATTTCCCATCACAATAGCAAGCTTCTGATTCAGTGAGTACCAACCAGAGAAACAGCTCAAACTGTGTGTGATTTTAACTAAAGCCAGCTCAATCTGTGTGTAACAGTGTGATTGTTTTGCAAAGAAGGACTGTGTCAGGTTAATCAAGCTAAACAAGAATTCTGTGCATTAGACTGTGAGCATAATTGTGGGTTTAGCAACAGTATGATTTTCAAAGCAAAGTGAGAGACTGTGGGTTGTATGATAGATGCAACAAAAAACAGGCAATCCTGTGCAATGAAATGCTGTGGCTTTAGGGACTTTAAGCAAGAACAGTGATTTAAAACGAATGAAAAGTCCTGTAAAAAAATCATATAGATATAGATAGAGAGAGCAAACAGTTCAGTTTATGCAGTTTGAGTGAACTTTATCAGAAAAGCGTGTAAAACGGATGCACAGTAGCTTGAGTCAGAAACAGAATGTTGATGAGCCAGGAGTGCTGCCGCCACCATGACAGGGTGGGGTAGTAAAGTAAACACAGCAGCAGGGGAACCATTTTGTAAAAGTTTTCCAACAAAGTGGGACTTGAGATAACAGTGAGCTTTTGTTTTTCTCTGCAGTCATGGCTTCGGGATCAGCCCGTTACCTGGATCATGCCTGGGCTATGATAGTAGAAGAAGTTAACAAGTTGAAAGACATTGAGAGATGTTACTACGGGGAACATTTGCTTCCTCATGTGGTGATTCCTGAATATCCAGTTAATGTGCATAATGTGTTTAAAGGCTGGAAGGGACATCTTCATGTTTTCTCACTGTTCTGGTTGCCTAGAGAGAAACATGGCCTAACTAAAGCACCCAAGATTTGTTTGGCTCCCACGTGGACAAAGCTTCAAGAATTTGCAGTTGGCAGCACACAGCACCAGGTGGTGGAGCCTGTTGGGGGAACCCAGCAGAGTGTGGTGTCACAAATCCACTCAGCAGGTTAGCTCTCTACTCCCAAAGTGCCAACCTCTGAGCGTAGAATTATGAACAGTTAACAGAACAAGGTAACCCTCTTGTCTGTTTTGTGGGTTCCAGTCACCTTAGTCCCATGTTCTGGAGGGATTCAAACTGATAACCTCTTGTTAGCATACCCAATTGTCAGGCTAAGATAATTCTGTCTTTGGGGGGGCCAAATATCTTTGCCTACGGGCACCTAACCAGGTATTTCAAAATGAACCCTTAGAACTCTATGCAAGACCTAGAGAACTCTGACCTGTTTCCCAGTTTGGTACCACAATAAGCCCATGCACAGCATCAACTATAACCATCTAAGCATCACTTATATAAAAAGAAGTTTCAAGGCACACCAGGCAGTTTCTGTTTTTAAAATATATATATCTTTACTTTAAAATAGGTAAAATAGGAAAACAGTAAAATACAGAACAAGATATCCCAACACATACAGCCGTAAATACAAAACAGGTTTAAAAGTGCAAATTCCCACAACACATACACTCAGACTGGTCTTATCTAAGGTCCTTACTTTCTAAATCTTTCAGTGCTTCGATGTTCCTCTTTTCTCAGTCAGGAAATGAATGTCACTGTGTAAGGTCTGCTCAGTATTTTTTAAAAGCAGTCTTGAGCCGGCCTTCTCTCTGAGGTCACCTAACTCCGACTTGGTGTATTAAAATGTATATTTTATAACACAAGATGTCCTACTAAGATATTTAAAAAAATAATAGGTGACATAAATGTGACTTGCCAAAACCGGTCTGGGGTCTGCTTCACATAGACATCAAAGCCTCTTTGATGTAATTCACTGGATAACCCCAAGCAAATGCATATTGGACTTCCTAATTTAGTCTGGGACCTGCTTCACCCAGACATCAAAGTCTCTTTGATGTATTTACTTGCTATCTTGGGAGACACCCAAACACATGCATATTCTCCTTCCTCCATGACACCTAGTGCAAATCAAAGGATTTCCCTGAGGACGTCATGAATGGATATTTTATTTCCAGGGCTTCAAAGAAAACTTAATAAAGTAATTGCATTTCAGATATTTGCAGTTTAAGCTACCTCCTGCCCTTTGATCTTATCCCTGGGGTGTTTGATGTGTCAATTTCAGCAAGACAGTATTTCCTCCTGACAGACATTCCTTTACATATTTTATTTTGCAGAAAAAATATCATATTGAAATCAGAACCAGCTGTCCACGTGCCACAATCCTCCCCACCTAGACTGAATTTGGGGGGTCTATCCCCTGCATGGGATGAGCTTCCCAAATCAGTTCACTCCTCATACACACGAGACAGCCCATCTGAGTTCTGATTGGTCACTCCAGCCCTATGTAGAATGGTCATGTCATATCCTTGCAAAGTAAGACTCCATCATAGCAATCGACCATTGTTTCTCCCCATCTGCATCAGCCAAACCGGGGGTTGTGGTCAATCTGCACCAAAAAATGCTGTCCATACAAGTATGGCTCCAGTTTCTTTAGGGCCCACACTATGGCAAGACACTCCTTTTCCACCGTGGAGTATGTCTGCTCCCTGGGAAGTAACTTTTTGCTCAGGTAGGCTATTGGGTGATACCTCCCCTGGCTGGATGTCTGACTCAGTACTGCCCCAATACCCACGTCTGAGGCGTCAGTCTGAACTATAAAAGGTTTGCTATAGTCAGGACTTGCCAAAACAGGAGCACTGCACAGTGCCTCCTTTAGTTTGGAAAAGGCTTCCTCATAGGCTGGGCCCCAGGTAATTTTCTTGGTCATCCTTTTCTTTGTCAGGTCAGATAAGGGAGCAGCCAGGGCACTGTAATTGGGTACACATTTTCTATAGTACCGTGCTGTCCCAAGAAAACTCCTGACCTGCTTCTGAGTTTCTGGTCCGGGCCATGCTTGGATTACCTCTATTTTTATTTGGTTAGGACGGAGCTGTCCCTGGCCTACCACATGCCCGAGGTATGCCACCTTTCTCATGGCCACCTGGCACTTCTCGGCTTTGACAGTGAGCCCGGCCCTCTATTTCCTACCCAGCACTTCCCTAAGGTGGGATAGGTGTTCCGCCCAGCTGGTACTAAAGATGGCAATGTCATCCAGGTACGACACAGCGTACTCCTCAGTACCATGTAACACCTGATTCACCAACCTTTGGAAAGTGGCTGGGGCATTCTTCATTCCGAAAGGCATTACTTTAAACTCAAATAAGCCTATCAGAGTGATGAAGGCTGCCCTCTCCCTAGCTCTGTCCGTCAACTCTACCTGCCAATACCCCTTTGTCAGGTCAATGGTCATAAGCTAGTTCTTCCCTCCCAACCTATCCAGGAGTTTGTCCATCCAGGGCATCGGCTGGGTGTCTGACTTCGTGACTGCATTCCGTCCATGATAGTCTGCACAGAAATGAGTCGAGCCATCTGGCATGGGTACAAGGACTATGGGTGAGGCCCAGGGACTGTGAGATCTCTGGATTACCCCTAAATCCAGCATCTCCTCCACTTCCCTCCTAATGTCCTTTTGGACAGCCTCTGACACCCGATATGTTGTCCACTGTATGGATGTCTGTGTCCCTGTCTCCACATCATGTGTCACTAAGGGGGTTAGTCCAGGCTTGGTGGTACACAAGGGGGCAAAGTCTGCTAAAACCTCCCTTACTTTCTGGATCTGGCCTGGGGTCAGCTGGGGAGACAATTTTACGGCCTCCACAGAGGACTCTTGCTTACTGTCTTCCAGCAAGTCCAGAAGGGGGTCTCCTTCGTCCGTCCCCTCCCCATGACTACACACCGTGAACACCATGTCAGCCCTATTTGCATATGGCTTCATCATGTTGACATGGTACATCCTTTCTGTCTGTCTGTCTTCGGTCAGGTAACTCCACAATGTAGTTCACGTCATTTACCTTCCTAACCACTTTGTACGGTCCTGCCCACTCAGCTTGCAGCTTGTCTTTCCAGACCAGAATAAGGACCATGACTTCCTGACCCACCATGTAGTGAGCTCTGGCTCTGGTCGCACCACCATTTTTGTTTCTGTTGGGCAGCTGCCAGATTGCTCTGGGCTGTCCCCCAAAGCTCCTTCAGCCTTTCCCTAAACCTAAGGACGTAATCCACAATGGAAGTTCCCTGGGTAGCATGCTTGCCTTCCCAGTCTTCCTGGATCAAGTCTAGGGGCCCACGTACCCGGTGTCCATATAAGCGTTCGAAGTGGGAAAATTCTGTCGACTCTTGGGGCACCTTCCTGTATGCAAACAACAGGTGGGGAAGGTATTTCTCCCAGTCCCTCCCATGCTGTTTAGCAAATGCCTGGATCATTGACTTTAGGGTACCATTGAATTGTTCCACAAGTCCATTGGCTTGTGGGTGATACGGTGTCGTGCATCTCTGCACCACACCACACTTCTCCCATAACCATTTCATCAGGTCCAACATGAAGGAACCCTCTTGATCGGTGATTACCTCCTGTGGAAACTCAACATGGGAGAAAATCCCAAGTAAGGCACCTGCCACTTTGTCTGTCCTCAGTGAGGATAGGGCAACTGCCTCTGGGTACTGGGTGGCATAATCCACCAAAGTCAGGATAAATTTCTTCTCTGAGGAGCTGGGGGTATTTAAAGGCCCCACAATATCTATTCCCACCCTCAGGAATGGCTCCTCCACTATGGGCAATGGAATCAGGGTGGCTTGGGTTTTCTTGCCCACCTTCCCTAGTTCTTGGCACCGGTGACAAGACCTGCAATACTCCTTCACCTGCTGGGTGTAGTTAGGCCAGCAGGAAATTTGAAACCAACTGCTGCATAGTGTGCGCAATTCCCAGATGACCAGACAAGGGAATATCATATGCAATCTTGAGCAACTGCTCACGATACCCCTGGGGAATGACAAGCTGCCTGCCTAGCATCCCTCCCTCTGTCTGTACTGCTTGAGTATACATAAGTCCATTTTCCCAATAAACCTTATGTCTGCTGTCACCTCCCTGTGTTCTGTCAGAGTCTGCCCAAGCCCTCAGCTTCTCTAAACTAGGGTCACTCCTCTGAGTGGCTGCAAACCCCTCACACAGTCCCAAGGCATGGGACAGGTCCCCTTCAGTCACTGAACTTGGGTCCCTAGCACTAGCGTCAGGGCCCTCCAGATCACTGTCAATCCCACCACTGCCACCAGTCTGTCACAAATCCACTCAGCAGGTCAGCCCTCTACTCCCAAAGTGCCAACCTCTGAGCGTAAAATTGTGAACAGTTAACAGAACAAGGTAACCCTCTTGTCTGTTTTGTGGGTTCGAATCACCTTAGTCCCAAGTTCTGGAGGGATTCAAACTGATAACCTCTTGTTAGCGTACCCAGTTTTCAGGCTAAGATAATTCTGTCTTCGATGGGCCAGATATCTTTGCCTACAGGCACCTAACCAGGTATTTCAAAATGAACCCTTAGAACTCTATGCAAAACCTAGAGAACTCTGACCTGTTTCCCAGTTTGGTACCACAATAAGCCCATGCACAGTGTCAACTATAACCATCTAAGCTTCACTTATATAAAAAGAAATTTCAAGGCACACCAAGCAGTTTCTGTTTTTAAAATATATATATATCTTTACTTTAAAATAGGTAAAATAGGAAAACAGTAAAATACAGAACAAGATATCCCAACACATACAGCCTTAAAAACAAAACAGGTTTAAAAGTGCAAATTCCTACAACATATACACTCAGACTGGTCTTATCTAGGGTCCTTACTTTCTTAATCTTTCAGTGCTTTGATGTTCCTCTTTTCTCAGTCAGGAAATGAATGTCACTGTGTAAGGCCTGCTCAGTATTTTTAAAAGCAGTCTTGAGCCGGTCTTCTCTCTGAGGTCACCTAACTCCATCTTGGTGTATTAAAATTTATATTTTATAACACAGGATGTCCTACTAAGATATTTAAAAAAATAATAGGTGACATAAATGTGACTTGCCAAAACCGGTCTGGGGTCTGCTTCACATAGACATCAAAGCCTATTTGATGTAATTCACTGGATAACCCCAAGCAAATGCATATTGGACTTCCTTATTTGGTCTGGGACCTGCTTCACCCAGACATCAAAGTCTCTTTGATGTATTTACTTGCTATCTTGGGAGACACCCAAACACATGCATATTCTCCTTCCTCCATGACATCTAGTGCAAATCAAAGGATTTCCCTGAGGACGTCATGAATGGATATTTTATTTCCAGAGCTTCAAAGAACACTTAACAAAGAAATTGTATTTCAGATATCTGCAGTTTAAGCTACCTCCTGCCCTTTGAACTTATCCCTTGGGGGTTTGATATGTCAATTTCAGCAAGGCAGTATTTCCTCCTGACAGACATTCACTTACATATTTTATTTTGCAAAAAAAATATCATATTGAAATCAGAACCAGCTGTCCACGTGTCACATGTGGCACAAAGGAAAAGGATGTAGATCTACAGGCAGAGCAAAATAGTGCTGATATATCCGAGTCCGGGTGACAGAGAGACAGTGCGGAAGGAGCATCAGCAGATCCGTGGGGAGAGGGGTCAAGCCCTAGTCTCATCGGAGAAGATGAGATGAGAGAGACTCTTGAATGGGAGGTGTCAACCTCCGCACCCAGAGAAGAGTGGACCTTCTCAGGAGTGAGGACGTCTGCTCACTCTTGGGCTCAGATCCACAGCAAGGAAGAGGAGGGGGAACCTATGTGCCCTTATGAAGAAGGTGCTGGTCCACAGCCTCGGGCTCTTGCCTCGGAGGAGCAAAAAGAAGGATAGATTGGTGACTCCACAGCCCTGTCCCCACAAAGAGGAGTCAGAGATTCATTTTACATCGCACTGAGTATGCGTAGCTGGCAGAACCAGGACTAGCCACCCCTAAGCCAGGCCAGAGGTGTTAAGTTGACCAAGTGTACTAAAGAGGAAGACTGGTTCATAGGAAGGCGAATGTGGTCTATGGGATATCCTTTCCTACCTTTCCTTGGAGAGTCTGGGAGGAGATTGAAAGAAACAGGAAATCCTGGCTAGTGGAAGAGGGAACAAAATACGTGCATCCTGGTGCAAGTCGATTTGTCAGAGACAGAGTAATTTCAGAGAAATTCAAATATTGGAAAGTGGGCAGGACACTGTTCATAGACACTGTACAGATCGTGGATGGAGAGGGCCATGAAACCTTCTGCAATGTGAATTATGAGCACCCAGACAGGGTAATAATTCTTGCACCTGACCCGTTGTGGTACTTTCCTCAATGCAAACAACTTCCTGTGAATGTGCCCATACCTACCAAGTGGAGAGCAGAGCACTGGTAGCCAGTGCTGCCATCCAGCCATTGCCGTACCTATGTTGTTCTGCCAGACTGGTATTCCAGGATCCAGGTGCCCCAGATTCATCAGCCTTGCAGTGTGTCTTCCAGATTCCATCACCTGGCCTTCCAGATGACTTCATATCCAGAGAGGACACCATCCCAGCTGTGTCCTGATTCATCACCTGGGATTTCGGATGACTTCAGACCAGCTGCTTTTTCCTGTTCCAGGGTTCCATCTCCTAGATGACATCAACCCAGCAGTTTCCAGACGTGCTATCCTGTCATTTTCCAAAAGATGTCCACCCAACTGTATCTGAAAAATGCTGCCAGGGAGAGTCTTTGGCTGGAGATCCAGGCTCTGTATCAATTTAGTTCTTCAAGGGACTGGTAAGTCCAGACTTTACTTATCTTATTGACATTGCAATACACACCCTACATCTAGCAGACTTCAGACTGTTTGAATTGTCCACAAAGACTCTCCCCTTTGGGACTACAGTCCTCAAGAACTGTGCTTCACCGGGCTTTGGCCCAGGTGAGACTCTTTCTTGGACTTGCCTTTGGGCACTGTTGTCACTAGATGGGACATTTAGGGCATTCCATCTCCCCCAAAATATGTATTGTAAATAATGTTACTATTTTCTACTTTTCTAAAAAATATTTTTGGGATTCTCCAGTGTTTTGATTGTAAGGGTTAGATAGTGTACTGTGTTTGCAGATTAGGGGTTGTTTGTCTTTTCTCTTGCAGGTGATCCTAATGAAGACAAGAAGAAACAAGAAGAGGAAGGAGTGAGGGACTCATCAGAGTTCCTCATGTGCTTTAAAGTAGTTGTGTTTAAAGTACAGTGTTGTTGATAACATGTGTTGACTTTTCCTTCCACAGGTATGGTTGTGGGGGAGTGTGGGAGTATAATGCTTAAGGTGTAGCGTTAGCTCCTTGGTTTGGTTGCAGGTGTCCAGGGATGGGGGAGGTTCCCCTGTTTGGGTAGTTTTGTGTTCTAGTCAGATAGGTTTTCCCTAGAGGGTTAGGGGGATAGACACTCTGTGGTCCTGACCGGCCGTAGGGGCTGCAGTACTGATCTGTTAGGGCTATGCTCTGGAAAATTCTTCCAGGGCCACTGGGTAACCAGTTCAAGATCATAGAGTAGAGGCTGATGCATCGGCCAATGGCCTCTGGGCCCTTAGTGTTGCCTGCCTGTGCCTGGCACATGGTAGGAGAGGGCCTGGTCACCCCTCTCTGTAAGTAGCACATAGGGTAGGATGGCCTGGGCTGGGTAAGTAATGACTGCGGACAGTCATTTTCCTGGCTGAGGGTGGGTGTAACCCCCTTGTTCCTCAGGGTTACTAGAATCTCACTTAGAACCAGTGGCAGGCAGGGAAAGGCAGCTTGGGAGATACCAGTTAAATGGGTTTCACACTGTCTCACTCTGTCCTCAATCTCAGCTGAGCTGGAGTGATGACATCGACACAGAATTCTCTCAGCAGCATAAGCCACAATGGAATGCTGACTGCTGGGGTTAGCTGTAGAACATTGGGGAATTCAAGTCAGTCTTCAGAGGGCAGTCTTCAGGGGAGAGTCTGAGAGGGCAGAGAGATGAAGAGGTGTGCTGCAGTTGGCAGCCCTCAGAACCTAGCTCTGATATACAGCTGCATCAGAGAAAGTGGTTGTGTGTTCTCAGCCCAGAGGAAACAGAAGAGACCAGAAGAAAGTGGTAGAGACACCGTTCAAGTGTTGTTCAGTGCCCCATCCCTGGAGGGATGGGGAATTCAACATTTCAGGGGCAATCCCTGGCCCTGCCTGGAAAGGAAATGCTGCCTGAAAGTGAAGAGTGTACAGAAAGTACCAGAGAATTTGTGTTTCCTTTGAAAGAAGCCCTGGGGCACCTGCATACCATGGTGAGTCTGCTCTGTTATAAAGCCTATGTTCACCAAGACAGAGATTAGTGTAAAAGTATCTGCCTACTGTGGGGTCATGAGAAGACTAGCCAAGTACAGTGCTTTAATTTGTGTATGGCTTGGAAGCATCTGAAACAGTGGGGGTCTAGGGAATGGACATAGCCACTAACAGAACTTTTTAAGTCAGGACACTACCTGAATACAGAGTAGAATGTTAAATGTGGCAAACATTTCGAGATAGCATCTACAACCAGTAGTTCGAAGAAAGGTGTTGTATCCAAATGAATGGCCGAGTATAGATTTGGGAGCAAGAGGTGGGAGACCCCCATCTGGAGTAACCAGGTTTATCTCTACTGGTTCAGTTTGGGCACCTATAGCTTTCTCCCAGGCACTTGACCAGTGTTTGCAGAAAGCACCCAGACATGGGATTTTGGAGTTTCTCTCTTTAGAGCTAGAAAGTGTTCCTGGGTGGTTTAGGGAGCCACTGTCAAACTCCATGCTATATGGAAAAGTGTCCTAGTACTGGCGAGGGTGCCATGTCAAGGAATCAAGAAAGAAAGAGTACCAGTTTGGGCGTGTGAGCCCAGTTTTGTTCAGAGCCTGAGGGTTTCATGTAGTGAAGAAGATGTGCTCTGTCCTCTGTAAATCTGCATTGCCAGTGAGTTTAGCCCTGTGGGGGTCCATCTTTGCTTTTTTATTCCTGTGTTGAAGTGAATAAAAACCACACTCTAGAATCCCATTCCTGGTTTGGACATTTCAGTTATCGCTTCCAGTGTCCGGATTTACTTGGGTACCACTGCCAGAGGTACAAAACTAGCATAATGCTGAGCAAATAGATTTTCTCCCCAAACCTAGGGGTTACAATCACACTCTCCTTATACACATAAACAAATCTGAAACAATAAGTTTTGTTTGTAGTATTCATTACAACTGTTTCTTTGCTGACAGTGAAAAATCCCCCTTTTATTTTACCTGTGCAACCCCCTTGTTACCTGGGGTTACTAGAATCCCAGTAAGATCTAGTGGTAGGCAGGGAAGGCAGCTTGTGAAACTCCAGTTAAATGGATTTCACACTGTCTCACTCTGTTCTCAGTCTCAGCTGAGACTGAGGATGACATCACCATAGAACTATCGCGCTGCATGAGCCACAATGGAATCTGAAGAAGGGAGTTAGAGTAGAATGTTGGGAGGTTTGAACAGGAGTCTGTGAGGCAGTTGGGTTTGGAGCTTGTTGTGAGAGGAGCACAGCAGCTCTGTGCTGAAGCTCTTGGGACTTAGCCTGAAATAGGCTACAATTAGGGAAAGTGTGTGTTTCCACCTAAAGAGACACAGTGAGCTAGTTTTAAAGTGGTGGAGACCACTGATTCAGGTCTCTGTGCCCCATCCCTCAGGGGATGGGGCAGGAAGGTTTGCCTGCATTTCCAGGGGCAACCCCCTGGCTACTGCTAGTGAAGAAGCTGCCTTATTTTGTCCACGTGTGTGGGGTACAAGAAGATTTTGTGATTCGTCTGTGGGGCACCTGCAACGGAGGGTGAGTTCTGCTCTTTCTAAAGGGCCCATGTTTCACCCTGGACTTGTGTTAAAGTGGAGATTAGACTACTGAAGTAGTGGGAGGCCTGGGTAGTGAAGCAGCCAAAAGTAAAAAGTATGTTCAAGTCCAGCACATAGGGAAGTCAAGACATGTAGAGGAGATGTGACATCGTCTACCCAGTAATCTAATTGCCAAGCTTTCAAGATTTGTTTAGTTTCCAAATGGCCGGGTATGGATTGTGGGAGCTGGGTGGGAAACCCCATCTTTAGTAACCAGGTCCACCTCTGGATTTGCTCTGTGGATTTCTAGTTTGCCTCATGCACTTGGCCAGTGATGAGGGAAGTACCCAGACATGGGATGGAAGGAAAATTCCCTCTAGGAGTCAAAGGCTCTAAGGTGGTTTGGGGAGCCACCAATTGGAAGACTGGTTCATTCCCATAATGGACCGTGGATCAAGTGGCTGGCGGGGGAGCTGGGCCAGTGGGGAAAACCCAAGTAGTGTACAAGTCGGGCTGTGTACCTAAAGCTGCGTGCAAGTCCGGGCTGTGTGCCTGGTGGGTTTAGAGCCTGAGGTCTGGAATTGTGAAGAAGTGTTCTGTGTCTCTAATCTGCATTACCAGGAATGTAGCCCCATGGGGGTCTGTCTATGCTTTGTTTGTTCAGTTTGGATGTGAATAAAAGCCACACTGTAGAATCCCATTCCTGGTTTTGGACATTACAGTTATTGCTTCCTGTGTTCGGATTTACTTGGGTGCCCCTGTGCAGAGTAGCCAAACCTAGGCCCCCTGTGCCAAGTAACCTCATCCTCCCCGAACCCAGTCCCCACCAGGTAATGCTGTCAGCTTCAACAGCATGCCACCTGTCATTTTGCAAAAAGGCAGGGGTCCGGGGTTACAAAAATGGAGGCACCACTTTGGATTTAATTCTGGAGGAAGGTGCTTGGGCAAGGGGCTAGCATTTTGGCTATCTGGCAGTGGGTAGCCCAAAAAGCTGAAGCAAGTTAACTAGTGTTTTGCTGTGTGCTGTGGATCTTATGCTGCTGTTAATATGCCAACTGTTTACCAAGGAGCAGTAAAGCTAAAAGAGTGTGCACTTGTCCTGCATCAAATGTTTACAGCGTTTTGCCTGTTTTTAAAAAAAAGAACTTGTGTGATAAAGAAAAGTGTGGAAGACTAGGGGTAGCAACAGGAAATTGTGCCCTGGATGTTGGAAATGCTTTTGAATGAACTGAGAGACTTGCAGGTGTAAATGGGCATGCTAAATGGTTGGAAGCGGGTTTCTGCCGTGGAGTCAGTTGAAAAAAAAGCAGTTTCTGCAGTTTAAATTTGCCTGCTCGATGATCGCCGTGAAGAGAAGAGCACTCGTGAGGAAGAAGAGGCTCATTTCCATGGTGTCGTGTGATTGGAGAGGCTGCAATCAGTCCCGCCCCTCAGCCAGCTTTACAGTGACTGCCCCAGCATTCGAGAGGGAGTGTGAGTGGAGTACGTGTATTGGCTTGTGGAGGAGCATCGCGGTGGTTAAAAAGCACTGTAAAACTTCCAAAAATAGACTGTTTTGTTTAAAATTGGGCTCAACCCGCTTATCGATCATCTGAATTGTGAGTGTGGTGATCGAAGAGACGATCGGCAGGATTGCCCACCCATTTTCCTTCTGAGGCCTCCAAGACTAGCTGCAAGCCGTTTTCCCATCACAGCTAACAGCTACTGATAACAGTTAGTATCAACAGTAAAAGTTGCTCAAACAGTGATTTTCTGCCAAAAACCAGCTAAATATATGTGCAGCAGTGTAGTTGCTTTGCAAGTAACGACTGTGTCAAGTTCTACCAGCAAGTGCAAGTCTGCTAGGCCATTATCTGTGTGCATAGTTATGAGTTCAGCATCAGTTTAAAGTTTTAAAGCCAGAGAGAGACTGTGAGTTGTAGCCAAATGTGCAGCACTAGTTTACAGGCAATCCTGTGCTTAAAAACCTGAGGCTTTAAGGGACTGTGAACTGAAGAAATGTTTCCAGCAAGTGAAAAGTCCATGGAAAATCATGTAAATGTGTTAGAAAGAGAACAGTGCAAGTTTGTGCAGTTTGAGCAAATGTTATCAGTAGTGTGTGTAAATCGGATGCGCAGTGGCTTGACCCAATTTCTGAATGTTGATACACAGGAGTGCTGCCGCCGCCATTACAGGGTGGGGTAGTAAAGTAAACACAGCAGCAGTGGAGCCATTTTAAAAGTAAAGAAGGTGTTCAGTAAAGCGGGACTTTCAGTTACAGTGAGCTTTTGTTTGTTTTCCCTGCAGTTATGGCCTCAGGATCATCTTGCTACCCGGATCATGCCCGGGTTGCAGTAACAGCAGCAGTAAATAGACTAAGGGACATTGAAAAGTGGTGCTATGGGGGACAACTGCCTCCTCATGTGGCGTTTCCTGAATATCCAGTGCATGTGTGTCAAATATGCTTGAATGCTGGAAGGGACATCTTCATGATACCTCACTGTTCTGGGTGCCTGGAGAAATATGGCTTGTACAAAGTGCCCCAGATTCATTTGGCTCCCACATGGACAAAGGTTCAGGAATTTGCACTTGGCAGCACATAGCACCAGGCGGAGCCTGTTGAAGAAGGCCCTTCGGGGGAGTGTGGCACAAAGCTAGAGGGTGCAGATTTAGGGACAGAACCAGATGTTGAAGTTTTGGATGCTGGACCTCAGAAGGAAAGTTCAGATAAAGCATCAGTAGACCCCTGGAGGGGTTGCCTAGCCCAAGTCTCATAGATGAAGATGAGATGCAGGAGGCCTTTGAATGGAAGGTGTCAACCTCTGCGCCTAGTGATGAGCGGATAGTCTCAGGAGTGAGGACGACTGCTCACTCCTGGGCTCAGATCCTTAGTGAGGAAGAAGATGAGGGGGAACCTGTGTGGCCTTGTGAAAAAGGAACGGGTACACAGCCTCAAGATCTTGCCTTGGAGGAATGCATGGAAGAGAGTGGTGATGCCACTGCCCTGGCTATGCAAGAAGAAGAAGTCAGGGATCCGTTTTTAATCTCGTTAAGGATGCGTAGCTGGCAAAACAAGGACTGGCTGCCCCCAAGCCAAGCCAGTGGTCTCAGGTTGACCAAAGCTAGTAAAGAGGAGAGACTGGTTCGTAGGAAGGCGAATGAGATCTATGGGATGATCTTTCCTACCTTTCCTCGGAGAGTCTGGGAGGAGATTGAGAACAGCAGGAAATCCTGGATCTGAGCCGAAGCAATGAAATGTGTGCATCCTGGTGCAAACAAGCATGTCAGAAACAGACTGTTTCAGGAGAAATATACCCAGTGGAAGAGAGCAGGACACTGTTTATGGACAGAGTGCAAATAGTGGACGGAGAGGGACGTGAAACCTTCCATTGTGTGAATTATGTGTGCCCAGATGGGGTAATAATTCAAGCTCTTAGCCCCCGGTACTATTGGCCTCAATGCAAGGACCTCCCAGCAAATGTGCCCGTGCCTACTAAATGGAAAGCCGAGCAGTGGTAGTCAGTACTGCCACACCAGCCTCTGAAGTGCCTTTATTGATCCACCAGTATGGACATCCAGGATTCAGGTGCCCCACATTCATCAGTTCTACAGTGTACTGGCCTTTCCAAAATCCATCGACTGGCCCACCAGATGACTTCAGATCCAGAGAGGACACCAGCCCAGCTGTATCCTGAGCCATCGCCTGGTAATCGGATGATGTCAGACCAGCTGTTTTCCTTTTTGTTCCTGTTCTAAGGTTCCATCTCCAGAGATGACATCAACCCAGCAGTTCCCAGATGTACCCTCCTGTGGTTCCCAGAAGACGTCCGCCCAGCAGTATCGGAAGAAATGCTGCCAGGAAGAGTCTTCGGCTGAGGAGCAGGTCAGTTCAGATTTTCCGTTCTACAAGGGGCTGGTAAGTCTGACCTTTTCTATCTTTATGACATTGCAGTACACACCCTACACTAGCAGACTCCAGAATGTGTGAACTGTCCTCAAAGACTCTCCCCTTCGGGACTTTGGCCTGCTAGAACTGTGCTTCACCAGGCTCCGGCCCAGGAGAGACTCTTTAATGGACTAGCCTTCAGGCACTGTGGTCACTAGTTGGGACTTTTAGGGCACTCCATCTCCCAAATGTGTATTGTAAATAATGTCATTGTTTTTCTACTGTTTTCTAGTGTATATACTGTTTTTCTACCTTTTCTAAAAAAAATTCTTTTTGGGATTCTTCAGTGTTTTGATGGTAGGGGTTTAGGTAGACTGTGTATGCAGATTAGAGTGTATTGTCTTTCTTTTCTTGCAGGTGTTCCTGAAGAAGATAGAAGAAGACAAGAAGGAGGAGGGGCTCATCAGAGTTCCTTATTAGTACTTTAGTGTGTAGTAATTTAAAGTACTGTGGTTGTTATTGTTGTTGTTAGTGTTTTAACCCTTTCCTTCCACAAGTGTGGTTGTGGGGGTAGGGAGGCAGTAAAGTGATGTAATAGTATGGTATTAGTCTTGGTGTGTGGTTGCAGGTTGCCCAAGGTCTGGGAGGTCCCCTGGTTGTTTTTGTTTTGGGTACTATGTTAGAGGCAGACAGATTTTACCTAGAGGGCTAGGCGGGATAGACAGGCTGTGGTCCTGAACGGCCGTAGGGACTGCAGTGCTGAGCTATTAGGGCTATGCTCTGGACAGTTCTACCAGAGCCACTAGGCATCCATAGTAAGTGGGTAGATTAGAGGCTGATATGTCAGCTAAAGGCCTCTAGGCCCTTAGTGCTGCCTGCCTGTGCTCTCACATGGTAGGAGGGGGCCTGATCACTCCCCTCCGCAGGTAGCACATAGGGTGGGATGGCCTAAGCCGGGTAAACAATGACTGCGGACAGTCATTTTCCTGATCAAGGGCAAGTGTAACCTCCTTGTTACCCGGAGTTACTAGAATCCCAGTAAGACCTAGCGGTAGGCAGGGAAGGTAGCTTGTGAAACTCCAGTTAAATGGATTTCACACTGTCTCACTCTGTTCTCAGTCTCAGCTGAGACTGAGGGATGACATCACCATAGAACTATCGCAGCTGCATGAGCCACAATGGAATCTGCAGAAGGAGTTAGAGTAGAATGTTGGGAGGTTTGAACAGTAGTCTGTAGGCAGTTGGAGTTTGGAGCTTGTTGTGTGAGGAGCACAGCAGCTCTGTGCTAAACTCTTGGAACCTCAGCCTGAAATAGGGCTACAATTAGGGAAAGGTGTGTGTTTCCACCTAAAGAGAGACACAGTGAGCTATTTTAAAGTGGTGGAGACCGCTGATTTGGGTCTCTGTGCTCCATCCCTCAGGGGATGGGGCAGGAAGGTTTGCCTGCATTTCCAGGGGCAACCCCCTGGCTACTGCTAGTGAAGAAGCTGCCTTATTTTGTCCACGTGTGTGGGGTACAAGAAGATTTTGTGATTCGTCTGTGGGGCACCTGCAACCGGAGGGTGAATTCTGCTCTTTCTAAAGGGCCCATGTTTCACCCTGGACTTGTGTTAAAGTGGAGATTAGACTACTGAAGTAGTGGGAGGCCTAGAGTAATAGGCTTAGCCAAAAGTAAAAGTATGTTCAAGTCCAGCACATAGGGGAAATCAAGACATGTAGAGGAGATGTGACGTACATCTACCCAGTAATCTACATTGGCAAGCTTTCAAAAGAATTGTTTAGTTTCCAGAGAAATGGCCGGGTATGGATTGTGGGAGCTGGAGGTGGGAGACCCCCCCACCTTTAGTAACCAGGTCCACCTCTATGGATTTGCTCGGTGGTTTCTAGTTTGCCTCATGCCTTGGCCAGTGATGAGGAAGTACCCAGACATGGGATGGAAGGAAATTCCTCTAGAGGTCGAGGCTCTAAGGTGGTTTGAGAGCCACCAATTGGAGACTGGTTCATTCCATAATGGACACAGCGGATCAAGTAATGGCGGGGAGCTGGGTCAGTGGGGAAAACCCAAGTAGTGTACAAGTCGGACTGTGTACCCAAAGCTGCGTGAAGTCTGGGCTGTGCGCCTGTGGGTTTAGAGCCTGATGGCTGGAATTGTAGAAGAAGTGTTCTGTGTCTCTAATCTGCATTACCAGGAATGTAGCCCTGTGGGGTCCGTCTATGCTTTGTTTGTTCAGTTTGGATGTGAATAAAAGCCACACTGTAGAATCTCATATCTGGTTTTGGACATTACAGTTATTGCTTCCTGTGTTCGGATTTACTTGGGTGCCCCTGTGCAGAGTAGCCAAACCTAGGCCCACTGTGCCGAGTAACCTAGTCCTCCCCGAACCCAGTCCCCACCAGGTACTGCTGTCAGCTTCAACAGCATGCCACCTGTCATTTTGCAAAAAGGCAGGGGTCCGGGGGTTACACCTGTTCACAAGGAAAATCTCTTCTGCTTTCATTGACAGTGAGATAATTGAGTCTGTGGCTTCAGAAATGGCTTTTGTGTGTGTGTGTGTATACAGTATGCTAGAAGAGAAACATTCTGCCAGTAGAATTGAGCAGAATTTTGAATCCCTGTATTCAATGGTAAACATTCCATGATAAACATTCCATTTCTTGAATGTGGGGAAACAGAGAAAAAACACAGAATGAGGAAAGTAAGCAATAATACTATATAAACAAAGGGAAAAGGTGGTAAATGCCTCACCCTGCTGTTTAGCTTTTAGGACAGAGCAAACAGTTCATGATGCTGTCAGTGATGTAGCAGTTTTGAACCACCCTCATGCTTGCAGCATCGGGGAACTGAGAAGTCTCTGTTATGGCTTCCTTTTAGTTTTCTCTACAGAGTGAGGAGAATAAAATAAAGTAAGAGGGCTATGTGTCATACTTAGAGGAAAACAGCATTTGTGAACTGTTATGGCTGGCAGGGAATATGAAGCTTAAGTGGTCAGGGAGGCACACACTGTATAACGCTACTTTAATCTAGCACCGATAAGTGGAAGGACTATTTTATGTTAAAGGCACAGATTCACTTACATTTTTACTTATTTAAACATGTGTTTCAAAATAAAAAAAAACTGCTTCTAAAAATAAATGGCCATTTTATATGCTCAATAAGACACTCCGGGGTTGTGCATTATGGTGTGATAACCGCACTCCTATGGACGACCGGCACTTGGTCTTCGGCCTAGTGCTTAACTACTCCCCTAGGAGTGCGGTTATCACACTGTAATGCACACCCGTTGTGTCTTATTGCTTACTTTAGTCTCTCTTTGTATGTCTTCTGGTGCAGACCCTGCACCATTTTGGTTGCCCTCCTCTGGACAGCCTCCACACCGTCTATGTCTTTGCAGAGATGGGGTCTCCAAAACTGCACGCAGTACTCTGGATACATTCTCACCAACTGTCTGTACAAAGGGATAACAACTTCCTGTTTTCTACTGGTGATGCTTCTCCCTTTGGATTCCAGTATTCCCCCAGCCCTCCTTATTGCTTTCTCACAATGCTTGCCCACCTTTAGGCCATCTGATATAATTACTCCCAGGTCCCTTTCCATTTCTGTTGTTGTTAGTATCTCACTCCCCAGTATTCCTCCTTGGTCTTTCTTGCTCCCTAATGTACCTATAAAAGGTTTTATTCCCCTTCTTAACAGAGTTGGCTATCTTTTCTTCGGTTTGGGCCTTTGCTATTCTGACTGCCTCCCCTGCCTCCTTCTGCTTTAACCAATAATGTTTTCTGTCCAGGCATCCCTCTTCCATCAAGGCCACTAGTTCAGGGAGCTTCCTTACCCCTTTTAGCCTCATCCCTGTCCTTACTGCCTTTACCTTTTTTTGCATTTACCCCTGTCCTCCTCCCTAATGACTTCTCTATCTTGGTGTTTACCTCGCTAATTACCATGTTTTGTGGGGGGGGGAGGCTGGGATTTCCCTGCTCCTTTCAGTGCCTCCCCTCATGGCTAGTTTAAATGTTTGCCAGTGAAGCATTTAAACCCATCACTTAGGATCCTGGTTCCCCTCCTGGACAGATGTTGACCATTGTACCAGCATAGGCCTGTATCCTCCAGGTGGCTCCCCAGTCCCCAGTGAAGCCAAAACCCTGAGCTCCACCAGTTTTCAACCATTCATTGAATCTGATGGTGCAGAGTACCTAGCATCACCCTTGCCATGGGCAGGCAGCACCTCTGAGAAAGTTACCATATCTGCTGCTTGTCTAAGGCCCTCCACAACTCTACAAACTCATCTTGCACTGCTCTGATCCCATTCCTAGCCAGGTCATTTGTCCCTAGATGGATAATGACATCCAGTTCCCTCCCTCATGCAGCTGTTCCTTCAGTCCTGAGATTCACTTCCTGTCCCTCAAGCTGTGGCACCAGATAGGCCTTCACCTCCCTCTCCTCCTCCCACTTCTACCCCCCAATGATTGAATCCCCCACCAGAGTTGTTTCCTTCCCTGTGGGGTCTTGTGCCACCCTCCTGTGGGTCTCCTTTGTGGAGGTTCCCAGCATCCTCCTTGGTCTCCACTGCAGGTGCTTCCATAGAGGAACCACTCTTTGCCAGAACAGCATATGAACTGTGGAGAGGTACAGCTGGAGGGATGCACCTCTGTTCCACCACCCTCTACCTCCCTGAGCCCACCTTGGTCCAACCTTTCCTTCTTCTTGGCAACCTCTGAGGTAGCAGTGGAGACCCTGATGGTCCCTAGGTGGGGAGGAGTTCACGAAACCGAGCCAGGTCAGCCTGGAGACGGGTAACCTCCTCCCTCAGACCAGAGAGGTGCCTGAAAATAGGACAGCATTGCAGCCTTCAGAATATCTCCTGGAACACTGCTGCCCCACAGCCGTGGCACTGCACCACTCCCATCATGTCTTATTTTGTGTCCCCTCTCCTGTTGCTTTGTATGCTTACTCTCCCCTCCCTTCATGCATTTTCCACCTGCTTTCCTACTGCCTATGTGCCTTTACAACTCTTGCCCTTCCTGTTCTGGGACAGGAACTTCCTGTTTTCTTCTGTAGTCTCCTTCCTTGCTCGGACTCAGACCACCAGCAGCTGGGGGGGGGAGAAGGAGCTATTATTTTTCCTTCAAGGTTGATGAAACTAACATGTCTCAGTGATCCTTCCCTTCCTACTGCCAAACAGGAAGTTACAGTTGTCAGTCAAATCCAGTGGCTATAAAGTAAAGTGGCTTAGAGTAGGAGAGTGGAGGGTGGGTGGGTGGGAGGAGGGTAAACTGATCCAGTCCAGAAAGGTTTGAGTGCCTGTACATGGGTTTTGCCTGGTGGGAAGTGTAATAGTTTGGACCAGGTTGTGTTGTTTTAGGAGGGAGGCATAGTCAGACTGGTGGGTGCTCAGCCCGTTTAAATTAAAATCGTGGAGGAGAATTGTGTCTCTATGAGGGGATAAGGAGCTCAGTCCCATGAGGAAGCTGTCAAGGCCCACAGTTCCAGCAGAGGGAAGGTTGTAGCAGCAGTCTACATAGAATTTCTTGCTAGCTTCCATGGTAAGTTCAGATAGGAGCCATTCGCTAGGTGAGGTTGGATCCAAGCAGAGGACAATATTGGCTGAAAGGGGTTCCCTAAGGAACAGTGCAACACCTCCACCCTTTTTCATACCTGGCCTATTGAGACACAGGGAGGTGTATCCAGGTAGTTGGTAAGTGGCATCAGCATGGTGGGGCCTTAGCCAAGTTTCAAAAAGTCCCAGAATGTGGGGCTTGTATAGTGCAACCCATGCCTCCAGGTCAGGGAACTTCGAGGGAAGGCTGCACTCATTGATGTGCATGATTTTCAGCCCGGAGCATCAGCCCAGATGCTGCAGGAGGTTACTTCATAAACAGACAATTCAGGATAAAGGGAATTATACATGTGCATCACAGAATGTTGTTTATTTCATTCAATGCAAGAGCTGTCCACAAACAGGGTATGTGGAAGAGACAGGGCAACCTCTCTGTTCTAAAATGAACTTGCACAGACATACAGTACTATTAATATGAAGATGACTGACAAACCAGTGGGGCAGCACTTCTCTCAGACTGATAATTCCATCTCAGATACAGTAGGTCAGTAATGGTCTTAAAATGACATTTCAAAAATACACAACAGAGATGGGCATTTTTGAGGTCAGACTTATTTTACTTCTCAATATGGTATTAGATGGCATGAACATTGATTTGGGTTTTATGACACATTACCCTACACAGACCTTTAGTACAAAGAATGGACATATAATGGGACTTCAGTGTGTTTTTGTTTTAATATTGTATGGTCATAGGGTCCCTTTTAACTGGTTATCAATATGTTGGTTTCACACCAAAAATCTATATGCGTGTGTGGGGGAGGGTTGTGTGTGTGTGAGTGTGGGTGGGTTGTGGTTATATGAGGTATGCTTATATTCAGGTTCATGACATAACGATATTATAGTGTGTTAGGACTCTTGGTTCAACTATATGGTGACTATATATTTCTTTCCAACTAGTAATCTATATAATGATTTTTCCTGGGGGGGGGGTTAATTCCATTAGGTTTTGGTTCAGATTCCTAAGACTGTTACTGTACATATAGTAGATTAATTATATACTGACACATTAATGAACTATAATAATATTAGGATGCATATAGTTTTCTAGGGGTTCCTTGGTAGGTTGTTTTACTGGGCACTAATACTGACAATTGATATAATCTTGTAAAAATCTTGTTACAACACTGAAGGTTTTAATGTGTATGGACTATATTAACTGGTTGAGTATATAGTAGAGAAAATATCTCCAGATAGGTTACTGTATGAATGTGTGAAACAGTTTGTTCACACTAAGGAAATTTTCTTTATACCCACCTATAATCATAGATAGAAAATTTTTGTTTTGTAGTGCTTTTTAACATGGAATTGTATCCAATTTTAAACATGTACTTAAGTGGGTATTATGTCTGAAAATCTTGTTTTTAATTAGGAGTGTATTCATAACACACTCTCTCTCATGCATTGCTCATAATGTAAGTTAGTGAAACTGTCTGGCCTCTTGAAGGATTCCTCTTATCTGCCTCTGTTGACATTTGACCTTGGACTGCTTCACAGCAGCATGTCTCAGATGAGCTGGCAGAAACTGGTTGCTTCTATTTAAACCTCAGTTATTTAAAAAAAAAATTATTTTAAACCAATGAGAATTCTTTCTGATTTTTTATGTATGATCAGGGTGTTAATAGAATGTAATTTTCCAAACAACTGGCATAACCTCCCGAGGAAGGACTTGGTTGATCCAAAAGCTGAAACACTGTTTTCCTTTGTAACATATATGTTGGTCCGATAAAGGATATCAAACCATTTGTTCCTGGTTCTGTTCTTACAAGGACCAATACAGCAACTAAACTAATTCTGCATTTTTTTTTTTAGAAAGCTGCAGTATATTACTGAAATCAGCACCAGCATTCATGACTATAGATCACAAACACACCACTGTACTGTGGCAGTAATGTTCCACAACATGATTTAGCTATAGCGTAAATGTCCCTTGAAGCAAGGTAAATGCACATGCATAGTGCAATGAACATCAGCACGTCTGTAAAGAACTCGAAGGGCAACATTTATGAACAGTACCCCACACAGTTTGAAAGTCTGTGTAAAATGAGGTGCCAGCCTTACTTGCAACTGGCAGAAGTCTGGAGATATCCCTGTTTTAGTCTACTGTAGTTTTATACCACACTGCCACCATTTTTGGAAACAGTGATTAGAGGTGGAGAAGTCTGGGAACTTTGCTTTGTTTCTGCCTTGCAAAGTTCATCCAAGTTTGTGCAGTGCAAAATGTTTACTTTGTGTAGGCATTGCTAGGTAAAGTGCCAGTCTTCACCTGGCAAAGACTACGTGTAGTCACACTTTGCCAGCAAAGTGCTGGCAAAGTGGCGCTATGCATAATTTTGTATCGGGTGAAGTGAACCCTCCCATGAAGAACTACATAAAGTGCCTTTCTCAAATAACCCAATTTTGGCTTAATCTCAGCTCCTCCACTCACTTTGCCATAAATAACAATCACCCTCCTCCAATCTCCCTGGTGCTATCCTGGTTTGATAGTATGGGTTAGAACACTGACAATAGACCCCAGGTTTGAAAGGGTTTATGGGCAGACTGGATGGACCAATGGTCTTTTTTCTTCCCTCATCATCTATTTTTCCATATTTCCTAACCCAGAACTTTCTCAATATATTTACCCCACCCACCACTCTCAGAAAAAAACAACAAAAAACTCTTCTTCCCGCCTGGCTGTCAGTGGCCAAGCAGCACCCGAACGATAATGATAACCTTTCCTCCACCTTTACATAGAAAAACAACTCCTCCCACCTCCCCTCGCCCAGCCATAATAATTCATTGTAATCCACCTTACCAAACCCTATTTGGCCCTCGCCTCCTTCTCCATTCTTGAGCAGCCCCTCAAAAATGGAGCACTTATAACAAAGAAAACCATCCCCAGTGCTGAGACGTCCACTTTGTTCAGTGGTAAATATTACAATGAATGAATTCTGGCATCTTAACCTATAGAAAAACCTGATTGGCAAAGCCTCAGCCATCTCCTAGATTCAGGTAGGGCTTTGAGTCCTGCTTTTATCCCTATCTTCCCCTTACATGCCTTCTCATCTGTACTGCTCCTGAGTCTAAATCACTACTGTGGAGAACACACCTTCCCTTGTGGCTGAAGGTAGACTTTCCATGGCCCACTGCAGTAGCCACTGTACCACAGAAATGCAACACTTCCCTTCCTGGTTGAGGAAGTTTTTGCACTGACAGAATCCCTGACCTCGGCCACCCTGTTGCTGACAAGTAAGGCCCACTCCCAAACCCAGGTCTCCTGCTTCACAACACAAGGTGCTAGGACTGGTACATTTTATTTATTTAAATTTTGATGACCAGGTGAGACCCATTGAGACAAACAAGTCCCTTTTTCAGGGGCGACCCAGGGAACAGAACATTCCATACAGGTAAAACACACAATTGCAGGTAATTAATTACAGATGTGCTGGTCCTGAAACATACATTCATGGTGTAACAAGTGTTGTAGGTAAAATATACATAGGGCAAGTTACAGATGAACTTGATAGGTGCTTACATACACTGAAAATTAGGTATCGCTATATGTAATGGTGATAGCTCGTAACAGATGTCAACAACAGCTGCATCATCAGCATAAGAGGATGCCAATTACATATGGCCTATTGTTATTAATAGAGGGCAGTGGTGGAAAGTAGGAGGAGAAGAGTAGTATATGGTGAGACCAACCAGGATAGGAGAGGAGAGGTGAGGTAAAAGAAGTAGGCAGTGGGAGTAGTGGTGGCCAGGAGACATCTAGGTACAGTTGCCATTGCAGACAGAGGGAGTGTAGAATATTTCCTTGTGTAGTCTTTTGAAGAGAGGAAGAGACTTACATGAGAGTAGTGTGTGAGGAAGGTCATTCCATTTTTGTAGTTCTGAGAAGGAGAAAAACCTTCTACCTTCTTGGGTAGATTTAATAGTGTGAGGTGTGAGGTCCTGAGTGTTCGACGAGTGAGTTTCAGGGTAATAATGTTCGATAGACTTGGAGGGTGGGGGGAGGTGGTGCAATGCACTGGGAAGTCAAGTTTGGCTTTAAAAGATGGCCAGCCCAGGGTGTTAACACTTCACAGTGATGGGTACGAGCTGGGGCCTTTGTGGCAAAGCAGGCAATCCTGTGGTAGGCCATACTGAGTGTGTTCAGAAGTCCAGGCTTAGAGGAGTGGATTATTGAGGCCCCAGAGAAGAGGCCGGGGAAAAGGGTGGCTGAGGCAATCATACTCCTAGCACGATTTAAGAGATGGGGGCTGTGTGACAGAGGAAGTCTAATTTCTGATTAGTAGCCTTTGTGATGGTGGTTATGTGTACATTGAAGGATAGGTGCTTGTCAAGCATTACTGCCAGTGGATGTTTTGATCACGGAGTGGCTGGGTGCTTTGTGAAACAGGTGTGGCAAGCGATACGGCTTTAGTCTTTTCGATATTTAGAACTAGTAGGTTATTTTTAAACCAGGTTTCTAAAGTCCAAAAATTATTTGGTAATTCAGCTTTGATACATGAGGCGTCACTGTAGGAGCTATAAAGGATGGCATCATCCGCATATAACTGGACAGATGCCCTGCCACAGTTCAGAGGCAGGTCATTGATAAATACTGAGAATAGGAGAGGCCCTAGGATTGATCCTTGGGGTACCCCATCTGTGATAGTAGATAGGGTAGAGATGTTACCGGCCCATTTGACACATTGAGACCTGTTTTCTAAGTAGTTTGAGATCCCGGAGAGAGATAGAGAGAGTTGTTATCTAGTCCAAGGTATCGAAGCTTGGAGATAAGAAGAGAGTGATTGACTTAGTCGAATGCCTTCGTCAGGTCAACAAAGACTGCTCCAGTCACATTATTTATTTATTTATTCTTGCATATAACCGGAATTACAATCCTTTGAGTCACAGACTCTTTTGCAAAGGCTCCACGTCAGTTACAGGGGGTGGAGGGAGAACAAAATACAAGGATACATGCATAAACAAGCAGTATACAAGAAAACATTCATAATCAAGCATTATTCACAAACAGTACTGACAGTGCAGTCCAGACTTTAACTTAGTTTTCCAGAGACAGTGGTAGGCAGCTTTCTGGGTATCATTTGTTAGAGATGTGTAGAATGCAGATTCATGGGGTCTAGGGAGACCCTGAGTCAGTTATTAGGGGGGTTTGGGAACACATGAGGTGGGCAGTGCTAGCCACAGTCACAGTTTGCAGACTCATTTAGGTGAGCTTTGAGGCCTGCTTTGAATAGGGAGATGCTATGGGTCTGAGAGAGCTGGGGAGGTAGAGCATTGATCAAAAGGGGATCACGGTACCGGAAAGATCTTTGCCCCAATGATGTTCTACAGTGGGGGACCTGGAATGAGGAGTTTGCTGCAAGCCGTGTATTATGCCTGAGGGGGTCTGGGCTGATTACGGGAAGAAGGCCAACGGGGGCTAGCTGGAGCTGTATTTTTTTTGCAAGGATGCAGGTGTGGTACTTAAGTCTTTGTTGGAAGTTTAGCCAACCAGTCAGAGCGTAAAGGTCACAGGTATGAGTTAATCTGTCTCTGCCGGTGACTAGTTGGCATGCTTTATTCAGGGCAGTGTTAATACTAAGTTGTGCGGTGGGTTCTGCTGATCCATATATCGCTATCCCATAGTCAATTAGGGAGAGGATTGAGGAGGAGACTGCAAGATGCATGGCCTGTGTGGGTAAGCAGTGTTTAAGTCTGTAGAGGATTCCCACTCTAGCGTTGACAGCTGAGGAGAGATGTTGAATGTGACTATCGTAGGAGAGGGAGGTATCTAATGTGATACCCAGGTATTTGAAGTTAGTAGCGTGTTCAAGGGGGGCACTTTGTGTGTTTTTAATTAGGAGTGCCGATTGACTGTGTGGGCTTTGATGGTGCGCAGAGATCATGGATTTAGTTTTTTTATAGTTGATGATCAGGTGGTGCTCATCGAACCATGTCTCAAGCTCCTGAAGAAACCCTGTAGCGCTAGCTGGAGCGCCAGATTGAGGTGTTTCCAAAATAGTACCGCATCATCAGCATAGAGAAGCAGATGACCACTGCATGCCCTGGGAAGTGAGTTTGAAAAGAGGGTGAAGAGAAGAGGGCCAAGAATAGACCCCTGTGGGACTCCAGAGCACACTGCTTTGCAAGAGGAGATGGTGGTATTTAACCTGACTTGCTGTGACCGGCCTGAGAGGTAGTCCTTGAACCAGGCAGTTGTCTCCGGGACCACATTCAGCTGTGGAAGGACACGAAGCAGAAGATCATGACTGACCGTGTCAAATGCCTTGGTTAGATCCACAAAGATTGCACCTGCAATAGATCCTTGGTCTAGGGCCTCATGGATGAACGAGGTGAGCTCAGAAAGTGCAGTGACAGTGCTATCGCCTGCCCGGAAACTGCTGAGCCCGGCAGAGAAGGTTGTGTTTAGTTAGGTGTTCTGTTATCTGGTCAGACTATTTTTTCCAGTGCTTTGGAGAGAGGTGGAAGTATAGAAATCGGTCTATAATTGCTTGAGTGAGTGGGGCGCCATTCTTCAGAATGGGAGTGATTATAGCTCTCTTCCAGGTTGAAGGGAACTGACCAAGGCAGAAAGAGAGGTTGAGAATTTTAGTAAGGTGGGATAGTATGACATCCAGTGTCAGCGAATGAGTTTAAGATCTAGTGAATCATTGCTGTAATGGGAATTGGCGATAGCTTTGGAAATGTAATGTTTTGCCTCATGGAGGAGATGACTCTCAGCCTGAAAGGTAGTGAATCTGAGTTAGACGGTGTGTTGTGGGAGGGTGAGGGGGACAGGGTGGAAGAAATTAGGAGGGAGGATATGGGAGAGGTCCAAGAAGGCGGAGCTAAGGGCTTCGGCTATAGTGGAAGGATCCTGTGTGACATCTCCATTTATAGTGAGTTGGGAGGGGGTGGGGGAGTGGGATTTCCCATTGAGTTCTTTTATGTTGCTCCAGAATTTTTTACCGTCTCCCCAAGTGGAAGTTAGAGTTTGTTGGTAGTAAGTAGCCTTCACGTGTCGTATGGCCCATGTACATTTATTGCGGGCCACTCGGTATAGCTGTCTATCATGTGTGCTTTGAGATTCAAGGGCCTTGTGCCAAAGGTTGTCCCTCAGTTGGAGCAGGTTAAGTAGTGAGGGTGTGATCCAAGGGGTGGATCTGGTTTTCAGTACTTGTTTGGTGAGGGGGGCAAAAATGTCACAGGCCTTGTTAAAAGTGGTTATAAAGTGGGCGAGTGCTAGGTCTACTGACTGCGTGGTGTAAATGGGGAGCCAATCACTGGTAGCTAGATGGGCTTTGAGTTTCTGTAGGCCTCCTCTTTTTAGCCGTCTTTGCATGGAGATTTTTGTGGGGCAGGGGTCAGTTTGCCCGATCACCTGCAGGTCACCGGGGAGTGGTCACTAATAGAATCAGGAAGCACCGTGGCTTAGGAGAGATTCCGTGGCCTGTTGGTGAAAATAAGGTCTAAAAGGGTGGAGGTCCCGGATCTATTGTCCCTTCTGGTAGGAGAGGTGATGAGTTGGGCTAGGTCATATGCCAGTGCGGTGTCTTTAAAGCTGGATGAGGCTGGGGATAGCCAGTTGACACTGAAGTCACCCATTAAGATGAGTTCACTAGTATTAGGTAGATGGGAGATAGTGTGGAGGATAGAGTAAAAGGTGAGTTTTTGGTTTCTCGGGGGGATATAGGCTGAAGTGATGTGGAGCATTTTGGAACCCAAACTAAGTTTAACTGTTAGTGTCTGGGCGCCATATTGTGGTGTGGGGGTGTGTACTTCAGTGGCATGGGTGAGGATTTAACATAAATTGCACAGCCACCACCTCTCTTGCTGGCCCTATTGGCCCTGAAAAGGAATAATTACTGGGGGAGACAGCATTATTGGGGTATTCTATCGGACAGCTAGGTCTCCGAGAGAGGCTAGGATGTCCGGTGTATGCTGGGCAACCCAGCCTTGGAGAGGGGTGAGTTTTTTTGGTAGGCTGCATATATTCAGAGAAGCTAGCAGTAGGCTACCCCTAGGGTGGTTTGGAGAGGCCTTAGCACAGGGTGGTCCTGGGTTGGGGTGGATATTGCCAGATATTAATAGAAGTAGGAGGGTGTGCCGCAGGAGGGCCAACCTGCAGAGTTTGGATGAGTGTCGTTGGGATTGGTAGGATGTGGGGCTTTTATCACTGGAGGTAGGAACTGGGAGACTGGGAATGACACATGATAGAAGGGCTAGGGAAGTGCGGTGGATGGTTATGGGGTTAGCCATGGTGGTGGGGGTTGTGATCTTGGGGGTGGGGGAGTGCTAAGGTACAATGTGTAGCATGTGAGGGTGTGAGGGTTAGAGTGAGAGCGTGTGAGTATAAGCCAGCATGATCAGATTGGCTTGCATGTGAGATGTTGGTGAGACAGGGTCTGAGGTCATCATAGGTAAATAAATGAAAAATGGAAAAGTTGTGGTTGTGTGGTTTGGGTGCCTCTGGGGGGGTTGTTGAGCATGTTGAAGGATCCTGGAAGTCAGAAGGGCTGTTAGTAGCAGGGATAACATAATATATGTAGAAAGAGATAGGTATATTGCAGTGGCCACTAGTGTTAACCTAGTATAACCTTCAGCTGGAAAAGTGAGCTGATAGGTTATTTCGCCTCATCACCTGACACCCCTTGCCTATAAATTCAAGAGCCAACCAAGGGTGGTGGTGAGGGAGGTGGGGAGCCGAACGCATAGCGTTCAGTGGGGCAAAGCCTGAGCACCAAATCAACAGTGCGTTTTCGGCAGTGAGAAGGGGCGCTAGCAGCCGTTGTTTGAAAAGGCGCCAAAAAGCAGTGGTAGCCGAGCAGTCTTTTCCTAGCAGTCACGACTGCTGTCTGGACAGAGGTACAAATTACCTTTTCAGCCTTTGGGGCATCTTGTGGCAGGGAGGGCTTAAGGACTGGCCCTCACAACCTCGGTATCCTCAGGGAGGGGTGGAATCTGCAGAAGAGGAGAGACAGGGTGATTAAATAGTCTGTAGATGGCGAAAAGATTAGCAGTTGGGGGAGGCAGGTACAGGAGAGGAAGGGCGATGAAATGAGGACAGGCAAGCGGTTCCTATTGCAATTCAAGCCTTAAGTGATTAACTATAGAAAAATAGCTCACATGAAGCTCAGCAGTCTGCACACTGGTTACCCTTTTCAACTTTGCACTGATTACCCTGGTCCATAGCCTGGGTATATCAGGTGACCCACAGAAGGGCAGTTTCTGTCCCATGAGCTTTGTGAGCCATGCTGGTGGCTGGTGGGCATTGTTTTGTCCTAGATATGAGCATAGTTGATTGTATAGAATTCTTTCTTGGATTTTGGCAATAGGGCATAATATTGATATAGGTCTGTAGTTTTCAATGAGTTTGGTTGGACCAGTTTTGTGTACAGGAACAACAATAGCAGTCTTCTGTTGTCAGAGATGGATTGAGTCAGGAAGGATCTATTTATTAGGCAGGAGATAGGGTGGGTAAAGCAGGTGCACCTAGTTTGAGGAATTTGGGTGGTAGGGAGTTAAACCCAGGGAAGCTATCCAGGTTGAGACCCCTCAGATGTTTGAGGACCTCTTTCGGGAGGTGGCTTTTAGGTGGAAGAGGGGGGTATGGAGCCTCAGGGTGGCTGGCTTGTAGCATAGGACAATTACCAGAGAGGTTGATTTTGTAGGCATCAAGGTCTAAAAAGAAGAGGTTTAGTCCTGTGGCTATCTCCTAGATGAGGACAGGATGGAGTCTTTTGCTGTCGTTTGTGGGAGAATTCTTCATTTACCCTTTAGGAGAGCATTGATTTCCTTCCAGAAACATTTGGGGTTAGTGAGGTGAGATTCCTACAGGGTTACAAGAAGCTCCCTTTTTGCTTTGCCAGTTTTATATTTGCAGCTATTGCAGAGCTGGCAGTAGAAATTCCAGTCAGATCAGAGCTTAGTTTTTTTAAAAGCTTGCCATGCTTTATCACGGGCATACATTAGGTGCCTCAGTTCCTGGGTGAGCCAAGGAGAATGATTACCTTTTGACCTCTTTAGCTTGGGGGGATAAGGGAGTCAAGGATGGAGTTAAAAGTGTTGATCAGATATTGTAATGCCTGGTTTATGTCAGGTAGGGAGGGTTATTGAGGACCAGTCAACTGAGGCAAGACTGGTACAAAAGACTTCAGCATTGAAGTTAGTTAAGTCCCTGGTTACATGAAATTTGAGCGGGGTGCAGGAGGTGTTTTCCAGATGCAGCAGGTCAGGAGTTGTCACTGAGGCATCAGGGAGGATTCAGTGGCCTTGATAGAGGTGTCGTATTAGTATCCAGTCCAGGAGAGTGTGTCTGCCTGATTTCATATTCAGTCTTGTGGGATCGTCTAGGAGTTGTTCCAGTTTAGCATCCAGAAGAGTGGTTTGGTACTGTGCTTAACAGGACCAAACCAGTTCTGTTAAAGTCACCACATAATATGGTATCTTTCTTAGGGAGGGAGTCCAAGCTACCAAGCAGTTCAGCATGGGCAGACAAAATTAGGAGGTAAGTGGATGCAACTTATAGTTATTTTCTTGATTTGGTCAAGGGTAACTGTGATAAAAATGTGCTCTGCAGCGGGATTGATCTTTAAATCCGTTAGCTCATTGACAATCAAGTCATCTGTAGCATAGATTAGTACCCCTCCTCCTCCTTTCTTAGTGACCTGATTTCGTCTGAAGCAAGAGAAACCTGGAAGGGTGATCTCATGGGACAGTATGGAAGGTTTGAGCCACGATTCAGTTATGCAGAGGATATCGGGTTTGTAATGTTGTGACCATGATTCTAGTTCAGCCATTTTCCCTGATACTTTGTACATTCATGTGTGCTATTTTGAATCCTTTGGACTTAATCCAGTCAGGGCAAGCGATCAGGGGGTCAGATAATGGCCTCATTAGGTAGATTTTTTTTTGCCTCTTTTTATGGCCAGGATTTAGCTCGACATCATCTGACAACAATAGGAGACAAGTACAGGACTGGGGGGAGGGAGGACAGAAGAAGGGTAGTTTGTGTAGAGATTTGGAGCGCTGTATGGGAAGGAAGGTTTTATTACACTGTGCTAAGGTCAGCAATACAAGGTATGTGGGAGACTCATGTATGGAGAGGGGCAAGAAGTTTGAAATTCTGTGTGATGAAGAACTAACCATGGTGAGAGGTATGGATTCAGGGTCAGAGGTCAGATCTCCTGGTTGCAGGTGTGCCAATAATGATACAAAAAGAGCAGGCATTTTTGAGGCAGAACATTGTGTCTCTGAGAGTGGGTTTTAAATGACCCAAGAGGGAGGGAGGGTGGTGAGTTGCACCCCAGTGCAATGAAGGGCAGAGGAGAACAGGTGTGCTATAGTTCAGCTGTAATTCGTATGAGTGAAGTGAATACAGATTGGGAGAACTTAGAATATTGGCAAGGGGACCGGAGTGCTAGCAGGAGGATCAAACTTTTATGCCAAAAAGTGACCGAGGAAAAGTTAGCATTTGAATAGGCAGTGAAGTTAGATTCCCCTGATAGGCAATGAGTGCTAGTTCTTTAAGGGTCCTAGATTTCATAGATGTGCACTGTATCTTTAAATAACACAAGGTCAGCAGAGGCTATGCAGTCAATGAGTAACGCTGGAGGTAAATTGGGGGCAGGGTTAGTGTGTATTTAATAAGGTTGGAGGTGGGGTGCAAAATTTCAAACAGGAGACTCAAGAGCCAGCCCAAAGTTACAGATCAGGGCTAGTAAGGAGACAAAGATAGCCTTCACCAGAGAGTTAGCCAATAGAAGTTGCTCAGACACTGCCCTAATCCAATAGAATTGCGACTTTATAAACCAGTTCTGTACCTTGCTTGGCTGCTGTTTCCGAGGGTGCGGGCGGGTGACCAGCCAGTTCAGAGCCGTGCTGCAAGCCCAAGGGTTCTTCCTTGCTTGGTTGCTGCTTCCAAGGGTGTGGGTGGGTGGTCAGCCAGCCCCTTTAAGAAAAAAAAAATTACTCAATGTACTGTAGTAATGATGTTTCCTGTAGTGGGTGCATTAGTAAGTCAAACATATGCAGCATCTCAGTCCCGAGTTTTTGCCTAGTGATAGAGGGTTAGAATAAGGTCTGTAGTGTAGCCACACTCACTCTGATGTTCTAATGTCAGAGTTACAGCTGAAGACCAGAAGAGCAGGGAGCACTCAACTAATGTCTGCTACATACTCTTATTAATGTAAACATAATAAATGCAGTGTAATCACTATATGATAAATTCCCCAAGCTGTAAAGTCTGAAAATTGTAAACTGCATAAGCAATAACCATATTTTTAGTGACAGTTGATTTAACATGTTCTGAAGAACCCTTTTATATTGATGTTCTAGAAGGAGAGGCAGGGAAGGTTTGTATGATTCACTAATACACCCACTAGAAGAAACAGCATTACTATGGTGGGTACATTGTTCTTCCAGCAATGAGTGCATGGCATGGGGTCATCATGTCATAAACAAAAACAGTGCAGAAATGTACTGCACTGTCAGTACCGGGGATACCTTGCAAGTGCCGGGACAGAAGGGAGAAATCCAGCAACAGTTAAACAAAACACAAAATTCCTCTATTTTTGCAGGGGGCTCTGCCCCATCCGTTATGGGTGTCTGTGCCCCCTGCACCATTCGTTATGGGTGTCTGTGCCCCCCCCGAACCCCCCCATTAATATACCCAACTCCAGGGGTAGCCAACACTGGGATGGGGAGAAACACGGGTGGGGGAAAAACAACAAGCAAAACACTTAAAAAAAAATAGAAAAAGCATACTGCTAGTCTGGTACCAGGATTCAAGACCCATTCCACAGTCACACCGTTCCCCTCTACAGCCAGCGACTCATCCCTGTGAGCCATGGCAGCTGCTTGACAGACCACCCCTCCAGCAGAGGACTTATCCTCTGCATCACTACCTCCCTGCTGTTAGTTACAGGGTGCAAAACCGTACCTGCACCATTTCTTCCTTGTGGTGTTTTGTACCCTGCAGCTATATTCCCCAGTATGCTATTTGTTGCATGGTTTTGTCTTCACTGTATTTGAAATGCCATATTGACCCGGTAACAGACTGCATCAGTGATGCCATAGATATGCAGACTACAAACAGTACCATGAGACTGTAGTGTCTAAAACCTATTTAGGGAAAAGCTTCTGAAGCAATGAGGTGCCAAATCTGGCATCTCTCCTTGATTCACTGTCTAGACTGCAGCAGTAATGAAGGTGTGTATTGCTTACTTTCGGTCAGTATAACTAGGGAGAACAGCAAGCCCTTGCCAGAGAGCAGTATAAAGGCAGCTGACAGAAAGGTCCTGGAAATGAGGCTACAGAACTATACTAGTGAAGGAGTCAGAAAAGGGTTAGCGGCATTCAAAGTAAACAGGGCCCATGGGCCAGATGGGATGCAGTTGAGGGTGCTAAGAGAACAGGAATTGGCATTATCAGAACCTCTGAAAGGGCTAGTCAATAGATCTTTTCAACAAGGGGTGGTTCCCAAGGGCTCATGAACAGGGACACAGTTCCACTGCACAGGGGAGGGAACAGGGAGCAGCTGGGAAACTATGGATCAGTCAACCTTACCTCTGTGATTGGAAAACTAATGGAAACACTAGTTAAGGAGGACCTTGGGGAAAACCTGGAGAAAAACAGGCTTCAGGGTAGTAAGCAGATGGGTTCTTGACATGGAGGGTTTGTTAGACCAACCTGACACTATTTTTTGACTGGGTAACAAGGGAAGTTGACAGGGAGCACAGTTACTCAACTTCAACCTCGGCAAGGCATTTAATTTGGTTTCACACAGAAAACTGCTGAAGAAAATTAAGAGTCTGAGAACAGCTAAGGAAACAATAAGGTGAGTAAGGATTTGGTTGTAGGGGATGCAGCAGGAATTGTGGTGAATGGGATCAGATCACTGGAATGAGAGCTCACCAACTGGATACCACAGGAATCTGTACTGGGCTCAGTCCTCTTCACTATGTTCATCAGCGACATGGAAGACGGAACCAGAGCAGGCTGTGTCTATTTGCAGATGACACTAAACTATGTAGTAGAGCTGACAATGTGGAGGGGATCAGGGAATTGCAGAGAGACCTGCAAAGGCTGAAAAACTGGTCTAAAGTATGGCAACTGAAATTCCATGCTAAGAAGTACAAACTGATACATTTGGGGAATAACCACCACAGAACAGAGTACTGGATAGGAGGAATTCAGCTGGACACAACATCAAAGGAAAGGGACCTAGGAGTCATCATTAGTGATTTCCTTACACCAACCAGTTAATGTAACAAATCCATCAGCAAGGCTGCTAGGGTGCACTGAGAGGGGGGTTCAACAGTAGGAAACAGGAGGTACTGTTACCTGTGTACAGACCACTGGTAAGACCACACCTTGAGTACTGTTTCGTGTCCAGTACTGGAGGTCCCACCTCCAGAAAGACAGAGAAAGGGTGGAGGCAGTATGAAGGCATCAACCAAAATGGTGCAGGGACTGCATCAAATGCCCTATGAGAAGACATTAAGAGATCTGAATGCATACTCACTGGAGCAAAGAAGGGAAGGGGATATAATAGAAACATTCAAATACATAACAGGTATAAATAAGGTACAGGAAGGTAACATTTTCTGCAGAAAGATAAACTCAAGGACAAGGGACATGCTATGAAGCTGAGGGGAGGCTCAGAAGAGATGTGAGGAAATATTTCTTCATACTGAGGTGGTGTAAACTTGGAATATCCTCCCAGCGGAGGTGGTAGGTTCAAAACAGTTACAAGATTCAAGCATGCATGGGACAGATAGAAGGGACTTTGGAAGGAACACAAGGGGTGTGGAAGACTGGAGGTTGTGCAAGGGCTGCGGTGGCACAGTAGATATAAGATATAAATCTCTGCAGGTGCAGAGAGTTCATCATGCAGCAGTGCTGCAGAGTGGGACTTGGTCCCTGATGGGCTGAAAATCCAGCCCCAAGTCCCTGGGCTCAATTTTCAAAGCCCCCAATTGCCACAAGCCCTGGATGCACTGAAAGTATGGTTCACAGGGCTTGCTGCAATCACCTGGTCAGCGATCGGGAGTTTCAACCCATGCATCAGCTGTTACAAGTTAGACCAGCTTTTACTGGCCTAGCTTGCGGCATTCCCAGGGGTTGTTTTTATAAAGCTTGTGCCAGATATTTGGTGCAAGCTGCTGTAAAACATGGAAACTGTCACAACTGCGCCCGAGATTCGAGAATCAGGCACAGTTGTGGCAAAGGAGTTCAATGCACAAACAGAACTTGTGTTGTGCCACAGGGCTTGCACAGGCCCCATGCCATGCTTTGAAAATTCCACCCCCTGTGCCAACTTCTTGGTTCAGGGAAAATCCCACACCTGCAAAAATGTTATTTTCAGCATTTAATGCACATAGGTAGCATTTTCCATTTTTATGCTGCAGTGCAAAATAATGTTATGTCTGGTATCAGTCAATCAATCAATCAATCTTTATTTATCCAGGTGAAACACCATTGAGACAACTCATTTACAAGGTGGACCTGGTCAGGTACAGACAATTACAGTACAATAATAAGCTAGCATTTGCACAACGCAATCAGTTACAGAGTGAATGGAGACAGGTTATACATATACTAATAAGATATACTTTTGAAAGTCAATTCCATAGAACAGGGTTCTGTAAGAGGCCAACCATTTATAATAAATAATAATTTGCACATTTTTACACAATTAGTACAGCATCAGTTAAGCAATAATTTATGTGGAAGAAAAGAAGGAAAAGGAGGAAAAAGATAAGTAAAGAAAAGCAGCCGAGTCAGTAAGGTGCAAAGGTAGAGTGTTGTTAGCAAATACAGTTACGTTTCTTTGAAGGCCTGCCGAAGAGCTTTTATAAGAGTGTCAACTTGCAGGAAGCACAAGTTTCAATGTTTTTGCACATTGTTCCAGAGAACAGGAATAGAGTGACACTTAGGACGCTCTACCAAATCGCATTCTAACCTTGGGAATAAGGAGGAGGTATACAAAAGGCTTCTAGGAGGTAGTTCCTGTAAGGCAGACAGGGATGCAGTCAGAGATATATTGCGGAAGCATATTTGATAAGACTCTAAAGGTCCAGAGAACTGCATTTCTATGATGTCTGAAGCTAAGAGAGCTTCATCCTATCATTGTGTAAAGGGTGCAATGGTGGATGGAGTATGATGCACCAGTTATGAACCTGATAGCTCAATGGTAAAGAGTATCAAGTTTCACTAGAGCCGAATTTGGGGATTGCCCATATAGTATGCCACCATAGTCTAAAAGTGGCAGGAAGGTGGTTTGCACTAAACAAGTTTTGGCCTCCTGTGAAGGTAGATACTTGATCTGGTAGAATATGCCAAGTCTCTGTTTTAACTTTTTTGATAGTTCCTCAATATGTTCCGTGAAGGATAGCCTATCATCAACTCCAACCCCCAAGAATTTAAATTTTGATACGATTTCCAGAGGCTCACCTAGCAGTGATAGTAATTGGGGAGGTGGAGCTTACGAGCTACATTTGGTGTGAAAGGTGAGGGGTGAAAATCATAGCTTTAGTTTTTTAGCATTTAACAGAAGTTTTAAATGCAACAAGTTTTCTGCAAGAGGTTGAAGTCACTCTGGAGGTCTTTATAAGCTAGTTCCGGGGTAGGTCTGTTTATGTACAACACTGTATCGTCAGCAAATAGGTGGATGCTTGATGACTTGATACCAGTGTTTAGATTATTAATATAGATGGTAAACAATAGTGGGCCTAGGATGGATCCTTGAGGCACACCCCTTTGGAGGGTTTTCATTGTAGATAGATTGGTATAACCAGGCATGGCATTTTTCCACAGTTGTGCAAAAAAAGTTTAAGCTGCCATACATTGTGGAAAAGTTGCAAAAATGCAACCTTTTTGAAAATTGAGCACATGCAAAAAAAACTGCAGTTGTTCAAAGAAACCCTCCCTTGCATAACTTTTTTTGTCCACATGTGTGCAGTGTTTCCACTTTTGACAATCTGGCCCCAGAAAGGTACACTTTATGCTACCAGTTGTTGAAAACTTTGATGAACTTAGCAAAGGACTTTAAGAAGAGGCTGAAACAATAGTTGAACATTGCTCGCCTGGAAGAAAACAATTTTTGGACTGGATATTTGAACCTATACTTATTAATGAATTTAAATTCCTAAAGTTTGAATACCTTAATATACTTCACACTTGCACTTACAATTTATTTAATTAATGCTTTATTAAACTGTTTAGCACAAGGTTACTTTGAATAGTTTATTTAGTCACTACAGATAACTTAACAGTCAAAGTTTTTTCCTTTTTCTTCTTTTTCATATCACTGTGTTAGTCATTTGCAATATTTATATATTGGTTATATTTGCACAAATGTTTGGTAACAGCTCTGATAAGATTTATTATTAAAATATATCTGGTTAGCAGTATGATGAAGACACGTATACCCAGAACTGAGGGAGAGTAACTATTGACAGTATTGCCCCCACCTAGGAATAAAGAAGCACAAGATTTGTAAATCAGCTGAGAATCAGGAAAGAAACAAGGATGAGAAAACTTAGACTAGGCATTCAGCCGCTAATAAAACGTCAGTGGAGAAATTATGGAAAACACCTTCTCAACTCGGAGTGGGAAGAGCAATATGACTAATAATTCAACTTTAAGCGAACAAGTGTCAAAACTCATATTGCTGATATTTTAGTCCAGTAGGTTAAAATTTCAGTTTGTCTTTTGCACACAAATGGAAATGAATTTACTACAGGAAATTCCATCTGTAATACCAGTGCCTGTGTTTTTAATTTATACACAGTACACAGACTCAGGATAATACAATGAACATGATTCCTATGTACTGCAATGTAATATTCTCACATGGTTTATTAGAGGAGCTAGATAGTAAATGGCTGAAATCTTTGGAGCTCCCAACCCACCCCATCCGAAAAAGACCTGGTAATTAAGAACTGTCTGAAGCTAGTACAGAATGACCTAGGGAATACCATCATTGCTCTTAAATCACTTTTTATGTTCGCTGTGCATGTACACACAAACAAACATCTTGCTATGAGAGTGCCTTTTGAGGAGTGTGACATTATCAATCAAATGTAGAGCAGTCTGCAAGGAGCACGTCATATCACCATTCATCAGCCAGGCTGATCATGATACAGTTTTGTCTTGCTGGGCAGAAACTTTGTGTCATAGATCAGCTCTTTCCTTTAATCCTCACCACCCAGCAAGTGTAGCTGATCTCTCATGATCAGCCTGCTGAGGAATTTCAAACATTCAGAAAGAACCCCCCACTGTTGCAGACACCAGCTGTGACAAAGAAAACCATCCATTGATGTCTGCTACTGGCACCCCTGTTACTGTTCCCCCATCTGACCCTCCCTCACAGCACCCATCCACCCTCACAAACATAATGCTGACATGGGGGGGAGGGGCAATAATCTAACCTGTAAAAAAAATGTATATATATCCATTGGTGCCTGTTGCTGCTGCCCCTGTAACTGTACCCCCCACTGATCCTCCATCTCAGCAGCCCCCAAACATAACAGTGACACTGGGGATGCCCAATCCCCCAGTGTATTTATCTGAAATAAAGAAAAGCATCCCTAGCCATTTTTTAAAACCCTGTAAAATGAAAAATGTCCATCGATGTCTGTTGCACCTTAGTCCCCCACCCAGCCCTCCAACTCAGCACCCACCCCCACCCTCTACCTCCCTTACCCACCCACCAGGGGTCCAACACCATAATCCTCTGCAGCTGAAAATCTTCAACATAATTACATGTCTCTTTATTGTGATTCCAACTTTATTTAATATTGACCAGTTTGAGGTAGGAGATTGGGACCGTGAGACTATCCACAAGCTTTTCTGGTACACATGATTGTTATAGCCAGTTATTCAGCTCATGTTACTCTCTTTAAGGATATTTTTAATGACCTAAGCATCGTATGACAATCTGTGGGGCTGATTAACAGTGAGGAATGTTGGGCACAATTCAGCTGCTTTAAGCCACGTAGCCTACAAGAATAATTTCCATTTATGACCTCAGCATTTTAAGATGCGGGTCAGGATGGCCTCCAATATTCTTGGCACTGACTTGACAATTTGAAGAGAGGTGCCTTTAAGTATTCAGTTTGGTGAATCTGGTGCCCGTTTAATCACATAGCTTTTTAGTGCCCCTCCAACTTGTAATTGGAAGATTTCTCTGTGCAGCTGTTTTTCAATAGTGTGGGTGACAATTAACTGCTGGATATGCCATATGTACTTTTGTTTTAGGACTCTTTCACTCTTTTGAGCACTATTTGCATGAAAGCACCCTAAAGTTTACATTATATTTCATGACTGTTTTTGCTGAAAGATTCATACTGTATGTGAAATGAACTCATTCTAACCTCATTTTGCATAGGAGACTCAAACTGCTCTGCTGAAAATTAATTTTAAAAGTGAAGCTCTATCAAAGTAGAATATTGCCTCTCAACTGCCTTATCCTGGGTAATTACAAACTAAAAATGTGTTAAAGGAGGCACCACTGAAAATGAGATATTGCATCTCATTTACTCTAGCCTGGGTAAATATATAGTAAAAATGAGTACAGGCAAGACCCGGTACAACAGCAATACCAGCTGCAAACATTCGGCATTAACAAATGCTTGTTTTTAATTGCTGTTTTGCTGGAACTAAATTACAAATTTTAACAGATGAAAAAAAGTCTGATGATGAAGGTCATGTGGTGCATTTAAATTCTTTCACTAGATCACCCACCCTAACCCAGTAGAAGGAAATACTAATGACCCTGCATTACAAAATGTTTAACAAGTTGCAGACTCTTTTGTACAAGATCAGCAAGTTATTAAAGATTTCCTGAATGTTATATTTTTATGATACTAGGAAATATATGCATTTTAAAGGAAGAAAAGAATAGTTTACAACAAATGGTATTTGTGAATCATGAAATATTGTATAAAATACATACAGTAGCAATGGGAAATGGCATAGGTGACCATCCAAATAACTAAACTTTTAACAAAAGCCAGAGATCTGCTTAATAAGAATTCAGGTGGCATAAGCAGAACCATTTATGCACCCTTTGAACCTGAATTTATCCCTAAAGGAAGGGGGATTTGACTAAAACACAAAAAAGCCAAATCCTTAATAAAATAAATAAAAATGAGCATTAAAAACCTAAAACAGAAAGATCTAAAATTCAACAATTAGAAATACATACTGTGGCCACACAAATCGTATATGTTAATTCAGAGGTATACTACAGGAAGAAATAATTATCTCTACAGAATCTCTGATGTATATGGGTCAACTGGGTGGCAAACTGGTTGGCAGGCAGAAAACAGAGAGTGGTGCTAAATGGTATGCAGTCAGAAGAGATGCAAGTCACAAGTGGGGTACCTCATGGATCAGTCCTGGGGCCAGTCCTCTCCAATATTTTCATCAGTGACATTGCAGATGGACTGGAGGGTAAAGTTTGTCTGTTTGCAGATGACACCAAGATCTGCAACAGAGTAGATGATCCAGATGGGGTGGGCAAAATGTGAAGAGATCTGGATAAACTGGCAAAATGGTCGAAAGAGTGGCAACTGGGGTTTAACGCAAAGAAGTGCAAGATCATGCACATAGGGAAGGAAACCCTGAAGCCACCTGTAGGTTGGGAGAGGAGTTGTTTGCAATCACAAGGGAAGAAAGAGACTTGGGCATCATCATCATCATCATCATCATCATCACAGATGACCTGAAATCATCCAAACAAACCACTAAAGCAGTAGGTAAGGCTAGGGGGGTGTTGGGGTGTATTAGTAGGGGTATCATAAGTCATAAGAGGGAGGTAATAATCCCTCTTTACAAGTCCCTTGTTAGGCCCCATCTGGAGTACTGCATGCAGTACTGGAGGCCACACCTGCAGGAGGACATTAACAAAATGGAGGCAGTCCAGAGAAGGGCAACCAAAATGGTGCAGGAACAGCATCAGAAAACACATGAGGACAGATTAACGGAGCTCAATATGTATACCCTAGAGTAAAGGAGGGAGAGAGGTGATATGATTGAAACATTCAAACATCTTAAGGACATTCACAAGGTGAGAGTCTAACATGTTTCAATATAAGAAAAATAGCAGGACAAGAGAAGACAGCATGAGATTAGAGGGAGGCCGATTAAGGGGTAATGTGAGGAAGTAATTTTTCACAGAAAGGGTGGTGGATGCATGGAACAGCCTACCTCAGGAAGTGGTGGATATGAATACAGTGCAGGGATTCAAACAGGCGTGGGATAGGCATAAGGGAGCAATACAGATAAGTATGAATAGATAGACCATTGACAGAGCAAAGGCCAATGGCACATTAATAAGGTAGAAAAAATTAGCAGACTGGATGGGCCTTGCAGTCCTTATCTGCTGTCAACTTCTATGTTTCTATGTAATATCAATGGGGCACACAGTAAGTACATCACACACAGGTTATTTCAAACATTTGGGGAGAACAGGAAATTTCTGCCAATAGCAGCCATTCAGAATTGTAGTCTCAGCCCCAGTCTCCAGGAGACCATATTATTCCTCTATGGCTTTCCCTGTGATGAGGATGAACCTGAATTACAAATAAGGGACACATTGAAACAATTGCTACATAATGACTTATCCCCTAGGGTCAAGCTCTTTTTATATTTTCAAAGAAGTGATCCCAGAAGATGTTTTTATATTTTCATAGAAGTGATCTCAATGAAAAGGTGTTAATACTCTTTTACGCTGATAATGAGAATCCTATGAAGATTTAGTCAAAGAGATGTAGTTTACAGTCAATGGGTATTTGCATGGATCCACCAGTACCCACTGAGTTGTATTTTGACTCAGCACTCTATTCCCTTGACTTTAATTTGTCAAGATACTGTATTACTGTTAATGTCAATGGCATTATTGAGCCACACAACTGTCTGAAAGATATGAAAATGACTGAGAAAAATCAGCTGCAAATTGTTTCCCTTCATGGCTGGGAAATTCCTTGTAATGAATCTGTGGGAACTTCTTAAAAAGAATATCAATGTCTTCCTAGCTCGATTATTAGGGATTATTTGGTAGAGAATGATGATTTCAATGGATTGATATTCATCCTCTATGAGCTTAGCTCCCAAATAGATTTAAAGAGTTGGGATCTTGTATCAATACTTCTGGAAAGAAGTCCAGTCTTAGATCCACATGGATGTCTACTGCTTAAGATGAATCACACAGAAATTATGCCCTGGACTTGCTGGAACAGCATCACCCAAACTCTTTTATTGTGGATTCTATCACATTGCCTTCTTGATTACAAATTACTCCAAATGGGATAACCCCATGAGATGCAGCATCTTGTTCTCGTGGAGGGCTTTTCATATACAAGTGGTACTAGACATGCTCCACTGTTAATGATTACTCTTTCTCTTAAGAAAGGAGATAGGAAATTATTTTACATATAGTAGCTAGCTGCTTCATCTTCCTTCCCATTCCAGTTATGTATTTGGATATGCTTTTACACAAAACAAAACACAGTACAATTGGTTACACAGCTGAGACAAGCAAAACATACAACAAGCTCCCTCCCCTCCACCCATGGTATAAGCAATTTATTATAGAAATGGTGCACCAACCTAGAATTGATGACTCCAGTTATAAAGAATATAATGTCTGCAGTTTACTCCAGTTCTTTTCAAACCTAGGTAAATGGTTATTAACACTAGCAATGATCTTTTCTACAGAAAGATTGGCCAAAAGCTCCTGCAACCACTCTGAATAGGTGATGGTCTCACTATCCAGCCAATGTCGGAGTACTAGCTTCTTGACCGACATTGCCATCAGGGCCAGATGATACTTCCTCTCCGTGACAGGTAAGAGAGAATAATCCCCAACCAGGCAGGCCGCCAGTGCAATGTAGTCAGCTACCCCCAACAAGGGATCTGCCTTCTGTTTGATATGGGGACCACAAGGGGGCAACATTTGGGCATTCCCAAAAGATATGCCTTAAAGATCCTTCTTCTTGCATACAGCGTCTGCAGGTCGAGGTAGGGAATTTACTCATCCTAGCCATTTTAACCGGAATGTAATACATATTGCTAATAATCTGAAATTGCATCAATCTCAGCCTGTCCTGAGAAGCAAATTTATGAGTATCCTTCCAAATGTTAGTCCAGTTGAATGCCTTGTCTTGGAATTGAGCATTCCAGTATGTATAAGACCCATCCAATTTTGGGAATGCCCTCTTGAGTAACTTTACATATATGCCTAAGACGGCATGGGATCCTGTGACTACTGAACTAAGTGGCTGCAGGAACCTTCCTTCTTCCTCTACTTCAGGTATGAACTGGTATTTAATCAACACGTGCCTGAGTTGGAATTCTTTGAAGCCTAAGTGGTCCCCTAAGTTGTAGTGTCTGATAATTTCCCCTGAGTTCAGACCCTGTCCATTATGCCACAGATCAGCTAAGGAGACTCCTGCCATCTGTGGCGGCCAAGAAGCTTTAACAGTCTCCCCCATCTTGAAATTTGGGTTGCCTATTATGGGTTGTTTAGGGTCCTAAGTGTGTTTATATGACAGAAACGCACATATTTGAGAGTGAACTTTTATTGAGACCCCATTGGTGTATTCCTCAATTCTAGTGGGAGCAGTTTGACAGGAATATGTAAGAGAGCCAGGGGGGGATAGTCCCTGAGTGGTTATCATAGCCTGTTCCGTTTTGAGCCACAGAGGCCTATACATATCTACGCCTATTCCATATTCCCTCAGCAGCCATCTCATATATCTTGTGAAGTGACTTGCCCAATAGTATATATTGAAATTGGAGATTGTAGCCCCCCCTTTACTCCTGGGGACAGTTAGTTTGCAGTAGGCCCTAAGGGTTGGTTTGCCCTTCCATAGGAAATTAGTAATCAAAGCGTGTATCTTAGAGAACCAAGCCTGTGGCAGCCATAAGTTCAGCATGTTGAGGGACTAGAAGATGCATTTTGATTAGACTTATTCTGCCCCAAAGTGATATTGGTAGCACTGTCCATCTATCCAGATCTTGTTGGGTCACCTGTAATAGAGCATCCAAATTACACTCCCTCGAAAGTGTGGTCTCCCTGGTTAAGAAAATACCCAAATACTTAGGTTTTTTAGGTTCCCATTGTAGCCCTAATCCTTCCACTTCATGCCTGTAGGTAACCATGTTAAGGGGGAAGACTATCGTTTTTTCTAGGTTCAGTTTGTAATTCGAGAGTAGGCCGAATTTTGTGATCAGGCTCAAGGCCTTCCTAATGGAGGTTCTGGGGCTTGACAGGTGTAGAAGTATGTCACTGCATATGCTGATAACTTAAATTCTTGTGTCCTTATAGTTATCCCTTGTATCCTAGGTTCCATTTTGAGCTGAGCCAGAAGGGGTTCCAAATATAGGTTAAATAAGAGGGGGATAGGGGACAGCCCTGTCTGGTGCCAGAAGAATGAGGCAAATAGCAAGAGAAGACTCTGTTACAATATATATCCTGGTAGTAGGCCTAGTATATGGGGCCTTGACCCATTGCACAAAGTAACCAGGTGAGGGAGGCCAAACCTATGCAGTGTTCTAAAGAGAAAGCTCCAATCCACTCTATCAAATGCTTTCTCTGCATCCAGGGACACCAAAACCACAGGGAATATGCTGTCTCGGGAGGCAGAGAAAATGTTATCCAGTGTTCTCAGATGATCTGAAGATGACCTGCCCACCATAAAACCTACTTGTTCTGCACAGGCCAGAGAGGGCATAACATGACCCAGCCTGTCTGCCAAGCATTTGGCAAGAATTTCAATATCATAATTCAGGAGTGAGATCGGTCTGTAGTTTGACAATTGTTCCTGGTCCCTCCCCTCCTTGTGCAAAATCACAGTCACAGCCTCAAAAAGACGGGGTCCTGACATTTTTCCTCCAAAATGGAATGGAACAGTTGGAGCAACCATGGGATCAGTTCCTCCCTCAACACTTTGTAAAAGTTAGGGGAGAAGCCATCTGGGCCGGGGGCTTTGTCTAAAGGTAAGGCATGAATCATTGACTTTATCTCTTCCTCCATGAGGGGGGGAGGTTAGCAAGGATTGTTGTACAGAAGAAAGACAGGGTAGTGTCAACCCCACCAGGTAGGCATCAATCTGGTCCTCCAAGGGGGAGTCAGACCTAGCACTGTAAAGGTATTTATAAAAGTCCTCAAATTCTGACACAATATCTCTGGGTCTGTCTTGAGGAAGCCGTCACTAGACGAACATACAGCACTAATGAGCCTGGATGTTTCCTGCTGCTTAACACATAGTGCTAGCAACCTTCCCACTTTTTCGCCTTGGTCATCATAGGTGGATTTCATTTTAAGGATCACATACTCTGCTTTATCCCCAATCAAATAATTGTATTGTGCCCTTAGCTGAATTAGTTCCTGTCTTTGTGCTTCAGTGGAGAAGGGCAAAATGTTCTTTTCCAGGTCCCTAATTCATCCCAATAGATCCCTTATCTGACTCTCCTGTTATGTTTCCTCATAGAGGCAATCCTTATGAGCTCTCCTCTTAAAAAACACTTCAGGCCTCCCGATTCCATCTCTGTCTGACCTGTGGAATTTAGGTTGTCCTTAGTATTTTCTGCAATACATACCTTCAGTCTACCCGAAACCCATTTATCCTTTAGCAATCTATTATTAATTTTCCATGTTGTATCTACTTGATGGGTGGGAGATAGTGAAAGGGTGCACTGTACCAGAGAATGGTCTGAGATGACCTCTGGAGAGATCCAACAGTCTATGAGTCCTGGCAAGAGCTGTTTGCTTACCAAGAAATAGTCTATACGGGATGAGGTCCCATGCACAGGAGACCAAAATGTGTATTCCTGCTGAGCTGGATGTAATACCCTCCAGGGATCCCATAAACCCAGTTTATCTATTAGGTTCTCAATGGCCCTTTGTGCCGGGGATAGTCCCACCCTCTCTTTGCCTGTTCTGTCCACATCTGGCAAGAATGGCAGGTTCCAATCTCCCCCTATCAACAGAGGTGCAGACAGGAAGGGTAACAGAATATTAATCAGCTCCATAAAGAAGGAGTGAGTGTCCAGGTTGGGCCCATAAATGGACCCAAGGACTATGTCAGACCTCTCCACAGTGCCCACTACAAAAACATACCTGCCCAATGGGTCTCGGATACACTGTTTACATTTAAACCCCAGAGACTTAGTGATCAGAACTGCCACCCCTGTACTCTGTGTTCTCATGCCAGTTGTGTAAACTTGCCCAGTATGAAGTCTTCTCAATGAATTCACTTCTGTTTTAAACAGGTGAGTTTCCTGCAGGAAGGATACTTGCCCTTTGGCTATTTGCAAGTGCTTAAGCATTTTATACCTCTTGTTTATGTTGCACATCCCCTTGATATTCCATAAGTTCACTTGTAAACAATTAGCCATGTGTCCTTACGTCAGTTACTGTTAAAGAGTGTAATATTCCATATAAGGAGAGCTGAACCCCTGCAGATACCATGGAACCCACCCCACTCCCCCCTTCCACCATACCCTAAACACAGCAAAGTACCATTTACCCTCCCCGTCCCCTCTCCCACTGCCCCCGATCCAATGCAGTAAAATAAAATGCATATTAGTACCCCTGCCAAACCACCAGATCTTAACCAGTTAAATATAGACCCCTTAGTGTCCTGAGAGGTGATAAGGCCCCCTCCCCTTGATAGGTGCATAATGTTGCCAGGTACAGCAGTTAAGATCCTTGCCCCCTCTCACCCCCTCCAATGAACTGTAATACTAGAATATCTTTCTGTTAACGAACATTAGAACCCTCTAGAATGCTAGCAAAACTCTGACTTTCATAAATAATTCAACTAGCTAGAACTAATATTAACTCTGTTAGAAAGTGAAATATGGAGCCTTCTATCCAAGCCCACATAACTTCTGTAGTTTAAAACGTCTGCTTTCCCAGACTAGTGACTGAGCTGGGCAAAATCTGGAGCATAGACAGTTTCTAACTCTGCATCAACCAAAGAAAATACAGCATCCCCCTTCCCCTGTGGCAGCACATCTGAACAAAGCTTTGTCTTTGCAGCCCGGTCTTGATTGGGGATGAGAAGGCATTAAAGGATGAGTTAAGGTAGGGAGCAGATAGGTTGTAGAACTCTAGATATTGCATGAGTCTTTGCAGTGTTGCGCACATCCAATATGCTCCCAGCTGCTGCATAGGTCCACGCGAAAGAGCGCACTTTCAAGCAGCTGCAGAGCTGTGCGACATTGCATATAGTCATGAAGCCGATCCATGTATGCAGTTCTCGAGCCATCAGCCTGCATTAACGCAGCCGGTGCAGGGCCTCAAAATCACGGGTGTTGCATAAAATTCTAGCTGAGACCAGGTCAATGCCACAGCATCAAGAACCGCTGCTTTGGGTTCATGGACACGACCCCATCTCAGGCAGGGAAAGTAAAATAATAGGCAAGCCGGGGCCTAAACTATTAACTTTGAGCCGCAGAGGACCCATCTATGAAAATATGAGCATACTACAGCCGGGGGACAAATGTTGTGCAGTGTTATACTAGTCTGATCCCAGTCTGTCCCCAGCTTTTGCCCATGCATAAAGACGACAGTAGGAACCTCCACTTTAGTAGTCGCTCCCCTTCATGGAGAGAGCTAATTTCTTAAATAACTCCAGGAGCAGTCACTGAAGCTCTTGCTCTGCTTGATCACTTGATTCAAAGGAGTGCCATTTCTCCTGCACCCTGACCTGTAGCTGAGCAGGGTACAACATGTGAAAATGCACACTGGCAGGGATGAGATGAGACACTGTGGAGTGAAGGGAGCCCCTTTTCTGTCTCACAGATGCTGGCAAGTCCTGTGATATTTTTTTTATATACTTTATTTTTCTTTTATTTCCGTAGGAGGTACAATACACAGCAGGTACATTATAGATGACATTCATAAATATCCATAGAAGCAGATCATTCCATAAGCAGTAGTACAATAGCAGTATTAGTAGTGTCTTCATCACAGTTAATAAATAGAGGTCACAGTATTTCATACGCTTATCCCCAGTAAACGTCTTCGACTGCCCCATCCTCTTGTGTCTCTCCATCTCTCCTCTGTCTAGAGAAAAGAGTCCTCTCTTATGGTGCCTTTTCCATCTCCTAGTATCCAAATATTTGGACTCCATCATGGAACAAATGCAGAGTCTCTTGCTGATTGAAAAAGGACCCAAGCCCTCCACTTTAATTCGAACTGTTCTCTGTGCCCCATAGTCCCTGCAATCATACGTTCTAAAAAATAATGTTCTACTATCAAATCATGCCAGGTATCCACCCCAGAGGATCTAACCTGTCTCTATAGTTTAGTAATAGTCTTCTTCGCCAAAAGGAAGAAAGTAAAAACAAGTGACCTTTTTTGTATTTTGAACCCTTCTGGGGGGATTGACAGGAGAGCAAGTTGTGGACTTAGTATTAAATCTGGTGTAAAAATCTTCTGTAAAGATTTCTCTACTTGCTGCCAAAACACTTGTAATTTGCTACACCCCCAAAAAATATGTACCTGATCAGCCCTCCGTTCCCCACATTGTCTCCAACAGTCAGCCCCTAGTGCAGGAAAAATCTTAACCAGTTTAGCTGGTGTATTAAAATATCTAATTCATGATTTACATGCAAATTCTCTCCAATGAGGAGCCAAAGAGCCCTAATGAGGGCGGGTATAGTTAACCAGAGGTCATAATTCATTCGAGAAGGAAGCTCCCTGTTCCATGCCACCACCCCTGACTCAGATGAATCAGAGATAATTTCCCTGATTCCTCTATATGTCAATCCAATCAAATGTAACTGGATAGCGCCACGAATTATATTAATAACCAGTTGGAGGAATAGGGGCATTGGGGGTAGGGAGGCAATTCCTCGAGGTCCCTTATGTAAAAGAAAATCGCGCACCTGTAGGTACCTATAATGATCCAAATTTGATAAGTTATATTCTCTTTGGAGTTGAGCAAATGGAGCCACCCCTGTGAGTCCAAAAATTGAAAAATAAATGTGAAACCCTTCCTATGCCAAGTGCAAAATGTTAGATCAGATTGAGTAGGTAGGAAATCTGTTTCAGCAAAAAGTAATCACAGAAAATAAAACACAGGTTCCATGGCAGGCACAGCTCTAAGTTTATAGCAGCTTTAGAAGGTCTGTTTGGCTCCTATATCAAAATCTGTCAATGCCGGTAAGTCATAAAGAGGGGCAAAAATGACCTTTTGTGGATCATGCATATCATTAAGAAAACATTCTATTTTCTTCCAAGGAGGTTGAAGGTTGGGGTTCACCCAGGTAAGAATTTGGGTTATTCGGACTGACATTGCATAATTATTTAAATCGGGACAGTTAGGCCTCCCTTGTCTTTTGGCCGTTGTAGCAAGGACCAGCAAACCCGTGGCCTATGCCCATTCCACACAAATCCAGATACGAGCTTATTCCTGGAGTCAAAATACATTTTAGAGGGAAGGAAAGGAATTTTTTGAAATCAATCAATCATTTTCTTTATTTTACCAGGCAAAACACCATTGAGGAGAACTCATTTGCAAGGTGGACCTGGGAGGTCATAAAAGGAATTTACATCGAAGGAGAAAAATAACAGTATATAAAAGACAATGATAATATATGTACAGCAAAAACAATAAATTTCCAATATATGTACAGAGTGCATATAAGGTAATATTGCAACTATGATACAGTAGGCTACCATATTCTGTACTAACGATACAACCGCTCTCAGAGACCAAATCAACAGTTTGTCCTAGTACAAGTACAGTTTTCAGTGTTTCATGAAAGAGATAGGATTTACCCTATCCAAGAATAGCCTCACCTCAAGGTGAGTGAAGCACTAGAGGTCATGCAGGTCTGAGGGGGAGAATCATGCAAGACTGAAAGGGGAGGTAGTGAGGGGTGGAGATATACAAAGCCGTAGAGAGGTAGGGGGAACTCAGATGATTAGAGTAGGGTGGAGATTAGAGCATCATCAACAGAAATACAGTAATCACAGACCTCCTTGAAGGTGTGCAAGTAAAGAGTTTTGAAAGTGGGCAACTTCAAGAGGCTCATAAGCCTCAGAGCTTTCTGTATAGAGTTCCATAGAACTGGGAGAGTGTGGCTTATAGCAGCTGTACCAAAACGTGTCCTGATCTTAGGGACCGATAGAGAGATGTACGAGAGGCTTCTCAGTGGGTAGTTGCCAGCCCTCTAGACAGGCAAACAATCTGACATATACTGGGGGAGGGTGTTAATTATTGATTTGTATGTCCAATAGACAGCATTTCTTTGTTTTCCACTTAAGAAGCTCCAGGCTACCTTAACATAGAGAGTGCAATGGTGGGTAACGTTCGGTAGTCCGGTAATGAATCTAATACACGGTGATAAAGAGTGTCCAGCTTGGACAAGACAGAGGTTGGTCCTTGGCCATAGATGAGGTCAGCATAATCCAGTAAGGGCATGAAAGTAGTCAGGACTAACCTGGTTTTTGCTTCCTGAGTGAGAAGATTCCTGATTTGAAAGAAGAGATCAAGTCATTGCTTTAACTTTTTGGATAGCTCTTCGATATGATCAACGAAGGACAGGTTGATATGTATCCAGAAGCCAAGGTATTTAAATTTAGTTGCGAACTCCAGAGGTTCACCCAGGAGTGTGTTTACTTGTGGGGAAGTACCAGAAGCATAGGACTTAGATGTACTGGTAGATGGGGGAAACAGCTTAGATTTGTTTTTTTTTGCATTTAGCAGTAACTTCAAATGCAGCAGGTTTGCTTGTAGCTGGTCAAAGTTATGCTGCATGTCCCTGCAGGCTAATTCTGATGTGGGTCTGTCAATGTACAAAACCATATCATCAGCAAATAAGTGAATGTTTGCAGATTCAAAGCCCTTATTAATGTTATCGATATAAATGGCAAATAGTAGCGGGCCTAAGGTAGACCCTTGGGGTACACCTCTCAGTAGGTGTTTTGGTCCTGAAAAGACCCCATAAGCCTTGACCAGTTGTTTGCGATCTGTCAAGTAGTTATTAAACCATTTAGAGCTGATTCACCAATCCCAATGTATTCCAGCTCAGTCAGGAGCAGGTCATGGTCTACAGTGTTAAAGGCTTTGCTCAAGTCAAGGAACAAGGCACAAATGTAGTTCTTAGCATCCAATGCTATCTGCCAGTCATTTGTGACTATCGCAAGCGTAGATATGGTACTATGGCGAGGTCTAAAACCCGATTGCACTTCATTTAGCAGATTGAGGGATTCCAGGTAGTGCCTGAGTTGAGTGTTGAAAACCTTCTCAAGTAGTTTCAACAGGGTGGGAAGGACTAATATTGGCCGGTAGTTGTTTAGATCATTGGAGTCACCGGATTTGAATAGGGGAATGACGTGAGCTGTTTTCCAGATAGATGGGAGTGTGCCCTGGGCAAGGGATACGTTGAAGAGATGCGTGATAGGAGGGGATAAAGTGTGGTAACCTACTTTGAGATAGTAGGGCTCAATGTAATCTGCTCCAGCAGTTTTGCTTGTGTCTAAATCCTGGAGCAATTCTTCCACTTGATTCAGTGAGACTGGACAGAAGGAGAAAACTTGTTGTTGTGTGGGGGTTGATGCATTTAAATGTGCCAAATCTATGTGATCTAATGTAGCCTAAAGGGTATTTGCTGGTGAGGTGTCAAATGCTAATCCTGCCATGGCAAAGTGATTGTTGATGAGTTCCAGTATCTCGCATTTGTTCGTGGTGGTGTTGCCGCCAGTGGTGATTTTCTGGGGAAGCGTTCTGGCTGGGCTATGACCTTCAATGTCTTTGAGGGTTTTCCAAAATTTTACTGAGCAATAGTAAGAAAATTTGAGTTCTGAGTGGAAGTATCTAGGTTTTTCAGCCCTGATCAGCTTGGTACACAGGTTTCTGGCAGATCTAAAGGCAGTCCATTTGGCTGCCTGTCTGTTTTTCCTGGCCTTTTTCCAAAGGGCATACCTATTATTTAGTGCAGCTTTAGGACTGGTAGTGAACCAGGGGCATGTTTTTTTCCTGATACGGATTTCAGTTAGAGGACTGTGTCTATTAATAGACTCGAGTACAACAGAATGGAATAACTCATATGCCTTGTCTACTGTGGGAGCCGGATAAAAATCCTGCCAATTAATGCGTTGAAGATCTATCAGGTATGCATTGGGATCAAAGCACTGTAGGCTCCTCTTTAGAATGTATCTGGAGGTGGTAGAAGCTTTGGATACTGACCTCACACAGGCAATTGCACAATGATCACCGAGGTCGCTAGCTAGAGTTCCAGTATGGGAGAAGAGATGAGGCCTATTTACTAAGATAAGATCAAGCAGTGTGCTATGGTCCAGATTTTTACTGTTAGGCCAAAGGATGTTATTCACAAGTTGGGTAAGCCCGTATGCATCGCAGAATTCTTTTAGGGGTCTGGATGTGGCAGCTAGCCAGTCCAGATTAAAGTCTCCCATAATGATTACCTCAGTGGACGGGGTATCCAAAACCTCACTCAAATGTTTCAGAACTTTTAGGCCTGTGGAAGGAGGTCTGTAGCATCCAATTACATGAAACTGGACTAAATTAGAGATTTGAACTTTTAAGATGAGGCTTTCAAATTCTTTAGGAGTAGTAACAGCATGTACAAGGGTGGTAGTATATATGTCCTTGACGTAAATTGCAACACCACACCCCTCTGGTGTGTCTATCCGCTCTATATAGATTATATGAGGGGATATTGATTATGTGATCCAATGTAGAGGGTCTCAGCCATGATTCTGTAACCACCAGAAGGTCTGGTTGAGCATGGTAAATCCTGGATTGTATGGCGTCAAATTTCCAAATTAGACTACAGGCATTTATATGCAGGAAACTCAGCCCTTTTAGTCGGGCCAGTTCTATGGGCACAGTAATAGGGAAGAGCAGGTCCTGGGTTTAGTTCGATGTTGCCTGCGCAAATAAGCAGTAATAGAAGCAATTTATTGATAGCATTTAGTAAGAGCCTAGCAAGACGTAGTCTTTTCCTTTGAGGGTGACAATAGGTGTCGGCTGCAGACTTTGCTAAGCGAGGATCAAGCAGGCCAAGGGATGCATATAACATCACCCTTGCCAAGATGTTGTAAGAATGCATGGTGAGGATATTAGGTTTGACCTGGCAGCTAAGGCCTTGATAGGGAGAACTGTCTGTGCCAATCTGCACTTGCGAATTATTTTTGACCCTCTGAAGGTGTAGAACAATGGCCTTGGGGGGGAAAGGGATAGATCAGGCACTGTCTTGAATCTGCAGAGGATGAAGGTGGCAGTATTGCGGTGTTTGGGTCTAGGCAATAAGAGAGCATGCTTACTAGAATCCCCAGGGATAATAGTGGCAGCTGCATTTTGAAACTATATTTCAAATGGAGCATGCTATGTAAGTAGCTGGTTGTGATGCGCGGGCAGCTGAAGGTATAAAAGAACCAAGCCTGTAGTTCCTTGCAAGGTGGTGAAACAGTTAGCGATGGCTCAGTTACAGACTGGGCTGAGTCAGCAGCTAGATAGACTTTGTTAAGGAACGTACTTGTGTTCCCCTTTAAAAACTAATGTCAGTCTAGAGGAGCTGCTGAAGAGAAGGAAGTGGGCAGAGACTCAAGGGTATTTAATAGAGGTCGGGGTCAGAGTGGGCAGTGTGGGACAAATTATGGAGAGGGAATAGTAGCACTAGCCAAAATTAAGCCAAATAGCAGCAACTGAATTCAAGCCAAACACCTGCCAATTGGGAGGGCCAATCAGTGAAAATCAGGAATCCTTGGCATCCAATAAGCGGCGCACCCTAGTCCCTATTGGCAAATACAAAATGCGGATTTCAAGCGCAACTTCTTGTCAAATTCTTGATTATCATACACTGGTGACTTTTGGCTGGGAGGTGGGTAGTCCAGAGGCAAGCGGCCGGTGGCACAGTCGGGCACCGGAGCCGCTAGGAGTGCCCATCGGGGCAAGAGCTGGAAGCGAGAGAAGAAGGACTAGTTTAGCATTATATTACAGAAATCACCAGGGCACATCAGTCAGGGGGAGGGCTCAGTGAAATCCTCCAAGAAAATTAGCGTAGTGTGATTATGAGGGCAGGGGAGGTGAAAGGAAGTGGGGTGTACTTTGTACAAAGGCTGAAAGCAAAGAAGGTGTGAATGCAGGCACTTGGATGGAGTAAGGAAGACAGACAGGGGAGACTGAACTTGGCACCAGTTACAGCGTTTAGACCCATGGCTAACCAACTCTGCTGTTTGCAGTTTCTGAGTGCGTAGTTCACAAGAGTTGAGAGATGCAGAGTATTAAGGGGAGAGTTTAGGAGGCAGGTAGCACAGTGGATTTAAAGAGGCATGTAGCACAGTGAGTTAAAGAAGGGAGGGTATGCACCTAGCATATCAGGCTGGTTCAACAAAAGAAGGGGAGAGGAACAGTGAGAGAGGGAGGGAGAGTAAGACAGAGAAGGAGGAATGGAGCATTAAACAGTGTGAGGAAGCAGACTAACGGAGTCAGATGCAGCAGCATAGGGTTAGCAGAGAAATGGTTCAAGTGATACTAACTTTGGCCACAAAATAGTGCAAGACTAAGCTACTTTTTCAAACTGCCTACAATATCACACTAACAGATTTTAGCCAGATACATCTAATGTACACTAAACACACTAATATTGGGAATCACGCTATTACATGTTCAGCTATGCTGCAGGTCCCTAATTTCTAGACATTTTAGACTACATTATTTAAGTATATCATTACAAATTTGCAAATTATAGAGAGTGGGGAGTAGTAGCACCAGCCAAAATAAAGCTGAATAGCAACAACTGAATTCAAGCCAAACACCTGCCAATTGGGAGGGCCAATCAGTGAAAATCAGGAATCCTTGGCATCCAATAAGCGGCGCACCCTAGTCACTACTGGCAAATCCAAAATGCGGATTTCAAGCCGCAACTTCTTGTGGAATTCTTCGGTATCATACCTGGTGACTTTTGGCTGGGAGGTGGGCAGTCCAGAGGCAAGCGGCCGGTGGCACAGTCGGGCACCGGAGCCGCTAGGAGTGCCCATCGGGGCAAGAGCTGGAAGCAAGAGAAGAAGGACTAGTTTAGCATTATATTACAGAAATCACCAGGGCACATCAGTCAGGGGGAGGGCTCAGTGAAATCCTCCAAGAAAATTAGCGTAGTGTGATTATGAGGGCAGGGGAGGTGAAAGGAAGTGGGGGTGTACTTTGTACAAAGGCTGAAAGCAAAGAAGGTGTGAATGCAGGCACTTGGATGGAGTAAGGAAGACAGACAGGGGAGACTGAACTTGGCACCAGTTACAGCGTTTAGACCCATAGCTAACCAACCCTGCTGTTTGCAGTTTCTGAGTGCGTAGTTCACAAGAGTTAAGAGATGCAGAGTATTAGGGGAGAGTTTAGGAGGCAGGTAGCACAGTGGATTTAAAGAGGCATGTAGCACAGTAAGTTAAAGAAGGGAGGGTATGCACCTAGCATATCAGGCTGGTTCAACAAAAGAAGGGGAGAGGAACAGTGAGAGAGGGAGGGAGAGTAAGACAGAGAAGGAGGAATGGAGCATTAAACAGTGTGAGGAAGCAGACTAATGGAGTCAGATGCAGCAGCATAGGGTTAGCAGAGAAATGGTTCAAGTGATACTAACTTTGGCCACAAAATAGTGCAAGACTAAGCTACTTTTTCAAACTGCCTACAATATCACACTAACAGATTTTAGCCAGATACATCTAATGTACACTAAACACACTAATATTGGGAATCACGCTATTACATGTTCAGCTATGCTGCAGGTCCCTAATTTCTAGACATTTTAGACTACATTATTTAAGTATATCATTACAAATTTGCAAATTATAGAGAGTGGGGAGTAGTAGCACCAGCCAAAATTAAGCTGAATAGCAACAACTGAATTCAAGCCAAACACCCGCCAATTGGGCAGGCCAATCAGTGAAAATCAGGAATCCTTGGCATCCAATAAGCGATCAATCAATCAAAAAAATCTTTATTTAATCAGGCGAACATCATTGAGCATAGCTCATTTACAAGATGGACCTGAGTGGTCAAGAAGTGCAAGTGTTATTACATTGACAAGGGTAGCATAAACAGTAATACAATGACAGGGGTAACATAAACAGTAATACAATGACATAAGTGCTAATATATAACAATATACATATGTACAAGGCACATTAAAACTTTTAATCTGTGAGACAGAAGGTAATGGGCACATCAGGAGTAATATGTAGATTATAGGACCTAGCAGGCATTTTGAGGGTGAATCTTGGGACTGGAAACAGGAGTTTTATCAGCATATAGAAACACGGGTTTAGGCCTTGTGGAAGCAGTTGCAGAGTTCTGGGAATAGGGTGGTGAATAATCTTTGAAGGATATTAAGGGTAGGAGGTTATTTAGCTTCATGTTTTTGAGTGAATTCCAAACAATTGCTAGTGAGTAGCTGATAGCAGCCCTCCCAAACTGGGTGCAGACATTGGGGACCTTAAGAATGATAATTTTGCTGATCCTTAGGTTGTATGGCCTAGAAGTAATTTGAGTAAAACAGTCTGAGATATAGGTAGGTAGCTTGCCTGATAAGGCTTTGAATATCCAAATTGCAGCATTCCTATTTCTTCTGTGTTGTAATGATGTCCAGTTAACTGCCTTATAAAGGAGCAATGATGGGTGCTGAAGGGAAGGTCAGTAATGAATCTGATGGACCTGTGGTATAGGGTGTCCAGTTTATTTAAGAGGAGTGAACAATGTCCATACAGAAAGTCAGCATAGTCAATGAGGGATAGGAATGAAGCCTGGATTAATCTTTTTGGAGTCTCTGTTGAGGTAGTGCTTTATTCTAAAAATAAACCAAGCCTTTGTCTCAGTTTCTTTAGTAGCTCCTCAATATGGACAGAATAGTCAAGCTTGTTATCAATCCAGACTCAAGGTATTTGAAGTTATCAACGAATTCCAGCTTCTCTCCAAGTAAGGTGGTTAGTTGTAGGGTGGTGGATGGTGGGGTAGTGGCAGAGCAACTCTTTGAGGTAAAGAACATAGCTTTTGTTTTTTTGGCATTTAGAAGTAGTTTTTTATCCAGTAGGTTGTGTTGTAGGATGGAAAATTCAGATTGTAGCAGTTCACAGGCTTTAGATAACGAAGGATTGCTAACATATAATACAGTATCATCAGCAAACAGATGGATGTTGGATTGAGTGAGGTTAGCATCAATATTATTAATATAGATGGCAAAGAGGATGAGGCCAAGAATAAAGCCTTGCGGTACACCTCTTAACAGTGGTTTTAAGGTGGATAGGTAGATTCCATTTTTTACCAGTTGTGATCTATCTGATAGATAGCACTTGAACCAATTGAGTGAAGGGGAATCCAACCCTAGTGAGCCAAGGGAGGTGATTAATGATTCATGATCCACTGTGTCAAATGCTTTGCTCAAATCCAGGAACACAGCACAGGTACTGTTCTTCTTATCCATAGCAATCTGCCAGTCGTTGGTTACTTTGGCTAGGGCCGAAATGGTGCTATGCCTTGATCTAAATCCTGATTGTGCTGTATTTAGGAGGTTATTGTTATCCAGGTAGTCCCTTAATTGTGAGTTTACTAACTTTTCGAGCATCTTGGATAGAACTGATAGGATGGAAATGGGCCTGTAATTATTGAGGCCCATGGGATCACCAGATTTGAGTAAAGGAACTACTTGAGCTGTTTTCCAAGTGGAGGGAATGGATCCAGTGATGAGGGAAAGATTGAAGAGATGAGTGAGGGGGGCAGATAAGACTTGAGATGCAATTTTGAGGAAGTAGGGGTCCAGGGAGTCTGTACCTGCACTTTTTGAAGTATCTAAATTGGAGAGGAGATCTTCCACTTCTTTCAAGGATATTGGGTTGAAGGAGAAGGTTGATGTAGCCTTTTGACCCACGGTGGATTGAAGGTTCAAGGAAGATCTCAGGAGATTTGCGATGCACCCTAGTCCCTACCGGCAAATCCAAAATGTGGGTTTTAAGCTGCAACTTCTTGCAGAATTCTTCGATATCATACCTGGTGACTTTTGGCTGGGAGGCGGGTGGTCCAGAGGTGAACGGCTGGTGGCACAGTTGGGCACCGGAGCCACTAGGAGTGCCCGTCGGGGCTAGAGCTGGTGACTTTTGGCTGGGAGGTGGAAGGTCCAGAGGCTAGTGGCTGGTGGAACAGTCGGGCACTGGAGCCACTAGGAGTGCCCGTCGGGGCTAGAGCTGGTGACTTTTAGCTGGGAGGTGGGCGGTCCAGAGTAAGTACAATAAGTACAATAATCGATGTAGAACATTAGCTTGCATAGTAGCAATTCTCAAATAAAAGGGGAGCTTCATCAAAGACCATTTTAGTATATTGGCCTCTAGAACCTGTGTCATGGGTTCACAATTTACTGAAGTAACTTTAGAAATATGTAATGGTAGATGAATACCCAGATATTTTAATTTCTTGGTTCGCCACTTAAGAGGAAGGCTTTGTTTAAGTTGGGGGGAAGGGTGAAATTCAAGGCCAGAACCTCTGTCTTCAAGGAATTAATAACATAACCAGATACTGAGGCAAACCTTTCCAAAGTCTGCCAAGTTCCTTGTAATGATATCTTGGGGTCTGTCAAGGTCAATAACACATCATCTCCATAAAGTGATATGGAGTAGGAGTCTCCTCCCACTACCACCCCATGTACTTCTCTGGAGGATCTTATTGCCATAGCCAAAGGCTCTATATAAAGAGCAAATGACAGTGGCGACAAGGGACAGCCCTGTCTAGTTCCTCATTTCAGATGAATTGGGGAGGACAGAGAGCCATTAACCCTGATATAGGCCCTAGGATTAGCATAAAGATTACTAAGCCATTAAATAAATTCCCCTTGAGATCCGAATGCTCCCAATACCTGCCAGAGATAATTCCAAAGCAGCTGATCGAATGTCTTGTAAGCATCTAGACTAGCCACTACTACAGGGAGTGAGGACCTGGAGACATAGGACAAAGATATATGATTCTAAGTGTATTGTCTGAAGTTTGTCTATTCTTTAAGAAGCCAGTTTGGTCCTGATGGATTAAATCAGGTAGCATATCTTCAAGTCTCCAGGCCCACACTGACGTATATATTTTATACTCGCAATTTAAAATAGAGATGGGCCTACATGATTCAGGGTGACTGGGGTCTCTACCAGGTTTAGGGATTGTTGAAATCATCACGTATGCCCATGAAACTGGAGGGGGATTTCCCATCCGCACTTCATTAAATGTCTGTCTCATTGAATCAAGAAGTAAGGGGAGGAGGGCTTTATACCATTCTTGGGGAAAACCATCAGGACCCGGAGACTTGAGGGTCTTAGCCCGCCTAATTGCCTGCTTGATTTCGATCTCTGATACTGGGGCCTTAATTATATCCTGCTGCAAGGGGGTTAACTTGGGAAAATGCAAGGGGAAGAGGAATTCTATCTTGTGTTCTGGGGGAGGAGTTGTGTTGGAGTATAACTCCTTATAATAATTCTGAAATATAGAAAGAATTTCCAGAGTAGTGCCCTTCTGTATCCCAGATACTGGGTCTTTTAATTTTGTTGTTGTGGCCACCTGCCTAGCACCCCTGAGTCTCCTGGTCAAGTTACGTGCCCCTCTAGGTCCACCTTCATAATAATATCTCTTTAATTGTTGTAGTTTGGCTTGCACTTGATAGTCAGTTATAGCTTGAAGGTCCCCTTTAAGTTTTCTAATTTCCTGCTCCCTAGAAGAATCACTCTGTCCCTGGCCTTGTTGAAGAGATGTCAAGCAAGCTTGGAGCTGCCTGTATCTACGTTCTTTCTGTTTTTGCTTTCGTGCACTATAAGCAATCTATTCCCCCCAAATTACCACCTTTAGTGTATCCCATACCAGAGTTTGCCAGGGTGTCAGGTGAGGTGTTTTCGAGACTAATCTGTGGGATCTTAGTTTGCAAAAAGTCTTTAAGTTCCTGATCTTTAAGAAAAGATAAATTAAGTCTCCAAAGCATCTGTTGATGTGGTTTCCCTAAATCTATTTTCAGTAGTAATGTGGTATGGTCTGACAAAAACCTAGCATTTAGCGAGAGATCCCTTAGCACATCCATATGTTCCACTGAAATAAAAAAATAATCTATTCTAGATGAGGTTTTAAAAACGTAGAGAGTCATATGTAAATCCTCCTGCTCTGGAATAGAAATGCCTCCAAACATCCAGAAATCCCAAGGCCTTAATCTGGGAGGACAGCCACCTCTGAGCCGGAGATCTTCTATGAGAAAGGGGATTAGAGGTATCTATTTTGGGATTCAATGTGATATTACACTCTCCTCCCACAAGCAATATCCCCTTCTGAAGCTCAGTGATTTTACTTAGAAGTTGACTAACTCTCCGCTGGGGAGATGCAGGTGGAAGATAAACATTAGCAAGGGTTATATCTTGACCAAATAGTTTTCCCTGGACTATAACATAACAACCAGCAGGGTCAGCATATTCGACTCCCACCTCTAATGGTAAGGTAGCAGGAATTAATATGGCTACACCTCATCTACAGCCAGTTTTACTGGAGGCTGAATATATCTTAAACCTTCCCCCTGCCCCCAACTTCATGTGTTCCGACTGGGCTAGATGAGTTTCCTGAATATATGTAATATCTGGAGCCTGTCTCTTAATATATTGGAGCAACCTAGAGTGCTCAACTGGGCTGTTAATTCCATTAATATTAATTGAAAGCACTTTACAAGGTGAACTATCCATCCTTAATAGGAATATCAAAAAATCCTATGTTTCTGCTGAAAACACTACCCTTTTCCCCCCGCTGCCTGTCAATCTGCTTTCTCAAAAGCCATTTCCCCAACCTTGCCAACAATAATGTTTCCACCAAATTTGAGTTATTAACAGTGATAAGATGGCAAGGATGAGATTTGATTTTGGGTCCAACCAAGGAACCCGTTGTCTGAGCAGTGTACCTCTTTTAAACCAATAACCAAGTATACAACTGCATATATAACCATTTGCCTGACTAGGCATAACTCCATAAACATATTGTAACTGTCTACTAGTGTGGCTTATTAAACAAGAAAATACAGCACTAACTAGTACTTCCAAGGTGGGGGAGGATAATCTCTTCCTCCTTATATATCCCATGTGTTCAATCGGTATAAAACCACAGCCCATGGAAAAGGAGGATTGACCCAGATCAGTAAAGACTGGGGCCTCCTGGGAACACATGCAAGTTCCAACATAAAATTGAATTAGGAAAAAACAATAAATTTGGAAAGGAAGGATTTTAAATGCCCCAGATCTCATGCAGCCACTCATATTAGTAGCCTAGTGTGTCTCCACTCCCATTATAGGAGTCTTTAAATTAAAACTGGTGCAATAGTCCCTTTAAAAGTTTGTGCGATGCAGTCCAACATAAGAGTTCAAATTAGTTTGACTAAACTTGTTGGGAACATAAATACGAAAAATACAGCATTAATCTCATGCAATATCCATTAGTCAGTAAGCCATGGGGGATGGGATGGCACCTACTCCCAACACCACCTCAGCAAATGGCCCATGCATCTTTAATAGTGCACAAAAATAAATGATGGTAGTAGTTCAGGCATAGAGCCAGGGCAGTTAGAGGAAGAAGGGCCCAAGGGATTACCCCTCCCCTCCACCCACCCACTAACCTATTATTATATGCGTCTCTCCATCAGGATCTCTCTCAGGTCTGGTCAGTCCTGGTAATGGTTTCTGAGTGACGAAATATGGCCAGAGTGGTCTTTGCATCTTGGGTGTTGTTATTCTTCCCTGCCTTTGTAGCTGTCTGAACAGTTTGCCATCGTGGAGGTCTGCCAGTAGACTCCGCTGCTCCACCCGAGCATTCAGGAAAATTAAGACCCATCTTAGTAAGATCTTGTTTAGCTTCCTGTGCTGTGGAATATTCTTTTTTGCCATTTGGAAAGGGCACAATTAAATGGGCTGGGTAAGGAGTTGAAAACCTATGGCCCGCAGCTTTGATTACTGGTAGCAATGGAAGGTAGGCCCTGCATTGTCTCATGGTTTTTGGAACATAACCATGGTCTAGATAGAAATGCTTCTGTCCAAAATAAATCTTATGTTTTTGCCATGCCATCAGTAGAATATGCTCCTTGGTGAAAAAGCTATTAAAGCGATTTATGATAGACATGGGTGGAGCCGCAGGGTCCAAGGGCTTTGGGGCTAAGGCTCTATGTACTCTCTCAAGATGAAGCTGAAACCCTTCTGGCAGTTCCAACGTTGTGCATAATAGATTATCTACAAAGTCCTTAATGTTTGGGCCCTCTGCATTTTCTGGTATACAGTAGATACGAATGTTCTCCCTTCTAGCTCTATTTTCAGCATCCTCTTGTCTAGCCTCCAAAGCTTCATGCTGCTGCTGTAATTACTGATACTGAAGTTCCAGGTCATCCACCCAGTTTTTGGTGGCCGTTAGTTGCCTCTCTGTATCATCGGTCCGCTGCTCCAATAACATCACATCCTTTCTGAGCTCCCCATAGAGCGGTTTAACTTTAGCCCTAAATGAGAGAAGTTCTTGATAAATAAGATTGAGCTTTGCTTTCTTTGGTTTGGGTTTTGCTGCTGAGCATAGGCCTTTCTGTAAGATTCTACTCTGGCCCCTAATTTTAGCTTCTTGCATGTATTTCGAGCCAGAGGACTCCGATTCCGATCGCTCTGCATCGCTCTCCATTTCTGCTCACCATTCAAGAAAAACACCAGTTCAGGTACTAAAAACCCTCCATTACCTTTCAAAGATGCTAATTCTTAGTTTTAGGATTGCGTAAAGTGTTTAATGGAGGGTTTTTGCTCGGGAGTTAGTGTGGAGCTCAAAACTAGGCTGCCATCATGTGTAGGGGCAGAACTGGAAGTTCAGTCCTGTGATATTTTCATTTTATGTCCTTCCCACATCACTGTTTGGCTAACTCTCATTCTGGTCATAACATGTGGTTTACCCAAGTAATTTAATAATCGAAAAATGAACGGCCTGGAGGGTGATCCAGGAGGTGGCTAGGGGTGCAATGCCCAGTGGACTCATTCCGCTATGTACGAGGGTCCATTAGGAGAAGGTCCTGCTACCTTCTCCAACAATTTCTGTGCAGATCTTATGGGAGTGGAGCCTTCTTCTTCCTCCAGAAGACCCACCACAACTAGGTTGTTGCAGTGGCTATAGCCCTCAAGGTCCTCCAATTTAGCTCCATTTTGTTTAACTGCCTTTTCAGAGTGATGATTTTGGGGTGCGTAGCCTCCTTTCACCTCTCCAGGGAGACAGTCCTCGCTTCAGTGTCCCTCACTTACCAGGAAACATCACCCAGGTCCTTCTTCATTCTTGGCGGCAGTATAGCGCAGTGGGTTAAGGCTCTGAGCTGCAGATCTGGAGACCTGGGTTTGAATCCCACAGCCACTTAGATGCATACTGTGTGATCCTGAGCAAGTCACATAGCTTCCTTGTGCTCCCAGGTCACATCTGGAAACAAGCTTCAGCTTAGTGTGCTACTCTTGGTTAAACTATGTTCCACCCCACCTTTCCCCCCATTGATACTACTTTGGAGGTGAGCAGGGTGAGTGCATCCTAAAGTGGCTTCATTTCTATCAGAAAGCACTCCTCTGTAAGCAGTGAAGCTGCCGTTTTGCTGGAAGATATTGAAGGAGGCTTGGCTGGCTGCTACCTGGATTTCTTAGTGGCCTTGTCTGGAGAAGGCGGTGGAGTGTGGTGCGGCAGTTCTGGCTTCATTACAACCTCCATTGTGAGGAGCTGAGGTGGTTTCCAGCTGACTGTACACAGCAGAGCTTCTTAGTAGTTGATTCATCAGCTTAGAGAATATCTAAAACAGTTTAAACGTTCAATTTATAGTGAAATAAAGAGCAAGAGGGCAGGAGAAAGACAAATGCGCTGCTTTTTCTAGCCAGACATCACGTGACTCTCAAAATTACATTACTAATTTAACAAAAAAGGTCAAAAACATTTCAGAATATTGGATAGACACTAAAGGGACAACAGCAGGACATTCAGAGATGTAAAAATCTGTTTCTTATCACTTTTAATGGCTTAGTCAACTAACCTAAGCCTTGGAGATGTATACACATCCTAAAAACCTATATGTTCTAAATCTTCTGGCAGCCTAATGGCTAATGAAAAGGAAAAGTTTAATGTGGCTATTGCTAGTGTTAAAAAAATAGTCTGGATGTAGGATTTATTGGACAAATTTGCTTCATTATTTTAAAAATACCTTCATACAGAATCTTGTCTAGCTATCATAGCTAGCTGCAATCTCGAGCAGCCTAGATCAACCATGATGGCCTTTTGCTCCTGGTAACTTTCATATGTTCGTATTCTGGAAACAACTAACCCAGGAGAGTGTCTGATTGGCTATTGTAACTTAAATTCCTTTTGCCATGCCTACATAAACAAGTTAAAACTTCCAATTCAAAAGATACATGACTTAGTCATAAATGCACAAATGATAAAGGAGAACATAAGTCTTAATGCAATTAAGGAAAAACAAAACCAAAGATAATATCAGACAAACCAATGCAAAAAGAAAAACTTCCAACAACAACAAAAAAGTAGAACAGGAAAAAATCTGTTCTCAGAATAGGTTATTGCTCAGAATGAGATAAGCTGTAATTTATAATGACACCAAAGTGTTTGGGAACCTGGTTGCAAAGGAACATGGGAATTATCAGTCTGTGCTGGAAACTCTTATCACCCCTGAAGTTTGGGTTACATATTTTTCAGACCTCTTTTTAGGACTGCACTGGGCAGAGCTCTGCAGACCTCTAGCATTGTGAAAAAGCACTCCCGCATTCCTTGCAAACCAACAACTTGGTAGAGTTGAGCTTAGAAAAAGATGGCTACTCGACCAGGGAAAGGCTTGTTAGGTCACGATAAAAAAGGCTTTTTAATGAAAAACACTTTTAAAGGGTACAAGGCAGACTGTAATAAGTAAATAGCATCTTGACAAAGCAACAGTGTAATCATGAAACGTTGATGTGAGGGGGGTGCAATTTACTTATTACGGTGTGCTTGTACCTTTTAAAAGTGTTTTTTTCATTAAAAAATATTTTTTTATCATGACCTAATAAATAGTTACTGCCTTTGCTTTCCTTGGTCAAGTAGCTGTCTTTTTCTCAGCTCAGCTCCTTGATTGTTTTTTTTACAGATGGCACCTGTGCCACCTCACTTCTTTTCCTGCCTTGTGGTCCACAACTTGGTAAAGTGTCAAACAAGTTGCCCCCATGCTTGGAAGACTCTGCGCTTGCACTATTTTTTTTCCCGATATAGTTTTTTTTTATTTTCATTTCCTTTCCCCACCTGACCCTCCCTCTTAGCACCCACCACCGCACTCCCCCCCAAAAAACATAACAGTGGCACGGGGGGGTGCCCATCCTCCAGTGCAGGAATCCTCATCGCCCCACTCACTACCAAACATGTGGGGTTTTTTTTGTTATTTTTACTTTGTTTTCATTTCGTCTCTCCACCCAACCTTCCCTCTTAGGAACCACCACCCCCACTCCCCCAGAAATTTAACAGTGGGACTGAGGGGCGCCTAATCCCCCAGTGGAGGAATCCTTGTTGTCCCCCCCACACACTACCACTCATGTGTGGTTAGTTTTTGTTATTATTTTTACTTTGTTGTCATTTCATCTTCCCACCCAACCCTCCCTCATAGCACCCACCACCCCACATCACCCCAGAAACATAACAGTGATACTGGGGGTGCCCAATACCCCAGTGTCACGATTGGCAACTTGGTCCTTTTTTTTTAATTTAGTTTCAACCTGTAACAAGAAAACTGTCCATCAATGTCTTTTGTGCCATTTCAGACCCCCTATCAAATCTTTGCAGTGAGCACCCCCCACTCCCAAGCCCTTACGCACCCATCAGAGGTCCAGTGTCGCAATCCTCTCTGTACTGCAGACACGTTTTCGCTCTTCAAAGCCTGGCTGCGAACTAAAGAAACTGGAATGCTGTTCAATGTATTTCAATGGGATTTTCTTTTTTGTAATATTATATTTTATTAATTTCATCTTTTATGTGTTCAAAAACAAACTATGCAACAAAACAAATACTTCATGTAACCCCCCTGTTACCTGGTGTTACTAGAATCCCAGGAAGACTTAGTGGTAGGCAGGGAAGGCAGCTTGTGAAACTCCAGTTAAATGGATTTCACACTGTCTCACTCTGTTCTCAGTCTCAGCTGAGACTGAGGGATGACATCTCCATAGAATTATCACAGCTGCATGAGCCACATTGGAATCTGCAGAAGGGAGTTAGATTAGAATGTTGGGAGTTTTGAACAGTCAGTCAGCAGTCTGTAGTTGGAGATTGTTCTGTGAGGAGCACAGCAGTTCTGTACATAGGCTCTTGGAGTCTCAGCTCTGAAATAGAGGTACATTTAGGGAAAGGTGTGTGTTTCTGCCTAAAGAGGGACACAGTAAGCTGTTCTTTAAAGTGGTGGAGACTGCTGATATGGGTCTCTGTGCCCCATCCCTCAGGGGATGGGGAAGGAAGGTTTGCCTGCTATTCCAGGGGCAACCCCCTGGCAACTGCTAGAGAAGAAGCTGCCTTATTTTTTCCCAAGTGTGTGGGGTACAAGAAGATTTTGAGATTCGCCTGTGGGGCACCTGCAACCAAAGGGTGAGTTCTGCTCTTTCTAAAGGGCCCATGTTTCATCCTGAACTGTGCTAAAGTGGGGATTGGACTACTGAAGTAGTGGGAGGCCTAGAGTAATAGGCTTAGCCAAAAGTAAAAGTATGTTCAAGTCCAGCACAAGGGGAAAGTCAAGACATGTAGAGGAGATGTGATGTACATCTACCCAGTAATCTACATTGCCAAGCTTTCAAAAGAGTTGTTTAGTATCCAGAGAAATGGCTGGGTATGGATTGTGGGAGCTGGAGGTGGGAGACCCCCCCCATCTTTAGTAACCAGGTCCACCTCTATGGATTTGCTCTGTGGATTTCTACTTTGCCTCATGCACTTGGCCAGTGATGAGGGAAGTACCCAGACGTGGGATGGAAGGAAAATTTCCCTTTAGGAGTCAAAGGCTCTAAGGTGGTTTGGGGAGTCACCAACAGGAAAACTGGTTCATTCTCATATGGATTGCGGATCAAGTGGCCGGCGAGAGAGCCGGGCCATAAGAAAAACCCAAGTAGTGTACAAGTTGGGCTGTGTACCCAAAGCTGCGTGCAAGTCCGGGCTGTGTGCCTGGTGGGTTCACAGACTGAGGGTTGGAATAGGGAAGAAGTGTTCTGTGTCTCTAATCTGCATTACCAGGATTGTAGCCCCATGGGGGTCTGTCTATGCTTTGTTTGTTCAGTTTGGATGTGAATAAAAGCCACACTTTAGAATCCCATTCCTGGTTTTGGACATTACAGTTATTGCTTCCTGTGTTTGGATTTACTTGGGTGCCCCTGTGCAGAGTAGCCAAACCTCGGCCCCCTGTGCCGAGTAACCTGGTCCTCCCTGAACCTAGTCCCCACCAGGTACTGCTGTCAGCTTCAACAGCATGCCACCTGTCATTTTGCAAAAAGGCAGGGTGAGGGCGTTACAGTCATAAATGAACAAACCCAAGGGCAGCAAAATCCATAATTTAAAAAAAACATTATTAAACTAATTTCCTTTGTGCATACCTTACATAAAAGGAAAAGACCCAGTCCAAGACATGGGGAACCTAATAATACATACTTAATTATTAAGCCGATAGGTAGTAGCTTTACATAACTAACCCTCTCGACAAAATGGCTCATATCTTTTTTTGATGTCTCCCCTCTTTAAATATAATAATAATGAACTTAAATTTAATCTAATTAGCACCGCAGTTCGATCAATTCAAACAAGCAAAACTTAAATCCTTAAGTCCTTACATATCCATTCTTTCCAAATTCCCTATAATTTCATGTTCTGACGGTGTAGACAATGAAACAAGCGATTCTTCAGTCCCCTGGGTAGAATAATGAGCTTGAAAATATGCAGTAAGCTGGTCCACATCAAAGAGTATGTTTACTTTACCATCCTTAATGATTTTAACCTTTGCAGGTGGCAACAAAGAAAACGAACCACCAAGTTCCAAAATTTCCTGACAATAAGCCAGAAAATGTCCTCCTCCTTTGTTGAGTAGTGTAGCAGAAATCTGCATAAATATAATATTTGGAGCCTTTATACTCCAAGACTCCTCTGAGCCTGGCTAATTTAAATATATAAACATGATCTGAATCAAATCCAAATGTCGCCAAGATAGTTGTCTTCAACTGGGAAGTTGTGTTTTTCTCTCTTCTGAAAAGTCTAAAAGCCTTAGTGACTAAAGGGGGATTCTCCTGGGGTAGCTCAAAAGTAGTGATCAAAATATGTTTAACCAAATCCCTCATAGATTCAAAATCAGCATCCATCTTATCCGGAACTCCCAGAATTCAAATGTTTTTGTATCTGAGAATATTTTCTACGTTCTCCAATTTTCTATTTATGTTAAAGTTATCTCGCATCAGGCTGACACAATTTGCTTCTGTTGTCACCAGCTTAGCAGCGTGCTCCTCCAGTTTCATAGAGTTATCCATAGTGATTCCCTTTGTTGTCTCTGCTACAGTTTTAAGGCTATTCAACTCCATATGCAGGAAGTGCGTCTTTTTAATTAATGCTTCATATCGTCTATCGCTATGCTCTGTCCATGCCAACATTTTTTCTAGGGTCAAACCCAACCTCTCCAATGTATAACCTCCTGTCTCCACAGGGGAAAAAGTTTGATGTTGGCCAGAAAATATTGTTTGCTTGCTTGCAGATAAGCCCACAGTTTGTAATTCTAAGGGTGTAGAGGATGACATTATTTTAGAAGCCTGCGGGGTGACTGGCACTCTACTCAAACTCCTGCCGCCACTCTCCGGCTTGGCCTACAAGGAGGATGCCGCTGCTCGAGCGGCCACGACTTTGGGGAAACAAACTGCAAAACTGACCCTGCTTTGTTTCTTTGCAGAATCCATTCAAGCCGTAATGCTCAAGACCGAAGAAAATACAAAACAAAAGGTGGGTCAGAAAGAATAAAACAAACGCCACTGGCAACACTGAATTCCTCATAGTCACAGAATGACTAGATCAACTGCTACACCTGTCGGCCATATTGGATCTTTCAATGGGATTTTGAACTTAGAGGCATAACTTGGGCATTTATGCATATTTCTAGCCCAAATTTTCAACACGTCTTCTTTGCAACTCCACCTCATGAACAATGTTACTGTCATTAGGCTAATCTGTCCTGAAAGGTGATTTTGTGGTCCCTGCATGAAATGAACTTTCAGGCAGAAGTTGAATTTTTTTCTCTGCCCTTGTGCATGAGGTGGGGTCATAAGAAGGCTATGTTGAAAATTTTGTGTAAAAGCATTAAAAAAAACAACACAGTCATGATCCTATGTTGAATTTTGCAAACACAGTCTCAAAACTTTGGTAAATGTCATTATTTTTACCCCAAATTTACAATATAGCCATATCTTTACAGCACCTCATGAATGTGACAGCTGTCATTTTTCAAATTCTGGCCAAAATGTTTTTTGGTTTATTTTTTACATCAAAAATGAGATTTCATGGCCCCTGCTTGAAATTACCTTTTGGACAGGAGTTAACCATTTTCTCTGTCCTTGTTCATGAGGTGGGGTCACAAGAAGGCTCTGCTGAAAATCTGGTGTAAAAGTATTGAAAAACCAAAAAGTTATAAACCTACAGTGCGTTGAATTTTGTGAATGTAGCCTCATAACTTTGGTAATTTTCAGTATTTTTACCCCATATTTACAACATAGCCATATCTTTCCAGCACTTCATGAATGTGGCAACTGTAATTTTCAAATTCTGGCCAAAATGTTTTTTCACATCTTGAAAGGAGATTTGCAGTTCCTGCATGAAATCACCTTTCAGCCAGGAGTTAACCATTTTTCTGCCCTTGTTCATGAGGTGGGTCATAAGAAGGCTCTGTTGAAAATTTGGTGCAAAAATATAAAAAAAAAAAATTATAAACCTATGTTGAATTTTGCTAACACAGCCTTGTAACTTTGGTAATTTTCAATATTTTTCCCCAAACTTACAACATAGCCATATCTTTCCAGCACCCCATGAATGTGGCAGCTGTCATTTTTCAAATCCTGCCCAAAATGTTTTTTTACATCCCAAAAGGTGATTTCACCTGCCCCAAATCACCCTTCAGCGATGAGTTGAAAACTTTCTCTGCCCGTGTTCATGAGGTGGGGTCATAAGAAGGCTATGTTGGAAATTTGGTAGAAAATATTACAACTCTACAAAGTTACAAGCCTACATTGAATTTTGCAATCACAAGCTCGTACGTTTGGTAATATTCAATATTTTTACCCCAAATTTTCAACATAGCCATTTCTTTACAACACCTCATGAATGTGACAGCTGTCATTCTTTAGCTTCTACCCCAAATTTTATTTTTTATTTATTTATTTTTTATTTTAGTCTTTGGTAACCGGGTTAGGCCCACTAGGCACAAGTGCCTGTTTTTAGGGGTGACCTGAGAGCACTGGGCGATTAAGTGACTTGCTCAGAGTCAAAATGTGTTTTCGCATTCCAAAAGTTGATTTTGCAGTCCCTGTGCAAAATCACCTTTAAGCCAGGATTTGACCATTTTCTCTGCCTGCCTTCATGAGGCAGGGTCATAACAATGCTAGGTTGAAAATTTGGTGCAAAAATATTAAGAACTTTGCAATATTTTTACCCAAAATTCCTCAGCTGCAGCCTTATTGGCTCTGGTCAGAGTTTGGTAAAGCAGAAACTAGGCATGCTGTTACTGTTATACAAACATTAGGAATATAGTATGTATAGCAGAGTCAGCCACAATGTAATGTGTAAGCAATATGACATGACAGGGTGTGCATGGAATAGACTTTACCACATGGCCAGGGCGTAATAAGGCATGAGGCCTTGGCTGAGTGCCTTTAGCCCCTAGTGTGCGGTAAAATCTGTTCCATGAACACACCTGAAGTGTCTTATTGTGCTTATAAAATGGTCTTTCTTTTTAAAATTTTCACACTTAGAAAACATTCATTTTTTCTATAGAAAAACACATTTGTTTATGTGGATTTATGATTAAATAGTCCTTCCGCCTATCACAGTATGATGTAATTGGTTCATAGCCCTAGGGATATTGGGGGGATCAGGGACCTGATTGGCTACTGGAAAGCAGCAGCCTCAGCTGCTGTCACTGAATTCTCTGAGTTTGAATGGAGGAGAAGCATTTGAATTTTCATTGCAGTTTGCTCACCTGAGGAGAAAACAGTGCTGCAGTGAAACGGGTCCCTAATAGCATCGGTGAGTGTCTGATCCATCTCCCCTCCCTCCCAGCTACCGGTTCCTGCAGTGTGACCCACAGACCATTTGTCTCAGACCCCCAGTCTGTGCTCACTGCTACTTCAGAGCTGTAAATTAAAAAAACACAAGAAAAGTCACTTTTGTTGAACTGAAGGCTTTGAGTACTAAGCACAGTCTGTTTGTCACTGCGACGGAAATCTTTAGATCATCATTGAACAAACCTCTAATTTGGAGGGAGAAGGATTTTCTGCAAGAGCTAAGAAAGTTAATGTTTCTTGCATTACTGACTCTCACAGCTATCTGCATTTATGATCGCGCCCACTGCAATCTTAAAACATGAAATAATAAAAAGTGAAGTGAACTATATAATCAGTGTTGTGATGATTAGATGTGGTAACTATAGAGGCCCTTGGGGTTCCTGTCCTGAAGTCTTAGCTAGAAAAACAATGGCAACATTTTTAAATGCCAACATTCTAGCTTCATGATATTTGCCTTTTTACTGCCATATTTTACCCATGCATGAAACATATTTCATGCATGGTGAGCCAGATCTCTGATTGGCTGGTTTAGTCTACCCATTTTATAAAATAACTTACAGTAAGTGAAATGTCACAAAATACTGCAAGACAAAAGGGCTTATTTGCCACTGAAGTACACTGTTTCCTGCAATATAGTGCAGCATTTTGTGATATACTATGTCGCCTCCAGGATGGTACCACTGTAAACTGTTACCCATAGTTATTAAAAAGGATGTGATTACTATTGCAATTCAGGAAAAAAATAAAATAAAAATAGGGCACCTGGTCCAGATAAAATTGTGAATTATATATATATATTTTATTTATTTATTTTTATTTTATTGAATGGTGCTTGCCAGTATTATATGTATGCTAACTCAGTTTTTCCAATCTGAATCCTGGGCAGGTGGCTTAATTATACTGATTCATAAAAAAGTCAATGTTTATTGATCCCTCAATATATCAACCTATTTGACTGTTTGATACTAGCCAAACATTTGCTTCAAAAATAATCCTTATCAGGTTAAAAGGATGGATGTAATCTCATGGTGTTCTGGATGAGTCACACGAAACAAAGATCTAAAATACAACACAGAGGTCAGCTTTTGACAACATTAGCAGGACCAAATGGTGGCAGACTTTAAGCGAAACAGGTATGAACCCTTTGCTACTTGATATAGCTATTCATTTACACCAAAATATATGGTTCAGGAACCCACACAAACAGAATGGGAATCTTTCAAAACCAATATTAACTAATATACTGTAGGTGTCCTACAAGGATGTATTTTGGGACCTACACTGTTTGGGATCTACAGTGTTTTATTTATATATTAACCAAAATAATTAAGAACTTGTATGATTATGATTTTTCTTAATTTCACATTTTGTAATTCTTCAATTCCATGTCTTCCTTATGCATACGAACATACAATGCCAGCAGATGGAGGCCTCATGGTCCATGAAATCTGCTTGAGTGTGCAGTTCTCAGTTTTGAATACTGATGCTGCCCCCAAACCCCATTTTTCCACTTGATTACATTGTCTGTGTTACCTCTTTCCTCCCTCCCTTCCCCTCCTTCCCCATTCTGATTTTGCTCTTAACCCTGTCCCACCCCTCTTAAATCCTCCTCATGATGTCTGCAATATCAGTTCCTCATGCCACCACCCTCTCTGTGAGAAGGTGACTCCTCATCTTCCTCCTGAACCTCCCCCCTCCAATTTCTGAGTATGCCTTCTTGTGATCCCTTCCTTTCTATACTTGAACAGACCCTCCTGGTGAACCCCATTTATGCCGTTCAAGTATCTGAAGATCTCAATCATGTCTCCTTTGTCCCTTCTGTCCTCCAAGGAGCACATATTTAGCCTCCATAGTCTCTTCTCATAGGGCCTTTCCCTCATCCCACTTAGCATCCTGGTCACCCTTCTCTGCACCCCCTCCAGCAGCCTTGTGCCCCTTTTTAAGAAGGGCCACTGGAACTGCACACAGTATTCCAAGTGTAGCCTCACCAGTGCCCTGTACTGTGGCAGAATCACCTTCCTCACTCCTTGAGATGATTCCCCTCACTATGCACCCAGCATCTTATTGGCCTATACCGCCACCTCCCTACATTGTGCAGAGTGATTCATGTGGCCTATGATCAGCACACCCAAATCTGTTTGCTTGGCAAATACTTATAACTGCACCCCTCCCAGCTGGTAACTGTATTTAGGATTCTTTTTCCCAAAGTGCATAATCCTACACTTCTTAGCATTGAAACCCAATTGCCAGGTGTATGACCATCTCTTCAATGTCTCTAGGTCTTTCTCTAGTATGCCCCCACCCTCCTCCCCATCCACCGCTGCTCCCAGTTTAGTGTCATCAACAAAAAGGCTTATTTGACTCCCAATCCCAGCTACCATATCTGCTAGTAGATGTTGAATAACACTGATCCCAGCACTGAGCCCTGTGGTACCCCACTTATTTTATTTATTTATTTTATTCATTTAGTTTTTGTTGACCAGGTAAGTGCACAAGACAAATCCTGCCTATTTTCAGGCATGACCCGGGGGGGGATACAGATGAATGCTAACTGACCTTGAACCAGATTAAGCTGTAGGTGGAATTTTTAGTGAATGAGGGAAAGTTGGCCAGGATACCAGGGAAATTCCCCTACTCTTTTCGGTAAATGCCATGGGATCTTTAGCATCCACCTGAACTACCACCAATCCAGGCAGATGGGACCTCGGTTTAACGTCTCATCCGAAAGACGGCACCTCAGAAGTGCAGCACCCCTCTCATGCTGCACTACAGTGTCAGTACTGGGATATTAACCTAAGTGCCAAATGTGGGAACTGAACCCACAGCTCTCTGGTCTCCCAGCCTCAGAGGCGAGTGTGCTACCTACTGAGCCACTGACACTGTATGACTACCGGTGGCATTGACAGTTCCTCCCTAACCACCACCATCTGTTGTCTGTTTTCCAATCAGCTTCAAATCCATCTGACCACTTTGTCCCCCCATCCCTCAGTTTGTCTATCAGCCTCCAGAGCCAGCAGATAACATTCTATAGCTAGCCACATCACTTTTAAGCTTACAAAGATAGGCCACTTATTTTCAAGTCTTTGTGAACAATTGTATCTTATGATCAACAATGACACCAAAATGCTATTTTTTTTCAAATACCAGATATAACAAATATCCTCCCTTTTTCATGAAAAATCTGAATAGAAACTGTAAGGTATTACAATTATCTTGGTCTTGATTTTGCATCAAATTTCTTGTGTGTTTCACATTTACTTGGTTTGTTTGGATGGTAAAGGTAAAAGAAGGCTGAAGGCCCATTGCAATTACCTCCCACTCTGAGTGGGCTAAGAAAGTAGAACATTTCTCTTACTTAAAGGGACACTGTCAACCCCCTTAGGTCTCAAAGTGTCCCTAGTTTAAAAAACACATTTTATGATTGCCAACATTCTGTAAAGATTGCAGATGTAGCTGGTTGTTTGATTCTGACTCTTTTTTTTCTTTAAAAAAGTGAAAAGCAGACTGCCCACCATGCTGGTGTTACCACATAAACAAAGGTTTGTTTACATTCTTTGATCAACTCCTACTACATCTTTCCTGAACTTGGGAACACCCACAACACAGTCTAGTCCCTCATGATGCAGTGGGAAGGCTACTGCCCCGTGGGGGATTGCACTGTTTGGGTGTGTTTCTAATGCTCTGGAAGCATGTAGTAAGAACTGATCCAGAATTGTAAACAAAACAAGGTTGTTTATAAATATACATTAGCATGCATCTCAGTTCTACTAAACAAGGGACAGACAAAACAAACAGCAACTTCAATGAATTTTAGAGAAGGTAAGCAATCATAAAAAATGTAGGTTTTTAACTAGAAATAATATGATAAAAAACAGGTTGACAGTGTCCCTTTAAGATAAAGATGTCTAATTCCCTTTTAAATCAGAGAAAGTTATTTTGTTCTACAACAATTTGGAGGAGCTTATTCCAAGTTTTAATTGCCCTAATAGTGAAAAATGTATCTCCCTTATTTGTTGAAGCGTTAAGAACAACTACTATAATTGCATATTATGAGACTTCAGGGTCAGATCCCTATTTAAATGTTCAAGGTTACTTTGTTTAAATTATTCTGGATTGTGCAGATTTTAAAAAGTAATAAAAGGTTGCCTCTGGCCCTTCTTTCTTGCAAGCTAAACAAGTCAGGTTTGTTCAATCTCTCAGTATAACTTAAGTTCCTAAGCCCAGAGATAATTTTGATAGTCCTTCTCTAGGTTCTCACCACCAAATCTACATCCCTCGGAAGATAAGGGCTTCAAACCTGTGAGCAAAAATCTAGATGGGGAATACTGTAAGATTTGAAAATGGGTAGAATGCAGTTTTTGCTGCATGACACAAATGATCGTTGAACCGAACATAGAATTTGATTAGTTAATGCACACACAAGTTTACAGTGATCTACTGAAGACAGCTCTTTATTAATAATTACTCCACAATCAGGCTCTTTGTTGACAGATTTTAATAAAACGTTGCCAAAACATAATTGTAACATTGATTATTTCTCCCAAAATGAAGACTAGAGCATTTCTAAGGATTAAAATTAATTTTATTACTTATGAACCACGTATGTATCAAGTCGAGGTCTTTGGGCAAGGCATTATATTTATCTGAGGTATCAACCTGTCCACCTATTATTTTGGATCATCAGCAGACTTGACAGGTTTATTTAAAACTCCACGATATAAAGATATTGAGTAACAATGGTCCCAATACTGCCCCTTTGGTACACCACTCCCTACTGGACTACTGTCGAAAAGCATTGGATTAATTTTTACTCTTTGGTAGCAATCTTGTAACCATACATTTACCCATTTAACCAAGGATTTTGAAAACCCCATCTTGAGTAATTTATTTACAAGAAGGTTATGGGAAACAGTATCAAAGGCCTTTCCTAAATCATGCAAAATTACATCTACCGGAAGGCCATTATCTAGGCACCAGCTGACTATATCATAAAATGAGATGGAGTTAGTTACACGAGTTACCCCTTTTGAAGCCATATTGAGTATTTTCATTTAGACCAAGCTCCTTTATCTCTTCTTCAATAAAGTCCTTGATAATTCTTTCCATGGCTTTACTACACAATGAAGTCAAACTGACTGGACGATAGAGCAGATTGGCTTATTTCCCTTTTTAAAGACTGGAACCATAATCGCCTCTTTCCGATCCAATAGAACAATATCAGATGTTAATGATTAATTAAAAAGTATTTTAAATGGATATGCTAGAGACATGGCCAATTGTTTTAAAAACCTGGGGTGGATACCGTCTGAACCCAGAAAAGTATTTAGTTTTATTTTATTTAACACAGATACAACCTTTTCAACAGTTAAATCTTGGGGTCAGTAAGTGTTATATCAGAGTGGGGTGAAGATTTATAAATGGAACCAAAAAAAACATTGAATGAATTTGCCATTTGGAAGTTATCAGTAGTTGTCTCTCCATTTTTATGCTGACTTGCGCTTCCGCTGCAGCCAACATATTGCATTAGTAGCAGATTTGGAGGTGTGGTCACTGTGGGCGAATGCAGGGCATGCATCAGTAGGTGTGTCCCTCATTCCCCAATAAGGCAGCTGCAGGCACTGACACCAGCAACACATAAACTGGCCACCAGATCAAAGAAAAGGTCCACTGCAATGAGAGCCAAGCTTCTCATGCAGCAGCGTGCTTTCCTGGTGAACCAGTTTACAAAACATGGTGGCATGCCACCGCTGAGTGCCCCTACTCACTTAATTTGCCAATGGGGGAGCCCACTCCTGTCGGCATAATGCAACCCCCCTCCTTTTAAAGTGTGTGCCGACAGGGTGTCCATTCCCCCTTGGCATCTTGTCCCCCCTTCCCTGTTTAATTTGCCAATGGGGGACCCACTCCCTGTCGGCATAATGCCCACCCCATATGTTGTGTGCCAACGGGGGTGCCCAATCCCTCATTGGCTACAGAACCCCCCCATAAAAACACTTATGTGGCATGCTGGGAGCCCATCCAAATGCCCCAGTAAAAGAAAAAACATCCGGCTATGTTTTTCTTTTTTTTTTTAAACCTGCAAAGCAGAAAACGGTCCCTCGTCGACTCCAGTGACCCTTCCCCAACCCGCAACCACCCTCTGTGGACCCTGCCTCCCCAAACCCCCCCTCACCCCATACTTACCTCTGGAGCATGGTGCGATGATCTTTGGTAGACCGGGAACACGTCTGCACTCTTCAAAGCCGACAGCAAACTGCAGAAATGCTGGTATGCTGTATAAGGGCATAAATAGGGTTTTTTTCAACTTTGGTGAATATCTTGGGAATTTTGGCACCAAAGTTTCAACATGGGGTTATTGGGAGCCCTCCTCATAAATTCAGTCACTGTCATGGCGTTATTCAGTCCCGAAAGGTGATTTTGCGGTCACTGCATGGAATCACCTTTCGGGACAGATTAATGAAATGACAATGCCACTGTTCATTGGGGGGGTCTCAAAAAGCCTATGTGGCAAATATGGTGAAAAAAATCTAACATCACTGTTTTACAAGCGTGTGTTGCACAGTTTCCACACACGCTCGTAACTTCGTGAATTTGTAATATTTTCACTCCAGATTTTCAAAATTTACATTTTTCCACACCTCTTTATGAACAGTACAGCTGTCATTTTGCATATCCTGGCTAAAATGTGTTTTCGCATGTGCAGCACAGAATAGCACAGTCGCTGTGCGAAATCGGTTTTCAGGACAGTTTGAGAAAATGACGGTGACACTGTTCATGAGCAGAGGTCCTAAAATGCCTATGTTGAAAATTTGGTGCTGAAAGTCCATAAAATGACTGTGTTGCAAGCGTGCATTGCGCAGTTTCCAAGCACCCTTGTAACTTCGCAAATTTGCAATATTTCCATGCCAGATTTTCAACACTGGCATTTTTTCACACCTCCTTATAAACAGTACATTCTGCCCAAAATGTGTTTCCACACCTGTGGCACACAGTGGCGTGGTCGCTGTGGGAAATCAACTTTTGGACAGATTAACAGAATCGCAGTGCCACTGTTCATAAGGGGAGGTCCCAAAATGCTTATGTTACAAATGTGGCTAACAAACTCCAAAAAATAATTGGGTAATGGACGTGTGTTGTGCAGTTTGCATGCATGCTCATTGCTTCACCAATATTTCATATTGTCACTCCAGATTTTCAACATTGCCATTTTTTTATGCCTCCTCATGAACGATACAGTTGTCATTCTCCACATCCTGCCCAAAAATGTGTTTTCGTCCCTTTGTCACCAAATGGCACAGCCACTGTGCAAAACCACCTTTCATATAACAAAGTGATTGTGCAGCTTTTCATGAGGTGGCCTGACAAGCAGCCCATGTTTAAAATGTAGAGTGAAACTACCACCACATGCCTACGGTGTTAGGGTTTCCTACTGTAGCACCCCACCCGGTACAGACTGACAGGCGTCAGGGGTGTGACTTGGGATCATCAGATGTAATGCTCATGTCATTCCACCCCCACCTCCACCCTGCAGCTACTGACAGGTATCGTGGTGTGCCTTGCACTGTTCAGCCACAAAGTTCACCCCACGCTCCTATACTGCACCCACGTCAGCGTATTTCCTTATGGAATGGGGTAAGTATAATGCCCAAAGACCCCAAAGCACATCCCAACACTTGTCAGTGTCTACAGGGTAGGGTGAGGTACAATGGCATGAGCGTTATAGCAGACGACCCAAAGGCACACCCCAATGCCTGTCGCTCTCTACAGGGTGGGGGTGGGGTGGCATCACTTCAATACTTCACTGTGATTCCTATTATGCATCTCTAGCTCTGGCACTACCAATGCCAATGCCAGCACGACAACATTCTGCATTGACAAATGTTTGTTATATATGGTAAGATCCAGAAAATGTACTTCATCTTTACTGTATTAAGCAGTAAATTTCAGGTTTGTATTGCTTTCATTCACATATTCTAGGAATTTTTTCATCTCTTGCTCTTCCCCTTTCCACATGAAAAAAATATCCACAAAGTAGAACCAGATTTGGATGTCTGCATACCATCTGTTTGCATTCATATCCCATATAATTTTCATCTTCCCACTCACCCACATATATGATGGTGAGTGAGGGGGCAAAAGTTGTACCTATAGTCATCCCATGCACCAGTTGGAAATATTCCTTACCAAATATGAAATAATCATTTCTCAGCACCATGTCTACCAAGGTTATGATGAAGTCTGTAGATGGGACCTTGTCCCTTTCTCTTGTGTTGAGTACTTTTTTCAGGGCTTCCAGGCTTGCTTGGTATAGTATGTTATTGTAAAGATTTTCCACATCACATGCCACCAGCATTGTGTCCTCATTTACATGTAGGTCTTTTATTTTGTTCAAGACATCTTTTGTGTCTACTATATGAGATTTCACTCTTTCAGCAAAGGGGCGTAGGAAAAAATCTACAAACTTCGACAGTGGTTCCATGGCTGAATTGATCCCACTCACAATTGGTCTTGGTGGGGGGGTCTTTATTTTTGTGGATTTTTGGAAATAAGTATATTGTAGGTTTTACTGGGTGCTCTACTGTCATGTAGGTTTTTTTTTTTGTCTTTTTCGGTTATCCATTTTTTCTCTCGTGCATCTGTTATTTCCTTTATTGTGTTCTTGATTTTCTCAGTGGATTCACCTCATAGTTTTTTTTTGTAGTACTTTTCATTCGATAGTTGTTTTTCCATTTCTGTAACATATAGGTTTTCCCCAAAAGCACTACCGCCCCTCCTTTCCATTCCAGTCCCCTTTTTTTTTGTGTCTGCTAAGACATAGGATGTGACAATCTCTATGCGGCCACCATCCCTGCCAATCAGTTCCATGCTCTGGAACCCCAACTCAGCTTCCATCTACATCTCCTACTACTTCCAAGTTTTCAAAACTTTATGATCTATTACTCCAAGTCAATTCAGTTACTTCAAACTTGGACTCCAAGATCATTGCTTTGGAAACCAGGTCACCACCCATGGCACCAGAGCCAGAATGTTTGCCAATGCTTTCTGGTGCTCCCACACGCTCTCTGTTGGTGTTGCCATATCTAGATCCTTCAAGTTACTGCTCCACCACCACTATTCCCCCCAACAGGGCTCACACCTTCCCATTTCAACCATGGTCTGTGCAACAAATCTGATACCAAGTCACATCAGGAAGGACATTATCGAAGGGAAGGATGCAAACCTTTTTGCCCTCCTTATCTCATCTAATGAAACAATTGAAAATAGAATTGTTTCTTGTCAAGATTTTTCCATGGTTCTGAAAGCAAAAAAGCTGACCATAGCAGAATTTGGTGCAGCTTTTAGCACCTACCAGAAACTTATTTTGAAGCTCATCCAGCCAGATGTGAGGGGATTCATTCCTACCACTATCTTTTTGTTGACTTAGCTATAAGATATGGAGGCAACTATTTCTATGATTATTACAAAATCAATTTCTGCCAAAGCAGCATCATACCTATCAAGGTACAATTTCAATAGACATTTTGCTGGCCAAACAGTATTACCCTTTTCAGTTTTGTTTTTTGCCTATTTCGCTGCCTTGTGTCCCTTACAAGTCATGATTCCTGACCACCCACCAGTACCACTCCTGCTAGTACAGCTTCTTCTCAAAATGTATTCTTTGCTCCTAAGAATCTCTTGGACATATGAGGGCATTAAATTGTATTTTCTGGTGGAAGAGAGGTATGTAGTAATAGTAACTAATTGGCATGTTTCACACTTTTGTGTATCCTTTTACACATTTGTAGCAATTGTGGAGAGGGCCACTCCAAGTTTGTTTGTCACCAGAAACCAATCTCTACTCCAACTCAAGGTCACAAATGACATTCAGTCAATCTATCTACTATTGTTCGCATCCATTGCCTGCAGCAGCTTTTATCAACACAGCTTGCCCAGCAGCTTGTCCAGTTTTTAACCACCAGTCTTTCAACTGGTTTCCATACTGGTCTTCTTGCTGTTGCTACCACATCAATTACAAGTGCATACCACTTATCATGCACAACATTGCAGCCAGACAAACAGTTTTAAAGGAAAAATTGTTAAAACCAAAAGCCAATTACATAGGGCCCTGTTTAAAAAAATGCTGGATATAATAAACTGCATTCTCCATTCATACAGAATGCTGCAGCCAGCTGCCAGATGCTAATTGGCTTTCCTTTGACTATTGCAGAGTCAAACAGGTAGTGTTAAGTGGCCCTGAAAAGGCTGTGAATAACTATGAATAGCCTGGTTAATTGGCCCTGACTGACTGTGAATAGCTGTGAATAGCCTGGTTAATTGGACCTGAATGACTGTGAATAGCTGTGAATAGCCTGGTTAATTGGCCCTGAGTGGCTGTGAATAGCTGTGCATAGCCTGGTTAATTGGCCCTGAGTGGCTGTGAATAGCTGTGAATAGCCTGGTTAATTGGCCCTGAATGACTGTGAATAGGCATGAATAGTCTCCCCCTTCCCCATGGTCCTACCTGCCATTCATTTAGCGGTCTTCAAGGTTTGCTGATTTGTGAATAGTGCAGCTACTTTCCCTCTCCTGAGCTCCTGAGAACAGTGAGGAGAGACAGTTAACTCAGCCATAATCACCCGATTCCTCAGTGAGGAGAGAGCAGCCCCTTTCCCTCTCCTGAACTCACACTTACTCACTGTTTTTTTATGTTGTTTAAATGTTAAACAGAGTGAGTAGCAGGGACAAAGGGTGCTGTAAAGAGACAGCTGCAGACACCTGATTCCTCAGTATATGTCCTGATCGCACAATCAGTACTCAGGCATATATATTTCCGTACTGTAGGAGGTGAAATTACAAATCAAATGTGTGTTTTGGGGGATTGATAGTGTAATACAGTACAGGCTGTGCAAAGATCTTACCAGGCAGCAGTGAAGCAGCTGTACTGTGAGAAGATACAAACAACCTACCTTTTGCCAATTTATCAGCTTCTCTTTGATAAACAGATTGTAAACAGATGTAAAAGCACATCAAATGTGTTACCATCCAAGGAAATCCACATTGTGGCCAAACAGAACTGAATCATCAGTGCACAATAATATAACAGACATCCATTATAATGGGCAAAATTGGGTCACACCAGTGTGTCCATTATGAATGAGTTCCACTGTACTTGCTTCAGTCTCAAAATGGCTGCATCAGAACCTGAGGCTGTCGACGCTCCCTGGCTAAGGAATTTTCTAAAGACTTCTGCATTGGTCCCTTTGCAGTGGCTCCATTGCAGCTCCTCCACTTCCTTCTGTCTGCATCAGTCCAATCTGGATAGCTACCCCAAAATATTCCAGAAAAAAATGCCTCACGATTGATCTGTCAGCCACTCATTGTACTAGAAATACAAGCTTTAATTCTTCAATTCCTTCAGAACAGTATTCTCAGGCCTATACATGCATAGGCAATTCAATAAAATTCATAAAGCTCTCTGGACTTGGTGCTTAGTTAACCAAGGGAGACATAAGGAATTCCTTCAAATTGTTACCTATACATCCTTCTCTCTGGCATATCCATGGGATATCATGGAGTAACCAATATTATTTTGCAGTTTGTTTAACCTTTGATGCAAAAGCAGCCCTAGTTTCTTTGACTCCTTTTCTAGCTTACTGAGATGGATCCTCTTGAATGTGTATAGATGCCCTTTCCTGCTGCACCTTCTGGACAACATTTTCCTCGTAGATGCTACAGACTCTCCTGCTGCTGCCAGCATCACTTGCCTTCACTGTTTATTTTTATCACTCAGCATTCTGCTGGCTGATGGCAAAATTCAAGGACCTGTTGCAACCACAGACTTTACAGGCATTGAACTAGATTTCCTCAGTATGGAAGCCCATCTTTCCTTTGAGAAATGTTAATGCATATCAGCATTGGTCCATGCTCTTTCATCAAAATAATCCTGTACGCGGAGAGAACTACTGTCGTTATTGGGCTATCTCAGTTTTGCAGTGAGGATGATTCCTCAAAGCTGAAGCTTCATTACTTATCTTCTTGCTCTAGCTTGTTCAATCACTGTTCTAGACCACCACACTGCCTCTGCCCATTAAGAACTCGCCACTTTGTTCCACTTCTTCATGACCTGGAATGGCATATCCATGTTCTATAAGGCTCCAACACCCAGCCCAAACTTTGAAGTATTATCTGATGTCACTCCAGCTTTTGGTTTCTCCACTATATGTGGTCCTTTCTTGTTCACTTGTCCATGGCTATCCAAAACTGAAGGCCTCCCTTATTTTCATTCTACGTTGTCCTTATTTGAAATTAATCTATTCTTTAATTGATTGGCATTTAGCCATAAGACCCAATAAAATGAATAGCTTGAGCATCCAGCCAAACATACTAAGTGATAATTTACCCCTCTATTTGTCTTGCTTGGCATTATAACAACCCATATTTTAAACCAGTTGTTTTGAATTCTAGGGATCTGATACATTTGAATATGTTTGCTTTAATGAATGAAATTGCTATTACTGATTGGTTTTACTTGGATATCCTGACATGATACAGCATTGAACTTGTTTAGAACTATGTTTGAAACAATCTGGAATAAATATGCCGCAGTTAAGAAAAATAAAAATTCTGATGATAAATAGAAATGGATTACCCTTGAACTGGTACATGTTATCAAAAATAGAAATAACCTATGGTATCAGGACAGAAAAACTAGGGACCAGACTAAACTGACCAAGTACTGTCAGTGGTACAAATCTTTTTCTGTAGAAGTTCAAAATAGCCACTAAAATCCCCATTCTACAATCACCAATGTAATGACATTGCTGAGGACTAAAACAAATGTTGGAGAATCAACATTCTTCTGCCAGCACCCTTAACTAATAAGCTACTGCCTACCTCTCAAAATGAGACAAACTGCACACATTTTAAAACTGGTGTTGTTAACCATCTCATTTCCATCTCAGAAAGTAAATGCTTTAAGGTATGATTATGATCATTGGTATTATCTGTGCACAATTTGAAGCATTGTCTACAGTCATGAAGTTGACCTCAAATATTGTATTTATCTGCTTAGATCTGGTTGTTTTACATTTTTCTTTGATCTTGGTCATGGTTGTAAAGGGAACCCCAGTCTTAATCCATCTTATCCAGACACTAATCAATCAGTCAGTACCAAACTATAGTTAGGCAGTTTAAATAAACAAGTCGCAAACATAAACAAAAGGAAAATATAATACATTTATTCATACTCTTGTTTCCATTTTTGGCAGAAAAAGTAAATGCACTGTTAATTTATTTGAGACAGATTTATTTGACTTGGTAAGAGTTTTTAATAAATATTTAAGCAAGCACCCAGAAGTGAGTAAGTAAGCAAACACCATACCAAAGGTGGCATAACATTTCATTAATTTAGAAAAGGAAGCACCCATTGCCCATCACCAATGTTTGCCATGATTCTACAGATTCTTGTATTAACTGCTGTTTCTAACCTAGCCAGGTTCTATTTCAGATCTGTTAATCATGAGGTAGTACATGAGAGTGTCCTACAGTATTGATATGAGCCTTACAAGCATAGTTAAATATGAGTTGCTCATACCGTTGTGTAAGATTCTTTGCATATTCCTGTGTACTCAAACAGACATACTTTGAGAGCATGCCACCACTATGCCTTTCATAAAGTTGGTAGTAAGAGCACTGTAGACGATCAGAGGTCAAGTTCTTTACTTTCCCACTGTCCAAGCAAGTAGTACATAATCAATATTTTGTTCAAGCAAATACATAAGATTCTTAGCTTAGTTTGGCTTGCCATGGCACTTAAGCTACCATAGATATAACACTCATTGTGCCTGCATACTTTTTTGTTGTTTTAACCAAAGCATTTGACTTAGTTAATCATGAAACCTGTTTAGTAAATCTACATTACCTTGGCTTATTTAGTTATTTAGTAGGATGGCTTTCTGACTATTTTAGTAGGTGGGAATAGAGACTCTGAGCACCACTTACCCTGTACGCTTCAATTAAAACAACTAGTACAAGGGTTCCAGAGGTCAGTCCTGGGCTCCTCATATTTGTTTTGTTTATTAACAAGCTCCCCCAGGTTTGTACTAATTTTGAGAAATGTCTTCATGTTGATGATGAGGTATTATGAAATGGGCATTGAAATTCAAGCTTTCTCATTGGCCAGTTCCTGTGTGCTGATGTGTCTGATGCACAGGAAAAAGGTCCAGTAATGTCAGTGTGCAATCTCCCATTTAGCATGTTGGCAAAATAAAATTCTGCCATCTTTTTCTTTTTTTTTTGCCAACTGTGAGTGTAATTGCAGCCAGCATTTAAACCACTTCCCTAAAAACCTTGAATTTTGATGTCCATTTCATTTATATGTATCAGAGTCAGATGTAGAGCACTGTAGAAAACTAGTGCAGAGGAAAAAAAAAGAAGCAGACACGGACCTTCTGTTACCTGCTAAGAGCCGACACCTCAGATGCATGCCCGCTCACTCTCCTTAATGACTGAACTGCCTGTTACTCTATACTTTCCACCCTCCCTTACCCCCTTTACTTGCATTTCATTTTTATTTTTAAAAATGCTTTCCTCTTACCATCCACATTCACCTTGCATAATGCAATAGTGCTGTCTCCCACTTTACTTCAGCAGTGTTGTTTCACCTGCACAACCACCATGTTCACCCACCTGCTGCCTACTAATGTACAAATTATTAATAAATACAAAAAAGATACTTTCATCTGTGAATTTTAATACAGAGATAATGTAAACAGGAATGCTGGCTGGGGGGGGCGATGGTACTGACAAAACAACCACATAATTTCCAACTAAGGCACCCTGAGTGCTTAACTCAAAAAAAAAAAAACACTAAGAAGGTGAAGGAACTATTTTATTAAAAAAAGACAAACATTTAACTTTTTACTACTTAAAACAATTATTTTTACTTTTCATCAACATCTATAATTTCCATGCCCATTTCATAAGTGCAACAAGACACTCCAGGATGTGTGTTAAACACTTTGACACACGACAAGAAAGCTGGATGCACTCAGCCTATGGCCTCATGCCTCACTACACCTCCTAGCCAGGTGTTAAAGTGTCTAACGCACACCCTGTTGTGTCTTATTGCTTACTGACTTGCTAATGTTAGGTCTATATACTCTCTTAATGGTAGTTTCCAACAAGATTCTAAAAATCTTCAAAATTGGCAAATTAAAAATGATGCAATTTGAAATTCTAAATAACTGGTGATTTTAGAAATCATTGGTTCCTTTTTGGGCATGATCAGATTGGGTAAGATACCTACTTAGACTGACTGTTAATGTACTATCATATTATGTGCACACTGACCTTTTGATGAAACCCACACACAAATGATTAACTGTGCTGTATTGTAAAATTATTATTTTTTTTATTTAAAAGCAATAGTTGCCAGAAGCAAATTCCTCCCTTAAGTGATTATAGTATCCTGACATTTTCAGCTGCTCCTCACAGAGCATTGCCAATGGTCATGGTACTTTGAAATAAGGTGTGCAGAAGTGTCCTTGACTCAGATTTTCAAACACAATTGCATTCTTTAAACCTGACTTGGTTGTATATCATTTTCACAGTACAGTAAGTACTTTATGAGCACTATGGTTTGAAAAGTTGTAAATGGGGAGGATCACACTTTAATTCATCTAATGTTTTCCTGCAAAAGTAATTTTCATTTTAGTCACTCCTCTACGATGCCTAAATAAAGTATTTTTTTCCTTTTAACAGTGAAACGTTAGCATTCCTCACCACTATCCTTTATGGAATACAAAACTGTATCTCACTTTAAATACTTAATTTACACCCGATTTCACTGGACACTGTACTATGCTTTACTTGTGGAACTCAGGTCACTCTCAAAAATATGCAATTCTTTCTCATGATCACTTAAGTGCCATATATATACTGTATATATATATATATATATACACCTATATATATAGGGGATACATGATGGGCATGAGTGTGATATGGAAAATATGTTCACTCCTCTAGAGTGACCTCTGAATACTCATGAGTCGCAAAGCCATGAGTGAGGTTTCAGAGGTCATTGTACAGGACTGAACATATTTCCCATATCACACGAGTGCACATCATGTATCCTATTTATACAATGGGGGCCTCATTGTTGCAAAAAGGTTTCTGGGGGTGTAATAAATGGCATTTATTTTAACTCCAGTGATGTTATCAGGATTTATTTCACTGCAGTGAAAATAACTTGTTTTATCTCACTGGAATAAGTCTCACCCCATTGTGTGTGTGTGTGTGTGTGTGTGTGTGTGTGTGTATTCTTTGCAAAGAGGGCTCAATTTAATCGCAGCAAAAGTAGGGAAATGTGGTGTTAGGGTTTACAGCCCTAACTCCACCCCCCAAGTAGCAAAGGAAAAAAATATTAGGGTTTTGGGTCTCTGGAGTCTTGGTGAATCAGTGGTGGGCTTCCTTGGGTTGTCAACCCTAATCCTAACCTGTCCCCTCCAGCTTGTTGCCTCCAATACAAAGTATGAGGTATAGCACCAAGCCTGTGCCACATAGTGATACACTCTCCAATGGTAGAGAAGCATATCTTGCCACATGTTGCCAACAAAATCTGTTGTAAGTTTATTTATACAGGGCTCTACAGGCCCATGGTGAAGAAAAGAGATCACTTCTAACCTTTTTTCTCAGGGGAGGAGGAGAGCATTAGGGCTAACAACCCCGAGGAGGACTCCACCACTGATTTGCCAGGACTCAGGAGACTCAAAACTCTAATTTGTTTTATGTGTTGCTGTTTGTGGAGTGAGGGTGGGGAGTTAAGGGTGGAAACCATACCATATTTCCCTACTTTTGTTACATTAAGTTTAACTCTAACTGATGCTTTAATGCAGTTTTTTTTACAATGAACTTCTTTGTAAGATAATGGAATCGTATCCTTTGGGACCTGTGTGAACAGATGCAGATGAGCAGAGCCCTCTGGGCCCTGCACCAAGGCAAGACTCCATCCACCTTAAGAAGTGCAGGGCTGTGGTGGCCTTGCACTTCCATGCAGTGACAGATGTTAAAAATTACCAAAAAGTTATGAATGTGCATAACAAAATGTCAATGCACCATCATAACTTTGTTGTTTTTTAATATTTTGACCCCAAAATGTCAACATAGCCTTCTCATGAACCTTCCCTGTGAACCCATTAGCTGAACATGTTCAAATCCCCTCCAAAACATCATTTCATGCCACAAAATGATCTACACATGTTGGAATTGTGGGCATACAAACACAAGTTAGGATTTAACTAGGACAAGTGCAAAGTGATGCACCTTGGTTATAACAACAAATGTGCCAAGTAATAGTTTAAATGGCAAGGAACAGGCATCAGCCACTAGGAAAAGAGACCTTGGTATCACTATAACTAACAATCTGTGATCTGAGAACCATACAAGAGATGTATTCAAAAAAGGAAATAAAATATTGGAATGTATCCTCAGGAACATTAAAAGTAGGGATCCCAAAGTCATAGTGCCACTGTATTTATCTTCAGTTAGATCCCACCTGGAATACTGTATGCCCTTCTGTGCACCACAAATCAAGGGTAGCATTAAGCTACTAGATGGTGTACAAAGAAGGGCCACTGAAAAATAAGAAACCTGAGCAAAAGATCTTATGAGGAGAGGTTAAGGGAGTTGGGCATGTACTTCTTGGAGTGCAAGTGAACAATGGGAGACTTATGTCTAGTATATGGAGCATTCAAAGATGAAGAATTGGTTTGCTGGCCAATGCACTTAGCTTCGCCTGAGCTCTTTCCTTCTAAGACTGCTTGAAAGGCAGAGTAGAGAAACTTACCAGAGCAAGGGAAAAGGATTAAGACTTATTTTGGCTAAACAGATTTACTGTGTGGTGTTGTTTTTATTATTTACTCACAGGGATTGCTACTGTTTGTTGCTAACATTTCGTTGCTTTATTTTTCTCTGATTCAAATTGTTGTTGCTGGTATACCTTCTTCTGCATTATTACAAGGTGTGCCTACAGGTGTGTGCTAACAGATTACTGCTGTAATCTTCTGATTCAAATTGTCTGTTGCAAGGTGTATCTTCTGTTACTGCTTTATTTTTCTCTGTAGCAAAGTGTTTCTTACAGGGTATATCTTCTCTGAAATTACTGTATTACAGGTGGAACTTACATTTTTGTGACTTTTATCATTGGGCTAAGCAAAATTACTGTTTGACACTGTTTTATTTTATTCTTGTTTTTTTTTGTTTGTTGAAAAGGTTTGTTGTCTCAGAGGTGTTTCAGTATTCTTCTCACATTGAAGGAGCTAATTGCTTTCCTCCCACAGCTCTTCCAAAGGATTAGGTGTGTATGTGGGGGGTGGAGCTGGCAAACTGTCAGTAATTTCCAACAGAAAGAAGGGTTAAAAGTCAGGTTAGTTGATATCTTGGAGGTAGAAGACTTGGTTTGCTGGCCAAGGCACCTAGCTTCACCTGAGCTCTTCCTTCTAAGACTGCTTGAAAGGCAGAGTAGAGAAACTTACCAGAGCAAGGAAAAGGATTAAGACTTATTTTGGCTAAACAGATTTACTGTGTGGTGTTGTTTTATTTTTTACTCACAGGGATTGCTACTGTTTGTTGCTAACATTTCATTGCTTTATTTTCTCTGATTCAAATTGTTGTTGCTGGTATACCTTCTTCTGCATTATTACAAGGTGTGCCTACAGGTGTGTGCTAACAGATTACTGCTGTAATCTTCTGATTCAAATTGTCTGTTGCAAGGTATATCTTCTGTTACTGCTTTATTTTTCTCTGCAGCAAAATGTTTCTTACAGGGTATATCTTCTCTAAAATTATTGCAGTTGGTGCTTTACAGGTTTTACAGTTTTATCTAACATTAGGATAAGCTTTCAGGGTTACTGCATTTGTTGTTGACTGATTGTTTCTGCTCTTACCTCCTTGTTCTTTCATCCGTGGTTCTTCTTTTTCGGCAGGGGTAGGGCCCAGCCACACACCCCATCCCCAACCACCCCACACTACACTCCTTTTATAGGGTACCACAGTTGTGACATTTCCTGTGGCAGAGCAGGAAGGGGTGGATCAGTGGGGCCTCCACAAGGTGAGCTCATTTACAGGGGCACTAGTAATTTTACTTGTTATAACAAGTTAAACAAAACACAATCAAACCATTACTTGCATTTTTTCCCTTTTTTTTCCCCTTCTAATTACTCTGGCTAGGTTATAAACCCAGCAATTTATCTGGAATGGATATCATTAACTGCAGGTACTGTGGAACAATTTTCAGAAGGACAGTCTTGCAGGATTTAGGACACTGTCCTACATGCTGGGCCTTTGGAGATCTTAGGACTCAGCTCCGGGCAGCATGGGCAGAGATTGCACACCTCAAATTTCATATTCAAGAGGAAATACATTATAAGAACCACCCGCCATTTCCCCAGCATCCAACAGAAAAACCTCGACCACAAAGGGTAGTTGGTCCAGGAGGTTGGCAGGTGGTTAGGAGGGGCAAATCGGGTGCCCCATCACTCTCTGCTCTCCAACATATTACCTCCAAAAACCATATAAACACTACAAACAGGTATCTGCCTCTATCTCTGAAATCAAACAAAGAGACAGAAGACACTTCAGAGCAGGACACTGCAGCACAGGAGCTAGCACAACAAAACTCACCCAAATCAGGAACCAAAACAAAAAAAGCAAAAAGGAAATCCAAAAAACTTCTGATCATAGGAGACTCCATGATTCGGGGAGTTGATACCCATCTCCAGCCAGGGGTAATGGTCAGATGTCTCCCAGGTACAACAGCATGGAGAGACACTGACCGCATTGCTAAAATTGTTCACAAAGCAGGAGAAAACATTGATGTCCTAGTACACATAGGGACTAATGATCTCGCCAGCCAGTCAGTTGTGGAGACCAAGGAACACCTGACCAGGCTGGGTGACAAACTATCATCTATTTCGTCTAGCATCTCCTTCTCTGAGATCCTGCCAGTCTGGGAGAGGGGAGCAGATGGACGGAAGGTCAGAGAAGGGGAGATAGGGGAGCTAAACACGTGCCTTAAGGGCTGGTGCCAGGAAAAAGGACACAGATTTGTAGGGAACTGGCAACAGTTCTGGGAGCGAAAGTTCTTTAAATTTGATGGACTGCATCTGACTAAGGAGGGAGTCAGTGCATTGGGGCAGAAGTTTGATGTCTTTGCAGAATATTTAAACTAGCAAATGGGGAGAGGGGTGCAGCACCCCATACGTCGAATGGGAAGAACACCCCTCCCCCCACAGCTAGTGGTCAAACAGGGATTCAACATGTTTGCAATTCATTTGCATCACCAGTTAAGAAAAAAGGTTTGTCTCCCCATAAGACACACAGGGGTAATGCCAAACTTCACCCAACAACTAACACACCAAAATCTGGCCAATAGAAAATCACGTACACAAATGCTCACAGCCTGAGAAATAAGATCCCAGACCTGCAGGCAATAATGTCAGAGGCTAAACTGGACATAGTAGCAATTAGTGAGACGTGGTTTACCAGTAACCACACTTGGGAGAATTCAGTACCTGGCTATGTATTGTTCAGAAAAGACCGAGGTGCAAAAAGGGGGGAGGAGTGGCCCTGTATGTCAATGAAAATATCAAAGCTACAGAAATTCAGAATACACATAAGGAGCCAGAAGAACTGTGGGTCACCCTTGAAACAGGAAATGGGACATCCATAAGAACTGGGGTTGTCTACAGGCCCCCAGACCAGGGGGAGGACATAGACACATTACTGTTAGAAGATATACAAAACATGACAGCTAAAGGGGAGGTTCTGATAATGGGAGACTTCAACATGCCAGATACAGATTGGTCAATACCAGCAGGAACATCTGCCAGAACTAGACACATAGTGGATTCCCTGCAGGGGGAAGGCCTCAAACAACTGGTACAGCAACCCACAAGAGATAGGGCTATCCTAGATCTAGTACTGACTAACAAGGAAGGGATCACAGATCTCCAGGTAGAAGGTCACCTGAGGCCCAGTGACCAACACATGGTATGGTTCAATTTGGCTACTACATCTAAATCATCCCATTCCAAGGCAAAAATATGGGACTTCAGAGGAGCTGACTTTGATAAGATGGCCAACAGAGTTAAGCTAGCCCTGGCAAAAGGAAACACAGGTGAGGGGGTACAGGCAAAGTGGGCAAGCATAAAGGATGCAATACTTGAAGCAACATCCCATTGTGTTAGACAGAAAAGGAAGTGCAAAAGAAGAGAAACCACTTTTGTTCTCCATACAGTAGCAGAAAAGGTCAGAGCCAAAAGGCTGGCCTTCAGGAAATATAAGGAACACAGCGGGATGAAGATAGGGGGCATACCAAACTGCCCTAAGGGAAGCAGGAAAGGCAGTAAGGCAGGCAAAGTCCCAAACTGAGGAAACACTAGCACGAACAGTAAAAAGAAGGTGACAAGACTTTCTATAGATACATTAGTGAAAGGAGAAAGTCCAGAGGGGTATTGCTAAGCTTAATGGAGAAAAGAGAGCATGTGAGGAGGAGGACCCTGTAAAGGCATCTATCCTAAATAGATACTTTGCTCAGTATTTACTGAAGAGAAGGTAGGGCAGGCCTCTAGCTCAGCATCATGGACACAGGGGAGGGAGGTGAGCACTACTCCTTCACAAAAAGAAAGGGTCCCACAAGCCTAAGCTCAGGGTGGATAAGGCAATGGGACCTGATGGCATACATCCCAGGGTACTTAAGGAGCTAAAGGTGGAACTAGCAGAGCCATTAGCAGAACTGTTTAGTGAGTATCTGAGCACAGGAGAGGTCCCAGAAGACTGGAGAAGGGTTCATGTGATCCCGCTCCACAAGAGTGGTAGCAGGGAGGAGGCAGGGAACTACAGACCAGTCAGTCTTACCTCAGTAGTGGGCAAGATTATGGAGGCACTCCTTAAGGAAAGGATAGTGCAACACCTGGAATCCATAGGGGCACAGGATCCAAGACAGCATGGGTTTACAATAGGAAGGTCCTGTCAAACTAATCTCATAGATTTCTTTGATTGGGTAACCAGAGTTGTGGACCAATGGGGAGCAGTTGATGTCGCCAAACTTGACTTCAGCAAAGCTTTTGACACTGTTCCACATAGAAGATTGATAAATAAGCTGGGTAGGCTCGGGGTGGGTCAGAAGTTGGTCAACTGGGTGGCAAACTGGTTGACAGGCAGAACACAGAGAGTGGTGGTAAATGGTATACAGTCAGAAGAGATGCAAGTCACAAGTGGAGTACCTCAGGGATCAGTCCTGGGGCTAGTCCTCTTCAACATCTTCATTAGTGACCTTGCAGATGGACTAGAGGGTAAGGCTTGTCTGTTTGCAGATGACACCAAGATCTGCAACAGAGTAGATGATCCAGATGGGGTGGGCAGAATGAGAAGAGATCTGGATAAACTAGCAAAATGGTCAGAAGAGTGGCAACTGGGATTTAATGCAACGAACTGCAAAATCATGCACATAGGGAAGAGAAACCCTGAAGCCACCTATAGGCTGGGAGGGGAGTTGCCAGCAGTCACAAAGGAAGAAAGAGACTTGGGCATCATCATCACTGATGACCTGAAATCATCCAAGCAGACCTCTAAAGCAGTAGGTAAGGCTAGGGGGGTGTTAGGGTGTATTAGTATCACAAGTCGTAAGAGGGAGGTAATAATCCCTCTTTACAAGACACTGGTTAGGCCCCATCTGGAGTACTGCGTGCAGTACTGGAGGCCACACCTTCACAAGGACATTAACCAAATTGAGGCAGTCCAGAGAAGGGCAACCAAAATGGTGCAGGGACTGCATCAGAAGACATATGAGGACAGATTAACAGAGCTCAATATGTATACCCTTGAGCAAAGGAGGGAGAGAGGTGATATGATCGAGGCATTCAAACACCTTAAGGGAATTAACAAGGTGAAAGAGTCTAACATGTTTAAATATAAGAAAAATAGCAGGACAAGAGAACACAACATGAGATTAGAGGAGGGCAGATTAAGGGGGAATGTGAGGAAATTATTTTTCACAGAAAGGGTGGTGGATGCATGGAATGGCTTACCACAAGAAGTGGTGGCTATGAATACAGTGCAGGGCTTCAAACAGGCATGGGATAGGCATAAGGGAGCAATACAAATGACTATGAATAGATAGGCCACTGACAGAGCAAAGGCCGATGGCACATTTATAAGGTAGAAAAACAAATGGGCAGAATGGATGGGTCTTGCGGTCCTTATCTGCCATCAACTTCTATGTTTCTATGTAAGAATTGTAGGAGTGTGTTGGGTTGAATGGAAGCAAATAATAAAATCCTAAGATCTCATAGCCAACAGCTTAAGGGAGAGACATTCAGAACAAATAGATGAGGGAGGCGAATTAACTAGAGGGGTAGTATCAATGTGGAATTCTTTACCTGAAACAATTGTGAGAAGTAATACTATGGAGGTTTTAAAAACTTATTGGATACTCATATGGGTAAAGAACCTCTGTGTGCAAACACTGAGGCAAGGGTTACCCCAAAGGGCATTTGGCTGGGAAGCCAAGTTTCAAGAAAATACAAAATCACACATGCCTCCACAATGCAAAGCATTATGGGCTACATATGCAAATCACCACAGAATGATATGCTGGTCCAACTTTAAGCAGAATTGCATGGTGCCGAAAGGCCTCTCCACACAGTTGCAAGGGTGCTAACAGAAGACATAGACACGTATTTCGTCCTACCAGGACTCATCAGTATGCCTCGTCTGTTTGACACCCCAGTGGAATGGACCAGCTACCCTTGAGGCAGTGTGCCTTGGATATATTGTGGTGAACCCATTAAAATAAAAAACTATTTAAAAGACAAAGAACCTCTGTGTGCAAACACTGAGGCAAGGGTTACCCCAAAGGGGTAAACTGTGTGAGAGGCCTTTCGGCACCATGCAATTCTGCTTAAAGTTGGACCAGCATAACATTCTGTGGTGATTTGCATATGTAGCCCATGATGCTTTGCATTGTGGGGCATGTGATTTTGTATTTTCTGAAACTTGCTTCCCAGCCAAATGCCCTTTGGGTAACTCCTTGCCTCAGTGTTTGCACACAGAGGTTCTTTGGTCTTTTAAATAGTTTTTATTTTAATGGGTTCACCACAATATATCCAAGGCACACTGCCTCTAGGGTAGCTGGTCCATTCCATTGGGGTGTCAAACAGACGAGGCATACTGATGAGTCCTGGTAGGACGAAACACGTGTCTATGTCTTCTGTTAGCACCCTTTGCAAACTGTGTGAGAGGCCTTTCCGCACCATGCAATTCTGCTTAAAGTTGGACCAGCATAACATTCTGTGGTGATTTGCATATGTAGCCCATGATGCTTTGCATTGTGGGGGCATGTGTGACTCATATGGGTAGTCTATGTTGAAAGTATCACCACTGATATGTGGCAAGATCCTTTGGCTTGTGTCAACCAACTCAATATTCCTCTATGAAACCTATGAAGTGCAAAAACATTTTGCCCAGGATTTGAAAAATGACAGCTGTCATGTTCATGAGATGGTGTGAAAAAATAGCTATGTTGAAAATTTGGGGTAAAAATATTGACCATTACCGTAGTTATGAGCGTACATTGAAAAATTTCGACATACGCTCATAAAGCAAATCTAAAAGTAGACAAGGCAATGGGGCCAGACGGTGCATCCAAGGATATTGAGGGTGCTCAGAGAGGTTCTGGCTGCACCTTGGACAGCATTGTTCAACCACTCACTCACTAGAGATGGGAGAGGTTCCAGAAGACTGGAGGAGGGCAGATGTAGTCCCACTTCACAAAAGTGGTAGCATATAGGAGGCTGGCAATTACAAGCCAGTCAGCCTGACTTCAGTGGTGAGAAATTAATGAAATCACTACTGAAGGAAAGGACTGCAAAATATCTTGAATCCAGTGGCTTACACAACCTGAGATAGCAGGGATTCCCTGGGGGGAGGTCATGTCAAACAAATTGGACAGATTTCTTTGAGTGGGTGACCAAGGAATGAAATCAGAGCAAAGTAGTGGATGTGGCCTACCTAGATTTCAGTAAGGCCTTCAACACCATTCCATATAGGAGACTCATAAACAGGCTGGACATCCTAGGAGTGGGTCCAAAGGTGGTAAACTAGGTAAGGAATTGTTTAGAGGACAGGAGATATAGGGTAGTGGTAAACAGAATTCTCTCTGAGGAAGGGAGGGTGACTAGCAGGGTGCCACAAGGATCAGTACTATGACTGGTCTCTTTTTTTAAGTCTTTATTAGCAACATTGCATAGGGGCTAGAAGGGAAGATATACATTTTTGCTGCTGACACTACAATCTGCAGTAGGGTAGACACTCCGGAGGGTGTGTGTGTGGAAAAATTATTAGAGATCTAAGAAAGCTAGAGGAGTGGTCAAGGGTGTGGCAGCTAAGTTTCAATGTGAAGAAGTGCAAAATCATGCACTTGAGGCACAGAAACCCAGAGGTGGAATACAGAATGGGGGCTGTAGTATTAACAATCACCAAACAGGAAAGAGACCAGAGAGTAATCATATCTGATGGCCTAAAGGTGGCCAGACAGTATGACAAAGCAATGGGGAGAGCTAGTGGGATGGTAGGGTGCATAGGTAGTGGTATCACCAGTATAAAGAGAGAGGTAGTGTTACTGCTGTATAGATCACTGGTGAGACCTCACCTAGAGTACTGTGTCCGGTTCTTGAGACTACATCTCCAGAAGGACATAGACAGGGTAGAGGTGGTCCAGAGAAGGGCTACTGAAATGGTGCAGGGTCTGCATCAAAAGCCCTATAAGAAGAGACTAAAAGACCTCAATATGTACTCCCTGGAAGAAATGAAGGAGAGGGGGGATATGATATAGACTTTCAAATACCTTATCAATAAGGTTGAAGAGGAAGCATTTTTCAGAAAAAGATACTCAAGAACAAGGGGACATGCTGTGAAGCTTTGGGGGGGTAGACTCAGGGGAGATGTGAGGAAGTACTTCTTCACAGGAAGTGTGGTGGATGCCTGGAACAGCCTCCCAGTGGAGGTGGTGGGGGCAAAAATGGTAACGAGATTCAAGAATGCATGGGATAGGCATAAGGGAGCCTTAGTGCTGGGGGAGGTGGAGATCAAGTAGGTTCTTCAGTGTTACAGTAGGTAGGGAAAATGGGCAGACTAGATGGCCCAAGTGGCCCCTACCTGCCATCAAATTCTATGTGTCTGTGTTTCATTAGGAATATGCTGCTTGCAAAATGTACTTACTTTTTCACAGCAAACACTGTTAGACCAATTGAATGGTTGCCTTGTTTAAATTGTTCATTTATGATTTCATAATTGAAGGTGTCTTCCCAAATGATTGGAGCAAGCCAAGGAGTCAAAATGTTAACATCAGTCCTCCTGCAAGACAAAATCACACAAAGCTTTCAATGTTCAGAGTACAGAAAAACATGTCACAAAATGAAATTTAGGATGGAATGTGCTTTTATATAGGACCTTTTATATAGACTATCTCAAAGCACTTTAAAATCCAGGAAAGGGAGGACAGTGAGAGAGAGAGATAATGTTGCTGAAGATTCAGGTTACTTAGAAAAAATTGTTTAACTCATAAACAGGCTTTACAATATATTACATTTAACATTAAATAAAAAAGCAGACAACATTCAGCATTACTGCATCAATTCAATAAATGCCATTTTAAATTAGATATAATAAGCAATAAATCATAATTATTCAGATATATACTCTGACAGAATTTCATCAGTAGTGGGTTTCTATTATTCATTTATTTTCTTTCCTTCCCATAATCTCTTTATCTCCTGAGTTGCCCTGGCTGCCTCCTTCCTAATGACCCCCCAAGTTCCATCACCTGGCTTCTCCAGGACTTAACCTTTTCACTGCTGTCGTCTGCCACAGGACTATGGAGGTACCTGACTACTAGTGTGGAGCCTGTGAGAGGTCAGTCATCCTGCTGCCAGGGTTGCTTTTTCCCTGCTGATTTTCTCCCTGGGCCCGCAGGAGTTGTTATGGGCACAATATGTGAGCTCCACCTCTGTGAAGAAACCCTCAAAGCCCTGAATGTGGGATCCCTTCCCTCTCTTGCTGACACTGATTGTGCTGCCACTTAGTTCCGATTGGGTTGCAGTCAGATAACAAGTCACAGCAATCCCCTGCCACAAGGAAGGAGCACAGGCCTACGGACTTTCAATCCTCCCTCACCTGGCCAGCCCCCAAGTGACCCCTTCCGTTTCCGAACCCAGGTAACTAGCATGGCCTTCATGCTACATGTATGGCTTCTATTTTATTTTATTTTATTTATTTAGATATCAGATTACAAATACCTTTGAGCTTAGACCTCTTTTACAAAGGTTCCACATCAGCAGCATAATACAACAGGTTAACTCATTGCCTCCACAGGAGCTCTCTGAAGTTGACCCACTTGTCTCCTGTATACTGTTAACAGTGAATCCTACATCTTTCTAAGCAAAATCAGGCTATAGTCAGCATGCCACAAACAAATCCTAATAGCTCAAGAACCATAAGTGCTAGACACAAAGTATGAGTGGCAAATTTATTCAGCATAAAATTACCTTTCCGATGGTGGTATGCATATAATAATATGTAATTATGTTATTTTTCTGTGCTGGTTGAAACAGCAAAAAATTTTTTTTCACTAAAATAGGCAACATAAGCCATACAAACCATATCATAAACAAATGCGAATAACTCCTAAAGTATACATGATATACACAAAATATCAGTGGCAAAATTGTTCAGCACAAAATTACCTTTCCAACAGTGCTATGCAATCAAATATATATATATTATATTCTGTTACATTATCTATTAAAATATATAAGGGACCTCTCCCAGACATTAAAAGGGCACACAGGAAGTCAGTAGCTGACTTCTGTTGGTGTCCTCTGGACACACCAGTGTATTTTATTGACGACTACAGGTGTCTGCTAGGAGACAGTGAGTTAACAGAACAAAAAGTATGGCAAACAGTATACACAGAGAAAGGAGATCAACAGGTTTAGACTAAACAGGGTATGGTAAAATAATTGTAAATAAGAAAAGAAGTAATAGTTGCATTCACGGTGAATTAAAGAACAGAAATGAGGAATGCTAAGCAGTTTCATGCACAGGAATGCATATAGTAAATTGAAAATCAGCCAAAATAAGCTTTGTCAGCTACTGGTAAAATCATAAGGTAAGGTGAAATCAGTCAACATGCCTTGTCAGGACAGATGGGGGGGGATTAGGTAGAGGGGAGGAAAGGTGAAAGGGTAGGGTAGCAGGGTGGAGGGGATGTCAGAGATGGTGCTAAGGAGATTTAACAGTAATCAAGTGCTAGAGTTTTAGACTGGCAAAAAGGGTTTAGCAGAAACAGTCACAGGAGCGAGTGGCAGAGAGTAGTCGCTGTAGCTTGGATTTGAAAGGGCCCAATTTGGATTCTTCGGAGATGTCACAGTTGAAGGCATTCATCCTAAGAGGTTTCTGCAGATGATCGATCTTTGTCCCTGGGAGGTATGGCAGTAAGGGACCAAAAAGAGCTGGGATTCAGACCCAAGAGTATGGCAGGTATTAAGAGAGGGGCTGAGAAGACCTTGAATTCCAGGTGGTAGGAGGCCTAGGGTTAATTTATTGGCTATCAGGCATGTTTGATATTTGATGCGATCTTTGATCTGGAGCCAACCAGTCTGGGCATAGAGGTCGCAAGAGTGGCAGTCAGACAGTGAGTCACAGCAACCCCCTGATGCAAGGCAGTTAACCAATTCATACATCAGCTGGGTAGTTACTTTGTAAATGGTACCTTCTCACACATAATTATTTGAGTTACATAAAATCTTGAGTGGGTGGGTCATATGCCTTTATCTGCCGACAGTGTCTAAGTATGTATGTATAGAGTTAGAATCGTTTCAACCATAGGTCTTCTTAAGAAATTATCTAAAAGAGAAAAAAGTGAAGTTAGTCAAAAGGTAAGGGGAAATAAGTGATATATATGTGATGAAAGAAAATAGAGAGAAGCTCTAGGAGAAAGTGATAGTAGGCAAGGTAAGAAAATAATCTAGAAAACAAAAATGCAATGATGGGTATGAAAAGACATAGTAGGAGTGAATAAGCTGAGGAGTACTCAAGTGGGGACTAATTAACAATGCCTAGTAAGAAGGCTGAAAGGGGGCCAAAATATGGGGAAGGAGACAGAGATAGAGCTATATGTAGAAAATGGAAATGGATAGCGGGAATGTCCGTGTGAGTATACCCACCCCCACGCACACTGGATGAAAGTGTGTGCAGGCATACCTACACACACAAATGCATCATGTACACATGCAGGCAAAGATATGCTGGAGTGGGAGTAACAAAAGACAGACTACAGTGATAAAACATAAGGACCCCATTGCCAACTATTTGATGGAGGTTACCACCCCCATGACCTCTGCTATTGAAAACACAGTACTCCTGCCTCTGCCAAGAAACTCATAGTTCAATGCCCTTGGTCATTCAAGTTCCATCTCCTTCCCAAAATTCACAACACAGGTAACCCTACTCTGTCTGTCTGCTCCTGCCCCACATCCCACATTTCAACATTTCTGGGCAGCCTTATGAGACCACTTGTTGAATCCCAGCCCTTTAAACGTCAAAGACATTTAACCACGCTCTTCAATTATTTGACAGGTTTGGATTTAGTGGCTCCCATCAGTTCATCTTTACTATGGATATCAAATCTTTTTGCACAGTGATCCCCCACAATGATGGCCTGACAGCTGTGCAGCATATTTTTTGAATAGGTCGGAAGTCCAGCAGTCACCCAACATATACATTAATCTAACTGATTTAACTTGTTCTTGTTCTTAAAACTTAATGCTTTTTCTTTTAATAACAGTTTTTTTCAGCAGGTCAGTGGAGTTGCTGTGGGTACACGGATGGGTCCCAGCTTTGTATATCTGTTTGCTTGTTTGTTGGTTGGGTTGAGGAACAGTTCTTTCTCTCCTTCACAGGGACTGTGCCTGACCTTTACAGATGCTACACACATGATTGTGCAGGCCACTCTCTGCTCCAGGGAAACCCTCCAAATCTTCTCGAACATGTTTATCACAGCCAGTCCTTCCTATCAGTAAACTGTTGAAGTATTCTCCTCCACATTGCCTTTACTAAGCATCAAACTGAAGATACTGGTTTATTACAAACCCACTGTCTCACATAGCTTTCTCCCCACAGCTCCTTCCATCCCAGACATGATAAGAATGCTTTATCTTCACAGTTTCTTGGACTTGGCAGGTTATGCAGTGAAGATGATAATTTTGCTGAGCAGGCTCTGATAATGCAGTTTCTTTTTATTAACAGGAGATACCCAGAAAGCACAGTGGACAGAGCATTCTCCTGGGTCAGCAAGGGGAATGTTGGCCAGGACACCGGGAATGTTCCCTGCTCTTTACGAAGAGTACCCTGGGTTCTTTTACTTCCACCTGGACACCCACCAGGACAACACCAGGATGGGCAGAAGGGACCTCGGTTCAACGTCTCATCTGAAGGATGGCACAGCCCAGCAGTACAGCACCCCCCAATACTGCACTCTGATGCCAGTGATTTTTAGGTGCAAGTCCATCCCGATGAGGGACGAGAACCCACAACCTTCTGGTCCAGAGGTGGATGTGCTACCAACTGAGCCACGCTGACACCTTTTAGACCCCACAACCTCCTCAGGAACGCTGTTCCATGCGTCCACCACCCTCTCTGTGAAAAAATACTTCCTCACATTGCCGCTGAGCCGTCCCCCCATCTTCAAATTGTGTCCTCTTGTTCTTGCACATCTCTTTTTTCTGAAAGATGCTACCCTCTTGGACTTTGTTGATTCCACTGAGGTCCTTAAACATTTCTATCATGTCCCCCCTCTCCCTCCTTTCCTCAAGGGTTTACATATTAAGCTCCTTTAGCCTCTCCTCATATGGCTTCTCTTGCAGACCCTGCACTATTTTAGTTGCCCTCCTCTGAACTGTCTCCATCCTGTCTATGTCCTTGTGGAGATGGGGTCTCCAGAACTGGACGCAGTACTCCAGATGGGGTCTCACCAACTGTCTGTACAGGGGGATAACAACTTCCTTCTTTTCTGCTGGTGATGCCTCTCTCTATACATCCCAGTATCCCCCCAGCCCTCCCTACCGCCTTCTCACATTGCTTGCCAACCTTTAAGGTCATCTGATATGATTACCCCCAGGTCCCTTTCCATTTTTGTCATTGTTACTACCTCCCCTCCCATTGTGTAATCTTCCCCTGGGTTTTTGTTTCCCAGGTGCATTACTTTACACTTCTTTGCATTAAATCCAAGCTGCCATACTTCTGACCATTCCTCCAACCTTGCCAAGTCCCTTCTCATCCTTTCCACGCCTCCTTGTGTATCAACCCTGTTGCAGATCTTTGTTTCATCTGCAAAGAGACATACTTTTCATTCCAGTCCCTCTGCAATGTCACTTATAAAGACATTAAAAAGGACTAGACCCTGTACTGAACCCTGTGGTACCCCACTAGTAACCCCTCTTTCTTCAGAGTGGACTCCATTTACAATTACCTTCTGTGTCCTGTTGTTCAGCCAATGTTTTACCCAGGCTACCACCCTGGGACCCACTCCCAGGCTGGTTAATTTGACTACTAATCTTTCGTGTGAGACTGTGTCAAATGCCTTGCTAAAGTCTAGGTAGGCCATGTCCACAGCCCCTCCCTGGTCTACTACTTTGGTCACCCAGTCAAAGAAATCTATTAGATTTGTCTGACATGACCTTCCCGCTATGAACCCATGCTGCCTTGGGTCCTGTGCCCCACTGGCCTCTAGGTACTCAACAATTCTTTCCTTCAGAAGTGATTCCATCACTTTCCCTACCACGGAGGTCAAGCTGACAGGTCTGTAGTTTCCTGCCTCTGTCTTGCTCCCACTTTTGTGAAGGGGAATCACATCAGCCTTCTTCCAGTCCTCTGGTACCACACCATCATCCCATGTTTTGTTATAAAGAGTAGTCAGTGGTGTCACTAGTTCTCTGCTTAATTCTTTTAGAATTCTGTGGTGAATTCCATCTGGCCCCATTGCTTTGTCCACCTTCAGTTTTAGGAGTTCTTTCAGAACCCTTTCTTCTGTGAAAGGACTGGGATTGCCCCCCCCTCTCCAGAGTGCTTCTGTTAATTGGACTAGGCACCTCCCCCACTTCCTCTTTTGTGAATACTGAACAGAAGATTTCATTCAGTACCCCTGCTTTTTCACTGTCACTCTCTGCCCACCTACCATCCATTCTATTCAGGCTCACTATCCCTCCCTTTGTCTTTCTACGCTCCCTGATATACCTACTGTATAAAAGGTTTTATCCCCCCCTTCTTAACCGAGTTGGCTATCTTTTCCTCAGTTTGTGCCTTTGCTATTCTGACTTCCATCCCTGCTTCCTTCTGCCTTAACTGGTACAGTTCTCTGTCCTGCTCCTTCTGTGTTTCCTTATACTTCCTAAATGCTATCTTTTTCTCCCTAACCTTCACCACCACTTCTTTTGAGAACCATAGTGGCTTTTTCTTTCATTTTGATTTGTTTATTTGCTTTACAGAGAGGCTTGTTGCCTCTGTGATGGCAGTTTGATATTTCCCATTGTTGCTCTACCCCTCCTTCTAGCCTGTTTGCTAGTGTTTTCTAAGGCACTCCCATCTTGCCAAGTCAGCCTCCTGAAGTCCAGAACCCTCACTTTTGTATGGCTTGACTCTGTAGCTGAGTTTATCATGAACCACACTGTTTGGTGGTCACTTGTTCCCAAATGGCTACCACTTCTAGATCTGAGATCCTCTCACTGTCCCCATTTGAGAGTACGATGTCTAAGATTGCTCCCTCATGAGTAGGTTCCAAAACTAGCTGTCTGATCTGAAGGCATGCCCAGGGCATCAAGATGGTTCTGATTTTGGATGTGGATACAGCAAAGGTGCTCCAGTTAACATCTGACATATTAAGGTCCCCCATCAACAGTATCTCCCCTTTCTCTGCCATCCTAAGTATGCCTTCTATCATATCCTTGTCCATTCCCTCCCCCCCTGACATGAGGATCTGTATACAACCCCTGTGTGGATTGTGGTGCCATTTCCAGTCTCTAAGGTGACCCACAGTGCCTTCTCTCTGCCCTGTTTACTCTTTTGTTCAGTTGCTTTTATCCCTTCCCTTACATAGAAAGCTACCCCCCGTCCTCCCTGTCTCTCCTGTAGGTTCTGTACCCTGGTATGTTAACATCTGAGTAATGGTTCTCTGTGTACCATGTTTCTGTGACTGCTACGATATCTAGGCATTCCTCTTCCATTAAGGCCACCAGTTCGGAGAGCTTGTTGCCCAGACTACGGGCGTTGGTACTCATTACCCTCCATTTCTTTTTGAAATTCAATATTTTATTGAATTTACATTCTCATATCCAGAAAGAAAGCTACAGGATTGACTGTACACAATATTGGCCAGAGTAGATACAGAGTAGCATACATCAGACTGTTTCCGGGTCCAAGAAAACCAAAACAATACCAATACCCCTATAAACCCCCCTCTTAACTCCCCCACCCTCCCCCTTGAGTGTGCCTCATAAACATAACAACTCAAAAGAAGTCGAATTAGAGAGTAACAATCTGCATTTACCAGAGATGAATAAGACCAACCAGTTAAGATGAACAGAGACATGTACCTTCCATATTTCAATTTAAGTATAGGGCATATAATTTACCCCATTTACGGTTAAATACCTCCATACAATTCCGGGAACTGGCTATCAATCTCTCAGTATCGAAGCAAAGTGACATCTCCTTCAACCATTCTTCATGTGTTGTAACTAGTTGATCCACCCAATGCTTGAGAACTAATCTTTTAACCACAATAGAAATTAAGGCCATGTGAAATCTATGTCCTTTAATATTAATGGTTGAGAGCATCCCAAGGATACATATCTCTATAGTAAATAGATCTCCTAATCCCAATAAAGAGTCTAGGTTAGATTGAATAGCATTCCAAAGTGGAGCCACTTTGCTACAATGCCAGAAAATGTGAATCAGGTTCCCTTCAGCTAAACCACATCTGGTACAGGTTGCCACAGGAAGCCTACCCAACTTAGCTAGCCTAAGCGGAGTGTAATACATATTATTTAAAATATGATACTGAATAAGTCTATGTTTATCTTGGGTAAGATACCTATGTAGGTCCTTCCAAACCTGACTCCAATTGGGACTAAGATCAGTCAGAAGGGAAGCCCAAACTTTAGAACCCGAAAGAGCATTTGGGAAACTGATTCCCAAAAGAAAAGAATAAATAGCCGATATACCATGGGATTTACTGTCATATCTCTGTACCTGTTCCAGAAAGGGTCTAACTCGAGATTGTGACAGTGAGACTCCAAAATTGGACACCATAAGGTTTCTCAACTGAAACACTTTGAAAATATATTTCTGAGGGATGTTGAATTTAGCTATTATGTCTGGGGATGACAGGAGAGCGGTTTGACCATATAAGTCCTATACTGAGACTTCCTGTAACTGAGGGAGCCAATCCGGGAAAAGTAATGAACCCCCAATTTTAATATTTGGATTCTGAAAAAGGAGTTGGGCCATATCTTTTTTATGTGAGATATTAAAAAAACTCCAGCATTGCGCTAAAACCTTAATGGAGACTCCCACCACTGAATCTTGTATATAGTTTGGTAACACAGAACAAGGAGAGAAAAATATTCCTGTGGAATTAAAGCCGTGAAGAGCGAGAAGTTTCCTTTCTAATTGTAGCCAGATAGGTAAATAACCATCACTTGTGTCTGAAAACCATCTTCCCATTTTTGACAGATGGCTCGCTCAATAATAAAAGTTGAAATTAGGGAGACGAAGCCCCCCTAATTCCTTGGGAAGGCTGAGTTTAGTGAAAAAGCACCTGGGAAATTTACCCCGCCAGATAAATTTGGAGAGAACAGAGGGAAATTGATGAAAATAGGACAATGGGAGCCAGAGATTTAATAAATTTAGGGGATAAAAGAGACGAGGGAGGACATTCATTTTAACAATACTGATACGACCCCAAATCGAGAGGGGGAGGCTCTCCCATCTTTGAAGGTCCTGTTGAATATTTGTTATTAAGTCATCTAAATTAAGCTTCCTAAGAGTCTCTGAGTATTTGGTGAGATGAATGCCCAGATATTTAATAGAGTGAAGGGACCACTTCATGCCTAGATGGGTAAAATTAGCCTGGTGGGTAAGAGCATTTAGAGGAAAAATTACGGTTTTGACAAATTTAACTTATAATTAGATATGAGTCCAAACTGTCTGATAATTTGTAATGCATGTGATAATGATTTATCAGGATAGGCCAAGTGGAGTAGGATGTCATCTGCATATACTAAGAGGGTCAAGGACTGTTGATGTATTGTACAGCCCTTGATCTGAGAAGCGCACTTGAGACTACGTAGAAGAGGTTCCAGATATAAATTGAAAAGAAAGAGAGATAAGGGCCAGCCTTGCCTTGTACCTGTAAATAAAGAGAACCTTGGAGAAAATACACCATTACAATAAATTTTAGCAGAGGGAGCCTGATAAACCATCTGTATCCATCAAATGAAAACTGTTGGAAAGCCCATTTTTTTGATAGTAGCCCAGAGAAACTCCCAGTTAACTCTGTCAAAGGCTTTTTCTGCATCTAATGAGAGTAAAGCCATGGGAATTTGGGAGTCCTGGGCAGCCTGAAAAATATGTGAAAGGGTCCGTAGGTGATCAGCTGAAGATCGACCTTGAACAAATCCCACCTGTTCAGGGCTCAGGAGATGAGACCATACCTTCTTAATTCTGAGAGACAAGATTTTTGTTAGAATGTTGATATCATAATTTAAAAGTGACATTGGGCGATAACTGGCAGGATCTTCATGCGGTTTATCAGGCTTCAGGATGAGAACTATTGTGGCTTCCAGCAAGGAAGGGTCCAGAGTATCTAAAGTGAACATATATTCAAATAAATTTAAGAGGAGGGGGGCTAATTCAGTGAAAAGGTTTTATAGAAATTGGAGGGGAAAGCCATCTGGTGCTGTTGCTTTATCCAGTGCGAGCTCTAATTTCCTCCTCCTATCTCCCTCAAAGTGATTGGGGAAGAAAAGTCGAACAATGTTGTGCCTAAAGGATGGAAGGTCCAGGCGATCCAGATATTGCTCTATGTCTTGGGGTGTGGCTGTGCAGGAATTTTACTATACAAATTTTATAAAATTTTCAAAAACCCTGAGATATCATATGGGAGGTCTTAATAGAGCCATCTGAGGCCAGAATAGAAGGGTTGAGCCGTGAGCTCTCCACTGCCCGTAAATCAAGGGCCAGCATTCTTCCTGGCTTCTTCTTGATCAAAGTAGTGATCTTTGGGTTTTCAGGATGGCATATTGCTTTTTCTTTTAATAAATCTGCATATTCGTTCCTAAGTTTCAACAGGGATTCCAAGAGACCCGAAGGGGAAGAAGTAGATAAGATGTTTTCGGCCTCATTGATTTGGTTTGACAAAGAAATCATTCTTGCCTTCCTTTGCTTTTTCCGTTTGGAAGCTAATTTAATGAATTCCCCCTAATATAACATTTAAAGGAGCACCATAGTTGATCAGCCCTTCTAATAGAACCTTTATTAGTTTCCATAAAAAAAGAAATCACATCTTTTATGTGAGAGATTGCGTGTTCCTCTTTTAAAAGTTATGTGTTCATTTTCCAGGTAGTGTCCCGTTGACTACATGGGTCAGGAGAAATCACTATCCATGCCCTCGAGTGATCTGATATGACAATCGGTTCCATACCAGTCTGGTGAAGGCTAGCTAAAAGTGAAGAGCTTGTTAGGATATAATCCAGCCTAGACCATGACTGGTGACCCTGGGAGTGAAACGAGAAGACCTGACCAGAGGGATTGAACAGGCACCATGGATCACACAGACCCAGTAGTCCCATAAAATCCCTTAGGGCTTGCTGCTGAGGGGATAGGGGTTTTAATGGCCTATATGTTCTATACAAGTCCTGCATTGGGGGTATATTCCAGTCCCTCCCTATGATTAACTTGGAAGGCAAAAATCTACTCAGGTTGTCTGCCAGACACATAAGGAACTCTGGACTACCCCCCACTGGGCCATAGACTGCACATAGAATGACTGTGCTGTTATACAGCATGCCTTTGACTAGAATAAATCTGCCTTCTGGATCTGAGAGAGTTTCCTCCGCTACAAACGAAACATGCTTCTTGATCAGAATTGCTACCCCCCTGCTCGCAGATGAACCACAGGCAGTAAAGACTTGGGAGAACCCCTGTCTACATAGCACATTTGTTTCGGCAGTGAGAAGGTGGGTTTCTTGTAACAAAAGGATGTCTACATTTAGGAGAACGCAATTCTTGAGAACGTGATATCTTTTAGTCATGTCTCTGACTCCTCTAACATTCCATGTGGCAATTTTAATTGTTACTGCAGTCATTACCAACTCTTTGAAAGAAATAATAATCCTGAGACAGTGAATAGGAACATAACCCCAAGAGGCACACTCCAGTCCCCCCCTTTGAACAAAGATAGAGCCCAAACCAGAGAACTCTTCCCAACATTCATCAGTGTAGGTTAGCAAAGTTGAAAAAATGTGATAATATAATTGTATCCTTTTAACTCCCATTATTGCTGAATTCAGAAAAGTAAGCAGCTTTGAGTATTGACCCTCCCCCCACGACCCACTCAAACTATGTACAAAAGGTGCCTCTTTGAAAATAATTCCCAATGTGAAAATCTCCAGTATAGAAGAACCAGCCCAACAGGCGACCTTCCCCTGGGAAGCTATGGCTCCATATAAATACCAGGTCTGAGCATTGATGACAAAGACTACTTCGGTGAAATATATCAGAAATGGCCAACAGCTGGCATGCCTTTTGAACCCCCTGGGGAGATCGCCCTTCCCCCTTGTCTGGCACGATATGCAGTTCTCCCAAAGATTGCTCTTCCTCAAAGCCCCCCGCCCACCACCCCTCCAAAAGAAAAAAAAAGAAAAAAAAAGTTAGGTTGATTTGGAGCAGGAAGGTGATTGGAGAAAATGCAGAAATAATTCAGGGAAAGTGAAAATTAGACCATCGAGATGTAGATTAATCATCTTACATGAGATCGAGAAAATTACCCCAAATGAGATTAAATATGTCTAGAAAACTCGTGAAGCAGACCTCAAGGGTTAGAGATCCAAAAGGAGAGACACACGGAATAAATCCCCCTTGTGGTTTAGCTTAATAAACTTAATGGAAATAAAAATGCTCTCAGGAGTGGGGAAGTAATCGGGGGATCTGTAACTTATGGGACTAACACCAGAACCGTCCCCTTCAGTGGCGCTTGGAAATGCGCGTCGACCAAAAGGTTCCTACTCCCCCCCCACTGGAAACCCCCAGCAATCACACCACCACACCAGGCCTGCTAGGCCTCAGGACTCCCCGGCAGCCCCTCAAAATCAGCCCCAGAAAGAGAAAGCGAGAGAGGTAGAGAAGAAAAGAGACAGAGGAAGGGACACCAAACAGGTATGCAGTCCACTCCAATGAGACAAAGGCTTAAAGCCTGAGATATCTGAGATAACAGTTCAACCAGTCTTAAATAGGTTAGGTAGCTTGATTGTCAGATCCGCAGTTGCCTGCTCCGAGATTCATAAAATGCCAGACTCTTCAATAGCCACTTCTGCAGTTTAGCTGGTAAACCATCTTGAAACGATTCCTGCTGCTATTAACTTGACTGACCGGGATGGAATGCTGATCGTTTTGGCCAATTTGAAAGGAGATCTTGAGTAATCCTCAAGCATTACCCCCCTAGGATAGCTTGAAGCTGCTTAGATTTGGAAATAACATGATGCCTCTCTAGATAGCTAAGAATTTCATTATTATTGGATGTTGTGGTGATCCAGGCTAGGTTTCGGTTGAGGAATGATGTGCCCATTCTATATGGTACTGTGGGCTGATGGAGATGGGCCCACAATCTTAACCTAGGAATTTCTGAAGGAAACCAATAGTATCAGGGCCTTCTTCTGTTTCAGCAGTGAGCCTAGTATCAGGATGTTGTTCCTTCGACTTCTCCCCTCCAAATCCTTGGTTTTCAGTTGCAGCTTCTTAAGCTGTAATCGGAGTTGAACAATTTCAGGATCCATTCTCTCCTTCCACCTCTCCAGAGAGGTGGTTCTCACTTCGGCATCCCCCATTCTTTGTGACAGGGAGTTTAGGTCACTATGGAGCGATTTTAACTCTTCTGATATATCTTCGAGAGTCTCTCTGAAAAGGACCAATTCTTGCAAAAAACGTTCCTCCGTTAGAGGATTAGTCGAGGAGCTGGAAGCACTTGACTTAGGGGTACCCCCGGAACTCTGATGTTTCAATTTTTTAGCAGCTTTCTCTGGGGTAGCCAGAGGAGTGTGCTTGATGGAGGCCTGTTTCATCTCAGCTTCCATCCCGTTGTTTAATACTGATTCTCTCGTCTAGAAAGCACTCCTTTTGGCAATCGCTAGTGTTCCGATCTCTAGTACAGCATATATCTAAGGTCTGCAACTATTTCTGCAACTTAAATGAAGGAAAATAAACATTTTAATGAGGTTGATAGGTGGGAGCTTTGGCTCAGTGCTGCCTCTAGGTGCCCTGCATCACGTGACCTCTACCCTCCAATTCTTGATGGCCTTACCCCTTTTTGCCCCATCCCTGTCCTTATTGCATTTGTCACTTTCTCCATTTACCCCTGCACTTTTCCCTATTGACATCTCTATGTTGGTGTCTACCTCACTTAGTACCCTGATTTTTTTGGGGGGCTAGGATTTCCCTGCTCCTTTCCAGTGTCTCCCCCCTTGGCTAGTTTAAATGCTTACCAATGAAGTATTTAAACCTATCACCACTTGAGCTCAAGCTCTTTACATTGGTTCCACGTCATGATAACAAAACAAAACTAGGTCATACAAAATTACATAGGTTAGGATACAACAGAATGCACAGGGTATTGTATATGTTACAGAGGAAGTCGGAGAATTGGAAGTGGGACTAACAAAAGACATTTAGAGTTAGAAAAATGCCTGAAAGGAAACCAATCAATTGTCAAAGGGGATATAGGGTTAGCTGAAGAATAAGTGCTAAAAGAGGTGAGGAGGAACCTCAAGTGCAGGGATAATATAGGACATGGGGGGGGCTGGAGGGAGGGTATGAAGAAATCAGGGAAAAAGGTAGGTAAAAAGGAGGGAGGGAGGCAATGGGAGAGGAAGGGGGGGATGGGTGGAGGGAGAAGCTGGGAAGACTGGAGAGAAGAAGGTGTGAAGCTAATGGTGACAGTCACAATGGACAGTTTTTAGCAGGAGTTGCTTGAGATGGACTTTGAAGGCACACAATGTAGGCAAATGAGCCAGTTCTGCCTGGAGGGAGTTGAACCAGAGCGGGGCATGGTATCCAAATGATCTTTGGCCAAGGGAGGTGCGACATTTTGGTACTGTGAAGGTCTGAAGTTTATTTTATTTATTTATTTATTTATTGAAGACAATCGGAATTACAATCCTTTGAGTCATAGACTCCTTTACAAAGGCTCCGCATCAGTACAGAAAGAACAAACATAACATATATTGGTATTATATATAGGTACAGTATATACTTTGAGTCAAGGATTCTGAAGTAGATTTTTTGGTCTAAGCTGTGATCAAAAAGGTTGATTACAGATTTGGGGGGTCCTAGTTGAACCCTGAGTCAGTTTTTATATACATTGTGATTGCGGGACCTAAGGATGGTGTCAAGGGTAAGGGTGTGCATTTATATTCCTGATACTACATCTTTACTGAATTCATTGGCACTAGATAAACTGCTAGCAATGAGCTTCCTTTTGTGCTCTGGAGATGGTGGAGGCATCTTGGTTGCAGTCACAGGTGGCTGATACAAGGAGGAGGTCCTTAAAGCCAGATTTAAATTGACCAAGACTAGGGGCTAGGGAGATAGAGGATGGTATGCTGTTTAGCCATAGGGAAGTTCTGTATCAGAAAGATCTTTGTCCTAGGGTGGTCCTACAGTGGGGGACTAGGAGGCAGGTGTCAGTGGTGTGTCTAGGGGCCCTTCTGTGGGAGATAGTCTGGATGAGGGGGAGGAGGCCTTTTTGGAGCTAGATTCATGAGAATTTTTTTGCTTGGAGGGTGGTGTGGTATTTAAGTCTATCTTTGAAGGTGAGCCAGTTAGCATGTTTGTAAAGCTCACAAGTGTGGGTGTCTATCACTCCCAGTGACCAGTCTGCAGGCTTTTTTGAGAGCAATGTTGATGCTGTGCAGGGCCGTTTTGTCAGCAGAACCATAAATAATAATGTCATAGTCAACCAAGGATAGGACAGAGGAAGTTACAGTGAGATGTATGGCCTGCGGGGGTAGGCAGTGCTTATGCCTGTATAGGATCCCTAATCTGGTGTTTACAGTGGTGGAAAGGTGTTGGATGTGTGTGTGGTAGGTGAGGAGTTGTCCAAAGTGACACCCAGGTATTTGAAGCTGGTGACCTGCTCAAGAAGGAGACTCTGGGAGTTTGAGATGAGAAGTGGAGCATTGCTGAGTGGGCTTTGGCAGTGGGCAAAGATCATCGACTTTGTCTTGTTGTAGTTGAGTACTAGGCGGTGCTCATGAAACCAGGATTCAATTTCACTAAAAAAGCCTTGTAAGGCAGATTGTAGGGAGTTAGGATTGGGGTGTTTCCAAAGCAGTACTGCATTGTCTGCATAGAGCAAGAGCTTCACAGTGCATGATTGAGGGAGGGAGTTTAAGAATAGGATAAAGAGCAATGGACCGAGAATGGACCCTTGGGGAACACCCTATTGAACTGGTCTTTCGGAAGAAAGGGTGGTGTTAATTTTAACCTGTTTTGTCTGGCCAGAGAGATAGTCCTTCAACCAGGATGTGGGAGGGAAGGGAGTGGAGCAGAAGTGCATGACTGACGGTATCGAAGGCTTTGGTCAAGTCTACATAGATTGCTCCTGCTATGGGCCCCTGGCATCGTGAATGTATGAGGTAAATTCCAGGAGGGCAGTGGTGGTGTTGTGCCCCCTCCAGAACCCGTGTTGCTCATGGCAGAGCAGTGAATGTTTGGTTAAGTAGCCGGTGAGCTGGTCCGACACAATTTTTTCAAGAGTCTTTGACGGGGTGGAAGGATCGAGATGGGTCTATAATTGCTGGTGGAGGTGGGATCACCACTTTTAAGTATGGGGTAATATACCTTTTTTCCATGGTGCAGAGAACTGGCTGAGGCATAGTGACCAGTTAAAAATTTTGGTAAGGCATGGCAGGGTTACATCCAGAGTTAGCCTGAGCTAACTCAGTTAAGTTCAGAGTTACGTGTGCATCGCTGGTTGATGCTAGGCACCAGGAGTTGACAGACCCTAGCCAGAAGTGTTTCAAGGCTAATCTTTTTTGCCAGAAGGCAAGTTTAGTATTTAAGTTGAACATTGAGCAGGAGCCAATTTGCATTGGTATACAGGTCACAAGTGTGAGTCATCCTTGTTGCTCCTAGAGTTAGCCAGCATGCTTTGTTTAAGGCTGTTTTCAAAAGTCTGAGAGCAGTGTCAGTGGCTGCACCATAGATAGGCAGGCCGGTGATTCAATAAGTGATCCCACAGAGCTGTGGACAGCTAATCTGAGGGCTTCCAGGGTCAGACTGTGCCTGTGTTGATAGAGCATCCCAATACATTTATTAATTGTCTTGACTGTGCTGTCAATGTGGATAGTGTAGGACAATGAGTTGTCAATAGTGATAGCCAGATATTTAAAGTGTTGGACCAGTTCCAGGGGGGTCGAAGCCACAATTTGAATAGATAATGGGTAGCCAGCGATGCTTGTTTTGGGAGCTGGAGAGCAGCATAGTTTTAGTTTCTTTATAGTTCAAGATTAATTTATGATCTGTGAACCACTTCTCAAGATTGGTAAAGTCTCTTTGTAGTTGCTGTTCAAGCTCAATTGGATTTGAGCCTATGTGCAGATACAATGGCATCATCGGCATAAAAACGAATGCGGCTTTGACTGGCTTGAGGGAGACTGTTCAGGAATAAGCTGAATAGAAGGGACACAGTATTGACCCCTGAGGGACACCCGAGAAGACCGGATTGCTATCCGACAGGGTTGTGCCAATTCTGACTTGTTGGAATCTGCAGCCCAGGTAAGCAAAACCACGAGACCACTTCAGGGGCCAGGCCAGTTAACGGTAAGTTGCTTAGTAAGGAGGGCATGATTAACAGTATTGAATGCTTTGGACAGATCAATAATGATTGCCCCGGAGAGTTGTCCTTTGTCAAGAGAATTGTGTATGTGCCCAGTGAACTCTAGAAGAGCTGTGGTGGTGCTATGCCCTGATCTAAAGCCATGCTGCTCTGGTCAGAGGAGTTTGTAGGTGTCAAGGTATTCGACTAGTTGGTCCGCAACTATTCATTCAAGGGCCTTCGAGTGAGGTGGTAGCAGGGAGATGGGTCGATAGTTCTCTGTGAGGGCACGGTCCCCATTTTTATGCACAGGAATGACTATAGCGGCCTTCCATTTTTGTGGGAATATCACCTGTTGCAGTGACAAGTTGAGGATGTGGGTCGGGGGGGCAGTACTTCTTCCAAGGAGAGAGAGAGAGATTAATTTAAGGTGTAGTGTGTCCCCACTGAATCTTCCCTTACCGAGCACCTTCGAGAGGTATTTCCTTGCCTCACCCATATAGATGGCCTTGAAACAAAAGAAGGGTTTTGCAGGGGGCTGTGGGGCTGCGGTTGGGAGACCCGGATGGAAGAAATCGGTGGAGGGACATGACTGAGGTCCTTGAAGCTTGGGTTAAAATATAGCTATAGTTTTGGATCAGAGATGGTGTTACTATTGGACAGAATCATGTCGAGGGTAGATTTGGGCACCATACCAGTAACCTCTTAAGGTTTGCCCAGAATTTTCGGCCATCACTCCAGTGTTTGGTAAGGGCAGCCTTGTAGTAGTGGTTCTTGGCTATACGGATGGCTCTGGTGCAGCTATTTCTGGCCTGTTTGTACTTTAGAATGTCTGTCTGCTTCCCTGTGGCTCTAGCTATACACCAGAGGTGATCATGGGTTTTCATCTGACTCAAGATGTCAGGGCTCATCCAGGGATGGAAAAGACCCTTGACTATCCTCTTTTTTATGGGGGCATAGATATCGCAGATAGAACTGAAGAGGAGGCTGAAGTGGTCTAGTGCACTATCCACGTCTGGGGCCCAATAGACAACTGACCAGTTAGCATGTCGGAGGTCAGCTCTTAGTCAGTCGGCTTGACCAGGCCTGATGACTCTGTTAGTGACTGTTCTGGGAGGGGGTTTGGTGAAGCTATTGGTCCAGTTGAACATGACAGGGGAGTGATCACTGATGTTATATGGGAGGACAGAAGTGTAAGTGATGTGCTCTGGGTGGTTAGTGAGTACCCAGTCAAGCAGAGTGCTATTTCCAGTCCAATAGTTAGTCCGGGTGGGGGCTTCTATCATCTGGGTGAAGTAGATTGCCCGGATAGCATCCTTAAACTGGTTAGCCGCAGGGATGAGCCAGTTAGTATTGAAGTCGCCGAGTAATATGACCTTGGAGCTAAGGGTAAGGCTACCAAGGCAGTCAATGATGGCATGTAGATCCTGGAGTGTGTCCTTTGGTGGGATTAGATGGACAGTAGCATGAGAGACTTGTTGTGCATCCCATGGAGGACCTTGATGGCAAAAGCCTGTGCAGTGGTCCCAAGGAGAGGAAGAGTAGGTGTTAATCCCTGAAGGCCATCTTTGAGATAGAAAGCACAGCCTCCACCTCTTTTGGTTAGGCAGTCCTGCCTAAAGAGCCTGTAGGCTAAAGTGCACATCCGGAATCTTCGGAGTCAGCCAGGTTTCAACTATTGACAGTACATTGGCATTATGAAAGGCTACCCAGGCCTGGAGGCTAGTAAGGTTAGCAACAAGACTACTGATATTTAGAGAGGCAATTGTGAGAATGCCTGACTTCTGGGCACACATTCCCTGGTTGTGTGGAGGGTCCAGGTTGGGGTGTATGTTCCCTGAGAGGAGAAATAGCAGGAAGATTAGTCTTTACAGGTAACTTTTTAGGTGTTTAGCATTTACTTTGAGTTGCTTCCTGGAGCATACATTGGTGTGGTTTACATCAGCGTGCAGGACAAGTCTGAGTGGTAGTAAAGGTGAAGGCAGCCATGGATGGGCCCTAAGAGTCCAGATCCTGGCATGCTAAGGAGTATCATGTGGCTTGCAAGTGGGAGGCAGGTCAGAGGCAAGCACCGAGGTGATGGAGCAGTAGGCATTGATGGTGTTGTTCCCGATGATGTGGGTGGCTGGGCGCCTTAGAGTCTAGGTGGGGTGGCCAGCATGCTCAAGGGTTAAGGGCAAGAGTAAGGAAAGTGGTATTAAACTTGAGGGTAGATGCATCCTTGGGGTGGGGTAAATCGGGTTATGCCCGGGCAGAGGTCAGGAGAGAGGAATGAACATAGTGTCAGGTGGAGAGGGGGTAGAAAAGAGGGGGTAACTGTAGGAGGGATCTTATACATGGGGAGCTAGGAGGGTTTTAGGTCAGCTGGTAGTACATTCACACTCTGCGATTTGGCCTGGCTCAGTGCTTTATAATTAGAAACAAATAGGAGATACAGCAGGAAGTGTTGGCAGTGAGTGCTGGGTAGGATAGGAAAGAGGAGTTGAGCAGGGTGGGGATTTGAGAGTGGAGGTCCGGGGGATGAGTAGGACTGCAATGGGGTGGTTCCAGCTGAGGGAGGAGATGTATTTAATAGCGGCCGGGGTTGGGGTGGACGGACGGGAAGAAATTACACTGATTGAGACTGTTACAAAATACAATTATAGCACACAGGAGTTGCAGGGTGAAAATCCTGCCATCAGAGCTGTCTTGAAATTAGAGCCAATGCCGTGAGAGTCCTGGGACTGGAGACTCCAATCAGCTCTAGGTAGCTGAATGGTTTAACCAATCAGTGGCAGGGCCGTAGGAGACTGCAGTCCCAAAGATGTACCTGTTTGCTGCCAGGGGGGATGCAGCCCCTGGGGCGGGCTGGAGCAATGTGTAGTCCACCTGGGTGAATGAGTGGCCCCGGCCGCATGGGCAAGCCCTGCAATTCGGGCAGGATCTGTTTGCTGCCTGGGGGGATGCAGCCCCTAGGGTGGGCTGCAGCGATGTGTAGTCTGCCTGGGTGAATGAGCAGCCCCGGCCGCGTGGGCAAGCCCTGCAATTTGGGCAGGATCTGGGGGGAGGAATACAAAGATTAGAGGGTTAAATGCAGCAGTAGGGGAGGGCCCAGATTTAAAACAAAGAGAGAGGGGAGGAGGTGTGGAAACGAAGGAGGGCTCAGACATGGGGTGGGGTGTTCTGCGATACGGGCACCTCCAGTGGCTATAGAACAGATGGAAAGAAAAAGTTAAACCATGGAGAGCAAGCAGTGCAGTATTTCAAGAACAGTGGGGTGCTTTGAGGGCACTAAACAGGCGCTAAATTGCAGGTTGGTGAGTGGGGGCTGGAACGCTCAGAGAGGTGAGCGAATTGGTTTAGTGAGTAGAGGCTCTCTGAAGCTCAGGGCAGAATAGAAAAAATAAGTGAAGGGGCCCAGCTACTGGCTCAGTGCCCAGTGCACCAGTCAGCATCAGGCGTGTGAAATACGGGCAGAAAAGTAGGAGTGAGACAGGGTGGGAAAAGCAGAGGATGATTAGCAATAGGAGGTGAGAGAAGTGCACTTATCGAGATCTAATTTACAACTTCATGATACTACATCGGATTAAATGTAGGCTAATCTAAGCAAGTAAAACATTAGAAGTGAGTCATGTGCTAGTAGGATAACGTTGATTATATGGAGAGGACAGTACTGTTTTTATCAAATAACTCAGGATTTCTCAATAGTGAGAGAAGAAAATACTGATTGAGACAGTTACAAATTACATTTCTGTCACAGGGTTGCAGGGCGAAAATCCCTCCATCAGAGCTGTCTTGAAATTAGAGCCAATGCTGAGAGTCCTGGGACTGGAGAGTTCAATCAGCTCTAGGTAGCTGAACGGTTTAACCGATCAGTAGCAGGGCCATAGGAGACTGCAGTCCTGAAGACGTACCTGTTTGCTGCATGGAGGATGCAGCCCCTAGGGCGGGCTGGAGTGATGTGTAGTCCGCCTGGGCGAATGAGCGGTCCTGGCTGCACAGGCAAGCCCTGCAATTGGGGCAGGATCTGTTTGTGCCGAGAGGATGCAGCCCTAGGGATTTGGGCTGGGTGATGTGTGGTCTACCTGGGCGATGAGCGGCCCCGGCCACGAACCCAGCCACAGGTCAGGCAGGATCTGGGGCCTGTATATACCTGTATATATAATGTGGCTTCCTTACCTCCACTAACTTTGCCTTTTCTCGTTTAGATAATTAATGAAGGCTGTGGTGGAAAACATTGATTCTAACTATTTTCAGCGTGCATTTAGTATTACCATTTAGTTTTGTTTTCGGGACCGCATGTTTACTCAGCACCTTGTTTTTTTGTAATTATATACAAGAAGGTTGTCATTCTTTCTACACTGAAACATAGCCTTTAATTGAGGTTTGCACACAGAATTTGGTGGATCCATGACGGTCGGTTGACAAATTCATTATGGATCTGAAGCTTCATTTATGTCAACTCATATTGCAGTCAGCATAAAAGGCAGCCAGTTGAGCGATGCTTTGTAAAGGCTTCTCCCTGAACCTTCATCAGAGCTTTGGCCCTGTACCCCATTATAAATAATCAACTCAAGACAGAGTTGAGTTGAGGAAGGTGCAATTACATAAAGCAGTGCTTTACCACATGTCACCAACACTACAGTGACCCTGTTACTATTGTCGCTGTAGTGTCGATCCTGACAAATTATTTTTCCTCGATGACAGCATACTGCGTGGGTTAAAAAATCAAGCCACAGATCCTTAAAACTCATCCTGCATTTTCTCTTTTTGTTTACTCAATGCTTGTAATTATTTAACTACACTTACAATGATAGTTTGTTCTAAAGCATTTAAAAGAAAGGTAAGACAGCCATTAGAATCCAGGAAAGATTTACAAAACTGACTTGCTGTAAGTATTTGCCCAAATATACATTTCTTGGTGTTGCACAATATGGACATATCAGGCTTATGTGGAAAGTGTTTTCCTTGCTTCCAGATAGACACTTCCACAAGGCAAGTTCTTTCATATTGTGATCTGCTGCCAAAACTACTGTATCTTTGATTTGTTATACTGAAAACAGAACCTTGTATAGATTTTCCTGCTATCTGGATCTCTCAGGATATGTGAAAGGTTCACATTCATGAGTCTAGATACTCCTGATTTAAGCAAATCCACAAATGTGGCTTCATTTGTTGTCTCTATATGTTGCCAGTCTTAACACCAGTTGTAGGTAGTTTCCAGGATGTAGTTGTCCAAACCTAGTCAACAGTTTTATTAAGTTGTTCAACTAGGGAATTGGACAACCATCTCTCTCTTGAGTAAACATCTCCATATAGGCCATCCTTGGGAGTTTGTATCAGTCATGTCCAGATGTTTAAGATTCCAGCTACGATTAATGGCAAAATGTGGCATCTACCCAATTCAGCTCACATCATCAAAGCTGGATAGAGTTTGGTAGGAAAACTCAATTTTATATGCTAGTTATCTAATTATTTTCCCTTTCTTGTTCCCAGATATCTGTACCACAGACACCTGTGCTTGCAGTTTAATTTACTGTAGCTGGTATTAAAGCACTTGTTGCATACCTACCTTATACAGTAGCTGGTTTGGTCTGTTGAGACCTATTGGGTTTGATAAATTGTAAGTTCTACTGTATTAAAAGGTTCCCTCTTGGAGTAAGTATGGCACAGTGGTTTAGGGCACTGAGCTGCAAACCTGGAGACCTGTGTTTGAACCCCACAATCTCTACCTGCATGCAGCATGACTCTGAGAAGGTTACTTGACTTCCATGTTCTCCCAGGTCACACATTGATGTAAGCTTTTGGCTAGTGTGCTTTCCTGGTTAAACAGGTTCCTTTTCCTGGTATGATTTTTTCAGGGGTCAACCTAAACACATATATATTTTTTCATTTATCAATTTAAGGTTCTCATTACCAAATAGGGATGGTTGTATTTTTCCATTCTTGCATAACTATTGTGTTCTTGTAATTTATGTAATTATTTTAGAACCTTAATTGTTCATACACTATACTGTATTTTAGTTGATTTGTATTCTGTTCTTGTAAGTGGCATTTGTATTAAATCATCAGCATAAGACAAAGCAGGACTATGCTTCAAGTTTTAGGCACAGAAAAGATTAAACCACCACAGTGATAGATTGCAGGGACATCCAACAGAGGTTAAGTACAAGGAGTCTAAGGAACTTGTTTTGGGTCTCCTAGTGAGTACATGGCGCTAAGGGACTCAGACATGAGTCTCTTTGGTTTACAGCTCTTTGGCTCTTACTGTTAGGTGTAAACTGCTTTCAGAATTTATAGACCACAGTGAATCTGGAAGCCACAGATGGGTGGGGATATGGTATGTAAAGTATTTTTAATATGTAGTGAAAAGAGGTATGAATCAAATTATATGGAGAATTACTGTCATTTAAGCCTCAAATCAGACTACTGCATACTCACTGTGGCTGTACTGCACTGGAGCTTTGTGTGGGTCAGCCTGAAAATAACAAAAGAGACAGGATGAATTTATTTGTCCAAGTGTCGAGGGGCATTAAATGTTTCTTCCTATGCACCCTGTTTTCATTATTTTCACACAACAACAACAAGCCAAAACATGTGCAATTTGAATTAGGCATGGAAGGATTGTATTTTTTATTCAAACATTTGTAAAGTTTATGTTGCTAACTCTGTTGAAAGAATGTTTCAACTAGTTGGAGAACTATGAGGAAAGGTGAGAACACTGCAAGAAAAAAGCAAGCAACTCAGCTTGAGAATAATTGCTGTCTGAAGAAGTATAGGCACAGAAATTTGCTAAGTATGAGGGGCATGAGCCCAGTGATCTGAAGGCTGCACCTGGCACCTCACTTCCGTAATGCTGACAATCCAGGTTTGGAAATGGACAGTCCTGGGGCTGGTCAGGGAAGTGAATTAAGCATCCTTAGAACAACTCTTCCCTCGGGGAAGGGTTAGACATCCATTGTTCTTCTGTGACCTGAAGATGTCTGGCGGCAACACACTGTGACCACAAAGGGACATACCATGCACAAAGGTCGCTGGGGCATCTCCATGGAGATGGACACATCACACCCACTGCAGGGTGAAAACAAGGCAGATAAAGTCCCAGCTGGGACAAGGATCATCTCTTGCAGGCCCACATGGCGACTGCACCCAAGGTTCTGTGGCAGGATGATGTTGGTAAGTAAGCCCTGGAGGCGTTGACAGGGCTGAAGGACCAGTCAAGAGGGCAGTTGGGGCAGGCAAGGAGGCAAAACAGTAAAAAATGAAAACTATAAGGTGGAATCAGTATACATTTAATAAAACAAATTAACCAAAATATTTACTCCTGAAGGTATGAGTTAAGATGGTGAGTTTTACAGTATAAGCGACATGTTCACCTCCTGGCCAACTTGAAGAGCAAATTGAGAAGTTATAAACTTCATCAAATGTTTCAATGCGTTACATTACAAAAATAAGCATCCATATTCTAGGGCTGGCATAACTGTTGAGGACTACTGTTCATTTTGTAGACTAATTCAACAGCTAAAGATCTTCTAAGGATCTAATTTCTGTTGCACCATCTATAAAGTTGGACATTAAAATCAGAGATTGGTCAAGAATCCTAATATTTAAAAGCAATAGTTGCAGAAGCAAATTCCTCCTGAAGTGATTATAGTATCCTGACATTTCAGCTGCTCTCACCAGAGCATTGCCAATGGTCATGGTACTTTGAAATAAGGTGTGCAGAAGTGTCCTTGACTCAGATTTTCAAACACAATTGCATTCTTTAAACACAACGGTTGTATTTCATTTTCACAGTATAGTAAGTACTTTATGGGCACTATGGTTTGAAAAGTTGTAAATGGGGAGGATCACACTTTAATTCATCTAATGTTTTCCTGTAAAAGTAATTTTCATTTTAGTCACTCCTCTACGATGCCTAAATAAAGTATTTTTTTTTTCATTTTAACAGTGAAACGTTAGCATTCCTCACCACTATCCTTTATGGAATACAAAACTGTATCTCACTTTAAATACTTAATTTATACCCGATTTCACTGGACACTGTACTATGCTTTACTTGTGGAACTCAGGTCACTCTCAAAAATATGCAATTCTTTCTCATGATCACTTAAGTGCCATATATATATATATACTGTATATATACCTATATATATATGGGATACATGATGGGCATGAGTGTGATATAGAAAATATGTTCACTCCTCTAGAGTGACCTCTGAATACTCATGAGTCGCAAAGCCACGAGTGAGGTTTCAGAGGTCATTGTACAGGACTGAACATATTTCCCATATCACACGAGTGCACATAATGTATCCTATTTGTACAATGAGGGCCTCATTGTTGCAAAAAGGTTTCTGGGGGTGTAATAAATGGCATTTATTCTAAGTCCAGTGATGTCATCAGGATTTATTTCACTGCGGTGAAAATAACTTGTTTTATCTCACTGGAATAAGTCTTACCCCCATTGTGTGTGTGTGTGTGTGTGTGTGTGTATTCTTTGCAAAAGAGGGCTCAATTTAATGCAGCAAAAGTAGGGAAATGTGGTGTTAGGGTTTCCAGCCCTAACTCACCCCCAGTAGTGTGAGGGAATTTTTATACATCCTAAAGCTATATTTGCTATTATATGCCTTGAAGCTATACTTGCTTTGAAAGCCATGCTGTAACAAAGTCATAATGAATGTAGTAGAAATTTCTGAGTTCATGCTGTTTTTTACAGGGTTATGGAATGATACTGAGGTTACTTGAGGTACATTTGTAGGAACAGAAAGCAAGATAAAACTGGGAAGAACTGGTTGTACCAGCCTGAATAACAGGCTAGGGCAAAATATAAGATAACAGCATGTTGAGGCATTGAAGGCAAGCTGGCACGTTGCTATATGGTGATGAAAACTCATTGTTTCACTCAGGTCAGATTGACCAGGCATATGTATCAAGAAGTATTGGGAAGAAATGGAATAGAACAGTGGAAAAGTACCCCATACATTGGTATCAACTTGTTTTCTGTTACATTGGTATCAACATTGATTCTGCTTTATGATTGGCTTGGACTGAAATGTTGGTACTTTTCAGAATAAAATTGCAGAATCTAACTTATAAGCTGCTGTAAATTGTAATCAGGGCGTTTCTCCTTTGCAGAATCTCCGCATGCATGTGTAAGGTTTGATCAAATAAAGCGGCGTTAAGACAAAAACCAGTGGTGTGGTTTTTGCCCGTGACACGGGAGGCGATTGCTCAGGTAATGCCACAGTGAAAATTTGAGATCCCACAGTTTTTGGCATAGTCAGCAGGATGGGCGTTCTTTGGTCCGTGTCACCTCATGGTCGGGTTGTTTCCTTGAAGAAGGACATTTTTGTGGAACCCGTCAGGACGTGGCGCCTAGGGGCCGGCGACATCATCATCACTGTAAGTACAGAATGCCTGGGAACCGAGTGTGCACTATAAAACAGGCCTAGATAATATGGGAAACAGGGAAAAAAAAATAAGCTGGGTCCAGAGTTAAGTATTATCTGGACCCGGCAAAACATGTATCTTGACAAGTTTGGCCAAACAAATTACAAGGAGCAACTACCGCCCTTTGCCCTTGTAATTTATTACTTACTACAATATATACTGTTAGAGCCAATGATAAACTCCACAGTTCAGGCTGCTTTAAGGAGAAAAAGCAGTGGCTGATTAAGTAACGTTAGATAAGCAACATTTAGAAAGAAAAATAAACTACTGTGGATGTCCCACAGTGAGATGACTGACAACGGATGATTTGAAAATCCCCCATGTTGCCTATCTGTGTAGTTTCAAGTTTTCTGCATCAATTTCAAGTTCCCTTGCCTCGTATAGAGCGAAACATTGATCCCAAACCCAAATACTGGGGACCTCTACCAGATGGATCTCAACCTAGTACTGTTAGAGATTTTTTGTTTTTAAACTACAAACCAGAGCTCTGGAAAAGACTTGGTTTGGCAGGTTACTAAAATGGCAAAAAAAAACTTTGAAAAGGTTAAAACCTTTGAAAAGGTTAATAGCTGCAACATTTGAAAATTATCATGAAAGGTCCTGCAGTCGGTTTTCTCATCGGACCAGTGTATCAGAAAAGAAGAAGAAAAATACACTTGGCACGGGTAAGTCTGAATTTTTTATTTAAAGTTGTTTTATGTCTGTCTGTTTTATTTCTGTAATACATATACTAAACAAGGTAATGCTCAGTCTTTCTCGTGCATATTTTCTAGCTTATATCTGTGTTCTGTAATTATGTTCTGTTGTCAAGGTGCGAGATAGGATTGACTGCCTTGATTGTACAACATGTTACAGTAAAAAAAAAGAAAAGATGCTTCTTTGCCTCATAATGACTGTTTTAATTGGTTTTATTTTAATAGGAACATTTGTGCTGCCTAAATAGGGTCAGTGAAGAACTTTTGTATGTAGCTGTTGGTTGGAGTGAATAGTGTTGATGGTGAAAGTTATGACATCATAGATTGCAATGTGCAGAAAGATTTGTAGTTTGCAAGCAATGTGCCAAGCCACTGCTAGGTGAAAATGTAATGTGTTAATAGCTATGAATGGCTTTATCATACTTCTAGTTAAAACCAGAAACTTTTTGCAAAATGTCAGAGTGCCATATTTTGGCTATGCGCCAAAAGGTGTGACCATGTTATACTAGATGTGTCCACTTACAGATGGTATGTTGTGCTGTATTTCAAAGGTGTTGAAAGGTGTTTAAAAAAGTGTTTTGTTCTGGAAAGATTTGGCATGGAGATATGTATAAATTTGTTGGTTTAAAAGAAAAAAAAAATTGTCAGTGTTACAAGACGGGGGAGGCAGCACATATATCTAAAACACGTACAGTTTTCTAATGAAACTATGGGCATTACCTCAGCAAATAGGTGTCAAATAATGTCAGTCTTATTTTTCTGTTAAGTATTTCTTTTTGTGTGTGTGTACTGTCTTGTGTAGTTTTTATTGTGTGCTCTATTATTATTTAAAGATATTTTAATATAGTAGTATTCAAGGACACTACAAAAATAACTGGGTTGAAAACGACCTTGCACCACACGACCTTTTGCACGTTATTTGACCTTCTTGTGTTTCCAACATTTTATGTTACTACCAGTTCAAACTTGATGTGTATTCCATACAAAGCACAACTTTTCACAAAAATGATGTTTTCATGAAAGCACACCAAGTGGAACCATGTAATTTGACTTTATTTGCAAAACTAGTATTCTAAGTGAAGAGGAACAAACTTTTCTTCTCTTCTCACTACTTCTGACTTGCAGCCAACACAAAGCAATACTCCAAGCTGGAAGGGGAGAATTATTCATCATCTCCCATACTTTTTAATAATATTACTTTTTATATTTATACGGTACACTTTTGAAAAGGACTATTACAGCTGTTTTCGAGAGTTTATCATCTACAGTTAAAAACAATGGCTTTTGTTTTTATGTGTTACCATGGTGTAATCATTTTTTCTTTTTAAAATGCATTCTAAGAGATATGTACGTACAGTATTACCATCAATCCGGATCTTTTATAAACTCAACTGACATTTTGTCATGCTTGGATAAGGAAACACAGGGACGCTTGGCTTCTTTATCCTATGGAAATAATCTTGTTTGTTTTTTAAACTTATGTATGTTTGCTTTTTTTGTTTGTTTCTGTGTTTCTTCTCTTTCTTCTAGAGAAAAGAAGTTCCCATCTTTATAGTAAGGTATGAAACTTACTAAACTAATTGTAATATTATCTTGTTATAATTTAAAGTGTAGTAGGTGGGGATCATGTCACCATCCACAGCTAACCTTTTTTATTGCTACAGTATTCAAGCTATCTCTTCCGCAGTAGGAGCTCAGGGGGAGGGGGTAAGCTACCCTTCCTCCCTTCCAGTGTAATTACCACAAAGGTTGCAGGTACATCACTGTTCTCCCAAAGGGGTAAATAAAGAAAATGTGTATTTGCCAATAATTGTTTCTTATTTACAGGTTTAAAAAGACCCAAGTATTTTCTTAGCATAACCCAGCCCAAGCCCTTCTATTGTTTTTCTAGTGCAAACAGTTAAATCTCACACCTATTATTGGTACAAGGAGCTACTGCCTCAGCAAGTAATCAGTTATGCTGGAGGGTGAAGTTGTGTATGTATGTCCACACATATTCATTCTTTTGATTGTCTTTTCAGCTTTCTTATCCTGTTATAACAAATGTAAAACAACTTTTGTCATAGCCTTACAGCAATGAATGCATTTTTTTTTCAACCAGTAAATTCACATTACTCTAACATTTCTGGACTCTAAGCTAAGTTTACAGTCTATATGTGTTGTTTAAAATGTATTTTATGCATTATGCTCAATACTGAAATTGTTCTATTACAAACATGCTAATGTTTCACGTTTATGTTATAATGTTTTGATATACATCTTGCTACACTGTATCATGTATGTATTCAGAAAAGTGCTCCACATGTATAATGTTTTTAATGCTCATAACCAGACCTAAGTACTGGGCCAGCATTGCTGACCCACCCTACAATATGTTCCAAAGCAAAACCAAAAGTAAAATTAATGCTCGTTTGTCTTATTACTCACAGGTACCCCTGAAGAATGAGTGCACTCTATGCAGGTTTTGTCATTTTAAATTTTAACAATTATAATATACAGAATTTAGATTGTACTCAAACCTATGCTTCAAGCCTTACCCACTCAATACTTTGGGTATTTCACTATACAGGGTAAAGAAGGTAGACCCTTTCACTTGTCACAGGTGCAATAGGCACTGTTATTAAATTGGCATAGGCAACAACATATGTATTTGTCCCACTAATTGATTGCTATGAACTATATGTTTAAGCATGTTATTGTAACATTACAAGATTTTATAACTCAGGTCTCAGTCAGGCCTGCTTGCAACGAACAGGAAATAATGTTCATCACTGTCATAACTAGCTTCTGTGATTTGAAAGCAGAGGTGTAATCATAACATTGTCATGATTTACAGATGGTCAAATGGTATAATTGAACCTCGCCTGCACCCCAGGTGTGTGGTTGATGTCCCATTTTTATTTTTGTCTTTTCTAATTGCCAGAATTTAGGTCTGTCACACCACTCTTTACAAAACAAAAGTCAATGGTTTAAAAGATTGTTATTTATGTGTTTTAATTCAGTGTCTAACATACACTTTGCAAGTTTGCAGGTTTCCACGGTGGTACACATAAGATCTCCACGTCTCAACAGCAGTAATACTTTCATCTAAGTTGCCAAGACCTTCATCTTTTTCCTTAAAAAAAGAAAACAACTGCCACAGTTTTGATGTTATCACCATCTTTGTGCCTGACTGGTTCCTTATAAGGACTATTGCATGAATCCAGTTAATATTAAATCAACTGAAGAAGGTCCAGTCAGTTCAGACTCTGCAATCAAGATTATTGTTTCTGCTTACTATAAAGTTAAGTCTGGGGTAGGGACAATCCCCTAACTTCAGCAAAAACATTTTTTCCAATTGATCTTCAAGCAAGACATCCATTTTCTTCACTGCTGCTTGTTCCAAACATGGCTGGTACTTTCTACAACCCTATTGCTCTGTTATGGACTGTGTTCTTAATGGTTTATTGTCAATTGTTACTTTTTATGGACTGTTAATCTTTATTCTGGGGTGTAATCAACTACCACAAAACAAATGCCATGCCAGTGTGTGTGTGTGGCTACTTCATTAAAAGGACTCAGTGCACCCCTGGCCAGTGTGTCTGCTAATCAGCCATCCAGCAGCCAGCAAAATGAACACTGACTTTTCTACTATGCTGGTGTTTTGTTTTTAAATTACTGTATGCATTGCCCCATATGCCTTGTGGGGTTACCACCATTCTGCAAATGACATTTCACCTGTACTGTAACTACACCAATCTGTGGTTACTTATATAAACTTATGAACTGTTAATTTCATGGACTACTATGTTTTATAAGGACTTATCTGTCAAGAGACATTATCAACAGATTCTTCAATCAAGCGTTCAAGGGTGTGCCACACCTCAACACAAGGTAGCATCTACCTTATTCACTCTCAAAGTGGATTCCATGAACTCTTTTCATCAACAAAATTGTTATGTTATATTGTGTTATATGTGGTGTCACATGTTAGCATTTTTTCACATATTTCAATTGTGGTGTTGACATCCCTCAATTCTGTATTATGTTTTACAAACTCATGATTTGTGTTCCGTCTAGTAACCACCCTGTACCAACTCCAAAACAGGATGCTTTTTATAAATGCCTTGACTATCTGTATGCTGGCAACCAGTTTTAAATCATATACCTATTCACCTAGACTAACAGTCTAAAAGTAGAAATGTTTAGTTTTTAACCTTCAGTTAATAACTAATATCTTTACATTTATGTTCAATTTTTTGTGAGATGTTCGAGTCCCTCAGGGCCTCTATCTTCGGGTGGAAATTATTAACAGTGGTCAGTGGCCAAGGTTTTAGTAATCAGTGACCAAACTTTTATCAACAATATGTAGTTGGCTAACCATAAATTGTGGAAATAGAAAGGTGTAAAATGGCTAGTGTGGATTGCTAAAGGGCTAGTAAAGGGTAAAATGGTTAGTAAATGACTAAATAGATGCCACATGTAAATTAGTATATCTAGTAGCAAAAGGCTGCAAGTGGCTAATACCACCATGTCACTTAATGTATGTGTGTTAAGACTTTAAGGGTTAATTGTAAGATTCTATACAATGAAGAAAATAGCTGAAAGCATAAGATGAGGGCTGTGTCGGATATGCAAACAGCTGTGTTTAGCCTTGACTGTTAAAAGTTTTCATCATATAATTCTCTTGTGTTAAAACAAAATATGTTTAACAGAAAACTGATAAAAATAATGAGATACCTCATTTGGTTGCTGGTACAAGGTTACTTTGACATTTGTAGTAAGCTAGTCACTTCTCTCATATGCTTTCTAGCTCCCAAAGCAAAAGTTATTTGTGATAAATATACTATTCTGTCACCATTTGTTTCCCTCCAAGGATGAGAATAACTCCTCTGTCTTAAAAATGTCAGGTACATCTAGTAACAAGAAATTTGATTACGGGATGTCTCAGAAATGTGTTACTAACATGTATAAAAAACTTTAATTATGAAAATGTATTAATGTACAGGTGTCCAGGCTATGCTGTCATAGTTTCTTGGAATTCCAGCCTTGCATTTTTTCTAAGCTTGCTACACATAAATATGGGACCCATGGTCATGGCACAAAGTGTATTTGGTGACTGGGGTGCTACTCTTCTCCATTGGGTGACAGTACTTGTAAGTGGTCATATTGGCACTCCTGGCTACTGACTGTCCTAATCAAACTTCTCCCCGATGCCTGTACAACTAATGGTGTCATGGGATGCCACCCACCTGCCCCTGCTACAACCTGAACAAGGACCCATTAAACTGGAGGGGTGTTTCCATTACAAAGCAGGCCAGATTGTGACCAAAATATAAAGTGAGAAAAAGTAAAAAGGTCAGTTGATACATAGTATCAAAAGGGGGGAGAGTGTGAGGGAATTTTTATATATCCTAAAGCTATATTTGCTATTATATGCCTTGAAGCTATGCTTGCTTTGAAAGCCATGCTGTAACAAAGTCATAATGAATGTAGTAGAAATTTCTGAGTTCATGCTGTTTTTTACAGGGTTATAGAATGATACTGAGGTTACTTGAGGTACATTTGTAGGAACAGAAAGCAAGATAAAACTGGGAAGAACTGGTTGTACCAGCCTGAATAACAGGCTAGGGCAAAATATAAGATAACAGCATGTTGAGGCATTGAAGGCAAGCTGCATTGTTATGGTGTGGTGAAACTCATTGTTTCACTCAGGTCAGATTGACCCAGGCATATGTATCAAGAAGTATTGGGAAAGAAATGGAATAAGCAGTGGAAAAGTACCCATACATTGGTATCAACTTGTTTTTCTGTTACATTGGTATCAACTTGTTATTCTGCTTTATGATTGGCTTGACTGAAATGTTGGTATTTTTCAAGATAAGAAGTGCAGAATCTAGCTTTTAAAAAGCTGCTGTAAATTGTAATCAGGGAGCTTTCTCCTTTGCAGAATCTCCCGCATGCATGTGTAAGGTTTGATCAAATAAAGCGATGTTAAGACAAAACCCAGTGGTGTGGTTTTTGCCCCGTGACGATGGGAGCGGTTGCTCAGGTAATACTTACAGTGAGAGAATTTGCGATCACAGTAGCAAAAGGGAAAAAAATATTAGGGTTTTGGGTCTCTGGAGTCTTGGTGAATCAGTGGTGGGGTCTTCCTTGGGGTTGTCGACCCTAATCCTAATCTGTCCCCTCCAGCTTGTTGCCTCCAATACAAAGTATGAGGTATAGCACCAAGCCTGTGCCACATAGTGATACACTCCAATGGTAGAGAAGACATCTCGCCACATGTTGCCAACAAAATCTGTTGTAAGTTTATTTATACAGGGCTCTACAGGCCCATGGTGAAGAAAAGAGATCACATCTAACCTTTTTTCTTAGGGGAGGAGGAGAGCATTAGGGCTAACAACCTTGAGGAGGACCCCACCACTGATTTGCCAAGACTCAGGAGACTCAAAACTCTAATTTGTTTTATGTGTTGCTGTTTGTAGAGTGAGGGTGGGGAGTTAAGGGTGGAAACCATACCATATTTCCCTACTTTTGTTACATTAAGTTTAACTCTAACTGATGCTTTAATGCAGTTTTTTACAATGAACTTCTTTGTAAGATAATGGAATCGTATCCTTTGGGACTTGTGTGAACAGATGCAGATGAGCAGAGCCCTCTGGGCCCTGCACCAAGGCAAGACTCCATCCACATTAAGAAGTGCAGAGCTGTGGTGGCCTTGCACTTCCATGCAGTGACAGATGTTAAAAATTACCAAAATGTTATGAATGTGCATAACAAAATGTCAATGCACCGTCATAACTTTGTTGTTTTTTAATATTTTGACCCCAAATGTCAACATAGCCTTTCTCATGAACCTTCCTCTGAACCCATTAGCTGAAAATGTTCAAATCCCTCCAAAACATCATTTCATGCCACAAAATTATCTACACACATGTTGGAATTGAGGGCATACAAACACAAGTTAAGATTTAACTAGGACGAATGCAAAGTGATGCCTTGGTTATAACAACAAATGTGCCAAGTAATAGTTTAAATGGCAAGGAACAGGCATCAGCCACTAGGAAAAGAGATCCTGGTATCACTATAACTAACAATCTGTGATTTGAGAACCATACAAGAGATGTATTCAAAAAAGGAAATAAAATATTGGAATGTATCCTCAGGAACATTAAAAGTAGGGATCCCAAAGTCATAGTGCCACTGTATTTATCTTCAGTTAGATCCCACCTGGAATACTGTATGCCCTTCTGTGCACCACAAATCAAGGGTAGCATTAAGCTACTAGATGGTGTACAAAGAAGGGCCACTGAAAAATAAGAAACCTGAGCAAAAGATCTTATGAGGAGAGGTTAAGGGAGTTGGGCATGTACTTCTTGGAGTGCAAGTGAACAATGGGAGACTTATGTCTAGTATATGGAGCATTCAAAGATGAAGAATTGGTTTGCTGGCCAAGGCACTTAGCTTCACCTGAGCTCTTTCCTTCTAAGACTGCTTGAAAGGCAGAGTAGAGAAACTTACCAGAGCAAGGGAAAAGGATTAAGACTTATTTTGGCCAAACAGATTTACTGTGTGGTGTTGTTTTTATTATTTACTCACAGGGATTGCTACTGTTTGTTGCTAACATTTCATTGCTTTATTTTTCTCTGATTCAAATTGTTGTTGCTGGTATACCTTCTTCTGCATTATTACAAGGTGTGCCTACAGGTGTGTGCTAACAGATTACTGCTGTAATTGTCTGATTCAAATTGTCTGTTGCAAGGTATATCTTCTGTTGCTGCTTTATTTTTCTCTGTAGCAAGGTGTTTCTTACAGGGTATATCTTCTCTGAAATTACTGTATTACAGGTGGAGCTTACATTTTTGTGACTTTTATCATTGGGCTAAGCAAAATTACTGTTTGACACTGTTTTATTTTATTCTTGTTTTTTTTTTTGTTTGTTGAAAAGGTTTGTTGTCTCAGAGGTATTTCAGTCTCCTTCTCACATTGAAGGAGCTAATTGCTTTCCTCCCACAGCTCTTCCAAAGGATTAGGTGTGTATGTGGGGTGGAGCTGGCAAACTGTCAGTAATTTCCAACAGAAAGAAGGGTTAAAAAGTCAGGTTAGTTGATATCTTGTAGGTAGAAGACTTGGTTTGCTGGCTAAGGCACCTAGCTTCACCTGAGCTCTTTCCTTCTAAGACTGCTTGAAAGGCAGAGTAGAGAAACTTACCAGAGCAAGGGAAAAGGATTAAGACTTATTTTGGCTAAACAGATTTACTGTGTGGTGTTGTTTTTATTTTTTACTCACAGGGATTGCTACTGTTTGTTGCTAACATTTCATTGCTTTATTTTTCTCTGATTCAAATTGTTGTTGCTGGTATACCTTCTTCTGCATTATTACAAGGTGTGCCTACAGGTGTGTGCTAACAGATTACTGCTGTAATCTTCTGATTCAAATTGTCTGTTGCAAGGTATATCTTCTGTTACTGCTTTATTTTTCTCTGTAGCAAAGTGTTTCTTACAGGGTATATCTTCTCTAAAATCATTACAGGTGGTGCTTTACAGGTTTTACAGTTTTATCTAACATTAGGATAAGCTTTCAGGGTTACTGCATTTGTTGTTGACTGATTGTTTCTGCTCTTACCTCCTTGTTCTTTCATCCGTGGTTCTTCTTTTTCGGCAGGGGTAGGGCCCAGCCACCCACCCCATCCCCAACCACCCCACACTACACTCCTTTTATAGGGTACCACAGTTGTGACATTTCCTGTGGCAGAGCAGGAAGGGGTGGATCAGTGGGGCCTCCACAAGGTGAGCTCTATTTATTGGCACTAGTTATTTAACTTGTTATAACAAGTTAAACAAAACACAATCAAACCATTACTTGCATTTTTTCTTTTTTTTCCTTCTAATTACTCTGACTAGGTTATAAACCCAGCAACTTATCTGGAATGGATATCATTAACTGCAGGTACTGTGGAACAATTTTCAGAAGGACAGTCTTGCAGGATTTAGGACACTGTCCTACATGCTGGGCCTTTGGAGATCTTAGGGCTCAGCTCCGGGCAGCATGGGCAGAGATTGCACCTCAAATTTCATATTCAAGAGGAAATACATTATAAGAACCACCCACCATTTCCCCAGCATCCAACAGAAACCTCGACTCACAGAGGGTAGTTGGTCCAGGAGGTTGGCAGGTGGTTGGAGGGGCAAATCAGGTGCCCCATCACTCTCTGTTCTCCAACATATTACCTCCAAAAACCATATAAACACTACAAACAGGTATCTGCCTCTATCTCTGAAATCAAACAAAGAGGCAGAAGACACTGCAGAGCAGGACACTTCAGCACAGGAGCTAGCACAACAAAACTCACCCAAATCAGGAACCAAAACAAAAAAGCAAAAAGGAAATCCAAAAAACTTCTGATCATAGGAGACTTCATGATTCAGGGAGTTGATACCCATCTCCAGCCAGGGGTAATGGTCAGATGTCTCCCAGGTACATCAGCATGGAGAGACACTGACCGCATTACTAAAATTGTTCACAAAGCAGGAGAAAACATTGATGTCCTAGTACACATAGGGACTAATGATCTCACCAGCCAGTCAGTTGTGGAGACCAAGGAACACCTGACCAGCCTGGGTGACAAACTATCATCTATTTCGTCCAGCATCTCCTTCTCTGAGATCCTGCCAGTCTGGGAGAGGGGAGCAGATGGACGGAAGGTCAGAGAAGGGGAGATAGGGGAGCTAAACATGTGCCTCAAGGGCTGGTGCCAGGAAAAAGGACTCAGATTTGTAGGGAACTGGCAACAGTTCTGGGAGTGAAAGTTCTTTAAATTTGATGGACTGCATCTGACTAAGGAGGGAGTCAGTGCATTGGGGCAGAAGTTTGATGTCTTTGCAGAATATTTAAACTAGCAAATGGGGAGAGGGGTGCAGCACCCCATACGTCGAATGGGAAGAACACCCTTCCCCCCACAGCTAGTGGTTAAACAGGGATTCAACATGTTTGTGGTTCATTTGCATCACCAGGTAAGAAAAAAGGTTTGTCTCCCCATAAGACACACGGGGTAATGCCAAACCTCACCCAACAACTAACACACCAAAATCTGGCCAATGGAAAATCATGTACACAAATGCTCACAGCCTGGGAAATAAGATCCCAGACCTGCAGGCAATAATGTCAGAGGCTAAACTGGACATAGTAGCAATTAGTGAGACGTGGTTTACCAGTAACCACATCTGGAGACTTCAGTACCTGCCATATATTGTTCAGAAGAGGCCGAGGTGCAAAAGGGGGAGGAGGGTCTGTATGTCAATGAAAATATCAAAGCTACAGAAATTCAGAATACACATAAGGAGCCAGATGAACTGTGGGTCACCCTGGAAACAGGAAATGGGACAGCCATAAGAACTGGGGTTGTCTACAGGCCCCCAGACCAGGGGGAGGACATAGGCACATTACTGTTAGAAGATATACAAAACATGACAGCTAAAGGGGAGGTTCTGATAATGGGAGACTTCAACATGCCGGATACAGATTGGTCAATACCAGCAGGAACATCTGCCAGAACTAGACACATAGTGGATTCTCTGTGCAGTAGGGCCTCAAACAACTGGTACAGCAATCCACAAGAGACAGGGCTATCCTAGATCTAGTACTGACTAACAAGGAAGGGATCACAGATCTCCAGGTAGAAGGTCACCTGGGGCCCAGTGACCATCACATGGTATGGTTCAATTTGGCTACTACATCTAAATCATCCCATTCTCAAGGCAAAAATATGGGACTTCAGAGGAGCTGACTTTGATAAGATGGCCAACAGAGTTAAGCTAGCCCTGGCAAAAAGAAACACAGGTGAGGGGTGCTAGGCAAAGTGGGCAAGCATAAAGGATGCAATACTTGAAGCAACATCCCATTGTGTTAGACAGAAAAGGAAGTGCAAAAGAAGAAGGAAACCACTTGGTTCTCAAATACAGTAGCAGAAAAGGTCAGAGCCAAAAGGCTGGCCTTCAGGAAATATAAAGGAACACAGCGGGATGAAGATAGGAGGCATACCAAACTGCCCTAAGGGAAGCAGGAAAGGCAGTAAGGCAGGCAAAGTCCCAAACTGAGGAAACACTAGCATGAACAGTAAAAGAAGGTGACAAGACTTTCTATAGATACATTAGTGAAAGGAGAAAGGTCCAGAGGGGTATTGCTAGCTTAATGGAGAAAAGGGAGCATGTGAGGAGGAGGACCCTGTAAAGGCATCTATCCTAAATAGATACTTTGCTCAGTATTTACTGAAGAGAAGGTAGGCAGGCCACAGCTCAACATCATGGACACAGGGGAGGGAGGTGACCACTCCCTCACAAAAAGAAAGGGTCCTACAAGAGCTTGCTAAGCTCAGGGTGGATAAGGCAATGGGACCTGATGGCATACATCCCAGGGTACTTAAGGAGCTAAAGGTAGAACTAGCAGAGCCATTAGCAGAACTGTTTAGTGAGTATCTGGGCACAGGAGAGGTCCCAGAAGACTGGAGAAGGGCTCATGTGATCCCGCTCCACAAGAGTGGTAGCAGGGAGGAGGCGGGAAACTACAGACCAGTCAGTCTTACCTCAGTAGTGGGCAAGATTATGGAGGCACTCATAAGGAAAGGATAGTGCGACACCTGGAATCCTATGGGCACAGATCCAAGACAGCATGGGTTTACAAAAGGAAGGTCCTGTCAAACTAATCTCATAGATTTCTTTGATTGGGTAACCAGAGTGGTGGACCAAGGGGGAGCAGTTGATGCCACCTACCTTGACTTCAGCAAAGCTTTTGACACTGTTCCACATAGAAGATTGATAAATAAGCAGGGTAGGCTTGGGGTGGGTCAGAAGTTGGTCAACTGGGTGGCAAACTGGTTGACGGGCAGAAAACAGAGAGTGGTAGTAAATGGTATACAGTCAGAAGAGATGCAAGTCACAAGTGGAGTACCTCAGGGATCAGTCTTAGGGCCAGTCCTCTTCAACATCTTCATTAGTGACCTTGCAGATGGACTAGAGGGTAAGGCTTGTCTGTTTGCAGATGACACCAAGATCTGCAACAGAGTAGATGATCCAGATGGGGTGGGCAGAATGAGAAGAGATCTGGATAAACTAGCAAAATGGTCAGAAGAGTGGCAACTGGGATTTAATGCAAAGAAGTGCAAAATCATGCACATAGGGAAGAGAAACCCTGAAGCCACCTATAGGCTGGGAGGGGAGTTGCCAGCAGTCACAAAGGAAGAAAGAGACTTGGGCATCATCATCACTGATGACCTGAAATCATCCAAGCAGACCTCTAATGCAGTACGTAAGGCTAGGGGGGTGTTAGGGTGTATTAGTAGGGGTATCACAAGTCATAAGAGGGAGGTAACAATCCCTCTTTACAAGACACTGGTTAGGCCCCATCTGGAGTACTTCGTGCAGTACTGGAGGCCACACCTTCACAAGGACATTAACCAAATTGAGGCAGTCCAGAGAAGGGCAACCAAAATGGTGCAGGGACTGCATCAGAAGACATATGAGGACAGATTAACAGAGCTCAATGTATACCCTTGAGCAAGAGGGAGAGAGGTGATATAATCGAGGCATTCAAACACCTTAAGGGAATTAACAAGGTGAAAGAGTTTAACATGTTTGAATATAAGAAAATAGCAGGACAAGAGAACACAACATGAGATTAGAGGGGGGCAGATTAAGGGGGAATGTGAGAAATTCTTTTTCACAGAAAGGGTGGTGGATGCATGGAATGGCTTACCACAAGAAGTGGTGGCTATGAATACAGTGCAGGGCTTCAAACAGGCATGGAATAGGCATAAGGGAGCAATACAAATGACTATGAATAGACAGGCCACTGACAGAGCAAAGGCCGATGGCACATTTATAAGGTAGAAAAAGAAATGGGCAGACTGGATGGGCCTTGCGGTCCTTATCTGCCGTCAACTTCTATGTTTCTATGTAAGAATTGTAGGAGTGTGTTGAGTTGAATGGAAGCAAATAAAATCCTAAGATCTCATAGCCGACAGCTTAAGGGAGAGACATTCAGAACAAATAGACGAGGGAGGCGAATTAACTAGAGGGGTAGTATCAATGTGGAATTCTTTACCTGAAACAATTGTGAGAAGTAATACTATGGAGGTTTTAAAAAACTTAATGGATACTCATATGGGTAGTCTATGTAGAAAGTATCACCACTGATATGTGGCAAGATCCTTTGGCTTGTGCCGACCAACTCAATATTCCTCTATGAAACCTATGAAGTGCAAAAACATTTTGCCCAGGATTTGAAAAATGACAGCTGTCATGTTCATGAGATGGTGTGAAAAAATAGCTATGTTGAAAATTTGGGGTAAAAATATTGACCATTACCGAAGTTATGAGCGTACATTGAAAAATTTCAACATACGCTCATAAAGCAAATCTAAAAGTAGACAAGGCAATGGTGCCAGACGGTGCATCCAAGGATATTGAGGGTGCTCAGAGAGGTTCTGGCTTTCACCTCGGACAGCATTGTTCAACCACTCACTCACTAGAGATGGGAGAGTTTCCAGAAGACTGGAGGAGGGCAGATGTAGTCCCACTTCACAAAAGTGGTAGCATATAGGAGGCTGGCAATTACAAGCCAGTCAGCCTGACTTCAGTGGTGAGAAATTAATGAAATCACTACTGAAGGAAAGGACTGCAAAATATCTTGAATCCATTGGCTTACACAACCTGAGATAGCAGGGATTCCCTGGGGAGGTCATGTCAAACAAATTGACAGATTTCTTTGAGTGGGTGACCAAGGAATGAAATCAGAGCAAAGTAGTGGATGTGGCCTACCTAGATTTCAGTAAGGCCTTCAACACCATTCCATATAGGAGACTCATAAACAGGCTGGACATCCTAGGAGTGGTCCAAAGGTGTAAACTAGGTAAGGAAATTGTTTAGAGGACAGGAGATATAGGGTAGCAGTAAACAGAATTCTCTCTGAGGAAGGGAGGGTGACTAGCAGGGTGCCACAAGGATCAGTACTATGACTCGTTTTCCCATCCTCTGAGGTTGGACCCCAGAATATGTGGTATTCCAAATGTAGCCTACACAGAGACAACATTACCTTCCTTTTTTGTGTTATCAATATTTCTCCAGTACATGGCATCCTATTTCTTGCTATAAACCTTGTTGCACCACTTGATTGTTTTATGACGCTGATGATAAACCAAGGTTTCATTCTCACCTGTGTACTGAGCCTCATCCTTCGGATCGGGACCCTTCTTGGGGTTCTTGTTTCAGGGATCATTTTGCACTTTTGGCATTGAATTCGGCTCAAAAAGAAATGATGGTTCATCCACCAGCAGATTCTATCACAGTGTCCCTTGCTATTTCATGTTTTCAGCAAGGTCACTACATTTCTACATCCCATATGTCTTTGCCAATTACCTGGCTTGTTGAGGAAAGTGGTCCTATTTAAAAAAAATATATTCAAAAGATTTGTTTGATATTTAAAGGACACTGTCAACACCTCTGGTTCAAAGTGTCCTTAGTTTAAAACATTTTTATGATTGCCAACATTCTGAAAAGATTGTTGATGTAGCTAGTTTAATTCTGACTCATATTTTTTTTAAAAAAGTGAAAAAATAGTACCCATAATACTGGTGTTGCCACACACAGTTTGTTTACATTTGATTAGCCCCGGCGCATCTTTCCTGGATTTGGGAAACCTCCAACACAGTCTAGCTCCTCATGATGCAGTGGGAGGTTAGGAGGCTACTGCTCTAATGTTCCAAGTATGCCTTCAGTCAGATCCAGAGTGTAAGAAGCTGTTCTAAATGCACATTAGCATGCATTTCAGTTGTACTAAACAAGGAGATGACAAAAATAAATTGCCACATCAATGAATGTTATAGAAGTAAGTAATCATCAAATGTAGGTTTTTTCAGAAATAATATGATGTAAACAGGTATCCCGTGATGATGGCTACGGTGATGGGGTACCTGCTGAAAGGGTGACCTGCACGTACCTGTGATGGGTGATTGGTTGTGGCAACTGATGGTGGGGTGGGTGCAATACACTGATGTGCCCTGTCTATGTGCATGGGAGGGGAAGAGCACGCCGGCGTGGGCTGAGAGGGATGAGGGGTAGGTCTGGTGCTGCTGAGCTGCATCGTGGCATCAGGGGGAGTTACGGCTGCGGTGGGTATGGTGCCGGGTTCGGTCTGCTGGGTGCTTTTGTTGCTGGTCCAAGATTTTTACCCAAGTTACCCCGGAGTTAGAATCTTTATAGGCAGGGCAAGCTCCAGTGCAGTGTTGTTGTGGGCTGGGGGTCCATCGCCAAAAAGTTCGGCATGTGACTTCACCACATCGCCATTATCACATAAAACCAATAACGGTTGACAGTCCTTTTAATCTGTCATCCAACTTTCTATTCACAGTATTACAAACTTTGCACCATTACTGTAACATCATTGATGTTTACCAGTTTTAATGATTTAAAATGATACCTACGATTAGGCATGATTGTGTTAATGATGTCTGGCAGGCAGGAGAGCTCAGCTAATTGGGTCGTTCAGTAGGATTCAAAACTCACCGGTTTCACTACCTAGCTTCAACACAGCACCTGATGGGAGTGACTTCCATCCTAAAGTGGGTAAATACAATTGTTCTCAAGTAATGCATGAGATCCTCTTTAACCAGTGACTCCATCAGTTTTCCTATAACAGAGGTAGACTGATAGTCTGTAGTTCCTGCTTGTTCCTATCTCCATGCAGTGGAACTATATGCTGAGTCTCTCTCTCTTCTCTCTTCTCTTCTCTCTTCTCTTCTCTTCCTCTCTCTCTCTCTCTCTTTCTTTTTTCTGTGTTCACTGCCTCACTGCACATCATGACCTGGGGTCACCTGTTCCTCTCTAGGACCAGCACAGAATTATATTGTGACCCCCTTTTTCCAAGTGGCATTATATGTTTTTAGGGTTTTCTGCAGTGGGTGCTGCATTTTTCATTTCACACAGGTTATTGACTTATCTTCCATGCCTGTAATGTGTGTGTGGGTTACCTGTAGCCAAAAAGGCCATCACTCCTTCAAGGCTGCTAGGCAAGTGCCCCAAAAGCCCTGCTTGGTCCACTTCGATTATATTGGGTCCCAGCTTCAAGTGCCAAATGTATTTGGGATCTCCAGTCTCATAAGTCTGCTAGCTTTATGTATTTGTCCCAATTATCTCAGGCTCCAAAGATGTGATGGTGTATGGGGGAAATACTACAAGTCCCATGGCTGAGAGGACCTGGGGTGGTGGTGGATGTTTATTTGAACAACCTGAGACTAGGAGGGCAGCAGCCAGCCAACATGCTGTGGATACGGCTAGGGGGCCACCTCCAGAAGGAGGAAGGATACTTCTGTATAATCGCTTGGTGAGGTGCCTGGAGTACTGGGTGCAGTTTTGGAGGCTGCACTTAAAGAGGATATTAACCCCTGAGAGGGTCCAGAGGAGGGCAACCAAATGATTTGGGGGGGGATGGGACCTATAGGAGAGGCTCAAGTTTAAATATGTACACTTTGAAGAGACAAGGGACTGGGACATGATAGAGGTCTTTACATGAAGAGGGTGGCTAGGGGGAACAGGAGGGTGCTTGAAGGAAGGAGGAGGGGCCACTAGGGGCATTGGTGAACTGGAGGAAGATTCGGGAGAAAGGAGGTGGTGCTTCACTGAGGGTGGTAGAGTATGGATGCACTACCAGGGGCTGTGAGCAGAGACAGTGAGGTTCAAGAGGTGGGACAGGTACAGGAAGGGTTCAGGGCCAAATCCAATGCAGCAAGAATATCTGGAATCAGAAAGGAGAAGGAGAAGGTGAGGGGATAGCAAGGTCAGCACCAGGGTGGGGGTTGATCAAACGAGCAGACATATCATTAGCCTATTCTGCTGGCATTTTAGTATGTTAGTATGTAGTATGTATTTGACTCCTCCATAGTTCCTCCAATGAAGGTTGAGAAGTCCTTGAAGTGGTGGTTGCCATCACCAGCCACTGCAAACCCTCCTCTGAAGTCGACTGGTCACCTGAACTGAATAAGTGTTGTCCGTTGGCACGGCTCGGGGCCCTAGCTTCACCACCAGCCCATAAACCCTCCTCTGAAGCTGGATTGTCACCTGAACTGATAAGCTATGTGCTCCTGTGCACGTGTCGGGGGCCCCGACCACCACCAGCCGTCGAACCCTCCTCTGAAGGCAGGTAAGGAGTTCAACTAGGCTGGAAGTAGGGATTCGCCGCTATTGGACAAAGTGCCTGAAGTGCCGCCCATTGGTTTCGTTACAGCAACTGTCCTCCATTGGTTATTGTTGAGAGGTGTTTTGTTGGCCTGGCGCCTTCACTCTGTACTGCTCTCATGAATTTTCGCCTGACACTTTGCCTCCCTTTTATTTTTCCTTTTTCTTACTTTTCTCTCCCGCCACTGCCTAGAACTATTACAATGTTAAGCGCTGTTTAGACTGCCTGTTACCAATGTTTATGCATAAGCTCAGTTAATCTCTACTGTTGTTAATGTTCCATTGTGCACTGTAGCCATTACTGAATCTACTGGGCAGTTCTGGCTCATTTTATATGGTAGTCCTAAACGTCATGAAAGCCCTTGTGCTAAGGTTATATTCAGGTCTGCAAGCTAGCACTAAATCTGTTTAGGAGCACTTTTAAAGAATGTTATGTTACTGCAAAGCCTGTCTGCATGGTAACACTGAATTCAGCTTTGGAGAACTGTAATGTTTTATTTTACTAGTCTAAGCTCATGTTAAGTTTCTACCCAGATCCAAAAGCTAATGAAATTACTAATGAACTTGCCCCACTCTACCCCGCCTGTACCTGCTGTACTTACTCCCATTCTAACCCTGTCTTTGCTCCTGTTTGCGCTCTCAGCTCTGCCACCCAAGCTCTATCCCTTTCTGCCTCATCCTGCTCCCTGGCTCCAGAGTGCTCTACCTAGGCCCTGCACTCGAGAAATAACTGGTCTGCCTCGCAAGAGATTTTTTCAGGCAGAACTAGGATTGCAGCCAGATTGACTAACTTCACAATTGTTGCCTCTCTACTCTAAAATAAAAAGCCTGTTGCAAGGAGTTTTCTACTCCCACCCCTCCCAGACTTACCACTGCGGCCTCACTAAGCTCCCATCCCTCTACCCCTCTCCCTCTCACCTCACCTCCCCCACACTCGCCTTTTTTCTCTTCTCTCTCAGGGCTGCTCAGCCTGCCTGCCGAATGGCGCCTGCCCTTACTTGTGGCCATTAATTAGTCATCTCTCCCAAAGCTAACTACCCCCACCCCCACCGCCTTTCTGTTTTGAATACCTTCTGTTCTTATTCAAAATTTCTCCTTTTGTCTATCTCACTAACCTCTGCCTTACACTCTGTGGCTGCCTCACTCTCTTGCCCACCCGGCCATAAACAAATCAAAGTCTAGAGCGTCACAAATCCTTTGTCTGACTTGCTTGTGGAAATCTGTTTTAAACACACTTACCTGTATCTCTCTCCTTCTACCTTAGACTGGTCGCCTGAACTGAATAAGCCATGTGCCCATTGGCATGGCTCGGGGCCCCCCCGACGCCACCACCAGCCGCCGCAAACCCTCCTCTGAAGCCGGATAAGGAGTTCAACTAGGCCGGGAAGTAGGGACTTGGCCGCTATTGGACAAAGCGCCTGAAGGCGCTCGCCCATTGGCCCCAGTTACAGCAACTGTCTTCCCATTGGTTACTGCTGAGAGTGTGCTGTGCTCGCACCCATTCACTTGCACTGCTCTCAGCCGATTCTTACGCCCCCCACCCCGACCTTTATTAAATAGGCACTTTCGCTCTGCCCAGGTGAAAAGACCCACCCCCAAGCAGGAGCCTCCCACGTGTTCCCAAGCATACTCCTCTCTCCTCCCCTGCTCTGATACACTCTCTCCCTAACCCTTAAGCTACTATTTGCCTTTTTGTTTTTCCTTGTTCGTTCTTCTTTTTCCTTTTCCTTTCCACCTTCTGCTTCCTCAATCTCCATACTGTCTTGTTGTTCTCCCAACCCCTGCCACTAAAACCCTCCCAGTATTTTCTGAACTCACTATAGTGCTTGATGCCCACCTAAGCCCACTAAAATCCTTACCTACCACCCTCCTATGCTCCTTGCCCCCATCTCGTCACCCCCGACTGCTTACCCCACACCATTTCTCTGCTCTCTCCTCCAACTCAATGGCCTGTCTGCCTCTCTAAAAATAATGCCTTGGCTTAGTCTCCACCACCTGTTCCTGCTCACCCTCACCCTCCTTTTCCCATTATGCCAACCCCCCCCTCCGCCTACCCAACCCCTCCACCTACTCTCACCATTCTATACGACTACCCGCAACATGGTACCATGGCAAGTACTCTGGAATTCTTAATCAAACATCACCCAATTAATACCTGGGTACAAAATGCAATATTTCCTACTTGGAAACTGTCAAATCATTATAACTCACTAACGATCACCCTTAACTGGAACTGCAGAAGAAAATCCAATCATCTAATAAAGTACAAGCAGAAACTCACTCCAACCTATTATGAACTATGAAAGGCATCACTGAAACTCCTGCTCCTCCTACTTCTAATGTCTGGTGGGATACACCCAAACCCTGGCCCTGTCCCATTCAAGCCTACAAAAACAGTGAAAGCTGGTAGTGGTCTCTCCATTATCACCCTAAATATCTGCAGCCTCCTTCCCAAACTGGCATCTCTTCAAACTCTCTGGGCAAAAAACCCGATATACTAGCCATTGTGGAAACCTGGCTGTCTCCCAGCACCCGGATCATGCAGTCTCGCTTGAAGGCTACAATCTTTTCAGACTCGACTGGACAAGCAAGAAAGGTGGGGCTGTGCCATCTACATAAGGACAACCTCTCCTGTCAACGTGGCAGCTTCACCCCCACAAATACTCAGGTGCAACTCCTCCCTATCAAATTGCTCCTCGTGCACAAAACAAAGTTCTCACGGTGGCCACAGTCTATATCCTCCAAAAGACCACCGTACTCAGTATCAAATCAGTACTTGATTTTGTTAGCCTGCAGCCCACTGAAAATGAGCTCCTCCTCCTCAGGGACTTCAATATAAACTGGCTCGCCTCTGACACTGGCTCCTACAAAGATGATATCCTAGCAGCAAACCTGACGCAGATGGTAACCTCCCCCCACCTAGAAAAATTACAAAACTGGTACAAGCACCCTTATTGACTGGGTTCTCACAAATCACCCTGACCGGATAAAAAACATTAAAGTTCTCCCTGACTCTCTCAGTGACCACTCCCCAGTGTCCTGTACCTGGTCTAATAAATTTCTCAAGCTGCCCCCCAAAGTTATATCAAGCAGAGTATTGCCTCATGGGAATCTTATCAAATTAAAGACCTATCTCCTGCAACAGGACTGGATGCCAATTTTTGAAACGACTGATGTTAATACTGCACTAGAATACTTCATCACAACCTTCAATACTGCATGTGACTTGTACGCCCCAGTAAAAAAAACGTAAAATCAAAGCGCTATCAAATCCATGGATTACTGCCAAACTACTTGCCGAGCTCAAGGCTCAGGACCACCTCTGGGCCATTGCCAGAGACACAGGCTCACCGCATGATACCCTAAAATACAAGCAGGCACGTAACAGATGCACTTCACAAATTAGGCAAATGAAGAGCGCCTATTTCAAAAACGCCCATGAAATCCACCGGGGGTGACGGAAGAGCTTTTTGGGACAACATCTGAAACATAATGGGTAAGCAATCAAAATCGTCACCCACCATTATGAAAGTTGATGGATCCACTACTCTTGACCCAAAGACTATTGCAGATGCTCTTAATAAGACGTTCACAGACCTTAGTGGGGTCCTGCACCCAGATTTCTTCTCGGACTTACCTGCGCCTAACCTAGTATCACAAAACACCCCTTGTGACAAACCACAATTTTATTTCAAGAAAATCAAAGTGCATGAAGCCCACAAGTACATAAGAAAGGCCTGCTCCAAATCCAGAACAAGTAGTGACACCCTAGATCTAAAAATCTTGTCTCTCACCCTGGACGAAGTAATTCACCCCCTTGCCAAAATTCTTAATCTGTTCCTTTGCCAAAGTCAATTTCCCAACAAATGGAAGTCTGCCATAGTTACGAGTGCACAAGAGGGACAAAACCTCAACAGGAAACTATTGACCGATATCAATACTCCTTCCCCTCTCCAAAGCACTTGAACGTATAGTGGCAGATCAACTCTCTGATTACCTGGACAAGTACAATCTACTCTGTAATCAACAGCACGGCTTTAGGAAAGGACATAGTACTACAACAGCCTTACTTGACTTCTATGGAGAAGTCCACTCAGCCCTGGACAAAGGGTGCCAAACCGGTGCGGTCTTTATTGATCTCACTAAAGCTTTCAACACAGTCCATCATGGCCTACTTACCTCCTTACTTACCTGCCAAGGCCTGGCCGAAGGTCCTAGTGCTTGGGTAAAAAGTTACCTGTCTAATCATTCACAGGCTGTAAAAATCTCTAATAAACTCTCTGACTTCAAACCAGTCCTCTCGGGTGTACCGCAGGGATCAATTCTTGGCCCGCTCCTCTTTAGCCTGTTCCTTAACTCCCTCCCAGATTTCTGCCCAGAGAAAATAATCTTATACGCTGATGATGCTGTAATTCTCTCTTCCTACAAGGATCCAAACTCCCTACGCAAAAGCCTGCAAATTGCCTTCTCTAGTGTTGAAAGGTGGTTCCTGGATAGTAAACTTGTGCTTAACCACAATAAAACAAAAGCCATGCTTTTCACCAATCACCAAAACAAAATAGAAATACTCCACTCACCATACAAACCTCTGCTGGAAATACACTGACCAAGTAAATACTTTCAAATACCTTGGCATCACTTTTGACCAAGGGCTCACCTTTGCAACCCACATTGACAACACGGCAAAACAGTGAACCAACGTCTTGAATACTATTTCGAATCACAATTTCTAAACCAAGCGGCATTGAGAATAGCTATACAGAGTTCCATAATCTCTATCATTGACTATGGCCTTATTATCTACGGCTCAGCTACCTCCACGGCACTAAGGCATATCTCAATCACTCTAAATAAGGCTTGCCGGCTCCTCACAGGGGCTCAAGGCTGACACACACGTGTGAGCTTTACTATGAAACAGGCTGGTTACAACTACCAAATCGCCTTATATATCTCACCTGCATAATGGCAAAAAAATATATCTTGGGACTGACTCCATTATGTATCCAAAACCTACTCCAACCGAATCCCGCCTTACGACCCTCCACCAGATCTAAACACCAACCTTTCCTGGTTCCCAGATGCCGGACCGCACAGGGTCAAAGATCTTTCGCATATAGGGCCCCGACATGGTTCAATGCTCTAAGTCCACCTACTCTATCCTCAACCTGGCTCGAAGCTTTCAAAACCATGCTCTATGCCCACCTCACTACTACTAGCAACTGTGATTGCACTAGATAAAGACTACTACTCCTCATGTCCATCCTCACATCCAAGGCCTCTCTCCTTGTCTAATGAGCCCTCAGGTATCACTACTATTTTCCTGTCTGCCACCCAACTCACTCTCCCCCCCCTTCTGTCCCCTCTCACTTACTCTACTGCCCACCACCTTTCCCTCCTTTCTTGCCTCCCTTTGGCTCCTAATGATCGCCCTCTCCCTGGAAGTTTCTTTATCTTCCAAATTGTCTACTCCCTTGAAACTGTTAAAAGCATGTTTATTATGAAACTTCTAAACGTTACTGCCTTAAACTGTTAATAGCAAATTTATTATGTAACTTTTCCGTCTGGTATTACTTGTAATGTGTATTGTGTTTGTTGATGTTATTTGTGACTTGGAACCTTTGTAAAAGAGCTCTGGCTCAAAGGTATTAATTCCTAAACTAATAAACTAAACTAAACTAAAAGCTGCTGTGTGGAAGAACCTATCCAGGCACTTTCACCTGAATTCTCACCCCCAGGTGAGGCCATACCTTCAACTCCTTCTCCCAAATTTTGATCCATGTCTTCTGTAATTTAGGTTTGTACATCCTGCTTCCACTGGATCCTAAAATGTGAAAATTCCATGCATGTTCCTCCCATCAAAGTTGTGTAAGTCCTAGAGATCATGCTCCTCTCTCTCTGAGAACTGCTGCCCAGTACATAAAATCCTCGAGGGGTGGTAGGTCTCTCCCCACCTTAGGCAGCAAGGCCTGTGACGTCAGATAATGGCATACAGAACAGATGTGGACTTACCGTAACAGCAGAAATTTAAGAGAATCTTTTTCGTCAGGCCAGACCTATGGCCAGGCTCTAGGCCCACACAGAAACCTTTTCAAGCAGTCCATCAGGGGCTGCCCATGATGACACCCTATGTCACCCTTCCCTATATAAGCGTGGGCAGCCCCATCCCACCTCAGTTCCCTGACAAAGATCATGCTTGGAGGATCTCTCCCCAAGGAGCCAGGAGAGAATGCATGGCTCTGCCAAACAAGTGAGACAGAATACCCAGCATGCAGACATCTGATATTCCTTCATGGAAAAAGAGCCAGTATACATAATGCTGCCAAACCCTTGAACCTCTGTTCAGGGAACTAAATGATAAGGTATGACTCTGTCGAACAAGGGAGGTAGGGAAACCCAGGATGCACACATCTGGTAAACCTCCCTAGAGAAGGGTACAAAACCCAACATGGAGACATCTGATGGCCTGTCACAGAGAAAGGAGAGAGCATGTACCAAGCTGTAAATACCTAGTGGGTTGGATGGTGTGTCAGTATGGCCTGATGAAAGAGATTCTCTCAAAGATCTACTGTTACAGTAAGTATGTAACTGTTCTATCTTCTTTGAGGATATCTCTTATCAGGCCACACCTATGGGATGAGTACCAAGTAGTTCTGAACATTATAGACTGGGTGGTTGGAGGGCTACAGGCCTATGAAAGAAGGCCTGAAGACCTGCCAGGCTTAAGCCCTTTCTTTTTCAGAAGGCAATGTCAAACTGTCAATTTCTAGTGAAAGTATGGACAGTACATCAGCTGTTAGCTACACATGTCCCCACGGCAGATATAGGTTGAAACATGCACTAGAGATGGCATGTCACTAGGAAAATCAGCATGAACAATGCAAGAAGTTGTTCACCATGCTGTTTGTAATCGGAATTAATGCAGATGACCAGCCCACTGGGCAGGCACTGTTCATAGATAAAGGGCCTTATAACCCAAAGAAAGCCAAAAAACCAAGCTATGGGTATTAGGACTCCTTGGAGGCAGTTATACAGCATACAGAACACCTGAGTATTCTGGGCATCGACAGGAAAAAGTTCAGGATGAGCATGCAAAGACTCAGTGTCTTTGTGCAGCAGGTGGACAAGAAGGGTAGTATGTCAGTCTGAAGCTGTGACATCCTTCGAATAGAGGGAATGGCAGTAAAAAAAGCTCCCTTTCCAAGAAAGGGGGCATACTACTCCAGACACCACTGGCTCAAAGAGAGCCAAGGTAATTTTGTTTTGCAATGCAGACCACTAGTCACTGCTGGCTCCAAAGAGAACCAAGATAATTGTCTCCTGTTCAGGCCTCAAACTAGGACTGTATGATAAACAAGGGGCATTTAAGATCAAAGGCCTCTGCTACATACACTGGTCCCTATCAAATGGGCTACCGTATAACCTGCAATAGGCACCTGGAAAGTCGGAGCAACAGTCCAAGCGCACTGTAAGAGTTCACTTCTGAGAAGAGCAGTGGATACTACAGACTGGGGTTACTGTACAAGGACAGTAACCTACATGGGTCTGGTGGAAAGCTTTCCCAGTTGCCTCCCAGACTGCAACCACCTAGCAGGAGACTTCAAGTTTATCCATGGCTATGCTCTTGAGAGTGAGGCAAGACCATCATTTCAGATGAGGTCCCGGTGGGCCATAGCATTGCCCTCTCATGATAATAGGCCTTAGCAGGAGAGCAAGAAGGTAGCTCCATAGCCGGTTTCACCAGTATGTGGAACAGGTATGTGCAGCCCCATTAGGAGCAGTGGATGCCCAAGCTATCCCCTCCATTGGGAGCATAAGGGGCACTTTGCACTTGAAAGGAAAGGCATGTAGGCACTTCCTTACTTTTTTTGTGCCAGATGCTGACTCGGCTCAGGATCCCCACACTGCACTCTCTCCTTCACAGGACTTGCCTTGGGTGATGTTCTCTCATGCTTGCCCCTAGAGTGGGTCCATCGAGTGGGCATTTCCCCAACTGAGCTAAAACTCATTTCCTAGCAGATACCTCTGCTGGTGTTCCTCCCTGGCTTACCTCCAGGGTGGGCCACAAGGCCGAGCTGTTCTCGATGGAAATACAGCTCTGCCACCAGCTGAGTGCCACAGGTGATGGTGCAGGACTCCGTGGCTGGCATTTTTGCAAGTTTCTCCATGGGAAGCATGGCATGCATGACATAGAGTGCCTAGGCACAGATGTCTGCACACTTCCCCAAAGAGAGGGTCCAGCAGCTGCTGCACCAGAGGTCAGTCATGCACTGGATGCTCACTCATCATCCTCTCCCCCAGAGAAGAGCAGTCTGCAGGGTGCTCAATCTTCCTCCCCCAGCCTGCCCTCCAACTTCTCGGGTTCGTTCCTGAATCAGGGGCATCAGTATTTCAAGTGAAAACACTGCCACTGCACTGGGGCAGGCTGACTCGGGCACTTCCCTTACTAAGAAAAGGAGAATATACCACACCAGGATGAAGTCCAGGTTCTGGAGTAAGGGAATACATTTTTTTTTTCCTTTGCAGTAAGAGATGTTGCCAAAAAAAAAGGAATCGATCCTGTGCTGTTGCATCTGTCACACAGGTCTGCCACTATAGGTGTGTCAGCAAAGTCCTGCCGTACTTACTGGACCATGGCCTGCCTAACTTGTTTCTGGCTAGCCGTGCAATATCTTCTAGAATAATGCTTATTGTTGGTTCTAGGTTGTCAACTAAAGGCCAACTCTAGATTCTCATTATTTCCTTTCATAAAGGAAAAAAAGGAGGCCCCCCTCCTCGATTGATATTGTCTATCTGGATCCACAGAAGACTTGATGACATCCAAAAGTAGAGGCGGGGGGGTGAAGGACCCCTTCTGTGTACCAGGATGCTAATCTCCTTTGCTGCTGAAAAGGGTTGCTGCAGAAAGAGATACGAGAATGCTCTACTCCAGAACTTCGATATGCATACTGCCCAAGGTCATTAGGGATCACCTAAAGGGCCTTAGATGGATCTAGTCCAGTCCTGAATATCAGGACAGTGGCCATATGAGAAAGTAGAGACCTGCAAGATGGATGCCCTATGGCTGTGTTATTAGACAGTCAGCCCACCCATTTAGAGCAAGGCTGAGTCTTGAATAAGGTTCCAGACTGCCTCAATATTTTGCAGAAACTGCCAAAAGTTGATCAGACCATGACTGGAAAGTCTATAACATGGAACATGTAGTTGGTCCATGCGAGAATATATAAAAGCTGCACCTTGGAGTGAGCTGACACTGTCTAGTATAAGGTGGAAACCCATAATGTTTGGAAAAAACACCAGGAGAACTCCCTGGACTGACTGTGTATTCTCTTGGGAACACAAATTATGACCTAAAGGCATACCTCCTATAGTACTTATCCCTGAGAAAGAAGCCATACCCTATATACAAGCTATGGGAGTGGGGCTCACTATTCTGGACTTTTATGCTTGAAAAGAAAATTCCAGACTCCAGGATCTAGGGTAGGCCTCAGATCTGCTATGCCTTTGGAGGACTAGGATGCCTCAAGACCACTACCTATGTTCCTTTGTTTCCAGGGAGAGAGTCACCAAAGCTTCACTTACAGCAAGGTAAGACAAATCTTCCAGATACACTATCAGATGTTCTGGGAGGAAATCAGGAAAAGTCTGGTGGATAGCAGGAGACAGTACACAAATATCCAGAACATTTCCTCATGCTAGCATTGGTAGGAGTAAGGCCTCTTGTGTCACTATCCTGTCCCTATCCATCCAGCGATCACCCTTGTAAACAACAGTGCTGGAATCAGCAACAGTGAATCAGGTAGAACTAGGCACTGCCACTGCTGTCTCTCCTGTTGTATGGTGAGGAACTCAAGGATGGGTAGCCAGGTGGATCAGGAGGTGGACAGGTGCCCACTACTCACCTGGAAGAGATCATCTGGCAGTGGAACAGTCATGAGTACTGGCATGACTAGCGAGCACCCCTATCTATGTCTAAAATGGGTATGATAGGGAAGGAAAGGGTTCCTGGCTCCTTAAGGCCTACAGGCTAGAAGGATGGCTTGTAACCGGTGTTCCTCCTACCTCATCCCTTTTGGGGGAGGCATGGAAAAGGGTCTTTTGCCTGTTAATGGAAAAGCCAGACACCCTGAATTAGGTGTATCCCTTAGGACAAGTCAGAGACAGGTACCATGGCAGCATTTGAGGGGTCAAAGGCCTTTTGTTGGATTATTCACCTGTATCAGCTGCAACTATGGCATCTTTGAGGATCCCTATTTAGGTGCAGCTGTTAGGGAGCTGGGCCAGCTGCATCAACTGTCCTAAGGACAAAATGGCCTGTGGTTTACTATCCTTATGCTCAGATTTGTCTGTTGTCCTGAACCTCCAGCCCCACGTAGTGTTGAAGTTAAAGTGTGGCCTGGGGCAGCTGTAATGACCCACAGAATGACTGACACAGATTTGTAGCCTGCCCTTCCAAGAGTAGGAGGAAGGGTGGGCAGCCTATGACAGACAGTAAGGGTGGCATTCTCCTTGTAGAACAGAGGGGAAGGAGAATGACTGGTGGGAGGTCATATCCTGAAATGGCCTGCCTGTAAGGCAAGCCCATTAGCAGCCTTGATTGCTGCAGTGTTAGTTTCAAAAGCATAACCTTGGTGGGGGGTCCTGAGCATACTGGTCCGGGGGCATTGTCACAGTCTTCCTTATGGTCATTCTCCTGGATGGCACTTCTGGACATTGTTGACATGGTCGACAACATGAAGGAAGTCAACCTACAGGGGCCATCGATGCTTGGGAAAGAGCAGATTCTAAGACTCTGAAAGCATTGTTGCGAGGTAGTATAGTAGGTACTTCATCAACGGAGTATGTAAAAAGGCATCCTAGTATACCCATACTGGGTTATGGGACTGCCTTCATGTCAGAATCTGTATCATCAACAGGAACACCAGAGTATGTCAATGGGGATTGACAGAGGTGCCACCATCGAGTTTAGATGCAGAGGAACATTGGCATGGGATGCAGCAGTGCCACCAGTGATGTAAAAGTCTTGATAGTAGTGTATGTCTGTGGGAGAGACCATAAGCACTACTGCTGATGCTGCTAACTGGCAGAAATAGGTCGATAAGGAGGCAAAGGTGCTGCTGTCAATGTGTGAGGGTAACAGCTGGAGTGAAACAGTTGACAGGAGATGGAGAGGTATCATCGTCAACATCACTATATTACTGAAGTATAGTCAATGGGAGAGACAGAGGCATCACCATTGACATTGCTGTATGAAGAAGTAGCTCTCCCATACCCAGACCATTATGTCCCAGTTGGCGGTCAGGATGGGAAGAGATGGTGCCGCCAAGGCAGGCAACCACTGGTTTGTTAGAGGAATCATCCCGGGAAGATGAGAGGTGATCTGTGGTACACCCAGGAAGGCCTTCCCCTGCCTTAGTCCTGAGGCTGGTGCTTGAGGCAGCCTGAAGTAACTGGTAGGCTGGTTAGCGTGGAAAAAGCACCATCTGCTCTATGGATAAGTTCCATTCAACTCATCGCAGGTGCATGTCTCCAGCTCTTTTGATGACATGAAAGGGATGAAAATGCATTTTATTGCTGAGAAGGAGAAAAAAATGGTGGCTGAAGCAGCCATGTTTCCACAGTGGTCCAACGAGCATTGATCAATGGAGGGAAAAGAACTGAGAAGGGATAGGGCCGCCCAGGCTTATATAGAAAAGGGCAATGTCAGACATCATCATGGGTGGCCCCTGGTTGACTTCTTGCAAAGTTTCCATGTGATCCCAAAGCCTGGCATCTGTAATCCCATAGGTGTGGTTCTAATGAAAGATCTCCTCAAAGAAGATCTGCTGGTATCAAAAATTACAATGGGATTTACCATTATGAGGAACAAGAAATACATGATTAAGAATAGTTACAACACAAAGAAAACAGCAATTGAACATGATCTTATGTTATGTAAGAAAAGAAAATATTGATTAATAAAGATACTAAGAGCCAAAACTACCTTTTGGGGTGGACATTTTATAAAACATGTATTTCTTGTCCCTCATGGTAAATCCCATTACACACGTACAACAAAGGTCACCCATGACACACACGTCATCATGCTTCACGAAATAACCATTTTGTTGTTTATTCATTACTTTATTTAATGTAATAATAATAAGTCATGTGGTTGCCAACTGTGTATACACTGTGTGCTTTCATTTAATTTAACCTTGTACTGTTAAAAAGCTATCTTCATGACACCTTTATTGCAGCATGCCCTACGGGAGGACCGTTTTGCCTGTAGTGAAAGCATGCGGCGTCTGCCTTTTTCATGACCATCAGTCATGTTAAAAATAAAGTAAATTAACTAACAACTGTGAAAATACTTGTTCCTTTTCTGAACATGTAGTTAAAGCAACAGGGCAATATTCTCAAAACTATAACACAACACCTAGCATGCACCCCCCACAACGTGCTATTTTATGTTTGAATGTCCCCCCTGTTTTACTTTCATGAAAATCCCAGATGAAAATTAATTCAAGTCCAGAAATGCGACACTTTATGTTAAATGACATCCTTGCATTGTGGCTCCAGTTTCTGCTGGTGGTGTTTATGGCCCTGTCTGTGCATGTCATTAAAATCACACACTAAAACTCTGCAGAAGTGTGCCCACTAAAATGGCTGCTGTTAAACTTTCATGAAAAGGCCTGACTCCAGATGAAGAATAAGAACATGAGAAAATATGCTGAAAATCGCACTTATTTCAAGACGCACTGATTAAAGCGTGCACCAACAGCCACAACTCTGGCACCTGCTGCTTTTGTACTCTGTATACTGCTGCTGCCACTGACTGAACTGATGTACAGTGTGTTGCCAATGATGACAGCCCAGATGACCACTGAGTGAACCATACTGTGATGTTCTGGAGGACCATTAATCTGCTGCGTGACTGAAACATACTGCCCTATGTCATGTATTCATTCCAAGATTGGTAAGTTACTGTACATTTCATGTTCATGTTTTTCAGAGACTCAGACATTTACTATATATGTATAGTTAGAGGCAAAATCTTATCGTCGTTATAGACAGCAAAGCAAGGATTAAGTTGTTGAAAGCTTTTGATTCTCCAGCTCATTTCATCGAATCGGGTGTGCATTAGTCCATCGCCCCAAGTGTCACCCCATCACATGTGGAAAGAAGCTGAGGAATAGGAGAATGGGGTGACAGTTAGGACCAATGACCCCAGTGCACACCACGATTCCATTTGGGGGGGTGGGCTGAAGGGGTGCAAAGGGGGTTTCAACCCTAACATCGAATTTTCTTGCTTTTGTCGCCGTGGAACAACCCTAACTGATGCATTAAACGGAGTTTTTTGCCTCTAATTTCCCCTTTTTTTGAGAATGATAATGAGAAATAGTGAATGTAATGAGGCAGGGAGCCGGGCCAGCAGGGCCCCCACGCCCGCCACGAATACAGCGGCGGCAGGGCCCTCGCTCCCGCCACATGATGTCTTGTCACATAGTAACATTGTGCCTGCAAACTCAAATCGTAATGCACATGGTGACGCAAAGCAAAACACAGAGAGAAACAGTACTGTAGACAGAAATGTTAAAATCAATGCAGACGCTACCACAAATGAAAACGCAAAGGTTAACGCACATGGTGGCGTAAACATGAACGGTAAGTGAAACGGGTACGGAACCGCAAGCAGAAACGGTAATGGTAACAGTAATGTAAGCACACAGGCTGGTTTTACCCAAAAGCTGTATAGAGAAAGACAGTGAGTTCAAAGAATGTATGCAAAATAATGACTCTCGGAACACAAAAATGAGGACTTGGAATAGTAAATTGCTTATATCTCAGTAATCGTGTGACACAGAAAATAAATTTAAAAGTCATATGAATTATCACTTTCCTGGCTAGTTTTGTACTCAGCTAACAAATTTTTTGACAAAAGTCCGTATCTCATACCGTTTTGAGATACGGGCCATGAAAATGCTGGGCAACGCCGTAATGTTATCCTATGGGAAAACAGAAGTTCGGATTGCCATAACTTTGCCTCCCTGTAATATTTTTTCACCAAACCACTGAAAGGCACATCTGTGGATGTTGCCTGTGTTCCTAAAATTTCAGCCCAAAAGACCAAACCGTTATATTGCAGCAGGGCGCCAAACGATTGCTGCAAGGCATCGTATGACGTAAAGTTATCCTATGGGAAAAAGTGTCAACTTTGGAGTACCATAACATTGCCGCCGTGTAATATTTTTTCAATGAAACACTGAAATGCACATCTGTGAGATGTTGGCTGTGTTCCCTCCAAATTTCAGCCCCAAACTCCAAACCGTTCTTTTGCAGCAGAGTGCCAAAGAATTGCTGTCATTTTCCCACAGACTAGAAAAGTACTGTCGCAATTTAAGAAAGCTTTCGCAAAAATTTGCGACACTTTCATGAGCACGAAATTAATTTTTCCAGAAATTTGAAAAACATATTTCTGGGGTGTTTTACCCCAAAATAAAGACATGGCTAGCATCCTCAGGGTCCGACTAGGTGAATACAAAAAGAATTAGGTTGCTAGATGGTCCCAAATTTAAATGCCAAGCATTTTTCTGATCACTAACTGAAAACAAGATGGCGGATTTATGAAAGTAAGAGGGCCATTTGAGAAAGTAAAAATGCATTTGCGACACTGTCGAACTTTTTGTTAACTTTTCCCATTGACTTATAATGGGAAATTGTTTTTTGAATAACTTTTGAACCGTTTAATATTTTTTCACAAAATCTTCAAAAGGCACATTGGGGACCCTGGCCACACGTTCCCTGAAGATTTTGGGCCAGTCCAACAACCATGCGACCTGTAGGCGCGACTGCAGAATTCCAGAAAAGCGTAACGCACGCTGCAGATCATGCTTAATAACTCCGCAGCCGTATATCTGACCGGCATGAAACTTGTAGATCCCAAGGCATATGGATCTTGATTGTGTGTTCCAAATTTCAGGTAAATCTGTCAAATGATTGCAAAGTTATTAAGGTGCAAAATTTGGGGTTTAACATGTAAATGGCTCCTCAACTTAATCTATGGTTGCACTACCGTATACCATAATATATCTATATAGTAAATGTCTGAGTCTCTGAAATAAATATATATATCTGTAATCTCATTTTATTTTCTCACAGGTTATAGTGTCCTACTTTGGTTGTGCACATTTTGGCTTGCTGCTGACTTCTGCTCTACAAAACTGTCAAGCCATGAAAGTTAAGTATTTCTTTATTTTGGCGTGTGGGTATCATTTGAAAACAAGTTAAATAATGGTTTTGTTTTCTTTACGGGTTTTCTGTGTATCCTCCAGGTTCATACAAGTTGTACTTGTTCTTATTTGAAGAAAGCACTGATGGCAGCACACAGCACCTAAATGTTACCTGCAAAAGACAAATAAGAAATTATTCTGACTTCATTGCACCAAAACATTCTGTTCTGGATATTCAGATTGTGCCTGACAATGGTGCAAGCATGGGTGCAGCGCAGCTGGGCTGCACCGGGGCCAGGACCAGGTGATATTCAATGGTGATGCACCTTGGCGCAACACCATTGAATATGGCACAGACTGGGCATGGCACAGTGGCACTGTCACGGTGCAGTGGCATTGTGCATGATGCAAGCCACAGATAGGGAATACAGGGATGTGCCAGCGCAAACAGTTGCGATGGGCACAGCACCTGTGATATTCAGAAGAGGGCATGCAAATGAAGCCATAATATATGCATGGTCCAACTGGGGCCATTGGCATGTCATTATGGCCCCATTTGCATGCCTTGCACAGGGCAGCCTGATGAATTGTGCTTGGCACCCTGCACAGAATGACGTGTGGCCTGAGTGGTCCCAGGGCATCCCCTGCCCCGTAGCCGTGATCGTGAGTAAGCGTATATCAAACACATTCCATAGTAGTCTAGTGGTACCCTCCATCCTCCCGTAGCCATGATCACTGGTAAAATGTAATAAGAACAATCCCTGGTAGTCAATGATGAGGGGGGGAGCTGGGTGGGCATGGGGTCCTGAGTGGGTGAGAGGGGTGGGGGGTGCCATTGGTCCACCACGGGGTATGTTCTGTTGGGGCTACCCACAATTGGGGTTACGGGAGGGGTGGAGGGACCACTAGATTGCCAGGGGGTGTAATGTTTCATTATACTATCTATCTGGGCTGGGGTAGAGAGGGACCACTAGACCACCATGGAGTGTACGTATTGTATTGTACCAGTGATTGCAGCTCTGGGGAGGAAGGGGGAAACACTGGACTACCAGGGACTGTCCTCATTACATTTTACCAGTGATCACGGCTACAGGAGGGTGGGGGGGTACCACTAGACTACCAGGGCCCATATGGGTGCTTGTGGATGGTGTTCAGGGTGGACGGGTGGCCACCCATGGCTGGCAGCTGCTGTGTTGCACCCTGCAATACAGCAGCCCACCTGTGGGTGGCCAGGAGTTGTTCCTCCTTTTACGGGCTCAACTTTGAGCCCCCCTATGCGGTGAAATGCAGGGTTGTGCCAGCATATGCACAGCAGAACCCAGGCTGAATATCGGGATGTGCCGCATATGCATGGGCACGCCCCCTGCATTTGCGCCACATACATTACCATTGCACCCTGGCTCATTGCGATTTGCACTGTGCCTGGCAGCCATTTGAATATCCCACTCGGAAGAGTGTGGTTGCTCTAGCCATCCTGTTGCACAGGTGCAACCCCTTTGAATATCCGGGCCTCTGTTACAAGTGTGGCTGTTCCTGTCTGTTATATGCAGTTTAAAATACCAAACTATTAGTAAGCCACTACAAGACCAGAAACAAATTTTCATGCACATCTCTTTGCAGGCATTTTTTTGGATTACACACAAACTTAACAACAAATTGAGATTTCTGAACTTTAGTGTGGATGGGAAGCCAAAAAACAACAACTGTGGCTTACAGATGGAGATTGGGCCCTGAACAGATGCAGACGCACAGGCAGATGGAGATTGCACACTCAAGAGATGCAGCCACATAGGGACAACACCTTAAGCAGTGGACACACAAATCCCAAACTGGAAAAATAATACCTTTGTGGGGTGGGGTGGGGGGCAGGACAGCTGCAGTACCAGTCCAATAAGTACTGTACATAGAAAGAAGGAGTAAAAATACTGCAGACGGGTAAGAGATTCAGAGTGCTAAGATTATGACGTGACACAATAAAATGTGTCTGACTTGATGGTACGCTCACACGCATACACACACACTACAAGTAATGCACAGAAAATTTAACAGTTCAGTACACTATAACCAAATCTTTTAAATGGACTGAAAAAATGTACTGCATCACAGCAAACAGCAAAAACTTATGAAAAATTACTACAAGTATTATTATGTGTACATTAACACACACATTCTAACACACTAGCTACCCAACAGTTGGGCTCTGTCCACACTACACTGAAAACTCCCCTCTGTAACATTACAGAGGGTCCAAACCGTTACCGCAACAGTTTATGCTACACCTGTAACGTTATAGGGTATTTTTAACATTGTTGAAACCACTTATGAGGTGGTTTCAACAACGGTTACAAAAATGGTTCTGCCGCTGTAACTTTACCAGCTGTAGTGTGAATGCATGAGTGTGTAGCCCCAGCATTGCCCTCAGTGCAGCATGAACTGCATTGTGGGATGTGGACCAGCTGTAACGGTTCCAAACCATTATCATGACGGTTCACTGGCAGTGTGGACACACTGTAATGTTTACCGTCTGTAACAGTTTGAAACCGTTACAGTTTTTTAGTGGTGTAGCGTAGGCAGGGCATTAGAAAGAGTGCCTTCTCACTGTGAATCTCCTTTCACCACAGATACGCCCCTCCCCCAAAGCACACTTCTACAGAGTCTGTCAGTACAGACATTGAATATACTAAATTAACATTCAACATGCACGCAAAATCAATAAATGCTCGATGATATAAACACACAAGGGTTTCCTGTAATCGATGTACTAAATTTTGACACAAAGTTTTGTGGCAAAAAAGCATCTTAAAGGTTTTTAGAGGGTTTGAATCTCAGAGCTCTGAGAGTAAACTGTCTCCAGCTTTCCGCAACTACGATGAACAGGGGCTGTGCAAGATAATATAGAGCCCATGTGGCCTGCCCTAAAGAGCAATAACAAGAAGAAGTTAATGCAAAGTCCATCATAACCAGTGGAACTTTGCATTTAAAACCAAAGACGAAATTATGTGCTTCGCACTGTGGAGTAATAGATGAATTCTGGATTACACGCAAAGTACTCCGGGTAGCGAAAGTTTAGGGACTTCACCCACCACTATTCTTGGTAAGGTGCCGAGGACACCAGGGACAGGTAAGCAGAGCAACAGGTTGCAGGAATTGACCAATGGGGATATGCAACAAGTCCTTGAGGTGGCTTTAGGTGGAGGAGAACAACCCCCACTTAGGCAGGAAGTCTCAGGGGAGGGGAGAACCCCATGCCACAGTGGTAGAAAGACAGTGAGGAAGGGGTAGGTCCAGTGGCTACTCTTACTATGGGAATGGAGGCCAAACTGGACAAGTTGCTGGACCTCATGGCGATGATGGTAGAGACGACAGGGCTATGGGATGCGACCATGGTGGCAGTGGCCCAGCCGGCGCCATCGGCGGTTGTGCTCTCTCCCCCTCCCTCAAGCTGTTATGCAGCTTAGACAAGCAATTAGGGTCACACCTTATGGACAAGGTTAGGCAGCAAATTAAGATCAACAATGGTTACAAAATGCCCCTGTAACGTTACAGGTGTAAACGCAAACTGTTGCGTAATTGTTTGGACCCTCTGTAATGTTACAGAGGGAGTTTTCAGTGTAGTGTGGACAGAGCCCAACTGTTGGGTAGCTAGTGTGTTAGAATGTGTGTGTTAATGTACACATAATAATACTTGTAGTAATTTTTCATAAGTTTTGCTGTTTGCTGTGATGCAGTACATTTTTCAGTCCATTTAAAAGATTTGGTTATAGTGTACTGAACTGTTAAATTTTCTGTGCATTACTTGTAGTGTGTGTGTATGGTGGCGTACCATCAAGTCAGACACATTTTATTGTGTCACGTCATAATCTTAGCACTCTGAATCTCTTACCCGTCTGCAGTATTTTTTACTCCTTCTTTCTATGTACAGTACTTATTGGACTGGTACTGCAGCTGTCCCTGCCCCCCACCCCACCCCCACAAAAGGTATTATTTTTCCAGTTTGGGATTTGTGTGTCCACTGCTTAAGGTGTTGTCCCTATGTGGCTGCATCTCTTGAGTGTGCAATCTCCATCTGCCTGTGCGCCTGCATCTGTTCAGGGCCCAATCTCCATCTGTAAGCCACAGTTGTTGTTTTTGGCTTCCCATCCACACTAAAGTTCAGAAATCTCAATTTGTTGTTAAGTTTGTGTGTAATCCAAAAATGCCTGCAAAGAGATGTGCATGAAAATTTGTTTCTGGTCTTGTAGTGGCTTACTAATAGTTTGGTATTTTAAACTGCATATAACAGACAGGAACAGCCACACTTGTAACAGAGGCCTGGATATTCAAAGGTTGCTCGTGCAACAGAGTTGCGCTGAGCAACCCCACACTGCGCCCCAGTGGGATATTCAATGGCTGCCAGGCACAGTGCAAATCGCAATGAGCCAGGGTGCAATGGTAATGTATGTGGCGCAAATGCAGGGGCGTGCCATGCATATGCGGCACATCCCGATATTCAGCCTGGGTTCTGCTGTGCATATGCTGGCACAACCCTGCATTTCATCAAGATAGGGGGCTCAAAGTTGAGCCCGTAAAGGAGGAACAACTCCTGGCCACCCACAGGTGGGCTGCTGTATTGCAGGGTGCAACACAGCAGTTGCCAGCCATGGTGGCCACCCGCCCACCCTGAACACCATCCACAAGCACCCATATGGGCCCTGGTAGTCTAGTGGTACCCCCACCTCCTGTAGCCGTGATCACTGGTAAAATGTAATGAGGACAGTCCCTGGTAGTCCAGTGTTTCCTCCTCCCCAGAGCTGCAATCACTGGTACAATACAATACGTACACTCCATGGTGGTCTAGTGGTCCCTCTACCCCAGCCCAGATAGATAGTATAATGAAACATTACACCCCCTGGCAATCTAGTGGTCCCTCCACCTCCCAGAACCCCAATTGTGGGTAGCCCCAACAGAACATACCCGTGGTGGACCAATGGCACCCCCACCCTCTCACCCACTCAGGACCCCATGCCCACCCAGCTCCCCTCATCATTGACTACCAGGGATTGTTCTTATTACATTTTACCAGTGATCATGGCTACGGGAGGATGGAGGGTACCACTAGACTACTATGGAATGTGTTTGATATACGCTACCCGCGATCACGGCTACGGGCAGGGAATGCCCTGGGACCACTCAGGCCACACATCATTCTGTGCAGGGTGCCAACACAATTCATCAGGCTGCCTTGTGCAAGGCATGCAAATGGGGCCATAATGACATGCAAATGGCCCCAGTTGGACCATGCATATATTATGGCTTCATTTGCATGCCCTCTTCTGAATATCACAGGTGCTGTGCCCATCGCAACTGTTTGCGCTTGACACATCCCTGTATTCCCTATCTGTGGCTTGCATCATGCACAATGCCACTGCACCGTGACAGTGCCACTGTGCCATGCCCAGTCTGTGCCATATTCAATGGTGTTGCGCCAAGGTGCATCACCATTGAATATCACCTGGTCCTGGCCCGGTGCAGCCCAGCTGCGCTGCACCCATGCTTGCACCATTGTCAGGCACAATCTGAATATCCAGAACAGAATGTTTTAGTGCAATGAAGTCAGAATAATTTCTTATTTGTCTTTTGCAGGTAACATTTAGGTGCTGTGTGCTGCCATCAGTGCTTTCTTCAAATAAGAACAAGTACAACTTGTATGAACCTGGAGGATACACAGAAAACCCGTAAAGAAAACAAAACCATTATTTAAACTTGTTTTCAAATGATACCCACACCGCCAAAATAAAGAAATACTTAACTTTCATGGCTTGACAGTTTTCAGAGAGCAGAAGTCAGCAGCAAGCCAAAATGTGCACAACCAAAGTAGGACACTATAACCTGTGAGAAAATAAAATGAGATTACAGATATATATATATTTATTTCAGAGACTCAGACATTTACTATATAGATATATTATGGTAGCAGGTAGTGCAACCATAGTTAGGTTGAGGAGCCATTTACATGTTAAACCCCAAATTTTGCACCTTAATAACTTTGCAATCATTTGACAGATTTACCTGAAATTTGGAACACACAATCAAGATCCATATGCCTTGGGATCTACCAAGTTTCGTACCGGTCAGATATACGGCTGCGGAGTTATTAAGCATGATCTGAGCGCGGCGCATGCTTTTTCTGGAATTCTACGGTCGCGCCTTACAGGTCGCATGGTTTATGCTGACTGGCCCAAAATCTTCAGGGAACGTGTGGCCAGGGTCCCCAATGTGCCTTTTGAAGATTTTGTGAAAAATATTAAACGGTTCAAAAGTTATTCAAAAACAATTTCCCATTATAAGTCAATGGGAAAAGTTAACAAAAGTTCGACAGTGTCGCAAATGCATTTTACTTTCTCAAATGGCCCTCTTACTTTCATAAATCCGCCATCTTGTTTTCAGTTAGTGATCAGAAAATGCTTGGCATTTAAATTTGGGACCATCTAGCAACCTAATTCTTTTTGTATTCACCTAGTCGGACCCTGAGGATGCTAGCCATGTCTTTATTTTGGGGTAAAACACCCCAGAAATATGTTTTCAAATTTCTGGAAAAATTAATTTCACACTCATGAAAGTGTCGCAAATTTTTGCAAAGCTTTCTTAAATTGCGACAGTACTTTTCTAGTCTGTGGGAAATGACAGCAATTTTTGGCACTCTGCTGCAAAAGAACGGTTTGGAGTTTGGGGCTGAAATTTGGAGGAACAGACCAACATCTCACAGATGTGCATTTCAGTGTTTCATTGAAAAATATTACACGGCGGCAATGTTATGGTACTCCAAAGTTGACACTTTTCCCATAGGATAACTTTACGTCATACGATGCCTTGCAGCAATCGCTTGGCGCCCTGCTGCAATATAACGGTTTGGTCTTTTGGGCTGAAATTTGTAGGGAACACAGGCAACATCCACAGATGTGCCTTTCAGTGGTTTGGTGAAAAATATTACAGGGAGGCAAAGTTATGGCAATCCGAACTTCTGTTTTTTCCCATAGGATAACATTACGGCATTCGCAGCACTTTTCAGGGCCCGTATCTCAAAACGGTGCGAGATACGGACTTTTGTCAAAAATTTGTTAGCTGAGTACAAAACTAGCCAGGAAAGTGATAATTCATATGACTTTTAAATTTATTTTCTGTGTCACACGATTACTGAGATATAAGCAATTTACTATTCCAAGTCCTCATTTTTGTGTTCCGAGTCATTATTTTGCATACATTCTTTGAACTCACTGTCTTTCTCTATACAGCTTTTGGGTAAAACCAGCCTGTGTGCTTACATTACTGTTACCATTACCGTTTCTGCTTGTGTTCCGCACTCCGCTTCACTTACTGCTCATGTTTACGCCACCATGTGCGTTAACCTTTATGCTTTCATTTGTGGTAGCGCCTGCATTGTTTTTAACATTTCTGTCTACAGTACTGTTTCTCTCTGTGTTTTGCTTTGCGTCACCATGTGCATTACGATTTGCGTTTGCAGGCACAATGTTACTATGTGACAAGACATCATGTGGCGGGGCGAGGCCCTCACGCCGCTGTATTACGTGGCGGGGCGTGGGGAGCCCTGCTGTTGGCAGCTCCCGCTGCCTCATTACATTCACTATTTCTCATTATCATTCTCAAAAAGAAATTAGAGGCAAAAACTCCGTTTAATGCATCAGTTAGGTTGTTCTGCAGCGACAAAGCAAGAAAATTCGATGTTGGGTTGAAACCCCTTTGCACCCTCCAGCCCACCCTCAAATGGAATCGTGATGTACTGGGGTCATTGGTCCTAACTGTCACCCCATTCTCCTATTCCTCAGCTTCTTTCCACATGTGATGGGGTGACACTTAGGGTCGATGACCCCAATGCACACCCCGATTCCATTTGGGGATGGGCTGAGGGTGCAAAGGGCTTTCAACCCTAACATTGAATTTCCTTGCTTTTGTTGTTGTGGAACAACCCTAACTGATGCATTAAACTGAGTTTTTGCCTCTAATATATATACATATATAGTAAATGTCTGAGTCTCTGAAAAACATGAACATGAAATGTACAGTAACTTACCAATCTTGGAATGAATACATGACATAGGGCAGTATGTTTCAGTCACCGCAGCAGATTAATGGTCCTCCAGAACATCACAGTATGGTTCACTCAGTGGTCATCTGTGGCTGTCATCATTGGCAACACACTGTACATCAGTTCAGTCAGTGGCAGCAGCAGAATACAGAAGTACAAAAGCAGCAGGTGCCAGAGTTGTTGTTGGTGCACGCTTTAATCAGTCGTCTTGAAATAAGTGCGATTTTCAGCATATTTTCTCATGTTCTTATTCTTCATCTGGAGTCAGGCCTTTTCATGAAAGTTTAACAGCAGCCATTTTAGTGGGCACATCTGCAGAGTTTTAGTGTGTGATTTTAATGAAATGCACAGACAGGGCCATAAACACCACCAGCAGAAACTGGAGCCACAATGCAAGGATGTCATTTAACATAAAGTGTCGCATTTCTGGACTTGAATTAATTTTCATCTGGGATTTTCATGAAAGTAAAACAGGGGGACATTCAAACATAAAATAGCACGTTGTGGGGGTGATGCTAGGTGTTGTGTTATAGTTTTGAGAATATTGCCCTGTTGCTTTAACTACATGTTCAGAAAAGGAACAAGTATTTTCACAGTTGTTAGTTAATTTACTTTATTTTTAACATGATTGATGGTCATGAAAAGGCAGACGCCGTGACTTTCCACTACAGGCAAACGGTCCTCCTGTAGGCATGCTGCAATAAAGGTGTCATGAAGATAGCTTTTAACAGTACAAGGTTAAATTAAATGAAAGCACACAGTGTATACACAGTTGGCAACCACATGACTTATTATTATTACATTAAATAAAGTAATGAATAAACAACAAAATGGTTATTTGTGAAGCATGATGACGTGTGTGTCATGGGTGACCTTTGTTGTCGTGTGTAATGGATTTACCATGAGGGACAAGAAATACATGTTTTATAAAATGTCCACCCCAAAAAGGTAGTTTTGGCTCTAGTATCTTTATTAATCAATATTTTTCTTTTCTTACATAACATAAGATCATGTTCAATTGCTGTTTTCTTTGTGTTGTAACTATTCTTAATCATGTATTTCTTGTTCCTCATAATGGTAAATCCCATTGTAATTTTTGATACCAGCAGATCTTCTTTGAGGAGATCTTTCATTAGACCACACCTATGGGATTACAGATGCCAGGCTTTGGGATCACATGGAAACTTTGCAAGAAGTCAACCAGGGGCCACCCATGATGATGTCTGACATTGCCCTTTTCTATATAAGCCTGGGCGGCCCTATCCCTTCTCAGTTCTTTTCCCTCCATTGATCAATGCTCGTTGGACCACTGTGGAAACATGGCTGCTTCAGCCACCATTTTTCTCCTTCTCAGCAATAAAATGCATTTTCATCCCTTTCATGTCATCAAAAGAGCTGGAGACATGCACCTGCGATGAGTTGAATGGAACTTATCCATAGAGCAGATGGTGCTTTTCCACGCTAACCAGCCTACCAGTTACTTCAGGCTGCCTCAAGCACCAGCCTCAGGACTAAGGCAGGAAGGCCTTCCTGGTGTACCACAGATCACCTCTCATCTTCCGGATGATTCCTCTAACAAACCAGTGGTTGCCTGCCTTGGCGGCACCATCTCTTCCCATCCTGACCGCCAACTGGGACATAATGGTCTGGGTATGGAGAGCTACTTTATACAGCAATGTCAATGGTGATGCCTCTGTCTCTCCCATTGACTATACTTCAGTAATATAGTGATGTTGACGATGATACCTCTCCATCTCCTGTCAACTGTTTCACTCCAGCTGTTACCCTCACACATTGACAGCAGCACCTTTGCCTCCTTATCGACCTATTTCTGCCAGTTAGCAGCATCAGCAGTAGTGCTTATGGTCTCTCCCACAGACATACACTACTATCAAGACTTTTACATCACTGGTGGCACTGCTGCATCCCATGCCAATGTTCCTCTGCATCTAAACTCGATGGTGGCACCTCTGTCAATCCCCATTGACATACTCTGGTGTTCCTGTTGATGATACAGATTCTGACATGAAGGCAGTCCCATAACCCAGTATGGGTATACTAGGATGCCTTTTACATACTCCGTTGATGAAGTACCTACTATACTACCGCAACAATGCTTTCAGAGTCTTAGAATCTGCTCTTTCCCAAGCATCGATGGCCCCTGTAGGTTGACTTCCTTCATGTTGTCGACCATGTCAACAATGTCCAGAAGTGCCATCCAGGAGAATGACCATAAGGAAGACTGTGACAATGCCCCCGGACCAGTATGCTCAGGACCCCCCACCAAGGTTATGCTTTGAAACTAACACTGCAGCAATCAACAGGCTGCTAATGGGCTTGCCTTACAGGGCAGGCCATTTCAGGATATGACCTCCCACCAGTCATTCTCCTTCCCTCTGTTCTACAAGGGAGAATGCCACCCTTACTGTCTGTCATAGGCTGCCCACCCTTCCTCCTACTCTTGGAAGGGCAGGCTACAAATCTGTGTCAGTCATTCTGTGGGTCATTACAGCTGCCCCAGGCCACACTTTAACACTACACGAGGGGCTGGAGGTTCAGGACAACAGACAAATCTGAGCATAAGGATAGTAAACCACAGGCCATTTTGTCCTTAGGACAGTTGATGCAGCTGGCCCAGCTCTCTAACAGCTGCACCTAAATAGGGATCCTCAAAGATGCCATAGTTGCAGCTGATACAGGTGAATAATCCAACAAAGGCCTTTGACCCTCAAATGCTGCCATGGTACCTGTCTCTGACTTGTCCTAAGGGATACACCTAATTCAGGTGTCTGGCTTTTCCATTAACAGGCAAAGACCCTTTTCCATGCCTCCCCAAAGGGATGAGGTAGGAGGAACACCGGTTACAAGCCATCCTTCTAGCCTGTAGGCCTTAAGGAGCCAGGAACCCTTTCCTTCCCTATCATACCCATTTTAGACATAGATAGGGTGCTCGCTAGTCATGCCAGTACTCATGACTGTTCCACTGCCAGATGATCTCTTCCAGGTGAATAGTAGGGCACCTGTCCACCTCCTGATCCACCTGGCTACCCATCCCTTGAGTTCCTCACCATACAACAGGAGAGACAGCAGTGGCAGTGCCTAGTTCTACCTGATTCACTGTTGCTGATTCCAGCACTGTTGTTTACAAGGGTGATCGCTGGATGGATAGGGACAGGATAGTGACACAAGAGGCCTTACCCTACCAATGCTAGCATGAGGAAATGTTCTGGATATTTGTGTACTGTCTCCATGCTATCCACCAGACTTTTCCTGATTTCCTCCCAGAACATCTGATAGTGTATCTGGAAGATTTGTCTTACCTTGCTGTAAGTGAAGCTTTGGTGACTCTCTTCCTGGAAACAAAGGAACATAGGTAGTGGTCTTGAGGCACATCCTAGTCCTCCAAAGGCATAGCAGATCTGAGGCCACCCTAGATCCTGGAGTCTGGAATTTCTTTCAGCATAAAGTCCAGAATAGTGAGCCCCACTCCCATAGCTTGTATAGGGTATGGCTTTTCTCAGGGATAAGTACTATAGGAGGTATGCCTTTAGGTCATAATTTGTGTTCCCAAGAGAATACACAGTCAGTCCAGGGAGTTCTCCTGGTGTTTTCAAACATTATGGGTTTCCACCTTATACTAGACAGTGTCAGCTCACTCCAAGGTGCAGCTTTTATATATTCTCGCATGGACCAACTACATGTTCCATGTTATAGACTTTCCAGTCATGGTCTGATCAACTTTTGGCAGTTTCTGCAAAATATTGAGGCAGTCTGGAACCTTATTCAAGACTCAGCCTTGCTCTAAATGGGTGGGCTGACTGTCTAATAACACAGCCATAGGGCATCCATCTTGCAGGTCTCCAGACTTTCTCATAATGGCCACTGTCCTGATATTCAGGACTGACTAGATCCATCTAAGGCCCTTTAGGTGATCCCTAATGACCTTGGGCAGTATGCATATCAGTTCTGGAGTAGAGCATTCTCATATCTCTTTCTGCAGCAACCCTTTTCAGCAGCAAAGGAGATTAGCATCCTGGTACACAGAAGGGTCCTTCACCCCGCCTCTACTTTTGGATGTCATCAAGTCTTCTGTGGATCCAGATAGACAATATCAATCGAGGAGGGGCCTTTTTCCTTTATGAAAGGAAATAATGAGAATCTAGAGTTGGCCTTTAGTTGACAACCTAGAACCAACAATAAGCATTATTCTAGAAGATATTGCACGGCTAGCCAGAAACAAGTTAGGCAGGCCATGGTCCAGTGTGCAGGCAGGACTTTGCTGACACACCTATAGTGGCAGACCTGTGTGACAGATGCAACAGCACAGGATCGATTCCTTTTTTGGCAACATCTCTTACTGCAAAGGAAAAAAAATGTATTCCTTACTCCAGAACCTGGACTTCATCCTGGTGTGGTATATTCTCCTTTTCTTAGTAAGGAAGTGCCGAGTCAGCCTGCCCCAGTGCAGGGCAGTGTTTTCACTTGAAATACTGATGCCCTGATTCAGGAACGAACCCGAGAAGTTGGAGTGCAGGCTGGGGAGGAAGATTGAGCACCCTGCAGACTGCTCTTCTGGGGGAGAGGATGATGAGTGAGCATCCAGTGCATGACTGACCTCTGCAGCAGCTGCTGGACCTCTCTTGTGGGAAGTGTGCAGACATCTGTGCCTAGGCACTCTATGTCATTGCATGCCATGCTTCCCATGGAGGAAACTTGCAAAAATGCCAGCCACGGAGTCCTGCACCATCACCTGTGGCACTCAGCTGGTGACGGAGCTGTATTTCCATCGAGAACAGCTTGCCTTGTGGCCCACCCTGGGGGTAAGCCAGGAGGAACACCAGCAGAGGTATCTGCTAGGAAATGAGTTTTAGCTCAGTTGGGGAAATGCCTACTCGATGGACCCACTCTAGGGGCAAGCATGAGAGGAACATCACCCCAAGCAAGTCCTGTGAAGGAGAGTGCAGTGCTGGGGATCCTGAGCCGAGTCAGCATCTGGCACAAAAAAAGTAAGGGAAGTGCCTACATGCCTTCCTTTCAAGTGCAAAGTGCCCTTATGCTCCCAATGGAGGGATAGCTTGGGCATCCACTGCTCCTAATGGGCTGCACATACCTGTTCCACATACTGGTGAAACCGGCCATGGAGCTACCTTCTTGCTCTCCTGCTAAGGCCTATTATCATGAGAGGGCAATGCTATGGCCCACCGGGACCTCATCTGAAATGATGGTCTTGCCTCACTCTCAAGAGCATAGCCATGGATAAACCTTGAAGTCTCCTGCTAGGTGGTTGCAGTCTGGGAGGCAACTGGGAAAGCTTTCCACCAGACCCATGTAGGTTACTGTCCTTGTACAGTAACCCCAGTCTGTAGTATCCACTGCTCTCTCAGAAGTGAACTCTTACAGTGCGCTTGGACTGTTGTTCGACTTTCCAGGTGCCTATTGCAGGTTATAAGGTAGCCCATTTGATAGGGACCAGTGTATGTAGCAGAGGCCTTTGATCTTAAATGCCCTTGTTTATCATACAGTCCTAGTTTGAGGCCTGAACAGGAGACAATTATCTTGGTTCTCTTTGGAGCCAGCAGTGACTAGTGGTCTGCATTGCAAAACAAAATTACCTTGGCTCTCTTTGAGCCAGTGGTGTCTGAGTAGTATGCCCTTTCTTGGAAAGGGAGCTTTTTACTGCATTCCCTCTATTCGAGGGATGTCACAGCTTCAGACTGACATACTACCCTTCTTGTCCACCTGCTGCACAAAGACACTGAGTCTTTGCATGCTCATCCTGAACTTTTCCTGTCGATGCCCAGAATACTCAGGTGTTCTGTATGCTGTATAACTGCCTCCAAGGAGTCCTAATACCCATAGCTTGGTTTTGGCTTTCTTTGGGTTATAAGGCCCTTTATCTATGAACAGTGCCTGCCCAGTGGGCTGGTCATCTGCATTAATTCCGATTACAAACAGCATGGTGAACAACTTCTTGCATTGTTCATGCTGATTTTCCTAGTGACATGCCATCTCTAGTGCATGTTTCAACCTATATCTGCCGTGGGGACATGTGTAGCTAACAGCTGATGTACTGTCCATACTTTCACTAGAAATTGACAGTTTGACATTGCCTTCTGAAAAGAAAGGGCTTAAGCCTGGCAGGTCTTCAGGCCTTCTTTCATAGGCCTGTAGCCCTCCAACCACCCAGTCTATTAATGTTCAGAACTACTTGGTACTCATCCCATAGGTGTGGCCTGATAAGAGATATCCTCAAAGAAGATAGAACAGTTACATACTTACTGTAACAGTAGATCTTTGAGAGAATCTCTTCATCAGGCCATACTGACACACCATCCAACCCACTAGGTATTTACAGCTTGGTACATGCTCTCCTTTCTCTGTGACAGGCCATCAGATGTCTCCATGTTGGGTTTTGTACCCTTCTCTAGGGAGGTTTACCAGATGTGTGCATCCTGGGTTTCCTACCTCCTTGTTCGACAGAGTCATACCTTATCATTTAGTTCCCTGAACAGAGGTTCAAGGGTTTGGCAGCGTTATGTATACTGGCTCTTTTTCCATGAAGGAATATCAGATGTCTGCATGCTGGGTATTCTGTCTCACTTGTTTGGCAGAGCCATGCATTCTCTCCTGGCTCTTGGGAGAGATCCTCCAAGCATGATCTTTGTCAGGGAACTGAGGTGGGATGGGGCTGCCACGCTTATATAGGGAAGGGTGACATAGGGTGTCATCATGGGCAGCCCCTGATGGACTGCTTGAAAAGGTTTCTGTGTGGGCTAGAGCCTGGCCATAGGTCTGGCCTGACGAAAAAGATTCTCTTAAATTTCTGCTGTTACGGTAAGTCCACATCTGTTCTGTATGCCATTATCTGACGTCACAGGCCTTGCTGCCTAGGTGGGGAGAGACCTACCACCCCTCGAGGATTTTATGTACTGGGCAGCAGTTCTCAGAGAGAGAGGAGCATGATCTCTAGGACTTACACAACTTTGATGGGAGGAACATGCATGGAATTTTCACATTTTAGGATCCAGTGGAAGCAGGATGTACAAACCTAAATTACAGAAGACATGGATCAAAATTTGGGAGAAGGAGTTGAAAGGTATGGCCTCACCTGGGGGTGAGAATTCAGGTGAAAGTGCCTGGATAGGTTCTTCCACACAGCAGCTTTTAGTTTAGTTTAGTTTATTAGTTTAGGAATTAATACCTTTGAGCCAGAGCTCTTTACAAAGGTTCCAAGTCACAAATAACATCAACAAACACAATACACATTACAAGTAATACCAGACGGAAAAGTTACATAATAAATTTGCTATTAACAGTTTAAGGCAGTAACGTTTAGAAGTTTCATAATAAACATGCTTTTAACAGTTTCAAGGAGTAGACAATTTGGAAGATAAAGAAACTTCCAGGAGAGGGCGATCATTAGAGCCAAAGGGAGGCAAGAAAGGAGGGAAAGGTGGTGGGCAGTAGAGTAAGTGAGAGGGGACAGAAGGGGGAGAGGAGTTGGTGGCAGACAGGAAAATAGTAGTGATACCTGAGGCTCATTAGACAAGGAGAGAGGCCTTGGATGTGAGGATGGACATGAGGAGTAGTAGTCTTTATCTAGTGCAATCACAGTTGCTAGTAGTAGTGAGGTGGGCATAGAGCATGGTTTTGAAAGCTTGAGCCAGGTTGAGGATAGAGTAGGTGGACTTAGAGCATTGAACCATGTCGGGGCCCTATATGCGAAAGATCTTTGACCCTGTGCGGTCCGGCATCTGGGAACCAGGAAAGGTTGGTGTTTAGATCTGGTGGAGGGTCGTAGTCGGATTCGTTGAGTAGGTTTTGATACATAATGGAGTCAGTCCCAAGATATATTTTTTGCCATTATGCAGGTGAGATATATAAGGCGATTTGTAGTTGTAACCAGCCTGTTTCATAGTAAAGCTCACACGTGTGTGTCGGCTTGAGCCCTCGTGAGGAGCCGGCAAGCCTTATTTAGAGTGATTGAGATATGCCTTAGTGCCGTGGAGGTAGCTGGAGTCGAGATAATAAGGCCATAGTCAAGATAGAGATTATGGAACTCTGTATAGCTATTCTCAATGCCGCTTGGTTTAGAAATTGACGGTTACGAAATAGTATTCCAAGACGTTGGTTCACTGTTTTGGCTGGTTGTCAATGTGGGTTGCAAAGGTGAGCCCTTGGTCAAAAGTGATGCCAAGGTATTTGAAAGTATTTACTTGGTCCAGTGTATTTCCAGCAGAGGTTTGTATGGTGAGTGGAGTATTTCTATTTTTGTTTTGGTGATTGGTGAAAAGCATGGCTTTTGTTTTATTGTGGTTAAGCACAAGTTTACTATCCAGGAACCACTCTTCAACACTAGAGAAGGCAATTTGCAGGCTTTTTATAGGGAGTTTGGATCCTTGTAGGAAGAGAGAATTACAGCATCATCAGCGTGATAAGATTATTTTCTGGGCAGAAATCTGGGAGGGAGTTAAGGAACAGGCTAAAGAGGAGCGGGCCAAGAATTGATCCCTGCGGTACACCGAGAGGACTGGTTTGAAGTCGAGAGTTTATTAGAGATTTTTACAGCCTGTGAATGATTAGACAGGTAACTTTTACCCAAGCACTAGGACCTTCGGCCAGGCCTTGGCAGGTAAGTAAGGAGGTAAGTAGGCCATGATGGACTGTGTTGAAAGCTTTAGTGAGATCAATAAAGACCGTGACCGTTTGGCACCCTTTGTCCAGGGCTGGAGTGGACTTCTCCATAGAAGTCAAGTAAGGCTGTTGTAGTACTATGTCCTTTCCTAAAGCCATGCTGTTGATTACAGAGTAGATTGTACTTGTCCAGGTAATCAGAGAGTTGATCTGCCACTATACGTTCAAGTGCTTTGAGAGGGAGGAGTATTGATATCGGTCAATAGTTTCCTGTTGAGGTTTTTGTCCCTCTTTGTGCACTGGCGAACTATGGCAGACTTCATTTGTTGGGAAATTGACTTTGGCAAAGGAACAGATTAAGAATTTTGGCAAGGGGTGAATTACTTCGTCCAGGGTGAGAGACAAGATTTTAGATCTAGGGTGTCACTACTTGTTCTGGATTTGGAGCAGGCCTTTCTTATGTACTTGTGGGCTTCATGCACTTTGATTTTCTTGAAATAAAATTGTGGTTTGTCACAAGGGGTGTTTTGTGATACTAGGTTAGGCGAGGTAAGTCCGAGAAGAAATCTGGGTGCAGGACCCACTAAGGTCTGTGAACGCCTTATTAAGAGCATCTGCAATAGTCTTTGGGTCAAGAGTAGTGGATCCATCAACTTTCATAATGGTGGTGACGATTTTGATTGCTTACCCATTATGTTTCAGATGTTGTCCCAAAAGCTCTTCCGTCACCCCGGTGGATTTATGGCGTTTTGAAATAGGCGCCTTCATTTGCCTAATTTGTGAAGTGCATCTGTTACGTGCCTGCTTGTATTTTAGGGTATCATGCGGTGAGCCTGTGTCTCTGGCAATGGCCCAGAGGTGGTCCTGAGCCTTGAGCTCGGCAAGTAGTTTGGCAGTAATCCATGGATTTGATAGCGCTTTGATTTTACGCTTTTTACTGGGGCGCATGTCACATGCAGTATTGAAGGTTGTGATGAAGTATTCTAGTGCAGTATTAACATCAGTCGTTTCAAAATTGGCATCCAGTCCTGTTGCAGGAGATAGGTCTTTAATTTGATAAGATTCCATGAGGCAATACTCTGCTTGATATAACTTTGGGGGCAGCTTGAGAAATTTATTAGACCAGGTACAGGACACTGGGGAGTGGTCACTGAGAGAGTCAGGAGAACTTTAATGTTTTTATCCGGTCAGGGTGATTTGTGAGAACCCAGTCAATAAGGGTGCTTGTACCAGTTTTGTAATTTTTCTAGGTGGGGAGGTTACCATCTGCCAGGTTTGCTGCTAGGATATCATCTTTGTAGGAGCCAGTGTCAGAGGCGAGCCAGTTTATATTGAAGTCCCTGAGGAGGAGGAGCTCATTTTCAGTGGGCTGCAGGCTAACAAAATCAAGTACTGATTTGATACTGGTACGGTGGTCTTTGGAGGATATAGACTGTGGCCACCGTGAGAACTTTGTTTTGTGCACCGAGGAGCAATTTGATAGGGAGGAGTTGCACCTGAGTATTTGTGGGGGTGAAGCTGCCACGTTGACAGGAGAGGTTGTCCTTTATGTAGATGGCACAGCCCCCACCTTTCTTGCTTGTCCAGTCGAGTCTGAAAAGATTGTAGCCTTCAAGCGAGACTGCATGATCCGGGTGTTGGAGACAGCCAGGTTTCACAATGGCTAGTATATCGGGGTTTTTTGCCCAACGAGAGTTTGAAGAGATGCCAGTTTGGGAAGGAGGCTGCAGATATTTAGGGTGATAATGGAGAGACCACTACCAGCTTTCACTGTTTTGTAGGCTTGAATGGGACAGGGCTAGGGTTTGGGTGTATCCCACCAGACATTAGAAGTAGGAGGAGCAGGAGTTTCAGTGATGCCTTTCATAGTTCATAATAGGTTGGAGTGAGTTTCTGCTTGTACTTTATTAGATGATTGGATTTTCTTCTGCAGTTCCAGTTAAGGGTGATCGTTAGTGAGTTATAATGATTTGACAGTTTCAAGTGGAAATATTGCATTTTGTACCAGGTATTAATTGGGTGATGTTTGATTAAAATTCCAGAGTACTTGCCATGGTACCATGTTGGGTGGTCGTGTAGAATGGTGAGTAGGTGGAGGGGTTGGGTGAGCGAGGGGTTGGCATAATGGGAAAAGGAGGGTGAGGGTGAGCAGGAACAGGTGGTGGAGACTAAGCCAAGGCATTATTTTTAGAGAGGCAGACAGGCCATTGAGTTGGAGGAGAGCAGAGAAATGGTGTGGGTAAGCAGTCGGGGGGTGACGAGATGGGGGGCAAGGAGCATAGGAGGGTGGTAGGGTAAGGATTTTAGTGGGCTTAGGTGGGCATCAGCACTATAGTGAGTTCAGAAAATACTGGGAGGGTTTTAGTGGCAGGGGTTTAGGAGAACAACAAGACAGTATGGAGATTGAGGAAGCAGAAGGTGGAAAGGAAAAGGAAAAGAAGAACGAGAACAAGGAAAAACAAAAAGGCAAATAGTAGCTTAAGGGGTTAGGGAGAGAGTGTATCAGAGCAGGGAGGAGGAGAGGAGTATGCTTGGGAACACGTGGGAGGCTCCTGCTTGGGGGTGGGTCTTTTCACCTGGGCAGAGCGAAGTGCCTATTTAATAAAGGTCGGGGGTGGGGGCGGGCGTAAAATTCGGCTGAGAGCAGTGCAAGTGAATGGGTGCTGAGCACAGCACACTCTCAGCAGTAACCAATGGGAGGACAGTTGCTGTAACTGGGAGCCAATGGGCGGCGTCTTCAGGCGCTTTGTCCAATAGCGGCCAAGTCCCTACTTCCCGGCCTAGTTGAACTCCTTACCCGGCTTCAGAGGAGGGTTTGCGGGCTGGTGGTGGCGTCGGGGGCCCTGAGCCATGCCATGGGCACATGGCTTATTCAGTTCAGGCGACCAGTCTAAGGTAGAAGGAGAGAGATACAGGTAAGTAGTAGCTGTTTAAAACGGATTTCCACAAGCAAGTCAGACAAAGGATTTGTGCGCTCTAGACTTTGATTTGTTTATGGCGGGGGGCAAGAGAGTGAGGCAGCCACAGAGTGTAAGGCAGAGGTTAGTGAGATAGACAAAGGAGAAATTTTGAATAAGAACAGAAGGTATTCAAAACAGAAAGGCGGTGGGGTGGGGTAGTTAGCTTTGGGGAGATGACTAATTAATGGCCACAAGTAAGGGCAGGCGCCATTCGGGCAGGCAGGCTGAGCAGCCCTGAGAGAGAAGAGAAAAAAGGTGGTGTGGGGGAGGTGAGGTGAAGAGGGAGAGGGGTAGAGAGGATGGGAGCTTAGTATGAGCATGCGTAGTAAGTCTGGGGAGGGGGGGGAGTTGCGGTGAGAAAACTCCTTGCAACAGGCTTTTTATTTTAGAGGTAAAGAGAAAGCAGCAATTGTGGGCGTTAGTCAGTCTGGCTGCAATCCCTAGTTCTGCCTGGAAAAATCTCTTGCAAGGGCAGACCAGTTATTTCTCGAGTGCAGGGCCCTAGGTAGAGCACTCTGGAGCCAGGGAGCAGGATGAGGCAGAGAAAGGGATAGAGCTTGGGTAGCGAGCTGAGAGAGGGCACTTGGGAGCAAAAGACAGGGTTAGAATGGGAGTAGAGTACAGCAGGTACAGAGGGGGGGTAGAGTAGGGGCAAGTTCATTAGTAATTTCATTAGCTTTTAAGGATCTGGGTAGAAACTTAACATGAGCTTAAGACTAGTAAAATAAAACATTTACAGTTCTCCTAAGCTGAATTCAGTGTTGACCATGCAGACAGGCTTTGCAGTAACATAACATTCTTTAAAAGTGCTCCTAAACAGATTTAGTGCTAGCTTTGCAGACCTGAATATAACCTTAGCACAGGAGAAACTTTCCATGACGTTTAGGACTACCATATAAAATGAAACTAGCAGTTCACCTAGTAGATTCAGTAATGGCTAGTGCACAATGGAGACATTAACAACAGTAGAGAGATTAACTGAGCTTATGCATAAACATTGGTAACAGGCAGTCTAAACAGCGCTTAACATTGTAGTAGTTCTAGGCAGTGGTAAGGAGAGGAAAAGTAAGAAAAAGGAAAAATAAAGGGAGGCAAAGTGTCCGGCAAAATTCGGCTGAGAGCAGTGCAAGTGAATGGGCCGAGCCCAGCAAAGCACACTCTCAACAGTAACCAATGGGAGGACAGTTGCTGTAACCGAGAGCCAATGGGCGAGCATCTTCAGGCACTTTGTCCAATAGCGGCCGAATCCCTACTTCCGGCCTAGTTGAACTCTTTACCTGCCTTCAGAGGAGGGTTTGCTGGCTGGTGGTGGCGTCGGGGTCCCGAGCTGTGCAACGGGCACATGGCTTATTCAGTTCAGGTGACCAGTCCGCTTCAGAGGAGGGTTTATGGGCTGGTGGTGGCGGCGTCGGGGCCTGAGCCGTGCCAACGGGCACATGGCTTATTCAGTTCAGGTGATCAGTCCGGCTTCAGAGGAGGGTTTGCAGTGGCTGGTGGTGGCGTCTGGGGTTCTGACCTGTGCTAACGGGCACATGGCTTATTCAGTTCAGGTGACCAGTCCAGCTTCGAGAGGAGGGTTTGCGGTGGCTGGTGGTGGCGTTAGGGGGTCTCGAGCTGCCAACGGGCACACGGCGTTATTCAGTTCAGGTGACCAGTCCGGCTTCAGAGGAGGGTTTGTGGTGGCTGGTGATGGCTTTAGCCCACCACTTCAAAGGACTTCTCCAACCTTCATTGGAGGAACTATGGAGTCAAATGATATACTAACATACTAACATACTAAAATGCCAGCAGAATAGGCTAATGGTCTTTCATGTTCAGCTTGTTTGGTCAGCCTCACCGGTGCTGACCTTGTTGTCCCCCACCTTCTCTGGCTTCTCCTTTCCCAGTTCGGATATTCTTGCTGCATTGGATTTTGTTTCCTGAACCCTTCCCTGTACCTGTCCCACCCCTCTGAACCCCTCCACTGTCTCTGTGTCCACTCACAGCCCCCTAGGTGTAGTGCATTCCATGGCTCTACCACCTCTCAGTGAAGTAGCACCTCCTCCTTTCTCCTGAATCTTTCCTCCAGCTTCCACCAATGCCCTCTAGTGGCCCCCTCCTTCCTTCTGAAGCACCCTCACTGTTCCTCCCCTATTTACCCTCTTCATGTACCTGAAGACCTCATCATGTCCCCCGGTCCCTTGTCTCTTCCAGTGTACGCTATTTAGCCTTCGAGCCTCCTCATAGGTCCTGTCCCCAAGCCCCAAATCATTTTTGTTTGCCTCCTCTGACCTCTCCAGGAGGTTTATCTCTCTTTTAGTGTAGCCTCCAAGCACGCAGTACTCAGGTGCGGCCTCACCAAGCAGTTATACAGAGGAGTATCACTTCTCCTTCTGAGGTGAGCCCCTAGCGATGCATCCCAGCATCCTGTTGGCCTTGCTGCTGCCCTCCCACAAGTCTCAGAGTTGTTCATCTGACATCCACCACCACCCCAGGTCCCTCTCATCCGTTGAGACTTGTAGTATTCTCCATACACCATCACATCTTCTGGGGCTGCCCAGCCCTCGAGATGACTTTGGGACCAAATACACTGTAAGCTAGCAGACTTATGGAACTGAGATCCCAAATACATTTGAGCACTTGGGGCTGGGACACCCAATACTTAATCTTGAAGATGGACCAAGCAGGGCTTTTTGGAGCACTTGCCTAGCAGCCTTGGAAGGAGTGATGGCCTTTTGGCTACAGGTGAATCCACACATTACAGGTATGGGAGAATAAGTCAATAACCTGTGTGAAATGAAAAGATTACAGCCACCCTGTGCCACTCCTAGAAAACATCATAATGCCACTTGGAAAATGGGAGTCCACATATAATTCTGTAAGCTGGTCCCAGAGGGAGGAACAGGTGACCCCAGGTCATGATGTGCAGTGAGGGGCGAGTGACATGAGAAAGAAGTGAGAGAGAGAGAGAGAGAGGAGAGGGAGAGAGAGAGAGAAGAGAGAAGAGAGAGAAGAGAAGAGTGAGAGACTCCCAGCATTTAGTTCCACTGCATGGGGGAGATAGGAACAAGCAGGCACTGTACCCTATCAGTCTTACCTCTGTTATAGGAAAACTGATGGAGTCACTGGTTAAAGAGGATCTCATGCATTACTTGGAGAACAATTGTATTTACCCACTTTTACGGATGGAAGTCCCTCCCATCAGAAGTGGTGTTGTATTAGGTTGTAGTGAAACTCAGTGAGTTTTGAATCACTACTGAATGACCTCATTGGCCGAGCTCTCCCTGCCTCTGCCAGACATCATTAACATGATCGAAGTGCCCAATCAGTAGGTATCATTTTAATTATTGAAAACTGGTAAACATTCAATAGATGTTATGGTAATGGTGAAAGGATTTGTAATACTGTGAAATTGCACTTGTTGTGATGCGACAGATTAAAGGGACACTGTCAACCTGTTTTATTGGTTTTATGATCATGGCGATCGCTGTTAGGGTGAAGTCACATCCTGAACTTTTTTTGTCGATGGACCCCCAGCGCACAGCAACACTGGGCTTTGGCCCTGCACCTCCTACTTAAAGATTCTCAACTCTGGGGTAACTTGGGGTAAAAATCTTTGGACCAGGTACAACAAAGGCACCTACGCCCAGACCCGAATCCGCACCATACCCACCGCAGTCGTGTGGACCAACCCTCGATGCCACGATGCAGCTCAGCAGCACCCAGACCTACCACTCCTCCATCCTCTCTTAGCTCTCGGCGTGCCTTCCCCTCCCATGCACATAGACATACAGTGACATCCATCGCTATTTTACCACCCCCACCATCCGTTGCCCAGCTTTCCCAATCACCCCATCCACAGGTGCCGTGATTGAGTCACTCTTTCAGCAGGTACCCATTCATGGTTCGCCATCATCACGGGATACCTGTTTTGCTCATATGTTTTAGATAAAACCTCCATTTTGATGATTACTTACCTTCTATAACATTCATTGATGTGGCAATTTGTTTTGTCTGTCTCCTTGTTTAGTACAACTGAAATGCATGCTAATGTGCATTTAAGAACAGCTGCTTACCCTCCTGGATCTGTTCTTAAGGCATACTTGTGAGCATTAGAGGCAGTAGCCTCCTAACCTCCCACTGCATCATGAGGAGCTAGACTGTGTGGATGTTCTCAAATCCAGGAAAGATGCATGGGAGCTGATCAAGGAATGTAAACAAACCTGTGTGTGGTAACACCAGTCATTATGGTAGTATTTTTTCACTTTTTTTAAATAAAATATGAGTCAGAATTAAACTACCAGCTACATCAACAATCTTTTTCAGAATGTTGGCAAATCATAAAATGTGTTTTTAAACTAGGACACTTTGAGACCTAAGGTGTTGACAGTGTCCCTATATGAAACTTAAATCTTTGAATATATTTTTAAATATGGGACCACTTTCCTCAACAAAGCCAAAGGTAATTGCAAAGACATATGGGATGTGAAATGTAGTGACCTTGTTGAAAACTATGAACAACGCAAGGACTACTGTGAAAATAAGTCTGGCTGGTGGATGAACTCACATCATTTCTTTTGAGAGCTCAAATTCATGCCAAAAGGTGCAAAATGATGCACCTAGAGAACAAGAACCCCAGACGGAGTACCTGATGCGAAGGATGAGGTAGTACCACAGGTGAGGAATGAAACCTTGATTTATCATCAGCTATATTTTTCAGCAATCAAGTGAGTGCAACAAGGTTTATAGCAAGAGAAATAGATGCTGCAATGTACTGAGAGAGGTATTGATAACACACAAAAGGAAGGTAATGTTGTCTCTGTGTAGGCTACATTTGGAATACTGCACGCAGTTCTGGGGTCCTTACCTCAGGAAGGATGGGGACAGGCTGGAGACTAGCCATTACCGAAAAGAATGATTCAGGGCTAGCAGGGCATGTTCTATAAGGGACGCCTCAAGGCATTGAACATGTACTTGCCGGAGACCAGAAGAGAGAGGGGGTATATGATAGAGGCCTTCAAATTCCTAGAAGGAAGTTAACAGGATAAGCTGCAGGGAACCATTAGCTTAAATACTAGCTCATGAAAGGATCATGTGAATTTGTTGAAACTCAGAGCAATGCTACTTTCCATAAGTGTTGTCCTGTTGCAAAGGCCCAAACAATTCTGAGAAAAACAGACAATATGACAACTAGTATTACATAAACAAACTGGGAGGACCTGGCCCTCAAAACCCCATACAGTCAATGAAAATATGGACTCTAGCTTGCGGCTTAAATGCAAACCTATCTGTGCATATCTAGAATGTGCCTGGTCAAGTGAGCGCTAACAGAATAGTGCCACACTATGTGACACTAGTCTGGTAAGTGTTCATGGACAGTGAGGGGTTTACGCTTATTCAGACTCCCTTGTCTCTGTCCATTGTGCTAGACAGAGACAAGGCACCAGGATCCAAGAGACTGACTGAGCTGCTCCTGTTGCATGGAGGGCTGGTGCATAGAGTGCTTGCTGGCATCGTGTGGAGACCAGGGTTCTAATCCTGGTCTCCAACCATTTTGCAGGCACTCAGGACTTATAAAATATATGTGAGGCTGTGAAAACACTATTCTACTGCTGTTGTTTTTTATTTTTTCTTTCCTCAATATCTACTCCCTCTGAGTTAAGATACTTACACTTTACCACGCCGCACCATGCTGACACTATTCTTGTCGGCACTCTTTGGACCCATTGCCCATCTAGAAAGGAAGGAGAATATATTGTATTAGGGTAGATTCACTCTACAGGATGGGATATGTTAATCAAATGTGATTCTGAACCAAGGGGTTTGAAGTCGTGTTTTAGAAACAGGGGGTACAAAGATAGAAATATAGAAACATATATGCACCAGCAGAAAAGGATCATCTAGTCTGCTCCATTTTCCTTGCCTATTACTGCACCCAGGACCCTATCTGGTCACAGGTGTCTCTCCTCCTCCCTTTCTTTATCTGTTATGCCTCACTGCCTTCTTCCATGCATGCTTGAATCCTTCCACTATCTTCACCCCACCACCTCTCCGGCAGTTGTTCCAGATGTCCACCACCCTTTCAGAACCCACACCCAGTTTCCATAGCATAGTGTCCTCCCAAACCTCGAGCACTGTTATACAATATGTTACCTATACCTGGTTTCTCTTTTGGGAGATCAATATTGTGTTTTGCAGCTTATGCATGGGGACCCATCATTTGCATAGTCACATCACAATGTATTGTGTGTAGAAAGTTGTGGCTGCTGTTACATCCATGTTTTTTGAATATGACCATGACCCTGATTGCCCATAAGTCCGAGAGATGCACAGCATATCCAGGGATGCTACGCATCTCATCTGAATATGTTGCCCGTAGAATATAGTCTAACACAACTAATGAGAACTCCAACTAGGGACGCCATATTTTTGATTTAGCATTAGCAAATCTAACTACTACATTAAAATATAATATTCTGGAACCGCTATGTACAAGTTACCACTGTTTTACAGAACTAGTAATGGATGAGAAAGTTATTCATAATAGTTGTAAAACTTTTAAGCCTAGTTGGTGGTGGGGGGTTGTTTGAGGTGGAGATAAGGAGACACTGTTCACAAGGGTAGTGACCAAGTGGAATGTACTGCCAGAGGTGTGATCTCAGTGAAGATGGTGGGTAGCTCAAGAGGTGCTGAGATAGATACAGGAGGAGGATAAAGATCAGTGGGAGGGAGTAGGACAGGGATGAAATAGTTGGAAGTGGGAGTGAGGACATCAGCCTGAGCAAGGCTTAAGATCCCCACACAATAAGCAGACTTGATAGACCAGAAGGCCTAATTCTGCTAGTAACCTATGTATATATGTTTGTATGCATTTCCTCAATTATAATGCTGAGTAATTACAAAATTAATGGGAAGAAAGTAAACTGTGAAATAGATATGAATGGACTAGAACTAAATCTAATGCTTGGGGATCTAAAAGATAGATTGTTTTGAAATTCAAGTCAAATAATTGAAACAGGAAATAAGAAAGGGAAAATGAAATTCTGAGATAAAATTGGCTACAGACAAGAAAAATATAAAAGCCATTTATGGTTACATGATTACAAAAGAAAATAAGATAATAATGTAGGACCATTGAGAATACAGGAAAAACTATATATGAACAAAAAGGAAACTGTTGTTCAACTAAACAAGTATTTCTTGCTTAGTACTGTATATGAGCAGCAGGGGAATAAATTGCCTAATGTAATACTTACTGACACATTAGAAAATTTCCACTCTAACAAATTTCTAAAGCACTGCTGGAGTGTGTGTATTGGTGTAACAAGGCAGCAGGACCTGATGAAATGGCGTCAAAGATTATGAAAATAATTATCCAGGAAAACAGCACCAGTTTGACCCACTTATTTAATTTGTCGTTGTTGGAACATGTAATTCTTTCAAGACTGGAGAAAGTGAAAATGACTCCATTATTTAAACAGGGGATAAGCAAGCTACAATTACATCAATTTGTTGGAAGAGTAATGGAAAGATACATTAAATACAGATTGGAAAAACCTGAAAGATGAAAAACATTACAGATAAAATACAACATGGGCTTAACTGATGAAGATCTTGCATGCCTTCTTTAACATTCTATGAGTTTGTAAGCAAGAACTGGATGAGAGAAATGCAGTGGCTATATATTTTTTAGTTCTCCAAGGCATTTGATGTGGTTTTCATAGTAAACTGAAGTTGAAAATAACTAGTATTAATAATAGACTATTTTACATGGTTATCCAACTGTTTAGATGCTCATACTAAATGGTTAACATCAAGGGATATTTATCAACATATTGTAGTAGTAACAGTTTTATTCATATTACGGTATGAACAAGTGATGAACTAAATTGAGTCAAAGCTCATTTACAATGAGGTCCAGAGTTTTATATTACAAAATAGCACAGTATTAAGAGTCAATAAATAATTTTGCAAACAACAATAAACACTGATATTTAACACAGCAAAATATAAAAGCAATTAAAGAACAGAAAATAGTTAAATAATCAAAAAAAACATTAAAATGTCTCATCAACAAGCAAGAGGTTCTTTAGCTTCATCATCAACTGTAACTGTCAAAATATAGGGTAGTATTTATAAGGGATGCGCCAGAGCATCCGAGATGCATTCAGCTTATCCACAACTTGCACAGGCGCAGTTCTGGAAGGTAGTGATGTGTGAGACATCAGAGGGAACCTATTTTGAAAATGTTGACACTTTTCAATATCCAGAGTCATTCTGTACCCTATGCTAAATTTTGAATCCCACTTTAATAGAGTTACTCTAAGATTCACTCCCAAATTTGGTGCTATTGAATTGAATACTTTTTTTGATCAATGATTCTACAATGGAATAACTAAGCAGTTTGTCTTCAATTGTAAATTATGTTGCTTTGATAACAGGCAATACTTCTGCCACTAGAATCACTTGAAAATCTACTTTGTTACCTCGCACTGGTAAATTGCAATGTTAGTCCTTTAAACCACACATCACGAAATCTAGCTAATGGGTTTGTTGCCAGTCAACTTAAATTTTAGATATGTCATAGCTAAATTTACCTTTAGAATTCTTAAAAGAGCTATTGATGTCTCAAATACAACTAAGTATAATAATTAGGTATAGCTCTGCTTGCATTCCATTTATATCTCTTAGAGTATTTTCCTCCCCATAATTTATTACTGAGGAAATCTGCAAGAATATATGATCTTTATCCCTTAGAGTTCATCTGCCTTCAGCTTACTCCCTACTTCATGTCATAATCTTCTGCTGTGACATCACAATCCATTGCCATGACAGTAACTGTGATGTCACAAGCAGTGCTTTATAACCTTAGGTAGGGAGAAAGTAACTGGAATAGATGAACTCTTCAGAACAAATATAATATTTTCAGTGGAACTTGCCTCAGTAATAAATAATGGAGAGGAGCAATACCGACTAATGTGAAATACAAGCTGAATTGTTTCTAAATATTATGTTTTCTTAAAGTTCTCCTGAAGGTGCCAGCTGATCTTTAAGTCTGAGGCCCTGTAAGTCTGGTTAGACATTAATTGACAGGGCCTTGAAGCTTCCTTTGATGAGAACAGTAAGTGATCAACAGACATTTGCCTATTTTGGAACCTATTAATTGGAATAATATACCTATTACTATTAGAAATGTACATACTGAGGCTTTTTCATGTTCTACTATTGTATTTTTACAACATTACCTAAATGTGGGTGTTTTAACTGATTTATCACTGATCTTAGATGTGGATGCTTTTAGCCCTAATTCTGCCTATGTGATAAGTGTGTAATATGTTTAATGTAACTGTTTTTGTTATTTGTGAGTCACATCTGTAAACAGAGTTAATTTTTTCCAGTATGCTTACCTGTTAAGCTAACTAACAAACAAACAAGCCATATTTATCTCACCGTACTACAGAAGGGGTTTGCGCAGGCACCTTGAGCCATGGCAAGCGGCTCCTCTTCCATCCCTCTGATGTTGCCCATAGTGATAATAAGTGGGTCCCCAACCTGATGTTATAGTTTCCTTCCCACCCGATCCCAATGTTGCGCATGTTGATAATTAACATGTAAGTCCCTGATCCGGGTGTTACAGTACCCTCCCACCTCAATCAGTGATGTTACTCTTTTCTTTCCTTATGTACCTGAAGAAAGTCTTGTCCCTCACGGCCTTTAAATTTATGCATTTGCGTTGCCTCAGCCGTGCTCCAAACTGCTTTGTTTTACCTGTAATTCCTCTATCCTTCTTCCTGTGTTCTTTGTATCTAGTAAATGCCATCTTTTTTCCCTTCACTATCTTGGCTACTTTCACTAGAGTACCATAATGGCCATTTTTTTCCTCCTGCTTTTTCTCACTTATTTCTCACATAAGCTAGTTGTATTCAATATACCTTTCTTCATTTTTCTGCACTGCCCCTTTATCCCACTCTTCACCATCCACCTGCTAAACTCCTCCTAAGGCAGTTTCCTATTGATTTGAAGTTCACCCTTTAAAGCTGCAGGGACCTTCGTTCATGGGGTTTACTTCTGTACCATCTTTGATATTAAACCACACTGTACTGTGATTACTAGCCGCCAGTGGACTGCCCACTGTGACATCTGTTACTCTGTCTCTGTTAATGAGCACCAGATCCAGTATTGCATCTTCCATAATGGATTAAATTGCTAACTACCTGAGAAACACTCCTGTAATTGGACTAGGTCTGCCCTGCTTGTAACTGAAACTGCTGCTGGAAGGCTCCAGCATGCATCAGGAAGATTGAAGTCCCAGCCAGCAGCACCTTCCCCTTATCTGCCATTCTACTGATGTTTCCTTAATGCCTTGCCAGTTCCTCCCCGCTGTGCTGGAGACCTGTATACCACCCCTGTGTGAATAATGGCCCATGCTTCGTTTCTACTGTGACCCACAGCACCTCCCCTTATCTGCCATTCTACTGATGTTTCCTTAATGCCTTGTCCAGTTCCTCCCATGCTGGAGACCTGTATACCACTCCTTGTGTGAACAATGGCCCTGCTTCTGTTTCTAGTGTGACCCACAGCACCTCCCCTTATCTGCCATTCTCATTGATGATTCCTTGAAGCCTTGTCCAGTTCCTCCCATTGTGCTGGATACCTGTATACCACCCTGTGTGAATAATGGCCCTGCTTCTGTTTCTTAGTGTACCCACAGCACGCCCCTTTATCTGCCATTCTACTGATGATTCCTTAATGCCTTGTCCAGTTCCCCCTCCGCTGTACTGGAGACCTGTATACCACCCTGTGTGAATAATGGCCCATGCTTCTGTTTCTACTGTGACTCACAGCACCTCCAGCCCTTCTCCTGCCTCTAGGTTTCCTTGCACTTCCACAGCTCTGATTCCTTCCCAATACAGGATAATCCTCTCCCTTGCCTATCCCTTCTGAACTGAGTAATCCTCGTAAGACCATATCCAACTTAGTGATGTTCAGTGCATCACAACTCAGTTATGGCCACTATATCTAGGTCCTCCTCTGCTACTGTGGCATCTAGGTCTGAAATTGTATTTCCTAAACATCTTGCATTGGCACTCATTGCCTCCAAAGTTTGCTCCCTCCACTTGCACCCCCATTGCCTTCCCTTACTACCCATGATGCTTCCTGCAACTTCAGCTAACATCACTCACCTTCTTTGTTTCATTTTTTTTCCACTTAATCTACCTTAAACTGTTCTGATTGGGGAGGCCTCATGGTTGTAAGACCCAGTTTCCCATCAGTTTAAATTAAGGCTTTGGTTACATACTCCCCAGCTCATCCCTAATGATTCTGGAACCCCTTCTGCTGAGGTGCAGCCTGTTCATTATGTATAGGGTTATATCATGCCATGCCCTCCCTCCTCCTCCTCCTATGCAACATACCCTCACTCATAAACCATTTTCTTAATCAGCCACTGAAATATTCTATCCCTCTCTTCCTAGCTGTGTTTGCTCTAGGTACCAGTAGTACTTCAGAAAAGCGCCAATCTGGTTGCCCCCACAGATCCTTCCAACTGCCCCAGATCTCTCCAGCATTACCTCCACCTCTTCTCCAGCTAGGTAATTTGTTCCTTAATGATTACTACATGAGGTCCACACGATACACAGAAGGTGATGGCAGATAAGAACCTCATGGCCCTCCTAGTCTGCCTCTTTTCTCTACCTCATGCATTACTGCAGACCCTAATTGATCTGCAGTTTACCTCTGTTTCTTATTGGTAGAGTATTCTTATGTCTATCCCATGCATTCTTGAATTCCCCATTGTTTTTGCCCCACCACCTCCAGCAGGGAGGCTGTTCCAAGCATCCACTACTCTTTCTGTGAAAAGTAATTCCTTGCATTGCCCCAGAGCCACCCCCACTCTAACCTCATATCATGCCTCCTTGTGCTTGTACAATTATTTTTCTGAAAGATGCTTTCCTCCTGTACCTTGTTTATACTTCGTGTACTTGAATGTCTATCATACCCCCCACTCCTCCAGGGAATACATATTGAGGTCTCTAGTCTTTCCTCATATGACTTTAGGTGCAGTCCTTGCACCATTTTTGGCCCTCTCTGGACTGTTCTATTTTGTCTATGTCCTTCCAGAGATGTGGCCTCCAGAACTGAACACAGTACTCAAGATGAGGTCTCACTAGTGGTCTTTACAGTGGCATAACCACCTTTTTCTGCTAGTGATACCTCTTTATGCACCTAGCATCCCACTGGCTCTCCCCACAGCCTTCTCATATTGTTTGGCTACCTTTAGGTCATCAGATATGATTACCCCCAGGTCCTTTCTTGACTGGTGGCAGTCAGTACCCCACTCCCATCTTGTACTCCTCCCTTAGATTTCTGTGCTCCAATACATAATTGTGCACTTCTTTGCACTGAATTTAAGCTGCCATACTTTTACCTCTCCTCAAGTATGTTTAGGTCCTTTCTCATTTTTCCACCCTCCTGGAGTGTCAGCCCTGTTGCAGATCGTGTGCCATCTGCAAAGAGGAATTCCTCCTCCATCCCCACTGCAATGTCACTGATGAAGACCTTAAAGAGGACTGGCCCCATCATGGATCCCTGTTCTACCCCACTGGTCACCCTCTCCTCAGATTGAATGACATTTACCACAACCTCTGTATCTTGTCACCAACCAGTTTCTAACATAGTTTACAACTTTGGGGCCCACTCCCAAGCTGCCCAACTTATTTATCAATCTCATATGTGGAACTGTGTCAAAGGCCTTGCTGAAACCTATGTAGGCTGCATCCACTGCCCATCCCCTATCACAGTACCTCCTGGTCACCCAGTCAAAGAAACCATCAGATTTGTTTGACAAGATCTTCCCAATGTGAATCCATGCTGCCTTAGATACTGTGCTCTGCTGTATTAAGAAATATCACAATCCTTTCCTTTAGCAATTACTCCTTTTAATTTTCCCACCACCGAGGTCAGGCTGACTGGCTGTAGTTGCCAGTCTCCTCCTGTTCCCACATTTGTGGAGAGGGACTACATTTGGCCTCCTTCAGTCCACTGGAACCACCACTGTCTCTATCAATTTGTTGAATAGGGCTGTTAGTGGTTCTGCCAGCACCTCTCTAAGTTCTTTTTCTATTCTGGGATGTATCCCATCTGGCCCCATAGCCTTGTCCCATTTCACATTCTCAAGTTCCTTTTAGAACTGGGGTGGACTAAAGTTGCAAATTCCGCTTTAAAGAACTTCCGTGAAATTTCAGAACTTTCGCCATTGGCGAACTGGGATTTTCCACAGAATTTCGCTGGGTTCCACAGATTTTTTTATTGTGGACTGTGGAAAATATATATAAACTGTAGAATTTATTCTATCTTATTAGTTGAATAAACTGTCACTGAATAAGCGCAAGCTGTACTCACCATGTGATCAGTCTCACTGACAGTTCAGTGGGCCACCAATAGTGGAGAAGAGGAGGGCTGCTGCTGGTGGTCCACTCAGGGCAGGGTGGGGAAGTGGCTGGTGGTGTATGAACTGTTGGGGTAGGGGTCCACTAGACAACAGGGAATTGAGATGACTTTTTTAATAAGGGATCGGAGTTGGGAGGTCTGACACCAGGAATACTGGGATTAGAAGGGATGAGTTGGTGGACTGCCAGCTATTTTTGTGGATTAAGGAATCCAGGATAGGAGGGGGTCCACTAGACACCAGGGAAATAAAATGTTTTAGAGCCATGATCGGTGGGTGAGGGGCCCACTGGACACCAGGGAGGGATAGAGTTTTGTTTCTTCTTTATCAGGACCCACGGGCCATGATCCTCGGGCAGAGGTTGGAACCACTAGACACCAGGGAGCAGGGTTTTACTTGGGACCCACTGATCAGTGGGTGGAGGGGCCACTAGACACCAGGAGGGTCCGAGGGAGGGATAGAAGGTATAAATATATATTTATTTATTTATTTATTTACTGGGATCCCTGATCAGCAGGGGTGGATTAATGAATTAAACTGCAGTTAAAAAGCCTCAGAACTGACCACTGGCAGTGATGTATTCTGTGGATTTTTTCCTGCAGTTTAGTAAATTAGCCCGTAGTTTGTATATTCATTCCACTGCTTTAGGTGGAATTTGTGCAAAAGTTGCAAAATGATTTACAAACTTTCATGGAAGCAATCAGCACTTTGTGGAAATTCCGCCAGTGGAATGTGTGTCTGTACACCCCTATTTAGGACTTTTTCCTCTATAAACTGTCCAGTGTTTACCTCTCTCACTGGTGCCCTATCCCCAATAGTTGTCCTTCTCCTTCCTCTTCTTCCATGAATACGGAACAAAATATTTGTTCAGGACTGTTGCCTTGTCTAGGTCCCCTCTGCACACTCCTTCCTCCTTTTAACCTCACAGTCCCATCCTTGGTCTTCATTCTATCACCAATGTACCTGAAAAACTCTTGTCTCCTTTCTCAATTGCCTGAGTTATTTTTTCCTCAGTTTACACCTTTGTGCTCCTGACTGCTTTCCTATCTCCCCTGTTTTTCCAGATGTAGTTTCTGTCTTCCCCTTAGTGTTTTCTTGTACTCTGGAAGCTAGCCTTTTCTGTCTTACCTTCCCAGCCATGTCCTTTGAGAACCATAGTGTTTTTTCTTTCTTTTCTTTGTTTTGCTTACTTGTTCTAACACAAAGGCTTGTTGCCTCTACTATGACTTCCTTAAGGTTAGCCTATTGTTTCTCTGCATCCACCCTTCTTCTTCCCTGCCAGGGCTTCCTTGAGACATTCCCTCTTTTGCAAAAGTCAATCCATCTACAATCTAGGACCCTTGCTTTCCTGTGGTTTGACTCCTCCTCTGTTCTCACATTGAACCACACCGTAGGATGATCACTGACCCCAGGTGGTTACCCACCATTACATTGGTGAGACTGTCCCATTTGTGAGTGTACACCACGTCCAATATTGTTGCTTCTCTGGTGGTTTCTCCACAAGTTGTTTGAGGCATGCCTCCTGCAGGGCATCCAGGATGTTTCTGCTCCTGGCTGTGACTGCAGCCTGGGTGCTCCAATCAACATCAGGCAAATTGAAGTCTCCCACCAGTAGCACTTCACCTTGGTTGCCATTTTGTGGATTGCTTCTACTTGTACCCTCACCATCTCTCCCTTGTGCTGGAGGTTTGTATATCACATCTGTGCAAATGGTAGTGCCATTTGCTGTCTCCAGGGTGACCCTCAGTGCTCTGCTCCCTCATGCATTCCTGAACTTTAGTTGCTTTAATTCCTCCTGATGTAGATAGCCACCCCTCCACCCTTTTTTCCCACTCTGTCTTTTCTAAATAGATTATAACCTGGTATGGCTGTAATCCATTCCTGGTTCCCCATGTACCATGTCCCAGTAACAGTGACAATGTCCAGTCTTCCTCTGCCATCAAGGCTACTTGTTCTGGGATTTTATTTCCCAGGCTGCAAGTATTTGTGCACATGTCCTTCCAGGTTTTATAGCCTCATGTTGCTCGATGGTTGGGCTTACCTGCTTCCCATCATCCCTGGCATACACACCACCTTTCACCTATGCATGTGTCCCTTTGCTCTCCCCAATGTATTCTCCTCATTATTCAGTCCACCAGGATTACTGTTCTGCATTCCCCATCCTCCTTTCATTCTCCCCAACTACTGCACTACCCTCCTCTTGAGAGCCCCCCATGCCTGACTAGTCCCTCTGCCATACCTCCAACCTTTCAACCTGCCCTCACCACCACTCTGACCTTCCCTACTCTGCTGTTTCCAGTCACCCCTTCTGCTACCCCTCCCATAGCTCTTTCCTACTTTCTGGTATCCCTTATCTCTTGTTATGGATCCTCCTTCCCCTTCTTGTCACCCTCCTGCCATTTTCTCCTACTTTCTCCTCCCTAATCTTTTGACCCTTCCTCATCTACTACCATGCATCACTCCTCTCCCTTCCACTTGTCTAACCCTGCTGATTCCCAAATCAAAACCAGATAACAGTCTCTATTTCTGTCTCCTCCCCTTCTCAAGACAGTGGAGGAATCTGTTCCATACTGGCACTGTGCTAGGTGCTCCCACCCATTCCCTCTCTCCTGACATCTCCAAAACAAGGAGCAACAACACCCCTCCCTCCTTCTACTGGTGATATCCCTTCCTATGCACCCCAGCATCTCACTAGCTCTCCTGACTGCTTTGCTACACTGCTGGCCACCTTTGGATCATTCGATATGGTTATCTCCAGGCTTTTTTTTGCTTGGTTTTCATCAGTACCACTCCACCCATTTTGTACTCTTCCTGGGATTTCTGTGCCCCTGGCATTAAGGCAGACTGTCTACCATCTGACTCCTGATCACTTTTTGCTTTAACTTGTCTTTCTCCCTTTTTCTTTCTTGGTCTCCTTAAAGAGCAGCTAACACCTTCAGAAGAACTTAAACAAAACTTAATATGTACATGTCAACCCAGTCCCTGGGGTTACTAGAATCCTATCAGTATTAGACCAGGAAGATCTCTGCAGCAATACAGGGTTTAAACTCTCTATCATACATTACCTCATTGTTTACCTGGTTAGGCTGGGCAGAGAATGAAGTCATGTAATTTAGAACTCTCGCAGCATAAGCCCTTTTGGCTCAGCTGCAGTGAAGCAGTTAGAACCCCATGAATTCTAAGTTGGAGTTTGAAGGAAGGAACTCTCTGCAATTGCAGAGGGAAGAGATGCCTGCCACCCTCCCTTAGCAGGGTGAAGAACCTCTGTTTGTCATTTCTCTCACCCTAGTCTAGTGAGCAACAAGTGTTTGCCTGAAAGAGGTGGAGACCTGATGCAGTGGAGCTCCAGTAGGTTTAAGTTTCATCCAGAAGTGGAAATGGGACTCAGAAGTCAGTGATTCTTAGGACAATCTCTGAAAGACTGAAATAACTGTCTAAGCTGTCCAGAGTGAAGAGGTTCTGAGTGTTTTCTTCAAAAAGCTATGGATTTTTGAGATAACTGTGGACTTTAGTGAAACATAGAAACACAGACTTTGACTGCAGATAAGAACCGCTAGCACACATAGTCTTCCCATTTTCCTACCTACAGGATAAGCTGGAGAACCTAGTTAACCAACTGCCTATTTCTTCCTACTCTCACCCCACAAGAATTGCCTTATGTTTGTCCCATGCATTCTTGAATTCTCCCACAGTTTTAGACCCCACAACCTCCTCAGGAAGGCTGTTCCATGCGTCCACCACTCTCTGTGAAAAATACTTCTCACATTACCACTGAGCCATCCCCTCTATCTTCAAATTGTGTCCCCTCTTTCCTTCAAATGCCTGTAACAAGGGAATACCAAGCTGTGAGTACAAGGTTCATTTAAAATAGACTTTGGGTTGTCTGGTACTGTGTGTGACCCCAGTAGGCTAGATTACAGGCATTCAGGACCCCTTTTCAAAACAAAAATGTTCTGATTATGTGCTGAATGTAAGGATATCTCTAGCAGGCCAGTGGGACTGGGAATCCAGATGTAAGGATGTCTTTAGCAGCCCAGTGGGGCTGGAGAACACAGTTCATTTCCTGAAGTAATGGCAGAGTCTGACTTTGGCCAGGGTGGGCAGAGCCCTCATTCATGGTTTGAGGGATCTGATTAACAGTAGGAACAGTTTCTGCAGATGTTAACAAAGGTCCATCTCGTCAGGTGTTTCTCGTTTAAGTGCATGGTAATCCACACAAAATATGCACTGAGTTCAGAAGTGTTAGTGCGTAGTAACCCCACAATATATGCACTTGTCAGAGATCTCTCAGCACAGGGATGAATAGCTTGTTTTGGAAAAGTGTTCATGTTGGAATTTACAGTACTGCCTGTATGTGAAATGTTTCTTCTAACTGCAAAAAGTTGTGTCATCCGTCTGAACAGTTACAACATTGGGGACTACCCTATTCTACTCTACCATCATGTCAGAAATAGTCACATAAATCCAAAGTTATGGTTGTAGACAATCCATCTTTGAGTTACTGAGTGAAATGTTTGGGGTCTTCTGGATAGGAGACACAGCATAGCCCTGGAACCCCTCTCCAGACTTGGGTTAAATAAAAATGTTATTTTGTACCTTAACTCCCTACCTCCTTGAGGCCCAAGCCAAGTATTTACCCTAATGCCAGGAGTGATACTTATTTTCTGCCAATTTGTGGTCTGTTGCCTTGTCTGTGTAACAAGAAGGGGGATCCTGGCTGCAAGATACTGTTTTGGCTAATGGTTACATTTAGACACAGTTTGGCATTTTATTTCACATTAGTTCTGTTTTCCTCCTCACTGTTATATATGACTGGTGTTATCTGCCTAAAACAGGATTTTTTCTCCTGAAGAGTTCATCTATTCCTATTGCTTTCTCCCTACCTGAGGTTATAATGCACTCCTCATGACATCATACTTACTCCCATGGCAACAGATTGTGATGTCACAACACAGGATTATGAATTGAAGTAGGAGTATGCTAAAGAGGCAGATGAACTCTAAAGCATAAAGATCATGTATTCATGCAAATGCCCTCAGGAAAAAACTATGGGGAGAAGAAATCTATAGAATATGTATTGAATACAGCTGAATTGTACCTAAATATCATGTTTTGCAAAGTTTTCTTTGAGGCATAAGCAGCTCTTAACTTCTTGTTTTTCATGTTGATTAAAGGCTTTGTGAGCCCTCATTCCTCCCTCCATGGTCCCTTTCCATAGCCTGGTTGACCTATCCAAGGACTTAAACCTGGTAAAGCACTTCATTTTACTATAGTAACTGGTCATAAATTTTTTTATAGAGATGACCAGTTATTATTTCCTACAATAACCAGCTAATTACTACAACCATGAAATTATGTGCACACTGTCTGTTGACAGACACTGACATGCTATTCGCTGGTTTCTAGAAACCACTGATAGAAATCACAGCGCTTATAAACCTTTATTTTTTGCATTATCTGTCTACTCCCCACTGCTTCTTGAACGGTTCTCCTTTGAGCCACCAAGGACTGAGCTCACTCCTGGGAACCCCTGCCGCCAACTCCCATAGCATATTGCAGCTGGTCCCAGGGTAACCCAATGCATCGCTTCCTTGGATGGGTTCTCAAATTCCAGAGAGAAAGTGCCTTAAGGCTTGCCTTCTTGGCCTTGGGTGCTGCTGTGGTCGGTCCCAGCTGTCCAGGGGCTCCATGGCAGTGACGGGTCTGGGTGGCTGTCATCAGCCCCTAGAGACACCATTTTTCTTTTCTGACCATTATAGCTCCGCTCTGCAGTGCTCCCAGTCTCCACCAGGGCCACTACAGAGCGAGGCAAGCTCCCAACCCGCCCCAGGAGAGGAGAGCAGTCTCTGATGCTCAATTCTCTCCTTCCCTGCCGACCTCCGGTGCCCTGAGTCCGTCCCAACTCGGGTCTCCGGCATGGTGTGAGGTGTGGTGTCCAGTGCCTCAACCCTCAGCACCACTGGCCAGCCCAAACCTTTTAACAGATAACAATGAACAGCAGTTTGTAACTTCTTTTCAAGGTTTGAATTGGGAGAGGGTTTATGTCGCATCACACACCTTGACTGTGTATTACATTCTTGTAATACATACCACCCTATGCATTATTCTCTATGTAATATCTTGCACTGGCCAGCTTGGGCTTGGGAGCTGTTATGGGGTTTTCCAATTGCCTCTGAGATCATGCAGAAAACTTATGGAGATGAACAGGGATCTATGGAATTAGTATACCCAGGAGAGTTCCCAGAGATCTGTTCTAGGCCCTTCTTTCACACTTATTAAAAGTTTTTTTCAAGATAGTATTAGAGGCATAGGTTGGCATCTTCATGCGGGTGATGCTGTGATCTATGCCTCTAATGTTTACCTAACTGTGGTGCGGTCATACTGTAGGTGGGCTTGCTGGACTATGGTCTATTTTTAATTATTCTGAGTTTAAACTAAACTCAACTAAAACAAAACTAATGATGTTTTGGTTCACAATTAAAATATTTATGTGTCCCACAAGGCCATTCAGATATTTGTTTGAACCTTATTATATATATATATATATATATTTATTTATACAATAGGGTGAGTTTTACTATGGTAACAAAGCATGTATTCTCACTGGAGTAGATAAATCTTGCTGATGTAGACACTGTGAAAGATATTTACATTTACACACACTGGCCTGATATTTCAGAGCACTTGCACATGGTGCAACTGAGTCGCCCAGTGCAAGCACTAAGATGCGCCACCAGCGATATTCAAAGGGACCATGGCACAGTGCAAACCCATTGTGCCAATGCGCAACAAAATGTATGTAGCACAAGTGCAGGGTGTTCCATGAATATGCAGCACAATGGGATATTCAACCATGAAGCTATGGTGCAAGTCTGAAGCAAACCCAAGATGCGCCACCCAGACTTGTTCATATAAAACAGGGCACAAACACACAAACAGCAGATGCACAACCCTAGCCGACAAACCTGAGGGAGAGAGAGAGAGACAGAGAGGTGGAGTGAGAAAGGGAGAGAGGGGCAGAGAGAGAGATAGAGAAAGAGAGAGAGACACACAAACACACAAACAGAACACCAGGAGGCAGACAGACAGATTGGCACCCATCCACCCAGGGCAAACACAAAGAGAAAAGGGATGGAGAGTGCGCCTTTCCTGGTGGATGTGGTAATGAGAGGTATGAGAGGCAGGGGAACAGCTACATGGTCGATGAAGGGCCCAGCAGCACTATGCCCAACACAGGTGGTACCTGCCTGCATCACTTTTATGGACTATAGTAACACCAAGATTGTGGGCCAATACTGCCTGAACAGGGCCATTCTGAGGCAGCTCTGTGAGCTGTGCAGTGAGGAGATGCAGGCACCCATCAGACATAGTCATGCTGTGTCCGTGGAGACCAGGTGACCACAGTCATGTGCCTGCTCACCACGGGCACCTTCCAACAACCAACAGGGGACACCATGGGTATCACCCAGTCAGCCATGTCCTGCCTCCTCACACAGTTCCTCATGCCCTGCTGCCATGTGCTTCTGAGTACACATGGTTCCCCAGCACACAGGCAGAGCATACAGCAAACATGCAGGATTTCAATAGGTTGCATGCATGCCTGGCATGATTAAGGCCATTGACTGCACCCACATGGGCATCCGTATGCCACCTGGCTCTGAAGGCATGGCATGCAACAACAGGAAGGGGAGCCTAGTATCAACTGCCAGGTGGTGTGTGATGACATAGGGCACATCATCAATGTCTGTGCCACACACCCTGGGAGTGCACATGATGCATTTATCTGGCACAGTTCTGTGCTGTGCCACAGGTTCAAATGTGGGATATCCCCATGGGTCACCTTGTGGGTGAGTATGGCATGGGCCAGGGGCAGTGGCATGGCAGACCTGGGGATGGGGAGGCAGGTGTGTGCTGGTGTGAGTGCCATGGACAGAGCAAAGGGTGCAGAACAGCATAGCATTGGGCTAACCATGTCAGTCTCAACATAGGTGACAGTGCGTACTCGCTAAGGCCCTGGCTGCTCACCCCTTACTGGTGACCGCATCCCTGCAGAGAACATTACAACAAGGCACACAACATCATCAGTGTTCTTTGCATGCTGGAAGGCTTCCGGTGCCTAGACAGGTCAGGCGGTGCCCTACAGTACAGCCCCTCGAAAGCCTGAGGCCTATTCCTGGCCTGCTGCATACTGCACAACATGGCCATTGACTGTGGGAAAACTGTCGAGGCTGAGGAGGGTGACAGTAGTAGGGATGACAGTAACAGTGACTGGAGGTGTGTGCATCCCTCCCTGGGTGGAGGGACCCCTGACTCATACAGCAAGCCTGACACCACCGCAAAATGGTCGTGACAGGAATACTATGGTGAATGTGGCACATAGCATGGGCCAACAGACCAGCATATCACACAAATGAAGGGACGTGGCACGGTGAAAGGCATGCATGGAATGTGGCACCCAGCAGGGATAGGGAGGCAATGGCACACACCCACACACACACGCTGCACAGGCATGTACACACACACACACACACACACACACACACACACACACACAGGCAGTGGAACATGGTGTGATCAGACACACGCCACCGTGCATGCTCAACCAGCACTAGGCTGCCCTAATCACACACACACGCCACATGTCCCAGCAGCACAGCATGCACACACACAGGCAGCACGTAGCACAACACGCATGCACACCAGCACATGAATGACTCCACACACCACCCATGTGCACACAGAGCAGCAGCAGCAGGAAACGGAGAGGGCAGACCACACCTCAGGCCAGCTGTGCAGTTCCATGGCCACCACGGCCATGTGGTCAGCCATGCAGGGCCTATTGGCAGCTGCAGGCTGCGCGATCGGCCACAGGAGGTGTCTGACCCCCAGGGTAGATGTGCAGGACCACAACTGAGTCCTTGCGGGGGTATGTAGGTGACCAAACAGACCAGCCCCGGCATGCCAGGGATACCTTCATCTGAGTCCAGGGTCCATTGTGATGGAGTTGCCCAACGCTGGGCCAGTGGGTGGACAGCACACCGCGGGGATCTCCAGTGCATGGCCAGGCCCAGTGTCAGCCAGTAATGCAAAGCCATCCACAATGGCAACAGCAATGTGGCCCATGGCCACAGTCGTGGCCTCCTGCATGTGTTGAAGCCCCTCCAGGATCTGTACAGTGTCCCTGTCCTGCTGCTAGGCTAGCTGGTGCACCTCTGCCTGCAGTGCATGCACCCTGGTGGTGAGCAGTACCTGTTACTCAACGGATGCACGCAGTAGCCAGGTGTGCTCAGCCAGTCATTCCACATACTGCATCTCCTGGCCAGGCCACCGATGGCTGGGTGACCTGCCACACCATCCAACCTCCCTCTTGGTGGACGCCGCACAGTGTGGCCTACAGTGGGAAGGGGTACAGCAGGCACACCGCTGCAGAACCTGTGTCGGGCTGCCCAGTGGCACCCGCAGCTCAATGCTGCCACCATCCATCTGCTGTATGTTGTCCTGTGCTCGCGCAGCTGTGGCAATGCCATCACCCACGCAGGGAACAGTAGTGGCTCCACACACTGCTGCACCTACAGTGCTGGCAGGCAGCTGTGCAGCCATGGGCACAGTGCTTCACCTTGACGCCATCTGTGATGCGGCTGGGTGACTCTCCACAATGTTGCCCATGCTGTTCAGGATCAGTGTGATGTCATCCTCGAGTCGGACTCGACCCCACCCGCGCCTCTGTGCATTACACTCAAGGCTGGCATCCTACAGAAACACATCCAAGGCCTTGTCTGACCACAGGCCAAGGATGTCCACATGCATGGATGCTGGTGGATGTTGATGATCCATCCAAAGGGGTCATGTTGCCATTTACAGGGGCAATGGACGCCGCTGGCGCCCCATCCTCTGCACAGAGTCATACAGGTGCTGCAAGAGAGGAAGGAATGTTGGTGGTGTGTAGCCCCATGTGACCCCATGTATGCCGCTGGTGTACGGGCCAGCAGTGTGCCATGCATGGGGGTGTACACATGTGCATTGGGACAGTGGCATGCACATCAGCATGCCTGTACACACCCTCCATGCCAGTACATGTTAATGAGTAACATACATATCATGTAGTGATGGGCTGCCATCCATCTGGAAACCCTCTCCGGCATACCCACCACTGAGGTGCGGAGGATGGCAGCCACCACTAACTCCTCCGCTGGCGCCAGTGTGGGTGCATTCACGGCCCTCCACCGTGGCACTACAGGATGCTCTAATGGCCGCCTTCTCCTTGATGCGCCACCTGTCCATCCCAACCTTCTTGCGGCACTCCTGTAAACATGGACAGCACAGTGTGTCAGTGCCAGCATGGCCCTGAGCAGTGCCACTTGCATTGCTGCAACATCCTGTGTGTTGTTGCAGCAGCCTCCACTTACCTGTCAAGGTTGTAATACTGGTCCTGCCTGTGCTGTTCCTGGCGCTTATAAGATACACTGCATGCAAATCAGCTTTGTGCAATGGTAATGATATGCTAATGCACCTGACTGTGCCGCGCATTGGCTGATGAGGTCATTTTCATAACTTGGCTGAATATCGAGAATTTGTGCTATGCTCAGTGGTGTTGAACCAGAGCAACTCCATGGCACATGTCTTGTACATGCATAGTGCGCGGTCCCACTGTGCCCATGTGCACACCCCACATCGGCCTATCGCACACACAGCGTGCCTTGCGGTGTGCCGGCAACCATGCACATACATGGCACCGCGCTGGGTCAGGGTCTGTCACCTCTGGCTCAGGGTCATGATACTGCACAGGGTGGGTCATGCATGGTGCACATGCCCGGCACACTGTCGACCAGCATTGGCGCATCTTCCGATGTTCGAATAAGTGTTGTTGCACCTTTTGTGCACTGCACACAAGCTGCCACCACGTGCATTTTTCACCACGGAGACCCGGAACTGCATCGTGATTGACAATGAGAAGCAGACGTGACTGTCAGGTGCGCAATTGGCTGGACATCAAGCTCATGAACCTGGTGGCAGTGGTCCAGCCTTTGTGGCCCAGCTGTATGGCCAGGTACCACCCAGAAGGTGCAGGGAAGGTGTGCCAGACCGTGTCATTGGCCCTCAAAGGCACATGGTGTGGCGCGGTTGGCTGAGCAGTGTCACCACCAGTACGGGACTGCGGGGCAGGAGCTCTGATGTGCTGCGGGTGGCTGCAGTCGAGGGTGCAGAGGGGATGTCCCACAGCCAGGTAGGTGTGTGTGCTGATGCGTGGCATGCCCATGTGCCCAACAGTGGTTTTCACAGGTTTGCACAGCGAGCCTCGCTGCTGGGTGGACTGTCCCTGTGACCACGGTCATCATGCATGTCCACAGCACATGTGGCATGTATGCTGGTGTGTTGGTCGGGGCTGCTGGGTCTCACCATGTGCACTGTGGGGTGAGACAGGGAACCTTCCATGCATGTGTACTCATGTCCTCTCTCACGTGTTGTCCACAGGGCCGGAGGACCGCAGGTGGGCCAGGGAGGCCACAGGCAGCATGAGGACCTGGGATAGGCCAGGACGGTGCTCGGAGGGGTCAGAGGGTGCAGGTATGGGGTGGTCACTGTAGTGGGCAGAGGGGTGCAGGTATGGCCATGTGGGACCAGCCTTGTGTTAGGTTGGCTGTGTGTGAGATGGTCCATCTGTCGCTCCACCGTGGAATGTCTGTTGGTGGCATGTGGCCAGCCATTGGGGGTTGCATCCAGCCACCACCTTGTGTGCTGCATCAGTGCTGCCACCCTGTGCTATGTGCCCATATCCATGAGCTCATGGTGCCAGTGGGCTACTCTGTCTACCTGTCTGCACCATTGTGCTGCTTGATTGCTGGGTGGACAACATGGCACAGGTACATTATGTACCCCTGTGGGCCTTTTACCCACAGTCCACAGCACTGTGGTGGTGGTGTCATTGTGCAGTGCACTGATTGCTTTCTCTTGTCCCTCCCCTAGCTACATGTCAGCCTGCTGCCAGGAGGCAGCCCTGCTCCAACCAGAGGGCCTGGGCTGGAGATCACACTACAGCAGAGGATCCTGTGTGGCTGTGGGATCCGAGTGCACTGTGGGGCCCTGAAGAGGTCCCTGGCCCATCGTTGAGGGGTCCAGCTGTCATTGCCCCTCGCCTCCCATTTCTGTTCCTCAGCATTTCCTCCTGCAACTGTACAGATCCTCTCCCCATCTCCCTCTCCCTCACTCTCTTGCCATGATGTTTGCTTTTTTTATTTCTTTGTTTTATATAAATGCTTTTGTGGTACATTTCTGAGTCTGTGTCTGATTTGCAGGTGGCATGGGGAGCCATGTTGCAGCTGTTTACTCCCTGTTCTTGTGGTCACTGTGGGTACAGGGCAAGTCAGTGGTGGCGCCATGGTGGCTGTGGGGTCTGTGTTGTGTGTACCAATGTGTTCTGTGGCCTGGTGTGTGTACCTGGGTGCACTGGTAGGCATGCTGGCCCATGGGGCCATCAGGGTGCTCTCCACTACCATGGTGGTGGGGGTGCCATGGTCGGGTCCGGGTACCCTTGGTGGCTTGACCCCGGGATTGTTGGGCTTCCACCTTCCATGGCTGTTCTGCATGGGGAAGACTGTGGCATCATGAAGGGGTGATTTGGCACGTGCAGATGGGTGGGGGACATGGGTGTCATTGTGCCAGGGGCTGGAGGTTACTGTGTCCAGGGTGTGCTCTGTTGGGGTCTGCTGTGCCCCTTCCCTTGTGCTGCCTTGGTTTTGTGTCATTCAACTGCCTGTTGCTCCTGCCCTGCTCACTGGTGTTGTGCTCTGCTCTGCTCTGCATCTCCCTGGTTGCTGGCACATCCTTGGTTGTGCCATGGTGCACTCAGCTCATATTCAGCCATCTTGTGCATGGGTGTTTCAGGTGTGCGATCTTCTGAATATGGTTCCGGTATACTCATGGCACAATTTACTTGTGTGCACCAGTCTTGCACCAGGGAATGGTGCATTTCTGAATATCCAGGCCCCAGTGTTCACGCCAGAAAGTAAGATTTTCACTGTGGTTACGCCCAGCTGCACCACCCGCCCAATCAAACTGCTTATCAGTACAAGTAATCTCTAAAACAGCACATATCACAAAAATGTGAAAACGATCTCCTGCTGACACAGGCATGGCATAAACAAAGCACAAAATCGCCAAAAACTGATGTCCTGAATATGTACCTCCAACTCTATTAGCCATAATCTGACTTGCACCACTAACACAAATCCTCAGATAAAGATATAGATTCCCCAGACCAGAAACACTTTACCAGAACTTCCCACAGTTGTTTCAACATATTGTCAAAAATACCTTCTACATTTTTCCATATTGCTTAGCATTCCTCCAAATGTGGAACTGTCCGAAATCGAAAGTAATCCATCTGGACCGCCGTGAAACAAACCAAGAGATCAGAGCACTAAAATAGCCACATACCATATGCAGCACCACAGTCTATGAAAAATAAACCAAACAGAACTTAACAAATCATAGTAAACACATTGTTACCATTATAAATCAAAACTGTCCCACATACCCCAGTTCAGAAGGGCTTTCAACTGAACTCCCCGCTCACTTAACAGCAACAGCCAATCACATTTCACAAACAAACGCAACATAACCAATCATACATGACAACCAAGACAACCAACCAATCACATAACAGGATCAAAACACATTCAAGCTTCCAACCAATCACAGTACAACAGTAAGTCCTATTCACAAAACAGATCTCAATAACAAAAAGCAACCATACATTTACTGAAGAATACCACAAAAAAAAAAAAGAAAACCACAAATAAAAATGCAATAACTTTCCCTATTGCATAAATCAAAATATGATGGGCAGAAGTGGATATGGCAAATATTCTCACTCCTGCATTGTGAAGCATGGATATTCACTCTGCAGGAGTTAGAATATTTGCTATATTCCACTCCAGCCTATCATATAACCTATATATATATATATATATATATATATATATATAGATAGATAGATAGATAGATAAAGAGATAGATTGAGATAGATAGATATAGATATATAAATGTGTGTGTGTGTATATACACACAACAACACATATAATATATATATATATATATACATATATATAGGTTACTGAATGGACTTCATGATACTAGCAATACCATGTAACCAAGCTAAGTAAGAAAGTTGGAGTAAGAGCTGACTTACTACATAAGTTCTTAAGTGTCTGGATCCAGAGATTTGATCAAAATTATCCAGATACGATACATTTCCTTTATTGAACTGCAATGGATGTCATCTGGTACTGCTTCATGTGAAAGCTTTCAGAGATTGGACAAATATACAACTGATTAGCCTGACTCATTCCTGAGTGTTCAAGAGCTATGCATCATTGTGCTTTGTATAGAAAATTAAATTGGTTATCCTGACAAATTATAGAAAATTACATGTTAATATTTTCTTTGAAATGTGAATGTGGTCAATTCTGAAATGCTTGAAAGAGTGTATAGCTATGCAGTCAGTTTCACTCAATACTAAGAACCTCTAGTTTGTTAGAAACAAGTGTCTACTGACCCCATGGCACCAAGCAATGGGGATAACCTAGCATGCTGGCGACCTGGGTTCGCACCTGAGCCCAGGATGACAGGCATGGACATTGGCAGGGGAGGGCTCAGAGCATCTGCGCACATCTCCTCTGGGGCATGGTGGGACTGAGACTGCACTGCTCTGAATTGGCTCCTGGCAGCCTGAGTGGTGATGCATGTTGTGGCATGGGTGACCATGCACCACTGTGCATCCTGTCATGGACACTGCAGGTGAGGCTGCTCTGTGAGTGGAAGGTAGCCAGGTGGGAAAACTTGAAAATTAGTCACCTGGTCTAGCCAGATAACAGCTTCTGGTTCCCCTGGTGCCACAAAGCCTGAAGTGTTCTGCACTATTACCCTGCTGAGCCTGGTATAGGTAGAAGTGCCCACTGGTTCAGTCTCCTCCCAGTGGCACCATGAGAGGCAAGTTCCTGGGAATACATTGAGTCAACTGTGCTCTGGCACAGATGGGGTAGCTTAGATAGCAACTGGGGATCCGGGTGGTAGGGGCCTCTGGCAGCTTGATGGAGTGGTTGGTCAGCAGGATTGGGGAAGCAAGAAGTATACCCTGACAAAAACCTAGAAATTTGCAAACTCATCTTAATCTATTATATTTGCATCATATATACACAATAGAGGAGGAAGTGTTTTAACAGTGATTTAATGATCGCCCGAGGGTGGGATGCTACTCACCCTCAGGGTTTATTACTGCATCCCACACTGAGGGCGATCATTAAATCCAAGTTTTATAGACTTCCCATCTCTTATTATTTTTAATTGCTGGTTAGCAATTTTTCTATTTACATTTATTTCATGGTTGCGATCTTACAACAGTTAAAGATGTCAGAGCCCTTTCCCCTGCTACTTCCTATTTTTTGCGGCTACCAAACAGCAGGATCAACCAGATAGTGAGAGAGACTTGAGATGTTCTGCACTGCAGTTTCTGAATGGTAGGATCAACCAGATAGATTGTTTTTAAGACTAATGTGTGTGTGTTTGTTTTTTAAAGAAAAAGCAATGAGAACTCGGTCTGGCAGTCTCGCTTAGTGACTGAGAAGCCACCACGTTTGAAAATGTGTTTAGCCTGCCCAGAGGATGGGAACAGCCAGTGAGAGAGCAGCTGTTCTGACTGACTTGGCTCGTGTTGCACATTATAACCCGCAGGTTATAATAGCAAATTATAACTTGGTCAGGCTATGGGAAAATTGCTGACCAGTTATATGGATTTAATTGACACCAAAATGTAGGCTTTTTGCATGCTAGTCTCCCTTCATAGGAGGATAAAGAACTAGTTTGTAGACACTCTCTCTCTGCTCTGTCCAGTTGTTGTTTGGAATCAAAGGGTATTACTTGAAATTTGATCCTACCAAGTGAGTTTTAGGTATAAATTGTTTTTTGTAATCTTGTACAAATATATTTTTGTATCATATTATTCTATGTTGTGTGTTATTATATTGCAACTTATATGTTTTTGTATGACATAATCTTGGGACATCATTGTATATGAGCATTACTCAATGGTCTTATCCTAAATAAAATGAAATGAAAATTGATCATACAGTAGCTATCAACAGATTTGATGGACTTGTTTAAAACTGCGGTCATGCTTTGAGCAATCATGTACCACAATATACTAACACCTGCTGGTAAACTTACAACATTCTTAGGAATAAATGTAAACCTCTATTTCATTAGCTAATGCTCATTACCATAAACATTTAAAACCTTAGGGTTTCTAAACAATTGTGGACTGATGGACTGAAATTAATTCTTCATTACAAAATGATAGTGACATTGTTGTGTCTACATTAAGCATTGGAAATTTAGTAAATATCATGACTGCTGAAGCTTATTATATTGATAACAACCACGTCATTATGCATCTTCATTACTACTTGAGTTTGTTGCTGCTATGGATTAAGACCAGTTTCAGACATCCTGACCTATAGTACAGTACTCAGAGAATTTGAGTTTAAAAAATTCAAATAATCAAGTATTAAAAGAACATGCAGGTTGAGATGCCACTTGAAGTGTGGGTTTGGATGACATGCACATAGGGCCCTATGCACCAATGGGTAGAGTGCTACACACCGCGCAGCTGGTGCAAAGCCACCCACACCCATTGTGCCCCCTGTAGGGGAAGCACCAAGGGGTGTGGCACCTACATGCCCGATACCCCAACCGTGTGAGAGCAATGCGCCGGGCAGGCTGGCTAGCACTATGCGCTATGCACTAAGGCACATAGTGCTGGCTGTGGGGGTGCAGAGGAAGGTGCAACCCATGGCAGAGGAGACCCTGCTGTAATGAACTATGCACTCCTGGAACATACCCTCCTGTCACGCGGATCTAAAATGGACACTGAGCTGCCCCAGCTCACTAGGATGATAGTGAGGTTGGAACTGCTGGCCATCCAGAAATGGCACTGTCTATGCGGGCATGGGGTGGGGTTTCAGTGCTTTGGGGGTTGCCACTGCCTATAAATGTGGGTGGGAGGTTGCTGGGACCAGGGGTTGGGTGTGGTCCGGGCCACAATGAGGGGCTTGCTGCACAGGAGCTGGGGTTGCCTGCAATGTTGGCTGGGAGGTGCAGCGTGGTAGTGCCCCACACCAGGGGCTTGGCAATGTGGGATGCTACCAGATAGGGCATGGGCACATAGGTCTAGATTGCCACCATCGTACCCATGCACCTGAACCCATGCCCCGCTGTGCAAGTGATCCACTTCAGGACCATTCTGGGCATCTGATTAGATGCCCAGCTGGGACTGCGACCCTGCCCCCAGACAACCCTTCGCATCCTGCATGCCGGGGGGCAGGGCATGCCAGGTGGTGGCAGGTATTGAATACCCAGCGCACAGCTACGGTGAGGTATGCGCTATTCCGTACTTCCGTCCCAATAGTACATAGGGCCTATAGTTATTAATGAGTGTATCTGTATAAATAAGTGAGCCACTCTGCTTAATTTCACATATCCTTACATACTGATACATTTATTTCTGATTGGAAAAGGCAAGCCAATCCGATTCTTGAGAGTGGTGACCATGGTATTGTAAACCATTTCATCAATTTCTGTTTACTCATTTCTGTCCGAATTGTTGGCAAAAATGCATACTGTGTGATCTTTGAGCAAGTCACTTGACTTCCTTGTGCCCCAGGTCACATCTGAAACAAGATTTGGCTAAGTGTGTTACCCTGGTTAAACAATGTTCCTTTCCTTTCCCTTCTCTGAACCAACAGAATATTTAGATACAATAATCTTCTTACTTCAGTCCAGTCAGGTTTCTGTAGGTACTGCTGACAGACACTGCCCTTTTCTGTGTTCACTAGCTGTGTTTATGATGCCACAGACCATGGTGAACTGACACATTCAGTGTCTCTTCAACCTGTCTAAAGCTTTTGACACCATAAATAATGAACGAATGCGGACAAACTAGCAGATACAGGATGTACTACAACAGTTGTTTCCTTGTTATGGACTACTTAAACAACAGATCATATCACGTTTATAGTAACAGGAGTTATTTAACCATAGGGAAACCCCACTATAATTCGCTTATAACCAGCTGGTTAAACAGCAATGTGAGTCAGGTTTCCTCATCTTAAGTTATCTCCTGGGCACCTCTTTTCCCTCTGTCATGCCTTGCTCAGCTCTGCATTCTGCCATCTTGATCCTGGGCTAGTATACGTTTGAGGTAATTCATTTGGAGTAATGCTGTGCTCATATTTCTATGTGAATGTGCAAACTGGCACCCTTGTGCTATAGCTTTACCTAGCTCTGTACCTGTATATAGTGGTAATAGCCTGTGCTGGGTCTCAGTGCTTTGGCACTTGCAACCAGTAGGGGAACATTAATAGAGACCCACTCCTGCACCTGATAATAGTGCATAGGTAGCCCTATCGAATGCTGTAAATGTTTAATTCTAAAACAACAGACCGTTATAAATATAGACTTTGAAGTTGGACATTTAGTTTGCCTGTCCGTTCGCAATGTTTTGCACCTTTGACCTTTCTGTTTCGATCAATCATAACCTGAAGGGTCCTGGCGGGGTCCTTAGCTATGGCTGCTGGAAAGAAAAGAGGAATGTGTGTTTGGTGCTCTTCAAGTGGCTCTCTCGGAAAGCCTGAACTGTGACAGACAGCTTCACCTATGAATCAGATTACAATATTGTGTTCTCTTCAGTTAGAGTGAGATTGTTGGGTAGTGTGTTCTGTGGGAACCCCTTAGAAAGTGAGGCGGCTTTAGACTGTATCCTTTGCAGGAAAGTTTGGAGGCCTGTCTAGGTTTTCACAGTAAATAGTCGAGTGTGGTCCGCTTGAACTCAATATCTGTGGTAGTGTCAAGCTCTTGTAAGAGGGGCGCTTTCCTGTGTTTTCTCGGTTTAGTGCTGCATGGGCTCATGTTAAGCCAAATCAGGTGGTTTGTCTGAACTGTATCTGACATTGTTTGAGAGCCAGAGTCAAAGCACAGCAGAGTGGGAATCCTGCATTGTTACCAGAGTTGGAAGTGAAGCCAAGCCTGCTGCCGTGAATCCCAAGCCTGAGAAGTGTTTTGTCTAGAGTCACACTGCCAGAGTGGCTTATCTTATGCAAAGCTGCCAGAGTGAGTTTGCCAAAGCCTGTCTTCCAGAGGCTGTATCCTGAGTTTAAGCTGCATCTGTATTCAGACCAGCATGGGGAATCAGCCCTAGAATAATGTGAATTGCTAGCTCAGGCCACCTTGGGGGTTATACCAAGGCATGGGGTGGGTCGTGTTGGCCTGGGTCCTTCGTGCTGCGCCCTCACTCCAGATATCAACTGCCTGCAATGGAGGTTTCAGGAGTTTCAAGCCTGCACAAGGAAATCACCCTCTCCACCTTCAGTTCAGAGGCTGAGGTTCTGCAGAACAGTGAGTAACTTCAGGGCTAACCCTGTAACTAATTTTCCAAGTTGCCTTGTTTCAAGTTGCTTTTGAAATGTGCTGCAGGCTATCTGGGCCAGGGATTGCAAATACCACTTTGCCTAACGTTCATCTATTTGTTCTTTATGTTCATTCATGAGTATGGGTAAAGAGTTAAACCAATCTGTTGTGCAATTTTCAATGCCAGCCAACCAGCTGCAACATGTGCCAGGCCTGCAACAGTACCAGTTTGAGTACCCAGTGAAGATAATTGGGACTGCCTAATTGATTTGTCGTCTCTATTGGCAATGTACTGCACACTGAGAGTAAATTCGGTGTATCTAGTTTTAATTTGCAGTTGCTTACCCCATTAGTCCCAAAATAAGTCTATGTTACCACTGTCCAAGAGCATATTGTTACTGGATATATTTACTGTGCTAATCTTAAAGTGCACTGTTGTTGCTGCCCCATTCTCCACAGGTAGTAGGGGTTGTACCAGTTCCTGACTCAACTGTAAGTGCAGCCAGTGTGAACATATTTGCCATCGCCATTAATTGTGCTTGACTCTAGCCAGTTTGAACTGTTGTATGCCAATCCATGTGTGGGACCACTGTTCATGACAGTAGGCAAGTATAGCATCCCAGGGGTTGTACTAGTTTATAGACTCACTTATCCATTTATTCTGAGTGGAGGTACGTGCTGTTTATTCCCACTGATAACCAACCCCTTTTCTTATCAGTAACTGAGCCCAGGCTCCTGTATTGTGATATTGCAGGGTAGCAGCTCATTGGACGGTACCGGTTACATATCATTCTAGATCTGTGAAAACAACTAAATGTATAAAACCTTTCTAGTAGAATGCTTGTTGAATAAATAGTGATATTAAATCAGAAAAATTTTTAGTGGTATTCAGCATATATGAAAATTGTTCATTTAAATGTAAATGATCTAAATTGGTATTAAACATCTGAATGATAACAGCTCTCATGATCACATTTTAAATATTAGGATTATGTTTGACCAATCTTGATTTAATGTCCAACTTCTAGTTAGATGGTGCATTCGGAAATTAGAGTCCTGTATAAGATCTTAACTGTTTAGATTAGTCTGCAAATGAACAGTAGCTTCAAGCATATGCCAGCCCTAGAATATGGATGCTTATTTGTAATGTAATGCATTGAAATATTTTATGTAGTATTTATAACTATTGTCAATTTCTTCTGTTGGACAGAGGTGAACACTGTCTTTTATACTCAGCATTCACTGTCTAACCTATTGTACCTTTGAGGAGTAAATATTTTGGTTAATTTTTTATTAAATGTATCACTGATCTGCACCTTACAGTTTTCTTTTTTTTTTACTGTTCGCCTCCTGCCGCCCCAACTGTTCTCTTGACTGAGTCCTCGCCTGTCACACGCCCAGGGCTTACTTACCAACACGTCTCTGCCACAACTTGGTGTGTCCATTTGCTGTGTGGGCCTGTGAGATTGATCCTTATCCCTAGCTGGGGAATTTATCTGCCTTGTTTTACCCTGTGTGTGTGATGGCCAAGTCTATCTCCATGGAGATGCTCCAGTAACCTTTGTGCATGGTATGAATAGTGAGAGGAATACAGAACTAATGGCAAAATAAAATGTCAAACTGTGTTTAAATGTAACCATTAGCCAAAACAGTATCTTGCAACAGGACCCCCATCTTGTTACACAGACAAGGCAACAGACCACAAATTGGCAGAAAATAAGTATCACTCCTAGCACATTAGGGGTAAATACTTGGCACGGGCCTCTAGGAGGTAGGGGTTAAGGTACAAAATAACATTTTATTTAACCCGAGTCTGGGAGAGGGTGAAAGGGTTATGCTGTGTCTCCTATCTGAGAAGGAACCAAAACATTTCACTCCAGTAACTCAAAGATGGATTGTCTGTAACCATAACTTTGGATTAATGCAACTATTTCTGACATGATGAGTGAGAGTAGAATAGGTAGTCCCCAATGTTGTAACTGTTCAGACGGATGACACAACTTTTGCACTTAGAAGAAACATTTCACATACAGGCAGTACTGTAAATTCCAACATGAACACTTTTCAAAACAAACTATTCATCCCTGTACCTAGAGATCTCTGACAAGTGCATATATTATAGGGGGTTACCACGTACTAACACTTCTGAACTCAGTGCATATTTTGTGTGGATTACCATGCACTTAAACTTGAGAAACACCGCACGAGATGGACCTCTGTTAACATCTGCACAAAGAAACTGTCTACTGTGTAATCAGATCCACTCAAACGCATGAATGAGGCTCTGCCCACCCTGGCCAAAGTCAGACTCTGCCATTACGTCAGGAAATGAACTCTCAGCCCCACTGGGCTGCTAAAGACATCCTTACATCTGGATTCCCAGTCCCACTGGCCTGCTAGAGATATCCTTACATTCACTAATAATCAGAACATTTTTGTTTGAAAGGGTCCTGAATGCCTGTAATCTAACCACTGGGTCACACACAGTACCAGACAACCCAAAGTCTATTTTTAAATGAACCTTGTACTACAGCAGGTATTCCCTTATTACAGGCATTTGAAGGAATAGAAGGGACACAATTTGAAGATAGAGGGGGGATGGCTCAGTGGTAATGTGAGGAAGTATTTTTTCACAGAGAGGGTGGTGGACGCATGGAACAGCCTTCCTGAGGAGGTTGTGGGGTCTAAAACTATGGGAGAATTCAAGAATGCATGGGACAAACATAAGGCAATTCTTGTGGGGTGGGAGTAGGAAGAAATAGGCAGTTGGTTAACTAGGATCTGCAGCTTATCCTGTAGGTAGGGAAATAGGAAGACTAGGTGTGCTAAGCGGTCCTTATCTGCAGTCAAAGTCTGTGTTTCTATGTTTCACTAAAGTCCACAGTTATCTCACAAATCCATAGCTTTTTTGAAGAAAACACTCAGAGCCTCTTCCTCTGGACAGCTTAGACAGTTCTTTCAGTCTTTCAGAGATTGTCCTAAGAATCACTGACTTCTAGATCCCATTTCAACTTCTGGATGAACTTAACCTACTGGAGCTCCACTGCATCAGGTCTCCACCTCTCAGGCAAACACTTGTTGCTCACTAGACTAGGGTGAGAGAATGACAAACAGGTTTCACCCTGCTAAGGGAGGTGGCAGGCATCTCCTTGCCCTCTGCAGTGCAAGAGTTCCTTCCTTCAAACTCAACTTAGAATTCATGGGTTCTAACTTCTCACTGCAGCTGACCCAAAAGGCTTAGCTGCTGCAAGAGTTCTAAATTACATGAATTCATTCTCGCCCAGCCTAACCAGGTAAACAATGAGGTAATGTATGATGAAGTTTAAACCCTGTAATGCTGCCCAGAATCTTCCTGGTCTAATACTGTAGGATTCTAAGTAACAACAGGGCTAGGTTGACATGTACATATTATGTTTTGTTTAAGTTCTTCTGAAGGTGTCAGCTGCTCTTTAAAGGAGACCAAGAAAGAAAAAGGGAGAAAGACAAGTTAAAAGCCAAAAGTGATCAGGAGTCAGATGGTAGACAGTCTGCCTTAATGCCAGGGGGCACAGAAATCCCAGGGAAGAGTACAAAATGGGTGGAGTGGTACTGATGAAAACCAAGCAGAAAATAGCCTGGAGATAACCATATCGAATGATCCAAAGGTGGCCAGGCAGTGTAGCAAAGCAGTCAGGAGAGCTAGTGAGATGCTGGGGTGCATAGGAAGGGATATCACCAGTAGAAGGAGGGAGGGAGGGAGGTGTTGTTGCTCCTCGTTGTTGAGATGTCAGGAGAGAGGGGAATGGAGTGGGAGCACCTAGCACAGTGCCAGTATGGAACAGATTCCTCCCACTGTCTTGAGAAGGGGAGGGGAGACAGAAATAGAGACTGTTATCTGGTTTTGATTTGGGAATCAGCAGGGTTAGACAAGTGGAAGGGAGAGGAGTGATGCATGGTAGTAGATGAGGAAGGGGTCAAAAGATTAGGGAGGAGAAAGTAGGAGAAGGAAATGGCAGGAGGGTGACAAGAAGGGGAAGGAGGATCCATAACAAGAGATAAGGGATACCAGAAAGTGAGAAGAGCTATGGGAGGGGTAGCAGAAGGGGGTGACTGGAAACAGCAGAGTAGGGGAAGGTCAGTGTGGTGGTGAGGGGCAGGTTGGAAGGTTGGAGGTATGTCAGAGGGGGAGTAGTCAGGCATGGGGGGCTCTCAAGAGGAGGGTAGTGCAGTAGTTGGGGGAGAATGAAAGAAGGATGGGGAATGCAGAACAGTAATCCTGGTGGACTGAATAATGAAGTGAATACATTGGGGAGGCAAAGGGAATACGTTCATAGGTAGAAAGGTGGTGTGTATGCCAGGGATGATGGGAGAGCAGGAAAGCCCAACCATCGAGCAACTTGTGAGGGTTATAAAACCTGGAAGGACATGTGCACAAATACTTGCAGCCTGGGAAATAAAATCCCAGAACAAGTAGCCTTGATGGCAGAGGAAGACCTGGACATTGTCACTGTTACTGGGACATGGTACATGGGGAACCATGAATGGATTACAGCCATACCAGGTTATAATCTATTTAGAAAAGACAGAGTGGGAAAAAAGGGTGGAGGGGTGGCTATCTACATCAGGGAGGGAATTAAAGCAACTAAAGTTCAGGGAATGCATGAGGGAGCAGAAGCACTGCGGGTCACCCTGGAGACAGCAAATGGCACTGCCATTTGCACAGATGTGATATACTGACCTCCAGCACAAAGGGAGGAGATGGTAGGGGTACTAGTAGAAGCAATCCACAAAATGACAACCAAAGGTGAAGTGCTACTGGTGGGAGACTTCAATTTGCCTGATGTTGATTGGAGCACCCAGGCTGCAGTCACAGCCAGGAGCAGAGACATCCTGGATGCCCTGCAGGAGGCATGCCTCAAGCAACTTGTGGAGAAACCCACCAGAGAAGCAGCAATATTGGACGTGGTACTCACAAATGGGGACAGTCTCACCAATGTAATGGTGGGTAGCCACCTGGGGTCCAGTGATCATCATACGGTGTGGTTCAATGTGAGAACAGAGGAGGAGTCAAACCACATGAAAGCAAGGGTCCTAGATTGTAGATGGATTGACTTTGCAAAAATAGGAGAATGTCTCAAGGAAGCCCTGGCAGGGGCAGAAGAAGGGTGGATGCAGAGAAACAATAGGCTAACCTTAAGGAAGTCATAGTAGAGGCAACAAGCCTTTGTGTTAGGCAAGTAAGCAAAACAAAGAGAAAGAAAGAAAAAAACACTATGGTTCTCAAAGGACATGGCTGGGAAGGTAAGAGAGAAAAGGCTAGCTTCCAGGAAGTACAAGAAAACACTAAGGGGGGAAGACAGGAAACTGCATCTGGAAAAACAGAGGGAGATAAGAAAGCAGTCAGGAGCACAAAGGTGTTAACTGAGGAAAAAATAACTCAGGCAATTGAGAAAGGAGACAAGAGTTTTTTCAGGTACATTGGTGATAGAATGAAGACCAAGGATGGGACTGTGAGGTTAAAAAGGGAGGAAGGGAGTGTGCAGAAGGGGACCTAGACAAGGCAACAGTCCTGAACAAATATTTTTGTTCTGTATTCATGGAAGAAGAGGAAGGAGAAGGACAACTATTGGGGATAGGGGCACCAGTGGGAGAGAGGTAAACACTGGACAGTTTATAGAGGAAAAAGCCCTAAATAGAGGTGTACAGAACACACATTCCACTGGCGGAATTTCCACAAAAGTGCAGATTTTGCTTCCATGAAAGTTTGTAAATCATTTTTGCAACTTTTGCACAAATTCCACCTTAAAGCAGTGGAATGAATATACAAACTACGGGCTAATTTACTAAACTGCAGGGAAAAAAATCCACAGAATGGATCACTGCCAGTGGTCAGTTCTGAGGCTTTTTTTAACTGCAGTTTAATTCATTAATCCACCCCCTGCTGATCAGGGATCCCAGTAAATAAATAAATATATATATATTTATACCTTCTATCCCTCCCTCGGACCCTCCTGGTGTCTAGTGGCCCCTCCACCCACTGATTGTGGGTCCCAAGTAAAAAATCCCTGCTCCCTGGTGTCTAGTGATTCCAACCTCTGCCGAGATCATGGCCCGTGGGCCCTGATAAAGAAGAAACAAAACTCCTATCCCTCCCTGGTGTCCAGTGGCCCCCTCACCCACTGATCATGGCTCTAAAACATTTTATTTCCCCTGGTGTCTAGCAGACCCCCTTCCTATCCTGGATTCCCTTAATCCACAAAAAATAGCTGGCAGTCCACCAACTCATCCCCTTCTAATCCCAGTATTCCCTGGTGTCGGACCTCCCATCTCCAATCCCTTATTAAAAAAAAGTCATCTCAATTCCCTGTTGTCTAGTGGACCCCCTACCCCAACAGTTCATACACCACCAGCCTGCTTCCCCCACCCTGCCCCTGAGTGGACCACCAGTGCAGCCCTCCTCTCTTCTCCACTATCGGTGGCCCACTGAACTGTCAGTGAATGATCACATGGTTGTACAAGCATGCGCTTATTCTGTGACAGTTTATTCAACTGTGTATTTTCCCACAGTCCACAATAAAAAAAATCTGTGGAACCCAGCGAAATTCTGTGGAAAATCCCAGTTCGCCAATGGCGAAAGTTCTGAAATTTCACGGAAGTTCTTTAAAAGCGGAATTTGCAACTTTCGTCCACCCCAGTTCTAAAAGGAACTTGAGAATGTGAAATGGGACAAGGCTATGGGGCCAGATGGGATACATCCCAGAATAGAAAAAGAACTTAGAGAGGTGCTGGCAGAACCACTAACAGCCCTATTCAAGCAAATTGATATGAGACAGTGGTGGTTCCAGTGGACTGAAGGAGACAGGAGATCCCTCTCCACAAATGTGGGAACAGGGGAGGACTGGCAACTACAGGCCAGTCAGCCTGACCTCGGTGGTGGGAAAATTAAAAGGAGTAATTGCTAAAGGAAAAGATTGTGATATTTCTTTAATACAGCACAGCACAGTATCTAAGGCAGCATGGATTCACATTGGGAAGATCTTGTCAAACAAATCTGATGGATTTCTTTGACTGGGTGACCAGGGAGGTACTGTAGATAGGGGATGGGCAGTGGATGCAGCCTACATAGGTTTCAGCAAGGCCTTTGACACAGTTCCACATATGAGATTGATAAATAAGTTGGGCAGCTTGGGAGTGGGCCCCAAGGTTGTAAACTGTATTAGAAACTGGTTGAGTGACAAGATACAGAGGGTTGTGGTAAATGTCATTCAATCTGAGGAGAGGGGGGTGACCAGTGGGGTAGAACAGGGATCCATGATGGGGCCAGTCCTCTTTAAGGTCTTCATCAGTGACATTGCAGTGGGGATGGAGGGGAAGGAATTCCTCTTTGCAGATGGCACCAAGATCTGCAACAGGGCTGACACTCCAGGGAGGGTGGAAAAAATGAGAAAGGACCTAAACATACTTGAGGAGAGGTAAAGAGTATGGCAGCTTAGATTCAGTGCAAAGAAGTGCACAATTATGCATTTGGAGCACATAAATCTAAGGGAGGAGTACAAGATGGGAGTGGGGGTACTGACTGCCACCAGTCAAGAAAGGGACCTGGGGGTAATCATATCTGACGACCTAAAGGTAGCCAAACAATATGAGAAGGCTGTGGGGAGAGCCAGTGGGATGCTAGGGTGCATAAAGAGAGGTATCACTAGCAGAAAAAAGGTGGTCATGCCACTGTACAGACCACTAGTGAGACCTCATCTTGAGTACTGTGTTCAGTTCTGGAGGCCACATCTCTGGAAGGACATAGACAAAATAGAACAGTCCAGAGAAGGGCAACAAAAATGGTGCAAGGACTGCACCAAAAGTTATATGAGGAAAGACTAGAGGACCTCAATATGTATTCCCTGGAGGAGTGGGGGGGGGTATGATAGACATTCGAGTACATCAGAGGTATAAACAAGGTACAGGAGAGAAGCATCTTTCAGAAAAATATATTGTACAAGCACAAGGGGGCATGATATGAGGTTAGAGTGGGGGGTAGGATCTGGGGCAATGCAAGGAATTACTTTTTCACAGAAAAGTAGTGGATGCTTGGAACAACCCTCCCTCTAGAGGTGGTGGGGCAAAAACAGTAGGGAGATTCAAGAATGCATGGGATAGACATAAAGAGTACTCTACCAATAAGAAACAGGTAAACTGCAGATCAACTGAGGGTCTGCAATATCATAAGTAGAGAAAAAAGGCAGACTAGGAGGGCCATGAGGTTTCTTATCTGCCATCACCTTCTGTGTATCTGTGTGGACCTCATGTAGTAATCCATTAAGGAACAATTACCTAGCTGGAGAAGAGGTGGAGGTAATGCTGGAGAGATCTGGGGCAGTTGGAAGGATCTGTAGGGGGCAACCAGATTAGTAGCTTTTTCTGAAGTACTACTGGTACCTAGAGCAAACACAGCTAGGAAGAGAGGGATAGAATATTTCAGTGGCTGATTAAGAAAATGGTTTATGAGTGAGGGGTATGTTGCATAGGAGGAGGGGGAGGGCCTGGCATGATATAACCCTATACATATTAGACAGGCTGCACCTCAGCAGAAGGGGGTTCCAGAATCCTTAGAGATAGGCTGGGGAGTATGTAACCAAAGCCTTAATTTAAACTGATGGGGGAAAACTGGGTCTTACAGCCATGAGGCCTCCCCCAATCAGAGCAATTTAAGGAGTAGATTAAGTGGACAAAAAAAATGAAACAAAGAAGAGTGAGTGATGTTAGCTGAAGTTGCAGGAAGCATCATGGGTAGTAAGGAAAGGCAATGGGGGGTGCAAGTGGAGAGGGAGCAATCTTTGGAGGGCAATGAGTGCCAATGCAAGATGTTTAGGAAATACAGTTTCAGCCCTAGATGCCACAGTAGCAGAGGAGGACCTAGATATAGTGGCCATAACTGAGTTGTGATGCACTGAACATCACAAGTGGGATATGGTCTTACCAGGATACACTCAGTTCAGAAGGGATAGGCAAGGGGAAAGGGATTATCCTGTATTGGGAGGGAATCAGAGCTGTGGAAGTGCAAGGAAACCTAGAGGCAGGAGAAGGGCTGGAGGTGCTGTGAGTCACAGTAGAAACAGAAGCATGGGCCATTATTCACACAGGGGTGGTATACAGGTCTCCAGCACAGTGGGGAGGAACTGGACAAGGCATTAAGGGAATCATCAGTAGAATGGCAGATAAGGGGGAGGTGCTGTGGGTCACACTAGAAACAGAAGCAGGGGCCATTATTCACACAGGAGTGGTATACAGGTCTCCAGCATGGGGGGAGGAACTGGACAAGGCGTTAAGGGAAACATCAGTAGAATGGCAGATAAGGGGGAGGTACTGTGGGTCACAGTAGAAACAGAAGCATGGGCCATTATTCACACAGGGTGGTATACAGGTCTCCAGCATGGGGGGAGGAACTGGACAAGGCGTTAAGGGAAACATCAGTAGAATGGCAGATAAGGGGGAGGTGCTGTGGGTCACACTAGAAACAGAAGCAGGGGCCATTATTCACACAGGGGTGGTATACAGGTCTCCAGCACAGCGGGGAGGAACTGGCAAGGCATTAAGGGAAACATCAGTAGAATGGCAGATAAGGGGAAGGTGCTGCTGGCCGGGGACTTCAACCTTCCTGATGCATGCTGGAGCCTTCCAGCAGCAGTTTCAGTTACAAGCAGGGCAGACCTAGTCTAATTACAGGGAGTGTTTCTCAGGTAGTTAGCAATTTAATCCATTATGGAAGATGCAATACTGGATCTGGTGCTCATTAACAGAGACAGAGTAACAGATGTCACAGTGGGCAGTCCACTGGCGGCTGGTAATCACAGTACAGTGTGGTTTAGTATCAAGATGGGTACAGAAGTAAACCCCATGAAGACGAAGGTCCTGCACTTTAAAAGGGTAGACTTCAAATCAATGGGAAACTGCCTTAGGAGGAGTTTAGCAGAGGTGGATGGTGAAGGTGGGATAAAGGGGCAGTGCAGAAAAATGAAGAAAGGTATATTGAATACAACTAGCTTATGTGAGAAATAAGTGAGAAAAAGCAGGAGGAAAAAAATGGCCATTATGGTACTCTAGTGAGGTAGCCAAGATAGTGAAGGGGAAAAAAGATGGCATTTACTAGATACAAAGAGACACAGGAAGAAGGATAGGGAGCATTACCAGGTAAAACAAATGGAATTGGGCACGACGTTGAGACAAGCAAATGCATAAATTTAAAGGCAGTAGGGGACAAGACTTTCTTCAGGTACATAAGGAAGAAAAGAGTAACATCACGATTGGGGTGGGAGGGGTACTGTAACACCGGATCAGGGACTTGCATGTTAATTATCACCATGGGCAACATTGGGATCGGGGTGGGAAGGAAACTATAACATCAGGTTGGGGACCCACTTATTATCACTATGGGCAACATCGGGATGGAGGAAGGGAGCCCGCTTGCCATGGCTCAAGGTGCCTGCGCAAACCCTTCTGTGTACCCAGTGAGATAAAAATATGGCTTGTTTGTTTGTTAGTTAGCTTAACAGGTAAGCATACTGGAAAAAATTAACTCTGTTTACAGATGTGACTCACAAATAACAAAAACAGTTACATTAAACATATTACACTTATCACATAGGCAGAATTAGGGCTAAAGCATCCACATCTAAGATCAGTGATAAATCAGTTAAAACACCCACATTTAGGTAATGTTGTAAAATACAATAGTAGAACATGAAAAGCCTCAGTATGTACATTTCTAATAGTAATAGGTATATTATTCAATTAATAGGTGCAAAATAGGCAAATGTCTGTTGATCTTACTGTTCTCATCAAAGGAAGCTTCAAGGCCCTGTCAATTAATGTCTAACCAGACTTACAGGGGCCTCAGACTTAAAGATCAGCTGGCACCTTCAGGAGAACTTTAAGAAAACATAATATTTAGAAACAATTCAGCTTGTATTTCACATTAGTCCGGTATTGCTCCTCTCCATTATTTATTACTGAGGCAAGTTCCATGAAAATATTATCTTTGTTCCTGAATAGTTCATCTATTCCAGTTACTTTCTCCCTACCTAAGGTTATAAAGCACTGCTTGTGACATCACAGTTACTGTCATGGCATTGGATTGTGATGTCACAGCAGAAGATTATGACATGAAGTAGGGAGTAAGCTACAGAGGCAGATGAACTCTAAGGGATAAAGATCATATATTCTTGCAGATTTCCTCAGTAATAAATTATGGGGAGGAGAAATACACAGAATATAAATGGAATGCAAGCAGAACTGTACATAATTATTATGCTTTCTAAAGTTGTATTTGAGACACCAATAGCTCTTTAAGAATTCTAAAGGTAAATTTAGCTATGACATATCTAAAATTTAACTTGACTGGCAACAAACCCATTAGCTTTAATATTTCACAGTGATGTGTAGTTTTAGGGACTAACATTGCAACTTTACCAATTAACGGTAACAAAGTAGATTTTCAAGCGATTCTAGTGGCAGAAGTATTGCCTGTTATCAAAGCAACATAATTTACAATTGGAGCCAAGCACTGCTTAGTTATTCCCATTCTAGAATCATTGGTAAAAAAAAGTATTCAATTCAATAGCGCCACCTTTGAGTGAATCTTAGAGGTAACTCTATTAAAGTGGGGTTCAAAATTTAGCATAGGGTACAGAATGACTCCTAGATATTGAAAAGTGTCAATATTTTCAAAATAGGTACCCTCTGATGTGCCAGCACATCACTGCCCTTCCAGAATTGCGCTTGTGAGCAAGTTGTGGATGCGCTTGAGCATCTTGGATGCTCTGGCCGCATCCCTTTTGTGAATCCTGCCCCTATATTTTGACAGTTACAGTTGATGATGAAGTTAAAGAATCTCTTGCTTGTTGTTAGACATTTTAATGTTTATTTTTTTGGATTATTTTAACTGTTTTCTGTTCTTTATAATTGCTTTTATATTTTGCTGTGTTAAATATCAGTGTTGATTGTTGTTTGCAAATTATTTATTGACTTTTAATACTGTGCCATTTTGTAATATAAAACTGTGGGACCTCATTGTAAATGAGCTTTGACTCAATTTAGTTCATCCTTGTTCCTACCTTAATATGAATAAAACTGTTACTACTACTACTATGTTGATAAATATCCCTTGATGTTAACCATTTGAGTATGAGCATCTAACCAGTTGGATAGCCATGTAAATAGTCTATTATTAATACTACATGTTATTTTCCTTCAGTTTACTATGAGAAACCACATCAAATGCCTTGCTGAGAACTAAAAAAATATATAGCCACTGCATTTCTCTCATCCAGTGCTTGCTTACAAACTCATAGAATGTTAAAAGGTTATGCAAGATCTTCCTGCTTTAAGCCCATGTTGTATTTTATCTGTAATGTTTTTCATCTTCCAGTTTTTTCTAATCTGTATTTAATGTATCTTTCCATTAGTCTTCCAGCAATTGATGTAATTGTAGCTGCTTATCCCCCTGTTTAAATAGTGGAGTAATTTTGGCCTTTCTCCAGTCCTGAAGAATTACATGTTCCAACAACGACAAATTAAATAAGTGGGTCAAAACTGGTGCTGTTTTCCTGGATAATTATTTTTATAACCTTTGTGCCATTTCATCAGGTCCTGCTGCCTTGTTAACCTGTACACATTCTGTAAGTGCTTTAGAACTTTGTTAGAGTGGATCTTTTCTAATGTATCAGTATTACTTTAGGCAATTTATTCCCCTTCTGCTCATATACAGTACTAAGCAGAAATAGTTGTTTAGTTGAACAACCGTTTCCTTTTTGTTCATATATAGTTTTTCCTGTATTCTCAATGGTCCTACATTATTATCTTATTTTATTTTAGTAATCATGTAACCATAAATGGCTTTTATATTTTTCTTGTCTGTAGCCAATTTTATCTCGTAATTTCATTTTCCCTTTCTTATTTCCTGTTTCAATTATTTGACTTGAATTTCAAAACAATCTATCTTTTTAGATCCCCCAGCATTCGTTTAGTTCCTTTCCATTCATATCTATTTCCCAGTTTCATATTTCTTCCCACATTAATTTTGTAATTACTAGCATTATAATTATGAAATGCATAGAAACATATATACATATGAAGTTGCCAGCAGAATTAGGCCTTCTGGTCTATCAAGTCTGCTTATTGTGTGGGGATCTTAAGCCTTGCTCAGGCTGATGCACTCGCTCCCCCTTCCCCAACTATTTCATCCCTGTCCTACTCCCCTTCCCTGATCTTTATCCTCCTCCTGTATCTATCTCAGCACCTCTTGAAGCTACCCACCATCTTCACTGAGATCACCTCCTCTGGCAGTACATTCCACTTGGTCACTACCCTTTTTGTGAAGAAGTGTCTCCTAATCTCCCTCCTAAACAACCCCCCCACCACCAGCTTAAGGCTTAAAAAGTTTTAGCTGTATTATGAATAGCTTTCTCATCCATTACTAGTTCTATAAAGCAGTGGTAACTTGTACATAGCGGTTCCAGAATATTATATTTTAATGTAGTAGTTAGATTTGCTAATGCTAAATCAAAAATATGACGTCCCCTAGTTGGAGTTCTCATTAGTTGTGTTAGACTATATTCTACGGGGCACATATTCAGATGAGATGCATGGTGCATCCCTGGATATGATGTGCATCTCTGGACTTGTATGGGCAATCAGGGTCATGGTCATATTCAAAAAACATGGATGTGCCGCGCACCTGACTGCAACACTGCACACAATATTGTGATGTGACTATGCAAATGATGGGTCCCCATGCATAAGCTGCAAAGCACAATATTGATCTCCCCCAAAAGAGAAACCAGGTATGGGTAACATATTGTATAACAGTGCTCGAGGTTTGGGAGGACACTATGCTATGGAAACTGGGTGTGGGTTCACAGAAAGGGTGGTGGACATCTGGAACAACCTGCCCGGAGAGGTGGTGGGGGTGAAGATACTGGGGGGAGGGTTCAAGCATGCATGAGATAGGCAGATAGGCATAATAGATAAAGAAAAGGGAGGAGGGAGAGACACCTGTGACCAGATAGGGTCCTGGGTGCAGTAATAGGCAAGGAAATGGGGCAGACTAGATAGTCCTTTTCTGCTGGTGCAGTATATGTTTCTATATTTCTATCTTTGTACCCCCTATTTCCTAAAACACACTGTCAAACCCCTTGGTTCCAGAGATCACATTTAGTTAACATATCACATCCTGTAGAGTGAATCTACTAATACAATATATTCTCCTCCCTTCTAGATGGGCAATGGGTCCAAGAGTGCCGAACAAGAATAGTGTCAGCATAGTGCGTAATGGTAAAAAGGTGCCAAATTATCTTAACAACTCCAGAGGGCAGATATTGGGGAAAGTTAAAAATCGTAGAGCAGTAGAATAGTGTTTTCACAGCCTCCATATATATTTTATAAGTCCTAGTGCCTGCAAAATGGTGGGGAGACCAGGATTAGAACCCTGGTCTCCACTACTGCTGGCCAAGCCACTCTATGCACCAGCCCTCCATGCAACAGGAGCAGCTCAGTCAGTCTCTTGGATCCTGGTGCCCTTGTCTTTGTCCAGCACAATGGACAGAGACAAGAGAGTACTTACAGCAAGTGCTGTAAAACCCCACTCACTGTCCATGTGAACACTTACCAGACTAGTGTCATATAGTGTAGCACTATTCTGGTAGCGATCACTCAAGTACATTCTAGATATGCTGCAGATAGGTTTGCATTTAAGCTGCAAGCTAGAGTCCATATTTTCATTGACTGTATAGGGTTTTGAGGGCCAGGTCTTCCCAGTTTGTTTATGTAATACATAGTTGTCATATTGTCTGTTTTTCTCAGGATTGTTTGGCCTTGCAACAAGGACAAAGACTTATAGAAAGTAGCATTGCTCTGAGTTTCAGCAAATTCATATGATCCTTTCATGAGCTGGTATTTAAGTTAAATGGTTCCCTGCAGCTTATCCTGTTAACTCCTTCTAGGAATTTGAAGGCCTCTATCATATCTCCCCCCCTCTCTCCTCTGGTCTCCGGCAAGTACATGTTCAATGCCTTGAGGCGTCCCTTATAGAACATGCCCTGCTGGCCCTGAATCATTTCTTTTACCCTGTGACGCTGTGTCTCAAGCCTGTCCCCATCCTTCCTGAGGTAAGGACCCCAGAACAGCGTGTAGTATTCCAAATGTAGCCTACACAGAGACAACATTACCTTCCTTTTGTGTGATAATCAATACCTCTCAGTACATTGCCAGCATCCTATTCCCTTGCTATAAACCTTGTTACTAACTGATTGCTTTAAGGTAAGCTGATGATAAATCAGGTTTCATTCCTCACCTGTGGTACTGAGGTCTCATCTTGCGCCAGACCTCCGTCCCGGGGTTCTTGTTCTCTAGGTGCATCATTTTGCACTTTTGGCATTAATTTCGGCTCTCAAAAGAAATGATGTGAGTTCATCCACCAGCGAAATTACTGCACAGTAGTCCCACGTTATTTCATAGTTTTCAGCAAGGTCACTACATTTTTACATCCCAAATGTCTTTGCCAATTACCTTTGGCTTTGTTGAGGGAAAGTGGTCCCGTATTTAAAAAAATATATTCAAAAAGATTTAAGTTTCATACTTAAAGGGACACTGTCAACACCCTTAGGTCTCAAAGTGTCCCTAGTTTAAAAAACACATTTTATGATTGCCAACATTCTGAAAAGATTGTTGATGTAGCTGGTAGTTTAATTCTGACTCACATTTTATTTAAAAAAAGTGAAAAAAATACTACCCATAATACTGGTGTTACCACACACAGGTTTGTTTACATTCCTTGATCAGCTCCCGATGCATCTTTCCTGGATTTGGGAACATCCACAACACAGTCTAGCTCCTCATGATGCAGTGGGAGGTTAGGAGGCTACTGCCTCTAATGTTCAAGAAGTATGCCTTAAGAACAGATCCAGGAGTGTAAGCAAAGCTGTTCTTAAATGCACATTAGCATGCATTTCAGTTGTACTAAACAATGAGACAGACAAAACAAATTGCCACATCAATGAATGTTATAGAAGGTAAGCAATCATCAAAATGTAGGGTTTTATCTAGAAATAATATGATGTAAAACAGGTATCCCGTGATGATGGCGACCATGAATGGGTACCTGATGAAAGGGTGACTCAATCACGGCACCTGTGGATGGGGTGATTGGGAAAGCTGGGCAACCGGATGGTGGGGTGGGTGAAATAGCGACTGGATGTCACTGTATGTCTATGTGCATGGGAGGGGAAGAGCACGCCCGGCGTGGGCTGAGAGGGATGGAGGTTGGGGCTGGTGCTGCTGAGCTGCATCGTGGCATGGGGTTAGTCGACGGCTACGGTGGGTATGGTGCCAGGTTGCGGGTCTGGGCGTGGGTGCCTTTTGTTGTACCTGGTCCAAAGATTTTTTACCCAAGTCACCCCGGAGTTGAGAATCTTTAAGTAGGGGGGTGCAGGGGTGCAGTGTTTCTGTGCGCTGGGGAGTCCATCGCCAAAAAAAAAGTTCGGCGATGTGACTTCACCCTAACAGCGATCGCCATTATCACATAAAACAGGTTGACAGTGTCCCTTTAATCTGTCACATCACAACTTAAGTGCAATTTCACAGTATTACAAATCCTTTGCACCATTACTGTAACATCTATTGAATGTTTACCAGTTTTAATGATTTAAAATGATACCTACTGATTAGGCACTTGATTGTGTTAATGATGTCGGGCAGGGGCAGGGGAGAGCTCAGCCAATGAGGTAATTCAGTAGTGATTCAAAAACTCACTGAGTTTCACTACCTAGCCAAATACAGCACCACTCTGATGGGAGTGACTTCCATCCGTAAAAGTGGGTAAATACAATTGTTCTCCAAGTAATGCATGAGATCCTCTTTAACCAGTGACTCCATCAGTTTTCCTATAACAGAGGTAAGACTGATAGGTCTGTAGTTTCCTGCTTGTTCCCTATCCCCCCCCCCATGCAGTGGAACTATATGCTGGGAGTCTCTCTCTCTTCTCTCTTCTCTCTTCTCTCTTCTCCTCTCTCTCTCTCTCTCTCTCTCTCTTACTTCTTTCTCATGTTCACTCGCCCCTCACTGCACATCATGACCTGGGGTCACCTGTTCCTCCCTCTAGGACCAGCTTACAGAATTATATTGTGGACTCCCATTTTTCCAAGTGGCATTATGTTTTTCTAGGGTAAGCTGCAGGGTGGCTGTAATTCTTTTCATTTCACACAGGTTATTGACTTATCTTCCCATGCCTGTAATGTGTGTGGATTCACCTGTAGCCAAAAGACCATCACTCCTTTCAAGGCTGCTAGGCAAGTGCCCCAAAAAAGGCCTGCTTGGTCCATCTTCAAGATTAAGTATTGGGTGTCCCAGCCCCAAGTGCTCAAATGTAGTTGGGATCTCCAGTTCCCATAAGTCTGCTAGCTTTAAGTGTATTTGGTCCCAAAATTATCTCAAGGCTGGGCAGCCCCAGAAGATGTGATGGTGTATTTGACTCCTCCATAGTTCCTCCAATGAAGGTTGGAGAAGTCCTTTTGGAAGTGGTGGGCTAAAGCCACCACCAGCCACCACAAACCTTCCTCTGAAGCCGGACTGGTTGCCTGAACTGAATAAGCCGTGTGCCCGTTGGCACGGCTCAGGGCCCCCCGATGCCACCACCAGACGCCGCAAACCCTCCTCCGAAGCCGGACTGGTCGCCTGAACTGAATAAGCCGTGTGCCCGTTGGCACGGCTCAGGGGCCCCCGATGCCACCACCAGCCACTGCAAACCCTCCTCTGAAGCCGGACTGATCACCTGAACTGAATAAGCTGTGTGCCCTTTGGCACGGCTCGGGGCCCCCCGACGTCGCCACCAGCCGCCGCTGACCCTCCTCTGAAGCCGGACTGGTCGCCTGAACTGAATAAGCCGTGTGCCCGTTGGCACGGGTCGGGGGCCCCCGACGCCACCACCAGCCGCCGCAAACCCTCCTCTGAAGGCAGGTAAAGAGTTCAACTAGGCCGGGAAGTAGGGATTCGGCCGCTATTGGACAAAGTGCCTGAAGATGCTCGCCCATTGGCCCCCGGTTACAGCAACTGTCCTCCTATTGGTTACTGTTGAGAGTGTGCTTTGCTGGGCTGGCGCCCATTCACTTGCACTGCTCTCAGCGAATTTTCGCCGGACACTTTGCCTCCCTTTATTTTCCTTTTCTTACTTTTCTCTCCTTACCATGCCTAGAACTACTACAATGTTAAGCGCTGTTTAGACTGCCTGTTACCAATGTTTATGCATAAACACGTTAATCTCTCTACTGTTGTTAATGTCTCCATTGTGCACTAGCCATTACTGAATCTACTAGGTGAACTGCTAGTTTCATTTTATATGGTAGTCCTAAACGTCATGGAAAGTTTCTCCCTGTGCTAAGGTTATATTCAGGTCTGCAAAGCTAGCACTAAATCTGTTTAGGAGCACTTTTAAAGAATGTTATGTTACTGCAAAGCCTGTCTGCATAGTCAACACTGAATTCAGCTTAGGAGAACTGTAAATGTTTTTATTTTACTAGTCTTAAGCTCATGTTAAGTTTCTACCCAGATCCTTAAAAGCTAATGAAATTACTAATGAACTTGCCCCTACTCTACCCCCGCCTCTGAACCTGCTGTACTCTACTCCCATTCTAACCCTGTCTTTTGCTCCCAAGCGCCCTCTCTCAGCTCACGCTACCCAAGCTCTATCCCTTTCTCTGCCTCATCCTGCTCCTTGGCTCCAGAGTGCTCTATCTAGGGCCCTGCACTCGAGAAATAACTGGTCTGCCCTTGCAAGAGATTTTTTCCAGGCAGAGCTAGGGATTGCAGCCAGATTGACTAACGCCCACAATTGCTGCTCTCTCTTTACCTCTAAAATAAAAGCCTGTTGCAAGGAGTTTTCTCGCCGCGACTCCCACCCCCCTCTCCCCAGACTTACTACCGCGGCCCATACTAAGCTCCCATCCTCTCTACCCCTCTCCCCTCTTCACCTCACCTCCCCCCACTTCACCTTTTCTCTTCTCTCTCAGGGCTGCTCAGCCTGCCTGCCCGAATAAGCGCCTGCCCTTACTTGTGGCCATTAATTAGTCATCTCCCCAAAGCTAACTACCCCCACCCCCACGCCTTTCTGTTTTGAATACCTTCTGTTCTTATTCAAAATTTCTCCTTTGTCTATCTCACTAACCTCTGCCTTACACTCTGTGGCTGCCTCACTCTCTTGCCCCCCGACCATAAACAAATCAAAGTCTAGGCCACCAATCCTCTGTCTGACTTGCTTGTGGAAATCGTTTTAAACCGCTTACTTACCTGTATCTCTCTCCTTCTACCTTAGACTGGTCGCCTGAACTGAATAAGCCATGTGCCCGTTGGCACGGCTCGGGCCCCCCCCCGACGCCACCACCAGCTGCCGCAAACCCTCCTGTGAAGCCGGGTAAGGAGTTCAACTAGGCCGGGAAGTAGGGACTTGGCCGCTATTGGACAAAGCACCTGAAGACGCTCGCCCATTGGTCCCCGGTTACAGCAACTGTCCTCCCATTGGTTACTGCTGAAGGTGCTGTGCTCAGGCATCCCATTCACTTGCACTGCTCTCGGACAATTTTACTCCCACCCCCTCCCCCCGACCTTTATTAAATAGGCACTTTAGCTCCGCCCAGATGAAAGACCCACCACCAAGCAGGAGCCTCCCACGTGTTCCCGCAAGCATACTCCCTCCTCCTCCCTGCTCTGATACACACTCTCCCTAACCCTTAAGCTACTATTTGCCTTTTTTTTTTCCTTGTTCGTTCTTCTTTGCCTTTTCCTTTCCACCTTCTGCTTCCTCAATCTCCATACTGTCTTGTTGTTCTCCTAAACCCCTGCCACTAAAACCCTCCCAGTATTTTCAACTCACTATAGTGCTGATCCCACCTAAGCCCACTAAAATCCTTACCCTACCACCTCCTATGCTCCTTGCCCCCCATCTCGTCACCCCCGACTGCTTACCACACACCATTTCTCTGCTCTCTCCTCCAACTCAATGGCCTGTCTGCCTCTCTAAAAATAATGCCTTGGCTTAGTCTCCACCACCTGTTCCTGCTCACCCTCACCCTCCTTTTCCCATTATGCCAACTCCCCTCGCCTACCCAACCCCCTACTCTCACCATTCTATACGACTACCCGCAACATGGTACCATGGCAAGTACTCTGGAATTCTTAATCAAACATCACCCAATTAATACCTGGGTACAAAATGCAACATTTCCTACTTGGAAACTGACAAATCATTATAACTCACTAACGATCACCCTTAACTGGAACTGCAGAAGAAAATCCAATCATCTAATAAAGTACAAGCAGAAACTCACTCCAACCTATTATGAACTACGAATGGCATCACTGAAACTCCTGCTCCTCCTACTTCTAATGTCTGGTGGGATACACCCAAACCCTGGCCCTGTCCCATTCAAGCCTACAAAAACAGTGAAAGCTGGTAGTGGTCTCTCCATTATCACCCTAAATATCTGCAGCCTCCTTCCCAAACTGGCATCTCTTCAAACTCTCGTTGGGCAAAAAAACCCCGATATACTAGCCATTGTGGAAACCTGGCTGTCTCCCAGCACCCCGGATCATGCAGTCTCGCTTGAAGGCTACAATCTTTTCAGACTCGACTGGACAAGCAAGAAAGGTGGGGGCTGTGCCATCTACATAAAGGACAACCTCTCCTGTCAACGTGGCAGCTTCACCCCCACAAATACTCAGGTGCAACTCCTCCCTATCAAATTGCTCCTCGGTGCACAAAACAAAGTTCTCACGGTGGCCACAGTCTATATCCCTTCAAAAGACCACCGTACCAGTATCAAATCAGTACTTGATTTTGTTAGCCTGCAGCCCACTGAAAATGAGCTCCTCCTCCTCAGGGACTTCAATATAAACTGGCTCGCCTCTGACACTGGCTCCTACAAAGATGACATCCTAGCAGCAAACCTGACACAGATGGTAACCTCCCCCACCTAGAAAAATTACAAAACTGGTACAAGCACCCTTATTGACTGGGTTCTCACAAATCACCCTGACCGGATAAAAAACATTTAAGTTCTCCCTGACTCTCTCAGTGACCACTCCTCAGTGTCCTGTACCTGGTCTAATAAATTTCTCAAGCTGCCCCCAAAGTTATATCAAGCATTATTGCCTCATGGGAATCTTATCAAATTAAAGATCTATCTCCTGCAACCGGACTGGATGCCAATTTTTGAAATGACTGATGTTAATACTGCACTAGAATACTTCATCACAACCTTCAATACTGCATGTGACTTGTACGCCCCAGTAAAAAAAACGTAAAATCAAAGCGCTATCAAATCCATGGATTACTGCCAAACTACTTGCCGAGCTCAAAGCTCGGGACCACCTCTGGGCCATTGCCAGAGACACAGGCTCACCGCATGATACCCTAAAATACAAGCAGGCACGTAACAGATGCACCTCACAAATTAGGCAAATGAAGAGCGCCTATTTCAAAAACGCCCTTGAATCCACCTGGGGTGACGGAAGAGCTTTTGGGACAACATCTGAAACATAATGGGTAAACAATCAAAATCGTCACCTACCATTATGAAAGTTGATGGATCCACCTCTTGACCAAAGACTATTGCAGATGCTCTTAATAAGACGTTCACAGACCTTAGTGGGGTCCTCCACCCAGATTTCTTCTCGGACTTACCTGTGCCTAACCTAGTATCACAAAACACCCCTCGTGACAAACCACAATTTTATTTCAAGAAAATCAAAGTGCATGAAGCCCACAAGTACATAAGAAAGGCCTGCTCCAAATCCAGAACAAGTAGTGACATTCTAGATCTAAAAATCCTGTCTCTCACCCTGGACGAAGTAATTCACCCCCTTGCCAAAATTCTTAATCTGTCCCTTTGCCAAAGTCAATTTCCCAACAAATGGAAGTCTGCCATAGTTACGCCAGTGCACAAAGAGGGGGACAAAACCTCAACAGGAAACTATCGACCGATATCAATACTCCCTTCCCTCTCCAAAGCACTTGAACGTATAGTGGCAGATCAACTCTCTGATTACCTGGACAAGTACAATCTACTCTGTAATCAACAGCATGGCTTTAGGAAAGGACATAGTACTACAACAGCCTTACTTGACTTCTCTGGAGAAGTCCACTCAGCCCTGGACAAAGGGTGCCAAACAGGTGCGTCTTTATTGATCTCACTAAAGCTTTCGACACAGTCCATCATGGCCTACTTACCTCCTTACTTACCAGCCAAGGCCTGGCAGAAGGTCCTAGTGCTTGGGTAAAAAGTTACCTGTCTAATCGGTCACAGGCTGTAAAAATCTCTAATAAACTCTCCGACTTCAAACCAGTCCTCTCGGGTGTACCGCAGAGATCAATTCTTGGCCCGCTCCTCTTTAGCCTGTTCCTTAACTCCCTCCCAGATTTCTGCCCAGAGAAAATAATCTTATACGCTGATGATGCTGTAATTCTCTCTTCCCACAAGGATCCAAACTCCCTATGCAAAAGCCTGCAAATTGCCTTCTCTAGTGTTGAAAGGTGGTTCCTGGATAGTAAACTTGTGCTTAACCACAATAAAACAAAAGCCATGCTTTTCACCAATCACCAAAACAAAAACAGAAATACTCCACTCACCATACAAACCTCTGCTGGAAATACACTGGACCAAGTAAATACTTTCAAATACCTTGGCATCACTTTTGACCAAGGGCTCACCTTTGCAACCCACATTGACAACACGGCGAAAACAGTGAACCAACGTCTTGGAATACTATTTCGTAACCGTCAATTTCTAAACCAAGCGGCATTAGGAATAGCTATACAGAGTTCCATAATCTCTATCATTGACTATGGCCTCATTATCTACGGCTCAGCTACCTCCATGGCACTAAGGCATATCTCAATCACTCTAAATAAGGCTTGCCGGCTCCTCACGGGGGCTCAAAGACGGACACACACGTGTGAGCTTTACTATGAAACAGGCTGGTTACAACTACCAAATCGCCTTATATATCTCACCTGCATAATGGCAAAAAAATATATCTTGGGACTGACTCCATTATGTATCCAAAACCTACTCCAACCGAATCCCGGCTTACGACCCTCCACCAGATCTAAACACCAACCTTTCCTGGTTCCCAGATGCCGGACCGCACAGGGTCAAAGATCTTTCGCATACAGGGCCCCGACATGGTTCAATGCTCTAAGTCCACCTACTCTATCCTCAACCTGGCTCAAAGCTTTCAAAACCATGCTCTATGCCCACCTCACTACTACTAGCAACTGTGATTGCACTAGACAAACACTACTACTCCTCGTGTCCATCCTCACATCCAAGGCCTCTCTCCTTGTCTAATGAGCCCTCAGGTATCACTACTATTTTCCTGTCTGCCACCCAACTCAGTCTCCCCCCCCTTTCTGTTCCCTCTCACTTACTCTACTGCCCACCACCTTTCCCTCCTTTCTTGCCTCCCTTTGTCTCCTAATGATCGCCCTCTCCCTGGAAGTTTCTTTATCTTCCAAATTGTCTACTCCCTTGAAACTGTTAAAAGCATGTTTATTATGAAACTTCTAAACGTTACTGCCTTAAACTGTTAATAGCAAATTTATTATGTAACTTTTCCGTCTGGTATTACTTGTAATGTGTATTGTGTTTGTTGATGTTATTTGTGACTTGGAACCTTTGTAAAAGAGCTCTGGCTCAAAGGTATTAATTCCTAAACTAATAAACTAAACTGAACTAAAAGCTGCTGTGTGGAAGAACCTATCCAGGCACTTTCACCTGAATTATCACCCCCCAGGTGAGGCCGTACCTTTCAACTCCTTCTCCCAAATTTTGATCCATGTCTTCTGTAATTTAGGTTTGTACATCCTGCTTCCACTGGATCCTAAAATGTGAAAATTCCATGCATGTTCCTCCCATCAAAGTTGTGTAAGCCCTGGAGATCATGCTTCCCTCTCTCTGAGAACTGCTGCCCAGTACATAAAATCCTTGAGGGGTGGTAGGTCTCTCCCCACCTTAGGCAGCAAGGCCTGTGACATCAGATAATGGCATACAGAACAGATGTGGACTTACCATTACAGCAGGAATTTAAGAGAATCTTTTTCGTCAGGCCAGACCTATGGCCAGGATCTAGGGCCACACAGAAAACTTTCCAAGCAGTCCATCAGGGGCTGCCCACGATGACACCCTATGTCACCCTTCCCTATATAAGCGTGGGCAGCCCCATCCCACCTCAGTTCCCTGACAAAGATCATGCTTGGAGGATCTCTCCCCAAGGAGCCAGGAGAGAATGCATGGCTCTGCCAAACAAGTGAGACAGAATACCCAGCATGCAGACATCTGATATTCCTTCATGGAAAAAGAGCCAGTATACATAAGCTGCCAAACCCTTGAACCTCTGTTCAGGGAACTAAATGATAAGGTATGACTCTGTCGAACAAGGAGGTAGGGAACCCAGGATCACACATCTGGTAAACCTCCCTGAGAAGGTACAAAACCCAACATGGAGACATCTGATGGCCTGTCACAGAGAAGGAGAGCATGTACCAAGCTGTAAATACCTAGTGGGTTGGAGGGTGTGTCAGTATGGCCTGATGAAGAGATTCTCTCAAAGATCTACTGTTACAGTAAGTATGTAACTGTTCTATCTTCTTGAGGATATCTCTTATCAGGCCACACCTATGGGATGAGTACCAAGTAGTTCTGAACATTAATAGACTGGGTGGTTGGAGGGCTACAGGCCTATGAAAGAAGGCCTGAAGACCTGCCAGGCTTAAGCCCTTTCTTTTTCAGAAGGCAATGTCAAGACTGTCAATTTCTAGTGAAAGTATGGACAGTACATCAGCTGTTAGCTACACATGTCCCCACAGCAGATATAGGTTGAAACATGCACTAGAGATGGCATGTCACTAGGAAAATCAGCATGAACAATGCAAGAAGTTGTTCACCATGCTGTTTGTAATCGGAATTAATGCAGATGACCAGTCCACTGGGCAGGCACTGTTCATAGATAAAGGGCCTTATAACCCAAAGAAAGCCAAAAACCAAGCTATGGGTATTAGGATTCCTTGGAGGCAGTTACACAGCATACAGAACACCTGAGTATTCTGGGCATCGACAGGAAAAAGTTCAGGGTGAGCATGCAAAGACTCAGTGTCTTTGTGCAGCAGGTGGACAAGAAGGGTAGTATGCCAGTCTGAAGCTGTGACATCCTCTGAATAGAGGAATGGCAGTAAAAGCTCCTTTCAAGAAAGGGCATACTACTCAGACACCACTGGCTCAAAGAGAGCCAAGGTAATTTGTTTTGCAATGCAGACCACTAGTCACTGCTGGCTCCAAAGAGAACCAAGTTAATTGTCTCCTGTTCAGGCCTCCAACTAGGACTGTATGATAAACAAGGGGCATTTAAGATCAAAGGCCTCTGCTACATACACTGGTCCCTATCAAATGGGCTACCGTATAACCTGCAATAGGCACCTGGAAAGTCGGAGCAACAGTCCAAGCGCACTGTAGGAGTTCACTTCTGAGAAGAGCAGTGGATACTACAGACTGGGGTTACTGTGCAAGGACAGTAACCTACATGGGTCTGGTGGAAAGCTTTCCCAGTTGCCTCCCAGACTGCAACCACCTAGCAGGAGACTTCAAGTTTATCCATGGCTATGCTCTTGAGAGCGAGGCAAGACCATCATTTCAGATGAGGTCCCAGTGGGCCATAGCATTGCCCTCTCATGATAGTAGGCCTTAGCAGGAGAGCAAGAAGGTAGCTCCATAGCCGGTTTCACCAGTATGTGGAACAGGTATGTGCAGCCCCATTAGGAGCAGTGGATGCCCAAGCTACCCCCTCCATTGGGAGCATAAGGGGCACTTTGCACTTGAAAGGAAAGGCATGTAGGCACTTCCCTTACTTTTTTTTGTGCCAGACGCTGACTCGGCTCAGGATCCCCCCAGCACTGCACTCTCCTTCACAGGACTTGCCTTGGGTGATGTTCCTCTCATGCTTGCCCCCTAGAGTGGGTCCATCAGTGAGGCATTTCCCCAACTGAGCTAAAACTCATTTCTAGCAGATACCTCTGCTGGTGTTCCTCCTGCTTCCCCAGGGTGAGCCACAAGGCCAAGCTGTTCTCGATGGAAATACAGCTCTGTCACCAGCTGAGTGCCACAGGTGATTGTGCAGGACTCCGTGGCTGGCATTTTGCAAGTTTCCTCCATGGGAAGCATGGCATGCAATGACATAGAGTGCCTAGGCACAGATGTCTGGCACACTTCCCCACAAGAGAGGGTCCAGCAGCTGCTGCACCAGACGTCAGTCATGCACTGGATGCTCACTCACCATCCCCTCCACCCCAGAGAAGAGCAGTCTGCAGGGTGCTCAATCTTCCTCCCCCAGCCTGCCCTCCAACTTCTCGGGTTCGTTTCTGAACCAGGGGCATCAGTATTTCAAGTGAAAACACTGCGGCTGCACTGGGGCAGGCTGACTCAGGCACTTCCCTTACTAAGAAAAGGAGAATGTACCACACCAGGATGAAGTCCAGGTTCTGGAGTAAGGGAATACATTTTTTTTTTCTTTGCAGTAAGAGATGTTGCCAAAAAAAAAAGGAATCGATCCTGTTCTGTTGCATCTGTCACACAGGTCTGCCACTATAGGTGTGTCAGCAAAGTCCTGCCGTACTTACTGGACCATGGCCTGCCTAACTTGTTTCTGGCTAGGCATGCAATATCTTCTAGAATAACACTTATTGTTGGTTTTAGGTTGTCAACTAAAGGCCAACTCTAGATTCTCATTATTTCCTTTCATAAAGGAAAAAAGGAGGCCCCCCTCCTCGATTGATATTGTCTATCTGGATCCACAGAAGACTTGATGACATCCAAAAGTAGAGGTGGGGGGTGAAGGACCCCATCTGTGTACCAGGATGCTAACCTCCTTTGCTGCTGAAAAGAGTTGCTGCAGAAAGAGATATGAGAATGCTCTACTCCAGAACTTCGATATGCATACTGCCCAAGGTCATTAGGGATCACCTAAAGGGCCTTAGATGGATCTAGTTCAGTCCTGAATATCAGGACAGTGGCCATTATGAGAAAGTCTGGAGACCTGCAAGATGGATGCCCTATGGCTATGTTATTAGATAGTCAGCCCACCCAGTTAGAGCAAGACTGAGTCTTGAATAAGGTTCCAGACTGCCTCCATATTTTGCAGATACTGCCAAAAGTTGATCAGACCATGACTGGAAAGTCTATAACATGGAACGTGTAGCTGGTCCATGCGAGAATATATAAAAGCTGCACCTTGGAGTGAGCTGACACTGTCTAGTATAAGGTGGAAACCCATAATGTTTGGAAAAAACACCAGGAGAACTCCCTGGACTGACTGTGTATTCTCTTGGGAACACAAATTATGACCTAAAGGCATACCTCCTATAGTACTTATCCCTGAGAAAGAGGCCATACCCTATATACAAGCTATGGGAGCGGGGCTCACTATTCTGGACTTTTATGCTTGAAAAGAACACTCCAGACTCCAGAATCTAGGGTAGGCCTCAGATCTGCTATGCCTTTGGAGGACTAGGATGTGCCTCAAGACCACTACCTATGTTCCTTTGTTTCCAGGGAAGAGAGTCACCAAAGCTTCACTTACAGCAAGGTAAGACAAATCTTCCAGATACACTATCAGATGTTCTGGGAGGAAATCAGGAAAAGTCTGGTGGATAGCATGGAGACAGTACACAAATATCCAGAACATTTCCTCATGCTAGCATTGGTAGGGTCAGGCCTCTTGTGTCACTATCCTGTTCCCTATCCATCCAGCGATCACCCTTGTAAACAACAGTGCTGGAATCAGCAACAGTGAATCAGGTAGAACTAGGCACTGCCACTGCCGTCTCTCCTGTTGTATGGTGAGGAACTCAAGGGATGGGTAGCCAGGTGGGTCAGGGGGTGGACAGGTGCCCTACTACTCACCTGAAAGAGATCATCTGGCAGTGGAACAGTCATGAATACTGGCATGACTAGCGAGCACCCTCTATCTATGTCTAAAATGGGTATGATAGGGGAAGGAAAGGGTTCCAGGCTCCCCTTAAGGCCTACAGGCTAGAAGGATGGCTTGTAACCGGTGTTCCTCCTACCTCATCCCTTTTGGGGGAGGCATGGAAAAGGGTCTTTTGCCTGTTAATGGCAAAGCCAGACACCCTGAATTAAGTGTATCCCTTAGGACAAGTCAGAGACAGGTACCATGGCAGCATTTGAAGGGTCAAAGGCCTTTTGTGGAATTATTCACCTGTATCAGCTGCAACTATGGCGTCTTTGAGGAGCCCCTATTTAGGTGCAGCTGTTAGGGGAGCTGGGCCAGCTGCATCAACTGTCCTAAGGAAAAAACGGCCTGTGGTTTACTATCCTTATGCTCAGATTTGTCTGTTGTCCTGAACCTCCAGCCCCTACGTGTAGTGTTAAAGTGTGGCCTGGGGCAGCTGTAATGACCCACAGAATGACTGACACAGATTTGTAGCCTGTCCTTCCAAGAGTAGGAGGAAGGGTGGGCAGCCTATGACAGACAGTAAGGTGGCATTCTCCCTGTAGAACAGAGGGAGGAGGAATGACTGGTGGGAGGTCATATCCTGAAATGGCCTGCCCTGTAAGGCAAGCCCATTAGCAGCCTGTTGATTGCTGCAGTGTTAGTTTCAAAAGCATAACCTTGGTGGGGGGGGTCCTGAGCATACTGGTTCAGGGGGCATTGTCACAGTCTTCCTTATGGTCATTCTCCTGGATGGCACTTCTGGACATTGTTGACATGGTCGACAGCATGAAGGAAGTCAACCTACAGGGGCCATCGATGCTTGGGAAAGAGCAGATTCTAAGACTCTGAAAGCATTGTTGCGAGGTAGTATAGTAGGTACTTCATCAACGGAGTATGTAAAAAGGCATCCTAGTATACCCATACTGGGTTAGGGGACTGCCTTAATGTCAGAATCTGTATCATCAACAGGAACACCAGAGTATGTCAACGGGGATTGACAGAGGTGCCACCATTGAGTTTAGATGCAGAGGAACATTGACATGGGATGCAGCAGTACCATCAGTGATGTAAAAGTCTTGATAGTAGCGTATGTCTGTGGGAGAGACAATGAGCACTACTGCTGATGCTGCTAACTGGCAGAAATAGGTCAATAAGGAGGCAAAGGTGCTGCTGTCAATGTGTGAGGGTAACAGCTGGAGTGAAACAGTTGACAGGAGATGGCGAGTATCATCGTCAACATCACTATATTACTGAAGTATAGTCAGTGGGAGAGACAGAGGCATCACCATTGACATTGCTGTATGAAGAAGTAGCTCTCCCATACCCAGACCATTATGTCCCAGTTTTCGGTCAGGATGGGAAGAGATGGTGCCGCCAAGGCAGGCAACCACTGGTTTGTTAGAGGAATCATCCCAGAAGATGAGAGGTGATCTGTGGTGCACCCAGGAAGGCCTTCCCCCGCCTTAGTCCTGGGGCTGGTGCTTGATATTCCTGCAGCCTGAAGTAACTGGTAGGCTGGTTAGTGTGGAAAAAGCACCATCTGCTCTATGGATAAGTTCCATTCAACCCATCGCAGGTGCATGTCTCCAGCTCTTTTGATGACATGAAAGGGATGAAAATGCATTTTATTGCTGAGAAGGAGAAAAAATGGTGGCTGAAGCAGCCATGTTTCCACAGTGGTCCAACGAGCATTGATCAATGGAGGGAAAAGAACTGAGAAGGGATAGGGCCGCCCAGGCTTATATAGAAAAGGGCAATGTCAGACATCATCATGGGTGGCCCCTGGTTGACTTCTTGCAAAAGTTTCCATGTGATCCCAAAGCCTGGCATCTGTAATCCCATAGGTGTGGTCTAATGAAAGATCTCCTCAAAGAAGATCTGCTGGTATCAAAAATTACAACGGGATTTACCATTATGAGGAACAAGAAATATATGATTAAGAATAGTTACAACACGAAGAAAACAATAATTGAACATGATCTTATGTTATGTAAGAAAAGAAAAATATTGATTAATAAAGATACTAAGAGCCAAAACTACCTTTTTGGGGTGGACATTTTATAAAACATGTATTTCTTGTCCTCATGGTAAATCCATTACACGTACAACAAAGGTCACCATGACACACATCATCATGCTTCACGAAATAACCATTTTGTTGTTTATTCATTACTTTATTTAATGTAATAATAATAAGTCATGTGGTTGCCAACTGTGCGTCCACTGTGTGCTTTCATTTAATTTAACCTAGTACTGCTAAAAAGCTATCTTCATGACACCTTTATTGTAGCATGCCTTACGGGAGGACCGTTTCGCCTGTAGTGAAAGCGTGCAGCGTCTGCCTTTTTCACGACCATCAGTCATGTTAAAAATAAAGTAAATTAACTAACAACTGTGAAAATACTTGTTCCTTTTCTGAACATGTAGTTAAAGCATCAGGGCAATATTCTCAAAACCATAACACAACACCTAGCATGCACCCCCCACAACGTGCTATTTTATGTTTGAATGTCCCCCCTGTTTTACTTTCATGAAAATCCCAGATGAAAATTAATTCAAGTCCAGAAATGCGTCACTTTATGTTAAATGACATCCTTGCATTGTGGCGCCAGTTTCTGCTGGTGGTGTTTATGGCCCTGTCTGTGCATGTCATTAAAATCACACATTAAAATTAATGCAAGTCCAGAAATCCGTCACTTTGTGTTAAATGATATCCTTGCATTGTGACGCCAGTTTCTGCTGGTGGTGTTTATGGCACTGTCTGTGCATGTCATTAAAATCACACACTAAAACTCTGCAGAAGTGTGCCCACTAAAATGGCTGCTGTTAAACTTTCATGAAAAGGCCTGACTCCCGATGAAGAATAAGAACATGAGAAAATATGCTGAAAATCGCACTTATTTCAAGACGCACTGATTAAAGCGTGCACCAACAGCCACAACTCTGGCACCTGCTGCTTTTGTACTTCTGTATACTGCTGCTGCCACTGACTGAACTGATGTACAGTGTGTTGCCAAATGATGACAGCCACAGATGACCACTGAGTGAACCATACTGTGATGTTCTGGAGGACCATTAATCTGCTGCAGTGACTGAAACATACTGTCCTATGTCATGTATTCATTCCAAGATTGGTAAGTTACTGTACGTTTCATGTTCATGTTTTTTCAGAGACTCAGACATTTACTAGATATGTATATATATTAGAGGCAAAAAACTCAGTTTAATGCATCAGTTAGGGTTTTTCCACAGCGACAAAAGCAAGGAAATTCAATGTTAGGGTTGAAAGCCCCTTTGCACCCCTTCAGCCCACCCCCCCAAATGGAATCGGGGTGTGCATTGGGGTCATCGGCCCTAAGTGTCACCCCATCACATGTGGAAAGAAGCTGAGGAATAGGAGAATGGGGTGACAGTTAGGACCGATGACCCCAGTGCACACCCGATTCCATTTGGGGGTGGGCTGGAGGGGTGCAAGGGGTTTCAACTAAACATCAATTTCCCTTTTATCGCTGTGTCAACCTAACTGATGCATAAGGAGTTTGCCTCTATTCCTTCTTTGAGAATGATAATGAGAAATAGTGAATGTAATGAGGCAGCGGGAGCGTAGAGGCCAGCAGGGCCCCAGCTCCTGTCATGTCTTGTCACATAGTAACATTGTGCCCTAGCGCAAATCGTATGCGCATGGTAGCGCAAAGCGAAACACAGAGAGAAACAGTACTGTAGACAGAAATGTTAAAAACAACGCAAACGCTACATAGAAAGCATGAAGTACGCACATGGTGGCGTAAGCGTGAGCAGTAAGTGAAACAGATGCGGAACCATAAGCAGAAACAGTAATGGTAACAGTAATGTAAGCACACAGGCTGGTTTTACCCAAAAGCTGTATAGAGAAAGACAGTGAGTACAAAGAATGTATGCAAAATAATGACTCTCGGAACACAAAAATGAGGACTTGGAATAGTAAATTGCTTATATCTCAGTAACGATATGACACAGAAAAAAAAAGTAAAAGTCATATGAATTATCACTTTCCTGGCTAGTTTTGTACTCAGCTAAGATATTTTTTGACAAAAAGTCCGTATCTCGCACCGTTTACGAGATACGGGCCATGAAAGGTGCGGCGAACGCCGTAATGTTATCCTATGGGAAAAAAACAGAAGTTCGGATTGCCATAACTTTGCCTCCCTGTAATACTTTTTTCACCAAACCACTGAAAGGCACATCTGTGGGATGTTGCCTGTGTACCCTGAAAATTTCAGCCCAAAAGACCAAACCGTTATATTGCAGCAGGGCGCCAAACGATTGCTGCAAGGCATCGTATGACGTAATGTTATCCTATGGGAAAAAGTGTCAACTTTGGAGTACTGTAACATTGCCGCCGTGTAATATTTTTTCAACAAAACACTGAAAGGCACATCTGTGAGATGTTGGCTGCATTCCCTTCAAATTTCAGCCCAAAACTCCAAACCGTTCTTTTTCAGCGGAGTGCCAAAGAATTGCTGTCATTTTCCCACAGACTAGAAAAGTACTGTCGCAATTTAAGAAAGCTTTGCAAAATTTGCGACACTTTCATAGCGCGACAGTACTTTTTCCAGAAATTTGAAAAACATATTTCTGGGGTGTTTTACCCCAAAATAAAGATATGGCTAGCATCCTCAGGGTCCGACTAGGTGAATACAAAAAGAATTAGGTTGCTAGATGGTCCCAAATTTAAATGCCAAGCATTTTTCTGATCACTAACTGAAAACAAGATGGTGGATTTATGAAAGTAAGAGGGCCATTTGAGAAAGTAAAAATGCATTTGCGACACTGTCGAACTTTTTGTTAACTTTTCCCATTGACTTATAATGGGAAATTGTTTTTTGAATAACTTTTGAACCGTTTAATATTTTTTCACGAAATCTTCGGAAGGCACATTGGAGACCCTAGCCGCACATTCCCTGAAGATTTCAGACCAGTCGCGCAAACCATGCGACCTGTAGGCGTGACCGTAGAATTCCAGAAAAAGCATAAACGCACGCTCAGATCATGCTTAATAACTCCGCAGCCGTATATCTGACCGGTACGAAACTTGGCAGATCCCAAGGCATATGGGTCTTGATTGTGTATTCCAAATTTCAGGCAAATCTGTCAAATGATTGCAAAGTTATTAAGGTGCAAATTTTGGGGTTTAACATGTAAATGGCTCCTCAACCCTAACTATGGTTGCACTACCGTGATACCATAATATATCTATATAGTAAATGTCTGAGTTTCTGAAATAAATATATATATATCTGTAATCTCATTTTATTTTCTCACAGGTTATAGTGTCCTACTTTGGTTGTGCACATTTTGGCTTGCTGCTGACTTCTGCTCTACGAAAACTGTCAAGCCATGAAAGTTAAGTATTTCTTTATTTTGGCGGTGTGGGATATCATTTGAAAACAAGTTTAAATAATGGTTTTGTTTTCTTTATGGGTTTTCTGTGTATCCTCCAGGTTCATACAAGTTGTACTTGTTCTTATTTGAAGAAAGCACTGATGGCGGCACACAGCACCTAAATGTTACCTGCAAAAAGACGAATAAGAAATTATTCTGACTTCATTGCACTAAAACATTCTGTTCCGGATATTCAGATTGTGCCTGGCAATGGTGCAAGCATGGGTGCAGCGTAGCTGGGCTGCACCGGGGCCAGGACCAGGTGATATTCAATGGTGATGCACCTTGGCGCAACACCATTGAATATGACACAGACTGGGCATGGCACAGTGGCACTGTCGCAGTGCAGTGGCATTGTGTATGATGCAAGCCACAGATAGGGAATACAGGGATGTGCCAGCGCAAACAGTTGCGATGGGCACAGCACCTGTGATATTCAGAAGAGGGCATGCAAATGAAGCCATAATATATGCATGGTCCAACTGGGGCCATTGGCATGTCATTATGGCCCCATTTACATGCCTTACCTGAGAGCAGCCTGATGAATTGTGCTTGGCACCCTGCACAGAATGACGTGTGGCCTGAGTGGTCCCAGGGCATCCCCTGCCCCGTAGCCGTGATCGTGAGTAAGCGTATATCAAACACATTCCATAGTAGTCTAGTGGTACCCTCCACCCTCCCGTAGCCATGATCACTGGTAAAATGTAATAAGGACAATCCCTGGTAGTCAATGATGAGGAGGGGAGCTGAGTGGGCATGGGGTCCTGAGTGGGTGAGAGGGGTGGGGGGTGTCATTGGTCCACCACGGGGTATGTTCTGTTGGGGCTACCCGCGATCAGGGTTACGGGAGGGGTGGAGGGACCACTAGATTGCCAGGGGGTGTAATGTTTCATTATACTGTCGATCCGGGCTGGGGCAGAGAGGGACCACTAGACCACCATGGAGTGTACGTATTGCATTGTACCAGTGATTGCAGCTCTGGGGAGGGAGGGGGAAACACTGGACTACCAGGGATTGTCCTCATTACATTTTACCAGTGATCACGGCTACAGGAGGGTTGGGGGTACCACTAGACTACCAGGGCCCGTATGGGTGCTTGTGGATGGTGTTCAGGGTGGGCAGGTGGCCACCCATGACTGGCAGCTGTTGTGTTGCACCCTGCAATACAGCAGCCCACCTGTGGGTGGCCAGAAGTTGTTCCTCCTTTTATGGGCTCAACTTTGAGCCCCCCATGCAGTGAAATGCAGGGTTGTGCCAGCATATGCACAGCAGAACCCAGGCTGAATATCGGGATGTGCCACATATGCATGGGCACGCCCCCTGCATTTGCGCCACATACATTACCATTGCACCCTGGCTCATTGCGATTTGCACTGTGCCTGGCAGCCATTTGAATATCCCACTGGGGCGCAGTGTGGGGTTGCTCCAGCACAACTCTGTTGCACCAGGTTCAACCCCTTTGAATATCCGGGCCTCTGTTACAAGTGTGGCTGTTCCTGTCTGTTATATGCAGTTTAAAATACCGAACTATTAGTAAGCCACTACAAGACCAGAAACAAATTTTCATGCACATCTCTTTGCAGGCATTTTTTTGGATTACACACAAACTTAACAACAAATTGAGATTTCTGAACTTTAGTGTGGATGGGAAGCCAAAAAACAGCAACTGTGGCTTACAGATGGAGATTGGGCCCTGAACAGATGCAGACGCACAGACAGATGGAGATTGCACACTCAAGAGATGCAGCCACATAGGCACAACACCTTAACCTGGTGGACACACAAATCCCAAACTGGAAAAATAATACCTTTGTGGGGGGGGGGTGGGGGTGGGGCAGGGACAGCTGCAGTACCAGTCCACTAAGTACTGTACATAGAAAGAAGGAGTAAAAAATACTGCAGACGGGTAAGAGATTCAGAGTGCTAAGATTATGACGTGACACAATAAAATGTGTCTGACTTGATGGTAAGCACACACACATACACACAACACTACAAGTAATGCACAGAAAATTTAACAGTTCAGTACACTATAACCAAATCTTTTAAATGGACTGAAAGAATGTACTGCATCACAGCAAACAGCAAAAACTTATGAAAAATTACTACAAGTATTATTATGTGTACATTAACACACACATTCTAACACACTAGCTACCCAACAGTTGGGCTCTGTCCACACTACACTGAAAACTCCCCTCTGTAACATTACAGAGGGTCCAAACTGTTACCGCAACAGTTTGCGTTTACACCTGTAACGTTACAGGGGGCATTTTTGTAACCCTTGTTGAAACCACTTATGAGGTGGTTTCAACAACGGTTACAAAAATGGTTCTGCCACTGTAACATTACCAGCTGTAGTGTGAATGCATGAGCGTGTAGCCCCAGCATTGCCCTCAGTGCAGCATGAACTGCATTGTGGGATGTGGACCGGCTGTAATGGTTCCAAACCATTATCATGACGGTTCACTGGCAGTGTGGACACACTGTAATGTTTACCGTCTGTAACAGTTTGAAACCGTTACATTTTTTAGTGGTATAGCGTAGGCAGGGCATTAGAAAGAGTGCCTTTCTCACTGTGAATCTCCTTTCACCACAGATACGCCCCTCCCCCAAAGCACACTTCTACAGAGTCTGTCAGTACAGACATTGAATATACTAAATTAACATTCAACATGCACGCAAAATCAATAAATGCTCGATGATATAAACACACAAGGGTTTCCTGTAATCGATGTACTAAATTTTGACACAAAGTTTTGTGGCAAAAAAGCATCTTAAAGGTTTTTAGAGGGTTTGAATCTCAGAGCTCTGAGAGTAAACTGTCTCCAGCTTTCCGCAACTACGATGAACAGGGGCTGTGCAAGATAATATAGAGCCCATGTGGCCTGCCCTAAAGAGCAATAACAAGGAGAAGTTAATGCAAAGTCCATCATAACCAATGGAACTTTGCATTTAAAACCAAAAGGCGAAAGTATATGCTTCGCACTGTGGAGTAATAGATGAATTCTGGATTACACGCAAAGTACTCCGTGTAGCGAAAGTTTAGGGACTTCACCCACCACTATTCATGGTAAGGTGCCGAGGACACCAGGGACAGGTAAGCAGAGCAACAGGTTGCAGGAATTGACCAATGGGGACGTGCAACAAGTCCTTGAGGTGGCTTTAGGTGGAGGAGAACAACCCCCACTTAGGCAGGAAGTCTCAGGGGAAGGGAGAACCCCATGCCACAGTGGCAGAAAGACAGTGAGGAAGGGGTAGGTCAAGTGGCTACTCTTACTATGGGAATGGAGGCCAAACTGGACAAGTTGCTGGACCTCATGGCAATGACGGTAGAGATGACAGGGCTATGGGATGCAACCATGGTGGCAGTGGCCCAGCCGGCGCCATCGGCGGCTGTGCTCTCTCCCCCTTCCTCAAGCTGTTATGCAGGCTTAGACAAGCAATTAGGATCACACCTTATGACAAGGTTAGGCAGCAAATTAAGAGCAGGGAGTATGTGGATATGTTTACCTTGTTGAACAGGCTGGTGGAGTGGGAGGACATGAAGAAAGATAAGGGGCAGGAGTCAGAGAAAAAGCTTCCAAAAGTTCACTGGACATTTGAAAATTGGATAGTGGCCTTCTCCATTTTTGCAGGCACCATACTGCAGATGGAGAAGGACCAAGGGTGAGAGCTTTTCACCTACCAAAACAGGATCACACTCATGCACAGGAGGAAAGGGGGAATGGCATGGCTCGAACATGATGAGGAGTTTAGGAGGCAGAGACAGGAGAATGGGTCCTTGGGCTGGGCGTCAGTGGACTTGACTTTGCTGGTAGATGTCATGCATGGTGGGGGAGTTGTACAAACTGAGAGTGACTTGCCACTTCAGCCAGCTCTGCCGTCGAAGCCGAGGGAGTCTCAGGGATCAAATAGGCCTGCTATGCGTACAACCAGGCTAAGCTCACGAGGGTGGCATGTCACTTTTGACACTATTGCATGGCCTGCGGGTGGCAGCATCCCTTCGTCCAGTCTTTGTTGCCCCAGCCCTCCAGGGGGGCTTTAGAGAAGCAGCAAGAAAACTAGGGAAGCAGCAAGGTGACAGGCCTGCCTACCCCGGTTAGGGTGGACAGGATTAGGCAGTGGTTAGCACAGTACCCGGACCAGGGGGCTGCCAACCTGCTCAGGGAGGGTTTCACGGTGGGTTTCAGGTTGTAATACAAAAGTCCCAGAGGGGGCCAGGAGGCAGAGAACCTAAAATCCACCAGAGATCACCTGCAGGTAAATCCGGGATAAACTGAAAAATGAAGAGGCAGCTGGGGAGGATTAGTGGGCCATTTACAGCCCTGCCTAGTCCAACTTTGAATGTTTCACTTATCGGGGGGGGAATTCAGGATGATAAATCACTTTTCTTACCTGGAGGGGGACTCAGTGAATGATCATATTGACCCATGTCATACGGTCGTTCAATATGCATCTTTCGATAGGGCAGTTCAGGTGGTGCAAGAGGTGGGACCTCAGGCATTATTGGCAAAGGCAGATATCGAGTCCACGTTCCAGCTGCTTCCTGTGCACTCAGAGGACAGGGAGCTGCTGGGTATGATGTTTGAGGGTCAGTACTACATCGACAACTGCATGCCTATGGGTTGCTCCGTAGCTTGCGCAGTCTTCAAGACATTCAGCCCGTTCCTGCACTGGGTGATGGAGAGGCAATCAAAAAACAAACTTGTGGTCCACTACCTCAAACACTTTCTGTTTGCGGGGGCAGACAGACAAGAGATTGCAATGATACTCTGTCCACCTTCATGGCAATATGCAGGGACTTTGGGGTCCCCTTAGCCCCAGGTATGGTTGAGGCACCAACCAGGGTGATAGTCTTTCTGGGGACTGAAATTGATACCGTCAACAAGCTCTGTCATTTACCCTGGGAGAAGGTGGTGGTGTTAAAGCGCTTGCTCGACTCCATGGAAAGGGCCAAGAAGGTAGCCTTGAGGCAGCTGCAGCAGCCGGGTGATTCCCATGGGATGTACATTCCTGCACTGCATGGCCAAGCTAGGAGGGGGGATGTACCAGGTCTCACCACAGATTGCGAGGCATGAAGGGCTTCCGCGAGGACCTACAGATATGGAGGGTCTTCTTGAATCACTTCATCGACATGGCTCTCTGGCAGGAGGATAGTTGTCAGTGGGAGCTTCAGCTGTTCACAGATGCAGTGGGATCTTTAGAGTATGGGGCATACTTTCAGGGGCAGTGGTGTGCTGGGCAATGGCCACTGGAATGGGAGGCAGTGGGCCTGCTTAAAAACATTGCACTGTTGGAGTTTTTCCCCACAGTGGTAGCCCTGCATTTATGGGGAGAACAGCTAAAAGATTGCAGGGTCCTCTTCAGGTCGGACAACATGGGGATTGTGCATACCATTAATAGACAGTTAGGGACCGAGGGGCCCTACTGGGGACTTGATGAGCATCTTTGTTCTAAAATGCTTGCTGTTGAACATCTCCTTTAAGGCCATTCACATACTGGGAGTTGATAAAGGGATTGCTGATGTTTTATCTCGTTCACAGTGGCAAAGGTTTCGGAAGCTGACTCCAGCAGCATAGCAGCAGACACAGGAGGTACCCCCCTTCTTGTGGAAGGTAGTGACACCTTGACTTGGAAATGGGTAGGTAACTCCATTGCACCCAGGACAAAGGAAGTGTATCAGAGGGGAGGGAGTCGAACATTTTTTAAACACGAGGGCACAGGCAGCATGGCTGGAGGATTGGCCCATTCTGGTCAAGCAGCTGTGCTGGTACATCCTGCAGTCAAAGCAGGTGGGGCTACACTGGGGGTTGTGGCAGGGTACCTCGCTGGCTTGTCCTGGGTTTCTAGGGTTTTAGGGGTCGTGGACACCACAAAAGTGTCCAGGGTCAGGAAGGTCCTGGAAGGATGGGTGAAGTTGGTGGCTCCTCAATAGGACACAAGGTGCCCAATCACACTGGTGACCCTCGAGCACATCAGGGGGGCCTTGACAAAGGTTTGCAGGTCCTCATTTGAAGTGCTCCTGTTCTATCCCATGTTTCTGGTGGCCTTCTGTGGGGCATTCGGGTATCAGAGGTTACTCAGCCATCCAGGAGGGCCAAGCACAGTGGGCTAAAAGAGGGTGATGTGCTGGTGATGGCACGAGGGGTCTGGGTGAGGCTCTGGAAGAGCAAGACTGATCAAGAGTGGAAGGGCCACTGGTGCCTGGTGCAGGCTCCACCTGGGGTGTTGTGGAGCATTCAAGACAGGCTGCGGGCCTATATGGCAGCTACACCAACGGCAGAGGGTGCATTCTTTAGGCACGAAAATGGGGCACAAGTCATGGCTTACCAGTTCACAGCCATATTGGCTAAGGCAGCCCGGGAGGCAGGGCTGGATCCAGAGGAGTACGGGACACATTCTTTCAGGATTGGGATGGCCACACATGCTCGGAGTCTGGGATGGGTGGACAGCCAGATTCAGGCATTGGGGTGATGGAAGTCCCAGGCCTTCTTGAGATATGAGCACCCTCATTTGCAATAACAATATTTGTTTTCCAGGGTCTCCCCCCCCCTCAGGATGGTTCAAGCTGGCTGGCGGCTAGACCTTCATATGGCAAGGACATCAGAGCAGGAGGCGGCTTTGGTGGAAGGGGTTATCCTAGGGTTCCTGCTGATGCCTGGAAGGTGGAAGACCATGGAGCTGCTGATGAGGGCACGAAGAGGGAACCATGGGGAGAGTGGCTTTTGCACACCGTGCTCACCTGGCCGGTAGTTACCAGGCTAGAGGGGGGGAGGTGATCCCTCTCACTCATGGCCCACATTAGGACCAGCTCCTGTATGCAAATGCTGCTCTCAATCTGGCTGTAATCAGTAACTGCATGGCTGCGGCCATTTTCTCCAAGATTGGTGTCTGAGTGTTCTTTCTGGGGAAAGGGGTTTATGGATGGGTACCAGATAATGCAAAGGCTGCAACAGCTGGCAGCAGCCATATTTTGTCTGGGGCCATCCTTCCCTGGATACAGGATGTGGTATGGGAGGGAAGAAACAGATAGTGGTCCCAAGGGGGGCTTAGAGGAGTTCAGTGATTGAACGCAGGGACCATCAGGCTTCCCACATGGGAAGAGGGGGCACATCCTGTGGGGGAGAGGTAGAGAGGGTTATCCGAGACTGTAGCCAGCAGTCCTGCCTCTTTCTTCTTTCACCCTCACAGGATCACCCACCCTCCCGCCCTCTAAAAGCAGGGTAGTGGGGCCAGGCAGACAGGGCCCCCCTTTCGGACCCCTTAAGGGTGAAAGCAATAGGGGTTGGGGAGTGGCTTTTCTTGGTTTTCCCCTGTAAAAGGGTTTTCTGTGTGTTTCACCTCCTCCAAAAAGGGTGCATAAACTGCATTAGTAACGGGAGTACAAAGAGGGTAGAGCAAATAGTCAGGGCATATATGAATGTCACTTTGTCGCAGTCATGTTTTGGCGTCTCGGAGGATCACGATTACAGTGAATGGTCGGCAGGGGCGGTGGTGAGCCATAGTCTTTATCAGGCTCATGGTCCCCCTACTCTGGTTGGTATGGAGGTGGAAACTGAGTAGCCTGACCTGGATGAGGGGTTGAGGTCCACCTCCAGCAGGTATAGCTATCCTGCGAGGCTAACGGCACCTGAAGGGGGGGCGGGCGGCCGGTAAACCTTGGCCTTGGTAACCTTGGACTGTTGATCCTCCTGTGTGCGCATGCTACTGTCAATCTGGTTGTAATCAGTAAATGCATGGCTGCGGCCATTTCCTCCAAGACTGGTGTCTGTGTGTTCTTTCTGGGGAAAGGGGTTAATAAATGGGTACCAGATAATTATACACAAGCTTTGCATGGCATTGCTGCTGAATGCCAGTTGTTAGGAAGGATGTAACTAGAGTAATGGGCTGATAACTAGAAAGTACTGGCACAAAAGTATTTGGAAGATATTGCTGTTTAATTACTTGCAAATTGCTTGTATAGCATATTTTTTCTGACTGTACTGGAAATAAATGCCAGCTGAATAACTGAATTTTCTTTTCTGTTGCATGATATTGCATTGATTTCTTGTTATCTGTTCTTGTCCTGAGAAACTCACAGCATTAAGGGATTATGTCAGGTCCTGTAAATTTAAGATTTGCTCTTGGCCTCATACAAAGTATATAAGGGTTGCCTCACACATATTTGGCTTCCCTAATTTGGATTGGGGAAACATTAACTGGATCATTCTGCTTACATGAATTGGCTGTGGATATATGAGCCACAAAGAAAAACACTGAGGCCTGGATATTAGAAATGCGCCATTCCCTGGCTCAGGACTGGTGCAGCACAAGTAAACTGCACAATGGTGCACCCGGAGCCATATTCAGAAGATGCGCCTCCTGAAACACCCATGCACAAGATGGCTGAATATGGCTAACATGTACCATGGCGCAACCAAGGATGCGCCAGCGCAACCAGGGAGGCGCAGAGCAGACCTGAGCACAACACCAGTGAGCAGGGCAGGAGCAACTGGCAGTAGGAAAGACACAGAACCAAGGCAGCACAGGGGAAGGGGCACAGGAGACCCCTGCAGAGCACACCCCAGACACAGTGACCTCCAGCCCCCTGGCACAATGACACCCATGCCCTCCACCCCTCACACCAGTGCCGAACCACCCCTAGCATGATGCCACAGGCCACTGTCCCCCATGCAGAACAGCCTTGGAGGGTGGAATCCCAACAACCCCAGGAGGGTCAAGCCACCAAGGGGACCTGGACCCCGACCATGGCACCTCTACCACCATGGCAGCGGGACAGCACCCCAGTGGCCCCATGGGCCAGCACGTCCTACCTGAGCACACCCAGGTACACACACCAGGCCATGGGACACAGCGGTACACCCAACACAGACCCCACAGCCATCATGGCGCCTCCAGTGACCTGCCCCGCACCCACAGTGATCCCAGGAACAGGGAACAAACTGCTGCAGCATGGCTCCCAACCCCCAAATCAGACACAGACACCAAAAGGAAGGAAAGGAAGTGGAGGTTAGCCAAGGAGGTGACCTCAGTGGGGAAAGCAGTGGACCCCAGAGGAGGAAGAGGAAGCGAATCCTGGTGGGGGACTCCATCATAAGAGGGATCCAGCTAGGAACACAGGAGGGAGAGGACAGGGAGGTGAGGTGCCTACCAGGTGCCACGGCATGGAGGAATGGAAGGAAGATACTGGGGATCACTGGGAAGGCAAGATGGGAGGGTGAGCTGGATGTCATTATCCACCTAGGTACTAATGACTTGGCAAATGGGGAGCCAAAGAAAGTTCAGGACGAGTTTAGAAAACTGGGGAGGGGTCTCAAGCAAGTAGCTACTTCTGTCACTTTCTCACAAGTACTACCTGTGAGAGGCAAGGGAGAGCATATGAGTGCATGCACCAGGAACTTTAACTCATGGTTGAAGAACTGGTGCTGTGAGGAAGGGTGTGGATTCATTGGTGACTGGGGACCCACTGGAGGGATGGAGGTTTGTTCAAGCCTGACGGCCTGCATCCATCCTGAGGGGAATCAAGTATCAATGATAAGTTTAAATGCTACATTGAACAAGCATTTAAACTAAGAAAGGGGTGGCAGGCCAGCAAGGAGGTACCCCATTTTGAACACCCCCACAGCTAGCAGTGGAACCAGTGAACCAGAGGAGGGCTATCTCTGCAAAGCGGTGTGCAAAGATGGAGATTAGTGTCCAAAAGGTGGATAAGCAGAAAAGGGCAAAATTCAGCAGAAGGGCAGACAGCAAGGAGAACCAGGGATAAATGACAACCAAGAAAGGGGCTGGAGTAGAACAGTGAAGCAGACTAGGGAGGTCAAATCATGGAAAGCCATGTGTGCAAATGCCAGGAGCCTTAGCAACAAGATGGAAGATCTGGAGGCTGTCATGGTACAGTCAGACCTGGACATTGGCCATCACTGAAACCTGGTGTAATGATAACCATGACTGGGAGATGGCCATACCTGGCTACAACATATTCAGAAGAGACAGAGCAGGCAGGAAGGAGAGGAGTGGCACTGTATGTGAAAAATGACATAAGGGCCACAGAGATCAGGAGGAACAAAATGGGGAGAGATACTGTGGGTTAAGCTAGAAAGGAAAATGGGGCCAGCCATCCGCACAGGTGTGGTCTATAGACCACCAGCCCAGGAGGAAGAAACAGATAGGGAGCTGATGCTAGCCATCCAAAGGATGGCAGACAAGGGTGAGGTAGTACTGGTTGGAGACTTCAATATTACAGACGTGGACTGGAGCATCCCAGCAGCAGCATCAACTAGGAGCAGATTTATCCTGGATTCCCTTCAGGGTGCCTTCCTCAAGCAACTGGTCATGGAACCAACTCGGCAGAAGGCAATACTTGACATTCTGCTCACAAACAGGGACAGTGTGATGGGGGTAACAGTGGGGGAGCACCTGGGTAACAGTGACCACCAGGCATTGTGGTTTGAAATCACAGAAAGAGCAGAACCAAACCACACAAAACATCGATCCTGGATTTTAGGGGCAGACTTTGGGAAAATGGGGAAATACTTGAAAGAGGCATTAAGGGAATGGGACAGGAATCAGGGGTTGAGGAACAGTGGGCAGTATTTAAAATGGGATTATAAGAACAACAGAATTATGCATTAAGCAGGTTAGCAAGAGGAAAAGGAAGAGGAGACCATTATGGTTTTCCAAAGAGGTAGAAAGTGAAAGCCAAAAGATAGCATTCAGGCAATACAAAAAGACACAGGCAGAAGGGATAGGGAGAAGTACCAGGAGAAACAAAGGGAGGCAGGAAGTCAGTAAGGAAGCCAAAGCTCAGACAGAAGAACACATTGCAAAATCAGTGGTTAAAGGGGACAAAACCTTTTACAGGTACATAAGTGAAAAGAAAGACAAAGGGAGGATAGTGAGACTGAAGGGGAGGATGGGAGTCGCGTGGAGGATGACAACAGTAAAGCTGACATATTGAACAGGTATTTCTGCTCAGTCTTTACTGAGGAAGTGGGGGGTAATGGGTCTGAAGGGAGTACAAGGGGTGAGAATGGTGCAGAAATGGACACAAGTCCCTTTACACGAGAAAGGGTCCTGAAGGAACTGGAAGTAATAAGAGTTGACAAAGCAATGGGGCCAGATGGGGTGCACCCCAGGGTCCTTAACTCATTCACACCACAAGAGCTCTTTGACACTTCCACCACTTGTGCCCTGTATACTCTTAGCACTTCATCCTGGGCCTTTCTAAGCAAAATCAAGCCATAATCAGCATGCCACAAACAAATGTGACTACTTCTTGAACCGTAAGTGCTACACACAAAGTATGAGTGGCAAAGTTGTTCAGCACAACGTTATTTTTCAAATGGTGCTATGCAATCAGTTGTAATCAATTTAGTTTTTATTTTATACTAGCTGAAATACCAAGCAACTGATTTTTTTCAAGGTGCTTAGGTGATGCATGAGAGACAAATGTCAGCCATGCACACCATACCTTAAACAAACGCAAATAACTCCTAAAGTATATGTGGTAGACACAAAGTATCAGTGGCAAAATTATTCAGCACAAAATATCCTTTCTAATGGTGCTATGCAATCAATTGTAATCCATTTAGTTTTTATTTTATAGTAGCTGAAATACCAAACTGGTTTTTTTTTCAGATTTATTCAAGGTGCTTAGGTGAGGCTTGAGAGACAAATGTTAGCCATGCACACCATACCTTAAACAAATATGAATAACTCCTAAAGTATACATGATAGACACAAAGTATCTGCAGCAAAATTGTTCAGAGCAAAATTGCCTTTCTAACGGTGCTATGCATTCAGTTCTAAGCAATTTGGTTTGTTTAATAGTTAGGTAAAAACTGCTGACTTCCTCAGACGTTTCTGGGCCTGAGTGAAAGTCAGTTGAGTACATCTACAGGCGTTATTGTCCTGAGGGGCTATGCTTTCAGACACCGCCTACAGACGTCTCTAGGCCTGAATGAGTTAAAGAACTAAGAGAGGTGGTGGCTGAACCTCTGGCTATCCTGTTTAGCCAATCACTGGAAACAGGGGAGGTACCCAAAGACTGGAGGACAGCAGATGTAGTCCCCTTATACAAAAGCAGGAACAAAGAGGAAGCAGGGAACTACAGACCAGTCAGCCTCACCTCGGTAGTGGGAAAGATCATGGAAGCACTTCTGAAGGAGAGATTGGTGGAACATCTGGTTGTCAATGGACTACAGGACCCAAGGCAGCACGGTTTCACCAGGGGGAGGTCATGTCAGACCAATCTCATTGAATTTTTTGACTGGGTGACTAGGGAGGTGGATCAGGGGAGGACAGTGGACATGGCCTATCTGGACTTCAGCAAGGCCTTTGACACTGTGCCACATAGAAGACTATTACACAAACTGGGGAATATGGGTGTGGGCAGGACAGTAGTGTGGTGGGTAGGTAACTGGCTGGGTGGCAGGACACAGAGGGTGGTGGTAAATTGCTGTCACTCCACAGAGGGAAGAGTGACCAGTGGGGTACCACAGGGATCAGTGCTGGGACCGGTCCTATTCAACATCTTCATCAGTGACATTGCGCAGGATCTAGAAGGCAGAATTTCACTGTTCGCTGATGACACAAAGCTCTGTAACAGAGTAGACACACCAGAGGGTGTAAATAGAATGAGAAGGGACCTGCAGAAACTTGAAGAATGGTCAAGGGTTTGGCAGTTGAAATTCAATGCAAAGAAGTGCAAGATAATGCATATGGGGCACAAAAACCCTGGCACAATATATCAGTTGGGGGTGAGGATATAGCATGCACCAAGCAGGAAAGGGATCTTGGGGTTGTCATCTCTGATGACCTCAAGGTAAGAAACAGTGTGACAAGGCATCAGGTAAAGCAAATAGGATGCTGGGATGTATAGGCAGGGCATCACCAGCAGGAAAAGGGAGGTCATAATTCCGCTATACAAGACACTAGTGAGGCCCCACCTGGAGTACAGTGTACAGTTCTGGAGACCATACCTACGTAAGGACATAGACAGGGTAGAGAAGGTTCAGAGGAGGGCAAAAAAGATGGTGCATGGATTGCATCACAAGTCCTATGAAGACAGGTTGAAGGAACTGAACATGTACTCCCTGGAGGAGAGGAGGGAGAGAGGGGATATGATAGAGACATACAAGTATCTTACAGGGAGAAACAGAGTGCAGGAAAACACTACTTTTAAGCGAAAAAGATGTTCCAGGACTAGAGGGCATGGGATGAAGTTGGAGGGAGGACGATTCAGAGGAAACATGAGAAAGAATTTCTTCACAAAACGGGTGGTGGACAAGTGGAACACCCTGCCAGAGGAAGTGGTGGGGGCTGAAACAATCACAGGATTTAAAAATGCATGGGATAGACATAAAGGAATTCTAGAGGTCAGTGGTAAGGGGAAACAGACTTCTAGGAAAACAAACTGAACTTACAAGCTCAAATGGGCAGACTGGGTGGGCCATAGGCCCTTATATGCCGACACTATCTATGTATCTATGTATGTATCTATGTAAAATGTACCAGAAAAGCATTTATATAATACAAAAGAGGAAGTACAAAAAGCATACATCGGGGCAAGATGGGGGTGAGGGAGAGAGGAACGGGGAGAAGGGTCTGTACAGTTGGAGGAGGAAATGCTGGGGAACAGGAGGGGGGGGGCAATGATGGCTGGACCCCTCAACGATGGGCCAGGGACCTTTCCAGGGCCTGCAGTGCACTCCAGATCCCCACGGCCACACACAGGATCCTCCGCTGTAGTGTGATCACTGTCACCAGGCCCTGTGGTCGCAGTAGGACTGCCCTCCTGGCAGCAGGCTGATGTGCACCTAGAGGAAGGGACAAGAGAGGCAATCAGTGCACTGCACAAATGACAACCACCCACGGCGCTGTGGACAGTGGGGGAAAGCACTACAGGGGTACACAATGTACCTGTGCCATGTTGTCCACCCCAGCAATCTAAACCGTACACCCAATGGTGCAGACAGGTAGTGTAGCCTGCTGACACCATGCCCACATGAGCACATAGCACAGGGTGGCAGCACTGATGCAGCACACAAGGCGGTGGCCGGGTGCACAGCCCCCCCAACGGCTGGTCACATGCCACCAACAGATATGCCAGAGTGGAATGAGAGATGGACCATGCACCACACACAGCCAACCTGACACAAGGCTGGTTCTACCATGGCCATACCCTGCACCCTCTGCCCACCCACAGTGACAAGCTCCACACAGTGACCACCCTTACCTGCACCCCTCCAACCCCTGTGAGCACTGTCCTGTGGCCTATCCCATGCCCTCATGCTGTCCGTGCCCTCCCTGGCCCACCTGCGGTCCTCCAGCCCTGTAGATGACACGTAGAGAGGAGGACATGAGTACACATGCATGAAAAACAAAATGGTGTGTACACTAACTTGTTTTTTTTCTCTTTTAGATATTTCCTGAAGAAGACCTAAGGTCGAAACGTAGATTTTTAACTCTATTTTCTATTTTCAGCGTGCATTTAATATAACCATTTTGTTTTGCTTTTAGACCACATGCTGACGCAGCGCCTTGTCTTTGTTTTTTTACAATTCACATGCATGAAAGGTCCCCCACCACCCCACGACCCACATAGCTAAAACCCAGCACAGCCCCCAACCCACACACCAGCATACGCACCACATGTGCCGTGGACATGCATAATGACTGTGGTCGCAAGGACGGTCCCACCCCAGCAGCAAAGCATGCTGCGCAAACCTGTGAAAACCACAGTTGGGCACATGGTCATGCACACTAGCAGCACACACCTACCTGGCTGTGGGACAGCCCCACACTGCACCCTTGACTGCAACCATCGCAGCACATCAGGGCTCCTGCCCTGCAAGTTCCTGTACCGGTGGCGACACTGCTCGGCCGACCATGCCACACACATGTGCCTTTCAAGGGACCACGACATGGTCTGTCACACCTGCCCCAGCACCTGCTGGAGTGGTACCTGGCCATGGAGCTGGGCCACAAAAGACTGGACCACTGCCACCAGGTTCACGAGCTCGATGTCTGACCAATGGCATGCCCGACGGTCATGTCTGCTCACCATTGTCAATCGCAATGCAGTTCTGGGCCTCCGACGGTGGAAAATGCACGTGGTGGCAGCAAGTGTGCAGTGCACAATATGGTGCAACAGCATGCAATCATGAAGATGCACGCTGTGGATGTGCAATGCAGGTCGATAGTGTGTGTCCGGGCATGCGCACCATGTGCATGACCCACCCCTGTGCAGTGTCATGACCACAAGCAAGAGGTGACAGATCCTGACCCTGCACAGTGTCATGCATGTGCATGGTTGCATTGTACACCACAAGGCATGCCATGTGTGCGATGCGCCCATGTGGGGGGCGCACATGTGCACAGTGGGACCACACACCACGCATATGCAGGATATGTGCCATGGAGTTGCTCCAGCGCAACACTGCTGAGCATAGTGCAAATTTGCGATATTCAGCCGCTTTATGCAAATTACCTCATCAGCCAATGTGCGCCACAGTCGGGTGCACTAGCATATCATTACCATTGCGCAAAAGCTAATTTGCATGCGATGCACCCTATAAGCACCAGGGAACAGCACAGGCAAGGACCTGTATTGCAACCTTGACAGGTAAGTGGAGACTGCAGCGGCAACACACAGGGATGTTGTAGCAATGCAAGGCGGGACTGCCCAGTGCCATGCTGGCATTGACACACTGTGCTGTCCATGTTCACAGGTGACAACACATTGGGACAAGGGGAAGGCGAGGAGCATGGGCCTGCTCACAAGCGCAGGCCCAGCTTTACTAAGGGGGAGACTGATGCCCTGTTTGAGGCATACCTGGACAGGGAGATCCTGTTGAGTGGTGCCACGGGCCCACCGCACGACAGGGCCATCAGATAGGGCGAGGCGGCAACCTATGTGAACCAGCATGGCAGCCACCAGCGGTCAGCACAGGAGTGCCGCAAGCTTGGGCCAGACAGGAAGCGCATCAAGGAGAAGGTGGCAGTCATAAGAGCATCCTGTACTGCCACCGGTGGAGAGCCATCAAACGCACCCACACTGACGCCAATGGAGGAGTTAGTGGCAGCCACCTTCCACTGCACCTTGGTGGTGGGTGTGCCCAGAGGGGGCTCCAGATGGGTGGAAGCCCATCACTGCATGGTATGTATGTTTCTCACGCACATGTACTGGCCTGGAGGGTGTGTACACAGGCATGCTGGTGTGCATGCCGCTATCCCACATGCCACATGCATGGGCACACACCCCTACACATGGCACACTGCTGGCCGCAGACACCAGCGGCATACACTGGAGGGGGCACATGAGGGCTCCACACCACTGACATTCCTTTCCTCTCTTGCAGCACAGGTATGACTCTGTGCAGAGGATGGGACGCTGGCAGCATCCACAGCCCCTGTGAATGGCAACACGGACCCTGCGGATAGACCATCAACATCCACCGGCATCCATGGCCCCAACAGGCCACAGCTGATCACCATGGTGCATGTGGACATCCTTGGCCTGGGATCAGACGAGGCCCTGGATGAGTTTCTGCAGGATGGCAGCCTTGGAGTGCTGTTCACAGAGACACAGGTTGGGGCAGAGTCCGACTCTGAGGATGACATCACATTGATCCTGGACAGCGTGGGTGACATTGTGGAGGAGTCACCCCTGCCCACATCACAGGTGGCGTCAAGGTCCAGTGCCATGCCCGTGGCTGCACAGCCACCTGCCAGCACTGCAGGTGCAGCAGTGTATGGCGCCACTGCTGTTCCCTGCATATGTGGTGGTGCTACCACAGCTGTGCAGGCGCAGGGTGACATACAGCAGATGGACAGATGGCAGCAGCAGGCTGCGGGTGCCACTGGGCAGCCGAACATGGGTACTGCCACCGGTGCACCTGCTGTACTCCTTCCCACTGTAGGCCCCACCATGCAGCGTCCACTGGAAAGGGAGGCTGGACAGTGTGGAAGGTCACCCACAGCCGATCGGCATCCCAGTCAGGAGGTGCAGGATGTGGACCGGCTGGCTGAGCACACCAGGCTGCTGCAGACATCTGTTGAGCAACAGGTGCTGCTCACCTCTGGGGTGCATGCACTGCAGGTGGAGGTGTGCCAGCTAGCCGAGCAGCAGGACAGGGGCACTGCGCAGATCCTGGAGGGGCTTCAACGCATGCAGGAGGCCATGACTGTGGCCATGGACTGCATTGCTGGTGCCATTGCAGATGGCTTTGTGTTGCTGGCTGCCACTGGGCACGGCCATGCACAGGAGACCCCCCGCAGCATGCTGTCCACCCCATAGGCCTGGCATCAGGTGAATCCATCATGGTGGACCCCGGGCTCGGATGTAGGCATCCCTGGCATGTCTGGGGCTGGCCTGTTCGGCCACCTACATACTCCCATGAGAACTCGGTCGTGGTCCCAAACATCACCCTGGGGGGGACTCAGACATCCCCCCCATGGCCGATGCACAGCCTGCGGCTAGCGATAGGCCCCCAGAGTGGCCACCCACGTGGCTGTGGTGGCTGTGGAACCATGTGGCTGGCCTGAGGTGTGGTCTGCCCTGTCCATTGTCTGCTGCTGCTGCCCAGTGCGCACATGGGTGGTGTGTGTGTGTCATACATGTGGTGGCGCCCATGTGTGTTGTGCCACATGCTGCCTGTCTGTGCATGCCGGGCTGCTGGGACATGTAGTGTGGGCGTGATGAGGGCAGCCTAGCGCCGGTTGCACCTGTGCACTGGTGACATGCGTCTGATCCACACCGCCTGTGTGGGTGCGTGTGTGTGTGTGTGTGTGTCTCTCTCTTTTTCTCTTTCCCTCTCTCTGCCCCCTCTCCCTTTCTCACTCCACCTCTCTGTCTCTCTCTCTCCCTCTGTGTTTCTCAGCACAGGGCTATGCATCTGCTGTTTGTGTGTTTGCACCCTGTTTTTCTGGGAACAAGTCTGGGCGGCGCATCTTGGGTTTGCTCTGGACCTGCGCCATGGCTTCACGGTTGAAAATCCCATTGTGCTGCATATTCATGGGAACCCCCTGCACTTGCGCTGCATACATTTTAGTTGCACATTGGCACAATGGGATTTGTGCTGCACCATGGCTCCCACTAATGTCACTTGGATGGCGCATCTTTGTACTGGCGCTGGTGCAGCTCAGTTGCGCCATGTGCAAGTGGTCTGAATATCCAGGCCTGAATGAAAAATATTTTTATGCTTTTTCCAGATGCAAAACAAAACATCTAGAATGACAGATGACATTTATGATATTATGTTATATTGTATTTATGTATTTGTTTACTGGGTGAGTACACTGGTGCCAGGCACATGTATAGGCATGACTCGGGCCATCCAGATGGCACATTCAGTACAAGACAATGTATTAGAGGAGTAGTACAAAACAGAATGGGAAGAAAGTACCTTCCGGATTACACTGAAAATATCCAGTTTACATTCCACAAATAGCTGTTCAGAGATCACATACAGTGGCAGCACTTTATACATTGCATTAGTCAAGTACCTTATTCAGACAGTCATACCAAGCCTGGAGTTTACATCAGTCGCACATATGTTGTATCTGATTTCAGAGACCTGGTAAAATAGAAAGGAATACCCAGGAGTCATGTTATGCAGACAGCAGGGTAGCTAGCTTTTTATAGCGCTCTGAGTCCGTGGGACCTTTTTGTCAAACTAGCAGCAAGAAAACAGCAAATACACTTTTTTTTTTGGACATATCAAGAATCTATAAGCTGTTGAGAGAAGATGGCAATTTCACCAATGGAAATCCCTCCAGGGAATGCACAGAACCCTGCAATCTTAGAGGAGCCCGACATGGAGCCATTGCCCAGCCTGGAGGCCAAGCGACCACGTCGAAGCAATTCACCTACACAAATCCCCGCCGCGGTATGGGCTCCAGACCCTGAATCAAATACCATATCTAACATGGCCCTGGAGGTATCCACAATAAAAACTGCAGTACTAGCGATTTTAAATTACCTAAAAGATTTAAAACCTACCATGCAGGAGGTCGCACGTCGGGTGTCTGATGTGGAAGCTCGAGTTTCATCTATTGAGAACAAAGTCAAGTCTAAACCGACAATGATTGACTTCAATCGCAGACTGAGAAAATTGGAGGGCAAAGTAGATGACCTTGAAGGATGGTGCAGGAGAAACAACCTAGTCATACTTGGCCTTCCAGAAGGTCAAGAAGGACCTAATATCACTATTTTTTTTACAAAACTTGTGTACAAAAATAGCTGGGCCAAACCCTAATGGTACCACATATGTTATAGAACAAGGGCATAGGGCACTGCGCGCTAAACCTTCACCTTCCAACCCACCACGTCCAATAATCTTTAGGATGCTGAACTACTTAGACCTCAATCATGTTTTAAGAGCGGTTCACCAAGTTGCTGCTGTGCAATGGGAGGGTAACACCCTAAAGATCGTACCTGATCACACTCTGCGAGTTTGCCAAGCAAGGCAGACATACCGAGCCATCTTATTGAAGTTGTGGGCTGTGCATGTGAAGCACAGATTGTAATATCCAGCCAGGCTTGAGGTACATATACAAAAAGGTATCTTCAAATTTGAAATAGCAGAGCAAGCACAATGGGAGCTAGTGGAATTATTTCCAGACCTATTCAAAACCTGAAGGAACCTTTCCGATACCGCATTGGTTTAAAATATTGTAACTTGATTATCTCTCCAGGATGGAATGAAAACTGGACTATTAAAATCCTAATTTGATTAAGACTTTTATTTCAGCTCAGCAGAAGGGGTAACTATGGGGACCTTAAGAAGATTTTATTATTTGTTGTAATCTCCTTTTTTAGAAGAGAAAGGCTCAATAGCAGCTCTGATATGCCCTATTTGCTTTTTGCATTGTCAGCTGGTCTCTAGGGAGGAGCAAGTTCTGGTCCCCATTCCTTAGCTGTATTCGGAAAAGACATTTTGAACCGTTAACATGGACATGAAGCACCCTCTAGTGACCGCATTTCCTTGTTCGTTTAATACCAGTGCACGAACACAACTGCAGTATATTAAATGCTCGAGAAGAGCCTACTGTTGTTGTACATAGTTAAGTTGTTAGGAACTTGTTGCTGAGAATGTTCTGCCTTTTCTGATTGTTCTCACTTTTTCTGGTATGGGGTCAAATATAAAACGAACAAATATTTGAAACAGGGTTTTACACTGTTCAAATTACGATTTAGTGTTTCTGTTTTTTCCCCCTGCACTCATATGGTTCAGTGTAAACTAGGGAACAAAGAGTATTTCTTCTAACTTACTAATAGTGTGCATCCCTTCTTTATGTTTTTTTCTATCAAGTTCCTGTGGGTAAAATAAGAAGAATAGCAACTTCTTTACGCTCTTGTATGTAATTAAATAAGTAGCCTGGTTCAATAGGGTTATATGGAGCATCTCCTATGTCAGTGTGAAGCTGCTGCATGGCATTGTATTTTAGGATGCTTTTTCAAGGCTTAAAATGCCTCGTTCACTCTTGAATAATAGATATGGGGTTTAAAGTACCTTCTTGAGGCAAAAATCACTGAGCTGTGAGTGGACACCAAGGTTCTTGTTGTATTCCACTGAAGTTTATTTTTCTTTTTCATTCAGGCTGCCACAGACCTGGAGCTGCCGTAGGTTGTATCAGGACCAGTTAAACTGCAGTTGGCACAAGGCCAGGAGATGTTTTTTTGGTTAATTTGGGGTTTTTGGACTAGTTTTTTTATGTTGCAGTTTAATGGAGGGATTTGGTTTTCTAAACTAGGGAAGAGTGGGAGGATGGTGGTGAGAGATAACACAACACCTTTGGGTTTAAGGGGTACATTCACTATAAGCGAGGCTAGGAGCTATGGCCCAGGGGATTAGAATTATAACCTGGAACATTAAAGGGTGTAGAGACAACAGGAAAAGATATACAATATTACATCACTTATCTAGATTTTTCCCCGCAGGTGGCATTTCTACAAGAGTCTCACCTCCCTGAAACCCAGGCCGCCTTATTTAAAAAGTTGTGGGTGAGCCAAGTGTACTGTGCAGGGAGGAGCTCCAGGAAGGGATGGGTGGCTATTCTAGTTGCAAAATCCTTGCTATTTCAATGTATAAAGGAAATAAAAGATCCGGAAGGGCGATTTCTGTTTCTAGAAGGGATACTAGGTAGCATTGAGTTAATTTTTGGCACTACTTATGGTCCTAATGTTGATTCATCCTCTTTTTTTGTGAAGGTGATGTCAGAATTGGCACTGTTATCTCACCTGCCATGTGTACTGGGAGGGGACTTCAATTTGGTCTTTGCTAATGATATTGACAGAACATATAGGATCTCAGCTGGTCTCTTCCCTACACAGAGAGCATTAAGGGAACTAATTGATAATCTAGGATTGGCTGACCCCTGGAGAACTTTAAATCCAACCACTAGAGACTTTACTTTTTACTCAGTCCTTCACAAAGTTCTCTCTAGGCTGGACTACTTCCTTATAAGTAAAACATTGCTATCCCAGATAAGAGACAGTATGATACACTCTAGAGTGATATCAGACCATTCTCCAGTTCTAGCAGTCACAAAATTCTCCCAATTCTCTATTCACCCCCATACATAGTCCCTTAATAATCTTCTTCTTAAAGACCAGGCTTTAGCAGAAAGATTTCGGGGAATTTTACAGCAAACCATATACTGGAATTGCAACTCTGTTTCTAACCTCGATATCCTCTGGGTGGCGCTGAAAGCTACTTGGAGGGGTAAGTTAATTTGCCTCGCCACAATCCACAAGAAGACAGCCCAGTCCCAGGTTGATACCTGGCTCAAGTGAATTAGGGCTATTGAGAGGTCACTTTCTCCAGCCTCATCAGAGGCAGATCACAATGAATTAGCAAGACTTCAATCACAATATGCGACCTACTTGCTGGACAGGGTGGACAGAGCGATTTCTCACATGAAGGCCACTTATATCGGTCAGGGTGAAAAAGCTGGTAAGCTATTGGCTATGCAACTAAAATGGCAAAGCTCATCTTGGTGGATTTCAGCTTTAGCATACCCCAACACTGAGACTGTAGTTAGAAGTGCAAAAGAGATTGTGGAAATTTTCCGTTCTTATTATCAGAATCTGTACACCCCTTCCAATCCCAGGCTGCCCAATGACCCACAAATGACTCAATTCCTTGAGCAGGCCCATCTGCCTACTCTTACCCCAGATCTCCAAAGGAAGTTAAGTGGCCCTGTTACAGAACAGGAAGTTCAACAAGCCATAAATTCCTTACACGTGGATAGAGCCCCTGGGCCTGACGGGTATACAGCCTTGTTTTACAAAACCTTTTTGACATCTTTAGCCCCACTGTTAACCTCAGTCTAATTTTTGGTCATTTGCGCCAGTCATGGAAAAATCTTTGTTCGAGGCCCGCATTATTTGACTTCCAAAGCCTGGGAAAAATCCTTTAAAACCGGAATGTTACCACCCTATTTCTTTAATTAATAATGTTGTAAAGATATATGCAAAAATCTTAGCTACACGCAGGTCTGTGGTTTGGTCTACTCTAATTAGTTCTGAGCAAACTGGTTTCATTTCGGGCTGTAATGACCGTGATCATTTTAGGAAGCTGTTCTATCATTTCTGCATCTGGAGATCCAGCTCTGGAAGCAGCTCTGGTTGCCCTAGATGCAGAGAAAGCTTTTGATAAAGTTACTTGGTCAAACCTATTTGCAGTCCTTAAGCAATTTGGATTCCCACAAGACTATATTCAAAAAGTGTGGGTACTGTACTCATGCCCTTCAGCAACCATGAGATTTCAAATGTGTTTTCACTTGCCAGTGGAAAACGGCAAGGTTGTCCCCTATCTCCATATTTATTTAATCTTTATATAGAACCCTTAATATGCAGGCTGAAATTAGAAGATAAAATCCAGGCTGTTTCAATAAAAGATCAACAATATAAACTTTTTGCCTTTGCAGATGCTTTGTTGTTACATTTGGCTAATTGGCGTTCGTCCTTGACTGTGGCTTTTGGAATTATAAATGCCTTTAGTTCATTTTCTGGTTACAAATTAAACAGAAGTAAAACAATGATTTACTCTTTATCCCCCCCTGTACTAAACCCCTAGTAATGGAAATGGGTTTGCAATGGGAATCCACTGCGTTACCATACTTGGGTATCAAAGAGACCCATGACTTGTCTAAATGAAAAACATTGAACCTTGATCCAATGTTTAAAAGCCTGTTGGAGGACTTCCAGTGTTGGCAGTCCCTGCCTCTTTCCTTATGGGGGAGAATAAATGTGATTAAAATGATGGTGCTTCCCCATCTATTATACCCCTTGACTATGCTCAACATACACCTACCCATTAAATGGTTTACTGGGTTACACTCTTTATGTTCCAGATTTATATGGGCTGGGAAACCCCTCAGGAGAGCCTATTCCAAATTGACCAGACTTAAGATAGCAGGAGGGCTAGAGCTACCCAATTTATTTATATATTACTTGGCAATCCACAGTTCCAAGTTTTTTTAAAAAATGACCCATCTGAGCATTGCACAGACTACTCCCCCAGACCAATGGAAAATAGAGCAGTCGTTCTTGAAAAGTTATTATCTTTCTCATAAAGCACTACCATATCTTGCCTTAGCTACCTTTCCCAGAGATCTTAACGACCTGCCACTGGGATGAGATCTGCAAGCCCATAATCAACTATGCAGCAAATTTGGGTGGTCACCAGTAAAAGATCTCACTCAGCCATTAATAAACAATCCCAATATACGCATAGGTGGGAAGCCTATTCCAGCATCCTTTTGTCCTCCATTGGCGGGAATTGTTCTCCAAGACTTAGTCGAGGGAGACCAATTATTGTGTCCTGTTAGAATAAAATTGAAATGTATCTTACCTCTCAGAGAGTCATTTAAGCTGATCCAAATCCAGTCCACTGTGACTCATCTCCTTGGCCCTGCCCCATGGAACTCTAAGGTAGGAGCCCGGTTCAGTGATATAAATGTTCTAGCTTCTCAACCTAAACCAGTTGCCTGGCTGTACAAGGAATTGTGTTTCCATGGGAATAAGGCAATCTCTCCCGAGGCTTTTTACTGGAATTCAGCATTAAAATTAGGAAAAAAACCTGAATTTTGGCATGCTATCTGGATTAATGCTACTAGATACATAAAGCAAGATAGAGTGTGTCTCCTGCAATTTAAAGTGCTGCATAACTTATATTTTACCCCAGTAAGATTATATGGAATGAGTAAGAAATCATCTCCGAGCTATGAGAAATGTGGGGAAAATGAAGGACCTTTATATCACAAATTGTGGACATGCCCTAAAATTAGAGATCTATGGCAGTTAGTGCAGTCCAAACTGCAGGATATACCTCCCCTTTCAGCCTATTTTACTCCTGAAATATGCTTGCTGGGAGATTATTCTATGTTACACTCAGCTAATCTCAAAAGCTACATGGCCCTAATAGCGTCATTTACTAAGTTAATTATTTTATGTCATTGGAAGAATAGTTGGACGCCTACCTTTGCAAAATGGTACTAGGAACTCCTAACAGCTTTAGCTGCCGAACGAGCTGTTGCATGGTCAACAGGAGCCTAGTTCAAATTTTAAAGATGTTGGGCCCTCTTTACTCTCAGCTCCAGCAGTTATGATGTTAATATACGTTATCACCTAGATGTAACTTGTTAGTAGTCTCTGCCTACTGATTAATGTTTCCTTGTAGTTTAACTTTAACTAATCAGCTTGTTCAGTGATTAATAACTCTCTTACACCTGTGAGTGCTGTTGGGGTTGGGATGTGGGTGGGGGGCAGGACCGGGAGGTTTTTAGGTTTATTTTATTTGTTGATTTCTTAATTATGTACCTATTATTCTTTTGGAAGATATACTTACTAAGAACTGTATACATGTATTGTGTTTTACTTTGTATATGCAGTTATGTTATGGATTGTTTTGCCTTTTTTTAAAAACTGAATAATTTCAATAAAACTTACTAAATTGCAAAAAAAAAGGAAGGAATACCCAACAAATTGTTAGGTATATTATATTATATTATATTATATTATATTATATTATATTATATTATATTATATTATATTATATTATATTGCACGGATATTATATTATAGTGCACGGGTGTGCCCCTATAGTTAGGTTTCAGTGGCCACTTCTATGTTAAACTGAAAGATTTTGCACTTTAATACCTTCGCAACCATTCAAGTGATTCACATGAAAGTTTGCATGCAGCATCAGGAACTAAAGATCTCTTGATGTGGCAAGTTTTGTTCTGGTCTGATGTGTGGGTGCAGAGATATGGACTGTCACAAAATGTGAAAATAACAGTTTTTTTGTAAAATTCTTTGTCACACTGCTTCACAAAAACAGTGTGGAATTTTGGTTTGACAATTTTAGGGTAGAAAGGTCTTGAGTCAAAGATGTGCCTTTTGAAGACTTAGTGAAAAAATAGTAATGCGTTCAAAAGTTATTACATTTCAAAGTTTCCCATTATTTCCTATTGGACCAGCTAGATGTGAGCCTTGAAAAAGGATTCTTTATTGCAAATGTGGAATCCTTTTTGCAAATGCAGGATCTTTTGCCACAAATGTGGAATATTTTTTCATGCTGCCACCATCTTGTTTTCAGTTAGTGGTGAAAACAAAATTAAATACCTAAAAAATACACAACTTTGGTACACACCAACAGTTGGTTTACCTAATCAGGACCTGTAGAATACGATTCTGTGGTTAGTTTTTTGATAACTTACTTATAAATGTGCTTTTTGAACATGCCAAAGTCCTTTTTTGCAAATTTCAAAAAGGAATCGTGAAAGAGGAGCCTGTCACAATTTGCGAATAGGGATTTTCTTTTTCCATAAACTGTGAAAAAGGAACCATGGAAAATTATTCTTTTTTTGCAATTTCCAAAAAAGGAATCTTAAGAGAGCTGTTTCTTTGTCAGTTCAGGTCAAAAAATTCTAATTAATTAGAGTGCGGTTAACATCCAAGCAGGGAACGCAGTGCAACACATAACAGTGCTGAGAAAAATAACTAGAGTATAAGCAGCACACAGTGCAGGAACAGTAACAGCCACACATTGGCACCTATACCACAAATAAAAACTTATACTGTTACTTACACGACTATAATTTTTATGCAAGGGTGGCCATAGAAACAGCGCTGCAACTGGTGGTGGATCAATGTCGGGGGTTTACATGAGAAAGTAACTTGGGGGGGGGGAGATGTGCGTTGGACATTAGAGATGGGTGAAGTCAAAGTTTCCCAGGTCTGGGGAAGCTTTGTGAAGCTCTGCTGAGTGCAAATTGTTGGCACTTCATTCAAACTTCACTGGCAAAGTTTTACTTCACCATATCTCTATGACATATTTAGGTGGGGGGGTTCATTTGCTGCACGCCCCCATATGGAGGGCTATGCCCCCACAACCCCTACTTTATATAATCAGCTCCGAGGGGGGGGTAAAACTTGGGAGGAAGGGAGGAAAGTGGGGATGCCAGCAGATGTTTACATTTCCACAAAATACAAAAACAAAAACATTAACAAAAAAACACAAAAAGACACAGATGCACCCTGCATGGTTTGGACTCCAACCACTGTCAGCTTAAGGTGCAATGACTCTCAGAGGCTGTCACACTGTCCTCTGAACCACAAGAGCAGTGAGCTTCTCAAGCAACAAGCCATGGTTCTTGAGTTCTTGGCATGAGAGATCACAGTTACAGGTACAGAGCTGTAATGTACTGCATAAAGGTATTTTCCTATTGTCTTGTATCCCCCCCACTTATTGTGAGTCCCATATAAAAAAATACCCAATCCCTGGTGTCAAGTGGCACCCCACACCCACTGATTGCGAGTCCCTTCCATCTAAAAAAACAACTCCAATTCCTGATGTCTAGTGGCCCCCAGCTTGCCGATCATGGGTCCCATGTAAAACAAAATCTAATCCCTGGTGTCTACTGGTCCCCCCCACCCACTGATCGCGGTTCATGTAAAAAAAGATCCCTCGTGTCTAGTGGTCCCCCCCACCCACCAATCGTGGCCCCCAAAAAGGCATAATTCCCTGGTGTCTAGTGGATCCCCCTTCCTACCCAGGATCCTCTTAATAAAAAAATGTAGTACATTCATTTTTTCATCTGTACTGTATTATTCCCTGGTGTCTAGTGGACCCCCTCCCTATCCCCGAGTCACTGTAAAAAAATGTAATCCCAATTCCCTGGTGTCTAGTAGACCCACCACCCCCTAGCCAGACAGTTAGTCCCCCACCACCCCTCTCTCCAGCACCCTGACCCAGCATTCAAAGGTATACACAGTGCTGAGAGGGCCACTGGATGCTAGGGAATGCAGGCTCTCTTGTGGAATGGATGCTTGAGGGGGGTTCCACTGGACACCAGGGACATCTATTATGTTTTAGCAGTGAGTGATTGGAGGGTGGTTGGGTCCACTGGACACCAGGGACTTCTATTAAAATATAGTGGTGAGTGACTGGAGGGTGGTGGGTGCCACTGGATACCAGGGAATACTTGCATTATAACAGGGATGGTGATTGGAGGATGGGGGACCACTAGATACCAGGGAATAATTCAATCAGTATGGGGACTGATGCGTGCAGGGCAGGCATTGCTTAACAGGATCAGGAGCATATGTCACATCTTGTGCTGTGCAGTCACTGAAGCAACTGACTCACAGCACGGTTACTTCCTGGTTTGCAGACTCATTATTTAAATTTATTTTTTTAACTGTGGAGTTAAAAAATTCAAAGCCTATGCATGTTAGGCTATTGCAGAAATCATCTACCCAAGGCACATATACAGATATGACTTATGGAGACCCTCTTTGAAATTTAGTTTGGTGCTCTATGCCAAAGAAATACATTTGCTGGACTTAGCACTTCAGGCAACCCAAGGGAAAATTGTTCAGGCAAAAGGATTTAGAAAGGCTAATGCTACTAATTTACCTTTGCATGCCAAGCACACTCTGGTCACTAAAATGTTCCATCCTCTATAGTCAATTTCTCAGTGTGAAACGTAGTTGCAGCACAGAGGAATCATTTGGTGAACAAGCAAGAGAACTACTAACAAGTTTTGAAAGTCATTGTTACAACAAATAATTATTACAAGGCTTAAGTGATGGATAATGAGGAAATCCTGGAAGGAAGGACAAGTCAGAAGGAAGATGCGACACCTGTATTCTTGTCAACTAAATTCAATCAAATGGCAAGCAAAATTGGTCAAACTGTATATGCAAACTGGCATAATTTATTAAGTGATACAGAAGTGAAAGAGTGCATGGATAACAAAAACACATACGTTTTCAGGCATCCTCCCAACCTACGTGGCAAATTGATGCGTAGCAGCATGAGAAAGGAATGGGGGTGGAGGGGGCTATAATAAATGAACCTATAAAGCCTGCAGGGTTTCATGTATGCAAGCAGCTGCAATATCTGTCGCTTTCGGAATTCCTATAAAATATGTTGACACCCAAACAAAGCTATAAGTTATGATACAAAGAATTTATATGCTGCTGTACCTGTTTGAGATATACTGCATGGCATGCTCCTGTGATCTTTTATACATTGGTTGGACAGTAGCATCATTTTAAGAAACGTATGCAGGAGCATGACCCCAGTATTATCAGTGAGAGAAGATACCCCATTGGAGATATACTTCTATGATGCCCACAACTCGGACATTAATGCATTTGTTTGCAGCTTTAGAACATGTCAGGCAGTCTTGGAGGGGAGTGATAGTTCTCACCTACTAAAGACAAATATTCTGGATTTTCCATTTTGAGACATTGAAACTACAAGGACTTAACCGTAATTTTGATCTGAAACCATTTTTATAAGATGCTCTCATCACTGTCTGTCAATTCAACATTTATATGTTGACTTCTCTTATCTCATTAATTTAGACTGATAGTGACCTTGATTATGTATTATCCTTCTACTGATTTGAACTAATACTGCCTTTTTCTGGTTCTGTTCACACATATCCCCTTGCCCATGCTAGAGAAGAATCATTAATTGTGTAGAAAAGCAGCATTCCAATGCATCTTAACAAATTCTTGGACTAGGTCTGCGATTTTTAGCCACTAGGCTTCATATGTATCAAGATGTGGAACTTGAATATTTATATGGCTGCAGTGACTTGGACTTATTTTCAGACTCTGTATTGTCCTTTTATCCCATCATTTATTTCCTTTGTCCATCAGCATTGGCAGGCTTATGCAGTGTAAGCTACTGCATACAATGTTTAAGACATGGGGTAGCATTTTTAAAGTTTTCCCCAAGCTGCATCCTAGCCTGCTCCTTTGTTCTATATACCTTACAGCCACGCTGGACCTAATCTCTTATTTCCGGTGCTGTTGTGCATGAGGGGTGGGGTAGTTGGTGATTGGGTAGTTTTGGGGATGTGACCAATGTCTGGGGTAAACAATAGCTGGGGCTGGCAGTGTAGCCTAGAGGTTAGAATAACAAGCTATAAATGAGCTTGGTACATCCAGCAGACAGGCGTGGGTTTGATTCCAAAACCTCACTTGCCTACTGTTTGACTCTAAGCAAGTCACTTAACCTCCCCAGTGCTCTTGGTTGCCACTGAAAACATGCATCTGTGCCTAGTAGGCCTTACCCAGTTACCAAAGAATAAAAAAAATAGCTTCCTACTGGTTTACTAGTTTTTGTATCGGAAAAAAGAAGGCCAAAGCCCATCTAGATTTCCCCCACAATCATGTGGGCTATTTATATGGTTGAGTTATAATATAATCACCTATCAATACCATTTCTAAAAGTATCAATATCACCACAATCAACCACTACCTGTGGCAATTTGTTCCAAAGCCAGGGTGCCCTTACTGTGAAAAAGTTTTGTCTAAGATTGGTCCTAGCTCTTGGTACTGTAAGTTGTTTAGTATGTCGCCTAGGGACAGTTCTATTTGTATTAAAAACTATTCACATTTTGTGATACGATCTGGGGATTGCACCAACTTGTATAGTTGTAAAAGATCCCCTCTAATTATTCTATTTTGCAGAGAATTTAAGCCATTTTTTCAATCTAGATTGATAAATGCATGTTGATAATCTGGGGACCATCTAGTTGCCCGTCTCTGGATTTTTCAATCTATCAATATCACCTCTAAGGTGAGGGTTCAAAATGGGGACCCATAGTCAAGAAATGGTCTGACACATACTCAATATATTGGAATCAGACAATGTTCAGATTTAGAACAAAAAACGTTGTACCTGTCTTAGTAGTCCATTGGTTGTATTTGCCACTTTCAAACAGTGATCTGTTGAAGTGAATTTAGAGTTAACCAATATCCCCAAATCTCTTTCTTTACTAGTAGCTTTAAGAGGGGGGTATTATTAATATAGTAAATGTCTTTAGGATTATGTGTTCTAAAGTGTAAGACTACACAATTATCTGTATTAAATTCCATTTTATTTTCTAATGCCCATAATTCAATGTTGTGTAAATCTAACATAAGTGAATCAAGGTTGAGTTTGTTTCCCACTAATCCCCCAAGTTTGGAATCGTCTGCAAACTTAGATAGCCAGTTTTGGCTATTTATTTGCACTAATATAAACATTAAACAACATTGGTCCGAGCACAGAGCCCTGAGGAACCTCACTTGTAACTAAACCACAGCTGGAAAAGCTGTTGTTTACTACAACTCTCTGAGTGCGATTCATCAGCCATGCATTAACCCAGTTGACTAGATGGCTGGAAAAGCCCAATGATTTCAGTTTGTTAATAAGGTTTTTGTGAGGAACCTTATCAAAGGCCTTACTATAATCAAGTAAAATAACATCCATTTGGTGCTTATTATCCAGGCCCTGACTGATGTTATAAAAAGCTAATAAATTTGTTGTGCAAGAATGTTCTTTTTTAAACCCATGCTGTGAATTATCCATGATGTTCAATGTCCTCATTTCTTTTTCAGATAATGTCTTGATTATTTTTTCCATAATTTTACAGATGATAGAAGTAAGACGTATAGGACGGTGATTCTGGACCTTGGATCGACTTCCTTTTTTATATATGGGAGTAACTGATGCAGTTAACCAATCTTTAGGAATTTCAGCTACTTGCAAGGATTTGTTAAATATTATTCGCAGTGGTTTCATTATTTCTTCTGCTGTTTCGATTAGAAATCTTGCACTAATTTGATCTGGCCCTGGGCTAATGTTTTTTTTTAGTGATTTGAAAAGTGGGGTCATTTCAGAAGAAGTAATGTTATATATGCATGAAACACTTGGATCAGCTTGGGGGGATGAGAATCTTTTTTTTGAAAAACTGAGCAAAAACAGGGATCCACAGGATCCACAGGATTTTCAAACCCGTCACCATAGTGGTAATTACAAGGGAGCTTGTTTAACCCTTCTGTTCTTTAGTATGTTCCAGTTGGAGAATGTGGCTGAATCGCCAGTGATCACGGCTCAAGAAGTACAAGTGGCGGCAGCAGTGATATTTTGACCCAGACCCATGGTATCTCTCTTTATTGTTCAATTATATAAAAATTATCATTACAACTTCATGTCACAGTTAAAAATCAAAAAACACACATTTGTGTCAGGTACAGGCCTCAGCCTTACAATAATAATAAATTATAAATTACATAACTTCGTAATTTGATTTCCAGCTCCCATATTTCAAGATCAACCTCTTCCTGATGTTTTTTTCTTTACTAAGTAGTGGGCAAGTCTTGTAATTATGAAGTCATCCTTGACAGCGAACAATATTCTTAACATCATATTTTCATCAGTGTCTTGCACGGAGTCGAATATTGGTTTAATCCAGAAGTTCCTTGCTTTATTACCTACGAGCAGTGACACATTATGTGCATCAAACCTTCTTTAGCATTGTTATTACAGCAACAAAGCACATCATGAGGCTTAGATGATTTGTCAGACCTAGCACCCTAACCTTGGACTCAGACATCCCTCATTTGTATTTTGCACATGTTTTTCTGATGTGGATGTCTTCCAATATATCCAGATAATATCTATATGCATGCCACAGTCATTGAAGCTATACCATTTGGCATACTTGGAAAGTAAAGTGGCCTGGATATCTCTGTCCTTTAAAAACATCAGAATTGTTTTTTTTAATATAGGCTTTATATTTATAGCTTAAGGTGACATTATTACAGACATATCTCAAGAGAATCTCTAGGCCATAAATAGTGAGTAATTTGAATACATGCTTCAAACAAGCTGAGAGTTTACAACCCATGGCATTCCAATAAATTTTCTCATTTAAGCATTTTTTCACCAATATATCTTCTGGAAGACTATTTAAGATAATCTAGAAGTTGATTATTTTACTGTCGCTAAAACTTGTAGATTATTTAATCCCAGGTCAGCCCTTTGAAACTAGGAATTGATTTGTTAAATCCAAGAAATACATGCAGTACTTACATAACAGGTTTTCCATAGACTGTACAGGAGGCATGGCCCATACCTCAACACCATGCAAAATGTTGTACATTGTATTTTGCCTGTAAAGCCATAAACTTGACCTGGACCCAGCATCAGTGGAGTCAGGGAAGAATCAACAATCAAGCAGTGACACCTTACAGGAGAAATTGTCTGCACCATTCAGAGCGTATGGATCATAAACATTTGGCTACACAGCAGTGTGGTCAGTTGTGGCACTGGGAGACCAGAAAGAAAGTGAATCCTATTAGGATTATCCTAAAACTGCTGTTTTTCTACCTCGTTGGCCTGTTTGCATTTCCAAGTGAAGTTATGTCATCGGATTCAAAGGGTGGATTACAGAATGCTTTTACAAGCTCTGTTGATGAAACTCCCACTTGTAACCTGCATGTCCTAATATCCTTTCAAATACTTATAATTTTTTTTTTTTTTGCTGGAGCCTGGAAAATCTAAATCTGAAGTCCTCCACATGGGCTTAATGTGTTTTCATTTATGTTGCAGACCGAACTGTGCAAGGCAGATGTGGAAGTGAAAGTGAGTGTGCCGACAGTTTATATGGCTTTCAAATGGCAGTTTCAGACTGTGCTATGGCAAAATGTTTTGTTGTGCTACATACCAGGATCCATAAGGTTAAGTGGTATAAAATGTGAGGACGGTGACTGCTGCCAAATCGGGGAAGTATAAAATGATTCACTTTAACAGATCCTTTTTGCATGTGATTGGTTCAGCCTGCCTGGTGCTCAATATTTGTTTAGATTAGGAATTAGAGTTGCACATTTAGTTGCTGATTAGTGGTGCAGAATGTAATTTAATGATGATGGTGATAGTTGCAGGGACCTTGTAAAGATTTTTTGGGGGGAGAGGTTGTTTAGAAATGTCACTGCTGATTTGCAGACCCATTTTCCAGATCGAGGTTTTTAAATTATATTAATAGGATTAATTTATTAAATTAAAAAAACTCAGGGCCCAATCCACAATCAGACTGGCACAGCTGAATACCTCTCAACCTCCTGCCTCAGAAATCAAGGACAACGTATAAACAACTGGGGCAAATTACCAAACTCTGGGACACATTTTAGCAAACAGTAATATCAATTAAAAAAGCTTAATACCATGTGTGGCCTAATATGAAAAATATTTTCTTAAGGAGAATTAGACTGTAACACTAATAGCTGATGTGCTTTTACGATTCAAATTCCAATTCTTCAGTGATAGAGGTAAAAACTGTCTTCTGGAGCTAGGATATTTCTGCAGCAAAACTGGGACATCCCTGAAAATGGTGAGCAGTTGAGAGGTATGTACATGGGAGGCATGCTTTGCGGTGCCTACCAATGTGTTCTCCAATGCCACTCCATAAGACCAGTCCATGTGTGGCAGCCTCAGCTCCCAATGTCCCTCTCTGTGGGAATGGAAGTCAGTGGGGACACAGGAGTGGTTTGAGAGTAGAGCGGGTCTGGTCAATGAGTATAGCTTGGATCAGCAGGGAAATGGATCTCTTGTACTATGCATGTAGGGGATTGAGGAATACGGCAATCCACCAACAAGCTAAAAAGGAAAACATTCTTTTAGGCATCTCCTCAATCATCCATGCTGTTCTGTAGGACTAGGTGACAAAAGTCATGGGCCTGTCCAGGGCCCTGTGGCATAATGCACCTTGGCATGGAGCATGTAGTGGTTACCATTTATTTCAGCATCTGTACCCTCCATGCCTCTGTGAACCCAAAGGTAGGCATACCTGGCATTGATGATCTCATGGAGCTGACCTCCAGAGCCTGCCCCATCCACTACCAACAGCTGTGGGTTCAGGTAGGGACACCTCTTTGTGGGTGTGGGTTGGGTTCTGGGATGCTTTGGAGTACCCGATGGGTGGAGGAGTACTCCAATTGTAGCAACCATCCACACCCACAAAGTATTTGGTGGATTAAGTCCTTAGGGCTTTTATGGATGTGTTACTGGTGAGTTCCATGCTGCAAAATATCAATCAAAGAGCTCATTGCTGCCCTATAAATTATTTTTTAGAGTTCATGAGTTTAGACATTTTTGTTTTGTATTTGTTTGCAAAGCATGCTGTGGATGGCAGTTTATGGTAGCTATCCAGAGGCGAAAGTTGTCACACTAGTGGGTGCCACAGGAATCAGTGCTAAGACAGCTACCATTTAATATAGTCAAAGGTGACTTGAAAGAAGGGTGTAATTCAGATACCTCATTTAGCCATAGCTCCAAAATAAACAGAGTGGTCTAGATGAATGAGCTATAGGATTGGTTAAATGGGTAAATTGGCAGATGCAGTTTTATTTTTTATTTGATTGTGATTTTGGATTAACACCTTTGAGAAAAGCTCATTACATAGATTCTACATTAGAACTGCATTAACAGTGATTAAAAAAGAAAAAAAACACAAAAAACATATAGGTATACAATAGAGCTATAAGTGCAGGCTAATAACAAATATGAGTCTAAGTATTAATATAAACAAAAACAAACAGACTAAGTCAGCAGATTATTGTAAGTACAACAAGTTTGTGAGAGGGTTAAGGCAGTTTAAGGAAGACAGGACAATTCAGACTGTGGGGTGCCTGTAAGGCAGAGGGAGGTACTGCAGCAGACTGAGTTGTCAGGATGGAGGGCTATGTTCGGGGGTTACAGCAGCCCAGGGCAGCCAACACCCACTCAAGAAGTGGAGAAGCATCAGCCCAGGAAGGCCTTATCGAAGCAATTTTTTTTTTTGGGGGAGGGTTTGGAGTGGAAGGCAGATGGGAGAAGATAGTAGCAGAAAAGAGGGGGTGGTGGGTAAGAGGGAGTTTGATGGAGGGAGATGGAGGGAGGGAGGGAGGAGATAGATTACATTAAGGCACATACGTGAAGGATAACAAGTGCAGGATTTAAAGGGCCATGTGGTAATGAGGAAGAAGCTGCTTAGGGACATGGAAAAACAGCATTGAGGAGCTAAGGCAAGCAGTCACAGATAGTATGCATTGAGATATTTTCAGAGCTCCGTTTGTAGGGGCCTAATATTGTTATCGAGGAGATGACAGAAGGAAGATTATTAATCCAAATGGGAGCATGGTGAGCAAAAGCTCTTTGACCAAGAGAGGTGTGACACCTAGAATTTTAAAGAACACGTGCTATCTGAGCTTCTGGTGGAATGGCTGTTATCACAGAGTAAGGAGCTTCTGTATGCCATTTGACATGAGGCCCAGATCACATTTTGGCCAGAAGGCATGATTGGAACCTGAGCCTATCTGTGAAATGGAGCCAGTTAGCCTGGTCATAGTGGTCACATGTATGTGTAAGCCATGGGGAACCAGTTAAGAGTCGACAGGCTTTATTTAGGATGGCGGTGAACTGGTGAATGGCTATGTCCATAGCTGAGTCATAGACTACGATGCCATAATCAACAAGAGAGACCACTGAACTCTGTATAGCGAGATTTAGGGCCACTGCAGTAAGACTTTGCTTGTGCCTATGAAGCAAACCAATACAGATGTTCACAGCCTTTGCAACATTTTCAATGTGGTAGGCATATGACATAGTGCTGTCTATTGTGATCCCGAAATATTTGAAATGCTGGATGAGTTTCAATGTAGTCCCAGATTTGTTTGTTATGTTGAGTGGATGTGAACAATGCCTACTCTGAGGACTGTAAAACAACAAGGTCTTGGGTTTTTTATAGTTCAGAATGAGTATATGTTCTCTGAACCCATCTCTCAACTGCAGTAAAGCTGTCCTGGAGCTTGACTTTCCAAGTTAAAAGGATCAGGGTCACTTGTATACAGTACTGCATCATCTGCATACAGCAGAAACGGACAGCTACTGACGAGCAGGAGCCTTAAGGAACAAACTGAATAAAATGGGACCCAGGATGAAGCCCTAAATGTGCAGAGCAAATGGGTCTACTGTCAGATAGGACATTATCAATCCTAACTTGCTGAGAGTGATTTGTGAGGTAGCTCTTAAACCAGGTAACCGTGTCAGAAGACAGACCAATAGGTGCAAGCTGCTCAACCAGAGGTCATGATTAACTGTGTAACAGGCTTTTGACAGGTCAATGAAGAAGCGCCGACTAGCGAGCCATGATCAGGGAACCATGAATATAACGGTAAACTCAAGCAATGCAGTAGTGGTGCTGTGTCCTTTGCAGAATCCATGTTATTGCGGGCACTGTATATGTGTACTTTTCTATGTGTATTCAGTTAATTGGTCGCAACTATTTTTCAAGAGTCTTAGACAAAGGCAGGGAGTATTGTGATGGGCCAATAGTTACCTAGTGAGATTCGATCACCATTCTTGAAAACAGGTGTCACCAGGGCTGTTTTCCATAACAGTGGAAACTGGAAAGCCTGAGTGAGGTGTTGATTCTGTGTGTTTGCAGTGCCAGACTGTCTTCCAGGGGTAACAGCCACAAATTTGAGGTTGAGGGAGTCACCACTGAAACGGGACTTAACCCAGGACCTTTTGGAGATATTTTCTAGCCTCACCATGAGAGATGGTTCTAAAGTGGAGCAGGGGATGAGAGAGAGGTAGGACTACAGGGCTTGGTTTAGAAGTTGAGACTGTTTGGAGGAAAAAATCAGGAGGGAGGATGCCGTTGAGGTCTGAGAAGGTTTAATTGAGTGAATTTGCAATGGAATTGGGGTCTGTAGTGGGAACACCATCAATGTTCAACATGGTGGGGGTTGACTGTGTCCTTGCCAGTGACTTCTTTAAGGTTTGCCCAGAATTTGCTACCGTGACTCCCGGTGTGAGTGAGGCTTCCTTGTAATATTGATTTTTGCTGTACATATGGCCTAGTGCAGTCATTTCGGTCTTTTGTGGGCTTGGGTGTCCACTTGTTTATCCATTGCTCTGGCTATCTGCACAGATGATCCCTTGATTTCATCCATTCAAGAAGTTCAGGCGTGAACCAGGGGTTGTTGTAACCTTTGATTTTGCACTTTTTTAGTGGGGCATGCTGGTCACACATCCTTTTAAACAGCAGGATGAATTGGTTTAAGGCTGCAACAACAGAACTGGAAGAGTAGACTGTTGACTAATTTTGTCGGCGAAGGTCGACTTTTAGCATTTCAAGGTGACCATGTTAAGGACCCTATGGATAATCATTTTCGGTGGGGGTTTGGAGAAGTTGTTAGCCCAGTGAATTAGAACTAGTGAATGGTCACTATGTATATCTGGAAGCACCGTGATGAGAAAGATGTGGTCCGGTCGATTAGACAAAACCCAGTCAAGCAATGAGGAGGTGCCAGTCTTGTAGTTTATCCTGGTAGGAGAATTAAGCTGGGAATGATGCATAGAAGAAACTGCATCCCTATAGGGACTAGAGGATGGTGCAAGCCAGTTGGCATTAAAGTCTCCCAGCAGTACAGTTTCATTGTTTAAGTTCAAAGCACCAAGGCATTCCATCAGAGTTTGCTTTGGGGATCCTTCTGACCAGGTGGAATGTACACCGAGAGAACTATGCGGGTTTTGTTGTGTTTCCTTAGCAGCAATTTTAAAGCTAAAACTTGCAGGTTAGTCCCAGTGTCTGGAAGAAGGAGAACTATGGCTTGCAGGTCGTCCCTTATGTAGACTGCACATCAACCCCCACGTTTGGTTAGTTGATCCATCCTGTACACTGTATAGCCTGGGATTGAAATTGATGCATCAGCAATCTTAGGGAGAGCCAGGTCTCTACCACTGAAAGGATGTCAGGGTTGTGTTGTAAAAAACAGGTATTAAGGATATCCATTTTTGGAAGGAGACTGCAGATATTCATAGACCCTATTGTGAGTTGCTTGACATAACTTTGAGATTCAGCTGTGAGTGCTGGAGGGCCCAGATTTGGATGGATATTTCCAGATAGTAGCAATAAAAGTAGCGCAGTGTGGCATAGATATTCTTTCAGGAGTTTGCTGCTGCATTTGAGTATCCTGCACTGCCTGAGTAGGAGGAGGGTTTTTCTTGAATATTAAAAATTCCAGGAAAGAGCGCAAGGGTGCAGCCACCATGGTCCTTGGCAGAAAAGCTCCATAAAAGTTGATGTAGGCAACACTCAGGGGGTATAGAAAGTTTTTGGCAGTGAGTCAACATTTATTATGTACAAATTCATGATAAAGCACATGTGGATAATGAAAGAGGAGAGGGAGAACCAACTATGTGGGATGACATTTGTGTCATCCGAACAATAGTAAGTTGTTGTGGGTATGTTAGTATTTAGTTCTGCTGACTGGCTGATTTCAGATACTTTGGGCATGAGTATGTGACTGATTTTTGGCAGGTGTGGGTGGTCACCATTAATGTGTTTGGGTCCATGTTTGTATGAGCGAGCAGAGAGTGTGTGAGCTCAAGTACTGGTGTGAATGGACCATTGTGGGGCTCGCTACATTGATGTGGTACAGAGGCTTGTCACAATGTAACACTAACTAAAAGCCAGTCTGTTCATCTGACATTGCTGGTGATTGAAAGATTTTCTTACTGTATGAGTATGTGAGCTGCACATTTTCATTCTGAGTATATGCAACAGACACTAGTGGGATGCTCGGATGCATAGGCAGGGGTATCACCAGCAGAAAGAGGGAGGCCTTCTAATCATGGCGGCTGTGCTGAGCTGCACGTGATGTGAGGGGGGAGCATTGTGAGAAAGTTTTTGTATTATTTTAAAGCTTTACTATTTTTAGTTTAGTTTTGTAGTGAGTTAGGGTTGGGAGAATAGCTATGGGCTTCTAGTGAGGTAGAGTGAGAAGCCAGATTAATTATTTTTTAGACAGAAAGCAGAGTCGGAAGGGCATACCTGTGTCCGACTGGGATCTGAGTGGAGCTGGCGTGAAGGAGTACTGTAGGTGGTGGAATGCTGTGGCAGCGTATTCCAGCTATCATTACATGGAACCCTGAGGAGAAGAGAGAAGGATTTGACCATCCTGTTCAATTCTTGGATGGTCATGCTATGTTGAGCTGCGCTGAGTGAGATGCCATTTGGTTCCCAGTGAGATGCCGAGGTTTTGTGTTTGGGAGCTACTGAGGGTATCTATGGTTGTGAATCTGGGTCATGGCCAGGAGAAACCAGGGACAGGACCTCTGAGGAAGTTGCCACCCTGGAAGTGCTTGGGATGACTGACATCGGTTGGAGTAACGAATTGTTGGTTGACTGGAGAAAGTGAGCTGTGGTCAAGAACTGTTCCGGGTAGCAGTTGTAAGCTCTGGCTGCTGCCCGGTTAGCCTCGGGATATACTGGACTAGTCGCCGGTCATTGGGGATGGTGAGAGTCACCCTGTGATAGTGATTGAGCATTCTGGCTGCAAGTGTGAGACCCCTACCTTAGGTGCAAGCTAGGTAGGGGAAGACTCCTGAGTTGGGTAGGGTTACAAGCCCTACACTGATGAAAGAACTTCTAGGGAAGATTTTCTCCTGGGTGGCCTGGCTGTATACCTGGACTCATGAAGAATATTGGTGAGCCTCTGTTCTCTGAGCTTCATTTATTTGGTGATTGGCCTGAAGATATACTCTGGCTGGGCAGTAGTGAGAGACTGCACTGCCGAGATTTTTGGGTTGTGGCTGAATTGTGGTGGGCTGCTCAAAGCAACAGTTGTTCTGTGAGAGAGGACAAAAACTTTTGCTTTGTTTGCGTTGAACTTCATAAGTCCTGGACTGGATTTTTAGAGATCGTCTCACAGACTCTGATTTTCTTCCCCTAAAGGATAAACTAATTTATTTTTAATAGGTGGTGGGTTTGGGGTATTTGGAGTTGTTATATGAATGGTGTGTGGTTGATTTGGATGAGAGTTGAGATTTGGGTGTGAGTGTGATTGTGGGGTTTATGTTGTTTTGGTTATTTTGTATGAAATATGTGCCTGGGAAAGAGTCTGGGAAGGTGCAGCTACTCGGAGGCCCTCCTTCAGGACTGCACCCATTTGAGCTTCACTATTCCTTTAAAGAACTATGGGAGGTGTTGAGCACTAGGGATTGCCCAGAGGGGTGGTCCAAGGGGGTCAGTCCGAGTGGCTGCCGGAGTCATGGATATGGATGGTGAGACTGAGGACACCCTGGGGTGAAATGGACACTAGAGAGGTTCCTCCTGTTTGGTGCCCATACCCAAGGGCTCCATGGAAGTTAGTGGGCAGGTAGCTGATCCAGTAGTCTCCCTCATCCTTCTCGGGCTGTGGTATGCAGCACCAGGTTGATGAGGAACAAGACTGCCATAATGGAGGACTTGATTGCCTCGGTAGTCCTGGCTTGCATCATGGAGACCTGGCAGGATGAAACATGGCTCCCATTCTTGAGGCTACACACCACAAGGAAGGATTGCAGAGGTGGAGGATGGCCATTTCTTTTAAATCTGACCTGGGCCTTACATTGCTATCTTGGGGCCCGCATAGTCTTTTGAATATGTTGCCGCATGGGGGGTCCTGGTATGGGTTACAGAATCCTCCTGCACTATCATCCCCCAGGTCAGGATGGCAAATTTTGAGGGAGATCGGAGGCTCATCACTGAACTGGTGTTGGAGTCCCCTAGGTGTTTAATTCTTGGGGACTTCAATGGCTGGGTTGACGACAAGCTCTCCTCATTTGGCAGTGATCGTATGGAGGCACTGGGCTTGACGCAAAATGTTACTTCAGTGACCCACTCACGCAGCCACACATTACACTAGGTGTTTTCATTAGGCCTTGAGACCACTGATCTTAGAGTTGATCCGTTAGTTTGGTCAGATCATAGCATCATGAGGTTCAGGTTTGGGGTTCCCCCTACAGCTCTTGCCTCTGTGGAAATGGTTCAGTGCTGTCCTTTGCAGAATCTGTCCACGCTAGGGCTATCAGCAGTGCTGGACCTATCGAGTGTGGAGGCTCGTGTGCAATTGAAACAGAGGAGGCAGTGGCGGCCTATAATGCTGCTTTTGATTCAATCGCACTTGTTAGTGTCCAACCCTTATCTACTCACTGGAGACCAACCTGGTGTGATGGGGAACTTAGGGAGTTAAAGATTAAGGGTCAGAGGTTAGAGAGATGTTGGAGGAGCTCTAGCCTGATGGAGGACAAATTGGCCCTGATGTCCCATTATAAGGACTATCAGGGGGTAATCTCCCATAAGAAAGCAGAGTTTTTGTCAAGGGAGACTGCAGCGGCAAGGAACAGACTGACTCAGCTCTTCCGCATGGTTGATGGGATATTACATCTTGCCTGCCTCCATGTTGGAGGATTGGGTTCAAGCACTAGGTGCGAGGAGTTTGCTCTGTTCTTTGCCGGCAAAGTGTCTACTGTCAGAGCTGAGATCTCCAACATCACTCAAAGGGATTGTGGGGTCCACCCTGAGGTGTGCCAGAGCTCTCCTCTTGTGTGGGTTGAGTTCGACCCAGTTGGGGTAGAGGAGGTAGTGGAGGTTGTCTCAAGACTGAGGCCAACACCTTGTGATATGGACCCAGGTCCGACACAGCTTTGGTTGGATGTATGGACCTGATTGGATCATGTGGCCAAGACCATCTGGAGTTTCTTGAAGAGTTTGGTCTTCCCATCGGCTCTGTAAGAGGCCCTCAGACAGGCAGTTGTTAAATGCAGAATCCACTATCTGGTTACTTGGTGCACAGGACAGGTATAGCTGGATATCATCCACAGTGTCTCTGGTGCTGTTTTATGAGCACTTCACTGAGCACCTGCATGGAGAGTTTACAGTTGAACAAATGTGTTATAACCCAATCTCTGAGTGTATGATGTCAAAAATTATCCACAGCCAATGTTTTGTCATGATTGTTCTGAAGGTATTTAAGGGTTACATTTTGGACAATGGGCTACAGACCCCTGCACACTAAGTCGGGGCTCTGTAGGAGTTGGGGCAGTGGGAGCACAGTGCAAAGGGAGGAGAGAGAGAGAGAGAGAGAGAGAGATAGAGAGACAGAGAGAGTGAAGTGTAGCAAAATACCACTAGTCACTGAGGCACATGGAGTGCAATCCACAGTTCCTAGAGTGAGAGACAGAGAGTCACACAGGGGCAGAGATTGATTGGTGTGTGTGTCTGTCTGTTAGGTGGGGTGCAGCAGAGTACTGGCCATTAACAATTGAGGCAGCCTGTCTGCAGTAAGGGAACCTGCACTCTTGCATCAGTTGGTCAGGAGCAGTGGGAGACACTGGCGACTTACTAGTTCCAGCAGCTCGGGCACCGTGTGGGGAGGGCCCTTTGTGCATCTGGTAGGACATATAGAGTGACTGTTATGAAGAAGAGATGTCACAGATCATATCAGTAGTGTATCTGTGACACTTCTATGTGCATAACAGCATTGCAGGTTGTATTATTTGCTAGGGACTATTTTGCCAGGTGGCAGGATACAGTACCTTTTTTGCTGTTTAAACATCAAAAAACACCTTTTTTGATATTTCTCTTGTTGTTTAAACATAATCCATGTTATAGGCACAATAACCCACTCCAGGGTATGCTGTTATTGGGGATTAACGCACACCCGGTGCTGTGATGGCACTCGGCCTGCAGCCAAGCACGGCCTGTGCCTCATGCCTGTAAGGTATACAATACCATTTTCTCTTACTGTTTCTTGGAGGACTTTGTTATAAATGTTTTCCTTATTTTTGACTTTACATGGGTTGTGTGATCTTGTGTTATGTAATATTTAGCAATTATTGAAACTCGTTGATATTGAATGTCAGGATAGTGTAAAATAAGATATTATGCTGATGTTTCATACATTTTTAACATTTTTAAATGTGGACTTTTCGTGACAGCTGCAGAAACTGAGGCCTACATGGAGAATTCCGTGTAACAAAGACTTTACCTGGGTAGCTCTGGCGATTGATTGTTGTCCCAGTCTGGGCTGCAGGGACAATAAGTGAGAAAGAGAAGGTTAGTACTGGTTCAGAAAAAACAGCTTGTTGCACAGTGCAGGCAAAAGAGAGGGAGAGATGTTAGTATAATATTAATAAGGGCTGGGCAAACCAACTGTGACCCATCTTGAATTCCAGTCCAGATCTCTACAGTAGCAGCTCCATGAAACTACGAATGACCAGGAAACAGGCAAGGCAAAGAGGCCTTGTGGTCAGACATTTAGACAAGATTTCAGTCTGGCTTTTGCTGGCAGCTATGTGCCACTGCTGGTAGATAGCAGGTTTGAAAAAAAAAAAAAGGTGAAGAAATCCTTGTAATCAGATGGGCCTGGAGTGTCATGTGACTGTCTTGTTATCACAGCATGCTTGGAAATTTCAGATCTCACAGCAGATTTTTCTTTAAAAATGATTTTTTTCAAATTTTTTTTTATCAATTTATAAGTTAAAAAACACATTTCAGGGTATCCCATTATGCTTGTTAGATAGTATAGTCATGTTTAGGGGTAGTTAGGTGCTTAAAAACATTCTGCTCTGTCTTGTGCTTTGTAACACGGTGGAAGTGTCTGTATAGCTGTAAACAACCAGACACCCCTGGCATGTGTTATTCCTTATGTATACTGAGTCATGTGTCCTGTCTGGCTCTGGCTTGGAGTCACCACTGGATCTATGAGATAGCAGCTTAGATGAGCTGAATAAATGTTTGTTTAATTGAGAAGAAGAGTGATCTGAATGTGAGTCAGACTGAACTTTGCAACATGAGAAGGTATGTTGACAACCCTTATGTGGCTCAGCTGAGATTGTTACCTGGATCTCCACCAAATTACTCTGATCCATCTGGATCAGAGTACCCTGAGTCCAGATGGGTTGGATATGAATCCAAACTACTTTGCCCCATCCACAGTTTTAACAGAAGTCTGCTTCTTGCTAGTTGACTCAACATCCTGCTTATTGCTAATTCGTGCTTAACCCTCTGCTGATTAGCCAGGTGTCTATGTGGAGGTCAGGTTTGAAAGAGTTCTTATCAAGTTTTATGGAAGTTAAGGGCTCTCAGCAGACTAAAGGACATTGTTTAGAGAGCAGTTTCTCCAAAGTTCTCCAACAAGGTGTTGACATTTTCCACAATGGCTAATCTCGGAGTCCTTTTTACTATTCTTCTAGATGACCTATATGAAGCAGCTATCATTGCTAGCATGTAAGATTTAAAAAGTTCTAGTTCCCACTGAAATAAGAATCTGCCACAGAATTACATTTTACTGGGACCCATCCTTGAAAGATGAGGTTTTATAGCATTTTCCTGTTTCTGAGACTAAGAACACACACATATCTGCAGTGCACAGATCACCCAAATATTCTCAGGCATCACTCATGTAGTCTGTCTGCTAAAGTGGCAACCAGAAAGTATACTCCACTTGATAGAAACCAAGTTGTGGATAAAAGCTTGCTTGTTGCCCATATTACAAAATGTGGAATTTTGGGAAAGAAATTAGCACATTGTAAAACTTTGACAAAAGCAAGCGCAAAATCTCTGCTATCTGAACTCCACCATGCCGTCATACCTGACTGCCCATCCATCTTTAGTGTGTGCTGATGAGATTTCAATATTGGAGCCTTTTAATTATTATAAATTAGTGCATAACTTTTATCCAGTCAGGATTATTTTAGGTAAGGCAACTATTTTTAAAGCACCCAATCCCACAGACTCAAGGCCCTCCATAGGGCAATTAGAGAAGGTAGCAAGAATACCAAGTCGATTATCAAACAGTGCAAATCGGCAAATAAGCCAATTTAAAAACAAAATAAGTAAACGGATAATCAACTTAGTGTATATGCCAGTTAGGAAAACTTGTGCAAAAAATGCACTTTCAGAGTTTTTTTTACATATGAATGGTAGAACAAAAGACGGCTTGGTGCCTATCAAGACAGGCTCTTATGTTTCAGTGGTAGTATCTTCTTCAATGACATCTCCCTCAACTGAGCCACATCAAGGAACTATAAGCTATCTGTGTCAGGATCACCCAGAAACTCTTGCCAGCTGGGGCCACCCCTGTCGATATGCATCATCACTGCCTATGTAAGGTGGGAAGCCCCATCATGTTCACTTCTTTCTCCTGCCATCAACTGCTCATTGGTCTAAGCTGGTGAAGAATGTGATTGAACTTTGCAAGTATCATTAACATTTCTTTCTTTGTTATTTTAATTACTTAATCACTTATGCCTCCGACAATAGAAAAGTAACCACTGTTCAATTATTGTCGTTTCAGTAAAGTAACGACCTACAAAGATGATGACCACTCCATTTGCCTTCATTGCCTAGGCCTTGCTCACAACATCATCATGAAAGTGTGTGGAATTTGCTTATGGCTTTAAATAGGCCACTCTGAGACATCACAAAAGGCCATGGAACTTTAAAATCAAGGCAATGGAGGATATACAGTTGTGTCACAGGCAGCTTCGACATTGTCTCCTGCTCTGTCTCTCCTCAGCTCACCAATGACCCGTCATTTTCTGTTGTTGACAGCATCAGCCTCTGATTCTACCAAGAAAAGGACAAGTCTACTAAGTCGGTGGATAACCACTGACATGCAGAGAAGGATAAGCAGAGGCACAGGTAAAGTTTCTCTCCTGACTGGCCCTCTCCAGTCAGGAGAGGTAAATCCTCTGACAAAGACAGGTCCCAGGCCAAGGCCTCAGGTTCTGTTTGTCCCCCTCCCCAACTGTCGCTCTTAGACACCTAGGTCAGGGGTTGGCACAGTTTTAATCCCCTGCTTGGGAATTCACTGCCAATTCCAGTGGTGGGCACTGCCCATCAATGATTCTATCATTGATGACCCCCTTCAGGTTTCATTGATGTGTAGATACTTTGTCAGACAATATCTAAGCCTTTCCACGAGCTTCTGTCCCAACTCAGTCATCAACACCATGCCCATCACCACAGTCACAGCCATTGCCATCAACCTCATTGATGATGCAGGAGTTTCCTCTGTGGCCTCTCTACTGAGCAATAGATGCTCAGTCCACGGTGGGTCCTCCTTCACAGCTTCCTCTGGCCATTGACCCCTTGCCTATGACCGTTGATTACATGGAGGAGCTGGAATAAAATTCTGAGTATATGGAGGAGGAAGAAGGTCTGAATCACCTTGATGTGGTGAGGTCCAGTTCCACTTTATCCTCCTGTGGTAAGGATAGTGTGCAGAAGACCCCTTGGTCCCCTTGTGGTGATGCCTCCTTCCAGGCTTTCCTCAGACAGGTCCAGTCTAAGCTGGGATTTGTGGCAAAGTAGGAGGATTCTTCTAAGAGAAATCTTTGAGTTCTTGGAGGTGCCTACTCCTCCTCCTTCTGTGATTATACCTCCTATCTGTTTGGCTGAAGAGGATGCCACACTGGCTGCTTGGCACAGACCTTGTACTTTTAATATCTGTACCATGTAAGGTAGATAAAGAATATCCTGCACCTTTGGAAAATCCTATTATTCCTCTCAACTAGAGAGGGATTCTGTGGTTAAAATGGCTGCTCATGACCAGTCTAAGGCATCTAAACATATGAGCTTTCTTTCTCCTGATAAGGAATCCAGGAGGCTTGATGTCATGGGTGAAAGAACATATGCTTTGGTGTCCCTTGGATTCATTATTAGCTATTACTAGGCTTATATGATTAAATATCTGAACTGACTGTGGATGCCTGTGCCTGTCAGGGCTGACAAGCTACCAGATGGCCCTGACAAAACTATGGTCCAGCAGATTGTTGCCAATGCCTTGGAGGCTGGTAGTACCTGTTGCTTATTTATATTTATTTTATTCTTGGGTGAGCAGGTAAGGCCCACTAGGCACACAGTCTGTTTTCAGGAGGACTTGGGAGCACTAGAGACAAGAGACTTGCTCAGGGTCACACAGTATGCAAATGAAAGTTATGGGAATCAAACCCAGGTATCCTGGATGTACCAGACTCACGCACAGCTCATTACTTTATCCTCTGGCTTATCTGCCAGCCCACAGTTTGCTTAGAATACCTCAGGTGCAGCTGATAACATGGCTGCTTCTGGCATTTGTCTGTGACACAGCTTGGTTGCGTGTTGCTGGTTGTGCTTCTGGTGTCCAATAATTGGTCCTTAATGCTCCATTTAAAGGTGAGTATCTTTTGGCACCAATGTTTTAGTCTGCTCTGAGGGACCTCTAGATGTCAAAATGATCCTGAGGCACCTGCATACTCTGAATCCTAAGCCCGGGAAAGGGACAGGGTTCTTTTGCAGGATCACTGCCCATCTGGTAACAGTTACTCTAGGGACCGGCCATAGCTCTCAGCAGCCCCATGTCTCTTCTCAGACTAGGTTGCCTCCCGATGCCCATGCCAGGCTCACCAAAGGTGCAGGTATTTGTGGTGCTCCCTGTGCCTTCTAAACCCCTCATACCCCTGCAGATCAGGGCATTCTAGTGGGGCTTTGTATCTCCCTCTTCCTGCCAGAGTAGAAGAAGATCACAACAGATGCTTGTGTGCTGACACACCCTAGAACTGCTCTCTGTCCCTCTGGTGCACTGTCCCTTACCAAGCCAGCACCCTCTGAGACATTGTATCCTCCTGGAGGAGGTTCTTCTTTTCGACAAGGATCAGGTTACCTTGCATACCAATCCTCATTTTCTGCAAAATGTCATTTCTGAGTGAACAGTACATCAGACTATTGACCTTATAGTTTATTTCTTGACTCCAACAGATAGTGAGGAATGTTGTCTATGCACACTTGATGTTCATTGGACATTGCATTGGTACCTTGATTGTTCTAAGTTGTAGAAAATTTTCTCGGCTCTTTGTGGCTTTTAACTCCACAAAGGTGGGCTCCCCTATTTCTAAGCAAAGCCTTTCTAAATGACTGACCTGCTGCATTTCTTTTTGCTACCAGAAATGAGGTAATTAACTTCCTGGTCCTTTCATGCTCACATCTGCTGAGGTTAGGCTACTTCATTGCTTGTTTTCATTATGTGCCCACTGCTGACATATGTGCTGGTGGCACCTGGAATACTGTTCATACACTTACTACACATTACAGTCTGGGCATCCTCTCCTGTAGGTGTGCCAGTGTTACCCTTATTGTTCTGCAAGGCCTGCTTACTCATGGTCCTTCAATTCTTCCATCCTCCTGCAATACCTAGGTACTCCTTGGGAACTGATACATGATCTGGCTGAATGGCAGGAGCTGTCATTGAAGAAGACAGAATAGTTAATTACTGTAACAGCAGATCTTTGAGACAATATAATCCATGGATCCACAACTCTCCTTTCTTCCTTCCCCCCTTTTCAGGTGATGGGTGGCTATCCTACTTGCTCTCACATGCTGGTTCTCCTCTAATGCCTGAATTCAGCATATTTGCTCAGGTTTCCATATCATCTCCTGTATTCCTGGTTTGGTCCTGGTTGTCACTCCCGCTGGTCTGATGATCCTCGGCGTATCACTGGTGGAGCACTGGGAGTGATGGGGCAATCCATGTTAGTTAGGCAGCGACAGTACAAGTCAATGTGGGTAACCCAAGCTAGTAAAAGATTCCAGGTAGTCCTGGTGCTGATGGCTTACAGTTCCATGATGTGGCTCAATGGAGGAGATTCTCTTGAAGATCTATTGTTATGGTAAGTTACTATTCTTTTTGGCTACTGTAAATCTATTTCTAGTTTTGGTTTAAATGTTTCCTTCTTTCTGAGTTAACTATATTTACTTGGGAGTGTATTCCATATAACCACTCTGAAGAGCAGTATTTACTCCTATCCCACCTGATAATTTCCTTCCAATTGCTTAGTATTGCACCTTGTGGTACTTTCCTTTTTTTAACTCTTTGAGTGTTGATTATTTTTGAACATATACAGATTCTGGAGTCATATATATATATATATATATTTATATAAAATACAAATCACACATGCCCCACAATGCAAAGCACCATGGGCTACATATGCAAATCACCACAGAATGTTATGCTGGTCCAACTTTAAGCAGAATTGCATGGTGCGAAAGGCCTCTCACACAGTTTGCAAAGGATGCTAACAGAAGATAGAAAAACATTGAACCTTGATCCAGTGTTTAAAAGCCTGTTGGAGGACTTCCAGTGTTGGCAGCCTGCCTCTTTCCTATGGGGAGAATAAATGTGATTAAAAGATGGTACTTCCCATCTATTATACCCTTGACTATACTCAACATACACCTACCATTAAATGGTTTACTAGGTTACACTCTTTATGTTCCAAATTTAAATGGGCTGGAAACCCCTCAGGAGAGCCTATTCCAAATTGACCAGAGCATAAGAAAGCAGGTGACCTACAGCTACCAATATGTTATATATTACTTAGCAATCCACAGTTCCAAGTTTTTTTAAAAATGACCCATCTGAGCATTGCACAGACTACTCCCCAGACCAATGGAAAATAGAGCAGTCGCTCTTGAAAAGTTATTACCTTTCTCATAAAGCACTACCATATCTTGCCTTAGTGACCTTTTCCAGAGATCTTAAGGACCTGCCACTGGGATGAGATCTGCAAGCCCATAATCAACTATGCAGCAAATCTGGGTGGTCACCAGTAAAAGATCTCACTCAGCCATTAATAAACAATCCCAATATCGCACATGGGTGGGAAGCCTATTCCAGCATCCTTTTGTCCTCCATTGGCGGGTGTACTCTCCAAGACATCGAGGAGACCAATTATTGTGTCCTGTTAGAATAAAATTGAAATGTATCTTACCTCTCAGAGAGTCATTTAAGCTGATCCAAATCAGTCCACTGTGACTCATCTCCTCAGCTCTGCCCCATGGAACTCTAAGGTAGGAGCCGGTTCAGTGATATAAATGTTCTAGCTTCTCAACCTAAACCAGTTGCCTGGCTGTACAAGAATTGTGTTTCCATGGGAATAAGACAATCTCTCGAGGCTTTTTACAGAAATCAGCATTAAAATTAGGGAAAAAAACCTGAATTTTGGCATGCTATCTGGATTAATACTACTAGATACATGAGCAGAGATAGAAGTGTGCCTCCTGCAATTTAAAGGTGCTGCATAACTTATAATTTTACCCCAGTAAGATTATATGGAATGAGTAGAAAATCATCCCGAGCTATGAAAATAGGGGAAAATGAAGGATCTTATATCATAAATTGTGGACGCATGCCCCAAAATTAGAGATCTATGGCAGTTAGTACGAGTCCAAACTGCAGGATATACCTCCCCTTTCAGCCTATTTACTCCACAAATATGTTTGCTGGAGATTATTCTATAATACACTCAGCTAATCTCAAAAGCTACATAGCCCTAATAGCATAATTTACTAAGTTAATTATTTATGTCATTGGAAGAATAGTTGGACGCACTACCTTTTGCAAAATGGTACTAGGAACTCCTAACAACTTTAGCTGCCGAACGAGCTGTTGCATGGTCCAGCAGGAGCCTGATTCAAATTTTAAAGATGGTAGGCCCTTTTTACTCTCAGCTCCAGCAATTGTATGATGTTAATACCGTTATCACTAGATGTAACATTAGTAGTCTCTGCCCACTGATTAATTTGTCCTTGTAGTTTAACTTTAACTAATCAACTAGTTCAGTGATTAATAACTCTCTTACACCTGTAGTGCTTGTTGGGGTTGGGATGTGGGTGGAGGCAGGACCGGGAGGTTTAAGGTTTATTTTGTTGTTGATTTCTTAATTATGTACCCTATTATTCTTTTGGAAGATATACTTACTAAGAACTGTATACATGTATTGTGTTTTACTTTGTATATGCAGTTATGTTATGGATTGTTTTGCTTTTTTAAAACTGAATAATTTCAATAAAACTAACTAAATTGCAAAAAAAAAAAGGAATACAACAAATTGTTAGGTATATTATATTATATTATATTATATTATATTATATTATATTATATTATATTATATATTATATATTATATTATTATAATTACTGCAGGTATTGCCCCTATAGTTAGGGTTCAGTGGCCACTTCTATAGTTAAACTGAAAGATTTTGCACTTTAATACCTTCACAACCATTCAAGTGATTCACAAGAAGTTTGTATGCAGCATCAGGAACTAAAGATCTCTTGATGTGGCAAGTTTTAGTTCTGGTCTGATGTGTGGGTGCAGAGATATGGACTGTCACAAAATGTGAAAATTACAGTTTTTAGTAAAATTCTTTGTCACTGCTTCACAAAAACAGTGTGGAATTTTGGTTTGACAATTTTAGGGTAGAAAGGTCTTGAGTCAAAGATGTGCCTTTTGAAGACTTAGTGAAAAACTAGTAATCGTTCAAAGTTATTACATTCAAAGTTTCCCATTATTTCCTATTGGACCAACTAGATATGAGCCTTGAAAAAGGATTCTTTATTACAAATGGAATACTTTTTTGTAAATGCAGGATCTTTGCCACAAATGTGGAATATTTTTCATGCCACCATCTTGTTTTCAGTTAGTGGTGAAAACAAAATTAAATACCTTAAAAAATACACAGCTTTGGCACACACCAACAGTTGGTTTACCTAATCAGGACCTGTACAATACGATTCTGTGGTTAGTTTTTTGATAACTTACTTATAAATGTGCTTTTTGAACATGCCAAAGTCCTTTTACAAATTGCAAAAGGAATTGTGAAAAGAGACCTTTGTCACAATTTGCGAATAGAGTTTTCTTTTCCATAAACTGTGAAAAGGAACCATGGAAAAATATTCTTTTTGCAATTTCAAAAAAGGAATCTTAGAAACTGTTTCTTTGTCAGTTCAGGTCAAAAATTCTAAGTAATTAGAGTGCGGTTAACAACACAAAGCAGGGAGCAGTGCAACATATAACAGTGCTCAGAAAAATAACTAGAGTATAAACGGCACACAGTGCAGGAACAGTATAACCCACATTGGCAACTATACCACAAATAAAACTTATACTCTCACTTACAACTATAATTTTTATGCGAGGGTGGCCATAGAAACAGCACTGCAACTGGTGGTGGATCAATGTCGAAGTTCATGAGAAAGTATGGCAGGAGATGATGCGTTGGACATTAGAGATGGGTGAAGTCAAAGTTTCCCAGGTCTGGGAAGCTTTGTGACTCTCTGAGTACATTATGTTGTGCACTTCATTTCAAACTCCACTACAGAAGTTTTGCTTCACATATCTCTATGACATATTTAGGTGGGGGTTCATTTGCATGCAGATCCCCATAGCAAGTGGGCTATGCCCCACACCCCTACTTTATATAATCAGCCCGGGAGGGGTAAACTGGAGGAAGGAGGAAAGTGGAATGCCGTGATGTTTACATTTCACAAAATACAAAAACAAAAACATTAACAAAAAACACAAAAGACACAGATGCCCTGCATGGTTTGGACTCAACCACTGTCAGCTTAAGGTGCAATGACTCTCAAAACTGTCACACTATCCTCTGAACCACAAGAGCAGTGAGGTTCTCAAGCAACAAGCCATGGTTCTTGAGTTCTTAGCATGAGAGATCACAGTTACAGGTACAGAGCTGTAATGTACTGCATAAAAGGTATCTCCCTATTGTCTTGTATCCCCCCCACTGATTGTGAGTCCCATATAAAAAAATATCCAATCCCTGGTGTCAAGTGGCACCCCACACCCACTGATTGCGAGTCCCTTCCATCTAAAAAAACAACTCCAATTCCTGATGTCTAGTGGCCCCCCGTTTGCCGATCATGGGTCCCATGTAAAACAAAATCTAATCCCTGGTGTCTACAGGTCCCCCCCCCCAAACCCACTGGTCGCAGTTCACGTAAAAAAAGATCCATCGTGTGTACGATTCCCCCCCACCTGTCGTGGCCCCAAAGGCATAATTCCCTGGTGTCTAGTGGATTCCCCCCCTTCCTGCAGGATCCTCTTAATAAAAAAAGGCAATCGTCCATTTTTTTTCATCTGTACTGTATTCCCTGGTGTCAGTGGGACCCTCCCTATCCCAGGTCACTGTAAAAAATGTAATCCCAATTCCCTGGTGTCTAGTAGACCCACCACCCCCTAGCCAGACAGTTAGTCCCCCACCACCCCTCTCTCCAGCACCCTGACCCAGCATTCAAAGGTATACACAGTGCTGGGAGGGCCACTAGATGCTAGGGAATGCAGGCTCTCTTGTGGAATGGATGCATGAGGGGGGTTCCACTGGACACCAGAGACATCTATTATGGTATAGCAGTGAGTGATTGGAGGGTGGTTGGGTCCACTGGACACCAGGGACTTCTATTAAAATATAGTGGTGAGTGACTGGAGGGTGGTGGGTGCCACTGGATACCAGGGAATACTTGCATTATAACAGGGATGGTGATTGGAGTAGAGCCCACTAGAGTACAGAGAATAATTCAATCAGTATGGGACTTATGCGTGCAGGGCAGGCATTACTAGCAGGATCAGGAGCATATGTCATCTGGTGCTGTGCAGTCACTGAAGCAACTGACTCACAGCACAGTTACTTCCTAGTTTGCAGACTCATTATTTAAGTTATTTTTTAACTGTGGATTTAAAAATTCAAAGCCTATGCATGTTGAGCTATTGCAGAAATCATCTACCCAAGGGCACATATACAGATATGACTTACGGAGACCCTCTTTGAAATTTAGTTTGGTGCTCTGCAAAGAAATACATTGCTGGACTTAACTTCAGGCAACCCAAGGAAAATTGTTCAGGCAAAAGTTTAGAAAGGCTAATGCTACTAATTTACCTTTGCATGCCAAAGCGCACACTCCTGGTCACTACAATGTTCCATCCTCTATAGTCAATTTCTCCATGTGAAACGTAATTTGCAGCTGGAGAATCATTTGGTGAACAAGCAAAGAGAACTACTAACAGGTTTTGAAAGTCATTATTACAACAAATAATTATTACAAGGCTTAAGTGATGGATAATGAGGAAATCCTGGAAGGTAGGACAAGTCAGAAGGAAGATGCGACACCTGTATTCTTTTCAACTAAATTCAATCAAATGGCAAGTAAAATTGGTCAAACTATAAATGCAAACTGGCATAATTTATTAAGTGATACAGAAGTGAAAGACTGCATGGATAACAAAGAACACATACATTTTCAGGTGTCCTCCCAACCTACGTGGCAAATTGATGCATAGCAGCATGAGAAAAGGAATAGGGGGTGGAGGGCTATAATAAATGAACCTATGTAAAAGTGCAGGACTTCATGTATACAAAGCGTTGCAATATCTGTCGCTTTTGGAATTCCTGTAAAATATGTTGACACCCAAACAAGCTATAAGTTATGATACAAAAGATTTATATGCTACTGTACCTATTTGAGATATACTGCATGGCATGCTCCTGTGGTCTTTATACATTGGTTGGACAGTAGCAGCCATTTAAGGCAATATGCAGGAGCATGACCACAGTATTATCAGAGTGAGAGAAAGATACCCCATTGGAGATATACTTCTATGATGCCCACAACTTGGACATTAATGCATTTGTTTGCAGCTTTAGAACATGTCAGGCAGTCTTGGAGGGGAGTGATAGTTCTAGCCTACTAAAGAGAAATATTCTGGATTTTCCATTTTGAGACATTGAAACTACAAGGACTTAACCGTAATTTTGATCTGAAACCATTTTTATAAGGGGCTCTTATCACTGTCTGTCAATTCAACATTTATATGTTGGCTTCTCTTATCTCATTAATTTAGACTGATATTGACCTTGATTATGTATTGTCCTTCTACTGATTTGAACTAATACTGCCTTTGTCTGGTTCTGTTCACATGTATCCCTTGCCCATGCTAGAGAAGAATCATTAATTGTGTAGAAAAGCAGCATTCCAATGCATCTTAACAAATCCTTGGACTGAGTCTGTGATTTTTATCCACTAGGCTTCATATGTATCAAGATGTGGAACTTGAATATTTATATGGATGCAGTGACTTGGACTTATTTTCAGACTCTGTATTGTCCTTTTATACCATCATTTATTTCCTTTGTCCATCAGCATTGGCAGGCTTATGCAGTGTAAGCTACTGCATACAATGTTTAAGACATGGGGTAGCATTTTTAAAGTTTTCCCCAAGCTGCATCCTAGCCTGCTCTTTTGTTCTGTTATGCCTTACAGCCACGCTGGACCCTAATCTCTTATTTCCGGTGCTGTTGTACATGAGGGGGTGGGGTAGTTGGTGATTGGGTAGTTTTGGGGATGTGACCAATGTCTGAGGTAAACAATAGCTGGGGCTGACAGTGTAGCCTGGAGGTTAGAATAACAAGCTATAAATGAGCTTGGTACATCCAGCAGACAGACCTGGGTTTGATTCCCAAAACCTCCACTTGCATACTGTTTGACTCTAAGCAAGTCACTTAACCTCCCCAGTGCTCTTGGTTGCCACTGAAAACAGGCATCTGTGCCTAGTAGGCCTTACCCAGTTACCAAAGAATAAAATGAATAAAAAAATAGCTTCCTACTGGTTTACTAGGTTTTGTATTGGAAAAAAGAAGGCTAAAGCCCATCTAGATTTCCCCCACAATCATGTGGGCTATTTATATGGTTGAGTTATAATATAATCACCTATCAATACCTTTTCTAAAAGTATCAATATCACCACAATCAACCACTACCTGTGGTAATTTGTTCCACAGCCAGGGTGCCCTTACTGTGAAAAAGTTTTGTCTAAGATTGGTCCTAGCTCTTGGTACTGTAAGTTGTTTAGTATGTCGCCTAGGGACAGTTCTATTTGTATTAAAAACTAGTCCACATTTTGTGATACGATCTGGGGATTGCACCAACTTGTTTAGTTGTAAAAGATCCCCTCTAATTCTTCTATTTTGCAGAGAATTTAAGCCATTTTTTTTCAATCTAGATTGACAAATGCATGTTGATAATCTGGGGACCATCCTAGTTGCCCGTCTCTGGATTTTTTCCAATCTATCAATATCACCTCTAAGGTGAGGGTTCCAAAATGGGGACCCATAGTCAAGAAATGGTCTGACACATGCCCGATATATTGGAATCAGACAATATTCAGATTTAGAGACAAAAGAACGTTGTACCTGTCTTAGTAGTCCATTGGTTGTATTTGCCACTTTCAAACAGTGATCTGTTGAAGTGAATTTAGGATTAACCAATATCCCCAAATCTCTTTCTTTACTAGTAGCTTTAAGAGAATTATTAATAATATAGTAAATGTCTTTAGGATTATGTGTTCCAAAGTGTAAGACTACACATTTATCTGTATTAAATTCCATTTTATTTTCTAATGCCCATAATTCAATGTTGTGTAACTCTAATATAAGTGAATCAAGGTTGAGTTTGTTTCCCACTAATCCCCCAAGTTTGGAATCGTCTGCAAACTTAGATAGCCAGTTTTGGCTATTGATTTGCACTAATATAAACATTAAACAACATTGGTCCGAGCACAGAGCCCTGAGGAACCTCACTTGTAACTAAACCACAGCTGGAAAAGCTGTTGTTTACTACAACTCTCTGAGTGCGATTCATCAGCCATGCATTAACCCAGTTGACTAGATGGCTGGAAAAGCCTAATGATTTCAGTTTGTTAATAAGGTTTTGTGAGGAACCTTATCAAAGGCCTTACTATAATCAAGTAAAATAACATCCATTTGGTGCTTATTATCCAGAGCCCTGACTGATGTTATAAAAGCTAATAAATTTGTTGTGCAAGAATGTTCTTTTTTAAACCCATGCTGTGAATCATCCATGATGTTCAATGTCCTCATTCCTTTTTCAGATAATGTCTTGATTATTTTTTCCATAATTTTACAGATGATAGAAGTAAGACGTATAGGATGGTGATTCTGGACCTTGGATCGACTTCCTTTTTTATATATGGGAGTAACTGATGCAGTTAACCAATCTTTAGGAATTTCAGCTACGTGCAAGGATTTGTTAAATATTATTCGCAGTGGTTTCATTATTTCTTCTGCTGTTTCAATTAGAAATCTTGCACTAATTTGATCTGGCCCTGGGCTAATGTTTTTTTTTAGTGATTTGAAAAGTGGGGTCATTTCAGAAGAAGTAATGTTACATATGCATGAAACACTTGGATCAGCTTGGGGGGGTGAGAATCTTTTTTTTGAAAAACTGAGTAAAAACAGGGATCCACAGGATCCACAGGATTTTCAAACCCGTCACCATAGTGGTAATTACAAGGGAGCTTGTTTAACCCTTCTGTTCTTTAGTATGTTCCAGTTGGAGAATGTGGCTGAATCGCCAGTGATCACGGCTCAAGAAGTACAAGTGGCGGCAGCAGCGATATTTTGACCCAGATCCATGGTAGCTCTCTTTATTGTTCAATTATATAAAAATTATCATTACAACTTCATGTCACAGTTAAAAATCAAAAAACACGCGTTTGTGTCAGGTACAGGCCTCAGCCTTACAATAATAATAAATTATAAATGACATAACTTCTTAATTCGATTTCCAGCTCCCATATTTCAAGATCAACCTCTTCCTGATTTTTTTTTCTTTACTAAGTAGTGGGCAAGTCTTGTAATTGTAAGTCATCATGACAGCGAACAATATTCTTAACATCATATTTTTCATCAGTGTCTTGCGGAGTTGAATATTTAATCCAAAGTTCCTTGCTTTATTATACCATGAGCAGTGACACATTATGTGCATCAAACCTTCTTTAGCATTGTTATTACAGCAACAAAGCACATCATGAGGCTTAGATGATTTTCAGACCTAACAGCCTAACATTGGACTCAGACATCCCTCATTTGTATTTTGCACATGTTTTTCTGATGTGGATGTCTTCCAATATATCAGATAATATCTATATGCATGCCTGCAGTCATTAGAGCTATACCATTTGGCATACTTGGAAAGTAAAGTGGCCTGGATATCTCTGTCCTTTAAAACATCAAATTGTTTTTTAATATAGACTTTATGTTTATAGCTTAAGGTGACATTATTACAGACATATCTCAAGAGAATCTCTAGGCCATAATAGAGAGTAATTGAATACATGCTTCAAAAAGCTGAGAGTTTACAACCCATGGCATTCCAATAAATTTTCTCATTTAAGCATTTTTTCATCAATATATCTTCTGGAAGACTATTTAAGATAATCTAGAAGTTGATTATTTTACTGTCCACTAAAGCTTGTAGATTATTTAATCCCAGGTCTGCCCTTTGGAAACTAGGAATTGATTTGTTAAATCCAAGAAATACATGCAGTACTTGCATAACAGGTTTTCCATAGACTGTACAGGAGACATGGCCCATACCTCAGCACCATGCAGAATGTTGACATTGTATTTTGCCTGTATGGCCATAAACTTGACCTGGACCCAGCATCAGTGGAGTCAGGAAAGAATCAACAATCAAGCAGTGACACCTTACAGGAGAAATTGTCTGCACCATTCGGAGCTTTTGGATCATAAACATTTGGCTACACAGCAGTGTGGTCAGTTGTGGCACTGGGAGACCGGAGAGAAAGTGAATCCTATTAGGATTATCCTAAAACTGCTGTTTTTCTACCTCGTTGGCCTGTTTGCATTTCAAGTGAAGTTATGTCATCAGTTCAAAGGGTGGATTACAGAATGCTTTACAAGCTCTGTTGATGAAACTCCCATATAACCTGCATGTCCTAATATCCTTTCAAATACTTATATTTTTTTTTTTTGCTGGAGCCTGGAAAATCTAAATCAAGTCCTCCACATGGGCAACGTGTTTCATTGTGTTGCAGACCGAACTGTGCAAGGCAGATGTGGAAGTGAAAGTGAGTGTGCAGACAGTTTATATGGCTTTCAAATGGCAGTTTCAGACTGTGCTATGGCAAAATGTTTTGTTGTGCTACATACCAGGATCCATAAGGTTAAGTGGTATGAAATGTGATGACGGTGACTGCTGCCAAATCAGGGAAGTATAAAATGATTCACTTTAACAGATCCTTTTTACGTGTGATTGGTTCAGCCTGCCTGGTGCTCAATATTTGTTTAGATTAGGAATTAGAGTTGCACATTTATTTGCTGATTAGTGGTGCAGAATGTAATTTAATGATGATGGTGATAGTTGCAGGGACCTTGTAAGGATTTTTTGGGGAGAGGTTGTTTAGAAATGTCTCTACTGATTTGCAGACCCATTTTTCCAGATCGAGGTTTTTAAATTATATTAATAGGATTAATTTATTAAATTAAAAAAACTCAGGGCCCAATCCGCAATTAGACTGGCACAGCTGAATACCTCTCAACCTCCTGCCTCAGAAATCAGGGACAACGTGTAAACAACTGGGGCAAATTACCAAAATCTGGGGCACATTTTACCAAACAGTAATATCAATTAAAAAAGCTTAATACCATGTGTGGCCTAATATGAAAAATATTTTCTTAAGGAGAATTAGACTGTAACACTAATAGCTGACGTGCTTTTATGATTCAAATTCCAATTCTTCAGTGATAGAGGTAAAAACTGTCTTCTGGAGCTAGGATATTTTTGCAGCAAAACTGGGGACATCCCTGAAAATGGTGAGCAGTTGAGAGGTATGTACACATGGGAGGCATGCTTTGCCGGTGCCTACCAATGTGTTCTCCAATGCCCTCCATAGACCAGTCCATGTGGCAGCCTCAGCTCCCAATGTCCCTGTCTGTGGGAATGGAAGTCAGTGCGGACACAGGAGTGGTTTGAGGTGAAGCGGGTCTGGTCAATGAGTATAGCTTGGATCAGCAGAAATGGATCTCTGTACTATGCATGTGGGGATTGAGGAATACTGACAATCACCAACAAGCTAAAGGAAAACATTCTTTAGGCATCTCTCAATCATCCATGCTGTTCTGTAGGACTAGGTGACAAAAGTCATGTGCCTGTCTGGGGCCTGTGGCACATGTGCACCCTTGGCATGGAGCATGTAGTGGTTACCATTTATTTTCAGCATCTGTACCCTCCATGCCCTCTGTGAACCCAAAGGTAGGCATACCTGGCATTGATGATCTAATGGAGCTGACCTCCAGAGCCTGCCCCCATCCACTACCAACAGCTGTGGGTTCAGGCAGGGGACACCTCTTTGTGGGTGTGGGTTGGAGTTCTGGGATGCTTTGGAGTACCCCGATGGGCGGAGGAGGTACTGCTCCAATTGTAGCAGCCATCCACACCCACAAAGTATTTGGAGGATTAAGTCCTTAGAGCTTCTATGGATGTGTTACTGGTGAGTTCCATGCTGCAAAATATCAATCAAAGAGGTCATTGCTGCCCTATAAACTATTTTTTTGTGTTCATTAGTTTAGGCATTTTTGTTTTGTATTTGTTTGCAAAGCATGCTGTGGATGGCAGTTTATGATAGTTATCCAGGGCGAAAAGTTGTCACACTAGTGGGTGCCACAGGAATCAGTGCTAAGACAGCTACCATTTAATATAGTCAAAGGTGACTTGAAAGAAGGGGTGTAATTCCAGATACCCTCATTTAGCCATGGCTCCAAAATAAACAAGTGGTCTAGAATGAATGAGCTATAGGATTGGTTAAATGGGTAAAATTGGCAGGCGCAGTTTTATTTTATTAATTTGTGATTTTGGATTAACACCTTTGAGAAAAAGCTCATTACATAGATTCCACATTAGAACTGCATTAACAGTGATTAAAAAGGAAAAAAAAAAAACACAAAAAACATATAGGTATACAATAGAGCTATAAGTGCAGGCTAATAACAAATATGAGTCTAAGTATTAATATAAACAAAAACAAACAGACTAAGTCAGCAGGTTATTGTAAGTACAACAAGTTTGTGAGAGGGTTAAGGCAGTTTAAGGAAGAGAGGACAATTTAGACTGTGGGGTACCTGTAAGGCAGAGGGAGGTACTGCAGCAGACCGAGTTGTCAGGATGGAGGGCTATGTTCAGGAGTTACAGCAGCCCAGGGCAGCCAACACACACTCAAGAAGTGGAGAAGCATCAGCCCAGGAAGGCCTTGTCCAGCGATTTTTTGGGGGAGGAGGTTTGGAGCTGAGGCAGATGGGAGAAGATAGTAGCAGAAAGGGGGGGTGGTGGGTAAGAGGGCAGTTTGATGGAGGGAGGGAGGGATAGATTACAATAAGGCACATGACGAAGGGAAGTAACAAGTGCAGGATTTAAAGGGCCATGTGGTCACGAGGGAGAGCTGCTTAGGGACATGGAAAAACAGCACTGAGGGGCTAAGGCAAGCAGTCACAGATAGCATTAGCATTGAGATATTTTCAGAGCTCACGTTTGTGGGGGCCTAATGTTGTTATCGAGGAGATGGCAGAAGAGAGATTATTAATCCAAATGGGAGCATGGTGGGCAAAAGCTCTTTGACCAAGAGAGGTGCAACACCTAGGAATTTTAAAGACCGTGCTATCTGAGCTCCTGGTGGAATGGCTGTTATCACAGAGAGTAAGGAGCTTCTGTACACTCTTTGACATGAGGCCCAGACTCACTTTTTTGGCCAGAAGGCATGATTGGAACCTGAGCCTATCTGTGAAATGGAGCCAGTTATCCTGGTCATAGTGGTCACATGTATGTGTAAGCCATGGGGAACCAGTTAAGAGTTGACAGGCTTTATTTAGGATGACGGTGAACTGGTGAATGGCTATGTCCATAGCTGAGTCATAGACTACGATGCCATAATCAACAAGAGAGACCACTGAACTCTGTATAGTGAGATTTAGGGCCCCTGCAGTAAGACTTTGCTTGTGCCTATGAAGCAAACCAATACAGATGTTCACAGCCTTTGCAACATTTTCAATGTGGTAGGCATATGACATAGTGCTGTCTATTGTGATCCCGAAATATTTGAAATGCTGGATGAGTTCCAATGTAGTCCCAGATTTGTTTGTTATGTTGAGTGGATGTGAACAATGCCTACTCTGAGGACTGTAAAACAACAAGGTCTTGGGTTTTTTATAGTTCAGAATGAGTTTATGTTCTCTGAACCCATCTCTCAACTGCAGTAAAGCTGTCCTGGAGCTTGCGTTCCAAGTTAAAAGGATCAGGGTCACTTGTACACAGTACTGCATCATCTGCATACAGCAGAAATCGGACAGCTACTGGCAAGCAGGAGCCTGCTTAGGAACAAACTGAATAAAATGGGACCCAGGATGGAGCCCTGGGGTACACCGGAGCAAATGGGTCTACTGTCAGATAGGACATTATCAATCCTAACTTGCTGAGAGTGATTTGTGAGGTAGCTCTTAAACCAGGTAACCGTGTCAGTAGACAGACCAAAAGATGCAAGCTGCTCAACCAGAGGGTCATGATTAACTGTGTAACAGGCTTTTGACAGGTCAATGAAAGGCCGACTAGCGACCATGATCAGGAACCATGAATATAACCGGTAAACTCAAGCAATGCAGTAGTGGTGCTGTGTCCTTTGCAGAATCCATGTTATTGCGGGCACTGTATATTGTACTTTTCTATGTATTCAGTTAATTGGTCAGCAACTATTTTTTCAAGAGTCTTAGACCAAGGCGGGAGTATTGTGATGGGCCGATAGTTACCTAGTGAGGTTCGATCACCATTCTTGAAAACAGGTGTCACCAGGGCTGTTTTCCATAACAGTGGGAACTGAGAAAGCCTGTGTGAGGTGTTGATTCTGTGTGTTTGCAGTGCCAGAATGTCTTCCAGGGTAACAGCCACAAATTTGAGGTTGAGGGAGTCACCACTGAAACGGGACTTAACCCAGGACCTTTTGGAGATATTTCCTAGCCTCACCATGAGAGATGGTTCTAAAGTGGAGTGGGGGATGAGAGAGAGGTAGGACTACAGGGCTTGGTTTAGAAGTTGAGACTGTTTGGAGGAAAAAATCAGGAGGGAGGATGCCGTTGAGGTCTGAGAAGGTTTAATTGAGCGAATTTGCAATGGAATTGGGGTCTGTAATGGGAACACCATCAATGTTCAACATGGTGGGGGTTGACTGTGTCCTTGCCAGTGACTTCTTTAAGGTTTGCCCAGAATTTGCTACCGTCACTCCAGGTGCGAGTGAGGGCTTCCTTATAATATTGATTTTTTTGCTGTACATATGGCCCTAGTGCAGTCATTTCGGTCTTTTTTGTGGGCTTGGGTGTCCACTTGTTTACCCATTGCTCTGGCTATGTGCCACAGATGATCTCTTGATTTCATCCATTCAAGAAGTTCGGGCGTGAACCAGGGGTTGTTGTAACCTTTGATTTTGCACTTTTTTAGTGGGGCATGCTGGTCACACATCCTTTTAAACAGCAGGATGAATTGGTTTAAGGCTGCATCAACAGAACTGGAAGAGTAGACTGTTGACTAATTTTGTCGTCGAAGGTCGACTTTTAGCATTTCAAGGTGACCATGTTAAGGACCCTATGGATAATCATTTTCGGTGGGGGTTTGGAGAAGTTGTTAGCCCAGTGAATTAGAACTAGTGAATGGTCACTATGTATATCTGGAAGCACCGTGACGAGAAATATGTGGTCTGGTCGATTAGACAAAACCCAGTCAAGCAATGAGGAGACGCCAGTCTTGTAGTTTATCCTGGTAGGAGAATTAAGCTGGGAATGATGCACAGAAGAAACTGCATCCCTATAGGGACTAGAGGCTGGTGCTAGCCAGTTGGCATTAAAGTCTCCCAGCAGTACTGTTTCATTGTTTAAGTTCAAAGCACCAAGGCATTCCATCAGCGAGTTTAGCACAGGGATCCTTCTGACCAGGTGGAATGTACACCGAGAGAACTATGAGGGTTTTATGTTTCCTTAGCAGCAATTTTAAAGCTAAAACTTGCAGGTTAGTTCCAGTGTCTGGAAGAAGGAGAACTATGGCTTGCAGGTCCTCCCTTATGTAGACTGCACATCCACCCCCACGTTTGGTTAGATGATCCATCCTGTACACTGTATAGCCTGGGATTGAAATTGATGCATCAGCAATCTTAGGAGAGAGCCAGGTCTCTACCACTGAAAGGATGTCAGGGTTGTGTTGTAAAAAACAGGCATTAAGGATATCCATTTTTGGAAGGAGACTGCAGATATTCAAAGAGCCTATTGTGAGTTGCTTGACATAACTTTGAGATTCAGCTGTGAGTGTTGGAGGGCCCGGATTTAGATGGATATTTCCAGATAGTAGCAATAAAAGTAATGCAGTGTGGCATATATATTCTTTCAGGAATTTGCTGCTGCATTTGAGTATCCTGCACTGCCTGAGTAGGAGGAGGGTTTTTCTTGAATATTAAAAATTCCAGGAAAGAGCACCAAGGGGTGCAGCCACCATGGTCCTTGGCAGAAAAGCTCCATAAAAGTTGATGTAGGCAACACTCAGGGGGTATAGAAAGTTTTTAGCAGTGAGTCAACATTTATTATGTACAAATTCAAGATAAAGCACATGTGGATAATGAAAGAGGAGAGGGAGAACCAACTAAGTGGGATGACATTTGTGTCATCCGAACAATAGTAAGTTGTTGTGGGTATGTTAGTATTTAGTTCTGCTGACTGGCTGATTTCAGATACTTTGGGCATGAGTATGTGACTGATCTTTGACAGGTGTGGGTGGTCACCATTAATGTGTTTGGGTCCATGTTTGTATGAGCGAGCAGAGAGTGTGTGAGCTCAAGTACTGGTGTGAATGGACCATTGTGGGCTCCCTACATTGATGTGGTACAGAGGCTTGTCACAATGTAACACTAACTAAAAGCCAGTCTGTTCATCTGACATTGCTGGTGATTGAAAGATTTTCTTACTGTATGAGTATGTGAGCTGCACATTTTTATTCTGAGTATATGCAACAGACACTAGTGGGATGCTTGGATGCATAGGCAGGGGTATCACCAGCAGAAAGAGGGAGGCCTTCTAATCATGGCGGCTGTGCTGGGCTGCACGTGATGTGAGGGGGGAGCATTGTCAGAAAGTTTTGTATTATTTTAAAGCTTTACTATTTTTAGTTTAGTTTTGTAGTGAGTTAGGGTTGGGAGAATAGCTATGGGCTTCTAGTGAGGTAGAGTGAGAAGCCAGATTAATTATTTTTTAGACAGAAAGCAGAGTCGGAAGGGCATACCTGTGTCCGACTGGGATATGAGTGGAGCTGGCGTGAAGGAGTACTGTAGGTGGTGGAATGCTGTGGCAGCGTATTCCAGCTGTCATTACATGGAATCCTGAGGAGAAGAGAGAGAAGGATTTGACCATCCTGTTCAATTCTTGGATGGTCATGCTATGTTGAGCTGCGCTGAGTGAGATGCCATTTGGTTCCCAGTGAGATGCCAAGGTTTGTGTTCGGGAGCTACTGAGGGTATCTATGGTTGTGAATCTGGGTCATGGCCAGGAGAAACCAGGGACAGGACCTCTGAGGACGTTGCCACCCTGGAAGTGCTTGGGATGACTGACATCGGTTGGAGTAGCCGAATTTTTGGTCGACTGGAGAAAGTGAGCAGTGGTCAAGAACTGTTCCTGGTAGCAGTTGTAAGCTCTGGCTGCTGCCCCGGTTAGCCTCGGGATATACTAGACTAGTCGCCGGTCATTGGGGATGGTGAGAGTCACCCTGTGATAGTGATTGAGCATTCCGGCTGCAAGTGTGAGACCCCTACTTTAGGTGCAAGCTAGGTAGGGGAAGACTCCTGAGTTGGGTAGGGTTACAAGCCCTACACTGATGAAAGAACTTCTAGGTAAGATTTTCTCCTGGGTGGCCTGGCTGTATACCTGGACTCATAAAGAATATTGGTGAGGCTCTGTTCTCTGAGCTTCATTTATTTGGTGATTGGTCTGAAGATATACTCTGGCTGGGCAGTAGTGAGAGACTGTACTGCCGAGATGTTTGGGTTATGGCTGAATTGTGGTGGGCTGCTCAGAGCAACAGTTGTTCTGTGAGAGAGGACAACAACTTTTGCTTTGTTTGCGTTGAACTTCATAAGTCCTGGACTGGATTTTTAGAGATCGTCTCACAGACTCTTATTTTCTTCCCCCTAAAGGATAAACTAATTTATTTTTAGTAGGTGGTGGGTTTGGGGAATTTGGAGTTGTTATATGAATGGTGTGTGGTTGATTTGAATGAGAGAGAGAGTGATATTTGGGTGTGAGAGTGTGATTGTGGGGTTTATGTTGTTTGGGTTATTTTGTACGAAATATGTGCCTGGGAAAGAGTCTGGGAAGGTGCAGCTACTCGGAGGCCCTCCTTCAGGACTGCACCCCATTTGAGCTTCCACCATTCCCTTTAAAGAACTATGGGAGGTGTTGAGCACTAGGGATTGCCCAGAGGGGGTGGTCAAAGGGGGAGGTCAGTCTGAGTGGCTGCCGGGGAGTCATGGATATGGATGGTGAGACTGAGGAGACACCCTGGGGTGAAATGGACACTAGAGAGGGTTTCTCCCTGTTTGGTGCCCATACCCAAGGGCTCCATGGAAGTTAGTGGGCAGGTAGCTGATCCAGTAGTCTCCCCTCATCCTACTCGGGCTGTGGTATGCAGCACCAGGTTGATGAGGAACAAGACTGCCATAATGGAGGACTTGATTGCCTCGGTAGTCCTGGCTTGCATCATGGAGACCTGGCTGGACGAAAACATGGCTCCCATTCTTGAGGCTACACACCCCAAGGAAGGATTGCAGAGGTGGAGGATATCCATTTCTTTTAAATCTGACCTGGGCCTTACGTTGCTACCTTGGGGCCCACAGAGTCTTTTGAATATGTTGCCGCATGGGGGGGGGGTTGTGGTATGGGTTACAGAATCCTCCTGCATTATCATCCCCCAGGTCAGGATGGCAGATTTTTGAGGGAGATCGGATAGCTCATCAATGAACTGGTGTTGGAGTCCCCTAGGTGTTTAATTCTTGGGGACTTCAATGGCTGGGTTGACGACAAGCTCTCCTCATTTGGCAGTGATCGTATGGAGGCACTGGGCTTGACGCAAAATATTACTTCAGTGACCCACTCACATAGCCACACATTACACTTGGTGTTTTCATTAGGCCTTGAGACCACTGATCTTAGAGTTGATCCGTTAGTTTGGTCAGATCATAGCATCATGAGGTTCAGGTTTGGGGTTCCCCCTACAGCTCTTGCCTCTGTGGAAATGGTTCAGTGCTGTCCTTTGCAGAATATGTCCCCACTAGGGCTATCAGCAGTGCTGGACCTATCGAGTGTGGAGGCTGCGTGTGCAATTGAAACAGAGGAGGCAGTAGCGGCCTATAATGCTGCTTTTGATTCAATCGCACTTGTTCATGTCCAACCCTTATCTACTCACTGGAGACCAACCTGGTGTGATGGGGAACTTAGGGAGTTAAAGATTAAGGGTCAGAGGTTAGAGAGATGTTGGAGGAGCTCTAGCCTGATGGAGGACAAATTGGCCCTGATGTCCCATTATAAGGACTATCAGGGGGTAATCTCCCATAAGAAAGCAGAGTTTTTGTCAAGGGAGACTGCAGTGGCAAGGAACAGACTGACTCAGCTCTTCCGCATGGTTGATGGGATATTACATCTGGCCTGCCTCCATGTTGGAGGATCGGGTTCAAGCACTAGATGCGAGGAGTTCGCTCTGTTCTTTGCCGACAAAGTGTCAACTGTCAGAGCTGAGATCTCCAACATCACTCAAAGTGATTGTGGGGTCCACCCTGAGGTGTGCCAGAGCTCTCCTCTTGTGTGGGTTGAGTTCGACCCAGTTGGGGTAGAGGAGGTAGTGGAGGTTGTCTCAAGACTGAGGCCAACACCTTGTGATATGGACCCAGGTCCGACACGGCTTTTGGTTGGATGTATGGACCTGATTGGATCTATTGTGGCCAAGAACGTCTGGAGTTTCTTGAAGAGTTTGGTCTTCCCATCGGCTCTGTAAGAGGCCCTGGTTAGCCCCTGATTGAAGAAACCTTCATTGAACCTGGACTGTTTTGGCAACTACGGACCAGTCTCTAACCTCACATTTTTAGGGAGGGTTATAGAAAAAGTGGTGGCAAGTCAGCTCGAGGATCAACTTGCCTCGTCCTCCACCTATGAGGTTTTCCAGTCTGGGATTAGGGATGGGCATACTATGGAGACCACCCTAGTGAAGGTGCTTGACGATCTCCTAATAGTGAGAGACAGGAGGGATCATACCATCTTGGTCCTCCTGGATCTCTCAGCAGCATTTGACACTGTGGACGATGAGGTGCTGCTTGACCGACTGTGGTACTGGTGTGGCCTGTCCAGTAAAGTCATCAAATGGCTCAGGTCATACTTGACAGGCAGAGTGCAGAGGGTGGTGATGGGGTTAGCCTCATCTAGCCCGAAGCTTCTGACCTGTGGTGTTTCGTAGGGGTCGGTCTTGCCACCCTTGTTGTTCACAGTGTATATGCTGCCATTGGGAGACATTATCAGGCAGTATGGGCTGGGTTTTCACTGCTATGCAGATGATATCCAGCTATACCTGTCCTGTGCACCAAGTAACCAGATAGTGGATTCTGCATTTAACAACTGCCTGTCTGAGATCCAGACTATCCAGATAAGACTGAGGTGCTGGTGGTGGAGCCAGGTTGTTGTGGGGAAGGGGAGTTTGTGGGACCCCTCTGGTCTTGTACTGGGGGGGGAGTACCACTGATTCTGTCTGAATGGGTGAAAAATCTGGGTGTGATCCTTGACACTGGCTTGAAATTTGATTCTCAGGTGTTGGCCATTGTTAAAAGTGGATTCTTTCATCTGAGGAATATTGCCCGGATTCGGAACCTGTTACCTCCTGATGACCTAGTTTCACTAGTACATGCTTTCGTAATGTCCAGGCTGGATCACTGCAATGCCCTGTACTTAGGGTTATCTGGAGGTAACCCTACCATCTGCAGCTGGTGCAGAATGCGGCGACAAGATTACTGACAGGCGCTGATAGGCGTGATCATATTACGCTTGTCTTCAGCTAACTGCACTGGCTGCCAGTTAGGTGGAGGATTGCCTTCATGATCAGATTACTGACCTATAAAGCCCTACATGAGGGGGGATCAGTCTACCAGCAAGATGTTCTTGTGCCCCACCGTTAGTGTTGTGCAAAACTGAGAAATTCCGTTACTCTAAATATTTTGTGAAATTCGCACATTTTGCCCGCAGATTACAAAATTTTGCCCGAAAAGTGTGAAATGTTGCCCAAAAGTGGCAAAATGTCACAGTGAAATATTAAATGTCACAACTTTCTGGCAAAATTTCACAATTTTGGTGTGAAATTTCACATTTTGCACTTGCGAAATATTTCATGAAATGCACGAATTTAGTGAAACATTTTGCATGGCGAAATTGTCAATGTCATGGCAATTTCACTGGCAAAATTTTATTTGGCAACATCTCTACCCACCATCCATTCTGGGCTCTCCAGTCCACTGAGGATTGCCTCCTTAGTGTTCCTAGGGTTAGGTTGTGTCACTCCGGTGACAGAGCATTTTCAGTGGCTGCACCTACCCTATGGAACTCTTTACCCAAACAGTTGCGGGAGGCACCCTCGGTAGAATCCTTTAAAAAAAGGACTAAAATCTTTTTATTTAGCCAGGATTTTAATGTATAGATAGTTGAACTGGATTTTATTATATGGATATATACTGTAATTTTATGTATATTGCTGCTTGTATATTGCTGCCTGTTCCAACTTTGTATTTTAATGAATGTTTTAAAGTTGTTGCACTGTGTTTTAATTGTGAAGTGCTCCAAGTCCCTGGAAAGGGGCGCTATAGACATAAAGTATCTATCTATCTATCTATCTATCTATCTATCTATCTATCTACACACACTGCAGTGTTGGGGGGGGAGCAGCAGCGTGGGCAGCTCTGTGTACAATTTTGAAATTTCTGGCAATACCCCTACCTTTGTCAAGTCCAGTAACAATGGCTCGATTAAAAATGTTATAAACAGTAGAGCGTTGTTAAAACCCTAATATTTAGTATTTCACTATGATTTGTGTGGTATTAACTATGTGATTTGTAAGAGAGCTAGGGACCAATATTCAGTACAGTGCAAAGCAGAGCACAAGGGTTTGGGCTGCACTTTGCATTGGCCCAGGAGTCTGAGAATGCTATATTCAGTCGGATAGGGCACGATCTCAACCCGACTGAATATAGGACCATGTCAGCACAGTGCGAAGTCAGGGAGAGCTGCCCGGACATGGCTCCTGATGTGGGCCTCAAGAGTGGATAGTGCCGGAACGCTGTCTGCAATATTCAAAGGGCCCCATGCAAATGAGCCCATTGGGCATGCAAGGTGCTAAGGGGCAATTTGCATAGGTAGTGGAGGCAGGTTAGCACAGAGCCACCCCCCCCGGTCCAAGACATGTAGACATTGTTGGCATCGTTGGTGCTAGTGGTCCCCCCCTCTGATCTCCAGCCCATATTTAAAATACACTCCTTTGTGCTAGTGGTCCCCCCTCCCTCCCTCCAGTCGCCAGCTTGTAGTGAAAGTTACAACCCTCCCTGGCATCCAGTGTTTCTCCTGGGCACCGATCCATGGTACCACCAGCTGAAATGTCCTTCTCCCTGGCATCTAGCAGCCCCCCACCACAGCACTGAGCACCCACCTCCCCCAGTCACCTCACCAGTATCCTTGGTGCCGCAGATGCATACCTCAACCAGCTTAACCCTCCTCACACCTCCTTGGCCAGTCGCTATATGTCCAGGCTGGGATCACACCTCTTATTTATAGGACAGGGTGACATGCCCTGTCCTATAAATAAGAGGTGCACTCCCACACTGGACATACGGTAGCTGGGAGAGGAGGTGTAAGGAGGTCTGCACCAGTCACTGTATGCACCCATGGCGCCAAGGATACTGGTAAGGTGACTGGGTGGCGGGTGCTCGGTGCATGGTGGTGGAGGCCACTAGATACCAGGGAGTAGGGCATTTTGACCAGCCGTACCATGGTTCAGTGTTTGGGGAGGACCACTGGACACCAGGGAGGGTTGTAACTTTTACTACAAGCTTGCGACCAGAGGGAGAGAGGGGGGACCACTAGTACCAGGGAGTGTAGTTTAAATATGGGCCAGCGATCAGAGGGAGGGGGACCACTAGTACCATGTAGTTGTTTTCCTATATACTAGGAGATGGTGATTGGAGTTGGGGGGGTGCCACAGACCACAGAAGTGGGTGTGCTCCCACAGTGGCCAACTGGCTAGCTGGCTGCATTACCTCTGACAGCTGCAAGGGTTGCACAGAGTAAAAGGTTTTTTTTTTGGTGGTATTTGTATGGTGCAAAAGGACCACGCTGAAACCTTATGCACAGCACAAATTTCCTGAATGTGCTGATATTCCTGTCCCTGCCCCACCAGTTGCATAACCCCCCCTTTTTGGTTTGCATGGGTGCTGACCCTGTTTGCTAGTGCAACCGAGCCTTTTGAATATTGGGCTCCAGCATGAAATGCAGTTTGCATGTGCAAACACCTGTTAATGCATGCGCAAACTTTTGAATATCGGGCCCCTGATCCTTTATGATTACTGAGCAGATTATCATTGGATATATATTCTCGGGCCCAGATATTCAAACTGCGCCAGTCTGAGGCGCAAGCCCCTGCGCCGCTCAAAATAGTTGCGCAGGGGTTTGGCCGGGGTGATATTCAAAGGAGTTGCGCTGTTGAGCAACTCCTTTGAATATCACCCCCGAGCCACAGCACTTGCGCATGGCGCAGTGGAACTTGCGCTACCGCAAGTTGCCAGAGTTGAGCATTAAACTTGCGGTGGCGCCAAGTACCATTGCGCCATCGCCAAATTCCGATATTCAAAGGTGACATGCAAATGGGGCCATAATTTATGCAAGGCGCAGGGGGCCATTTGCATCTGTTGGCAGCCCCATTTGCATGCCATTTGCATGTAAGGTGCGCGATCCCGAGGACTTGCTCCTGGCCACCCCTGCCGGGCAGCAGCCCGTCGGGGACCGGCGCCTAATGCAACTTCCCGATCGTGGGCATCACAGTTATGACACCCCACACATCTCCCACAGCCCGATCGCGGGCAGAACTCGTCATATCGCCCCCCACACATCTCCACAGCCCGATCGCGGGCAGAACACGTACATATACGCCCCCCACCATCTCCCACAGCCCGATCGCGGGCCAGAACACGTCACATCGCCCCCACACACATCTCCCACAGCCCGATCGCGGGCAGAACACGTACATGTCGCCCCCACACACATCTCCACAGCCCGATCGCGGGCAGAACCGTACATGTCGCCCCCACACATCTCCCACAGCCCGATCGCGGGCAGAACACGTACATGTCTCCCCACCCACACTCCCACAGCCCGATCACGGGCAGAACACGTACATGTCGCCCCCACACATTTCCCACAGCCCGATCGCGAGCAGAACCTGTAGCCCCAGTGCCCGATCGCGGGCCAGAACCTGTAACCCCAGTGCCCGATCGCGGGCAGAATATAACCCTCCCCCAACCCGAATAACTCCTGGTGGTCCAGTGGACTGTAAAGCCCGATCGCGGGCAGAATGTCACAAACCCCCCAAACATCTCCCTGGTGTCTAGTGTCCCCCCACCCACCCACGAAGCCCCTCACCCGCTCCCCGCGGCGGCGGGCGACAGCATCCACCCGCCTGCGCCCGCGCCCGCCGACTGACTGTCGGTGGGGCTGCCGCCCGGTGGTGCAGAGCTACAGCCAATGGGCGTGCAGCCCATACCGTACATGACAGTCCAGAAAGCTTTTGATAAAGTTACTTGGTCATACCTATTTGCAGTCCTTAAGCAATTTGGATTCCCACAAGACTATATTCAAAAAGTGTGGGTACTGTACTCATGCCCTTCAGCAACCATGAGATTTCAAATGTGTTTTCACTTGCCAGTGGAAAACGGCAAGGTTGTCCCCTATCTCCATATTTATTTAATCTTTATATAGAACCCTTAATATGCAGGCTGAAATTAGAAGATAAAATCCAGGGTGTTTCAATAAAAGATCAACAATATAAACTTTTTGCCTTTGCAGATGCTTTGTTGTTACATTTGGCTAATTGGCGCTCGTCCTTGACTGTGGCTTTTGGAATTATAAATGCCTTTAGTTCATTTTCTGGTTACAAATTAAACAGAAGTAAAACAATGATTTACTCTTTATCCCCCCTGTACTAAACCCCTAGTAATGGAAATGGGTTTGCAATGGGAATCCACTGTGTTACTGTACTTGGGTATCAAAGAGACCTGCGACTTGTCTAAATGAAAAACATTGAACCTTGATCCAGTGTTTAAAAGCCTGTTGGATGACCTCCAGTGTTGGCAGTCCTGCCTCCTTCCTTATGGGGAGAATAAATGTGATTAAAATGATGGTGCTTCCCCATCTATTATACCACTAGACTATGCTCAACATACACCTACCCATTAAATGATTTACTGGGTTACACTCTTATGTTCAGTTTATATGGGCTGGGAAACCCTCAGGAGAGCCTATTCCAAATTGACCAGACTTAAGATAGCAGGAGGCTAGAGCTACCCAATTTATTTACTATATTACTTGGCAATCCACAGTTCCAAGTTTTAAAAATCACCCATCTGAGCATTGCACAGACTACTCCCAGACCAAGTGGAAAATAGAGCAGTCGCTCTTGAAAAGTTATTATCTTTCATAAAGCACTACCATATCTTGCCTTAGCTACCTCCCAGAGATCTTAACGACCTGCCACTGGGATGAGATCTGCAAGCCCATAATCAACTATGCAGCAAATTTGGGTGGTCACCAGTAAAAATCTCACTCAGCCATTAATAAACAATCCCAATATACGCATAGGTGGGAAGCCTATTCCAGCATCCTTTGTCCTCCATTGGGGGAATTGTTCTCCAAGACTTCAGTCGAGGAACCAATTATTTATCCTGTTAGAATGAAATTGAAATGTATCTTACCTCTCAGAGAGTCATTTAAGCTGATCCAAATCCAGTCCCTGTGACTCATCTCTTGGCCCTGCCCCATGGAACTCTAAGGTAGGAGCCCGTTCAGTGATATAAATGTTCTAGATTCTCAACCAAACCAGTTGCCTGGCTGTACAAGGAATTGTGTTTCCATGGAATAAGGCAATCTCTCCCGAGACTTTTACTGGAAATCAGCATTAAAATTAGAAAAAAAACCTGAATTTTGGCATGCTATCTGGATTAATGCTACTAGATACATAAAGCAAGATAGAGTGTGTTCCCTGCAATTTAAAGTGCTGCATAATTTATATTTTACCCAGTAAGATTATATAGAATGAGTAAGAAATCATCTCCGAGCTATGGAGAAATGTGGGGGAAAATGAAGGACCTTATATCACAAATTGTGGACATGCCCTAAAAATTAGAGATCTATGGCAGTTAGTGCAGTCCAAACTGCAGGATATACCTCCCCTTTCAGCCTATTTTACTCCTGAAATATGCTTGCTGGGAGATTATTCTATGTTACACTCAGCTAATCTCAAAAGCTACATGGCCCTAATAGCATCATTTACTAAGTTAATTATTTTATGTCATTGGAAGAATAGTTGGACGCCTACCTTTGCAAAATGGTACTAGGAACTCCTAACAGCTTTAGCTGCCGAACGAGCTGTTGCATGGTCAACAGGAGCCTAGTTCAAATTTTAAAGATGTTGGGCCCTCTTTACTCTCAGCTCCAGCAGTTATGATGTTAATATACGTTATCACCTAGATGTAACTTGTTAGTAGTCTCTGCCTACTGATTAATGTTTCCTTGTGGTTTAACTTTAACTAATCAGCTTGTTCAGTGATTAATAACTCTCTTACCTGTGAGTGCTGTTGGGGTTGGGATGTAGGTGGGGGGGCAGGACCGGGAGGTTTTAGGTTTATTTTATTTGTTGATTTCTTAATTATGTCCTATTATTCTTTGGAAGATATACTTACTAAGAACTGTATACATGTATTATGTTTTACTTTTGTATATGCAGTTATATTATGGATTGTTTTGCCTTTTTTAAAAACTGAATAATTTCAATAAAACTAACTAAATTGCAAAAAAAAAGAAAGGAATACCCAACAAATTGTTAGGTATATTATATTATATTATATTATATTATATTATATTATATTATATTATATTATATTATATTATATTATATTATATTATATTATAGTGCACGGGTGTGCCCCTATAGTTAGGTTTCAGTGGCCACTTCTATGTTAAACTGAAAGATTTTGCACTTTAATACCTTCACAACCATTCAAGTGATTCACATGAAAGTTTGTATGCAGCATCAGGAACTAAAGATCTCTTGATGTGGCAAGTTTTGTTCTGGTCTGATGTGTGGGTGCAGAGATATGGACTGTCACAAAATGTGAAAATTACAGTTTTTTTGTAAAATTCTTTGTCACACTGCTTCACAAAAACAGTGTGGAATTTTGGTTTGACAATTTTAGGGTAGAAAGGTCTTGAGTCAAAGATGTGCCTTTTGAAGACTTAGTGAAAAAATAGTAATGCGTTCAAAAGTTATTACATTTCAAAGTTTCCCATTATTTCCTATTGGACCAGCTAGATGTGAGCCTTGAAAAAGGATTCTTTATTGCAAATGTGGAATCCTTTTTGCAAATGCAGGATCTTTTGCCACAAATGTGGAATATTTTTTCATGCTGCCACCATCTTGTTTTCAGTTAGTGGTGAAAACAAAATTAAATACCTAAAAAATACACAACTTTGGCACACACCAACAGTTGGTTTACCTAATCAGGACCTGTAGAATAAGATTCTTGGTTAGTTTTTTGATAACTTACTTATAAATGTGCTTTTTGAACATGCCAAGTCCTTTTGCAAATTTCAAAAGGAATCGTGAAAAGAGGAGCCTGTCACAATTTGCGAATAGGATTTTCTTTTCCATAAACTGTGAAAAGGAACCATGGAAAATTATTCTTTTTTGCAATTTCAAAAAGGAATCTTAAGAGAGCTGTTTCTTTGTCAGTTCAGGTCAAAACTTCTAATTAATTGAGTGCGGTTAACATCCAAGCAGGGAGCGCGTGCAACACATAACAGTGCTGAGAAAATAACTAGAGTATAAGCAGCACACAGTGGCAGGAACAGTAACAGCCACACATTGGCACCTATACCACAAATAAAACTTATACTTTACTTACACAACTATAATTTTTATGCGAGGGTGGCCATAGAAACAGCGCTGCAACTGGTGGTGGATCAATGTCGGGGGTTTACATGAGAAAGTAACTTGGGGGGGGGGAGATGTGCGTTGGACATTAGAGATGGGTGAAGTCAAAGTTTCCCAGGTCTGGGGAAGCTTTGTGAAGCTCTGTGAAGTGCAAATTGTTGGCACTTCATTCAAACTTCACTTGCAAAGTTTTACTTTACCACATCTCTATGACATGTTTAGGTGGGGTTCACTTGCTGCACCCCCCCCCCATATGGAGGGCTGTGCCCCAACCCTACTTATATAATCAGCTCCGAGGGGGGCAAAACTTGGGAGGAAGGGAGGAAAGTGGGGATGCCGGCAGATGTTCACATTTCCACAAAATACAAAAACAAAAACATTAACAAAAAAAAACAAAAAAAAACACAGATGCACCCTGCATGGTTTGGACTTCAACCGCTGTCGGTTTGAGGTGCAATGACTCTCAGAGGCTGTCGCACTAACCTCTGAAATACAAAAGCAGTGAGGTTCTCAAGTGGACAGCCACGGTTCTTGAGTTTTTGGCATGAGAGATCACAGTTACAGGTACAGAGCTGTAATGTACTGCATAAAGGTATCTTCCTATTGTCTTGTACCCCCCACTGATTGTGAGTCCCATATAAAAACTACCAATCCCTGGTGTCAAGTGGCCCCCACACCCACTGATTGCTGAGTCCATCCATCTAAAAACAACTCCAATTCCTGATGTCTAGTGGTCCCCACCTGCCGATCATGGGTCCCATGTAAAACAAAATTTAATTCCTGGTGTCTAGTGGTCCCCCACCCACTGATCACAGTTCATGTAAAAAAGATCCCTGTGTCTAGTGGTCCCCCACCCACCAATACATGGCCCCCAAAAGGCATAATTCCTGGTGTCTAGTGGATCCCCTTCCATACAGGATCCTCTTATTAAAAAAGGCAGTCCATCCATTTTTTCATCTGTACTGTATTATTCCCTGGTGTCTAGTGGACCCCTCCCTATCCCGATTCACTGTAAATGTAATCCCAATTCCCTGGTGTCTAGTAGACCACCACCCCCAGCCAGACAGTTAGTCCCCACCACCCCTCTCTCCAACCCTGACCCAGCATTCAAGTATACACAGTGCTGGAGGGCCACTAGATGCCAGAGATGCAGGCTCTCTTGTGGGATGGATGCTGAGGGGTTCCACTGGACACCAGGGACATCTAATATGATTTAGCAGTGGTGATTGGAGGGTGGTTGGGTCCACTGGACACCAGGGACTTCTAATAAAATATAGTGGCAGTGACTGGAGGTGGTGGGTGCCACTGGATACCAGGAATACTTGCACTATAACAGGGATGGTGATTGGAGGATGGGGACCACTAGATACCAGGGAATAATTCAATCAGTATGGGGACTGATGCGTGCAGGGCTGGCATTACTTAACAGGATCAGGAGCATATGTCACATCTTGTGCTGTGCAGTCACTGAAGCAACTGACTCACTGCACGGTTACTTCCTGGTTTGCAGACTCATTATTTAGATTTATTTTTAACTGTGGAGTTAAAAAATTCAAAACCTATGCATGTTAGGCTATTGCAGAAATCATCTACCCAAGGCACATATACAGATATGACTTATGGAGACCCTCTTTGAAATTTAGTTTGGTGCTCTATGCCAAAGAAATACATTTGCTGGACTTAGCACTTCAGGCAACCCAAGGGAAAATTGTTCAGGCAAAAGGATTTAGAAAGGCTAATGCTACTAATTTACCTTTGCATGCCAAAAGCACACACTCCTGGTCACTAAAATGTTCCATCCTCTATAGTCAATTTCTCAGTGTGAAACGTAATTGCAGCACAGAGGAATCATTTGGTGAACAAGCAAGAGAACTACTAACAAGTTTTGAAAGTCATTGTTACAACAAATAATTATTACAAGGCTTAAGTGATGGATAATGAGGAAATCCTGGAAGGAAGGACAAGTCAGAAGGAAGATGCGACACCTGTATTCTTGTCAACTAAATTCAATCAAATGGCAAGCAAAATTGGTCAAACTGTATATGCAAACTGGCATAATTTATTAAGTGATACAGAAGTGAAAGAGTGCATGGATAACAAAAACACATACGTTTTCAGGCATCCTCCCAACCTACGTGGCAAATTGATGCGTAGCAGCATGAGAAAGGAATGGGGGTGGAGGGGGCTATAATAAATGAACCTATGTAAAGCCTGCAGGGTTTCATGTATGCAGACGTTGCAATATCTGTCGCTTTTGGAATTCCTGTAAAATATGTTGACACCCAAACAAAGCTATAAGTTATGATACAAAGGAATTTATATGCTGCTGTACCCTGTTTGAGATATACTGCATGGCATGCTCCTTTGATCTTTTATACATTGGTTGGACAGTAACGCCATTTAAGAAACGTATGCAGGAGCATGACCCCAGTATTATCAGAGTGAGAGAAGATACCCCATTGGAGATATACTTCTATGATGCCCACAACTCGGACATTAATGCATTTGTTTGCAGCTTTAGAACATGTCAGGCAGTCTTGGAGGGGAGTGATAGTTCTCACCTACTAAAGACAAATATTCTGGATTTTCCATTTTGAGACATTGAAACTACAAGGACTTAACCGTAATTTTGATCTGAAACCATTTTTATAAGGGGCTCTTATCACTGTCTGTCAATTCAACATTTATATGTTGGCTTCTCTTATCTCATTAATTTAGACTGATATTGACCTTGATTATGTATTATCCTTCTACTGATTTGAACTAATACTGCCTTTTCTGGTTCTGTTCACATATCCCTTGCCCATGCTGGAGAAGAATCATTAATTGTGTAAAAAGCAGCATTCAATGCATCTTAACAAATTCTTGGACTAGGTCTGCGATTTTTAGCCACTAGGCTTCATATATATCAGGATGTGGAACTTGAATAGTTATATGGACTCAGTGACTTGGACTTATTCAGACTCTGTATTGTCCTTTTATACATCATTTATTTCCTTTGTCCATCAGCATTGGCAGGCTTATGCAATGTAAGCTACTGCATACAATGTTTAAGACATGGGGTAGCATTTTTAAAGTTTTCCCCAAGCTGCATCCTAGCCTGCTCCTTTGTTCTATTATACCTTACAGCCACGCTGGACCCTAATCTCTTATTTCCGGTGCTGTTGTACATGAGGGGGTTGGGGTAGTTGGTGATTGGGTAGTTTTGGGGATGTGACCAATGTCTGAGGTAAACAATAGCTGGGGCTGGCAGTGTAGCCTAGAGGTTAGAATAACAAGCTATAAATGAGCTTGGTACATCCAGCAGACAGACGTGGGTTTGATTCCCAAAACCTCCACTTGCCTACTGTTTGACTCTAAGCAAGTCACTTAACCTCCCCAGTGCTCTTGGTTGCCACTGAAAACATTCATCTGTGCCTAGTAGGCCTTACCCAGTTACCAAAGAATAAAAAAAATAGCTTCCTACTGGTTTACTAGTTTTTGTATCGGAAAAAAGAAGGCCAAAGCCCATCTAGATTTCCCCCACAATCATGTGGGCTATTTATATGGTTGAGTTATAATATAATCACCTATCAATACCATTTCAAAAGTATCAATATCACCACAATCAACCACTACCTGTGGCAATTTGTTCCAAAGCCAGGTGCCCTTACTGTGAAAAAGTTTTGTCTAAGATTGGTCCTAGCTCTTGGTACTGTAAGTTGTTTAGTATGTCGCTTAGGACAGTTCTATTTGTATTAAAAACTATTCCATTTTGTGATACGATCTGGGGATTGCACCAACTTGTATAGTTGTAAAAGATCCCCTCTAATTATTCTATTTTGCAGAGAATTTAAGCCATTTTTTCAATCTAGATTGATAAATGCATGTTGATAATCTGGGGACCATCCTAGTTGCCCGTCTCTGGATTTTTTCCAATCTATCAATATCACCTCTAAGGTGAGGGTTCCAAAATGGGGACCCATAGTCAAGAAATGGTCTGACACATGCTCAATATATTGGAATCAGACAATGTTCAGATTTAGAGAAAAAGAACGTTGTACCTGTCTTAGTAGTCCATTGGTTGTATTTGCCACTTTCAAACAGTGATCTGTTGAAGTGAATTTAGAGTTAACCAATATCCCCAAATCTCTTTCTTTACTAGTAGCTTTAAGGGGGGTATTATTAATATAGTAAATGTCTTTAGGATTATGTGTTCTAAAGGGTAAGACTACACAATTATCTGTATTAAATTCCATTTTATTTTCTAATGCCCATAATTCAATGTTGTGTAAATCTAACATAAGTGAATCAAGGTTGAGTTTGTTTCCCACTAATCCCCCAAGTTTGGAATCGTCTGCAAACTTAGAGAGCCAGTTTTGGCTATTTATTTGCACTAATATAAACATTAAACAACATTGGTCCAAGCACAGAGCCCTGAGGAACCTCGCTTGTAACTAAACCACAGCTGGAAAAGCTGTTGTTTACTACAACTCTCTGAGTGCGATTCATCAGCCATGCATTAACCCAGTTGACTAGATGGCTGGAAAAGCCCAATGATTTCAGTTTGTTAATAAGGTTTTTGTGAGGAACCTTATCAAAGGCCTTACTATAATCAAGTAAAATAACATCCATTTGGTGCTTATTATCCAGGCCCTGACTGATGTTATAAAAAGCTAATAAATTTGTTGTGCAAGAATGTTCTTTTTAAACCCATGCTGTAGTGTCCATGATGTTCAATGTCCTCATTTCTTTTCAGATAATGTCTTGATTATTTTTCCATAATTTTACAGATGATGAAGTAAGGCGATAGGGACGGTGATTCTGGACCTTGGATCGACTTCTTTTTATATATAGGAGTAACTGATGCAGTTAACCAATCTTTAGGAATTTCAGCTACTTGCAAGTTTGTTAAATATTATTCTGCATGGTTTCATTATTTCTTCTGCTGTTTCGATTAGAAATCTTGCACTAATTTGATCTGCCCTGGGCTAATGTTTTTTAGTGATTTGAAAAGGGGTCATTTCGAAGAAGTAATGTTATATACACAGAACACTTGGATCAGCTTGGGGATGAGAATCTTTTTGAAAAACTGAGCAAAACAGGGATCCACAGGATCCACAGGATTTTCAAACCCGTCACCATGAGTGGTAATTACAAGGAGCTTGTTTAACCCTTCTGTTCTTTAGTATGTCTGTTGGAGAATGTGACTGAATCGCCAGTGATCACGGCTCAAGAAGTACAAGTGGCGGCAGCAGTGATATTTTTGACCCAGACCCATGGTATCTCTTTATTGTTCAATTATATAAATTATCATTACAACTTCATGTCACAGTTAAAAATCAAAAAACACACATTTGTGTCAGGTACAGGCCTCAGCCTTACAATAATAATAAATTATAAATTACATAACTTCGTAATTTGATTTCCAGCTCCCATATTTCAAGATCAACCTCTTCCTGATTTTTTTTTCTTTACTAAGTAGTGGGCAAGTCTTGTAATTATGAAGTCATCCTTGACAGCGAACAATATTCTTAACATCATATTTTCATCAGTGTCTTGCACGGAGTCGAATATTGGTTTAATCCAGAAGTTCCTTGCTTTATTATACCATGAGCAGTGACACATTATGTGCATCAAACCTTCTTTAGCATTGTTATTACAGCAACAAAGCACATCATGAGGCTTAGATGATTTGTCAGACCTAGCAGCCCTAACCTTGGACTCAGACATCCCTCATTTGTATTTTGCACATGTTTTTCTGATGTGGATGTCTTCCAATATATCCAGATAATATCTATATGCATGCCTGCAGTCATTAGAGCTATACCATTTGGCATACTTGGAAAGTAAAGTGGCCTGGATATCTCTGTCCTTTAAAAACATCAGAATTGTTTTTTTTAATATAGGCTTTATATTTATAGCTTAAGGTGACATTATTACAGACATATCTCAAGAGAATCTCTAGGCCATAAATTGAGAGTAATTTGAATACATGCTTCAAACAAGCTGAGAGTTTACAACCCATGGCATTCCAATAAATTTTCTCATTTAAGCATTTTTTCACCAATATATCTTCTGGAAGACTATTTAAAATAATCTAGAAGTTGATTATTTTACTGTCCGCTAAAGCTTGTAGATTATTTAATCCCAGGTCAGCCCTTTGGAAACTAGGAATTGATTTGTTAAATCCAAGAAATACATGCAGTACTTACATAACAGGTTTTCCATAGACTGTACAGGAGGCATGGCCCATACCTCAGCACCATGCAAAATGTTGACATTGTATTTTGCCTGTAAGGCCATAAACTTGACCTGGACCCAGCATCAGTGGAGTCAGGGAAGAATCAACAATCAAGCAGTGACACCTTACAGGAGAAATTGTCTGCACCATTCAGAGCGTATGGATCATAAACATTTGGCTACACAGCAGTGTGGTCAGTTGTGGCACTGGGAGACCAGAAAGAAAGTGAATCCTATTAGGATTATCCTAAAACTGCTGTTTTTCTACCTCGTTGGCCTGTTTGCATTTCCAAGTGAAGTTAAGTCATCGGATTCAAAGGGTGGATTACAGAATGCTTTTACAAGCTCTGTTGATGAAACTCCCACTTGTAACCTGCATGTCCTAATATCCTTTCAAATACTTATAATTTTTTTTTTTTTTGCTGGAGCCTGGAAAATCTAAATCTGAAGTCCTCCACATGGGCTTAATGTGTTTTCATTTATGTTGCAGACCGAACTGTGCAAGGCAGATGTGGAAGTGAAAGTGAGTGTGCCGACAGTTTATATGGCTTTCAAATGGCAGTTTCAGACTGTGCTATGGCAAAATGTTTTGTTGTGCTACATACCAGGATCCATAAGGTTAAGTGGTATAAAATGTGAGGACGGTGACTGCTGCCAAATCAGGGAAGTATAAAATGATTCACTTTAACAGATCCTTTTTGCGTGTGATTGGTTCAGCCTGCCTGGTGCTCAATATTTGTTTAGATTAGGAATTAGAGTTCACATTTGTTGCTGATTAGTGGTGCAGAATGTAATTTAATGATGATGGTGATAGTTGCAGGACCTTGTAAAGATTTTTTGGGGGGAGAGGTTGTTTAGAAATGTCACTGCTGATTTGCAGACCCATTTTCCAGATCGAGGTTTTTAAATTATATTAATAGGATTAATTTATTAAATTAAAAAAACTCAGGGCCCAATCCACAATCAGACTGGCACAGCTGAATACCTCTCAACCTCCTGCCTCAGAAATCAAGGACAACGTATAAACAACTGGGGCAAATTACCAAACTCTGGGACACATTTTAGCAAACAGTAATATCAATTAAAAAAGCTTAATACCATGTGTGGCCTAATATGAAAAATATTTTCTTAGGGAGAATTAGACTGTAACACTAATAGCTGATGTGCTTTTACGATTCAAATTCCAATTCTTCAGTGATAGAGGTAAAAACTGTCTTCTGGAGCTAGGATATTTCTGCAGCAAAACTGGGACATCCCTGAAAATGGTGAGCAGTTGAGAGGTATGTACACATGGGAGGCATGCTTTGCCGGTGCCTACCAATGTGTTCTCCAATGCCACTCCATAAGACCAGTCCATGTGTGGCAGCCTCAGCTCCCAATGTCCCTCTCTGTGGGAATGGAAGTCAGTGGGGACACAGGAGTGGTTTGAGAGTAGAGCGGGTCTGGTCAATGAGTATAGCTTGGATCAGCAGGGAAATGGATCCCTTGTACTATGCATGTAGGAGATTGAGGAATACGGCAATCCACCAACAAGCTAAAAAGGAAAACATTCTTTTAGGCATCTCCTCAATCATCCATGCTGTTCTGTAGGACTAGGTGACAAAAGTCATGGGCCTGTCTGGGGCCCTGTGGCACATGTGCACCCTTGGCATGGAGCATGTAGTGGTTACCATTTATTTTCAGCATCTGTACCCTCCATGCCCCTCTGTGAACCCAAAGGTAGGCATACCTGGCATTGATGATCTCATGGAGCTGACCTCCAGAGCCTGCCCCCATCCACTACCAACAGCTGTGGGTTCAGGTAGGGGACACCTCTTTGTGGGTGTGGGTTGGAGTTCTGGGATGCTTTGGAGTACCCCGATGGGTGGAGGAGGTACTGCTCCAATTGTAGCAGCCATCCACACCCACAAAGTATTTGGTGGATTAAGTCCTTAGGGCTTTTATGGATGTGTTACTGGTGAGTTCCATGCTGCAAAATATCAATCAAAGAGGTCATTGCTGCCCTATAAACTATTTTTTGTGTTCATTAGTTTAGGCATTTTTGTTTTGTATTTGTTTGCAAAGCATGCTGTGGATGGCAGTTTATGGTAGTTATCCAGGGCGAAAAGTTGTCACACTAGTGGGTGCCACAGGAATCAGTGCTAAGACAGCTACCATTTAATATAGTCAAAGGTGACTTGAAAGAAGGGGTGTAATTCCAGATACCCTCATTTAGCCATGGCTCCAAAATAAACAGAGTGGTCTAGATGAATGAGCTATAGGATTGGTTAAATGGGTAAATTGGCAGATGCAGTTTTATTTTTTTATTTATTTGTGATTTTGGATTAACACCTTTGAGAAAAAGCTCATTACATAGATTCTACATTAGAACTGCATTAACAGTGATTAAAAAAGAAAAAAAAAAAACACAAAAAACATATAGGTATACAATAGAGCTATAAGTGCAGGCTAATAACAAATATGAGTCTAAGTATTAATATAAACAAAAACAAACAGACTAAGTCAGCAGATTATTGTAAGTACAACAAGTTTGTGAGAGGGTTAAGGCAGTTTAAGGAAGACAGGACAATTCAGACTGTGGGGTGCCTGTAAGGCAGAGGGAGGTACTGCAGCAGACTGAGTTGTCAGGATGGAGAGCATGTTCAAGGTTACAGCAGCCAGTGCAAGCCAACACCACTCAAGAAGTGGAGAAGCATCAGCCCAGGAAGGCCTTATCGAGCAATTTTTTTTTTGGGGGGGGAGGGTTTGGAGTGGAAGGCAGATGGGAGAAGATAGTAGCAGAAAAGAGAGGGGGGGGTGGTGGGTAAGAGGGGAGTTTGATGGAGGGAGATGGAGGGAGGGAGGGAGGGAGAGATAGATTACATTAAGGCACATGACGAACGGAAGTAACAAGTGCAGGATTTAAAGGGCCATGTGGTAATGAGGAAGAGCTGCTTAGGGACATGGAAAAACAGCATTGAGGAGCTAAGGCAAGCAGTCACAGATAGCATTAGCATTGAGATGTTTTCAGAGCTCACGTTTGTAGGGGCCTAATATTGTTATCGAGGAGATGACAGAAGGAAGATTATTAATCCAAATGGGAGCATGGTAGGCAAAAGCTCTTTGACCAAGAGAGGTGTGACACCTAGGAATTTTAAAGACCGTGCTATCTGAGCTTCTGGTGGAATGGCTGTTATCACAGAGAGTAAGGAGCTTCTGTATGCCATTTGACATGAGGCCCAGACTCACATTTTTGGCCAGAAGGCATGATTGGAACCTGAGCCTATCTGTGAAATGGAGCCAGTTAGCCTGGTCATAGTGGTCACATGTATGTGTAAGCCATGGGGAACCAGTTAAGAGTCGACAGGCTTTATTTAGGATGGCGGTGAACTGGTGAATGGCTATGTCCATAGCTGAGTCATAGACTACGATGCCATAATCAACAAGAGAGACCACTGAACTCTGTATAGCGAGATTTAGGGCCACTGCAGTAAGACTTTGCTTGTGCCTATGAAGCAAACCAATACAGATGTTCACAGCCTTGCAACATTTTCAATGTGGTAGGCATATGACATAGTGCTGTCTATTGTGATCCGAAATATTTGAAATGCTGGATGAGTTTCAATGTAGTCCCAGATTTGTTTGTTATGTTGAGTGGATGTGAACAATGCCTACTCTGAGGACTGTAAAACAACAAGGTCTTGGGTTTTTTATAGTTCAGAATGAGTATATGTTCTCTGAACCCATCTCTCAACTGCAGTAAAGCTGTCCTGGAGCTTGCGTTCCAAGTTAAAAGGATCAGGGTCACTTGTATACAGTACTGCATCATCTGCATACAGCAGAAATCGGACAGCTACTGGCCAGCAGGAGCCTGCTTAGGAACAAACTGAATAAAATGGGACCCAGGATGAAGCCCTGGGGTACACCGGAGCAAATGGGTCTACTGTCAGATAGGACATTATCAATCCTAACTTGCTGAGAGTGATTTGTGAGGTAGCTCTTAAACCAGGTAACCGTGTCAGAAGACAGACCAATAGGTGCAAGCTGCTCAACCAGAGGGTCATGATTAACTGTGTAACAGGCTTTTGACAGGTCAATGAAAGAGGCGCCGACTAGCGAGCCATGATCCAGGGAACCATGAATATAACCGGTAAACTCAAGCAATGCAGTAGTGGTGCTGTGTCCTTTGCAGAATCCATGTTATTGCGGGCACTGTATATTGTACTTTTCTATGTATTCAGTTAATTGGTCAGCAACTATTTTTTCAAGAGTCTTAGACAAAGACGGGAGTATTGTGATGGGCCAATAGTTACCTAGTGAGATTCGATCACCATTCTTGAAAACAGGTGTCACCAGGGCTGTTTTCCATAACAGTGGGAACTGAGAAAGCCTGAGTGAGGTGTTGATTCTGTGTGTTTGCAGTGCCAGACTGTCTTCCAGGGTAACAGCCACAAATTTGAGGTTGAGGGAGTCACCACTGAAACGGGACTTAACCCAGGACCTTTTGGAGATATTTTCTAGCCTCACCATGAGAGATGGTTCTAAAGTGGAGCAGGGGATGAGAGAGAGGTAGGACTACAGGGCTTGGTTTAGAAGTTGAGACTGTTTGGAGGAAAAAATCAGGAGGGAGGATGCCGTTGAGGTCTGAGAAGGTTTAATTGAGTGAATTTGCAATGGAATTGGGGTCTGTAGTGGGAACACCATCAATGTTCAACATGGTGGGGGTTGACTGTGTCCTTGCCAGTGACTTCTTTAAGGTTTGCCCAGAATTTGCTACCGTGACTCCCGGTGTGAGTGAGGGCTTCCTTGTAATATTGATTTTTTTGCTGTACATATGGCCCTAGTGCAGTCATTTCGGTCTTTTTTGTGGGCTTGGGTGTCCACTTGTTTATCCATTGCTCTGGCTATCTGCACAGATGATCCCTTGATTTCATCCATTCAAGAAGTTCAGGCGTGAACCAGGGGTTGTTGTAACCTTTGATTTTGCACTTTTTTAGTGGGGCATGCTGGTCACACATCCTTTTAAACAGCAGGATGAATTGGTTTAAGGCTGCAACAACAGAACTGGAAGAGTAGACTGTTGACTAATTTTGTCGGTTAAGGTCGACTTTTAGCATTTCAAGGTGACCAAGCATAGGACCCTATGGATAATCATTTTCGTGGGGTTTGAGAAGTTGTTAGCCCAGTGAATTAGAACTAGTGAATGGTCACTATGTATATCTGGAAGCACCGTGATGAGAAAGATGTGGTCCGGTCGATTAGACAAACCCAGTCACAATGAGGAGGTGCCAGTCTTGTAGTTTATCCTGGTAGGAGAATTAAGCTGGGAATGATGCACAGAAGAAACTGCATCCCTATAGGGACTAGAGGATGGTGCAAGCCAGTTGGCATTAAAGTCTCCCAGCAGTACAGTTTCATTGTTTAAGTTCAAAGCACCAAGGCATTCCATCAGCGAGTTTAGCACAGGGATCCTTCTGACCAGGTGGAATGTACACCGAGAGAACTATGCGGGTTTTGTTGTGTTTCCTTAGCAGCAATTTTAAAGCTAAAACTTGCAGGTTAGTCCCAGTGTCTGGAAGAAGGAGAACTATGGCTTGCAGGTCGTCCCTTATGTAGACTGCACATCAACCCCCACGTTTGGTTAGTTGATCCATCCTGTACACTGTATAGCCTGGGATTGAAATTGATGCATCAGCAATCTTAGGAGAGACCAGGTCTCTACCACTGAAAGGATGTCAGGGTTGTGTTGTAAAAAACAGGTATTAAGGATATCCATTTTTGGAAGGAGACTGCAGATATTCATAGAGCCTATTGTGAGTTGCTTGACATAACTTTGAGATTCAGCTGTGAGTGCTGGAGGGCCCAGATTTGGATGGATATTTCCAGATAGTAGCAATAAAAGTAGCGCAGTGTGGCATAGATATTCTTTCAGGAGTTTGCTGCTGCATTTGAGTATCCTGCACTGCCTGAGTAGGAGGAGGGTTTTTCTTGAATATTAAAAATTCCAGGAAAGAGCGCCAAGGGGTGCAGCCACCATGGTCCTTGGCAGAAAAGCTCCATAAAAGTTGATGTAGGCAACACTCAGGGGGTATAGAAAGTTTTTGGCAGTGAGTCAACATTTATTATGTACAAATTCATGATAAAGCACATGTGGATAATGAAAGAGGAGAGGGAGAACCAACTATGTGGGATGACATTTGTGTCATCCGAACAATAGTAAGTTGTTGTGGGTATGTTAGCATTTAGTTCTGCTGACTGGCTGATTTCAGATACTTTGGGCATGAGTATGTGACTGATTTTTGACAGGTGTGGGTGGTCACCATTAATGTGTTTGGGTCCACGTTTGTATGAGCGAGCAGAGAGTGTGTGAGCTCAAGTACTGGTGTGAATGGACCATTGTGGGGCTCGCTACATTGATGTGGTAAAGAGGCTTGTCACAATGTAACACTAACTAAAAGCCAGTCTGTTCATCTGACATTGCTGGTGATTGAAAGATTTTCTTACTGTATGAGTATGTGAGCTGCACATTTTCATTCTGAGTATATGCAACAGACACTAGTGGGATGCTCGGATGCATAGGCAGGGGTATCACCAGCAGAAAGAGGGAGGCCTTCTAATCATGGCGGCTGTGCTGAGCTGCACGTGATGTGAGGGGGGAGCATTGTGAGAAAGTTTTGTATTATTTTAAAGCTTTACTATTTTTAGTTTAGTTTTGTAGTGAGTTAGGGTTGGGAGAATAGCTATGGGCTTCTAGTGAGGTAGAGTGAGAAGCCAGATTAATTATTTTTAGACAGAAAGCAGAGTCGGGAAGGGCATACCTGTGTCCGACTGGGATCTGAGTGGAGCTGGCGTGAAGGAGTACTGTAGGTGGTGGAATGCTGTGGCAGCGTATTCCAGCTATCATTACATGGAACCCTGAGGAGAAGAGAGAAGGATTTGACCATCCTGTTCAATTCTTGGATGGTCATGCTATGTTGAGCTGCGCTGAGTGAGATGCCATTTGGTTCCCAGTGAGATGCCGAGGTTTGTGTTTGGGAGCTACTGAGGGTATCTATGGTTGTGAATCTGGGTCATGGCCAGGAGAAACCAGGGACAGGACCTCTGAGGAAGTTGCCACCCTGGAAGTGCTTGGGATGACTGACATCGGTTGGAGTAACCGAATTGTTGGTTGACTGGAGAAAGTGAGCTGTGGTCAAGAACTGTTCCGGGTAGCAGTTGTAAGCTCTGGCTGCTGCCCGGTTAGCCTCGGGATATACTGGACTAGTCGCCGGTCATTGGGGATGGTGAGAGTCACCCTGTGATAGTGATTGAGCATTCTGGCTGCAAGTGTGAGACCCCTACCTTAGGTGCAAGCTAGGTAGGGGAAGACTTGAGTTGGGTAGGGTTACAAGCCCTACACTGATGAAAGAACTCTAGGGAAGATTTTCTCCTGGGTGGCCTGGCTGTATACCTGGACTCATGAAGAATATTGGTGAGCCTCTGTTCTCTGAGCTTCATTTATTTGGTGATTGGCCTGAAGATATACTCTGGCTGGGCAGTAGTGAGAGACTGCACTGCCGAGATTTTTGGGTTGTGGCTGAATTGTGGTGGGCTGCTCAAAGCAACAGTTGTTCTGTGAGAGAGGACAAAAACTTTTGCTTTGTTTGCGTTGAACTTCATAAGTCCTGGACTGGATTTTTAGAGATCGTCTCACAGACTCTGATTTTCTTCCCCCTAAAGGATAAACTAATTTATTTTTAATAGGTGGTGGGTTTGGGGTATTTGGAGTTGTTATATGAATGGTGTGTGGTTGATTTGGATGAGAGAGTGAGATTTGGGTGTGAGAGTGTGATTGTGGGGTTTATGTTGTTTTGGTTATTTTGTATGAAATATGTGCCTGGGAAAGAGTCTGGGAAGGTGCAGCTACTCGGAGGCCCTCCTTCAGGACTGCACCCCATTTGAGCTTCCACTATTCCCTTTAAAGAACTATGGGAGGTGTTGAGCACTAGGGATTGCCCAGAGGGGGTGGTCCAAGGGGGTCAGTCCAGTGGCTGCCGGGGAGTCATGGATATGGATGGTGAGACTGAGGAGACACCCTGGGGTGAAATGGACACTAGAGAGGGTTCCTCCCTGTTTGGTGCCCATACCCAAGGGCTCCATGGAAGTTAGTGGGCAGGTAGCTGATCCAGTAGTCTCCCCTCATCCTTCTCGGGCTGTGGTATGCAGCACCAGGTTGATGAGGAACAAGACTGCCATAATGGAGGACTTGATTGCCTCGGTAGTCCTGGCTTGCATCATGGAGACCTGGCAGGATGAAAACATGGCTCCCATTCTTGAGGCTACACACCACAAGGAAGGATTGCAGAGGTGGAGGATGGCCATTTCTTTTAAATCTGACCTGGGCCTTACATTGCTATCTTGGGGCCCGCATAGTCTTTTGAATATGTTGCCGCATGGGGGGGGGTCCTGGTATGGGTTACAGAATCCTCCTGCACTATCATCCCCCAGGTCAGGATGGCAAATTTTTGAGGGAGATCGGAGAGCTCATCACTGAACTGGTGTTGGAGTCCCCTAGGTGTTTAATTCTTGGGGACTTCAATGGCTGGGTTGACGACAAGCTCTCCTCATTTGGCAGTGATCGTGATGGAGGCACTGGGCTTGACGCAAATGTTACTTCAGTGACCCACTCACAAGCAGCCACACATTACACTAGGTGTTTTCATTAGGCCTTGAGACCACTGATCTTAGAGTTGATCCGTTAGTTTGGTCAGATCATAGCATCATGAGGTTCAGGTTTGGGGTTCCCCCTACAGCTCTTGCCTCTGTGGAAATGGTTCAGTGCTGTCCTTTGCAGAATCTGTCCACGCTAGGGCTATCAGCAGTGCTGGACCTATCGAGTGTGGAGGCTGCGTGTGCAATTGAAACAGAGGAGGCAGTGGCGGCCTATAATGCTGCTTTTGATTCAATCGCACTTGTTCGTGTCCAACCCTTATCTACTCACTGGAGACCAACCTGGTGTGATGGGGAACTTAGGGAGTTAAAGATTAAGGGTCAGAGGTTAGAGAGATGTTTGAGGAGCTCTAGCCTGATGGAGGACAAATTGGCCCTGATGTCCCATTATAAGGACTATCAGGGGGTAATCTCCCATAAGAAAGCAGAGTTTTTGTCAAGGGAGACTGCAGCGGCAAGGAACAGACTGACTCAGCTCTTCCGCATGGTTGATGGGATATTACATCTTGCCTGCCTCCATGTTGGAGGATTGGGTTCAAGCACTAGGTGCGAGGAGTTTGCTCTGTTCTTTGCCGGCAAAGTGTCTACTGTCAGAGCTGAGATCTCCAACATCACTCAAAGGGATTGTGGGGTCCACCCTGAGGTGTGCCAGAGCTCTCCTCTTGTGTGGGTTGAGTTCGACCCAGTTGGGGTAGAGGAGGTAGTGGAGGTTGTCTCAAGACTGAGGCCAACACCTTGTGATATGGACCCAGGTCCGACACAGCTTTTGGTTGGATGTATGGACCTGATTGGATCTATTGTGGCCAAGACCATCTGGAGTTTCTTGAAGAGTTTGGTCTTCCCATCGGCTCTGTAAGAGGCCCTCAGACAGGCAGTTGTTAAATGCAGAATCCACTATCTGGTTACTTGGTGCACAGGACAGGTATAGCTGGATATCATCCACAGTGTCTCTGGTGCTGTTTTTATTGAGCACTTCACTGAGCACCTGCATGGAGAGTTTACAGTTGAACAAATGTGTTATAACCTAACCTCTGAGTGTATGATGTCAAAAATTATCCACAGCCAATGTTTTGTCATGATTATTCTGAAGGTATTTAAGGGTTACATTTTGGACAATGGGCTACAGACCCCTGCACACTAAGTCGGGGCTCTGTAGGAGGTGGGGCAGTGGGAGCACAGTGCAGAGGAGAGAGAGAGAGAAAGAGAGAGAGAGAGACAGAGAGAGAGAGTGAAGTGTAGCAAAATACCACTAGTCACTGAGGCACATGGAGTGCAATCCACAGTTCCTAGAGTGAGAGACAGAGAGTCACACAGGGGCAGAGATTGATTGGTGTGTGTGTCTGTCTGTTAGTGGGGTGCAGCAGAGTACTGGCCATTAACAATTGAGGCAGCCTGTCTGCAGTAAGGGAACCTGCACTCTTGCATCAGTTGGTCAGGAGCAGTGGGAGACACTGGCGACTTACTAGTTCCAGCAGCTCGGGCACCGTGTGTGGAGGGGCCCTTTGTGCATCTGGTAGGACATATAGGAGTGACTGTTATGAAGAAGAGATGTCACAGATCATATCAGTAGTGTATCTGTGACACTTCTATGTGCATAACAGCATTGCAGGATGTATTATTTGCTAGGGACTATTTTGCCGGGTGGCAGGATACAGTACCTTTTTTGCTGTTTAAACATCAAAAAACACCTTTTTTGATATTTCTTTTGTTGTTTAAACATAATCCATGTTATAGGCACAATAACCCACTCCAGGGTATGCTGTTATTGGGGATTAACGCACACCCGGTGCTGTGATGGCACTCGGCCTGCAGCCAAGTACGGCCTGTGCCTCATGCCTGTGGTATACAATACCATTTCTCTTACTGTTTCTTGGAGGACTTTGTTATAAATGTTTTCCTTATTTTTGACTTTACATGGGTTGTGTGATCTTGTGTTATGTAATATTTAGCAATTATTGAAACTCGTTGATATTGAATGTCAGGATAGTGTAAAATAAGATATTATGCTGATGTTTCATACATTTTTAACATTTTTAAATGTGGACTTTTCGTGACAGCTGCAGAAACTGAGGCCTACATGGAGAATTCCGTGTAACAAAGACTTTACCTGGGTAGCTCTGGCGATTGATTGTTGTCCCAGTCTGGGCTGCAGGGACAATAAGTGAGAAAGAGAAGGTTAGTACTGGTTCAGAAAAAACAGCTTGTTGCACAGTGCAGGCAAAAGAGAGGGAGAGATGTTAGTATAATATTAATAAGGGCTGGGCAAACCAACTGTGACCCATCTTGAATTCCAGTCCAGATCTCTACAGTAGCAGCTCCATGAAACTACGAATGACCAGGAAACAGGCAAGGCAAAGAGGCCTTGTGGTCAGACATTTAGACAAGATTTCAGTCTGGCTTTTGCTGGCAGCTATGTGCCACTGCTGGTAGATAGCAGGTTTGAAAAAAAAAAGTGAAAAATCCTTGTAATCAGATTGGCCTGGAGTGTCATGTGACTGTCTTGTTATCACAGCATGCTTGGAAATTTCAGATCTCACAGCAGATTTTTCTTTAAAATGATTTTTCAAATTTTTTTTTATCAATTTATAAGTTAAAAAACACATTTCAGGGTATCCCATTATGCTTGTTAGATAGTATAGTCATGTTTAGGGTAGTTAGGTGCTTAAAAACATTCTGCTCTGTCTTGTGCTTTGTAACACGGTGGAAGTGTCTGTATAGCTGTAAACAACCAGACACCCCTGGCATGTGTTATTCCTTATGTATACTGAGTCATGTGTCCTGTCTGGCTCTGGCTTGGAGTCACCACTGGATCTATGAGATAGCAGCTTAGATGAGCTGAATAAATGTTTGTTTAATTGAGAAGAAGAGTGAATCTGAATGTGAGTCAGACTGAACTTTGCAACATGAGAAGGTATGTTGACAACCCTTATGTGGCTCAGCTGAGATTGTTACCTGGATCTCCACCAGAATTACTCTGATCCATCTGGATCAGAAGTACCCTGAGTCCAGATGGGTTGGATATGAATCCAAACTACTTTGCCCCATCCACAGTTTTAACAAGAAGTCTGCTTCTTGCTAGTTGACTCAACATCCCTGCTTATTGCTAATTAACGTGCTTAACCCTCTGCTGATTAGCCAGGTGTCTATGTGTGGAGGTCAGGTTTGAAAGAGTTCTTATCAAGTTTTATGGAAGTTAAGGGCTCTCAGCAGACTAAAGGGACATTGTTTAGAGAGCAGTTTCTCCAAAAAGTTCTCCAACAAGGTGTTGACATTTTCCACAATGGCTAATCTCGGAGTCCTTTTTACTATTCTTACAGATGACCTATATGAAGCAGCTATCATTGCTAGCATGTAAGATTTAAAAAGTTCTAGTTCCCACTGAAATAAGAATCTGCCACAGAATTACATTTTACTGGGACCCATCCTTGAAAGATGAGGTTTTATAGCATTTTCCTGTTTCTGAGACTAAGAACACACACATATCTGCAGTGCACAGATCACCCAAATATTCTCAGGCATCACTCATGTAGTCTGTCTGCTAAAGTGGCAACCAGAAAGTATACTCCACTTGATAGAAACCAAGTTGTGGATAAAAGCTTGCTTGTTGCCCATATTACAAAATGTGGAATTTTGGGAAAGAAATTAGCACATTGTAAAACTTTGACAAAAGCAAGCGCAAATTCTCTGCTATCTGAACTCCACCATGCCGTCATACCTGACTGCCCATCCATCTTTAGTGTGTGCTGATGAGATTTCAATATTGGAGCCTTTTAATTATTATAAATTAGTGCATAACTTTTATCCAGTCAGGATTATTTTAGGTAAGGCAACTATTTTTAAAGCACCCAATCCCACAGACTCAAGGCCCTCCATAGGGCAATTAGAGAAGGTAGCAAGAATACCAAGTCGATTATCAAAACAGTGCAAATCGGCAAATAAGCCAATTTAAAAACAAAATAAGTAAACGGATAATCAACTTAGTGTATATGCCAGTTAGGAAAACTTGTGCAAAAAATGCACTTTCAGAGTTTTTTTTACATATGAATGGTAGAACAAAAGACGGCTTGGTGCCTATCAAGACAGGCTCTTATGTTTCAGTGGTAGTATCTTCTTCAATGACATCTCCCTCAACTGAGCCACATCAAGGAACTATAAGCCATCTGTGTCAGGATCACCCAGAAACTCTTGCCAGCTGGGGCCACCTGTCGATATGCATCATCACTGCCTATAAAGGTGGGAAGCCCCATCATGTTCACTTCTTTCTCCTGCCATCAACTGCTCATTGGTCTAAGCTGGTGAAGAATGTGATTGAACTTTGCAAGTATCATTAACATTTCTTTCTTTGTTATTTTAATTACTTAATCACTTATGCCTCCGACAATAGAAAAGTAACCACTGTTCAATTATTGTCGTTTCAGTAAAGTAACGCACTACAAAGATGATGACCACTCCATTTGCCTTCATTGCCTAGGCCTTGCTCACAACATCATCATGAAAGTGTGTGGAATTTGCTATGGCTTTAAATAGGCCACTCTGAGACATCACAAAAAGGCCATGGAACTTTAAAAATCAAGGCAATGGAGGATATACAGTTGTGTCACAGGCAGCTTCGACATTGTCTCCTGCTCTGTCTCTCCTCAGCTCACCAATGACCCGTCATTTTCTGTTGTTGACAGCATCAGCCTCTGATTCTACCAAGAAAAAGGACAAGTCTACTAAGTCGGTGGATAACCACTGACATGCAGAGAAGGATAAGCAGAGGCACAGGTAAAAGGATTTCTCTCCTGACTGGCCCACTCTCCAGTCAGGAGAGGTAAATCCTCTGACAAAGACAGGTCCCAGGCCAAGGCCTCAGGTTCTGTTTGTCCCCCTTCCCCAACTGTCGCTCTTAGACACCTAGGTCAGGGGTTGGCACAGTTTTAATCCCCTGCTTGGGAATTCACTGCCAATTCCAGTGGTGGGCACTGCCCATCAATGATTCTATCATTGATGACCCCCTTCAGGTTTCATTGTAGATACTTTGTCAGACAATATCTAAGCCTTTCCACGAGCTTCTGTCCCAACTCAGTCATCAACACCATGCCCATCACCACAGTCACAGCCATTGCCATCAACCTCATTGATGATGCAGGAGTTTCCTCTGTGGCCTCTCTACTGAGCAATAGATGCTCAGTCCACTGGTGGGTCCTCCTTCACAGCTTCCTCTGGCCATTGACCCCTTGCCTATGACCGTTGATTACATGGAGGAGCTGGAATAAAATTCTGAGTATATGGAGGAGGAAGAAGGTCTGAATCACCTTGATGTGGTGAGGTCCAGTTCCACTTTATCCTCCTGTGGTAAGGATAGTGTGCAGAAGACCCCTTGGTCCCCTTGTGGTGATGCCTCCTTCCAGGCTTTCCTCAGACAGGTCCAGTCTAAGCTGGGATTTGTGGCAAAGTAGGAGGATTCTTCCAAGAGAAATCTTTGAGTTCTTGGAGGTGCCTGCCTCCTCCTCCTCCTTCTGTGATTATACCGCCTATCCATTTGGCTGAAGAGGATGCCACACTGGCTGCTTGGCACAGACCTTGTACTTTAATATCTGTACCATGTAAGGTAGATAAAGAATATCCTGCACCTTTTGGAAAATCCTATTATTCCTCTCAACTAGAGAGGGATTCTGTGGTTAAAATGGCTGCTCATGACCAGTCTAAGGCATCTAAACATATGAGCTTTCTTTCTCCTGATAAGGAATCCAGGAGGCTTGATGTCATGGGTGAAAGAACATATGCTTTGGTGTCCCTTGGATTCATTATTAGCTATTACTAGGCTTATATGATTAAATATCTGAACTGACTGTGGATGCCTGTGCCTGTCAGGGCTGACAAGCTACCAGATGGCCCTGACAAAACTATGGTCCAGCAGATTGTTGCCAATGCCTTGGAGGCTGGTAAGTACCTGTTGCTTATTTATATTTATTTTATTCTTGGGTGAGCAGGTAAGGCCCACTAGGCACACAGTCTGTTTTCAGGAGGGACTTGGGAGCACTAGAGAGACTAAGAGACTTGCTCAGGGTCACACAGTATGCAAATGAAAGTTATGGGAATCAAACCCAGGTATCCTGGATGTACCAGACTCACGCACAGCTCATTACTTTATCCTCTGGCTTATCCTGCCAGCCCACAGTTTGCTTAGAATACCTCAGGTGCAGCTGATAACATGGCTGCTTCTGGCATTTGTCTGTGACACAACGCTTGGTTGCGTGTTGCTGGTTGTGCTTCTGGTGTCCAATAATTGGTCCTTAATGCTCCATTTAAAGGTGAGTATCTTTTTGGCACCAATGTTTAGTCTGCTCTGAGGGACCTCTAGATGTCAAAAATGATCCTGAGGCACCTGCATACTCTGAATCCTAAGCCCCGGGAAAGGGACAGGGGTTCTTTTTGCAGGATCACTGCCCATCTGGTAACAGTTACTCTAGGGGACCCGGCCATAGCTCTCAGCAGCCCCATGTCTCTTCTCAGACTAGGTTGCCTCCCGATGCCCATGCCAGGCTCACCAAAGGTGCAGGTATTTGTGGTGCTCCCTGTGCCTTCTAAACCCCTCATACCCCTGCAGATCAGGGCATTCTAGTGGGGCTTTGTATCTCCCTCTTCCTGCCAGAGTAGAAGAAGATCACAACAGATGCTTGTGTGCTGACACACCCTAGAACTGCTCTCTGTCCCTCTGGTGCACTGTCCCTTACCAAGCCAGCACCCTCTGAGACATTGTATCCTCCTGCTGGAGGAGGTTCTTCTTTTCGACAAGGATCAGGTTACCTTGCATACCAATCCTCATTTTCTGCAAAATGTCATTTCTGAGTGAACAGTACATCAGACTATTGACCTTATAGTTTATTTCTTGACTCCAACAGATAGTGAGGAATGTTGTCTATGCACACTTGATGTTCATTGGACATTGCATTGGTACCTTGATTGTTCTAAGGATTGTAGAAAATTTTCTCGGCTCTTTGTGGCTTTTAACTCCACAAAGGTGGGCTCCCCTATTTCTAAGCAAAGCCTTTCTAAATGACTGACCTGCTGCATTTCTTTTTGCTACCAGAAATGAGGTAATTAACTTCCTGGTCCTTTCATGCTCACATCTGCTGAGGTTAGGCTACTTCATTGCTTGTTTTCATTATGTGCCCACTGCTGACATATGTGCTGGTGGCACCTGGAATACTGTTCATACATTACACATTACAGTCTGGGCATCCTCTCCTGTAGGTGTGCCAGTGTTACCCTTATTGTTCTGCAAGGCCTGCTTACTCATGGTCCTTCAATTCTTCCATCCTCCTGCAATACCTAGGTACTCCTTGGGAACTGATACATGATCTGGCTGAATGGCAGGAGCTGTCATTGAAGAAGACAGAATAGTTAATTACTGTAACAGCAGATCTTTGAGACAATATAATCCATGGATCCACAACTCTCCTTTCTTCCTTCCCCCCTTTTCAGGTGATGGGTGGCTATCCTACTTGCTCTCACATGCTGGTTCTCCTCTAATGCCTGAATTCAGCATATTTGCTCAGGTTTCCATATCATCTCCTGTATTCCTGGTTTGGTCCTGGTTGCTTCACTCCCCGCTGGTCTGATGATCCTCGAAGCGTATCACTGGTGGAGCACTGGGGAGTGATGGGGCAATCCATGTTAGTTAGGCAGCGACAGTACAAGTCAATGTGGGTAACCCAAGCTAGTAAAAGATTCCAGGTAGTCCTGGTGCTGATGGCTTACAGTTCCATGATGTGGCTCAATGGAGGAGATTCTCTTGAAGATCTATTGTTATGGTAAGTTACTATTCTTTTTGGCTACTGTAAATCTATTTCTAGTTTTGGTTTAAATGTTTCCTTCTTTCTGAGTTAACTATGTTACTTGGGAGTGTATTCCATATAACCACTCTGAAGAGCAGTATTTACTCCTATCCCACCTGATAATTTCCCTTCCAATTGCTTAGTATTGCACCTTGTGGTACTTTCCTTTTTTTTTTTTAACTCTTTGAGTGTTGATTATTTTTGAACATATACAGATTCTGGAGTCATATATATATATATATATATATTTATATAAAATACAAAATCACACATGCCCCCACAATGCAAAGCACCATGGGCTACATATGCAAATCACCACAGAATGTTATGCTGGTCCAACTTTAAGCAGAATTGCATGGTGCCGAAAGGCCTCTCACACAGTTTGCAAAGGATGCTAACAGAAACATGAACACGTGTTTCATCCTACCAGGACTCATCAGTATGCCTCGCCTGTTTGACACCCCAGTGGAATGGACCAGCTACCCTAAGGCAGTGTGCCTGGGATATATTATGGTGAACCCATTCAAATAAAAACTATTTAAAGACAAAGAACCTCTGTGCATAAACACTAAGGCAAGGGTTACCCGGAGGCGTTTGGCTGGAAGCCAAGTTTCAAGAAAATACAAAATCACACATGCCCCCAAAATGCAAAGTACCATGGGCTACATATGCAAATCACCACAGAATGTTATGCTGGTCCAACTTTAAGCAGAATTGCATGGTGCCGAAAGGCCTCTCACACAGTTTGCAAAGGATGCTAACAGAAGACATAGACACGTGTTTCGTCCTACCAGGACTCATCAGTATGCCTCACCTGTTTGACACCCTAGTGGAATGGACCAGCTACCCCTAAGGCAGTGTGCCTGGGATATATTGTGGTGAACCCATTAAAATAAAAAAACTATTTAAAAGACAAAGAACCTCTGTGCATGAACACTGAGGCAAGGGTTACCCCAAAAGGCATTTGGCTGGGAAGCCAAGTTTCAAGAGAATACAAAATCACACATGCCCCCACAATGCAAAGCACCATAGGCTACATATGCAAATCACCACAGAATGTTATGCTGGTCCAACTTTAAGCAGAATTGTATGGTGCCGAAAGGCCTCTCACACAGTTTGCAAAGGATGCTAACAGAAGACATAGACACGTGTTTCGTCCTACCAGGACTCATCAGTATGCCTCGCCTGTTTGACACCCCAGTGGAATGGACCAGCTACCCTTAAGGCAGTGTGCCTGGGATATATTGTGGTGAACCCACAATGCCTTTCCGCACCATGCAATTCTGCTTAAAGTTGGACCAGCATAACATTCTGTGGTGATTTGCATATGTAGCCCATGGTGCTTTGCATTGTGGGGGCATGTGTGATTTTGTATTTTCTTGAAACTTGGCTTCCCAGCCAAATGCCCTTTGGGGTAACCCTTGCCTCAGTGTTTATGCACAGAGGTTCTTTGTCTTTTAAATAGTTTTTATTTTAATGGGTTCACCAATATATCCCAGGCACACTGCCTTAGGGTAGCTGGTCCATTCCACTGGGGTGTCAAACAGGCGAGGCATACTGATGAGTCCTGGTAGGACGAAACACGTGTCTATGTCTTCTGTTAGCATCCTTTGCAAACTGTGTGAGAGGCCTTTCGGCACCATGCAATTCTGCTTAAAGTTGGACCAGCATAACATTCTGTGGTGATTTGCATATGTAGCCCATGGTACTTTGCATTGTGGGGGCATGTGTGATTTTGTAATTTCTTGAAACTTGGCTTCCCAGCCAAATGCCCTTTGGGGTAACCCTTGCCTCAGTGTTTATGCACAGAGGTTCTTTGTCTTTTAAATAGTTTTTTTATTTTAATGGGTTCACCACAATATATCCCAGGCACACTGCCTTAGGGGTAGCTGGTCCATTCCACTGGGGCGTCAAACAGGCGAGGCATACTGATGAGTCCTGGTAGGACGAAACATGTGTCTATGTCTTCTGTTAGCATCCTTTGCAAACTGTGTGAGAGGCCTTTCGGCACCATGCAATTCTGCTTAAAGTTGGACCAGCATAACATTCTGTGGTGATTTGCATATGTAGCCCATGGTGCTTTGCATTGTGGGGGCATGTGTGATTTTGTATTTTCTTGAAACTTGGCTTCCCAGCCAAATGCCCTTTGGGGTAACCCTTGCCTCAGTGTTTATGCACAGAGGTTCTTTGTCTTTTAAATAGTTTTTTATTTTAATGGGTTCACCACAATATATCCCAGGCACACTGCCTTAGGAGTAGCTGGTCCATTCCACTGGGGTGTCAAACAGGCGAGGCATACTGATGAGTCCTGGTAGGATGAAACACGTGTCTATGTCTTCTGTTAGCATCCTTTGCAAACTGTGTGAGAGGCCTTTCGGCACCATGCAATTCTGCTTAAAGTTGGACCAGCATAACATTCTGTGGTGATTTGCATATGTAGCCCATGGAGCTTTGCATTGTGGGGGCATGTGTGATTTTGTATTTTCTTGAAACTTCGCTTCCCAGCCAAATGCCCTTTGGGGTAACCCTTGCCTCAGTGTTTATGCACAGAGGTTCTTTGTCTTTTATATATTTATATATATATATTATATATTATATATATACCTGCAGTCTTCTTAATGTGTAGCCCCAGTTCTTTGACTAAGTCTGGATCCTTTTTGAAACATACAGCATAATTAGGTTTCACCTTAACCTCCTTTCCTCCAAACTAAACATATTAAGGATATCAAGTCGCTTCCCACTTCTAATTCTTTTCTCAAGCAATCATTGAGCTTGTTGCTCTTCTTTGGAGTCTTTGTTGTATATGTCCTTCCTGCCACAAGAATTTCAGAAGTGGTAGCATATTTTTTTTAAATCAAGGATGGAAATGAGAAAGGAAAAGTGTGACCTACTGGGATTTGAACCTCAGATCTCTGGTATGCCGTTCCAGCGCTCTAACCATTAAGCTACAGGCTCACTGATCAAAGCATCTGAGGAATTTCCTCAGAAGTGGTAGCAGTATTTCCACTGAGGTTTCACATCCTGAATGCCCTCTGCAGTGGTGTTATTACTTCTTGTGGTCTTCTTACTAAGTTTCTCTAAATGCAGCCTAATAATTGTGCTGCCTGCTTTGAAGCTGTTTTGCACTGACGCTTTATGAGTCTGCTGTTATTGCAACACCCAGCTCAATCTCTTCGTTAACCTCTTTTAGTTAAGCATCATTTAAGTAGTGGCTGTCCTTTTACTGTTGCTTCTTAGATGCAATACTGTGCTTACCCTCACTAAACTTTATGTCCCACCTCTTTGTTCAGTCTACTGTTAACTTTGTTCGTAGATCTCACCCCAGAAAACTTGAGAAGGCAATTATATAGGCATAAGAGATGTAACTGTGCACACAGAAACATATGACAACAACCTGGCATCTCAGGCATGTGCCTTGAATTTTATATGCTAGCTACAACATGAGTCTTTGTAGTGACGTATTGTTTGTGGGCAAGCACAGGTCACTCACACATGTAAAATGGAGATGCGTATGAGAGCTGAAGGCTTGTTTTTGAGAATACAGGGATCACAGGTGCATAAGATACAGCAAAAAGATACAATGTAGACCATTAAATTATAAGAATTTACCAGTGCTTGTTAGTAAAACCCAACCTAGTGCCACAGATGTGTGCCCTGGCACTTGGCTCCAGTGGAGCTTCATTTTTTTGGGGGGCTTGACAAAGCTCCATTGGAGCGTAGCACCCGTACTGTCACAGTTGGTTGGGATTCACTAATGAGCACTGCTAATCCTTATAATTTAACAGTTTGCATTGTATCTTTTTGCTGTATCTTATGTGCCTGTGAGCCATGTATTCTTGGTGGACCATGAATAAATTAAGATGACTGCCTCTCTGGGTACTTTCTGCTTTGTTATTCTTTGGGTACAGCCTTTGTATGTTGTATGCTGTTTTGTGGGGTCCAGCAGACCTCGTGGACTACATCATCCCTCCATTATGAGCGCCGCTTCCTCTTGTTATTTTTGCAAGTGTGTGCTCACCACCTGCCTGACAATCCTCGACTGGCATACTGTATGGAATCAGCTGTGAAGGCAGCTGCTGGTTTACCCTCCTGGCTCAAGGAAGGTTGCAGCTTTGGTGGCCCACATACAAGGAATATGAGCATATGGTATTATGGTATTTTTGGCCTTCATATACAATTACCAGCAACCCTATGTTCTATGAATGTGAGGAGCAAGTGATTGTCTAGAATGGTTGCAATTTCCAGTCATATTTAAAGCTTAGACAGTAGCTGATAGGCTGAATGTTTAGCTGCTTGACTGAATGAGAATATGGCAGTAAAGAACTCACTTAAAAGCAGCAGTTGTGAGAAAGAATGAGTCCATCACTTTACCCAATATGGGGAAATTGGTTGAAGAAAATTCCATAACTTACCCAGTAAGGATGCCATCCACCGCATTTTTATTTAGATCATTGGCTGACTCTTGAGTTTTCCTGTGATGGGGAAAGAAATAAAAAAGAAACTTACTCAACATAGTCACATTTCTTCTCAAGGATCCATCAGTGAGTCTTACAGAGTGGCTCAATCCACAGGGGTGTGCTGCCCCAGAGGTAGAATGTTATATAAATGATGATATTTGTAATAAAGGTTCATACTCAGTGCTGTGGTCACAATCCCCCTACTGGCTTAAAGCTATATTTGTTTCTATAGCCAGGAGAGCAGCGACCACTAAAATGATATAAGTGGCTACTCAAACATTTCACAAATAAATTTCCTATAATTTTTTTTAAACCAAATAAATTATCGGCAGGCAAAAATTTACATTGAATGATCCCAACTTCAACAAGATCTAGCCAGAGCTGATAGGGCTCTGAAGAGCTACTAAATGACTAAAGTCATTTTCCTGTTGGTGCCATATAGTGCTATTTAGTCACAATCATCACAGTGCTCCCAGATCCAAATAACCATTTTCCTGTAACAAGCCCTCATTTTTCCTGTATTTTCACTGTAGATGCAGCATCAAATCCCTGTAGAAATCCCTGTAGATTTTTTCATGAGCCACTAGTTCCTTATTTGAGACTTTGTTATTGATTTAAATGTAATATGCTGGCAGCCTTTTATCAGGGAAAGGGCTCTGATTTGCTGTTAGGTATTAAAATTACATGTCAAGCTGACAGTGAAATCACAGGTGAATGACCTGGCAGTCACTGAATTGCTGTTCCTAAGTAGCAGTGATGTTGCAGTCAGTGAGGTCACATTGGTGGTGATGTAGTGGGGGCAGTATAGCTAGCCATGTCAGCTGCTACACAGGGTGCTGTTCCACACAGCACACATATTTACATCAGGGGTGGGATATTCAAAGCAGTTGCGCAAGATGCAAGTGAGATGCACCGGCCCAATGGCAGATATGCGCCAAAAAGTGATATTCAGTGGGTGATAGTGCACTGTACAAATCTCAGTGCACCAATGCGCAACCCTAATGAATGCAAGTGCAGGGGGCGTAGCCATGAATAAACAGTACAGTGCGATATTCAACAGCAGGCCGATGGCGCAAGCATGGAGCAACAGGGACATGCCCGGAGCAAAGTTGAGCCTATAAAAGGATGGAGCAAGCAGGGGAAGGTGGCTTGTGCCCAGGGGAGCAGGGGTGAGAGAGGGGGAGAGAGAGTGAGAGAGAGAGACAGGGTGAGGGACAGAGACAGTGTGAGACAGTGACAGGGTGAGGGCCATTGGCCATACAGAACAGCAGCAGGGGTGCAGGACAGTCACAGAGGCAGGAGGTGCAACGGGCAGTGGGACAGAGTGCGTGACCCAGACTGAGCCCGTGGGCAGGCCAGACTGTGCGTGTGGGTCCCCAACACAGATGTGTGCCTAGTGCAGGGGCCCAAGCAGCAGCATAAAGCCGGGCAAGCCCAGGGAGACAGCTGCAGATGGGGGGTCGGACAGGCTGGGCCATGGCTAGTGCAATATTCCAGATGGAGGCGGTAATGAAGGGTGTGAGGAGGCAGGCAGCTGAGCGGCGCGGCCATGGAAGGGCCCGGCAGCGGTATGCCTGGAACAGGTGGTACTGTGCCTGCACCACCTTTGAACAGTACAGTGACACTGAGATCGTGGGCTGGTACTGCCTGAACCAGGCAATTCTGAGGCAGCTCTGTGAGCTGTGCAGTGACAAGATGCAGGGACCCATGAGACAGTGCCACGCCCTGTCAGTGGAGACCAAGGTCATGACCGTGATGTGCCTGCTCACCACGGGCACATTTCAGAGACCAGCAGAGGACACCACAGGCATAACCCAGTCGGCCGCGTCACGGCTCCTCACACAATTCTTCAACACACTGCTGCCACATGCTGTGGAATTCATCCACTTCCCCAGCACACAGGCAGAGCGTACAGCAAACATGCAGGAGTTTCACAGGGTTGCACATATGCCTGGCATGCTAGGGGCCATTGACTACACCCACGTAGGCATCCGCACACCACCGGGACCAGAGGGGGTGGCCTACATCAACAGGAAGGGCTACCCCAGTGTCAAATGCGAGGCGGTGTGCGATGCCAAAGGGCGCATAATCAATGTATGTGCCACACACCCTTGGGGAGCACAAGATGCCTTCATCTGGCAACAGTCTGCACTGTGCCACAGGTTTGAGAGTGGGAACATCCCCACCGGCCACCTAGTAGGTGAGTATGCAGCAGGAAAGGGCAGCCCTGTGCAACAGGGCAGGGCGTGGGGGGTGATGTAATGCATGGGGTGTAGAGGGTTCGGCTGTGTGGGGGGGCAGCCACACAGACCAACGTGCTAACCCAACATGTTCCCCCACAGGTGACAGCAGATACCCACTCAGGCCCTGGCTGCTCACCCCGTACTGGCGCCCGTTGACACCAGGGCAGGAGAGATACAACGAGGCACACGCCAGCACATGGAACATCACCGAGCATGTGTTTGGACTTCTGAAGGCAGGATTCCGTTGCCTGCACAGGTCCGGCGGTGCCCTACAGTACAGCCCTTCGAAGGCCTGTGGCCTATTCCTGGCCTGCTGTGTGCTATACAACATGGCCACTGACCGAGGGATAGCTGTCGAGGTCAAAGAGGGGAACAGCAGTGGAGACGACGCGGATGCCGGGGCCAATGGTGGTGGGCAGCCCTCCCAGATGACAGGAGCCTTGGCTGCACAGGATGGCCCAGCAGCACAGGGACACCATTGCAGAGGAGCACTATGGTACATGCAGGTAGGTGAACAGGTCCACACACAGGTCATAGGGACCGGGGCATGGTAAACAGGCATGGCTGGCAGGGGCCCACAACAGACAGGCCTGAGGGGGGCGACGACGGACAAGGGAAAGGTCACCGTGGAAGCATCCCTGACAGAACAGTGGACCCCACCCACACAGGCCCACACACCCACACCAACACAGGCACAGTCACATGGTCACACACACACGCACACCCCAAGGCCGCCAGTGGGCATGTGTCAGACGCTGAACACCGGTGCACTGTGGCGGCTGGTGCTGTGTTGGCATCATCATGCACATGCCATGGTGGCCAGCGGCGGGAGGGTGTACACAAGCCGGGCATGATGTGCAGCCACAGTTGTCCAGATATGGACACGCACATACCACACCTCGGTGCATACAGGGCTGTGGCAGGCAGCGGACAGGGAGGGTGGCAGATCATGTCCACTGCGCAGGTGCACAGCTGCCATGGACACGTGGACAGCCCTGCCTAGACTGCCCAGCAGATGCAGGCTGTGCGGTGGCCACAGAGGGTGTCACAGATGTACCACCAGGCGTGTTGCTGCGAGAACGTGACTGGGCCTTCGCAGGCGTCTGCAGGCCCCTGAACAGGCCCGCTCCAGGCATGCCTGGGATGCACACAGCTGATCCGCATGACGACAATGCTGGGGTCACACAACGCCGGGACTGAGGGGTGGAGAATGCACCCCATGGTGACTGTCGCAGACGGCCCTGCACCAGAGTGGCCAGTGGTGCAGGCCGGCCATGACTGCAGCTGTGAGCTGATCCAGGCCTGCGGTTGTGTCCTCCCGCATGCGTGTTGCCTCGGCCAGGAGCTGCTGAAAGTCCTGGTCATGCCTTCCTGAGGACTGGTGCAGCTCAGTGCGGATTGCACGCACCCCTGCCACGACCTGCATCTGTTGCCTCATGGATGCTCTGAGTAGACGGGTATGCTCATCAAGCGGGTCGGCGCCCTGTGGGGCTTGGGCATCGTGCCGACCCATGTAGGTTGTGTGGCCCCGCGGCACAGCCCCCCACGCAGGTGGGGGCTGCACAGCGGGGCCCTCTTGGGCCTGTTCTGACTGTGGTCCACTGGCAGTGGACACTGCACCCAGTCCACCCTCAGCACCATCCTGCTGCCACCGCTGCCCCTCCATCCACTGTGCGCGTGACGTTGTCGGGGAGGCTGCACCCCCACCACCAGATGGGCCTGACTGCGCCGCAGGTACAGTGGCCATCGCAACACTGGACGGTGTGGCTGGCAGGTTTGCCAGTGCCACCCATGCACCACTGGCACTGCCGTGTCCTGTGCATGGTAGGGATGCCTCCCCCTGTACAGCATCATCACTGTCCTGGGTAGTGGCCATGTTGTCATCGGACGCAGACCTTGCCCCGATCACTGTCTCAGCATACTGGATGCCATGGCTGGCATCCCGCTGAAACACTGCCTGGGCCTCGTCACGCCCTATGCCACAGGCATCCATGTGGACAGTGTGGTGGCTCTGGCAGGGGTCCGGGCCACGGACCCCGGTGGAGGTGGATGGGTGCTCCTCCAGGTCCTTGACATCACCCAGGGTGGACACTGCCGCCCCTGCATCTGCACGCAGGCATCCTGGATCTGTAAGGGAACATATACACGTCAGTGCCACCACCACCACACACACCCACCCCAATGCACCTCTTACCCACATCCACTTGCACCGCTGTACCTACCATGCATGGAAGGGCTACCCCCCTGTCTGGAATCCACCATCAGGAACGCCCTCAATGGCGCTGTGCTACATTGTCGCCACCACAAGCTCCTCCTGCAGTGTCAGCTGCGGCACCTCAGGCTGTCCACCACCTGTGGTGGCATGTGTGGCCCGGATGGCTGCCACCTTCACCTTGATCCGCCTGTGGTCCATGCCCACCTTCTTCTTGCATTCTTGCACCGACCTCTAATGGACGCCCTGCAGGTTCATGGCCCTGGCTACACCCACCCATGCTTCCACCCTGGCTTGCTGGGTGCCTGTGGAGCCACTCAGGAGGGGCTCCTGGTCAAGGTAGGCATCATATGGGACATTGCACTCCGTCCTTGTGAAATTGGGCCCGCGCTTCCATGCAGGCCCCTGCTCCTCAACTTCCTCTTGCTCCGACATGCTGTTCCTGTTGGTGGGGACATTAGGTCAGTGCTGGTTGCCACACACGAGGTCACCCTCCCAGACCCGACATGCCCAGTGCCTGACGTCCTACCTGTGAAGGTTGCAATACCGGTCTGGTGCCTGTGCCGCCACATGGCGCCTTTATAGCACATCACATGCAAATGAGGGAATCCGCAACTGTAATGGGATGCAAATGCCTCCGATGTGCCACCGATATGCTGATCAGCTCATCTGCATATGCCTGCTGAATATCGCGGAATTGCACATTGCGCAGTGGGGTTGCTCATGCACATGTCATGGCGCATCTGTGTGACATGCGCAGTCTGCATGGTACAGCGCATGCGTGCACTAACGTCGCGTACATCGGTGGCACTTCCCACGCGTGATGCGCTACAGGCAGCACGGTACTCAGCCGCTATTGGGCATGTGGTGCACATGCGCCATACACCCAGTCACACATGTGCGCCATTGGCACACCTTTCATGGGGCACACTGGACCCTATAACGCACCATGCCACCCATGCCCAGTCGCACTGCTGTGCACGGTGTGCATGTCACCCTTTGACCCCTACATGTGCCCCTTGACCCCTAGTGACTGCGGCACGTGTCAGCATTGCCCCATGCATATCACACATACCCTGCTGATGCGCGATAGGGGATGCCAGCGCATCGCAAGGCGTATCGCACATCCTTTGCACGTGCGTCTCGTGTGCTCCCCACTGCCATTATGCTGCTGTGATTCAAGATAGAGCCATGCTGTGAAGTAGCACACTGAGAGTGCCAAACTGGACACAGGTGGAGCTTGTGAACTTGGTGGCTTTGGTAGAGCCACATATCGGTGCCCTCTATGGGCAGGTACCCCTGAACCAGACGCGCACTGAGGTGTGGCAGGGGGTGGCAAAGGAGTTAGAGGAGGTGACAGGGTCATGCTGTAGCTGGAAGCAGTGCCACCACAGGTACGGTGACCTGCGGAGGAGGGATCCTGACCGGCTAAGGTAACTGCAGGCACACGTTCGGAGGGGCACTGTGCCATGGCCAGGTGAGTAAATTTATCCCCGTCCATGCCATGTCAGTGTTGTGTGGGTTGCCAGTGGGTGTCACACCATGCTGCTGTGGGTGGGGTTCAGTGGCCAGGAATGCCGCTGGACATGGCAATGCACAGCTGGTGTGCCATGCCTCAGCACCGCTGCTGCGTGGGGTCATGGGGTTTACTGTGCTGGGGGACCCATGTCTTGCTGCCCAGTGCTGATGTCTGTCTGACACTGTCTCCCTACTAGGCCCTGAAGATCGGTGAAGAGCCCAGATGGCGGGTGCCACTGCTGGACAGCAGCAGGCCAGTGGTGGTGTGTAACGGAGGGTTGCCAGCCAGCCAGGTGATGCAGATGGTCAGGTGCCAGTCGGGCCACAGCTTGCAGGCAGGCACCTTGGTGGTGTATTTTGTTGTGTGGGGTTGGGGTGGGCCACATCCCCCCATGCACATAGCCATTACATTCTGTGCCTCACCAGCGTGGTCCATTGCACCATGCTGCACCCAGGGCACATGTGTGTGGCCATTGCGGGTGGGCTGTGGGTGCATCTGGGTCCCAGTCAGGCCACTGTCAGCCCCACACAATGGCCTTTCACTTGGCTGTCATGGCTGTGGCATGCTGCACCTGGTTGGTGGTGGTGTGCAGTGCTGTGCGTGGCTGTGGATAGTCGGGATGACAGCTTGTGTGGGCACACACACACACACACTGTGGTTGGCTGTGTGACCCCTGCAGGGCACATGCCAAAGTTGTCCACTGCGCACGGTGGGTGGACTACGGTTGTGTGGGCATGCACGCATCCATGTCCCCTCCTTTGTCCTAGGAGCCCAACCGGTGGATGCCCATACAAGGCTGCTGGAGTGGATCCTGTGGGTCACCACAGCCACCCTTGTGGTGGCACGCATTATTCCACAGGCCATGTTCCAACCACAGAGGAGGAGGCGGCAGAGGCGCCAATAGTTGAGGACCTTCCAAGGGCCCCGTTGGCTTGTTTCACCCTCCTTCCACTGACACCCCTCCCATTCCTCCATTATTTCAACCCTACCATGTCCCCATCTCCCCAACCCCTTCCCCATCCTAAGTTCCTGAATGTGTCCTCCCCATTCCCTGCTCCTATCCCTGTTCAACTGTACATAGTTCTGATTCATTACTTGTTGTTTCAATACAGTTATATTTTGGTAGCCATCCGTGTCTGTGTCTGCTTTGCAGATGGCATTGGTGCCATGCTGCAGTGGTGTGCATGGTGGCTGTGTGGTACATTTGCGGTTGCCTGGGGTTTGTGTCAGATGGTCTGTGCACAGTGGCCTGTGTGTGTGTGTGTGTGTATATGTGTGTGTGTGCCCTGTGGCATGTGTATGTTCCCTGCTGGGCTGTGTGGCCGGTGTGGTGTGTGCTGTTGCTTGTGTGTTGTCTGCTTTGGTCCTGGTGCCATGTCCCGTGCCGTCCTGCGGGTGTTGCCCATGGCTGCCTGCTGGTGGCCATGGGTGTCACGCCACCTCCATACGCTGCAATGGGATGTGTGGTCAGGGCATGTGGCCATGCGCCTGCCTTGCCACTCTCTGGTTGTCCCCTGCACTATGGTGGCAGTGTGTCCTGCTCTTGTGGCCTGCTCCACACTGTGCTGAGGCCCTGTGCCTCTGTCCCTTGCCCTGCCCATGCTATGCTCCTGCGCTTCCTGCCTTGCTCCAGCCTGCTGCCTTGCTCCCAGGTGCAGCCCTAGTTGCGCTATGGCGCATCCCTGCGATATTCAGCCATCTTGCGCTGTCACTTGCCTTAGTGCTCAGCCTTTGAATATCATGTTGGATGTGCACCTGCGCAGTGTACCTGTGCTGCGCCGCTCTTGCGCCTGCTTCTGTCGCATTTCTGAATATCCCAACCAGGTAAACAATCTTCTAATTAAATAAAGGGAGAAGATAAAGTACCTCAAATATAAAAGGTAATGGTTGACTGCTTTTAAAATCTAATATTAGTTTTAGGCAGTGCACAAGCTCTTTAACCCACATGCCTAGTGTGGGAATAGAACCCACAGGCTTCTGTTCTTCCACTCTCAGAGGCCAGTGTGCATGTTATTTTTTTGCATCTTTCATTTGTTAGTTTTTACACAAATTCTCTCAGACTTTTTTTCTGACAACCTAATGGAATCTTGAATAAATTACATAAATGTTATTTATTTCAAGGCCCTGACCCTGCAACTAAATACACACTTAGTACATCATATTATAAAACGAGAAACAAAAACAGTCTTCTGTTTCCAGTGGTTGCCTCCAACTTGTAATACAGAAAGGAATGTCAGTCAGCTAATGAACTGGAATTCCACTGTCTGTAATCTGACACTGAGTCTGACTTTCATTTTCACAAAAAACAAAAGGAAACGAGTTAGCCCCTAGGTTGCTAAAATAAATAAAACACATCTGTTAGACTGAGCTGGACAGATGATAGAAACAGCAGTTTAAAAAGTTTTTTTTGTTAATATCCTGAGAAGTTCTGAGGTACAACACCTTTAACATAGAGCAAGAAATGGCAAAAATCAGAAGGGGAGTGCACTACTTTGCAGCTGTGGAGGAAGTTCTAAGAATTGCCATTTTTAAGCTACAGATGACAGAAGGGCTGTAGGCGCCACCCACAGCCCTAAAAACTGTTGAAAATTGCAACACATAATACTCCAGCAAGCATAAGATAAGAAGTGATTCTTGTGTGAACCTATTTTCAGGTTCTTGAAATTGGTGCAGGCTCAGGATTTTCAAAGCTCATGGATGGATCACGGAGAAGAAACAACATTCCTATGGTAAATACTTTTGTCTTCAAACAGGAACCAATCAGTGATGCCTTACAAAATTATAGTTCTACAAAAATGATTTGCACAGGGGTGGGGTGCTATACTGTAGATAAACCTCTTTTGAAAAAAGGAGCAATTCTAAAATACATTAGCGTTTTTTTTTATCCTGGCATCTTAATAACATGGGCGTAATATTTCTATATATCTTTGAGCAGCGTTTTTTCTCAAGAAGAAAGTGAGTGCTGGATTTTCTGTGTATGTAATGCCTTACAAAATGCAGACACATTAGCAGTGCCTTGGGAGGATAGGTCTAGAATCCATGGGCCCAATGTATATTCAGAAGAGCGCCTGGCAATGGCGCAAGTGGTTGTGCAGTGCAACTGAGTTGCGCTGGAGCAACAAAGGGATATATTCAGAAGAGATGTGCCATGGCACATCTCATCTGAATATATCAAACAATGCCTGCAGTGCGAATACAACATGCCAGTGCAGCCCCCAGACAGGTCTGAATACCAGGAAGGGAAATGTGCCAGGGTATCAGAGATGTACCATGCACAAATTCCTGATATTCAGACACAAATATGCAAATGAGGCCCTAATGCATGCAAGATGCACATGGGGCCATTTGCATGTCATTATGGCCCCATTTGCATGTGTTGTGCAGGGCCTGCTAGTGAAAAGCACCTGGTGCCCTGCACAGCATGCTGTTCCTGTACCAGGTACCTCAGTAGTACTGCCTCCCCATTCCATACCAAGGATCACCGTAAATACAGATCAGTATAGTCCCTGGCAGTCTAGTGGTACCCCTCTCCCCACCCGTAACCTTGATCACCCATTTTGAATTAAATAAACTGCCCTGGTAGTCCAGTAGTACCCCCTCCCTGCCTGTTACCCAGTTCACCCATTTTGAATTAAATAAACTGCCCTGGTGGTCCAGTGGTACCCCCCTCCCTACCCATTACCCCGACCACTGAGTATTCATCCAGTTTCATTCCCTGGTAGTCTAGTGGTCCCCCCTCTCACCCACGCAGGACCACCAGCCCACCCAGCTCCCCCCCTGGTCCTCGGCAGACAGTAAACCCACCCCACATACCTCTGCAGCTGTCCACTGAATGATAGCTTTCAGAATATGCTGCATGCTCATTGGTCCACACTGTGGACAAATGGGCTTGCAGTGCATACTGTAATAGTCATTCACAACTTTATAAATGAATGACTTCATTCACAAAGTTGTGAATGACTATTACAGCATGTACTGCAAAGCCCATTGGTCCACAGTGTGGACCAATGATCTTGAAACAGAACAGATACTGCAAGCTGTCATTCTGTGGGCAGCAGCAGAGGTGTGTGGGTGGGTTTGCTGCCTGTCGATGACTGAGAGAGGGAGCTGGGTGGGCTGGGGGTTCTGTGTAGGTTGGGGGTTGGGGAACCACTGGACTACCAGGTAATGACATTGAACAAATACTCAGTGATCGGGGTTATGGGCTGGGAGGGGAGTACCACTAGACTTCCAGGGAAGTAAAATACATTTCATTCAGATGATCGGGGTTATGGGATGGGGGGTACCACTGGACTGCCACGACAGTTAATTTACATTCAGAACAGGTGACAGAGTTTATGGGCAGGGGGGTACCACTGGACCACCAGGGATTATTGTGGGTGCTTGTGTATGGTGTTCAGGGGTAGAAGCTACTCACGGTTGGTGGCTGCTGTGATGCACCTTGCATTATGGCAGCTCACCTGTGGGTGGCGTCCACTTGAGCATGTGGTTACCATGCTCAACTTTGTGTCCAAGGTATGCGGGCACACCTTTGGGATGTGCCAGCATATGAGCCGCACGTCTTGGCTGAATATTGAGATGTGTCACATATGCATGGGCACGCCTCCTGGAGATGCGCCTCATAGATTGTCTTTGCGCCCCGGCGCATCAAGAATTGCACTGCCCAATTCCCCCATTTGAATATTGCCCCAGGGCACATTACTGGGCTTGCGGTGCTGCAACTCAGTTGCGCCAGGTTAAACCGCTTTGAACATTCTGGCCCATAAAGAAAAAAGGTTCTGCAAGACAGCAGTTTCAAAACGGTTATCCCTCATAGACTGTATGTCCAGACAGCAGGGCTTTATGCAGGTGTGCACTGTTTTCCAGGTAGCTGCTTTTCAAATTTCTTGAAGGATGACGATTTATTGTCCTTCCACAGAGGCAGAGGAACCACTTGTGGAGTTTGCTAGTAGGTCTCTGGAAGGTAATCTGCCAGCTTTTTAAGGGTCAGCAGCATCAAGTACAATGCCTGCCCTGCCCAGTCTGGAATCACTGGGTTCATTGTTGCTGGCTCTGTCTTGAGCTTTGTGAGCACTCTCTGTATGACTGGAAATGGGGAGAAATGGAATATGGGAACTTTCTTGTCCAGTCCAGGGCTAGGGCAGTCTCTGTCATTATGCCCCTATATGGTGGCCTGCAACAAAACTTTGGGGGCTGATTGTTCTCCAAAGAAGCAAGCAGATCTATTTCTGGGGTAGCACATCTTCTGAAGGCCAAAGCCAGCATTTGCTTGTTCCAGGTCCACTCACAGATTCCCTGGCTGATTCTACTTAGGAAGTCTGCCAGTACATTGTCCTTGCCTGACTGATGTACTACAGCAATATTTAAGTCCATGGAGTATGCCAGATCCAAGATCCTCATAGCTGCTGTGCACAGTTTTGAGAATCTTGTTCCTCCTTGTTTGTTTATATAGTACGTTGTTGTGGTATTATAGATCGAGGGAGCACTGCTTTCCCTTGTGTATGGGACACTCTTATTCTGTGAAGAATGTCTCATGCGCAGTTGCCCTGGAAATGAGCACATTGTGAGAACAGTTTTTTTTTTTAAATGCATTATTGATCACGCTCGATCAATAATATATTAAGGTATCCTTATGCCATCCCGCGGCTCATTATCCCGACACTCACCTGCCTGGGCAGTATTGCTCGACAGGTGTAGTATCCCCTGACTATGTAAATCCCGCTGGCTTCACGCCTGATGGTGTTACGGGAGGGGGTAAGGTAGCAGATGTGACGGGTTGCTACCTTACCCCTGAAAGCAGTGTCAGATCCAGAAGCTGGTCATCCTGCCCCAGTGGTGTGGAGGGCTAAACCACTAGCAGCTTGGCCAGCGTACCCTAGGAGGCTCAGGTTCTGGTCCAGGCTATGGAACATTTTGTAATAGTGCCCTGTAACTAATATATTTTTACTTCAAGGTCCACTCCCCCTCAGAGTTTGTTATATTAGTTACGGGCAGGGTGAAGCCCTTCACATGAGGGGTACAGGGGAAAAGACCCCTGTGTTGAGGTGTTAGTTGTAGCAGGATGCCTGACATTGTATTGTCGGGCATCCAAGTCGTGCAGGATTTTACATTTTGAGACCGTAAATTCGGTATGTTGAACGCTGGCATACCGAGTTTCAGTCTAAAATAATGTATCCTATATATTTTTTTTCAACTTTCTTTCCTCCTGTCGCGGCCCATGAGACCTTCTCTCATGCATCTTTATCCATGTCATGCCCTGCCTGAAGCTCCCCCGATCTGTGCCTCCTCTTCTCCCCCTCCTCCCTGCAGCCAGCACCCCTGGTATCACCCGCCCAGGGTGGGTCACCCCTCCTCTTTGGGCACTCTTACTTAAGTCAGACTCTGGCTAACAGGAGAGGGCCCGGGTGGAGGAACTGGAAGGCCAGTCAGGGAGAGCCCGGCGGAGGGCATGGCAGACAGGTGGCATCGCCTGTCCCACGGAGCTGGTGTTTTCCCTGTTCTGTGCTCCCCTTCCTCCGTGCGTGGTGCATATTCTGATGCACAGGCACATAGCAATCCTGCCTGCATCAGCCATGCTGTTAACATGCTGCCCGGCTTGCTGCAGTGCCACTGGTCTCTACCGGGGACTGCTGGCGCAGCGGGCCATTTCCCCCCATCCCCAAGGGAGGAGAGCACCACGCGGGCTGTCAATCCTTAACCCTTCCCTGCCGACCCCCAGCACCTGAGTCCACTCCCAAACCCAGGTCGCCGGCATGGCGTGAGGTGTGGCATCCAGCGCCTCAGCCCTCAGCGTCATGGGCCGCTATATCCTATATTAATATATGAACATACGAAGGTGCCAGCAGAACAGACCTACCAGTCTATCAAAGTCTGCTTGATTGTGTAGCTAGCTCCCTAGCAGGCAGCTGCCCCTCCCCCAACTCCCTTAACCTCCCACCCTTACCCAGCCCTGTACCCTATCCCAAGCGTTCTTAAAGCCAAACACATTTTTGCATGATATCACCCCTTCTGGTAGTACTTTCCACCTATCAACTACTCTCTCTGAGAAGTAATGCCTCCTCATCTCCCTCCTGAATCTCACCCCCTGTATTCTTAGCCAATGCCCCCTAGTCTCCCTCCCGCTCCTTAGTTTCAACACCCTCTCTGCCCCTCCTTTGTTGACACCCTTCAGGTACTTGAATGTCTTGATCATGTCCCCCCTCTCCTGCTTCTCTTCCAGTGTGTACAAATTCAAGTTCCTTTAGCATAATCTCCTAATCCATTCCCCCTATCCCCTGAATCATCCTCGTCACTCTTCGCTGCACTCCTTCCAGCAGCTTGATATCCTGGCTCAGGTATGACCTCCAGAACTGTACACTGTACTCCAAGTGAGGCCTAACCAGCACCCTGTAGAGGGGCAAAATCACCTCCCTGTGCCTGGCTGTGAATTCGTGTGCTATGCGCCCTAACATCCTGTTTGCTTTCACCGCCGCCCTCCTGCATTGGGCAGTACATTTCATGCTTGCTGTTATCAATACCCCCAGGTCCTTTTCCTCCTCGGTGCTCCCCAGCTTGATCCCCCAGTCAGTATTCTCTCCTTGGGTTCCTTGCCCCAAAATATGACACTTTGCATTTTTATGCATTGAACCCTTGCTGCCACTTCCCTGACCATTCCTCCAACTTTGTCAAGTCCCTCTGTAGACGCACCCATCCCTCTTCATAGTCTACTACTGCACCCATTTTGGTGTCATTGGTGAACAGGTTAATCCTGCTCACCACCCCCTGCTTAATGTCTCAGATGAATAACATGAACAACACCGGGCCCAGAACCAAGCCCTGCGGCACCCCACTCATCACGGATCTAGACTCCAAGACTCCCCCACCACCACTCTCTGCAGCCTACCCCTTAGTCAGTTTGCGATCCAACATGCCATCTTTGTCCCCACTCTCACCCCAGATAACTTCACCCCTAGTCTCCAATGGGGAACTAAATCGAAGGCCTTGCTGAAATCCAAGTATCGCACATCTACAGCATGGTCCCCATCCAATTCCCTCATCACCCAGTCATGGTACTGTATAAGACTGGTCTGGCAGAATCTTCCTGAAACAAACCCATGCTGCCTCCCATCCTGCAGGTTGTTGCCCTCCAGAAATGCCACCAGCCTATTCTTTAGTATCGTTTCTATGAGCTTTCCCATTATGGACATCAGATTGACTGGCCTATAGTTCCCTGGCTCATCCCTTGGACCGGTTATATTTAACGGTACCACATGGGCTATACTCTAATCTAGGGCACCTCCCCATTGCCATAGAGGTGCTGTACAGGTCTGCCAGTAATTCTGCTAGGACCTCTGCCATCTCTTGCAGCACCCATAGGTGGATACCATCTGGCCCCAGTGCTTTATTCGTCTTCAGTGCCCTTCACCTTCCAAGACTCTGCTACCCTCTATCCTACCATCCGTTACCTCACACCCCCCATCCCCCTTCCCCTGATCAGGGTGGTAATGGACCCCCTTCCCCCTTTTGAACACTGATCAGAAGTACTCATTTAGTGCTTCTGCTTGTTTCTTCCTTTTCTACCTACTCCTTCCCCCTTTTTATCCTCACTATACTGTCCCTGCACTTCCTTTTTTCCCTGACATATCTAAAAATGTCTTTCTCCCTAACATATCTATAATGTTTTTCTCCCCTCCTTTAATTCCCTGCACTAATCTGAGTTCCTTACTGGCTTTCACACCCCTTACCTTCTTGGTCACCTCCTTGGACCATTTGGAGTACTCCTCCATGTCCTCCTCCTTCCCCATCCTTCTGAACCTCTGGTATGCCGCTCTTTTTGCTCTCACCCCTTCTATCACCTCCCTGTTCAGCTAGCATGGTTTGTATGCCCTATTCTTCTTACTCTGTAGCCTGGTGCATGTTTCTGTCACCTCTATGATTCCTTGCTTGATTATGTCCCAGTTCTGCACTGTCCCCATCCCCCTGCTATATTCTTTTGAGTCTCCCCTTCAGCAGTTCCCCTATTTTCCAAAAGTCCACCTTCCTGAAATCCACCACCTTTTTTGCGGATCCCTCCGGCTCCTTGTTCATTATGATGTTAAACCACACTGTTTGATGATCGTTGGCAGCTAACAGATCCTCCACCCTTATGTCCCTCACTGCCTCACTGTTAGATAGTACCAGATCTAGCATGCTGCCTAGTCTAATGGGCTCAGCAACCAGCTGTGTCTGGAACCCCTCATGGAATGCATCCAAGAGGACTCTCTCCCTTGCACTGGAGGTGACCGGCATGGTCCAATCTACTCCAGGCAGGTTGAAATCCCCGACTATGAGCACCTTCCCCCTCCTACATACCCTACTGATTTGTTCTGCCAGTTCTCTGTCCCTTTCCACTGTCTGGGATGGTGACCTGTACACCACCCCAAACCTCAACTTCCTTCTCCTGGAATCCAGGAGCTATAGCCACATTGCCTCTATATCCCTCTCTTCCTTTTTGTCCCTTGTACATTTGATCCCCTCCTGCACACAGAAAGCCACCCTCCTCCCCTAACTTCCCCACAGTCCTTTCTGTATAGTCTGAACCCTGGGATTACCAGGTCCCAGTCCTGGTGCTCTGAGCCCACCTTTCTGTGATGGCTGCAATGTTCACTATCTCTGCAGCCAAGAGCACCTGTATCTCCTCCGCCTTGTTGCCAAGGCTGCTCACATTCACCAAGACCACCCTCCACCCCGATATCCTTCCCTCCCTTTCAGATCCCCTCCCCACCCTGCCCCTTCTGGACTAAATCCCCAAGTACCTTCTTACTAGCTTGGGGGGTAGGCTCACCCAGTCCCTGGGTACCTTGCCTATAGTCATATGACATATAGCATATGTCTTCTTGTTGTTTTTACATTGTTCCTTGTGGATTCTACTTGGTAGAAGGTTATTTCTTTCCTTTCTTACTACTAAGGGGCTAGCAGGGTATTGTTTGGGGCTGTTGGAATTTTGAAACCTGTTTTGGTAGCTATAAGTGGGCTCATTTGTTGATGATTCACTGTGTGGCAGGCTGCATTTGTAGAGGCCTATTTCTTCTGTTTTAAAATATAATTGGTGTGATTTAACTGGATCTGTTTCTTTGAATTAGAGACCTATATCTTCTAATTCCAAGCCTATTTTGATGTGTTGTTGGTGAAGCTGTTTGAATTGGAGTCCTGTTTCTTTGGTAGAAACCTATTTGGGGGCTTTGAGTAGAATTGTGATTCATTGTTGCTGGCTTCACTAGCTGCAAAGTTTTAGTGCAGAGTGGGGAGGGTGCTAATGGTCTGACCAGAGGCCTCAGCTACCTGATTGTTTCTGGAAAACTTGGTCTGGTTCCACCCCTCCAAACCCCTCACCCCACCCATCCCTGGTCCATGATTTCCTTTATACCAGGGATTCTGACATCACTTCCTCAAATGGGCAAAGGATATCCACCTGTCATAGCAGAAGCAGACATCCAGGAAAGGAACAGCAGCAAGTGAAGAGGTGACTGCTATCTCAGTGGAAGGGAAGTAAATGTAAATGTAGGAGCTTTCATTATTACTTCTTTGCATTGAATTGCATTGGGGAAAGGAGGAGTAGGAGTTTGGAGAAGGTTGTGCAATGGCTACTTAAAGTTTCTTTTGGAGTGTGGCTAGGAAAGATAGGAATATAAAAAGCAGTTGCTCAATACATCTAAACGTGTACAACAAAGGAGGTAAGTGAAATAAAGAAAAGAATGTTTTGCACTGATAGAGGGAGGAGAGGGGAGACTTGGGGGAGTGTGGGTATCCTGTATCTGGAAGGGTGGGGCGTTGCTGGGCAACGACAGCAATAGGTAGGGTGGTAGGCTGCAACAACTGTGGTGCACCAATCTTTCTAAAAATTGACTGGAGTGTTGGAGGATGTTTAGTGTGCAACCACATAGAAAAACTTAGAAAGGAGATTGAGGGTCTGCAGGAGGAACTAAGACAGGCAAGGCAGATTGGGGTGGGGTTAGCCCAATACTGGAGGGAGGAGGAAGGGAGATGAGGAGGGCAATTTAAGCCAACAGTGGTGAGAGAGGGTCAGAAGAAGGAAGCAGAGACAAGGGCCCAGGCCAGGAAGAACGATTGCCGGGAAACCAGGTCAGGAGACAAAGACTAATGGAAGGAGGAGATAGGGACTTGTGAGGGAGGCGAACAAGTGGCAAAGTCATGGAGTGGAAAGGAAGAACAGGTTACTATGAAGAGAGGAGGGGCATTTGTGAAGGGCCTTCAGAAAATAGTTGTGCACTGCTAGAGAGGAAGAAGGTGGAGGAGGAAATGATGAAATTAGAGGAGTAATTGATAAATGCCTGGACCAAACTGGAGGGAGGAAGTTCTGCTGGAGAACTGCAACAGGGTAAAGGGAAATAATGTGCAGGAGGAAGAGGAGCTGGAAATGAGAGAGAGATGAATGGAAGCAAGCAGGGAGTAAGAGGGTGGAATCTTAGTGCTGGGGACTCCATACTAAGAGGAGTCAGGTGGGTAGCAAGGGGAGAGGTATAGTCGCATTTGGGTGGAGGCCATGCCAGGAATGACAGCAGAAAGGGTGGGACAATCTGTTCTGAAATATGCTAGAAGGGTAGGACAAGCCTCATTTAATTATACATCTTGGGACAAATGACCTGGCTGACAAGACAGTAGATACAGTCCAGAGGAGGTTTGAGGAACTAGCACAATTATGTGAGGGGCAGGAAGATCAGTAACTTTTTCAGAGATACTTCCGATTGCCAAAGGCAAGCACAACAAGAAAGCTGAGAACAGAGGAATTTAATGGATGGCTAAGAACCTGGTGTTGTGCTAAAGGGTATGGGCTGTTGGGGGGTGGGCAGGGACCTGGGAGGACAGTAGTCTCTATGCCAAGACAGACTACACATGAGTGAGGAGGAAAGAAAGTGTTGAAACAGAGGATGGAGGAGTACATAGAGGAAGTTGGGAATTTAAACTAGGAGTGGGTTGGCAATTGGGGAAGAGATATGCAGAGACCACAGGTTGAGAAACATATGAGTTTACCCCCATAACAGTGACAAAGGACAAATGGCAAGTACTGTTGGTGATGCTAGAAAGGGGGCAGGATGGGGGAAGGGTGGAAGGTGGTTACCCTTAATGCTAGGAGCCTTGGGAGAAAACTGCAGAGTTACAGGTTCTCATGGCAGAGGGAGAGGTGGACATTGCAGCCATCACAGAAACATGGGCCACCCAATACAATGACTGGGACCTGTCTGTACCAGGGTACAGGTTATTTCGTAGGGACAGGGTGATTGGGAAAGGAGGAGGGTGGCACTATATGTGAAGGAAGGACTGAAGTGTGTAAGGGAGGAAGGGGAGGAGGGTAGTACGGTGTCACTTTGGATGCAAATCCAGGATTCCAAGAATAGGATTCTTAGAATGGGAGTGGTGTACAGGCCACCATCTCAGATGGAGGAGTTAGACAGAGAACTAGTGGGACAGATCAGGAGGACCTGCGAGAAGGGTAGTGTGGTGATTGTGGGGGACTTCAACATGCCAGGAGTGGACTGGAGTACCCCAACAACCAGGAACAGAAGGGAGCAGGTACTGCTGGATGTCTTCCAGGACAGCTTCCTGCTGCAAATGGTCAGTGAACCAACCAGGTTAGGGAATACCCTTGACCTTGTGCTGGCAAATGGGGATGTTGTGAGAGAACTTACAGTGGAGGAACCGCTGTCAGGGAGTGACCACCACTCAGTATGGCTCACATTGGATATGGGTAAGGAAGGAGTGGAATCTGGCACAAGAGTGCTGGACTTCAGGAGGGCCGACTTTGGGAGGATGGAGGAAGTGGTAAAAGGGTACCTGGCCAGAATTCAATCTAGTAGGGACACTAACCAGAGGTGGGAGCTCATAAAGCTGGGGATAGTGGAGGCAACCAAAACCTGCTGCAAAGTCCAGAGCAAGAAGGCTAGGGATAAGAAACTGAGCTGGCTGAGCTAGGAGGTCATGGAAAAGGTAAGGAGGAAAAGATCTGCTTTTAGGAAGTACAAGAAAACAGGGAGGGGGGAGGACAGGGAAGAGTACTTGACAGAATCGAAGGAGGTGACAAGGGCAGTAAGGGGAGCCAAAGCATCTACGGAACTCAGGCTGGCACAAGGTATTAAGAAGGGGGAGAAGGACGTCTTTAAGTACATCAGGGAAAAAGGGCTGTAAGGACCACATAGTAAGGATTAGGAAGGAGGGTTGGTGGAAGCAGGGTGCGATAAGGCAGAAGCACTAAATGAGTACTTCTGCTCAGTATTTACTAAAGAGAAGAGGGGGGTGACACCCAAGGTGGGCGAAATGGCAGAAACAGGGGGGAAGTGGTGACAGATGGGGAAATCATGGAAGGCAGAGTTCGAGAGGGTTTGAAGGCACTGAGGGTGGACAAGGCACCAGGCCCAGATGGCATCCACCCCAGGGTACTGAAGGAGCTGGCACAGGTCCTTGCAGGACCTTGGCAGACCTATTTAATGCCTCACTACATTCGGGTGTGTACCTCAGGACTGGAGGATGGCTCATGTGGTGCCCTCCACAAGAGTGGCCCCAAGGATGAACGGGAAACTACAGACCAGTGAGCCTCACATCCATCGTGGGTAAGCTAATGGAGAGTATCCTGAAGGAGAGGCTGGTGGCCTCCCAGAGGCCAAAGGACTCGGACAGCAGACAGCATGGCTTCATACATGGCAGATCCTGCCAAACCAACCTGGTGGAGTTCTATGACTGGGTAACTAGGCAACTGGACAGGGGCCATGCAGTGGATGTCCTGTATCTGGACTTCAGTAAGGCATTCGACTCGGTGCTGCATGAAAGGCTGGGAAGGAAGTTAGTAGGCACAGGGGTTGGTGAAAAGCTGGTGAGATGGGTAGGAAACTGGCTTTAGGGAAGGCAACAGAGGGTGGTGGTGTGTGGGGAGATCTCACACCCAAGGGCAGTGACGAGCGGTGTTCCACAGGACTCGGTGTTGGGACCAGTGTTGTTTGGGCTATTCATTGCAGACATATCATGGGACATCAAGAGCAAGATCAGTCTGTTTGCTGATGATACCAAGGTAGGCGCGGTGGTGGATGACCTAGAGGATGGCAGGGTTGCAGGATGATCTGCAAAGCTTGAAACCTGGTCAGACACCTGGCAAGTGGGGTTTAATGCCAAAAGTGAAGGTGCTGCATTTTGGGATGAAGAACCCAAGGAGAAGTTACCAGCTGGGGGTGCAGCTATCCCAGACAGAGAGGAGAAGGATCTGGGTGTGCTCATTACAGGGTAATGAACAACTCGGCACAATGTAGGAAGGCAGCTACAAAGGCCAACAAAATGCTGGGTTGTATTGCAAGGGGTATATCCTCGAGGAGGGAGGAGGTGATTCTGCCACTGTATAGGTCATTAGTTAGACCACACCTGGAGTACTGCATGCAGTACTGGCACCCGTATCTGAAGAGGGACATTAAGTTACTGGAGGGAGTGCAGCACAGGGTGACATAGATGATCAAGGGGCTTGGGGATTTATCATACGAGAGGAGGTTGAAGGAGTTGATCATGTACTCACTGGAGGAGAGGAGGGATGGGGTGACATGATTGAAACCTTTAAATACATGAAAGGAATAAACAAGATGGGTACAGAGGGGCTGTTCAAAGTAAGGGAGGGGAGGGCCACCAGGGGCCATGATATGAGACTGGAGGGAGGAAGGTTCAGGAGGGAGATGAGGAGACACATTTTTACAGAGAGGGTGGTGGCTGGGTGAAATGCGTTACCTGCAGAAGTGGTATCCAGTAGAACAGTGGACTGCTTCAAAAGGGGATAGGACAGGACAAGGGAGGGTTAATGAAGGGGAATGGTGGAAGGGAGGGGCAGCTGCAGAATAAGGGGTGCTAGCTGCACATTCGAGCAGACTTGATAGACCTCTAGTCCTTTATCTGCTGGTAAATTTCGTATGTTCGTATGTCCCTCATCGCCACTCATACCTATGTAAGAGTGGTTTCACTTGCCTTCAGCTTGAGCCAGAACAGCTCAGCTTTACTTCACTGTTCTTTCTCCAAATGAACATGCATGAAACCACTCTTATACAGTAATGAGTGACTCCAGGGGACATATTAATGTACACTGTCTTTCCAAATTTGGACTAACTTACCCTGTAACTGGGAGGAGAATGACTGCATTGACAGCAGTACTGCCATGAGTTTGAGGATGTTTATCTGCTCCTGAGAACTCCAGTTACCACTTACTGTGAGGTCCTGTAGGTGAGCACCACATCCTTGGAGCAAGGAACCTGTTGTGTGGATTGTGGTGGTAAATTGCTGGAGGAAGGAACTGTGCTCTCTGAGGTTGCTTTCCTCCTTCCCCATTCTAGTGTTTCTAAAAAGCTTTTTGTGACTGGTACTTGTTGAGGCAGAGGTCCAAGCTTTGGGGCCAGTAACCTTCAAGGTGGTACTGTATGTCTCTCAACTGAAATCTGACCCATGGTACCATGGCTGTTAATGGTTCTATGATGCTGGTTCAACAACAATTTTGTTGACTGGCATGACAGTGATGGAATTTATGTTGACTGCAAGTTGCGGTCAACATAAATCCCGATGGACTCCCAATCCATTATTCTATCAGGGGGCTTTGTCCCCCAACCCCCCATGCGGTGGGCTCTGCCCCATTCACCCCCTCATACTCATTATAATCATCTCTGAGCCAGAGTTGATTCAGGAAGGGGGTGCAGGACCGGAAGATGGTGTGCCCTGTCTCTGGCACACCAATGAAGCGACCTGTCGAACTGTCGATTCTGTTGGCAACGAGGTAGGTTGTTGTACTGGTTTCACCATCAGGGAGGTATACCATGTTAATGAAACCATGTGGCTTAGCAGCTGCAGAAAGTCCCCTGTGTGTCTTGGTCAACCTAGGGTAAATGATTCTGTACTGGCAATCAGATTTGATACCCTCTCCTATAGAAGAAAAGACTTTCCTTGCAAGATATTCAACTCTGCTACTACCAAGCCCACGACTTGTACTGATTCTGTCTGGTACTTCATCAGATTTATTTGAAATCCCAGGTCTCCTAGAATGAACTTTATTTTTATTTATTCCAAACTTCATTGGCATTTTCAATAACCAACAAAGGCTTGACATGAGTACAAACAAAACATTAGTACATGAAGAGAAATTACCGAACATGTCAAGCCCCCCCGGCCCCAATTGGCATCATGGAAAAAACTTAACCCGTGGCTCCAAACAATCTGCAAGTCCTCTTTTGCCCTATAGCCTTCCATTGGGGGTAAACCTTATGGAGGTTAACCAGGAGAGGTGCCTTCTTGTAATAAGTAGAGGGCATGAAAACCCTCCCAAGTTCTCTTATAGCAAGTCATGGAGCCCCATAGGCTAGCTTTGAGCTGTTCAGATCTTAGATTAAACAACAGTTCCTTCAGCCATTCTAAATATGATATGTCCTCTCTGTCCAGCCAGTGTCTTAACACTAGTTTCTTCACTGTGAGGGAAATTAATGCCATGTGGAACCTGCGAATACGTACAGGGACTTGGGAAAAGTCCCCGAGGAGGCAAATATCTGGAGTAAAAAAGTAATCTATAGCCAATAGGGGGTCAGGCCTTATTTTTGGGATCATGGCCCATAATCGTTTTACCATAGGACACTCCCAGAATATGTGTATTAGGTTACTCTCTTGAGTCCCACATCTGGTGCACATAGAGGAGTGGGTACGCCCCACCTTGTGTAACTTCAAGGGGTCCAATACATATCTTGTAATATTTGATACTGGGTAAGACAGAGTCTATCTATTATTTATTTATTTATTTGAACATCGGTTTACAACCTTTGAGCCAGAGGCTCATTTCCAAAGGTACCTCATCACATTGAGGACAAATACATAACAGACTTTTGGTTACAGCATATGGGTTACATAGATTGCAAGCACATAACAGACTTTTGGTTACAGCATATGGGTTACATAGTTAGCAAGCACATGTGATTACACCAGATAAACAGATAAGCCAGTTTGGCTAATCTTGGGGTATGTAAGTATGCAGGTCTTTCCAGATCCTCTCCCATCTACTAACAGAGTTAGGGAACTGGTTAGCCCAGAATTTGGAAATTCTGTATTGAACATCGAAAGATTTGGACAAGAGAGAAGCATATTGCATTGATACAGCATGAGGTTTACTGCATGTTCCCATGGGATCCTGAAGCCACTTGGATGTCTCAGTATCCCAGACCAAGACCTTCAAAAACTCGACCAAAAGGTGTTTTAATTAGTACACTTTAAAGACCTTTTCCTTCGGAATCCGAAATTGGGCCATGATAGAGGAGGAGGATTGACAACTACCCTCTAAGAAGAAAGCTCTGGCATTGGAGTCCCAAAGTGAGGGAATCCAAGAGGGCGGTATGCATCTTCCCCCTAATTTAAAATTAAGATTCCCTATCACTGGCTGGAGAGAGCTGAAAGAGTGCTTATATTTCAAAAAAGTGCCCGACTGGGTATATATTCTTATAGAGGAAGCAATAGGCTAGTAACACAAATTTTACGTAAAACCTTAGGAGATATATAAAGCATTGCTAATGGGGAGATACCAGCATTTAAAATCAGTTCACATTTGAGGGTCAGCCATGCAGGAACATAAGTGTCTGAGGCAGGGTTATCAGGAGGCGATACCCACCGCAAATACTTGTTCAATTGGCTTGCCCAGAAATATAGGCCAAAATGTGGAAGTCTCAGTCCACCACACAATTTGGAGGCTGGCAGTTTATTGTAGGCTCTTCTGGCAGTTTTGCCCTTCCAAATGAATGAGGAGATAGTTGAGTGTGTTTTTTTAAATCATGTTATGGGGATACACAAATTTAACATAACAAGGGGGTAAAATAACCTTGGCAAAATATTCATTTTAATCAGGTTACTGTGCCCCCAAAGTGAAATGGGGAGGGGTTGCCACCTGGCAAGGTCTTGTTGAATGGTAAGTAGTAAAGGGTCAAGGTTAACTTTTCTTAATTGGGTTTCTCCCTTTGTAGAAGGAGCCCCAAGTATTTTAAGCTAGATTGGCTCCATTGTAGCCCTAACAGAGTGATATCATGCTTGGTGAGTCTCCCATTCAATGGGAAAACTGTGGTTTTACTTAAATTAGTTTTATAGTTGTACACTGCACTGTATTCCTCGAGGACAGAAAGAACAAATGGGAACAAATGCAAGGGGTGTTTGATATGAAGCAATACATCGTCAGCATAAGCTGACAGTTTAAAAGACTGGGATCCCATCGTAATGCCCTGGATGCCTTTGTGTTCTCTAAGCTTGGTTAACAAGGGTTTCAGGTATATATTGAATAGGAGAGGAGATAATGGGCACCCTGCCTTGTTCCTGAGTAGAGTGAGAAACAGTTTGAGAATACGCCATTGCAATAAATATGGGCCATGGGATTCTGGTAAACGGAAGAAATCCATTTGACAAATTTAGAGGGGAATCCAAATCTATGCATGGTACAGAAAAGAAATTGCCAGTAAACTCAGTTAAACACCTTCTCCACATCCAGAGAAAGCAGGCCAGCTGGAACATCTGCATCTCTGGATGTGGAGGAGACGTGAGCCAGTTTTCTGAAATGATCAGAAGAATGTCTGCCGGACATAAAGCCGACTTGGTCCAGGTGAATTAAATAAGGCATGATCTGTCTAAGCCTGTTGGCCAATAATTTCACTAAAAATTTTTATATCGTAATTTAAAAGTGAGATCAGCCTATAACTCCCAACATTTTCTGGGTCTTTGTCTGGTTTGGGGAGAACTATAATTAGTGCTTCCAAAAGAGTACTGTCCAGAGGGTTAGTGCCCTTTATCCATGCGAAAAGCCATGATAGCCATGGAGTGATTTATTTGGAGAACATTTTATGAACATTTGGGGTAAACCCATCCAGTCCTGGGGCTTTATCAGCTATGAGAGAGGAGACAATTTCCTGGATCTCCGCCAAAGAAATGGGGGCAATCAGGGAGTCCTGCTGTGCAGATTCCAAGGTTGGCAGAGGAATAGAGTTCAGGTATGCTTGAACTCAGGTAACTTCTGGCTTCAGGGGCATGGGGCTGTATAGATCAGCATAAAATTTGGCAAATTCCCCCATGATCTCTTTAGGAGAAAGTAGGAGCGATCCATCCATCAGGGAATGAATGCTTTGCACAATTTTGGAGGATTCTGTTTTTTTGAGCCTTAGGGCTAGTAAGTGGCATGCTTTCTCCCCCTGATCAATATATTTCATGGCAGTTTTAAGGATCACATATTCTGCCTTCTCACGGAGCAAGTTAGAGTATTGATCCTGGAGACATAATAACCTGATCCAATCTGACTCCTGGGTAGTAGGGTAGAGTGAGCTCTCCAGGAGTCAAATATCAACTAGGAGATCCAGAGTCTTTTGTTCCCTACTTTGTTTTCTCTGCACTGCTAGTTTAATGAATAAGCATTGTAATACACATTTTAAAGTGCACCATTCTAAATCCGGACGAGCGGTCGAACTTAAATTGTACTCTGTGTACTGGTCAATTTCTTGCCCTATACGCTCAACAGTTCCTTTGTCTTTAAGAAGCTGGTTGTTCAACTTCCAGTTGGATTTTTTAGGTACATTGGTGGGTAATGTTAGGGAAGCACCAAGTTGCAGCATGATCAGCGATGACCCCGGGATCTATTTGTGAATCCATCAACCCCAAGCAATGTCTTACTAATTAAAAGGTAATCATTTCTGGATTGGGAGTTATGAACCTCGGATCAAAAAGTGTACTCCCTTGATTGTGGATAGAGAGTTTTCTAAGGGTGGCACAAACCAAGATGGTCCATCAGGTCCCTAATGGCTCTCTGTGCAGGTGACAACCCCTTACGCTTGGGATCAGATTTATCTAAAATTGGGGATAACGGAAGATTCCAATTGCCTCCTATTATAATGGGTAGAGTGGTAAAAGGGGCTAATACCTTCAATAAGTCAATAAAGAACCCAGGGGAGTCCACGTTCGGGCCATAAACACTGCCCAGTATCATGGTGGTTCTCTTGAGCCAGCCTAATCGAAAGATATATCTACCATTCCGATCCCTAATAATCTGGTGACACCCAAACTGAACGCCTCTTGCAATTAGGATTGCGACCTCCCCCCCAACTCTGGGTGCAGGCCCCTGCATTAAAGGTCTGTCCAACAAACTGTCTGTGAAAAAGGGTGGCTTCTGCTTCTTCCAGGTGGGTTTCCTGGAAAAAGGAGATGTCACTCCTGAGCAAATGAATATGTTTCAACACCTTATATTGCTTGACCTTATTGCAACCTTCATGATTGTTCCATGATAAAAACCTTTTAGGAAAAGCCTTTAAAGAGTCTATGTATCAGTAACCTCTGTTCCATACCAAGTAGGAAAGCTACATGTAAGGAAGAAAATATAAACCATCCACGATGCCAAGTCGACCCTCCTCCCACCCCCAAACATTCTCCATGAGAACAATACCCCATAAGAAAGAGCAAACCCTAATACAAGAAACAAACCCTTCCCACTCTACATCCCTGAGAGTGAAGGCACTGAGTGTACTCTCTGGCAAACAAATCTTGGTGCCCCAACCCTGACTAATTGCTCTCTGGTACGTAATGTACCCTCTGAGGTAACCCTACCTCCTCCCCCATTCCAATCGTCACCAAATATTTAACACAGAAATCTGCATCAGTAAAATAACCCCCTGTGATATAAACAGTAACCAGTGAATAGGCTAAAAATTCCTGGGCCAGCAATTCAGGAGAAAAAAGAAAAATAACCAACCTTAGCCTTGAAGGGAGTGGGGCTGGGTAGACTCTCTACTGTCAGCTGAGCCCCAAAGAGCAGAAACTGCACTCATACATGCCACTTTAGCGCACCTCATGGCTAAGGATGGTATACTGCTTAGGTGCGAGAAGCAGCTCTCATGCCAGAGAAACCCTTGCTGTGCCCTTACCCAAAAAAAAAAAAAGGTGGGGGAGAAAAGGAAAGGAAAAAAGAGGGTGGAGGAAAGGAGCTAGTTATCATCATGGAACGCACCTGGTATTAAAGGGCTCTGTTTATCAAATAAACACCATAGGTTCTCCCCACTCTGTTGGTAACTTTCCCCAAAACAAGAGCCCAAAATAGCTTTAGGTGGCAAGCTAAACTGGGGGGGAATGTTGAAATGAGAGGAAAAATTAAAAAAGGAAAACAACATGGAAGTCTCCTCATCCAAGCTGTGCTCCTGACCTTAGTACAGTACAGTAGCTCTGTCAAGAGTAGGCTTGTAGCTGGGAAGTACATTAAACAACCAATACTCCTGTGTGTCCTTGTACCTAATGCATAGCCTTTCACCAAATCAGTTACTAAAGATAGAAAAGCAAAATGAAAGTTCAGAATGAAACCACTTGCAGTCTCCTACTCACTACGGTGAGTTACAGCAATGAAACATCCTTTGGTTGTTATAGGCAATCATTATCAGCTGACATGGAACAAATCAGGGAGCTCCTTCTTAAGGGAATCCTCAGCCGTCTTCGGGTCTTCAAAGGGAACCCATTTCCCCTCAAGGTGCACCTGGAAATTAGCAGGTTATCCCATGTGAAACTTTATGTTTTCTGCCAAGAGCTTGGTGACAATACCGTGATAGGCCGTTCTCTTTTGTCTCACCAATAAGGGAAGGTCTTGAGCCACCCGTATCAACTTGCCACCCCGTTGCACCTCTTATTTCTTTGATCTTCACCATAAAGTGCTGGTGCTCCTGGTAGTTCAAGAACTTGAAAATGAAGGTTCTTGTTGGGGCACCAGGTAGAGGCATGGATCGTAAATCCCTATGAGCCCTTCCTATGATATACGTAGGGCCGAATGGAGAGGGGCCACCTAATTTTTCCATGCGCTTTTGTGCAAACTGCACTGAACTGTTCCCCTCTTCACCCTCTTGAAGACCAATTATAACCGCATTATTGCGGCAGCTGCTCCCCTTCAAATCTTCAATTTTGGCCTCAAATTTAGCAAGGCGTTGATGGGTTGCAGCCATCACCAGATCCACCTTTTCTACCCTGCGCTCCAGTGATGTCAAGCAAGTTTCACAGTCTCTGGTTCGGATTGCTAGATCTTCCAGTTTGGTCAAGACTGCTTTAAATTCATCCGTTAGAGACCGTAATTCTTCCCTGTATGGATGGAACTCGTCCAAGAAGCGATTGAGAGTGAAGGGGGACTGTTCTTGGGAGCCAGAAGACTGCCATCCAGGCTGGGCATTAGATCTCTTAGTTGATTTTTCAGGGGTAGTGGGTGGCATGTGCCGAGGGAGAGCTGACTGCATCTCCACCTCCATTCTATCGATATTCACCCCCAAAGAGTGCCTAAAAACCTTCAGGTATGTTGAATTCTTGGGGGAACATTGCTCAGAGTTAGTTCTTGTTGAATTTAATTGAAAACAGATGGTTGTATGGGAAGGAATAGCGGGAGCGCTCAGAAAAGCATCTACCTAGAGGATTGCATCACATGATCTGAAGAAAGAACTTTAGATATTTTCTGTGACAGTCTGACTGGAATGTGGAATTAGGCATCTACAGTACAGATTCGGTAACAACCACCAGTCTCCTTAATGTAGAGATGGTATTACTGTATTCGGTATGACCATCTTGAATTTTTCTTTCTTGATATGCCTGCACAGGTATCTTCCATCCAGCATGGGTCACCATTCCATATTTTTCTTGTGGGTCAGGAAGTATCTTGAGAAGAGGCCTTTGCCCCCACTGAGATGCAGGGACCTTTTCAACTGCTTTTGCTTGCAGTAAGCTCTTTACTTCTGGTTCCAACAGAAATCTTTTTATTGGTGAGTTGACTGGGAAGTTTGTTGGTCTCTGCAGTCTGGAAAATCTTTGGAACTGCAAAACTAATCCATGACCCACTACTTCAGTACCCACTTATCTACTAATTGTTCCCATTCCTGGAAGTACTGGGTCAGCCTTCCTACTAGTGGCAATAACTGAATGATGACCTAGAAAAAACTGTCAGGGATTTTGTTTTGGCTATTGCTTGTGCTGCAAAATGCCCCTCCTGGCTCTACCTCTATAATACCCTCTTTGTGGTTTGTACTCATAGACAGTGTAGGGCCTGGGATGATAACCATGGTCTCTGCCTCCCCTTCCACAAGGGCTGAAGGAAGGCCATGTCTTTCTCAACAGAGTTTCTAAAAGTTGCCCCGCACTAATTCACTTTTTCATGTATGCCTCTGTTTGTCACCAAATAGGGAACTTCTCTTAAAGGGAAATTAAATGTCTTTAGTCTGGGTGTCCTGGGCAAGGATGCCAGGCAAACATCAATGCCACTGCATGAGCCAAGACTCTTGATGCAGAGTCATTGGTGCCTACTGCCATGTGAAACTGGTATTTTGTGGCATCCAAAGCTGACATTGCCTTTGCACTCACAACATGTGCCACTTCAATATCTACTTTATCATTCAGAGCCAGTACTACATTCCACAGTGCTTTTTGGTACTGAGCTGTATACACTAAATAAGCTGACTATCTTAGGAACAGAGAAACAAAGAAATGTAGAATTTGATTGCAGATAAGGATCACTTCACCCCTAGGGTCTAGGCATGGGGAAGGGCAGAGTGGCCCTCATCTAGCATGCCAGCACAGAATGTTCCCATTTTCAAGTCCTGCCTACCCTCCACCATATTTACTTGCATGTATACATGCACAGCTGGTCGAGGGGGTTCCTGACAGCATGTGGTCACTTACATCATCATCAGCTCCTCCACCAACCACCACCAGCAGTTACTACAGAGTGGCACTGTGAGCTGAGCTTCCTCGGCCCTAGCAGGAGAGCACTCTTTCGTCCTCCCTACTGGTCTCTGCTCCTGAAGTCTTGGGTGCAGAGCACAAACCCGGGTCACAAGCATGACAGATCAATCACCCATTACTCAGTGCCATTGAACGGACTCTCGTAGGGTTTTTGATGCAGACAATGCACCATTTTAGTTGCCTCATGTGGACTGCCTCCACTCTATGTCCTTCTGGAGATGTGCTCTCCAGAACTGGACACAGCATTCTAGTTGGGGTCTTACCAGCAGTATGTGCAGCAAACACCATCTCCCTCTTTCTGTTGGTGATACCTCTCCCTATTCACCCCAGAATCTCACTAGCTTTCCCAACTGCCTTGTTGCTCTGCCTGGCCACCTTTAGGTCATCAGATTTGATTATCCCCCCAACCCTCACCTGCCCATCTGATACTTTTTTTTTAGATTTCTTACTGATGACAGCAGCTCATGTAGGTGCTTACATGATTTAAGATGTGTCTTTTTTGAGGAACTTGTTGATGGGGACCAATAGCTTCCTTGTAGGGGTGGTACTATCATGTCTATGAATTCTACTTTCTTCTTATCTTCCTCAGTTCCATGAGAGATGGGGCTAAGGGTATCCTCTGTTTGTTTTATGAATGAAAAGTAAGAGGTGTAATCCTCAGTAGCCCTAAGAATGGAATCAAACTCCTGATCAGGGGAACCACCATCTTCCATGGGTTCACTGTCCTCCTCCCCTTCAAAGTGCATATTCATTTATTTGAAAATTGGTAACTGAGAAAGATACACCAAGCCGAGGCTCATTTCCAAGTGCAACCCAGGCTGTATCCCTCCTGTACAGGCTGCTGTTCTGGAACTGGAGCCTGGGGAAAGATGCATTGAATTGATATCCCATGGCCTGGAATGCTTGGAAAAACTGCCATATCTTTGGTAAGTCCTCTGGGGCATTTGACTCTGATTGACTGCCTTCTCCTTCACAGGAGGAGTGGCATGGGCATGCTTTTCAGTTTTCTTTTTTGTAACAGGCACTGGTTCCAGAAACTGCTCTGAGGCTCTGCTATTTGTATGGTTGACATAACTGGATTCAGGGTTTCCCCTTGCAGACACCCTAATATTTGTACCATCCTTTCCATACCTTTCAGACGGTTGAGCAGCTTTATCTTTCTTATCTGTCCCCTTAGAGAGGACTACTGCTTAAGAGGAGAAGAACCCTCTGATACGTGCCTTCCATCATTAGGCGCTCCCTCTGAGCCTTTATTGTGTTTTGGTGGCATAGAGCAGGGGAGCAACAAGCATGACATTTTGTGTGGGGCTAGGCAAGTCAGCAGGGCCATTTCCAGGATTTGTGTAAGGGGGCGTTCTTTTTCATAAATGCCAGAGATCTGTGGGCCACCGGGCTTCCAGAAGCTCTGCGATACTAGATACTCTGTGGTGCATTTTTAAGTTATTTTGAAGCTCAATAACTCATCTCTGAGCTCTCCACCATGGAGCAGAACTCCTAGATGGTTATTTAGCTTCAAAATAAGCTGCAAAATGCCTTGCTCTAAGGTAAATTATCTTCTGAAGCATAGTCAGCAGCTATGGTTGGCTGGATATTACACTGCCTTGCTACTGTGCCTGTTGGCTTCTAGACCAGGGGTCTGGGGCCTACCCTGGGAGCACTAGATCTCTCTGGTGCATTTTGTAGCTTATCGTTGAAGCTAAATAACTCATCTTTGATCTCTCCTCCACAACTGAGGCGGGATCAAGATGAATAATTTAGCTTCAAAATAAGCTGCAAATGCCTTTTCTAAGGAAAATTATCATTATCCAGCTGGCTGTAAGTTGAATACTACATTTGTATACTCAGTACCTGAGGCTAACAAGATGCTGATAATGTACTTCACCTGAGGCATAGATTCACCAGCTGTGGTTGGCTGCATATCATACTACCTGCTGCTGTGCCTGTTGGTTTCAAGCCCTGGGGTACTAGATGCCTGTGGTGCATTTTGTGGAAAACTACCCTTTAGTTTTACAGGTGGCTGTATGTGTTATACAAAATAAATGAGTAAAACCATATTTATTCTAAAGAAAAAAGTTAAAAACAAACATGAAACCAGTCACTCATAAATCCAAGTGACAATTCTTCTTTGCTAGCTCATCTATAATGTCTTCTAAACCTGGACAGTTATTTTTGGAAAGATTCATCATTGCAAGCCCTGAAAGCTGATATTGTCCCATCATTGTACACAAATGGACTTAAGCCTGCGTAGGCAACTGAAGGATCTTTTGACTGATGGTGTTGTGACAGGTATAGTAGTGAAGATTTTCAATAGACAGCAGAATGTTTGGATAGAACATTATGTCAGCTGCTACAAGTGCTTCCATGACATTCTTCAGTCTGTCATTCATGGATTCTTTGCTCCATTCTGCTAGCCACCTATCATACTCTTTCTTGAAGTCCTCCGTGTACCAGAAACATTGTCCTCATACATTTCTGTGGCACTACTTAACTTCTTGAATCCACCCACAGCCACATACTTCAGAATCAGATGTTGGATCCTGCAAACTGTTCTTACATTTTCACTGCATCTCTCTTATAGTTCATTTAAGAGGCTATTGACAAACAGAAGGAAAATTGAAACTCTGTAGTATATTTTGGATCAGATGTTGGATAGTTCACCCATTTTGTTTGCCTTCCTGCCAGACGAGGTATTTTAAGAGGGACTCCTGTAAGTTCTTCTTTTTTTGAAATATTAAGATTTTGGATTAAACCTTTGAGAACAGGCTCACTACATAGGTTCCACATCAAGGTCATACATCAAGAGTCATAACAACAAATTACGGTTAAGCTGTGAGATAAACGGTGGCAACAATGGATAGGCATTTAAGCAAAAATAGTTACAGAGCAATAACACTAAAATAAAATAACACTATATATGCTAAGAATGAACAAAACTCAAGGAACAAATGGGGATGATGTGGGAAAGGGATAGGTTAGCACAGGCAGAGGAGCAGCAGAGAGAGGACAAACTACAAGGAGATAACACTGCATGAATCAGCCCAGATTTTGGGCCTCATCAATGAGATGTCTAGATTACTTAGAGGTGCTAGGTGTTGGGGTGGAGCAATAACCAATACTAAGTAGCAGGCACAGATTACCTAGAGGTGCCAGGCATTGGGGTGGAGCAAGTCCAGTATTAAAGTCGCAGGTACGAGTTCAAGGGGAGATGGGATAAGAACTGACAGAGTGTTGTGGTGAGAGGATGGGAGGAGGAGGTAGGAAAGGAGGTAGGAGGGGGAGGAACTTTGGACAGTTCAGGAAGGGATGAGGAGAAGAGAGGTAAAGAAGGTGGCCAGGTGGTGCTGTGGTTGGACTACAGTCAGGTAGGCCAGCGGCCCTATTGGAAATAGCAGCAACAAGCATTAACAACCAGATGAGTTCTTAGCTCATGTTTAAAGGGCTTAACATGATTTAGTAGAGATGCTTGGAGGTAGGTTGCTAATCCACTTGGGTGCCCAGGGGCAAAAGCTATTTGTCCAGAGAGGTGCAACATCTGAGGACCTTGAAGACCATACCCCAGAGCTTCTTCTGGGGTGGGTACTTTTATGAGGGTGAGGAGCTTCAAACACCGTTGGGCAACATACCTAGACATTCTTTTTTGGCCAGCAAGCAGGTCAGAAACTTAAGCCTGCCCTTGAACTGGAGCCAGTTGTCACGGGTGTATAGGTCACAAGTGTGCGTGTACTGCTTGGAACTGGTGGAGAGGCAGCATGCCTATTTAAGGTGACTTTAATATGATGGAGGCTGTGTCCGTTGTAGCCCCAGAAATATGTTGTCAAACTCCTTCTCAGAGTTTTGCCTTATTCTCTGAATAGCATCACCAAGCTTGATCACAGGCAAGCCCAGCAGAACGTCAGCATCTGGTTTCTGAAGACAGACAGACACAGGAAGAAGCAGTCCTAAGAACCTTGCCGGTGTGTTTAAGAGACAAGGAAGCCACGAGAGTGAATGCAGGTAAGAAATTGTTCAGCTATTGCAGAAGCAACATGATCAGGCCATCTGACGGTACCTCTGTCATAGCAGGATACATATCAATGAAACAGACAATTGTTTCATTTCTTTCAACACATCACATTGCACACAGTCCAGAGAGCTTATTTTTTATGTCTGATGGTGTTGATTTTACTTTTCAGAAGCATCATACTCTTAGCCGAGCCACGAACAAACTTTGACACATCCTTCATTGTTTCAAAAAAGTTATTGATTTTACGTAACTTACACACATGTGCTATGATGAGATTCAGAGCATGGCTTGAACAGCGCACATAAACTGCTTTTAGTATTCTTGTTGCAAGTACTACTTGTTGCACCTTTTGCAGTACTGCTCATTGCTGCACAACCATCGTATCCTTGGCCAAACATCTTCACAAGACTGAGACCATACTGCTCTAGGCTTTCTATTTTTTTCTGTCCTGTTCTTTTACCTGTTTCATCAGTAAGTTGTTCAAAACCCAGAAACTGTTCTTGAATATTGTTGTTCTTGATGAACAGGATGATTATTAATTTGTTTCACTGTAGTACTGTCAGTCGTGCTGTCTGTAAGAATTGTGAAAAACCCTGCATTATTTACATGCTTTACAAGTGCTTCTATCTGGCTGCTGCTTGTGGTAATGATTTCATTCTGGATTTTTGAGCTTATATAAGTTGCATTGCCACCACGTTTTCAAATGTTTTGCTAAAACGTCATCATCTGCTTGCATAGAGAATCTGAAACTGGCACAAAAATTACCATTGTTATCTTTTGATTCTTCAAAAGTAAGCAGTGTTTCACCATTATGGTGACCCTGTAGTGGTAATCCTTGCTTAGCACAGAAAATCATTATTTCTACTATTGGAAACAATCTCTTTCAGTTTTCTTGTGTTCTTTTTTTCCGCATAAGAATCCATCATATCTACATCTGCTTTATTCCCCTCATAATAGGCTGAAAAATCTGCTGCTGCACTCATAGCATCTTGGTGGTACTTAGAAAGTGCATGTGATCAAAACTTGTCAAGAACGTCTTTCCATTTAACGAGAGGTTTTGTAACAAGTTGTCCTACATTTTGATACTTTCCATGGCTTACTTCTGTATTTACATACAGAACACTCACCTTACAAAGGACACCTTCAGCTTAAGAACTGTATCCTAGCCACTGAAACTGAAAACAACGTGTTTGTTTTCCTTGATGTACAAAAGGGAAACTATGATTCTTGTGGCACCCAACAAGAATGAAGAAGTTTGTAGCGAACCTCATTAGTAATACTTGGTGGACTTTTTGATTGCAAATTCAGACATCTGCCGATATCATACTGGTTAGACTTTCACAATGGCAACTGAGCGTGTGTTGATCTCAACTCATCATCATACTCATAGCTTTGAAGTGAGTTTTGATATTCAACCATCATGACTGAAGAGGAAGACAACGCTCCAGAGGGAGATTCCTACTTGCTACAGGTTAATGAAGAAAAAGTTGAGGTGGTCAGCTTGACTTTGTCAAAAGTCTGACAACTTCCATTACTTTGATTTACTTTTGCTAGTCTCATCTTTTTCAGCCATCATAGTAGTCAAAGTTTGTGAACAAACAAAATACATCCTCACTACTACCACACACACTATTGTTGCCAACTGATTGTGCCTGTAAACTGGATCCAATAATGACTGAATACTGAAACATAACAACTTTTTTTTTCAATCACACAGACACACACACAGAGTAAGCACTTGACAGTTCTTAAAAGAGCTTTTTCATAACTTTTCTTTGCAGTCACTCCCTCCTTCTCATCCAGGACCAGCTTGCTTTTCTGATTTTTTTTGTTTTGTTTTTTTAGTTTATTGTAAAGTGCCAAGACAGGAATGGTGATTATAACTAGCTTTTAAAAGAACTTTTTAAGTGCAATTGACTAAAGTATGAGAAAAATCCCAGATCTCTGTCTCACTAGCAGCTGAGTGATGAGCGCACTATACAACCACCCTGTCTCAAGTTAAGAACACTATCTATCGTGCAGGTGCTACTCAGATCACATGCACACCTAGAGATGGGAGGGACAGAGGAGAGATGACACACCATTGGTGTCTGCTACCAACCTGACTCCTGCTATTGGTGTCCCAGTATGTCACTCATTCAGTTGGAACTTGGGACTTACTGTTGAGGTCGGTCAGGTTGCACATCTCACTGTGCAGGGTTCTGTCTGTCAGCTGACCTGCAGTCTTCTGTCATCCCAGTGTCCCGTGATTCACACAGCAGTGCACCACTGCCACATCTTCCCATTACCCACCCCTCCATCCAGGTATATCACCACTTATCAGCACACATCGGTATGAGCACACAACTGATCTGGCCAGAGGGGAAAGGCACAGACTGCTCCTTTTCTCATAGAAATATTGTGAGCAGCGAGCTAATATGCATTTAATTTAGGGTGTTTGAGGGGCATTAGCCTTCTTAGCCTCCCTCATTGCTCCCCTGACATAGAGGCAGACTTGGAAGCCATAAATTCTCTTTTAAAACCCTTTCTTTTGAGTTTTAGGACAAAATGTTTACAAAGTTCACAATTAATTCAGCTGTGATCTGGACCAAGCATATCAAAGAAAGCTCATGGTAGTCTGCCTTTTTCTGGAGCTGAAAACAGGAAACATAATTTTTGAAAACCTGTGGGTCCTGTTCTCTATTTAGGCCTATCAGTCATGCTAAACACTAATTAGACATTTTTTTATTTATGATTGGTGGCTGGGTAGAACCCAGGAGCATTATATGCCCATTTTGTTCTTTGGAGGAGGACTTTTGGGTTCCCCTCCCTTACTTTGGGTTATGTTTAGGTTTTTAATTTTATTGTTCTGCCAGCAGTAAGAGTACCGTACCTTTCTAAAACTCAGCCAGTGAGAGTGCCTGAGGATTGGGAAAGGTCTAGTTTTATTCTTGGGAGAAATCATTCAAACATTTTCCATCTGTCTCCTCAGGGGGTGTGAGCTCCTGAGGAGGATTTTTCAGCCCTGTTGGTGGTGAGAGGATCATAGGGGCTTGGAAAACTGTATTTCTCTCCTGACATTTCTTTTAGTTATAAGCATTATCAGCTGATTTTCTTTTTTTTTACTAACCTGACTTTATGATTTTGATGTTTTGTTTTATTTATTTCTTAGTGTTATATCATTTTGTTCTCCTCCTGAGGCCATGAGAGGCCCTGGGGAGGTGAAGATCTTGTATGATTTATTTTTATTTTATATTTGAATTTTTGCTAACTTGTTATAATTTTTATTTTACTTTAGAGTTTTAATATTAGGGCAGTTTATGTAAGGGTTATTTATTTATTTGGGGAGGGTTTAGAGGGTAATTTATTCTTTTAAGTAAGATTTTTGCCTAATTTTGTTTTATTTTAGAATAGTTTTGTGAATTCTTATTTTGGTATATAATTGGTTAGCTGAGGGAGTGTTGTTTTATATTTAAGTCATGAGAATGTGCTGGAGGCCTGCCCCCATGGTTGTATGCTATTCACCTCTGCTCTCTGCACCTTCCGCCCCTCCCCCGCTACAGTTTAGTACCTGCCAATGCTGTAGGGCACTGGGTATTGCCTGTAGGGGGGATGGGGTGGGGGGTATGAACAGTGGAGGATGAATGAGTGCAGCCACCACATCAGGGTGGTAAGATCCAGGAGATGCCCTGGGGTGAAATAGAACCCAGAACGTGGTCCGCCATGCCTGGTTTCCATACCCAAGGGCACTACCAAGTGTGGTACGTAGGTGGTTCAGGTGATGCAGAAGGTTTATTAAACTTGGGCAGTGTTATGCAATGCCAGGTTCATTAACTCATTGAGGTCCCAAGACGCCTGTAGGTGGCAGCAGAAAATATACTCCTGAGGTCTTTAACACCTCCAGACATCCTGCAGTTTGTGCCACTGAGGACATTTGATGCCTGAGGATGTCACTGTTTAAAACATAAATATTTCACAAACTGAAGTGAGTAGACTTGACTGCATAGCACCATTGGAAAGGTAATGTTCCGCTGAACAACTTTGCCACTGATACTTTGTGTCTGTTATGTATACTTTAGAAGATATTTGCATTTGTGTATGGTATGATGTGCATGGCTGACATTTGTCTCTCAAGCTTCACCTAGCCACCTTAATAAAACAGAAAAGAAATACATGTATCATATTAGGAAAAACAGTTTTAGTACAAAATTTGTTTTGTACCTTCATCTAATGTATGGATGCTTAATTTGGTGTTGATATGTTAAATATTTTCCCATGAAAAATGGTTTCTGTTGCCTTTTTTATTGAAAACATTTTTTTTTTCACAATTTCAACCAATATGGAAAAAAAAAGGAACTACTTATATTTAATTGCATAGTACCATTGGAAAGGTAATTTTGCGCTGAACAACGTTGCCGCTCATACTTTGTGTGTAGCACTTACTGTTCATGAGGTATTTGCATTTGTTTGTGGCATGCTGTTATGACTTGATTTTGTTCAGAAATCTCCAGGTTGCAGTGTTAAAAATATACAGGCCACAAGTGGTGGAACTCTCAAAAAGCTCCTGAGGCCTCAATGAGTTAAAAACAAGACTGCAATTATTGCAGATATTGTTGGAACTGTGGACCTGGCTTGCATCACCAAGACCTGGCTGGATGAGAACTCTGGCCCATTTGGAGGCTTTAACACCAGCCAGGAACGCGGTGATACACCACCTGAGATTGGATTGTGGGGGTTGTGGTCTGTTTCAAGACCAAACTTAACCTCATGAGTGTACCAGTTGAGGAAACTGAGTCATTTGAGTGTACCATAGTAGCAGGTGTAGGTTGTCGGATCACCTCATCTACTGTCCACCCAGAGATGAGAAGCTATTCCTTCAGGAAGTCACAGACTTCATCGTCAACATGGTGTTTGAGTCACCCAGGCTGATGGTCCTGGGCGACTTCAATGCCTGGGTTGACGACGAACTCACAATTTGTGCAGCACTTCCTCCAGTTGATGACATCTCTGGGTCTTACACAGATAGTTACCACTGCTACTCACAAACACGGGCACTCTCTTGACTTAGTGTTCCTCCTGGGGATCAAAGCCTCTGACCTGAAGTTGCTGTATTATTTGGAAAAAGGCAAGGCTGGGACTCTTGCTATGCAATGTCCTGCAAAGAAGCACACTGACTGCTCTTAGGATGGTGATGTCAAATGGCTTAATGAGGTGTTGTGACGGGCCTAGGGGAACTGTTTATGCAGCATGTCCTGACTGCTAGAAGATAATGAGTTAACTTTCTGTGAGCTCCATTAATTCCTCAAGCCAGAGGAAAAACAGTGCTCTAAAACATCCTATACACACACACAGGCAGCGTAGTAATGAGGCTTCAGAGGATGAATCTATTTTTAGCACACTATTATGTTGTTTGATAGCAAAAATGAAATCATCCCTTTTCTGAATGCAATATTTTATTGATGCTCCACTGGAGCAGCAATATTTGCACAAGCTGTGCCCAGTGCAGATTTTACAGCACTGGTCCTGGTCTGGTGATCTAGGTTTTACTCATACCACACTGCATGTGGCTTAGTGATATACTGTACAGATGGCTGCAGAGTCTAACCCATTGAAGGTTGAAGTTTCAGAAAACCATTTTGCTAAAAATAGCAAGACTCACTCACTCCCTCCCTCACCCCCCAGTCACAATTAATCCTCTTCCAAAGTCATGCTTAAATACTGGTGCTTCTACATCCATGCCACTAAGCTTTTAATGCCAGCATGCTTCATGTGCTTCTGTGAGTTCTCCCATCTGTGAAGTCCCATTCTGATTGTGCAGCACCACCCCAAACCATATAAATTTCAAGGGCAGCTCTTTACCATATCAACTAAATTGCTGCTAAACTCTTTATTTAAAAACATGTTGTTGAGAAATTTTTGGTTTTGTATATCCATGGTCAAGAAAAATGAATTTGTAAAAGAAACCAAAATCCCCATTTATCAGTTCATTGAATCACAATACAGCATGTTATGAATTTTTCAGATTCTATGTGTAACCTACAGTAAGTCAAACAGAAATTAGACACACAAATGCCTACTTATTTACAAGTGAAGCAAATGTGGTTGTTATCATTCAGTTGTAAACACCTATAGTCACAAACTACAAGTTAAGAAGATTAAGTAGAATATAAACAGTAGCCCAGAACTGCCTGCCTGAGAATGAAGTTGGTACATTATTTGGAAAAAGGCAAGGCTGGGTCTCTTGCTATGCACTGTCCTGCAAAGTAGCACACTGACTGCTTTTAGGATGGTGGTGTCAAATGGCTTAATGAGGTGCTGTGAGGTGCCATGGGGAACTTGTTATGCAGAAAGTTCCAGGAAGTGTTTAACCCATTCTACTTCTAATAGCTCAAAACACTCTGCATAACATGCTTTTTTTTGCAAATTCTGGGTGGACTACTCCTTTAAATGAGTGATAAATAGCTTGTCCAGGGTGATGGCAGCTCTGATAGGTGTTCCAGTCTTTGTTTTCACTGATGTAAACTGAGCCATGAAAAAAGTAAGTAGGAAAAAAACAGCATTTTGTTTCTACAAGTAGTTGTTAATTGCAGTTGGTATTTTTAACATGTACAAGTCAACTCTATTTCTCAAACGTAAAAAGAAAAATACACTTCATCATAGACTGTGTTTACCAAGTACTGTGCCCATGATTAAAATAATTTGAACACCCCCCCAAAATGTGTCCTCACATGAAACTGCATAATTTATCTGCAAAGACAATTAAAAAATGTATTTCTAAATGCATTACTAACACCAATGCTTTCAAGGTTTTGAAACTACTAAAAAGACAAACTATATATATAGATAGATAGAATATGGTAAACAAATATTGTTAATCCCTAAAGCTGAACTTTCTTTTTAGTATATAAATGTTTAAGAAACACCTGAAAGCTATCTATTTTCCTTGGAAGCTGTAGTTTCAGACACTTCTTGGTCTTTTCTTTTGAGACACCAGGTGACTCTGATAATCATTTGTTCCAAGGGTTTTTAAGTCAGTTTGAAGGCATTAAATAACTTCTGTAGTTTCCTAGTCCTTAACAAAATGCAGGGACTCCACAGACTTGTTCTGTTCCTTGGTTCATATCCCAAACTAGTGACTCTTCTTTCAACATGATAGATCCACCTCATGCCCCTCCCACATGAATAAAAAAGTGGGATGGATCTTTTGGAGCTTCTTGGGTGGAGGTGGGGTGGATCTTACTTCCCCCAAAAAAACAATGCTGCCTCCCACTACTCAGGTTCCAGTTCTTGTACCACCCATTTAAGAAAGAAAATAGTACCCTGCAACCATTGACTAACATGAAAGCGTATTTATTTGATGGTGGAAAACATTTATTGGAGGAGGGTAAGGTGGAGGAGACTATCTACACCTTCAGTCAATTCCACAGACAAAAAACATGACATCACTCCTTTTGTACATGCAATACTCCTGTTGACTCCGCCCACATTCATAAAAAGGTGTGACTCAAATCTTTAACTGAGGGAGAGTAAAGTCTTTAATTTTGTTTTGTTCCAAAGTGCATGTACTTGTTTTTATCAATATTTAGTAGAAGACTATTTTTAATAACAATTTTTGTTCCAATTTAAAGTCAGACTGCAAATATCTGGTTATATCGCTGCCAATATAATACCCTTCTGAACAAAGCAATACTGTAAAAGCAGATCTTCCTGGACTAAAAGTCTCCATTCATTCACCTAATGGGACTACACTGGAGGTGCTAGGACCCAGTGGCAGCCAAAAATCTTCAGGAGGGCTGGCTGAGGTGAGACTGCGCATGCAAGGTGCAACAAAACTGGCTCATGCCATATAGGCTATCTTGGCATCGACCCTCTGACTGTTTCAATTCCTTTTTGCTGCTGTCGATGTGCTTCAGTGACGACGGCGCTCGCCTTCTGAGAGTCAAATCTTCGCGTCAATTTGACAGCAGCTTTAGTCGTTCAGTATTTGATTTAGTTTTAGTGTTTTTAGTAGTATTTATTTAAGATATATATATATATTTTTCTTTTTAAACTGAAGTAACAAAGAAAATAAGTTTTCTTCAGCCCGCCATTGATGGAGTTGACTATGAATGGTGCCGATAATGGTAGGGAGACTTTGCTTGAAGGCTGTTTTGGCAGAGAGGCTGGGTCCAGTCCATTACCCCTTGAGAGGGGGGTCTGACCATGGGCAGTCCAGTGGCCGGGGGGAAGGGCAGTCCTCCCTAAAGCACAAAAAGAAGTGGGCCCATTCCTGATCCCAGTCTCATGCTCGGCACCACTCGGCCGCGAGCTCCTCTTCCTCCCACTGGTCAAAGAAGAAGCAGCACCACTTGAGGCCATCCTCTGGTACATCTGCACAGAGACTGTTGGTAGCAGTGGACAGTAGGGTAGACCAAGCTCCTTCAGGGTCACCTGTGGCCTCAGTCCCTAGCAGCTGCAGTGCTCAGCTCCAGAGTCCCTCCCCACCCACTGGGGGGTCTTCCAGTGAGCAGTTTCATCATTGGACTGCTCTTATGGAACAGTGGGTCTGGCAGTTGTCCTGACTGCCCTTGCCTACAGACTTGGACCCAGGGCCCTCGGGCCTGGGGACTGTTGGCCTCCGGGCAGAGCAGCTGAGTTAGCTTGATTGCATGACACCTCCTTTGGTGCTGTCAGTGCTGCTGTCTTGTACCTTTCTCCTCATGTGGCTGTGGCACAGGGGCCATCACAGGTACTGCATTCTCCTCCTACTCCTCTTTACACTTTCAGGTTTCTGGTGGTGTAGCGACCTTCGGCTGTCCTGATGTTGGGATTGGCACTCACTCAGCACCTGCTGTAGCATTGCGCATGGCTCCTGCTCTGGCAGCTACACCATTGATGGTGCCGTGTGTGGCACTGGTGCTGTTTTCAGCACCAGCTGTCTCAGTTGCAGAGGTTCTCAACTCCAATTATGGGAGTGGCACCTCTGGCTATTTTCCCTTCTTTTCCTACCTATACTATCCCTTCTAGAGTAGAGGGAGACTATGATGAGTATGATCCTGATGTATGCCTGACAAACGATGTGGATGAAAACTCATTTTATGGGGTAGAGAGTAAACCCTCCACATCAGCTGAGCTTGTGGTCAAAGACCACTCTTTTAAATCACTGCTGAAGAATATGAATTCCACTCTGGCTCTCCAGATTTCTGAGGTGGACCCTGGGAAGCTTTTGCACCTGCAATATCTGCATGTTCCTGAAATTCCTGTGGACCTGACACCACCGGTGCAACCTTCTTTTGAGACTCTTTCACAAGTGGTGTGGAACAGACCGGTGCTAATTCCTTCTGTGTCTAAGTCTATAGATAGGAAGTATGTTTCCCCTAAGGACAGGCCAGTCCTTGCTTCTCAAGCTTTCACAGATTCCCTAGTGGTTCTGGTGGAAAAAGACAAAGCCGTGCTCCCCCAGGAATCCATGGCTCATCTGGTAAATAAAGAATCTCATAAAATAGACACTCTGGGGAAGTAATTGTTTGCTGCTGCTACCTTTGGCATGTGCATTGCTAGTTACCAGGGCCACTTTTCTCAGTATGAATATACCCTCTGGCATTTGCTCAAAGAAATGGTCAAGGCTCTCCTGGAGATGGACACCAACTTGGAGTTTCTTCAGACCATTACCAGAGGCATTGAGCCCAACAATCAGCAGCTTAAAGTTACTATGGACACCTTTGACACTGCCTCTAGAGCAGCAGTGTCTGGGATCGGAGCCAAGGGACACTCCTGGCTAAGGACATCATGCTTCACTGATGATCCTCAGCAGAGTCATGCATTTCCCCTTTGATGGTGTTTATCTGTTTGGCCCTCAAGTGGAGCAGGCATTGGAGGCTACTCAGAAAACCAGGACTGTTATTAAGACTGCCAGACCAGCCCCTGCCTCACCTCAGAGGGGTGGACACCATCGACAGTTCCATAACTGGTAGTCCTTTCTAGGTAAAGGCCGAGGATCTTTTAACAAAAAAATAAACCCCTCAGCCACAAAAGAAAATGCAGCAGAAGGCACAGGCCCTGAAGGCACCCAGTGCCACCCTCTGAAGACTTGGTCCATGTCCCACCTCAGCTGCCCAAGAGGGACTCCTCTTCAGCAGTAGGGAGGCATCTGACTCAATTTTAAAACCAGTAGAAGTCCATCAAAATGGACAAATGGGTCCTCAGGATAATTTAAGAGGGATACTCTCTCAATTTCTCAGAGACCCATCTGGATCATTCACCCAAGTGACAGCCCAAGCTGTCTACCAGTCAAATCTCTTGCTTCTGAGATTCAGGGCCTTCTGGACAGCAGGGCAGCAGAAGTGGTTCCACAAGCAGAATGGGACACAGGTTTCTACTCCCATTACTTCCTAGTTCCAAAGAAAACAGGTGGTATGTGGCTTGTTCTAGACCTAAGGAAGTTAAACAAATACCTGTTCAAAGAAAAATTCTTGATGATCTTGCTGAGAACACTACTGCCTCCTGTTCATCAAAATGACTGGTTGGCATCTCTGAACATGCAGGATGTCTACCAGCATGTTCCAGTGCACCCAAGCCACCACAAATGCCTACACTTTGTGGCCCTGGGTCAGCACTTTCAATTCTAAGTCCTGCCTTTGGGCTTTCCTCGGTGCCACAAATCTTTATACAGTGCTTTGCAGTACTTGCAGTGCATCTCAGAAAACTTAGCATTCAGGTGTACTTGTAAATGGATGATTGGCTCCTAGTGAGCCCTTCCAGACAGGGGACACAGGAAGTGGTCTCTACAGCTTCCAAGCTTCTCACATCCATGGGAGTTCTGTTGAACCTGGAAAAATCACAACTTCAGCCATCCCAACAACTTCTCTTCATTGGAGCTGTTCTGTACACCTCCAAGAAAAGAGCCTTCCTTCCAGAGGACAAGATGAATGGCATTGTCCAGATGACTTCCTTAATCAAGGAGAACAGCTTGGTTCAAGCTCTCTTGATGCAGCAGATGCTAGGTCTCATTGCATCATCTGTGTTCATGGTGCCTCTAGCCCACTTATACATAAGAACCACACAGTGGATGCTCAGCACTCAAGTGTCTCCAACCACACATCCACAATCCTTCCACATCAAGGTGACGGAGCCCTTAATGAGGTCACTCACCTGGTGGACTCAGGAGGGCAACTTTCTCCAAGGTTTTCCCTTTGCTTCACTGAAGATGCAGATCACCATCACCATAGATGCATCTCTGACCAGTTAGGGAGCTCACTGTGAGGACCTCCACACCTAGGGTCTGTGGAGCCAAGAAGTCCCATCTACACATAAATGTCCTGGAGATGAGAGCTGTCATATATGGTGTCCATGCCCTGAGGGATGTACTGTATCTCAAACAAATAGTGTAGTTGCCATATTGGTCCTAGTAATAACAGATCCAGAAGCAAATTGTGTGATACATTTTATTGGACCAACATAGATGTTACAACAAAAGAACAAAGTGCTCTACCTTTTGAATCAACCAAGTCCTTCTTCAGAAGCTTTATGACAGTTATTTAGAAAATCCCGTACTATTAACACCCAGATAATGCATAAAAAACAGAAATAATTCTCACTGGTTTAACATACTCATTCAAAACATAACAGAAGATTTATTCAGAGAAGCTAATTAACACCAGTGTGCTTTTAGCTGAAAATCACCTGAAAGTCAAAGGTTATCAGAAGATAGCAACAAGCAAAGAGTTCTCCTCACATAAATTTTACAATGTCTCAGTATGTTTCAAGAAACAACCAGTCTAATGAAAACAAAACCTTGGGATACTATTCTCCTAATTACATGTAAGATGTGGAGCTTACAACTCTAATTACAAGTGTCCTCGTGCATTATAGAACACAGTCAATGAAAGGCAAACCTGAGGATAATAATACATGCTAAAATGAGATATAACTACAAGTTAAAAACAAGCCCCAAAAATAAAATAAACAGTATATATACAGTAGATGTATATATATATATATATATATAGAGAGAGAGAGAGAGCATACAGAGGGTTTAAAGTTTACTCAAAGTGAGCAAATGTTTCACACAATTTCCCCAACTATACCCTCAACCAGTTAATATATTCCATAAACTTTAAGGCCTTCGGTGTTGTAACAGGATTTTATACTTGACAATATCAATTGTAAGTATAAGTGCCAAATAAAAAAAACTACTTGTCAAGGACCACCAAGAAGTTGAGACAATGAGCCTGACATGTATAGATTTCAATGCAGTGTCAGTGTATAACAAACATGTCCAGAAACAGTCTAAGGAATCTGAATGAAATCTCATAGGAATGTAATCCCCCCCACTTCCCAGGGAAAGATAACTTGTTAGAAGGAGATATAGCTACAAGAATCCTAATACACCATCATCCACACCAATCATTGCAATATTTACCCAAAGAAATTAAACCTTTCATGAACCCCCACGTAACATATGCAAATTTATATATGGCAAAATTCGAATTAGAATATGTACAGTCAGAAAAGAACAGATATAGGCCTAATTTTCTATTATATAAGAGATACATTGATGATATACATATTATCTGGAATGGAACAAAATGAGACTTTATACTTTTTTTTCAATATTTACAAACAGCAACACCGAACCTCTCCTTTACACTTGTATTTGATCAAGAACGTATCCCATATTAGAATTTACTGATATTGAAGCAAAATGGGAAGTTAAGTACAGATTTATACAGCAAGAAAATAGCAAGGAACACTCTATTACACTCACAAAGCTTCCATCCAAGACATTTAAAGGACAATATACCATATGGGCTAATGCTGAGAATTAAAAGAAATAATGGCACACCACAAAGATTTGAACATAACCTTACAATACTGACAGAAACATTTGAAGAAAGAGGATATAGACCAGTTACTCTAGAAAAAGCAAAAGAAAAGTGTGCACAGAAAACAAAGCAAGATTTATTACAAGATATTCCCAAAAATTCACAAGAAATATGATAGTGTCAACACAATATTCTGAAAGTTTTGGAAAGATTAAAAATATTATAACAGAAAACTGGAATATCCTTCAAGCTACAGAAAGAAGTGCCACAATATTTCAAGAAAAACCTATAACAGCAAAGAGAACCACTACCATCTGTAACACATTAATTAGGACTTAACACTGGACTCCACAGCCTATACCCATTACTTGGTTGTGTACCCACTGTAATAGTGCTGTTAGACAAAACCTATAAAAAGTACCTATAATGATAGGACTTTTGAAATCAGGAATTTTATTACTTGTAACAGTGACTATGTAGTTTATTTTTTTATTTATTTATTCTAGGATGACAAGTACCTTTGAGCCAAGGCTCTTTTACAAAGGTTCCACGTCAGAAATAACAAACAACAAGGAAGCAACAGTGAAATAACAGTAAACAATTCATGTACAACAGTGCTATTGAAAGGGATCAATTATAGGAAGAGTAAGGTGTAGAGGAGGAGTGAAGGTAGTTAACAGAAACAGCTATTGTAAAATGGTGAACACAGCTAGGACGTATGTGCCCACAAGGAATGGGTAGGGTCAGGCTCCCTGGAGTGGTTTACTGCATAATCTGCCCTTGTTCTTTGTATTACATAGGAGAAACCACTCACCCCTTAAACAAAGAATAACTGAACATAAGAGCTGTATTCGATGAGGAGATGAACGGTCACCCTTAGCAAGACATTTTTTGGAAACCTGACATTCCATCTCATCATTACTTTTTTTTGGAATAGAAAAACTCTCTGAACCAAATAGAGGTGATAACAGAGAGTCCTTGCTATTGAAAAGAGAGGCATGGTGGATTTTCACTCCTAAAACATATAAAAGAAGATGTGGACTGAGTGAAAACTTGATCTGGACCACATTTGACTGAGATATGTTTAATGCTCATGTACTGCTGACCATCCATGGAAATTTATTTGAATGATGTACTACCCTTGGACTGATGGACCTTTTTGTTCTTGTTTCCATTACTATAGAGAATGTCTTTGTATTTGATTTTCACCGTTGCTCCTTTTGCAGAATATTTCCTATGTTTTTTGTCCTTCTCCCCTTGCTGTTCTCCCCCTTCCCCATTTATCCTCTTGGTCCTTTTTTCCTTTACCCCAAAAATCACCATAAACACTTTACATATACTGTATATCTCTCCTTTTTTTTCCCATACTTTTTATGCAGAATTTATTTTAGCCTACACCTATTAACTTGTTCTTTCTCATTCCTGTGTACCTCTGTGGTTTAATTATAATGCCCTGACTATCTTTTGTTTTTTTTTCCTTTATGTATTCCCCTGTACTCGTTTTCCCTTGATGGTTCGCATTGGCTTCCCTCATTTAAACTTTTCTGTCCCAGCCTGGTTTAGATCCTTTTGAACAGTAATCTACATTATTTTTAATTTGGAAGGGGCCACCGATTGTATACTTATACATGGGAGGTTTTCTTTATAGAAACCGGGCTGCTCAGGGTGACATCATTCATGACATCAGCATGCTCCGGCACGCACACCTGATGGCGCAGCCTTCAGTTAGAAGGTACAGCTCCAAGAGAGTGTCAACATTTCTTGTAATGGTGGCTGCACATTTACAAATGCTTAGAATCCAAGAGAGATCCTCGGAGCTTCTCAGAGCTTTACTTTTTGCCGCAAGATTTTGTGGAGATCTGGAAGGGATCGGCTGTTCTTATTGCTACACATACAGGTAGCCCTTTCTCTCGATACACTTTAGAAACTTATATTTTGAGAGAAGTTAATATGGGTTAAAATACAAAACTTTTTTGCTTTTTATCAGAACAAACAGACACCACTCACAAGAATACATATTCATGAGAGGCTCTGAAAACCTGACATTTTCTACATAGGGTAAATGAGACATTTTTTATTCTTATGGTTTCAAAAGATTTTTCTGAACAAATTAGAAAGAATTAAAATGAAACATGGGGTAATTTGGAACTGTTTATTTTACAGTACTAACAGAAGTTGGGAACCTCCTTGTTCTCCCCCCAACCCCTGTTCCAGTATTTCTCCACTTAAGAGATTATAAAGCATTAGTTCAAAAAGCTGCATTTACAGTCAGGTTAGTCCCCCTGACATACTTAATGAATTGTAAATCATTTCTGGATTCACATTTAATAACGTTTTGGACTAATTATGAATATGTAATAAGTAAAATTATTATTTTATGTATCCACAGATGGCATTACCCATATTGTATGGGCTAAGAATATATTTAAAAGCTCAAACATGTCTGATGAAGGAACTTTTGTTCTGAAATGTTACAAAGTTATACACTTATATGAGCTACCAGAAGATAAAGAAAATAATATAAAAAGAAAATAAAGCAGATATACATTTTCATTGGATACTGATTGTTGTCTATGGGAGTTGAGTGGGTTCTGTTGTTGAAGTATCTAGGTTTAACATCTCTCAGAGAATCTAAAAATCCTCTTAGCCATGTACAAGCCGTCCACTAGGAAGACCTGCACAGTAAAATGGAAATGGTTTCCATTTGGTGCACAAAGTCCATGCTAGACCTGTTTGTCTGCCCACCAAATAAGGTTCTAGAGTACCTCCTAGACCTGTTGAATGCAGGACTGCAATACTTGACAATAAAGGTACACCTTTGCATGATTTCTGCCTATCAAGAGCCAGTATAGAATATGTAGTCGGTGACTCAGGTACCTTTAGTCAAAAGATTCCTTAAAGGTATCCTACACACTAGACCATCAGTCAGGAGACTGGTGGCCATGTGGGATATCAATCTTGTGCTAGACATGCTCACCCATAAACCTTTTGAGCCTCTAGCAACCTGTGACCTGAAGTTTCTGACGGGGAAGGCAGCATTCCTAGTGTCCATTCCCTCCGCTAGCAGGGTATCTGAAATACATGTCCTGGCCACAGATACCCCATACACAGTATTTCACAAGGACAAGGTGGTTCTTAGAACTCACCCTAAATTCCTACCCAAAGTGATCTCAGAATTTCACCTTAACCAGCCATTGATCCTTCTGACCTACTTTGCAAATTGCCAGAATGAAAGGGAACGCACTCTCTGGATGCCAAAAGGGTTTTATGATTCTGTATCAACAGAATGAAGGAGATGCACAAATCCAAACAACTCTTAGTATCATTCTGCATAGCCCAGCTGGGTCAGCCTGTTGCCATCAGATGCATTTCAGGATGGTTGATAGTGTGTCTTCACCATTGCTACTCGATGGCGCAGGTCAAGCTGGAAGGCAGGGTCTATGCCCACTCTACCACAGCAGTCATGGCATCCCTGGAGGAGGTTCAGAACATACCCATTTCAGACATCTGTAATGCATCCACTTGAAGTTCTGTGCACACTTCCGTGAAGCACTACGTCATTGATATCCATGCCACACACACAGCATCCTTCTTTTGGGAGGTCAGTCCTTAATGGACTGCTGTCCTAAGTGAGCTCCTTTTACCTGCCACCCTGCTCAGGGGATTGTTTTCAGCTCAGTACTCTCCCATTAGTGTGAATTAATGGTGGAAACTTTTAGTCCAGGAAGATATGAAAATGATGTACCTACCATAATTCTTGATCTTCTTAGATGAAGTCTACACCACTCATTCTCACGCCCACCCACCGTCTCCCCGAGCTCACTCATCCTGTTTCTGGTCTCCACTACCTCATTGGCTGAGCTGTGAAAACCCTGTTGAGTTGACCCTTCTTATATGGTTCATACAGACCATCTTATGTCCAGGTTAACTTAGTTTCCTAGATTAGTTTATGCTGCACCTCCTTTGTAAAAAAGGTATTGAGACAGTTGGAGGGTCTGTGCTGAGATAGATTATACAGTGCAAGACAATCTCGTGGCGCCATGCATGCGCGGTCCTACCTCGGTGCCGGCCCTCCTGAAGATTTTGGCTCCCGCTGGGTCCTAGTGCCTCCGGTGTAGTCCCATTAGTGTGAATGTGTGGTGGAGACTTGGTCCAAAAGATCAAAAATTACTGATAGGTTAACCCTCCCTGCCGACCCCCAGCACCTGAGTCCACTCCCAAACCCAGGTCGCCAGCATGGCGTGAGGTGTGGCGTCCAGTGCCTCAGCCCTCAGCGTCATGGGCCTCTATATCCTATATTAATATATGAACATACGAAGGTGCCAGCAGAACAGACCTACCAGTCTATCAAAGTCTGCTTGATTGTGTAGCTAGCTCCCTAGCAGGCAGCTGCCCCTTCCCCAACTCCCTTAACCTCCCACCCTTACCCAGCCCTGTACCCTATCCCAAGCGTTCTTAAAGCCAAACATATTTTTGCATGATATCACCCCTTCTGGTAGTACTTTCTACCTATCAACTACTCTCTCTGAGAAGTAATGCCTCCTCATCTCCCTCCTGAATCTCCCCCCCCTCTATTCTTAGCCAATGCCCCCTAGTGTCCCTCCCGCTCCTTAGTTTCAACACCCTCTCTGCTCCTCCTTTGTTGACACCCTTCAGGTACTTGAATGTCTTGATCATGTCCCCCCCTCCTGCTTCTCTTCCAGTGTGTACATATTCAAGTTCCTTTAGCCTAATCTCATAATCCATTCCCCCAATCCCCTGAATCATCCTCGTCACCCATCGCTGCACTCCTTCCAGAAGCTTGATATCCTGGCTCAGGTATGACCTCCAGAACTGTACACAGTACTCCAAGTGAGGCCTAACCAGCACCCTGTAGAGGGGCAAAATCATCTCCCTGTGCCTGGCCATAAATTTGCGTGCTATGCACCCTAACATCCTGTTTGCTTTCACCGCCACCCTCCTCCATTGGGCAGTACATTTCATGCTTGCTGTTATCAATACCCCCAGGTCCGTTTCCTCCTCGGTGCTCCCCAGCTTGATCCCCCCAGCCAGTATTCTCTCCTTGGGTTCCTTGCCCCAAAATACAACACTTTGCATTTTTATGCATTGAACCCCAGCTGTCACTTCCCTGACCATTCTTCCAACTTTGTCATGTCCCTCTGCAGTTGCACCCATCCCTCTTCATCATCTACTACTGCACCCATTTTGGTGTCATTGGTGAAGAGGCTAATCCTGCTCACCACCCCCTGCTCAATGTCTGAGATGAATAACATGAACACCACCGGGCCAAGAACCAAGCCCTGTGGCACCCCACTCGTCACAGATCTAGACTCCAAGAATCCACCACCAACACCCTCTGCAGCCTACCCCTTAGTCAGTTTGCGATCCAACATGCAATCTTTGTCCCCACTCCCTCCCCAGATAACTTCACCCCTAGTCTCCAATGGGGAACTAAATCGAAGGCCTTGCTGAAATCCAAGTATCGCACATCTACAGTATGGTCCCCATCCAATTCCCTCATCACCCAGTCATGGTACTGTATAAGACTGGTCTGGCAGAATCTTCCTGAAATGAACCCATGCTGCCTCCCATCCTGCAGGTTGTTGCCCTCCAGAAATGCCACCAGCCTATTCTTTAGTATCGTTTCTATGAGTTTTCTCATTATGGACGTCAGAGTGACTGGCCTATAGTTCCCTGGCTCATCCCTTGGACCGGTTTTATTTAACGGTACCACATGGGCTATACTCTAATCCTGAGGCACCTCCCCCCATTGCCATAGAGGTGCTGTACAGGTCTGCCAGTAATTCTGCTAGGACCTCTGCCATCTCTTGCAGCACCCTTAGGTGGATACCATCTGGCCCCAGTGCTTTATTCATCTTCAGTGCCCTTCACCTTCCAAGACTCTGCTACCCTCTATCCTACCATCCGTTACCTCACACCCCCCATCCCCCTTCCCCTGATCAGGGTGGTAATGGACCCCCTCCCCCCTTGTGAACACTGATCAGAAGTACTCATTTAGTGCTTCCGCTTGTTTCTTCCTCTTTTCTACCTACTCCTTCCCCCTTTTTATCCTCACTATACTGTCCCTGCACTTCCTTTTTTCCCTGACATATCTAAAAATGTCTTTCTCCCTAACATATCTATATACTTTTTTCTCCCCTCCTTTAATTCCCTGCACTAATCTGAGTTCCTTACTAGCTTCCACACCCCTTACCCTCTTGGTCACCTCCTTGGACCATTTGGAGTACTTCTCCATGTCCTCCTCCTTCCCCATCCTTCTGAACCTCTGGTATGCCGCTCTTTTTGCTCTCACCCCTTCTATCACCTCCCTGTTCAGCTAGCATGGTTTGTATGCCCTATTCTTCTTACTCTGTAGCCTGGTGCATGTTTCTGTCACTTATGATTCCTTGCTTGATTATGTCCCAGTTCTGCACTGTCCCCATCCCCCTGCTATATTCTTTTAAGTCTCCCCTTCAGCAGTTCCCCTATTTTCCCAAAGTCCACCTTCCTGAAATCCACCACCTTTTTTGCGGATCCCTCTGGCTCCTTGTTCATTATGATGTTAAACCACACTGTTTGATGATCGCTGGCAGCTAACAGATCCTCCACCCTTATGTCCCTCACTGCTTCACTGTTAGATAGTACCAGATCTAGCATGCTGCCTAGTCTAATGGGCTCAGCAACCAGCTGTGTCTGGAACCCCTCCTGGAATGCATCCAAGAGGACTCTCTCCCTTGCACTGGAGGTGACCGGCATGGTCCAATCTACTCCAGGCAGGTTGAAATCCCCGACTATGAGCACCTTCCCCCTCCTACATACCCTACTGATTTGTTCTGCCAGTTCTCTGTCCCTTTTCACTGTCTGGGATGGTGACCTGTACACCACCCCAAACCTCAACTTCCTTCTCCTGGAATCCAGGAGCTATAGCCACATTGCCTCTGTATCCCTCTCTTCCTTTTTGTCCCTTGTACATTTGATCCCCTCCTACACACAGAAAGCCACCCTCCTCCCCTAACTTCCCCACAGTCCTTTCTGTACAGTCTGAACCCTGGGATTACCGGGTCCCAGTCCTGGTGCTCTGTAGCCCACCTTTCTGTGATGGCTGCAATGTTCACTATCTCTGCAGCCAAGAGCACCTGTAGCTCCTCCGCCTTGTTGCCAAGGCTGCTCACATTAACCAAGACCACCCTCCACCCCGATATCCTTCCCTCCCTTTTCAGATCCACTTCCCCACCCTGACTCTTCTGGACTAAATCCCCAAGTACCTTCTTACTAGCTTGGGGGGTAGGCTCACCCAGTCCCTGGGTACCTTGCCTATAGTCATATGACATATAGCATATGTCTTCTTGTTGTTTTTACATTGTTCCTTGTGGATTCTACTTGGTAGAAGGTTATTTCTTTCCTTTCCTACTACTAAAGGGCTAGCAGGGTATTGTTTGGGACTGTTGGAATTTTGAAACCTGTTTTGGTAGCTATAAGTGGGCTCATTTGTTTGATGATTCACTGTGTGGCAGGCTGCACTTGTAGAGGCCTATTTCTTCTGTTTTAAAACATAATTGGTGTGATTTAACTGGTCTGTTTCTTTGAATTGGAGACCTATATCTTCTAATTCCAAGCCTATTTTGATGTGTTGTTGGTGAAGCTGTTTGAATTGGAGTCCTGTTTCTTTGGGTAGCAAACCTATTTGGGGGCTTTGAGTAGAATTGTGATTCATTGTTGCTGGCTTCACTAGCTGCAAAGTTTTAGTGCAGAGTGGGGAAGGGTGCTAATGGTCTGACCAGAGGCCTCAGCTACCTGATTGTTTCTGGAAGACTTGGTTGGTCCCACCTCCAACCCTCACCCCACCCATCCCTGGTCCATGATTCCTTTATACCAGGGTTCTGACATCACTTCCTCAAACAGGCAAAGGATATGCACCTGTCATAGCAGAAGCAGACATCCAGGAAAGGAACAGCAGCAAGTGAAGAGGTGACTGCATCTCTCAGTGGAAGGGAAGTAAATGTAAATCGTAGGAGCTTTTTATTACTTTTGCATTGATATTGCATTGGGGAAAGGAGGAGTAGGAGTTTGAAGAAGGTTGTGCAATGGCTACTTAAAGTCTCTTTTTGAGTGTGGATAGGAAGGATAGGAATATAAAAAGCAGTTGCTCAATATATCTAAACGTGTACAACAAAGGAGGTAAGGGAAATAAAGAAAAGAATGTTTTGCACTGATAGAGGGAGGAGAGGGGAGACTTGGGGGAGTGTTTGGTATCCTGCATCTGGAAGGGTGGGGGGTCATTGGTGGGCAACGACAGCAATGGGTAGGGTGGTAGGCTGCAACAACTGTGTGCACCAATCTTTCTAAAAATTGCCTGGAGTGTGGGAGGATGTTTAGTGTGCAACCACATAGAAAAACTTAGAAAGGAGATTGAGGGTCTGCAGGAGGAACTAAGACAGGCAAGGCAGATTGGGGTGGGTTTAGCCCAATACTGGAGGGAGGAAGAAGGGGAGATGAGGGAGGGTGATTTAAGCCAACAGTGGTGAGGAGAGGGTCAGAAGAAGGGAAGCAGAGACAAAGGGGCCCAGGCCAGGAAGAACGATTGCCGGGGAAACCAGGTCAGGAGACAAAAGACAAATGGAAGGAGGAGATAGGGACTTGTGAGGGGAGGCGAAGAAGTGGCAAAAGTCATGGAGTGGAAAGGAGAGAACAGGTTACTATGAAGAGAGAGGGAGCAGGTATTTGTGAAGGGTCTTCAGAAAATAGTTTTGCACTGCTAGAGAGGAAGAAGGTGGAGGAGGGAAATGATGAAATTAGAGGAGTAATTGATAAATGCCTGGACCAAACTGGAGGGGGGAAGTTCTGCTGGGAGAATTGCAACAGGGTAAAAGGGGAAATAATGTGCAGGAGGAAGAAGAGGAGCTGGAAATGAGAGAGGGAGATGAATGGAAGCAAGCAGGGAGTAAGAGGGTGGAATCTTAGTGCTGGGGACTCAATACTAAGAGGAGTCAGGGGTAGCAAGGGGAGAGGCATAGTCGATTTGGGTGGAGGCCATGCCAGGAATGACAGCGGAAAGGGTGGGACAGTCTGTTCTGAAATATGCTAGAAGGGTAGGACAAGCCTCATTTAATTATACATCTTGGGACAAATGACCTGGCTGACAAGACAGTAGATATAGTCCAGAGGAGGTTTGAGGAACTAGCACAATTATGTGAGGGGGCAGGAAGATCAGTAACTTTTTCAGAGATACTTCCAGTGCCAAAGGCAAGCACAACAAGAAAGCTGAGAATAGAGGAATTTAATGGATGGCTAAGAACCTGGTGTTGTGCTAAAGGGTATGGGCTGTTGTGGGGGTGGGGAGGGACCTGGGAGGACAGTAGTCTCTATGCCAAGGACAGACTACACTTGAGTGAGGAGGGAAAGAAAGTGTTGAAACAGAGGATGGAGGAGTACATAGAGGAAGTTGGGAATTTAAACTAGGAGTGGGGTTGGCAATTGGGGAAGAGATATGCAGAGACCACAGGTTGGGAAACCATATGAGTTACCCCCATAACAGTGACAAAGGACAAATGGCAAGTACTGTTGGTGATGCTAGGAAAGGGGGGCAGGATGGGGGGAAGGGTGGAAGGTGGTTACCCTTAATGCTAGGAGCCTTGGGAGGAAAACTGCAGAGTTACAGGTTCTCATGGCAGAGGGAGAGGTGGACATTGCAGCCATCACAGAAACATGGGCCACCCAATACAATGATTGGGACCTGTCTGTACCAGGGTACAGGTTATTTCATAGGGACAGGGTGATTGGGAAAGGAGGAGGTGGCACTATATGTGAAGGAAGGACTGAAGTGTGTAAGGAGGAAGGGAGGAGGGTAGTAGGAGTCACTTTGGATGCAAATCCAGGATTCCAAGAATAGGATTCTTAGAATGGGAGTGGGTACAGGCCACCATCTCAGACGGAGGAGTTAGACAGGGAACTAGCGGGACAGATCAGGAGGACCTGCAGAAGGGTAGTGTGGTGATTGTGGGGACTTCAACATGCCAGGAGTGGACTGGAGTACCCCAACAACCAGGAACAGAAGGGAGCAGGTACTGCTGGATGCCTTCCAGGACAGCTTCCTGCTGCAATGGTCAGTGAACCAACCAGGTTAGGGAATACCCTTGACCTTGTGCTGGCAAATGGGGACTTTGTGAGAGAACTTACAGTGGAGGAACTGCTGTCAGGAGTGACCACCACTCAGTATGGCTCACATTGGATATGGGCAAGGAAGGAGGGAATCTGGCACAAGAGTGCTGGACTTCAGGAGGGCCAACTTTGGGAGGATGGGGAAGTGGTAAGGGTACCTGGCCAGAATTCAATCTAGTATGGACACTAACCAGAGGTGGGAGCTCATAAAGCTGGGGATAGTGGAGGCAACCAAAACTGCTGCAAAGCCCAGAGCAAGAAGGCTAGGGCTAAGAAACCGAGCTGGTTGAGCAAGGAGGTCATGGAAAGGTAAGGAGGAAAAGAGCTGCTTTAGGAAGTACAAGAAAACAGGGAGGGGAGGACAGGGAGGAGTACTTGACAGAATCGAAGGAGGTGACAAGGGCAGTAAGGGAGCCAAAGCATCTATGGAACTCAGGCTGGCACAAGGCATTAAGAAGGGGAGAAGGACTCTTTAAGTACATCAGGGAGAAAAGGAGCTGTAAGGACCACATAGTAAGGATTAGGAAGGAGGGGTTGGTGGAAGCAGCGATAAGGCAGAAGCACTAAATGAGTACTTCTGCTCAGTATTTACTAAAGAGAAGAGGGGGTGACACCCAAGGTGGGAGAAATGGCAGAAACAGGGGGAAGGGGTGACAGATGGGGAAATCATGGAAGGCAGAGTTCGAGAGGGTTTGAAGGCACTGAGGGTGGACAAGGCACCAGGCCCAGATGGCATCCACCCCAGGGTACTGAAGGAGCTGGCAGAGGTCCTTGCAGGACCTTTGGCAGACCTATTTAATGCCTCACTACATTCGGGGTGTGTACCTCAGGACTGGAGGATGGCTCATGTGGTGCCCTCCACAAGAGTGGCCCCAAGGATGAACCGGGAAACTACAGACCAGTGAGCCTCACATCCATCGTGGGTAAGCTAATGGAGACTATCCTGAAGGAGAGGCTGGTGGCCCTCCTAGAGGCCAAAGGACTACAGGACAGCAGACAGCATGGCTTCATACGTGGCAGATCCTGCCAAACCAACCTGGTGGAGTTCTATGACTGGGTAACTAGGCAACTGGACAGGGGCCATGCAGTGGATGTCCTGTATCTGGACTTCAGTAAGGCATTCGACTCGGTGCCACATGGAAGGCTGGGAAGGAAGTTAGTAGGCACAGGGGCTGGTGCAAAGCTGGTGAGATGGGTAGGAAACTGGCTTCAGGGAAGGCAACAGAGGGTGGTGGTGGGGAGATCTCACACCCAAGGGCAGTGACGAGCGGTGTTCCACAGGGCTCGGTGTTGGGACCAGTGTTGTTTGGGATATTCATTGCAGACATATCATGGGACATCAAGAGCAAGATCAGTCTGTTTGCTGATGATACCAAGGTAGGCGCGGTGGTGGATGACCTAGGGGGATGGCAGGGTTGCAGGATGATCTGGCAAAGCTTGAAACCTGGTCAGACACCTGGCAACTGGGGTTTAATGCCAAAAAGTGCAAGGTGCTGCATTTTGGGATGAAGAACCCAAGGAGGAGTTACCAGCTGGGGAGTGCAGCTAGCCCAGACAGAGGAGGAGGAGAAGGATCTGGGTGTGCATTACAGGGTCAATGAACAACTCGGCACAATGTGGAAGGCAGCTGCAAAGGCCAACAAAATGCTGGGTTGTATTGCAAGGGTATATCCTCGAGGAGGGAGGAGGTGATTCTGCCACTGTATAGGTCATTAGTTAGACCACACCTGAGTACTGCATGCAGTACTGGCATCCTATCTGAAGAGGGACATTAAGTTACTGGAGGGGGTGCAGCACAGGGTGACATAGATGATCAAGGGGCTTGGGGACTTATCATACGAGAGGAGGTTGAAGGAGTTGAACATGTACTCACTGGAGGAGAGGAGGGACGGGGTGACATGATTGAAACCTTTAAATACATGAAAGGAATAAACAAGACGGGTACAGAGGGGCTGTTCAAAGTAAGGGAGAGGAGGGCCACCAGTGGCCATGATATGAGACTGGAGGGAGGAAGGTTCAGGAGGGAGATGAGGAGACACATTTTTACAGAGAGGGTGGTGGCTGGGTGGAATGCGTTACCTGCAGAAGTGGTATCCAGTAGAACAGTGGACTGCTTCAAAGGGGATGGGACAGGACAAGGGGAGGGTTAATGAAGGGGAAGGGTGGAAGGAGGGCAGCTGCAGAATAAGGGGTGCTAGCTGCATTCGAGTAGACTTGATAGACCTCTAGTCCTTTATCTGCTGGTAAATTTCAGATGTTCAGATAGTCTCATCGCCACTCATACCTATAAGAGTGGTTTCACTTGCCTTCAGCTTGAGCCAGAACAGCTCAGCTTGACTTCACTGTTCTTTCTCCAACTGAACATGCATGAAACCACTCTTATACAGTAATGAGTGACTCCAGGGGACATATTAATGTATACTGTCTTTCCAAATTTGGACTAACTTACCCTGTAACTGGGAGGAGAATGACTGCATTGACAGCAGTACTGCCTTGAGTTTGAGGATGTTTATGTGCTCCTAAGTCTCCTGAGAACTCCAGTTACCACTTACTGTGAGGTTCTGTAGGTGAGCACCCCATCCTTGGAGCAAGGAACCTTTTGTGTGGATTGTGGTGGTTAATTGCTGGAGGAAGGAACTGTGCTCTCTGAGGTTGCTTTCTTCCTTCCCCATTCTAGTGTTTCTAAAAAGCTTTTTGTGACTGGTACTTGTTGAGGCAGAGGTCCAAGCTTTGGGGCCAGTAACCTTCAAGGTGGTACTGTATGTCTCTCAACTGAAATCTGACCCATGGTACCATGGCTGTTAATGGTTCTATGATGCTGGTTCAACAACAATTTTGTTGACTGGCATGACAGTGATGGAATTTATGTTGACTGCAAGTTGCGGTCAACATAAATCCCGATGGACTCCCAATCCATTTTTCTATCAGGGGGCTTTGTCCCCCAACCCCCCATGCGGTGGGCTCTGCCCCATTCACCCCCTCATACTCATTATAATCATCTCTGAGCCAGAGTTGATTCAGGAAGGGGGTGCAGGACCGGAAGATGGTGTGCCCTGTCTCTGGCACACCAATGAAGTGACCTGTCGAACTGTCGATTCTGTTGGCAACGAGGTAGGTTGTTGTATTGGTGTCACCATCAGGGAGGTATACCACTGTTAATGAAACCATGTGGCTTAGCAGCTGCAGAAAGTCCCCTGTGTGTCTTGGTCAACCTAGGGTAAATGATCCTGTACTGGCAATCAGATTTGATACCCTCTCCTATAGAAGAAAAGCCTTTCCTTGCAAGATATTCAACTCTGCTACTACCAAGCCCACGACTTGTACTGGTTCTGTCTGGTACTTCATCAGATTTATTTGAAATCCCAGGTCTCCTAGAATGAACTTTATTTTTTTTTTATTCCAAACTTTATTGGCATTTTCAATAGACCAACAAAGGCTTGACATGAGTACAAACAAAACATTAGTACATGAAGAGAAATTACCGAACATGTCAAGCCTCCCCCCCCCAATTGGCATCATGGAAAAAACTTAACCCGTGGCTCCAAACAATCTGAAAGTCCTCTTTTGCCCTATAGCCTTCCATTGGGGGTAAACCTTATGGAGGTTAACCAGGAGAGGTGCCTTCTTGTAATAAGTAGAGGGCATGAAAACCCTCCCAAGTTCTCTTATAGCAAGTCATGGAGCCCCATAGGCTAGCTTTGAGCTGTTCAGATCTTAGATTAAACAATTCCTTCAGCCATTCTAAATATGATATGTCCTCTCTGTCCAGCCAGTGTCGTAACACTAGTTTCTTCACTGTGAGGGAAATTAGTGCCATGTGGAACCTACTAATACGTACAGAGACTTGGGAAAAGTCCCCGAGGAGGCAAATATCTGGAGTAAAAAAGTAATCTATAGCCAATAGGGGGTCAGGCCTTTTTTTTGGGATCATGGCCCATAATCGTTTTACCATAGGACACTCCCAGAATATGTGTATTAGGTTACTCTCTTGAGTCCCACATCTGGTGCACATAGAGGAGTGGTACCCACCTTGTGTAACTTCAAGGGTCCAATACATATCTTGTAATATTTGATACTGGGTAAGACAGAGTCTATCTTGTATTTATTTATTTATTTGAACATCGGTTTACAACCTTTGAGCCAGAGGCTCATTTCCAAAGGTACCACATCACATTGAGGACAAATACATAACAGACTTTTGGTTACAGCATATGGGTTACATAGACTGCAAGCACATAACAGACTTTTGGTTACAGCATATGGGTTACATAGTTAGCAAGCACATGTGATTACACCAGATAAACAGATAAGTCAGTTTGGCTAATCTTGGGGAATGTAAGTATGCAGGTCTTGATCCTCTCCCATCTACTAACAGAGTTAGGGAACTGGTTAGCCCAGAATTTAGAAATTCTGTATTGAACATCGAAAGATTTGGACAGGAGAGAAGCATATTGCATTGATACAGCATGAGGTTTACTGCATGTTCCCATGGGATCCTGAAGCCACTCGGATGTCTCAGTATCCCAGACCAAGACCTTCAAAAACTGGACCAAAAGGTGTTTTAATTGGTACACTTTAAAGACCTTTTCCTTCGGAATCCGAAATTGGGCCATGATCGAGGAGGAGGATTGACAACTACCCTCTAAGAAGAAAGATCTGGCATTGGAGTCCCCAAGTGAGGGAATCCAAGAGGGCGGTATGCATCTTCCCCCTAATTTAAAATTAAGATTCCCTATCACTGGCTGGAGAGAGCTGAAAGTGTGCTTATATTTCAAAAAAGTGCCCGACTGGGTATATATTCTTACAGAGGAAGCAATAGGCTAGTAACACAAATTTTTAGGTAAAACCTTAGGAGATATATAAAGCATTTCTAATGGGGAGATACCAGCATTTAAAATCAGTTCACATTTGAGGGTCAGCCATGCAGGAACATAAGGGTCTGAGGCAGGGTTATCAGGAGGCGATACCCACCGCAAATACTTGTTCAATTGACTTGCCCAGAAATATAGGCCAAAATGTGGAAGTCTCAGTCCACCACATAATTTGGAGGCTGGCAGTTTATTGTAGGCTCTTCTGGCAGTTTTGCCCTTCCAAATGAATGAGGAGATAGTTGAGTGTGTTTTTAAATCATGTTATGGGGATACACAATTTAATATAACAGGTAAAATAACCTTGGCAAAATATTCATTTTAATCAGGTTACTGTGCCCCAAAGTGAAATGGGAGGTTGCCACCTGGCAAGGTCTTGTTGAATGGTAAGTAGTAAAGGGTCAAGGTTAACTTTTCTTAATTGGGTTTCTCCCTTTGTAAGAAGGAGCCCCAAGTATTTTAAGCTAGATTGGCTCCATTGTAGCCTCAACAGAGTGATATCATGCTTGGTGAGTCTCCCATTCAATGGGAAAACTGTGGTTTTACTTAAATTAATTTTATAGTTGTACACTGCACTGCATTCCTCGAGGACAGAAAGAACAAATGGGAACAAATGCGAGGGGTGTTTGATATGAAGCAATACATTGTCAGCATAAGCTGACAGTTTAAAAGACTGGGATTCCATCGTAATGCCCTGGATGCCTTTGTGTTCTCTAAGCTTGGTTAACAAGGGTTTCAGGTATATATTGAATAGGAGAGGAGATAATGGGCACCTCTGCCTTGTTCCTGAGTAGAGTGAGAGACAGTTTGAGAATACGCCATTGCAATAAATATGGGCCATGGGATTCTGGTAAATGGAAGAAATCCATTTGACAAATTTAGAGGGGAATCCAAATCTATGCATGGTACAGAAAAGAAATTGCCAGTAAACTCAGTTAAACATTTTCTCCACATCCAGAGAAGCAGGCCAGCTGGAACATCTGCATCTCTGGATGTGGAGGAGACGTGAGCCAGTTTTCTGAAATGATCAGAAGAATGTCTGCCGGACTTAAAGCCGACTTGGTCCGGGTGAATTAAATAAGGCATGATCTGTCTAAGCCTGTTGGCCAATAATTTCGCTAAAATTTTTATATCGCAATTTAAAAGTGAGATCGGCCTATAACTCCCAACATTTTCTGGGTCTTTGTCTGGTTTGGGGAGAACTATCATTAGTGCTTCCAAAAGAGTACTGTCCAGAGGGTTAGTGCCCTTTATCCATGCGAAAAGCCATGATAGCCATGGAGTGATTTATTTGGAGAACATTTTATAAACATTTCGGGTAAACCCATGCAGTCCTGGGGCTTTATCAGCTATGAGAGAGGAGACAGTTTCCTGGATCTCTGTCAAAGAGATGGGGGCAATCAGGGAGTCCTGCTGTGCAGATTCCAAGGTTGGCAGAGGAATAGAGTTCAGGTATGCTTGAACTCGGGTAACTTCTGGCTTCAGGGCATGGGGCTGTATAGATCAGCATAAAATTTGGCAAATTCCTCCATGATCTCTTTAGGAGAAAGTAGGAGTGATCCATCCATCAGGGAATGAATGCTTTGCACAGTTTTGGAGGATTCTGTTTTTTTGAGCCTTAGGGCTAGTAAGTGGCATGCTTTCTCCCTGATCAATATATTTCATGGCAGTTTTAAGGATCACATATTCTGCCTTCTCACGGAGCAAGTTAGAGTATTGATCCTGGAGACATAATAACCTGATCCAATCTGACTCCGGGGTAGTAGGGGAGAGTGAGCTCTCCAGGAGTCAAATATCAACTAGGAGATCCAGAGTCTTTTGTTCCCTACTTTGTTTTCTCTGCACTGCTAGTTTAATGAATAAGCATTGTAATACACATTTTAAAGTGCACCATTCTAAATCCGGACGAGCGGTCGAACTTAAATTGTACTCTGTGTACTGGTCAATTTCTTGCCCTATATGCTCAACAGTTCCTTTGTCTTTAAGAAGCTGGTTGTTCAACTTCCAGTTGGATTTTTTAGGTACATTGGTGGGTAATGTTAGGAAGCACCAAGTTGCAGCATGATCAGCGATGACCCCGGGATCTATTTGTGAATCCATCAACCCCCCAAGCAATGTCTTACTAATTAAAAGGTAATCATTTCTGGATTGGGAGTTATGAACCTCGGATCAAAAAGTGTACTCCCTTGATTGTGAATAGAGAGTTTTCTAAGGGTGGCACAAACCAAGATGGTCCATCAGGTCCCTAATGGCTCTCTGTGCAGGTGACAACCCCTTACGCTTGGGATCAGATTTATCTAAAATTGGGGATAACGGAAGATTCCAATTGCCTCCTATTATAATGGGTAGAGTGGTAAAAGGGGCTAATACCTTCAATAAGTCAATAAAGAACCCAGGGGAGTCCACATTTGGGCGATAAATACTGCCCAGTATCATGGTGGTTCTCTTGAGCCAGCCTAATCGAAAGATATATCTACTATTCTGATCCCTAATAATCTGGTGACACCCAAACTGAATGCCTCTTGCAATTAGGATTGCGACCTCCCCCCCAACTCTGGGTGCAGGCCCCTGCATTAAAGGTCTGTCCAACAAACTGTCTGTGAAAAAGGGTGGCTTCTGCTTCTTCCAGGTGGGTTTCCTGGAAAAAGGAGATGTCATTCCTGAGCAAATGAATATGTTTCAACACCTTATATTGCTTGACCTTATTGCAACCTTCATGATTGTTCATTGATAAAAACCTTTTAGGAAGAGCCATTAAAGAGTCTATGTATCAGTAACCTCTGTTCCATACCAAGTAGGAAAGCTACATGTAAGGAAGAAAATATAAACCATCCACGATGCCAAGTCGACCCTCCTCCCCCCCCCAAACATTCTCCGCAGAACAATACCCCATAAGAAAGAGCAAACCCTAATACAAGAAACAAACCCTTCCCACTCTACGTCCCTGAGAGTGAAGGCACTGAGTGTACTCTCTGGCAAACTAATCTTGGTGCCCCGACCCTGACTAATTGCTCTCTGGTATGTATTGTACCCTCTGAGGTAACCTTACCTCCCTCCCCCATTCCAGTCGTCACCAAATATTTAACACAGAAATCTGCATAAGCAAACTAACCCCCTATGATATAAACAGTAACCAGTGAATAGGCTAAAAATTCCTGGGCCGGCAGTTCAGGAGAAAAAAGAAAAATAACCAACCTTAGCCTTCAAGGGAGTGGGGCTGGGTAGACTCTCTACTGTCAGCTGAGCCCCAAAGAGCAGAAACTGCACTCATACACGCCACTTTAGCGCACCTCATGGCTAAGGATGGTATACTGCTTAGGTGCGAGAAGCAGCTCTCATGCCAGAGAAACCCTTGCTGTGCCCTTACCCAAAAAAAAAAAAAAGGTGGGAGAAAAGGAAAGGAAAAAAGAGGGTGGAGGAAAGGAGCTATTTATCATCATGGAACGCACCTGGTATTAAAGGGCTCTGTTTATCAAATAAACACCATAGGTTCTCCCCACTCTGTTGGTAACTTTCCCCAAAACAAGAGGCCCAAAATAGCTTTAGGTGGCAAGCTAAACTGGGGAATGTTGAAATGAGAGGAAAAATTAAAAAAGGAAAACAACATGGAAGTCTCCTCATCCAAGCTGTGCTCCTGACCTTAGTACAGTACAGTAGCTCTGTCAGGAGTAGGCTTGTAGCTGGGAAGTACATTAAACAACCAATACTCCTGTGTGTCCTTGTACTAATGCATAGCCTTTCACCAAATCAGTTACTAAAGATAGAAAAACAAAATGAAAGTTCAGAGTGAAACCACTTGCAGTCTCCTACTCACTACGGTGAGTTACAGCAATGAAACATCCTTTGGTTGTTATAGGCAATCATTATCAGCTGACACGGAACAAATCAGGGAGCTCCTTCTTAAGGGAATCCTCAGCCGGCTTCGGGTCTTCAAAGGGAACCCATTTCCCCTCAAGGTGCACCTGGAAATTAGCGGGTTATCCCATGTGAAACTTTATGTTTGCTGCCAAGAGCTTGGCGACAATACCGTGATAGGCCGCTCTCTTTTGTCCCACCGATAAGGGAAGGTCTTGAGCCACCCGTATCAACTTGCCACCCCGTTGCACCTCTTATTTCTTTGATCTTCACCATAAAGTGCTGGTGCTCCTGGTAGTTCAAGAACTTGAAAATGAAGGTTCTTGTTGGGGCACCAGGTGGAGACATGGATCAGTAAGCCCTCATGAGCCCTTCCTATGATATACGTGAGAGGCCGAATGGAGAGGGCCACCTAATTTTCCATGCGCTTTGTGCAACTGCACTGAACTGTTCCTCTTCACCCTCTTGAAGACCAATTATAACCGCATTATTGCGGCAGCTGCCCTCCAAATCTTCATATTTTGGCCTCAAATTTAGCAAGGCGTTGACTGGTTACAGCCATCACCAGATCCACCTTTTCTACCCTACGCTCCAGTGATGTCGGGCAAGTTTCACAGTCTCTGGTACGGATTGCTAGATCTTCCAGTTTGGTCAAGACTGCTTTAAATTCATCCGTTAGAGACCGCAATTCTTCTCTGTATGGATGGAACTCGTCCAAGAAGCGATTGAGAGTGAAGGGGGACTGTTCTTGGGAGCCAGAAGACTGCCATCCAGGCTGGGCATTAGATCTCTTAGTTGATTTTTCCAGGGTAGTGGGTGGCATGTTCCCCGGGAGAGCTGACTGCATCTCCACCTCCATTCTATCGATATTCACCCCCAAAGAGTGCCTAAAAACCTTCAGGTATGTTGAATTCTTGGGGGAACATTGCTCAGAGTTAGTTCTTGTTGAATTTAATTGAAAACAGACGGTTGTACGGGAGGGAATAGCTGGAGCGCTCAGAAAAGCAGCTACCTAGAGGATTGCATCACGTGATCTGAAGAAAGAACTTTAGATATTTTCTGTGACAGTCTGACTGGAATGTGGAATTAGGCATCTACAGTACAGATTCGTAACAACCACCAGTCTCCTTAATGTAGAGATGGTATTACTGTATTCGGTATGACCATCTTGAATTTTTCTTTCTTATATGCCTGCACAGGTATCTTCCATCCAGCATGGGTCACCATTCCATATTTTTCTTGTGGGTCAGGAAGTATCTTGAGAAGAGGCCTTTGCCCCACTGAGATGCAGGGACCTTTTCAACTGCTTTTGCTTGCAGTAAGCTCTTTACTTCGGTTCCAACAGAAATCTTTTTATTGGTGAGTTGACTGCGAAGTTTGTTGGTCTCTGCAGTCTGGAAAATCTTTGGAACTGCAAAACTAATCCATGACCCACTACTTCAGTACCCACTTATCTACTAATTGTTCCCATTCCTGGAAGTACTGGGTCAGCCTTCCTACTAGTGGCAATAACTGAATGATGACCTAGAAAAAACTGTCAAGGATTTTGTTTTGGCTGTTGCTTGTGCTGCAAAATGCCCCTCCTGGCTCTACCTCTATAATACCCTCTTTGTGGTTTGTACTCATAGACAGTGTAGGGCCTGGGATGATAACCATGGTCTCTGCCTCCCCTTCCACAAGGGCTGAAGGAAGTGGAGGCCATGTCTTTCTCAACAGAGTTTTTAAAAGTTGCCCCGCACTAATTCACTTTTTCATGTATGCCTCTGTTTGTCACCAAATAGGGAACTTCTCTTAAAGGGAAATTAAATGTCTTTAGTCTGGGTGTCCTGGGCAAGGATGCCAGGCAAACATCAATGCCACTTCATGAGCCAAGACTCTTGATGCAGAGTCATTGGTGTCTACTGCCATGTGAAACTGGTATTTTGTGGCATCCAAAGCTGACATTGCCTTTGCACTCACAAGCTGTGCCACTTCAATATCTACTTTATCATTCAGAGCCAGTACTACATTCCACAGTGCTTTTTGGTACTGAGCTGTATACACTAAATAAGTCGACTATCTTAGGAACAGAGAAACAAAGAAATGTAAAATTTGATTGCAGATAATGATCACTTCACCCCTAGGGTCTAGGCATGGGGAAGGGCAGAGTGGCCCTCATCTAGCATGCCAGCACAGAATGTTCCCATTTTCAAGTCCTGCCTACCCTCCACCATATTTACTTGCATGTATACATGCACAGCTGGTTGAGGGGGTTCCTGACAGCATGTGGTCACCTACATCATCATCAGCTCCTCCACCATCCACCACCAGCAGTTACTACAGAGTGGCACTGTGAGCTGAGCTTCCTCGCCCCTAGCAGGAGAGCACTCTTTCGTCCTCCCTACTGGTCTCTGCTCCTGAAGTCTTGGGTGCAGAGCACAAACCCGGGTCACAAGCATGACAGATCAATCACCCATTACTCAGTGCCACAGAACGGACTCTCGTAGGGTTTTTGATGCAGACAATGCACCATTTTAGTTGCCTCATGTGGACTGCCTCCACTTTATGTCCTTCTGGAGATGTGGTCTCCAGAACTGGACACAGCATTCTAGGTGGGGGTCTTACCAGCAGTATGTGCAGCAGAAACACCATCTCCCTCTTTCTGCTGGTGATACCTCTCCCTATTCACCCCAGAATCTCACTAGCTTTCCCAACTGCCTTGTTGCTCTGCCTGGCCACCTTTAGGTCATCAGATTTGATTATCCCCCCACACCTGCCCATATGATACTTTTTTTTTAGATTTCTTACTGATGACAGCAGCTCATGTAGGTGCTTACATGATTTAAGATGTGTCTTTTTTGAGGAACTTGTTGATGGGGACCAATAGCTTCCTTGTAGGGGTGGTACTACCATGTCTATGAATTCTACTTTCTTCTTATCTTCCTCAGTTCCATGAGAGATGGGGCTAAGGGTATCCTCTGTTTGTTTTATGAATGAAGAGTAAGAGGTGTAATCCTCAGTAGCCCTAAGAATGGAATCAAACTCCTGATCAGGGGAACCACCATCTTCCATGGGCTCACTGTCCTCCTCCCCTTCAAAGTGCATATTCATTTATTTGAAAATTGGTAACTGAGAAAGACACACCAAGCCGAGGCTCATTTCCAAGTGCAACCCAGGTTGTATCCCTCCTGTACAGGCTGCTGTTCTGGAACTGGAGCCTGGGGAAAGATGCATTGAATTGATATCCCATGGCCTGGAATGCTTGGAAAAACTGCCATATCTTTGGTAAGTCCTCTGGGGCATTTGATTCTGATTGACTGCCTTCTCCTTCACAGGAGGAGTGGCAGGGGTATGCTTTTCAGTTTTCTTTTTTGTAACAGGCACTGGTTCCAGAAACTGCTCTGAGGCTCTGCTATTTGTATGGTTGACATAACTGGATTCAGGGTTTCCCCTTGCAGAGACACTAATATTTGTACCATCCTTTCCATGCATTTCAGACGGTTGAGCAGCTTTATCTTTCTTATCTGTCCCCTTAAAGAGGACTACTGCTTAAGAGGAGAAGAACCTTCTGATACGTGCTTTCCATCATTAGGCGCTCCCTCTGAGCCTTTATTGTGTTTTGGTGCCATAGAACAGGGGAGCAACAAGCATGACATTTTGTGTGGGGCTAGACAAGTCAGCAGGGCCATTTCCAGGATTTGTGTAAGGGGGCGTTCTTTTTCATAAATGCCAGGGATCTGTGGGCCACCAGGCTTCCAGAAGCTCTGCAATACTAGATACTCTGTGGTGCATTTTTAAGTTATTTTGAAGCTCAATAACTCATCTTTGAGCTCTCCACCATGGAGCAGAACTCCTAGATGGTAATTTAGCTTCAAAATAAGCTGCAAAATGCCTTGCTCTAAGGTAAATTATCTTCTGAAGCATAGTCAGCAGCTATGGTTGGCTGGATATTACGCTGCCTTGCTACTGTGCCTGTTGGCTTCTAGACCAGGGGTCTGGGGGCCTACCCTGGGGCACTAGATCCTCTGTGGTGCATTTTGTAGCTTATCGTTGAAGCTAAATAACTCATCTTTGATCTCTCCTCCACAATTGAGGCGGGATCAAAGATGAATAATTTAGCTTCAAAATAAACTGCAAAATGCCTTTTTCTAAGGAAAATTATCATTATCCAGCTGGCTGTAGGTTGAATACTACATTTGTATACTCAGTACCTGAGGCTAACAAGATGCTGATAATGTACTTCACCTGAGGCATAGATTCACCAGCTGTGGTTGGCTGCATATCATACTACCTTGCTGCTGTGCCTGTTGGTTTCAAGCCCTGGGGTACTAGATGCTGTGTGGTGCATTTTGTGGAAAACTACCCTTTAGTTTTACAGGTGGCTGTATGTGTTATACAAAATAAATGAGTAAAACCATATTTATTCTAAAGAAAAAAAGTTAAAAACAAACATGAAACCAGTCACTCATAAATCCAAGTGACAATTCTTCTTTGCTAGCTCATCTATAATGTCTTCTAAACCTGGACAGTTATTTTTGGAAAGATTCATCATTGCAAGCCCTGAAAGCTGATATTGTCCCATCATTGTACACAAATGGACTTGAACCTGCGCGTAGGCAGCTGAAGGATCTTTTGACTGATGGTGTTGTGACAGGTATAGTAGTGAAGATTTTCAATAGACAGCAGAATGTTTGGATAGAACATTATGTCAGCTGCTACAAGTGCTTCCATGACATTCTTCAGTCTGTCATTCGTGGATTCTTTGCTCCATTCTGCTAGCCACCTATCATACTCTTTCTTGAAGTCCTCCCGTGTACCAGGAACATTGTCCTCATACATTTCTGTGGCACTACTTAACTTCTTGAATCCACCCACAGCCACATACTTCAGAATCAGATGTTGGATCCTGCAAACTGTTCTTACATTTTCACTGCATCTTCTTATAGTTCATTTAAGAGGCTATTGACAAACAGAAGGAAAATTGAAACTCTGTAGTATGTTTTTGGATCAGATGTTGGATAGTTCACCCATTTTGTTTGCCTTCCTGCCAGACGAGGTATTTTAAGAGGGACTCCTGTAAGTTATTCTGTGTTTTGAAATATTAAGATTTTGTATTAAACCTTTGAGAACAGGCTCACTACATAGGTTCCACATCAAGGTCATACATCAAGAGTCATAACAACAAATTACGGTTAAGCTGTGAGATAAAAGATGACAACAATGGATAGGCATTTAAGCAAAAATAGTTACAGAGCAATAACACTAAAATAAAATAACACTATATATACTAAGAATGAACAAAACTCAAGGAACAAAATGGGGGATGAGAGTGTGGGGAAAGGGATAGGTTAGCACAGGCAGAGGAGCAGCAGAGAGAGGACAAACTACAAGGAGATAACACTGCATGAATCAGCCCAGATTTTGGGCCTCGTCAAGGAGATGTCTAGATTACCTAGAGGTGCTAGGTGTTGGGGTGGAGCAATAACCAATACTAAGTAGCATGCACAGATTACCTAGAGGTGCCAGGCATTGGGGTGGAGCAAGTCCAGTATTAAAGTAGCAGGTACGAGTTCAAGGGGTGATGGGATAAGAACTGACAGAGTGTTGTGGTGAGAGGATGGGGGGAGGAGGTAGAAAAGGAGGTAGGAGGGGGAGGAACTTTGGACAGTTCAGGAAGGGATGAGGAGAAGCGAGGTAAAGAAGGTGGCCAGGTGGTGCTGTGGTTGGACTACAGTCAGGTAGGCCAGAGGCCCTATTGGAAATAGCAGCAACAAGCATTAACAACCAGATGAGTTCTTAGCTCATGTTTAAAGGGGGCCTAACATGATTTAGTAGAGATGCTTGGAGGCAGGTTGCTAATCCACTTGGGTGCCCAGAGGGCAAAAGCTATTTGTCCTAGAGAGGTGCAAGATCTGAGGACCTTGAAGACCATACTCCCAGAGCTTCTTCTGGGAGTGGGTACTTTTGTGGGGGTGAGGAGCTTCTAAACACCGGCGGGCAACATACCTAGACATTCTTTTTTGGCCAGCAAGCAGATCAGAAGCTTAAGCCTGCCCTTGAACTGGAGCCAGTTGTCACGGATGTATAGGTCACAAGTGTGCGTGTACTGCTTGGAACTGGTGGAGAGGCAGCATGCCTTATTTAAGGTGACTTTAATATGATGGAGGGCTGTGTCCGTTGTAGCCCCAGAAATATGTTGTCAAACTCCTTCTCAGAGTTTTGCCTTATTCTCTGAATAGCATCACCAACATCTTTGATCTACTGCAAGCCCTGCAGAACGTCAGCATCTGGTTTCTGAAGACAGACAGACACTGGAAGAAGCAGTCCTAAGAACCTTGCCAGTGTGTTTAAGAGACAAGGAAGCCATGAGAGTGAATGCAGGTAAGAAATTGTTCAGCTATTGCAGAAGCAACATGATCAGGCCATCTGACGGTACCTCTGTCATAGCAGGATACATATCAGTGAAAGACAATTGTTTCATTTCTTTCAACACATCACATTGCATACAGTCCAGTGAGCTTCTTTTTTATGTCTGATGGTGTTGATTTTACTTTTCAGAAGCATCATTCTCTTAGCCGAGCCACGAACAAACTTTGACACATCCTTCATTGTTTCAAAAAAGTTATTGATTTTACGTAACTTACACACATGTGCTATGATGAGATTCAGAGCATGGCTTGAACAGCGCACATAAACTGCTTTTAGTATTCTTGTTGCAAGTACTACTTGTTGCACCTTTTGCAGTACTTCTAATTGCTGCACAACCATCGTATCGTTGGCCAAACATCTTCACAAGACTGAGACCATATTGCTCTAGGCTTTCTATTTTTTTCTGTCCTGTTCTTTTACCTGTTTCATCAGTAAGTTGTTCAAAAACCCAGAAACTGTTCTTGAATATTGTTGTTCTTGATGAACAGGACGATTATTAATTTGTTTCACTGTAGTACTGTCAGTCATGCTGTCTGTAAGAATTGTGAAAAACCCTGCATTATTTACATGCTTTACAAGTGCTTGTATCTGGTTGCTGCTTGTGGTAATGATTTCATTCTGGATTTTTTAGCTTATATAAGTTGCATTGCCACCACGTTTTCAAATGTTTTGCTAAAACGTCATCATCTGCTTGCATAGAGAATCTGAAATGGCACAAAATTACCATTGTTATCTTTTGATTCTTCAAAGGTAAGCAGTGTTTCACCATTATGGTGACCCTGTAGTGGTAATCCTTGCTTAGCACAGAAAATCACTATTTCTACTATTGGAAACAATCTCTTTCAGTTTTCTTGTGTTCTTTTTTTCCGCATGAGAATCCATCATATCTACATCTGCTTTATTCCTCATAATAGGCTGAAAAATCTGCTGCTGCACTCATAGCATCTTGGTGGTACTTAGAAAGTGCATGTGATCAAAACTTGTCAAGAACGTCTTTCCATTTAACGAGAGGTTTTGTAACAAGTTGTCCTACATTTTGATACTTTCCATGGCTTACTTCTGTATTTACATACAGAACACTCACCTTACAAAGGACACCTTCAGCTTAAGAACTGTATCCTAGCCACTGAAACTGAAAACAACGTGTTTGTTTTCCTTGATGTACAAAAGGGAAACTATGATTCTTGTGGCACCCAACAAGAATGAAGAAGTTTGTAGCGAACCTCATTAGTAATACTTGGTGGACTTTTTGATTGCAAATTCAGACATCTGCCGATATCATACTGGTTAGACTTTCACAATGACAATTGAGCTTGTGTTGATGTCGACTCATCATCATACTCATAGCTTTGAAGTGAGTTTTGATATTCAACCATCATGACTGAAAAGGAAGACAACGCTCCAGAGGGAGATTCCTACTTGCTACAGGTTAATGAAGAAAAAGTTGAGGTGGTCAGCTTGACTTTGTCAAAAGTCTGACAGCTTCCATTACTTTGATTTACTTTTGCTAGTCTCATCTTTTTCAGCCATCATAGTAGTCAAAGTTTGTGAACAAACAAAATACATCCTCACTACTACCACACACACTATTGTTGCCAACTGATTGTGCCTGTAAACTGGATCCAATAATGACTGAATAATGAAACATAACAACTTTTTTTTTTCAATCACACACACACACACACACACAGAGTAAGCACTTGACTGTTCTTAAAAGAGCTTTTTCATAACTTTTCTTTGCAGTCACTCCCTCCTTCTCATCCAGGACCAGCTTGCTTTTCTGATTTTTTTTTTGTTTTGTTTTTTTAGTTTATTGTAAAGTGCCAAGACAGGAGTGGTGATTATAACTAGCTCTTAAAAGAACTTTTTAAGTGCAATTGACTAAAGTATGAGAAAAATCCCAGATCTCTGTCTCACTAGCAGCTGAGTGATGAGCGCACTATACAACCACCCTGTCTCAAGTTAAGAACACTATCTATCGTGCAGGTGCTACTCAGATCACATGCACACCTAGAGATGGGAGGGGACAGAGGAAGAGGATACACACCATTGGTGTCTGCTACCAACCTGACTCCTGCTATTGGTGTCCCAGTATGTCACTTATTCAGTTGGAACTTGGGACTTACTGTTGAGGTTGACGGTCAGGTTGCACATCTCACTGTGCAGGGTTCTGTCTGTCAGCTGACCTGCAGTCTTCTGTCATCCCAGTGTCCCGTGATTCACACAGCAGTGCACCACTGCCACATCTTCCCATTACCCACCCCCTCCATCCAGGTATATCACCACTTATCAGCACACATCAGGTATGAGCACACAACTGATCTGGCCAGAGGGGGGAAAAAAGGCACAGACTGCTCCTTTTCTCATAGAAATATTGTGAGCAGCGAGCTAATATGCATTTAATTTTAGGGGTGTTTGGACGGGCATTAGCCTTCTTAGCCTCCCTCATTGCTCCCCTGACATAGAGGCAGACTTGGAAGCCATAAATTCTCTTTTTAAAAACCCTTTCTTTTGAGTTTTAGGACAAAATGTTTTACAAAGTTCACAATTAATTCAGCTGTGATCTGGACCCAAGCATATCAAAGAAAGCTCATGGTAGTCTGCCTTTTTCTGGAGCTGAAAACAGGAAACATAATTTTTGAAAACCTGTGGGTCCTGTTCTCTATTTAGGCCTATCAGTCATGCTAAACACTAATTAGACATTTTTTTTATTTTTATGATTGGTGGCTGGGTAGAACCCAGGAGCATTATATGCCCATTTTGTTCTTTGGAGGAGGACTTTTGGGTTCCCCTTCCTTACTTTGGGTTATGTTTAGGTTTTTAATTTTATTGTTCTGCCAGCAGTAAGAGTACCGTACTTTTCTAAAACTCAGCCAGTGAGAGTGCCTGAGGATTGGGAAAGGTCTGGTTTTATTCTTGGGAGAAATCATTCAGACATTTTCCATCTGTCTCCTCAGGGGGTGTGAGCTCCTGAGGGGGATTTTTCAGCCCTGTTGGTGGTGAGAGGATCATAGGGGCTTGGAAAACTGTATTTCTCTCCTGACATTTCTTTTAGTTATAAGCATTATCAGCTGATTTTCTTTTTTTTTTACTAACCTGACTTTATGATTTTGATGTTTTGTTTTATTTATTTATTAGTGTAATATCATTTTGTTCTCCTCTGAGGCCTTGAGAGGCCCCGGGGAGGTGAAGATCTTGTATGATTTATTTTTATTTTATATTTGAATTTTTGCTAACTTGTTATAATTTTTATTTTACTTTAGAGTTTTAATATTAGGGCAGTTTATGTAAGGGTTATTTATTTATTTGGGGAGGGTTTAGAGGGTAATTTATTCTTTTAAGTAAGATTTTTGCTTAATTTTGTTTTATTTTAGAATAGTTTTGTGAATTCTTATTTTGGTATATAATTGGTTAGCTGAGGGAGTGTTGTTTTATATTTAAGTCATGAGAATGTGCTGGAGGCCTGCCCCCATGGTTGTGTGCTATTCACCCTCTGCTCTCTGCACCTTCCGCCCCTCCCCCACTACAGTTTAGTACCTACCAATGCTGTAGGGCACTGGGTATTGCCTGTAGGGGGGATGGGGTGGGGGTATGAACAGTGGAGGATGAATGAGTGCAGCAACCACATCAGGGTGGTAAGATCCAGGAGATGCCCTGGGAAGAAATAGAACCCAGAACATGGTCCACCATGCCTGGTTTCCATACCCAAGGGCACTACCAAGTGTGGTTGGTAGGTAGGTGGTTCAGGTGATGCAGAAGGTTTATTCAGCTTGGGCAGTGTTATGAAATGCCAGGTTCATTAACTCATTGAGGTCCCAAGACGCCTGTAGGTGGCAGCAGAAAATATACTCCTGAGGTCTTTAACACCTCCAGACATCCTGCAGTTTGTGCCACTGAGGACTTTTGATGCCTGAGGACGTCACTGTTTAAAACATAAATATTTCACAAACTGAAGTGAGTAGACTTGACTGCATAGCACCATTGGAAAGGTAATGTTCCGCTGAACAACTTTGCCACTGATACTTTGTGTCTGTTATGTATACTTTAGAAGATATTTGCATTTGTGTATGGTATGATGTGCATGGCTGACATTTGTCTCTCAAGCTTCACCTAGCCACCTTAATAAAACAGAAAAGAAATACATGTATCATATTAGGAAAACAGTTTTAGTACAAAATTTGTTTTGTACCTTCATCTAATGTATGGATGTTTAATTTGGTGTTGATATGTTAAATATTTTCCCATGAAAAATGGTTTCTGTTGCCTTTTTTATTGAAAACATTTTTTTTTCACAATTTCAACCAATATGGAAAAAAAAAGGAACTACTTATATTTAATTGCATAGTACCATTGGAAAGGTAATTTTGTGCTGAACAACATTGCCGCTCATACTTTGTGTGTAGCACTTACTGTTCATGAGGTATTTGCATTTGTTTGTGGCATGCTGTTATGACTTGATTTTGTTCAGAAATCTCCAGGTTGCAGTGTTAAAAATATACAGGCCACAAGTGGTGGAACTCTCAAAAAGCTCCTGAGGCCTCAATGAGTTAAAAACAAGACTGCAATTATTGCAGATATTGTTGGAACTGTGGACCTGGCTTGCATCACCAAGACCTGGCTGGATGAGAACTCTGGCCCCATTTTGGAGGCTTTAACACCAGCCAGGAATGCGGTGATACACCACCTGAGATTGGATCATGGGGGGGGTTTGGTCTGTTTCAAGACCAAACTTAACCTCATGAGTGTACCAGTTGAGGAAACTGAGTCATTTGAGTATACCATAGTAGCAGGTGTAGGTTGTCGGATCACCCTCATCTACTGTCCACCCAGAGATGAGAAGCTATTCCTTCAGGAAGTCACAGACTTCATCGTCAACATGGTGTTTGAGTCACCCAGGCTGATGGTCCTGGGCGACTTCAATGCCTGGGTTGACGACGAACTCTCACAATTTGCGCAGCACTTCCTCCAGTTGATGACATCTCTGGGTCTTACACAGATAGTTACCACTGCTACTCACAAACACGGGCACTCTCTTGACTTAGTGTTCCTCCTGGGGATCAAAGCCTCTGACCTGAAGTTGCTGTATTATTTGGAAAAAGGCAAGGCTGGGACTCTTGCTATGCAATGTCCTGCAAAGAAGCACACTGACTGCTCTTAGGATGGTGATGTCAAATGGCTTAATGAGGTGTTGTGACGGGCCTAGGGGAACTGTTTATGCAGCATGTCCTGACTGCTAGAAGATAATGAGTTAACTTTCTGTGGGCTCCATTAATTCCTTAAGCCAGAGGAAAAACAGTGCACTAAAACTTCCTATACACACACACAGGCAGCGTAGTAATGAGGCTTCAGAGGATGAACCTATTTTTAGCACACTATTATGTTGTTTGATAGCAAAGATGAAATCATCCCTTTTCTGAATGCAATATTTTATTGATGCTCCACTGGAGCAGCAATATTTGCACAAGCTGTGCCCAGTGCAGATTTTACAGCACTGGTCCTGGTCTGGTGATCTGGGTTTTACTCATACCACACTGCATGTGGCTTAGTGATATACTGTACAGATGGCTGCAGAGTCTAACCCATTGAAGGTTGAAGTTTCAGAAAACCATTTTGCTAAAAATAGCAAGACTCACTCACTCCCTCCCTCACCCCCCAGTCACAATTAATCCTCTTCCAAAGTCATGCTTAAATACTGGTGCCTCTACATCCATGCCACTAAGCTTTTAATGCCAGCATGCTTCATCTGCTTCTGTGAGTTCTCCCATCTGTGAAGTCCCATTCTGATTGTGGCAGCCCCACCCCCAAACCATATAAATTTCCAGGGAGCAGCTCTTTACACCATATCAACTAAATTGCTGCTAAACTCTTTATTTAAAAACATGGTGTTGAGAAATTTTTGTTTTTGTATATCCATGGTCAAGAAAAATGAATTTGTAAAAGAAACCAAAATCCCCATTTATCAGTTCATTGAATCACAATACAGCATGTTATGAATTTTTCAGATTCTATGTGTAACCTACAGTAAGTCAAACAGAAATTAGACACACAAATGCCTACCTATTTGCAAGTGAAGCAAATGTGGTTATTATCATTCAGTTGTAAACACCTATAGTCACAAACTACAAGTTAAGAAGATTAAGTAGAATATAAACAGTAGCCAAGAACTGCCTGCCTGAGAATGAAGTTGGTACATTATTTGGAAAAAGGCATGGCTGGGTCTCTTGCTATGCACTGTCCTGCAAAGTAGCACACTGACTGCTCTTAGGATGGTGGTGTCAAATGGCTTAATGAGGTGCTGTGAGGTGCCATGGGGAACTTGTTATGCAGAAAGTTCCAGGAAGTGTTTAACCCATTCTACTTCTAATAGCTCAAAACACTCTGCATATCATGTTTTTTTTTTTGCAAATTCTGGGTGGACTACTCCTTTAAATGAGTGATAAATAGCTTGTCCAGGGTGATGGCAGCTCTGATAGGTGTTCCAGTCTTTGTTTTCACTGATGTAAACTGAGCCATGAAAAAAGTAAGTAGGAAAAAAACAGCATTTTGTTTCTACAAGTAGTTGTTAATTGCAGTTGGTATTTTTAACATGTACAAGTCAACTCTATTTCTCAAATGTAAAAAGAAAAATACACTTCATCACAGACTGTGTTTACCAAGTACTGTGCCCATGATTAAAATAATTTGAACACCCCCCCAAAAATGTGTCCTCACATGAAACTGCATAATTTATCTGCAAAGACAATTAAAAAATGTATTTCTAAATGCATTACTAACACCAATGCTTTCAAGGTTTTGAAACTACTAAAAAGACAAACTATATATATAGATAGATAGAATATGGTAAACAAATATTGTTAATCCCTAAAGCTGAACTTTGTTGTTAGTATATAAATGTTTAAGAAACACCTGAAAGCTATCTATTTTCCTTGGAAGCTGTAGTTTCAGACACTTCTTGGTCTTTCATTTTGAGACACCAGATGACTCTGATAATCATTTGTTCCAAGGGTTTTTAAGTCAGTTTGAAGGCATTAAATAACTTCTGTAGTCTCCTAGTCCTTAACAAAATGCAGGGACTCCACAGACTTGTTCTGTTCCTTGGTTCAGATCCCAAACTAGTGACTCTTCTTTCAACATGATAGATCCACCTCATGCCCCTCCCACATGAATAAAAAAAGTGGGATGGATCTTTTGGAGCTTCTTGGGTGGAGGTGGGGTGGATCTTACTTCCCCCCAAAAAACAATGCTGCCTCCCACTACTCAGGTTCCAGTTCTTGTACCACCCATTTAAGAAAGAAAATAGTACCCTGCAACATTGACTAACATGAAAGCGTATTTATTTGAGGGTTGAGAACATTTATTGGAGGAGGGTAAGGTGGAGAAGACTATCTACACCTTCAGTCAATTCCACAGACAAAAAACATGACATCACTCCTTTTGTACATGCAATACTCCTGTTGACTCCGCCCACATTCATAAAAAGGTGCGACTCAAATCTTTAACTGAGGGATGGTAAAGTCTTTAAGTTTTGTTTTGTTCCAAAGTGCATGTACTTGTTTTTATCAATATTTAGTAGAAGACTATTTTTAATAACAATTTTTGTTCCAGTTTAAAGTCAGACTGCAAATATCTGGTTATATCGCTGCCAATATAATACCCTTCTGAACAAAGCAATACTGTAAAAGCAGATCATCCTGGACTAAAAGTCTCCATCACTCATTCACACTAATGGGACTACACTGGAGGTGCTAGGACCCAGTGGCAGCCAAAAATCTTCAGGAGGGCTGGCGCTGAGGTAGGACTGTGCATGCAAGGTGCAACAAAACTGGCTCATGCCATATAGGCTATCTTGGCATCGACCCTCCGACTGTTTCAGTTCCTTTTTTGCTGCTGTCGAATGTGCTTCAGTGACGACGCTCGCCTGCTGAGAGTCAAATCTTCATGTCAAATTGACAGCAGCTTTAGTCGTTCAGTATTTGATTTAGTTTTAGTGTTTTTAGTAGTATTTATTTAAGATATATATATATTTTTTCTTTTTAAACTGAAGTAACAAAGAAAAGAAGTTTTCTTCAGCCCGCCATTGATGGAGTTGACTATGAATGGTGCCGATAATGGTAGGGAGACTTTGAAGGCTGTTTTGGCAGAGAGGCTAGGTCCAGTCCATTACCCTCTTGAGAGGGGGGGTCTGACCATGGGCAGTCCAGTGCTCGGGGGGAAGGGCAGTCCTCCCTAAAGCACAAAAAGAAGTGGGCCCATTCCTGATCCCAGTCTCGTGCTCAGCACCACTCAGCCTCGAGTTCCTCTTCCTCCCACTGGTCAAAGAAGAAGCAGCACCACTTGAGGTCATCCTCTGGTACATCTGCACAGAGACTGTTGGTAGCAGTGGACAGTAGGTAGACCCAAGCTCCTTCAGGGTCACCTGTGGCCTCAGTCCCTAGCAGCTGCAGTGCTCAGCTCCAGAGTCCCTCCCCACCCACTGGGGGGTCTTCCAGTGAGCAGTTTCATCATTGGACTGCTCTTATGGAGCAGTGGGTCTGGCAGTTGTCCTGACTGCCCTTGCCTACAGACTTGGACCCAGGGCCCTCGGGCCTGGGGACTGTTGGCCTCCGGGCAGAGCAGCTGAGTTAGCTTGATTGCATGACACCTCCTTTGGTGCTGTCAGTGCTGCTGTCTTGTGCCTTTCTCCTCATGTGGCTGTGGCACAGGGGCCAGCACAGGTACTGCATTCTCCTCCTCCTCCTCTTTACACTTTTAGGTTTCTGGTGGTGTAGCGACCTTCAGCTGTCCTGATGTTGGGATTGGGGACCCAGGCACTCATTCAGCACCTGCTGTAGCATTGCGCATGGCTCCTGCTCTGGCAGCTACACCATTGATGGTGCCGTGTGTGGCGCTGGTGCTGTTTTCAGCACCAGCTGTCTCAGTTGCAGGGGTTCTCAACTCTGATTATGGGAGTGGCACCTCTGGCTATTTTCCCTTCTTTTCCTACCTATAATATCCCTTCTAGAGTAGAGGGAGACTATGATGAGTATGATCCTGATGTATGCCTGACAAATGATGTGGATGAAAACTCATTTTATGGGGTAGAGAGTAAACCCTCCACATCAGCTGAGCTTGTGGTCAAAGACCACTCTTTTAAATCACTGCTGAAGAATATGAATTCCACTCTGGCTCTCCAGATTTCTGAGGTGGACCCTGGGAAGCTTTTGCACCTGCAATATCTGCATGTTCCTGAAATTCCTGTGGACCTGACACCACCGGTGCAACCTTCTTTGAGACTCTTTCACAAGTGGTGTGGAACAGACCGAAAGCATTCCTTCCATGTCTAAGTCTATAGATAGGAAGTATGTTTCCTAAGGACAGGCCAGTCCTTGCTTCTCAAGCTTTCACAGATGCCCTAGTGGTTCTGGTGGAAAAAGACAAGCCGTGCTCCCCAGGAATCCATGGCTCATCTGGTAAATAAAGAATCTCATAAAATAGACACTCTGGGGAAGTAATTGTTTGCTGCTGCTACCTTTGGCATGTGCATTGCTAGTTACCAGGGCCACTTTTCTCAGTATGAATATACCCTCTGGCATTTGCTCAAAGAAATGGTCAAGGCTCTCCCGGAGATGGACACCAACTCTGAGTTTCTTCAGACCATTACCAGAGGCATTGAGCCCAACAATCAGCAGCTTAAAGTTACTATGGACACCTTTGACACTGCCTCTAGAGCAGCAGTGTCTGGGATCTGAGCCAAGGGACACTCCTGGCTAAGGACGTCAGGCTTCACTGATGATCCTCAGCAGAGTCATGCATTTCCCCTTTGATGGTGTTTATCTGTTTGGCCCTCAAGTGGAGCAGGTATTGGAGGCTACTCAGAAAACCAGGACTGTTATTAAGACTGCCAGACCAGCCCCTGCCTCACCTCAGAGGGGTGGACACCATCGACAGTTCCATAACTGGTAGTCCTTTCTAGGTAAAGGACGAGGATCTTTTAACAAAAAAATAAACCCCTCAGCCACAAAAGAAAATGCAGCAGAAGGCACAGGCCCTGAAGGCACCCAGTGCCACCCTCTGAAGACTTGGTCCATGTCCCACCTCAGCTGCCCAAGGGGGACTCCTCTTCAGCAGTAGGGAGGCATCTGACTCAATTTTAAAACCAGTAGAAGTCCATCAAAATGGACAAATGGGTCCTCAGGATAATTTAAGAGGATACTCTCACTTCTCAGAGACCCATCTGGATCATTCACCCAAGTGACAGCCCAAGCTGTCTACCAGTCAAATCTCTTGCTTCTGAGATTCAGGGCCTTCTGGACAGCAGGGCAGCAGAAGTGGTTCCACAAGCAGAATGGGACACAGGTTTCTACTCCCATTACTTCCTAGTTCCAAAGAAAACAGGTGGTATGTGCCCTGTTCTAGACCTAAGGAAGTTAAACAAATACCTGTTCAAAGAAAAATTCTTGATGATCTTGCTGAGAACACTACTGCCTCCTGTTCATCAAAATGACTGGTTGGCATCTCTGAAAATGCAGGATGCCTGCCAGCATGTTCCAGTGCACCCAAGCCACCACAAATGCCTACACTTTGTGGCCCTGGGTCAGCACTTTCAATTCTAAGTCCTGCCTTTGGGCTTTCCTCGGTGCCACAAATCTTTATATATACAGTGCTTTGCAGTACTCGCAGTGCATCTCAGAAAACTTAGCATTCAGGTGTACTCGTACATGGATGATTGGCTCCTAGTGAGCCCTTCCAGACAGGGGACACAGGAAGTGGTCTCTACAGCTTCCAAGCTTCTCACATCCATGGGAGTTCTGCTGAACCTGGAAAAATCACAACTTCAGCCATCCCAACAACTTCTCTTCATTGGAGCTCTTCTGTACACCTCCAAGAAAAGAGCCTTCCTTCCAGAGGCCAAGAGGAATGGCATTCTCCAGATGACTTCCTTAATCAAGGAGAACAGCTTGGTTCAAGCTCTCTTGATGCAGCAGATGCTAGGTCTCATTGCATCACCTGTGTTCATGGTGCCTCTAGCCCACTTATACATAAGAACCACACAGTGGATGCTCAGCACTCAAGTGTCTCCAACCACACATCCACAATCCTTCCACATCAAGGTGACAGAGCCCCTAATGAGGTCACTCACCTGGTGAACTCAGGAGGGCAACTTTCTCCAAGGTTTTCCCTTTGCCTCACTGAAGATGCAGATCACCATCACCACAGATGCATCTCTGACCAGTTAGGGAGCTCACTGTGAGGACCTCCACACCTAGGGTCTGTGGAGCCAAGAGAAGTCCCATCTACACATAAATGTCCTGGAGATGAGAGCTGTCATATATGGTGTCCATGCCCTGAGGGATGTACTGTATCACAAACAAATAGTGTAGTTGCCATATTGGTCCTAGTAATAACAGATCCAGAAGCAAATTATGTGATGCATTTTATTGGACCAACATAGATGTTACAACAAAAGAACAAAGTGCTCTACCTTTTGAATCAACCAAGTCCTTCTTCAGAAGCTTTATGACAGTTATTTAGAAAATCCCATACTATTAACACCCAGATAATGCATAAAAAACAGAAATAATTCTCACTGGTTTAACATACTCTTTCAAAACATAATAGAAGATTTATTCAGAGAAGTTAATTAACACCAGTGTGCTTTTAGCTGAAAATCATCTGAAAGTCAAAGGTTATCAGAAGATAGCAACAAGCAAAGAGTTCTCCTCACATAAATTTTACAATGTCTCAGTATGTTTCAAGAAACAACCAGTCTAATGAAAACAAAACCTTGGGATACTATTCTCCCTAATTACATGTAAGATGTGGAGCTTACAACTCTAATTACAAGTGTCCTCGTGCATTATAGAACACAGTCAATGAAAGGCAAACCTGCGGATAATAATACATGCTAAAATGAGATATAACTACAAGTTAAAAACAAGCCCCAAAAATAAAATAAACAGTATATATACAGTAGATGTATATATATATATATATATAGAGAGAGAGAGAGAGAGCATACAGAGGGTTTAAAGTTTACTCAAAGTGAGCAAAAGTTTCACACAATTTCCCCAACTATACCCTCAATCAGTTAATATAGTCCATAAACTTTAAGGCCTTCAGTGTTGTAACAGGATTTTATATATGACAATATCAATTGTAAGTATAAGTGCCAAATAAAAAAAACTACTTGTCAAGGACCACCAAGAAGATGAGACAATGAGCCTGACATGTATAGATTTCAATGCAGTGTCAGTGTATAACAAACATGTCCAGAAACAGTCTAAGGAATCTGAATGAAATCTCATAGGAATGTAATCCCCCCCACTTCCCAGGGAAAGATAACTTGTTAGGAGGAGATATAGCTACAAGAATCCTAATACACCATCATCCACACCAATCACTGCAATATTTACCCAAAGAAATTAAACCTTTCATGAACCCCACGTAATATATGCAAATTTATATATGGCAAAATTCGAATTACAATATGTACAGTCAGAAAAGAACAGATATAGGCCTAATTTTCTATTATATAAGAGATACATTGATGATATACATATTATCTGGAATGGAACAAAATGAGACTTTACACTTTTTTTTCAATATTTACAAACAGCAACACCGAACCTCTCCTTTACACTTGTATTTGATCAAGAACGTATCCCATATTTGGATTTACTGATATTGAAACAAAATGGGAAGTTAAGTATAGATTTATACAGCAAGAAAATGGCAAGAAACATTCTATTACACTCACAAAGCTTCCATCCAAGACATTTAAAGGACAATATACCATATGGGCAAATGCTGAGAATTAAAAGAAATAATGGCACACCATAAAGATTTGAACATAACCTTACAATACTGACAGAAACATTTGAAGAAAGAGGATATAGACCAGTTACTCTAGAAAAAGCAAAAGAAAAGTGTGCACAGAAAACAAAGCAAGATTTATTACAATATATTCCAAAAAAATTCACAAGAAATATAATAGTGTCAACACAATATTCTGAAAGTTTTGGAAAGATTAAAAATATTATAACAGAAAACTGGAATATCCTTCAAGCTACATAAAGAAGTGCCACAATATTTCAAGAAAAACCTATGACAGCAAAGAGAACCACTACCATCCGTAACAAATGAATTAGAACTCAGCACTGGACTCCACTGCCTATACCCACTACTTGGTTGTGTACCCACTATAATAGTGCTGTTAGACAAAAACTATAAAAAGTACCTATAATGATAGGACTTTTGAAATCAGGAATTTTATTACTTGTAACAGTGACTATGTAGTTTATTTTTTTATTTATTTATTCTAGGATGACAAGTACCTTTGAGCCAAGGCTCTTTTACAAAGGTTCCACGTCAGAAATAACAAACAACAAGGAAGCAACAGTGAAATAACAGTAAACAATTCATGTACAACAGTGCTATTGAAAGGGATCAATTATAGGAAGAGTAAGGTGTAGAGGAGGAGTGAAGGTAGTTAACAGAAACAGCTATTGTAAAATGGTGAACACAGCTAGGACGTATGTGCCCACAAGGAATGGGTAGGGTCAGGCTCCCTGGAGTGGTTTACTGCATAATCTGCCCTTGTTCTTTGTATTACATAGGAGAAACCACTCACCCCCTTAAACAAAGAATAACTGAACATAAGAGCTGTATTCGATGAGGAGATGAACGGTCACCCTTAGCAAGACATTTTTTGGAAACCTGACATTCCATCTCATCATTACTTTTTTTTGGAATAGAAAAACTCTCTGAACCAAATAGAGGTGATAACAGAGAGTCCTTGCTATTGAAAAGAGAGGCATGGTGGATTTTCACTCCTAAAACATATAAAACCACATATAGAACCATAAGGCTGGGAGGAACAGCGAGGGAGCAGTCGGGAAAGGTGCAGCCAATCAGTAAGCAAGTGCTCCACCAGGCACAGCAGCCGATTGGCTCTCCTGCCCCATTGACTTACACTGGCTCAGTTTGCATTGCTGAAATCTGTGTGGGACTTGAAAATTTGTTTTTCTTTTTGTCTTTTAGTCTTCCCCTGGTGTTCTACTGCAAGTTTCCCAGAAGAGCTGCTTCCACTCTGGTGAGACATCTATAGAGGGCAACTGCTGTTGATTCTGTTGAATTCTGCTGGACTCTGTTAGCAGCAGTGGGCCAGACGCTGAGGCGCCACTCTCCTTCTAGTTTTATATGTGTAAATCATCAAAAAAAGTGCTGTTATCCACTATTGTATTGTAAGGGGAAACTACTGTTTTACTGCTCTTTAAAGTAATTGCAGCTCCTTGTCTGAATATGTAAGGTGGGCCAGACGCTGAGGCGCCACAGGACCCCCCACAGTCCTTTGTAGTGCAGATTTGGTCAGTGACGCTCAGAAAAAGGCTTGCTACTGCCTTTATTAATTGCTGCACCCTCCTCTGTCTCTCTCCAGCCTGCTTCCTTCAGCCCACAGCAACCAGCTGAGTGCCGGGGCTTCGCTCCGCCAGCGGGCGGTCGGCGGCACCTAGCCAAACTTGGGAACCACAAGGCTGGGAGGAGACGGTGAGGAGCAGTCGGGAAGGCGCAAAATTTTGCCCACCCGCCCCTTCCCCTTCCTGTGTGTTAATTTATAGGCATCTTCCCGAAATCTCTTCCCTGCCCACAGCACTTTTCTCTAAACCAACAGACAGTCACACCAGCTTGCTGACCCAACCAATCAGCAACTTCGCTACTCCCTATTGCCAACTATCAATATCCCCCTCAGAATGGGAAGCTTGCTACTGATACTCCTGTCACTAATAGCCATAGGGTTCCACAATGAAGATGACCCTATTATACAATCTAAAGTGGTCAACCCGCCTAGTTTCTCTGGAACATCTCCCGTGGCTGACACCCATACCCTCATATATGTCTTGCCATTGCTGCATCGACTACAGTGGTACAATCACCATAAAGTTACACACATCACCACATATATGTCTCAGACAAGGCCCCACTACTGGGTATATAGATCCCCACTAAGCCTAGTCATCAAACTGCTAATTGGTATCCTGACACACTACCTTAAATCCACAGGGAGCACCCAAAACAAAGAGTGGCAACAGAATAAAAAAAGGAGGACCAAAGACAGCCCCCTCTCCCTATCACTGGCAGCCCTTATGAAATTACTGATCTTCCTATTGCTCTGTATTGGTAATGTAGAAATCAACCCTGGACCTCTTGAAAGCATCACCTCTCCTCAGACCTATCCTCAATTAAAGGCCTCAGTTTCCTGCATATTAATGTATGCAGTCTATTGAAAAATTTACATTGCTACAATCCTGGGTTGCCCATACCTTGCCAGACTTTCTTGTGATAACTGAGACATGGTTCAAGACCACCACAATGGACAGGGAAGTTAACCTACCTAACTATCAGCTATTCAGAGCTGATCGCCAAACAAGGGAGGTGGAGTAGCCATATATAAAAGCTGGTTTAGTTGTATCCTGTACTGCTGCAACATCTATGCCCAAGGAATTTGAGTGTCTATCTCTAAAGTCTCTCTCCCAATACAGCAGCTTTCCGTTTAATTGGATGCTACAGACCCCCTCTGCTGAACACAAGCTCTTATCCCACCTGGGAAACCTGATCAAGTCCTGTACTGAAGAAGTCATTATCATAGGGGACCTGAATTTCAACTGGCTCACCCAGGCAGCTACACCTCTGGTATCATTCTGTGACACCTATGGGCTCACACAGTTAATTAATGAACCAACAAGACTAAATGCAAGGAATAGTAGTAATAGTACTCTACTAGACATCATACTAGTGAGTAAACCACATCTATTCACACACGCTGGAGTGCTCCTATGCGACATAAGTGACCACTGCCCCATCGCAGGGGTAAGATCCAACAGCATTAAAACAGATCCTGCAAAATTCCTCATGAGGAGATCCAAGAAAAACATCAATATTGAAGGATATCTGCATGATCTATCCTACTCTCCACACTGGCAAAAGTTCTATCTTGTACATTCTGTAGAAAAAGCTCAGCAGGTGCTAAATAGCATTATATTAAATGCCCTTAACACCCATGCCCCAATCTCTAGTATCCGAATAAAAAACAAATCCTGTCGCTGGTTTTCAGCTGACCTCAAAGCTGCACTGCTGGAGAGAGATAAACTTTGGAAAGTAGCAAGAAAAACTAAGAATATCTGGACTGGATGATCTTTAGGAAAGCCAGAATAAATGCACTTGGAAAGTTAAGGATGCAAAGGCTGCCTACTACCTGGCCCAGCTCGACTCCTCCTACCATAATACTGCTAGATTTTGGGGCACCATCAAGGGTATGATGGGCCAGGATGTTAACAACCCCCTTCCAACCCATTTACACAGTAACTATGGCCCCATTACTGGCACATTGGAAATCCTGGATGCATTCAACAACCACTTCACAACAGCTGGCCTTGCCTTTGATTCCTCCCAGCTAACCTATTAAGGGATCATTTAAGCTCCGCTATACTGGTGAACAAAGGTTGACTCCTCCTTTAGCTTCAAACCTATACTGTTGAAACAAGTTGAGGATCTATTATGGCATCTAGATACCAAAAAAGTGCAGGAGCAGATCTTCTGGACCCATTCTTTCTAAAGATTGCATGTCATGTGCTTGCAGTCCCCCTAACTCACCTCTTTAACCTTTCCCTAAACTCTGGCTCTATTCCCACACTGTGGAAGACAGCCCAAGTGGTCCCCCTTCTAAAATCAGGGGACCCTATGGATCTTAATAACTACAGGACCATTTCCATCCTACTTGTGTTATCCAAGATGCTGGAGAAATTAGTGAGTATTGAGTTAAGGGAATATCTGGACAATGCTAATCTATTAAATCCAGCTCAGTCTGGTTCAGGGCAAACATAGCATTATCACTGCATTAGCCAAGGTCACCAATGATTGGCAAACCGAACTGGATAAAAGAACAATGTCTGTGCAGTATTCCTGGACCTAGGCAAAGCATTCGACACTGGGGACCATGAACTGCTACTCTCATCCCAACACTCCATTGGCCTAGATCCATCCTCCCTTAAGTGGTTCAGATGCTACCTCTCGGTAGATCACAGCAGGTAAAAGCTGAAGGTGACCTCTCCCATTAAGACCACTGTCAAGAGGAGTCCCCAGGCTCTATTCTGGGTCCTATCCTTTTGCCATTATATAAATAAAATTGATTCAACCTTACCAAGTCCTCAGTACATCTCTTTGCTGATGACACTGTACTGTATGTCAGCAACCCTTCACCTAAAGTTGCTCATGAAATCCTACAAGCAGAATTCTCCCTGTTACAACATCAGCTTCTTGAGAAAAAGCTTCTGCTAAATGCAAAGAAAACCAAAGCAATGATGTTCACAACCCAAAACTCCACCAACACATCCTCTTCAATCAGTCTCCCCCAGATATGCACTATACTTGGAGAAAATCTGGAGTATGTTGAAAATTTCAAATACCTAGGTGTGGATTGACAACAGACTTGACTTTACTCAGCATCTAGAACAACTGCTGAAAAGCTTCGCCTAAGGCTTGGCCTCCTCTACAGATTAAAACCCTTCCTTAATAGATATTCAAAGATGAGATTAGTCCAGGCCATCTTTCTATCAGTCATTGACTACACAGACTTCCTCTATAGTCACTGCTCCCTCCCTACCTTCAAAGTTGGATACCTTATACCATAGAGCAATAAGGTTCATTACAGACCTGCCATATAATGCTCACCATTGTTCTCTCTATGATTCAGTTGGATGGGTTTCCCTTCATGTCAGGAGGAGCATAAATGCAGCTCTATGGATCTACAGAGCTTTATCAAAAAACTCCCAAGCTATATCCTGGACTGCTTCAACCTGACCACTCCCAGCTCCTATGCCCTAAGAAGCAACAATATCATCCTGCTCAAATTGCCCAAAGTCAACACCAAAATAGGGAGGCAGCAATCAGCTACTATCTAGCCATAGCATGGAACACCTCAAAAATCCCTAAAACTGTCCATTTTCATTCCATTTACATCCTTCAAGCAGCACTGTACAGCCTTCTTCACAGAAAATGCAGTTGCTACCACTAGAGATAGAACAGTCATCACAAAACCATATTCCAATCACATATGGCATATTCCTTCCAGCCAGACACCGCCAGTATAACTGACAATATTCCTTCACCATCCTTGTACTCATTATGTGAGTGACTGTCATAGCCCTCATTGTGATATATATGTATTGTACATATTGTAGATGTTAGTTTAACTTTCTCTTGCCAAGCTTTAACATGTGAATTCTCTGTATATTATTGTTTTATAAGTAACATTTTCTTGTTTCTGTATGTATAACTGTCTCATAAGTATGTGCTGTAATTGCTGTGCACCAACTCGAACCTTGACCTTATCAGGTCCATCTTGTAAATGATCCTTGCTCAATGATGATCGCCTGAATAAATAAAGATTTGATTGATTGATTGATTGATTGAAAAGAAGATGTGGACTGAATGAAAACTTGATCTGGACCACATTTGACTGAGATATGTTTAATGCTCATATACTGCTGACCATCCATGGAAATTTATTTGAATGATGTACTACCCTTGGACTGATGGACCTTTTTGTTCTTGTTTCCATTACAATAGAGAATGTCTTTGTATTTGATTTTCACCATTGCTCCTTTTGCAGAATATTTCCTATGTTTTTTTGTCCTTCTCCCCTTGCTGTTCTCTCCCTCCCCCATTTATCCTCTTGGTCCTTTTTTCCTTTATCCCAAAAATCATCATAAACACTTTACATATACTGTATATCCTCTCCTTTTTTTTTCCATACTTTTATACAGAATTTATTTTTAGCCTACACCTATTCGCTTGTTCTTTCTCATTCCTGTGTACCTCTGTGGTTTAATTATAATGCCCTGACTATCTTTTTTTTTTTTTTTCCCTTTATGTATTCCCCTGTACTCGTTTTCCCTCGATCGGTTCGCATTGGCTTCCCACTCATTTAAACTTTTCTGTCCCAGCCTGGTTTAGATCCTTTTGAACAGTAATCTACATTATTTTTTAATTTGGAAGGGGGCCACCCGATTATATACTTATACATGGGGGGATTTTCTTTATAGAAACTGGGCTGCTCAGGGTGACGTCATTCATGACATCAGCATGCTCTGGCGTGCACACCTGATGGCCCAGCCCCTTCAGTTAGAAGGTACAGCACCAAGAGAGTGTTGGCATTTCTTGTAATGGTGGCTGTGCATTTTAAAAATGCTTAGAATCCAAAAGAGATCCTCGGAGCTTCTCAGAGCTTTACTTTTTGGCGCAAGATTTTGTGGAGATCTGGAAGGGTTCGGCTGTTCTTATTGCTACACATACAGGTAGCCCTTTCTCTCGATACACTTTAGAAACTTATATTTTGAGAGAAGTTAATATGGGTTAAAATACAAAACTTTTTTGCTTTTTATCAGAACAAACAGACACCACTCACAAGAATGCATATTCATGAAAGGCTCTGAAAACCTGACATTTTCTACATAGGGTAAATGAGACATTTTTTATTCTTATGGTTTCAAAAGATTTTTCTGAACAAATTAGAAAGAATTAAAATGAAACATGGGAGTAATTTGGAACTGTTTATTTTACAGTACTAACAAAGTTGGGAACCTCCTTGTTCTCCCCCACCCCTGTTCAGTATTTCTCCATAAGAGATTATAAAGCATTAGTTCAAAAAAAGCTGCATTTTACAGTCAGGTTAGTTCCCCCTGACATACTTAATGAATTGTAAATCATTTCTGGATTCACATTTAATAACGTTTTGGACTAATTATGAATATGTAATAAGTAAAATTATTATTTTTATGTATCCACAGATGGCATTACCCATATTGTATGGGCTAAGAATATATTTAAAAAGCTCAAACATGTCTGATGAAGGAACTTTTTTGTTCTGAAACATTACAAAGTTATACACTTATATGAGCTACCAGAAGATAAAGAGAAAATAATATAAAAAGAAAATAAAGCAGATATACATTTTCATTAGATACTGATTGTTGTCTATGGGAGTTGAGTGGGTTCTGTTGTTGAAGTATCTAGGTTTAACATCTCTCAGAGAATCTAAGAAATCCTCTTAGCCATGTATAAGCCGTCCACTAGGAAGACCTGCAAAGTAAAATGGTAATGGTTTTCCATTTGGTGCACAAAGTCCATGCTAGACCTGTTTGTCTGCCCACCAAGTAAGGTTCTAGAGTACCTCCTAGACCTGTTGAATGCAGGACTGTAATACTTGACAGTAACGGTACACCTTTGCATGATTTCTGCCTATCAAGAGCCAGTATAGAATATGTTGGTGGCTCAGGTACCTTTAGTCAAAAGATTCCTTAAAGGTATCCTACACACTAGGCCATAAGTCAGGAGACTGGTGGCCATGTGGGATATCAATCTTGTACTAGACATGCTCACCCATAAACCTTTTGAGCCTCTAGCAACCTGTAACCTGAAGTTTCTGACCTGGAAGGCAGCATTCTTAGTGTCCATTCCCTCCACTAGCAGGGTATCTGAAATACATGTCCCGGCCACAGATACCCCATACACAGTATTTCACAAGGACAAGGTGGTTCTTAGAACTCACCCTAAATTCCTTCCCAAAGTGATCTCAGAATTTCACCTTAACCAGCCATTGATCTTTCTGACCTACTTTGCAAATTTCCAGAATGAAAGGGAACGCACTCTCTGGATGCCAAAAGGGTTTATGATTCTGTATCAACAGAATGAAGGAGATGCACAAATCCAAACAACTCTTAGTATCATTCTGCATGGCCCAGCTGGGTCAGCCTGTTGCCATCAGATGCATTTCAGGATGGTTGATAGTGTGTCTTCACCATTACTCGATGGCGCGGGTCAAGCTGGAAGACAGGGTGTATGCCCACTCTACCACAGCAGTCACGGCATCCCTGGAGGTTCAGAACATACCCATTTCAGACATCTGTAATCGTCCACGAAGTTCTGTACACTTCCGTGAGAGCTTTTCGTCATTGATATCCATGCCACACACAGCATCCTTCTTTTGGGAGGTCAGTCCTTAATGGACTGCTGTCCTAAGTGAGCTCCTTTTCCTGCCACCCTGCTCAGGGATTGTTTTCAGCTCAGTACTCTCCATTAGTGTGAATTAGTGGTGGAAACTTTAGGTCCAGGAAGATATGAAAATGATGTACCTACCATAATTCTTGATCTTCTAAGATGAAGTCTACACCACCTCACTCTCACGCCCTCATCTGCTTCGGTCCCACTCCCTCATTGGCTGACTGTGAGAACCCTGTTGAGTTGACCCTTCTTATATGGTTCATACAGACCATCTTATGTCCAGGTTAACTTAGTTTCCTAGATTAGTTTATGCTGCACCTCCTTTGTAAAAAAGTTATTGAGACAGTTGGAGGGTCAGTGCTGAGATAGCTTATACAGTGCAAGACAATCTCGTGGCGCCATGCATGCATGGTCCTACCTCGGTGCCGGCCCTCCTGAAGATTTTTGGCTCCCACTGGGTCCTAGTGCCTCCGGTGTAGTCCCATTAGTGTGAATGTGTGGTGGAGACTTCGTCCAAGAAGATCAAAAATTACGGTAGGTATATAATTTTCATTTATTTTCATGCAAAGCAATTTTAGTGCAAACATAAATGTAACCATTATTGGGCAAATTTAATTTAGCACTAAGTCATTAGTGTCACATGCACTATAATGGAAAAAGTATTAAGTGCAGATTCATTTTAGCACTAATTTGTTCTTCGATGAATATAGCAGAAGTTATGTGACAGTGAAAATTTCACGTTATACAGTATAATCCACATACTTGATAATATGGGATTCAAAGCTATGCAAAATAGCAGCTAGATCATTCAAGATAAAACTAAACAAAACAGGTCCCAGGATTGATCCCTGGGGTAGTCTGGTAGTGATCTCAATGAGTAAAGAAGAAAAGGAATTTAAAGAGACTGACTGAGATCTGATAGTCAAGTAATTCTGGAAACAGGATTCTGCAGATATAGATAGACCAAGGGTCTGAACTTTGGAAAGCAGGCGACCATGGTACCCCTTAGCAAATGCTTTGGAAAGATCCAAGAAGAGGACACTGACTGTGTCTCCATTGTCCAAGGCCTCATGAAGATCATAAGTGACTTCAAGCATAGTTGTGAGCATGATGTGATCATCTCAATAACCATGCTGAAAAGATGCTATTTATTTATTTATTTAAGATTCAGATTAATACCTTTGAGCTAGAGGCTCATTTACAAAGGTTCCAAGTCAGGTGACACAATACAGAGCCATTGAGTTACAGCACTGAAAACATTGTACAGAGAGAGGAACAAAGGTGACACTAGACAACAATAAACATACGAAAGTGAGACAGCTGGTGGCTACATAACAAAAAATACAGGTTACTAAGTGCAATGAACAAGTTTCTAAGTGAAATTGGGCAGAAACAGGCAGAGCAATTAGAGAGTGCATGGCAAAGCAACCACTTGTCTGTGGTAGTGAGGAATTGCCACGTAGGGGAATTAGAGGGGAATGCTATTCTATGGACATATAAGGCAATCACTCATAAATTACCTCAGTACCTCACAAGCTGCCTAACTCCCTGCATCCCTAGTGCCTATTCTCTCAGAAGTCATACCATCTTATCTCTGACTATCCCTAAAGTTAAAAGGCACTTTGGTAGAGCCTCAATAAGCTTCACACTTCCTATGCTCTGGAATAAGATCCAGAAAACCTTAAGACTCACTTCCCCTGTCTCGTTCTCCCTCTTCAACTCCTTGTTCCTGAGGACCTTCGAGGTCTGTCATTGCTTCAAGTCAAGCTCTTAACATCACAATTTGTTACTGCTTTAAATTCTGGACTTAAACCTCAACCATTGTCTGAGGTGTCATTTGAGTCCTCCCTTTTGTCATTGTCCAAATCAAGGTCCCAACATCATGATCTGTCTTTACTTCAAATATTGGACTTAAACCCCAACCATTGCCTGTGGCATCTGTCATGTTTCTCCCTTAGAACAGTTCTTCCTTCCTAGGCCATCATGTCCACCATCTCCTATCTCATCTGACCATCCCTCCCCACTCCCTATACCCCCCTTCCCACCCCACTTGCCAGGCCATGCCTATAGTACTTATCAAAGGACTCTTACATCTCAATCTTCTTCACGCTTTAGCAGCTAGAGGAACTGCCACTCCTGCTCACTATGACTCCTCCAGTGATGCTTACTGTATAAACTTTCACTCATTAACTTATGTCCATATATCTGTATCTATGCAATTGTATTTAAATGGCACTACCTCCTGTTGAACCTATTGCTATGTTCTGGTAGAAGTATCTTGTTACATGTGATGGTTATATGTTATTATGTTGTTATTATTACTACGTATATATATACATGTACTATACTCAGCTCCGCCTACTTGGGCTGTGTGGCTTGGTGTTTGTGTTTGTCTCTGTCAGTAGTTTAGTTTTGTGGATTTTAATGTGTTTCAGCTTGGAGGAACTAAACCATTCTTGGATATGAGATCTGTAAGCTTCCTGGACTAAGAAACTGGAAAACATAACCAGCAGATATTAGGATTCTCATTATAAATCAACTTTTGGAAGCTATCACAATCAAAGTAAGTACAGCTAAGAAATTCTACAAGCTCTGACCTGGGGGTGCAAACTGAATCCACATTTCCATCTACCTTGTTGTAAAGGGATCTGCATGTCTTTGAGAGCCATTCACAACTATTTAAACAAAGGGAAGACACTGACAAAGGGTTTTAACTTCTGCATATACCCAGGCCAGTGTTCAAGGAATTTACACATCCTTTGTCTTGTTACTGTAGATAAAACAGTTTACTTGTCCTTTTCCTGTGGATTTGATTATTTTGCATCATTTGGCAATGGATCAAATCCTCCCCCCTGGAGGCACACCACCGAAATTGATCTGTCCCTGCTCATGTGTGAGCCTTGGGCTCATCTAGCCAGATCGTATACAACTATTCCAATGTTGCATTTTCAGCATTACCACCTGGGATGCTACTGTTCAAAAAAGAAACGCAACCTCTCTCTGACTGAAGTCCGCTTATGCACCACCCTGAAACTTGTGCTCCTCCTCCTGCTGCTATCAGGGACTGTTCACCCTAACCCAGGACCAAACACCTCCAACCAAAACAAACCAACAGGCGCTCTCTCAATCATGTGCCTGAACATCTGCAGTTTACTTCCTAAGCTTGACGCACTGCAAGCCTTTACCACCCAACACAACCTAGATATTCTGTCAGTAGTTGAAACTTGGCTCAACCCAAAGATTCCTGACCAGGCAATCACCCTTCCTGGCTACAATGTCTTCTGGGTTGATTGTAAAGTCAAAAGAGGTGGAGGGTGTGCCTTATATGAAGACACTCTCCGAGGACACCCATTGATCCCAATCTTCCAGCAACTCCTGCTCAGGTTCTTCTCATCAGACTCCTATTAGGCACCCACAATAAGGCCCTCACAGTTGTCACTGTTTACATACCTCTAAGGAACAGGGACCTGGTCTAACACTGTCCTTGACTTTGTCAAATCCACCCATCGGACTCTGAAATGATCCTTCTTGGTGACTTTAACATTAATTGGCTCTCAGCTGAAGGTGGGTCGTTTAAGGACTCTGTTATATCAGATGACCTGACTCAAATGGTTGACTACGCAACCAGAAAGATCTACAGAACTGGGACCTGCACCCTACTCGACTGGATCCTAACCAACCACCCCTCTCGGATCACAAAAATCTCAGTCCTCCCTGACTCACTCAGTGACCACTCTCCCATCAGCTGTACCTGGTCAAACAAATTCTATAAGCCCCCTCCAAAAATCATCACCATCAGAGTCCTACCCCGTGGTCAGCTACCCCACCTCAAATCACACCTCCTTCTGCAGGACTGGTCCTCCATCTTCAAGGCAACAGATACTAATACTGCACTGGAGCAATTTATTCACATTTTCAATGAAGCCTGTAATAAATTTCCCCCCCTCGAAAAGCATAATGTGAAATCATTCAGTAACACTTGGCTGTCAGGAGACCTCCTAAAAAAAACTTAAATCCAGGGACCACCTCTGGGAATTGGCTAGAAACTCTGGTAAGCAATGTGACATCCAGAATTATAAATGGGTACAGAATGACTGCACCAAATCCATTCAGCAACAGAAATCTGACTACTATAAAAATGCCCTCACCAACTCCTGGGGAAATGGGAGGGATTTCTGGAAAAACATTAAAGATGTCACTGGTAAGTAGTCAAAATCTTCGCTGGGCATACTCAACATAAATGGGCACACTACACTCGACCCTAAAACAATTGCGAACACTTTTAACATCGCTTTCACTGACATTAGCAGTGTTCTCCCCTCTGACTTCTTCCAAGATGCATCAACTCCCACCCTCCCAGCTCCTCCACCCATGCCTGTCACCCACCTTTCTACTTTAAAGCACTAAAGAAACATCAAGTCTGAAACTACATTGCCAAAGCCATCAGCAAATCTAGAACAAGTAATGACACACTTGACCTCAAGCTACTGGCCCTAACGCTTGATGAGGTACTTGGGCCCCTCAGCAAGATCTTTAATCTCTCTCTCTCTCTCTCTCTCTTTCTTTCCCTTAGCTAATTCCCGGACAAATGGAAAATTGCCACTGTTACCCCAATTCACAAAAGTGGTGATAAGACTGACCATACAAACTTCCGCCCTATCTCCAGTCTGCCTCACCTATCAAAGGCACTGGAACGTATAGTAGCGGACCAACTTACCGAGCATCTGGCCAATTATAATATTTTCTGTAAACAGCAACATGGCTTTAGAAAAGGTCATAGTACATTCTCTGCCTTACTCGAATTCACCGGCTCCATTCACAGCTCGCTCGACAATGGACAACTAACTGGTGCTATTTTCATCGACCTGACCAAAGCCTTCGATACTGTCCACCACTCCCTCCTGCTTAGCCAACTAAAAAATGGTGGTCTCTCCAATGATTCAATCTCTCCTGGTTGAAAAGCTATCTTGAAAACTGCTCCCGGCGTATAAAAATTGGGGATGTGCACTCTGATTCCAAACCTGTCCTCTCTGGAGTCCCCCAGGGTTCAATACTGGGCCCCCTACTCTTCAGCCTGTTCCTTAACACCCTACCGGACTCCTGCACTGAACATATCACCCTGTATGCCGATGATGCAGTAATCCTTGCCACACACCAGGAGCTGAAGAAATTGCAAGAAAATCTCCAACTCTGCTTCTCCTCGGTTGAGAATTGGTTCACAAAGCACAAACTGATCCTTAATCAAAAAAAACCAAGGCCATGATCTTCAGCAGCTCCCATAATAAACAGAAGCACTTCCAACTCTCCGTTATCACCAGATAAGGTGCCGCACTAGAACAGGTCAAAAACTTTAAATACCTCGGGATCACACTTGACCCTCACCTCTCCTACACTGCCCACATCGACCATGTCACCAAGCCGCTAACTCCGGCTAGGCCTGCTATTCCATCATGAAACACCTGACACCGAAGCCCTCACTGTCGCTATCCAGAACTCCATCATATCCATCATTGATTATGGCATTATCATTTCTCGGCTCTGCTACAACCACCGCACTCAAATGTGTATCCACCACCCTCAACAAGGCCTGTCAACTTGTCACTGGCTTCAACACCTAACTCACACCTGTGACCTCTATTCTCAAACTGGATGGTTGAATCTTGCCAATCGAATAAAACACCAAACTTGTATTACTACTAAGAAAATCTTGCTGGGCCTTGCCCCGAGTCTGTGCTCTCATACAACCGAGAATCCACACCCGCCATACCAGGATCAAAACCCCAGCTTCTGCAAATCCGCATTGCCACACAACACAAGGCCAAAGATCCTTTCTTACCAGGCGCTAGTTGGTACAACGGTCTTCCAGCGATATCTCATCCTCACTATCGCTCAGCACTTTTAAGACTCAGCTCCACCTAACACTCACTGCCTCCAACTTCTGTGACTGTTATGGCTAAACATGTCTTTTGGTTCCATAGCTGAAGATGCCCTTTTGGATCCACATCTACTCGCGCTCTTTGCCAGTACCCTGCCCTCCTATCTTCACCTCCCCTGCTGGCCCATGACAAATGCCACCCGGCTGCACTACCTCTATTCTTACCGCCTTCCACCTCTCCTCTCTTTGTTCCTCCCCACCTACCTCCCCTTTTCTCCCATCCTCTTAGTCTCCCTGATTTCACCCTCCTCTTTTCCCTTTCCCCTCCCCAAAGTTTCACTTTATTGTTCTTTTTTCCTCTACAAGACTATGTTTTTTTTTTAATTTTATAAACTGTTGTCTTTGTTTATGTTTGTCTCAATTGTACCAATGACGTGGAACCTTTGTAAAAGAGCCTCGGCTCAAAGGTATTTGTAAAAAAAAAAATTTAATTGTTTTGTCGTTCACTCAACCTGTTATGTCTTAACCCTGTTGGCAATTGTTTTGCACCAGGTCCAGCTTGTAAATGAGCTTGTCTCAATGATGTTCCACCTGGCAAGATAAAGATTTTGATTGACTGATTGATTGAGAGGGGCTAGACAGATCCAGGACAAGGATAATATAAGTTGGGGGAATGCAGCCAGGAAGGTATTGTCAGGTGGGGGTGGGTGGGAGAAGAGGGATGGGAGCTATTCAGGGCAGTATGGGTTGCTGGGGAATGTGGAAGGTCCTCTGGTGGCATTGATAAGGGCTAACAGTTGCAGGTGGTCTTACATGCCAGCAGGCTGAGGTCAGTTGAAATGGCTGATTTTGCTGGATCCAAGGAGTTCAGTAGGTAGGTCATTAAGCCATTTAGGGCCCCTGTAGGGAGAGAAATAATTGTGCAAGTGTGGTATGCTTAAAAGGCACTAGGAACATGCCTTTGGTAGCACTTCTGGTGTTCATAGTTGGTTGGGTGTAGTTGTATAGTCTGGAGGTGTACTCAGCCATAAGGCCAAGCAATGCTTTTTTCCCCACGTAGACAAGCCTGGTATTTGATTCTGTGATGGAGGGATAGCCAGCCAGTGCCCAAATACAAGGTGCACGTATGTGTCTGATAGTCAGCACCCAGGACCAGTGTTAGCAAATTACTGGTATCCAGGAACTCCTTATATTGGTCAAAGACAACCCTCTCAAGGACTTTGGTCAACAGGCCAAGTGGGGATCTTGATCGACAGATTTAGTCAGGGTTCAATGTCCTGATTAAAAAATAGGGACCATGGTTGCCTGCTTCCACAATCTCAGGACCTTACCAATAGCTAATAAATGATTGTATAATCTGCTCAAAGGATTAGGCGGTACATCAATAACCAAAGAAAAGAGTTTTAGATCAATATTGTCTAGTCTCATTCTAGTTTTTAGGTTAATCTGCATAAGGTACTTTAAAGTTTTATCAGCATTTAGTGAACTAAACTTAAAACCAGCATCTGAATCACCACAGCTAGTCCTAATATGCCCAAGATCTGATAGATCAACCAACAGAGTAATTTTGTGACTCCACAAAATGTGGTTTAAACTCTGCAGCAATTTCAATTGGAATTGTCAAGTTACCTTGTTCAGTAGTCAAAGTGGTATTCCTATGGAACTGGTCTTTCCCATGAGATTGTTTAGTATTTGCCAATTTGGCTGTTACCATTTGAAAATGGAAATTGGGAGTTTAAATCTTTCTAGGCAATCGTTTACATTTATTCCTTTGATTTTTCCATTTGACCAATGATGGACGTGTACATTTTTCCTAAAAGCTTTCCAGGTCCAGTCTTTCTCTTGCATACATTGTATCAGACAAGGCATGAGCCATTCTTAACTTCAGTTTTTGGTATGTAAGCAACAGATAGGGGCAAAGTGTTTACAAACCCTATTAAATTCATGTATAAGATAATCTAACATAACATCTACCAAGGAGATGGCATGCAAAGACAATCAGTCCATCTGTGAAACAGCATTCCTGAATTCACTAATGTTTGGATTATGACTAGATCTAGAGGTTACATGTAGAGGAGCAAATGAGGTTTGCAAGCACTCCAACAGCAAATAGCTGAAGAAGGGTCACTTAAGCTATTGGATAAAGGATGGGCTTGATGGATATGATCTGATCTAGAGGTGACTATCAATCTATTAGGGATTCCGTTTCAGGTCAGTTTATTTATTTATACTGGATAGGCATGTGAGCAAAAGTTGCTCATTTTCACAAGTGTCCAGTAATGGACAGTACAACATAAAGTTACAAAACTAAGGCAAGACAGTCAAAGGTTACTAGTACTGAAATTCCAGCAGTTAACCATCAGTCAAAGGTTAAAAATATTGGGACTGCAGGACAAATAAGGTACATGACAGTATCAATACAGATAAGACAATATAACAATTTTAAATAAACAGAGAACAGAGAACAGTAACAAGTGCAGTAACAAAAGTGCTAGGAATTCTCTGGCTCAGTGCCAACTTTATAATTTAGTCTGGTAGCTGAGGAAATCATTTGCTTAAGGTTCCAGCTCTCAGGTGGTCTCCACATCACCAATTTGATTTATCATTCCAATTAATATTGGCATCTCTCAGAAGGATTTCTTTCATGTCATGTTTGAATTGCCTGAACTCAGACAACAAAGCAAGTCCAGCCTCAGAATAAGCTAGAAGAATGTAAAAGGTAGCTAATGATAAGTGCTTGGCGCCCCACAAACATAGCACAACAGAAAGAAAATCACATGATGAGTAAGTATTAGTGAAATCCTCAGCCACCACAGAAAACAACTTGTAATAGATTAGGACCTACCCCCATGTTTTCTTAGCTTGTCTCTACTTAATAAGCAATAGTCTGGAATCACAATTTCTGAATAGGATTTTCTGTTTGATGACCATATCTCAGACACTGTGAGCAGATTGAAACCATTCCTTAATACCTATGTACTAGGTTAATCTAATTTTGATAATAAACTTCTAAGGCGTGAAATTCAAAGGGTTGCACCCAATGCCGTAGCGATATTCAAAGGGCAGGTTATGCGGTGCAACCCCGATATGCTGGGCTGCATTGGTAATGTATGCAGAGCAGAGTGTGTGCCATGCATAGTGGCACATCCGATATTCAACCAGGATGTGCGGTGCATATGCTGGTGCAACCCCTTCATGCGCCGCACACTGGTGCTCAAAGTTGAGCCAAAGTAAACAGGCTCAAACACTGGCCACCCACAGGTGGGTGGCTGTATTGCAAGGTGCAACACGACACCTGCAAGCCGTGGGTGGCCACCCACCCAGCAGGAACACCGTCCACAAGCACCCTGGCCCCCCTAGTAGTCTAGTGGCCCACTCGTCCCGTCCGCCCTATCGCGGGCATCCGTAAAGATAAAGAACCACCTGGTGGTCAGTGGTACCCCATATGCCAAATCATAGGCGGATGTAAGAATAAAGATGTACATGGTGGTCTAGTGGTACCCACCCATGTGCCCGATCTGAGCTGTTGTGCAAATAAAGAATTACCTGGTGGTCCAGTGGTATCCTCCTCCCACCCACCACAGAGGCCCCCTGGCCATCCAGCACCCTCCATCATCGTGGTGGCAGCACCCTCCGCATACCATCTAGCCACCCACCAAATGACAGCGTGCGGTATGATCTGTATGCCTATTGGTCCCAGTGTGGACCAATGGGCTACGAACCATACTGTACTACCTGAGATCAGATATGTGAATGAACATGTTACACGTATGGGGGGTACCACTAGACCACCAGGTAAATCTTTATTCTTTACAACAGCCCATGATCAGGCATATGGGGGAGGACTTGTAGACTATCAGGTATTACTGTAATTTATACAGCTGCCCGCAATTGGGCATACAGGAGTGGGGGGGCTGAAATAGCCCACCAGGGTGTCGACCCCTGATGGCAGCAGCTTGGCAGGGAGCCAGGCGCAATTCACCGGGACCCAGGGCATCGCATGCAAATGGGGCCATAATGGCATGCAAATGGCCCCATTTGCATCTTGCATATATTATGCCTCATTTGCATGCCCCTGGCTGAATATCATGGGTGATGCACCTAGCGCAACTGCATTTGCGCTGGCTCATCCGTGTGCTCCCTCTCTGTGTCTCGTGCTGGTGCAATCGCGATTGGGCTGCAAGTGGTCCACTGGACCACTAGGGATATGGAAATACTTCTATTTTTACTTATGCCCACTATCGGGCTGCAAGCAGTCCACTGAACCACCAGGGATATAGGAATACTTCATTTTACTTCTGCCCAATCAGGCTGTCGGTCCACTGGACCACCTGGAAATAGGACGAAAGTTATATGCAATGTATGCCTGATCGGGCAGTGGGGCTGTGCCGCTGTGCGGGGGTGTCGGTCCCCGGCGGCTGCTGCCTGGCAGAGTGACAGGCGCAGAGTCGCTGGGGATCGGACACCTGCATGCAAATGGAGACCATAATGACATGCAAATGGCACCATTTGTGTCTTGCATGCATTATGGCTCCATTTGCATGTACTTTGAATATTGCAGTTGTTGCACCTAGTGCAATGGAACTTCTCAGTGCATCCCTGCTCCCACTCTGGCCACTTGAGCTGGTGCAGTGCCACTGTGCAATGCGCATTGCGGGTAGTCAGGGTGCGAAATTCAACGCTGCTGTGCCATGGTGCAGCTCCATTGAATATCACCATGTCAACGCCCCTGTGCAGCCAACTTGTGCTGTGCCCAGACTTGCGCCACAGCCTGGCGCACTCTGAATATCCGGGCCATCGTGTTTTTGCAGAGTTTTTTTTGCAAAATTATCGCCTCTCATTTAATTTTTCTGTCCAATATCCACCTCCAAATTCACATTTTTTATTTCTATTTGATCAAGTTTCACAGCATGTAAATCTAGCAACAGTGGCAGCTCCTGCTTCCGTTGGTTATCAGGGCATTGACTAGGCACTACAGTTGGAAGCCAGGGCACCTATTGAAACTGGAAAGGAAAGCATATATGCATATTAATGCTTTCTTCTTGGAGTAGTTGAACTAATGATGAATGATATCTTTCTAAAAATGCAAATTCCATTTTATTTTTTTTACAGGGGATGGCCATGCTTCTCTGGTCTTGGGGCTGGGGTATGGATGGCCAGCTTCTTAGCTTGGGATGGATGGCTCTGCTTCTCCTGGCTTGGGAAGGAGGGAATGGCTCTGCCCCCTGATTTCTCTAGTAGAAGAAGCTGGGCCACATGACCCAGAAGATAGGACCACCCCCCAAACCAGGAATAACAGGGCCACCCCTAAGCCAGGAGAAACAGGGAGATACCCTTCCCCTAAGCCTAAACAAGCAGGGCCATCCTCACCCCCCCAAGTGGGGAGAATCAGGGACCCCCACCAGGAAAAGCAAAGCTATTCTCCCTGGGGCAGGAGAAGTAAAGCCTTCCCCATCACCTGAACAAGAAGAAATGGCCATCCCAACCCTTTACAGCAGGTATCCACCTTCTAAAATGGTCCTCAATGGATTGGCCACAAGCAATGGCAATGCAGTTCTGGTATGGTGGGCATAGTAGACTGGGTGACTCCTAAGTCAGGCAGCTAGGCAGTCACCAGGAGCCAAGCCACAGTGCCACTAGCTGTCCCCAACACTGGGTGTCCAATTATGGGGTAGGGTGATAAACTAAAATGAAAGCAAGTAGTCACTTGCTGCTCAACTCTGTTGCCACCAGACTTCCCCAATTCTGACTCCAAGTCCCTAAACCTAGAGTCAGACAGTAAATGAAAAAAAGTAAGCAAACAATGACAGCCAAACCCCAGTGCTGCCAACCCTCCATTCTAACACTAGGTGCCCAGCCCCCCAGTCCAACAGTCAATGAAAAAAGTAAGCAGACAATGGGAGCCCATCTACAGTGATGTTTTAGAAAAGAAGCGTTAGTTGTTTTCTGCATTAATCTGTTGTAGCATTGCTCCCTGCTATTCATTGTACTATTATACATTTATTATACTTGCCACTTGTTCATCAAATAAAAGCAGTGTTATTCCATAGTCAGCAGTAAAACTTTAACCAACTTAATAGAAAAGCATATGGAATTCATAGTATGAATATTAAAAACAGCAAAAGTGCAGCAGTGTAATGAATATCAGGGAGGAATGCTATGCCATATTGGTACAAAAACTACTAATGTTTCACTCCAGAAGCAGAGTTTTATCAGAGTTAGTCACTTAATGCAGAAATACCCTTATATTAGCTGTCACTAGGTCTGAATAGCACATGTATGAACAGCGTAATCAATAACAGCACCTTCCATACAGCACTATGCAGAACAGTGGCAGGAACAAATGCTGACAAGTAAGGTAATGCCACTGGTAGTGGTCACAAAGCACACTGATGACTGCTACCAGTCAAACACTATTTTAGTGAGGATTCTGCCCACCCAGCCCTTTAACTAAAATAATCAACTCTAAGCTGGAGTTGATTTGGGAGAAAAACAAAATTTTGACTGCCAGGATTAGATCCTGATCTCCACATAAGTCCTCTCTGCCACGGGAGCAGCTCATCCACCCTTTTCAATTTCCCAGCCCTTCTCTTCTTCCTAGTACTATGGACAGCAACCTGGGTAGCACTTGTTGCATAGCACTCGTAATCCTTGTCTCTGTCTGTGATGCACGCCATTCGGACATCACAGTTTTTCCTTATGCTATATTTGTAGCACTATTGTAACTGGTTATTATATTATCCAGCACCAGTGATGTGTACAAATAAAAAATTTGAAACAATGAATAATGATGCATCCTCAGGATATGAGGAGGCACTTATTAAATTACTACCAAGTAAGGTAATGAAAAGTACATCAAACCTGGTTAAAACTACCCAAAAGGCATAAATATAAACCATATAGAAATACATTTTGTGGATCTTTGAGTGAAGCAATCAGGATATAAAATTGACAGGTATTCATTTATATATCACTCCTCTTGCGAGACATTTTCTTTGGAACTGTGGAACCAATGAACTCTTCAGTACAATGATTGCAAATATCAGGAATCTATTCTAAAACATTAGATAAAAAGTAGGGCATTATTATATCAGATGCTCAGCCATAATGGATCTATACCATGGGGGGCTCACGATAGCCCAGGTGCGAATGATTTCTATAGACAGTCTTTACTTCCTGTATATAAAGATGACAGCTATACTTTGCAACAGAAGTGTATTTTTTTTAATTGTATTATAGTGGTAGTTATCTAAAAATTGCCTACCTTGAGGTACCACTGAGGCACTCAAGTTACAATTTGCATTGACTGTAATGTGGTTTTGCCTCATTCTGCCTCAGTATACCTAGGTATACCTCAGTACTGAGAAACTTCTAGGTACTGTATACCTCAGTACTGAGACACTTTTCTAACGGCTGCCACTGTATGACTGACTAAATGAGCATCTGATATAATAATGTCCTGCTTTTTATTGTTATTAGAACATATGCCTGACAGTTATATTTTGTATCACAGAGTTCACTGGATCCACTGTGCAAGAGAAAATGTCTCTCAAGAGAAGGAATATATAGATGAACACCTAAACATTTTATATCCTCAGTGCTTCAGCCCAACATGCGCAAAATGGACTTCGATACAAATTTATATTTACTGTTATTGTGGTTTATATGTAAAGTTTTTATTTTTAATACTTTCACCTACTAACCAGTTGTTGAAAATATGCCTTGTGGGTAGTTAATACCAGGTCTGATGTTATACTTTTCATTACCTTTATTGCTAGTTGTAACTTTATGAGCCTCCTCGTATCATAAGGATGACCCACATTCCTCTCCTGCAGCCCTATCAGCTCTGGCCAGAGTTTGTTAAATACTGGGCTACATTCGGTTACCTTCCATCCTTACTAGCCTTGTAGTACATTTAACAGATATTTATCATAAATACAGTTATATTATGTACCATTTTTAGAACTCTATGATGTATTTTATGTTCCCTTCAACCACAGGGTTATATTGTAGAATATGGCATATGGGGAATTAAATAGGGAAATAAGTCAAATAAAAACTGAATCATGTCTAAGTATTATATTTTGACATGGTTTCTTGGATACTAGAAAATTACTTTAAATAGCATTCTTCCCATCATGTCGGTGACCGGGTTTGGGAAGGAGCATGGATCATCGAGGGCCTGCCAGGGGAGGAGGTTTGAGGAACCCATAGGATGCTCTCCTACTTCAAGGGGGAAGGCTGTTACACCACCCCATTACTGCTGCCTGTGGATAGGTGGCAGCATGGGACTTATGGTGTAGGGAGGAGAGGACACCATTTGGGCACTTGGCTGAGACATGCATCAGCATGTCTACAACCTGAACTCTAATGCTTGTGCCAGTGTTCTCAGGGATGGAGTTTCAGGGACCATGAAACAGGCAACATGCTGCCTGATCCCCAAAAGGGGGGAAGGAGCTTGGATGGTTGGTATCACCGCCATGGAGCCTCACCGGCAGTGGGAGAGCGTAAAAAATAGTATTACAGATTGTTTTACAGAATAATCAAAAAAAAATTAATTACAATAACAACAAGCAAAACTGAAAGAAATAGATAATAAAAAGGTTTAACAAATGCTAGTCACTTTACATGAGGTTTCTTGATCTTTAAACACACATATACTTACTGATCTGTTTTGCAGAATTGGTATCTTACTACGTTATTCAAAGACTCAGAACTGTTAGACCTAGAATGATTTGCAAAAACAAGAAAAAAATTAAAACAATACATTAAAAAACAAACAACAGATGTGAAGGCAGTAACAGAGTCTTTGCTCTACAGTAACAACAGTATATTGGGCCTCAGCAGTTCATCATTTCTTCTGGATTTGACCATTTTTTCATCATTTGACTTTTGGTTTCCTGGCAAGACATTATATTACATATCTGGACTTACATTCCCTGAAGTACAGTAGCTCACCTACTATTGTGTATGTTAGCATAGTGCTTTGTTACTTGCATATACAGTGCATGCTGACAGCACTGGTTCCAACACTCACCTGTCTCACCAGATTGCACTTGGGGGTCTTGGTGGGGGTTACCTTGGGCTGTGGGGAAACAGTGTGTTTTGCTTTTTGACTGAGTTGGAGTAGCAGGGTACCCACACACCCAGTTACCTACTGGCTGAGACACCTTGGAGCTTCCTGGTACTGGAATGGGTCTGCTTCTGTATCTTCTCAGGGTAGCATTCCTATTCAGTTTTTTCAGTACACTGGTTTTGTTGGCGGCACTTTTCATCCTGTGCTATGTTTGGATTGCTTATAGGCTGTATCTGGACTAGACTGATTTTGCTTCAATAATATTGCAATGCATATTTTATTCGGCTGCTTTTGCCTGATGTTTACTCTGTCACTTTGCTAAACTCAGGTAATTGATAACTGTTACAGCACTCCAGGTTCAGCCTCATTATTATCTCTGTTAAGACTCCATAACATAGTTTTAATACCATTTGCCTGCTATTTTTAACAGTTTTTTTTTTTGATGACCAGGTAGGTGCAATAGACACAAAAGTGGCTATTTTCAGGCACAACCCGTGAGGTCAACAACACATAGAGATACAGGTACTTATGTACAGGTGGTTTTGCTAGTATCTGAAAAAGTCACTCATTTCAATTCTTGGTCTACTTAATTACCATGCTCCCTGCTCTTCTCCTCTGCTTTCTCCTTCTCCCCTTCCACCTCCAACCTCCTCCTCCTCCTCTCCCACCCCCTCCACCCTCCCCCTCTTCTTTCCTTCCCCTTTACCCATTCTCCCCCTTCCTTTCTCCCTCCTCCTTCCCCATCCATCCTAGTTTCTTTCCTTCCCCTCACTTCACCTGGAGTTCCATTCCATCCTGTCCTTCTCTATTCCTCCCCTACCCCCCTCCTGGGCCAAGGGACATAAGTCTAACTCATTCATTGCCTCCTTGTCCTGCTTCTCCTCTTTGCTTGTGATGTGGAACTGAACCCTCATCCCCTCCTCTCTATTCCTGGAGGCCTTAGTATTTTTCACCTCAGTGCCAGAAGTCTCCTTCCTAAATTGGATCTCAACACTGTCTGATTCTCTTGTCACTTTCCAGACCTCCTCTGTATCATAGAATGTTGGATCTCTTCCAGGATTCCTGATTCCAGTCTGGCCATTCCAGACTACCACTTCTTTAGGCAGGACCGGGGTAAATGAGGGGATGGGGGTGCTCTGTATATCTACCAGAATCTCTCCTGCCCCATCACTCTCAGGGAAGTTGCACACTCCTACCGCAAGCTTCTGCTAGCTAAAAGAATTATGTACTTACAGTAACAGTAGATCTTCAAGAAAATATCTTTCATCAGGCCACACCAATAGAACTATAAGCTGCCAGACACTAGGACCACACAGAAACTTTTGTAAGCAGTCAATCAGGTTCTGCCCATGACATCAGACATCAGCTGTTACATAAACATTGGCATCCCCTTCCCTCCTAAGTTCCCCACCAGAGAGCATGTTCTGAGAACCTCCCTATAGGGAACCAGGGGTATCCAGTGATGATAGCAACTGTAAATTAGTGACTGTCAAAACAGTGGCTCATTTACAGCACTGTCCTTTTGGGCCACCCTGTAAGGGTAGTGACTGAACACGGCTGCTATTGTAGGGAGGGCAACCAGAAGGGGCAGGATAAGGAGGAGAAAGGGAGGGATAAGGAAGAGGGTTCATGTGGGGTAGTGTACCTTCTACAGCTGAGCTAACCATGTGGTGTGGTGGTGAGGGTGGCTAGCATCAGAGCAGCAGGTATTGGGTTCAGAGCTGGGGATGGAAATGTTTTGTAGCTACCGTATTTTTTAATTCAGTGTCTCCCCCTCCCCGACATGCAGCCTCCCTGGAGTTGTTATATTTAAGCAGGGCTGTGTGGGGGACAAAGCCCCTCGAGAGGGGGCATGTGGGGGGCATAGCCCTCCTCCTGCATAAACACTAAATTAAATTGCTTGATGTCTATTAGCCCACAAGTGTATATCGCCAATTTGCTTTTCAGTGATATACACTCACTATAACAGCAATTACTATTTTGTGATCACTGTCATCACATAGAACCAGAACCAGGAGAGAATCTAGGGCTCCGCCAACCAGGCAAGGCAGACAGCTACAGGTTGACCATCATGAAGAAGGAGACAACACTGATTAGAGTCTCAGGACCCTGTAGGGGGAAGGATGGTGAGACGGCATGGCCTGATGAAAGAGATTCTCTCAAAACCCATTGCAGTAAGTACATAAATGTTCTATCTTCTTTGAGGATATCTCTTTAATCAGGCCACAGCTATAGAATGAGTACCTAGTAGTACTGATCATTTATTCTATTTATTTAGTTTTTGTTGACTGGGTAAGTGCACTAGACAAATCCTGCCTATTTTCAGGCACGATCCGGGGGAAGGGGATACAGATGAATGCCAACTGACCTTGAACCAGATTAAGCTGTTGATTAAGCATCATAAACAGTCTAGGCAGTTGGAGCCTATAGGCCTAAGAAAGAATGCCTTGAAGCACAGCTAGGATAAAACCAGTCCTTTTTCAAGAGGCGATGTCCAGACTGTGGTGTCTAATGAAAGTGTGGGCAATACTCCAGGTGGCAGCTGCACAGATGTCTGCAGCAGACACATTCTTATGTTTGCTTGCATGCATGTGCAAGAAACACAGTGCCATCATCCGAGTTTTCAGGGTGTCACCCGTCTTCCAATACAGTCAGTGTGTTTTGCAGGTGCGGCCGCGGTTCTCCAATGAATGCTGCAGCTGTCTATGACAGCAGTTGAAAATGCAGTGCCTTACAGTTGAAAGAGCTCCACTTCAGTGAGCAGTGCTCCCCTCCACACGCATGCGCACATTGCGTGCTCATATACTCCCCAGCGAACACACTGTATGGCCGACGGTGGTGCCCAATCCCCGTCGGCTCCGCCCCCCCAAAAGCTTTCCAGGTGCCAAGCTGGGAGCCCACCCAACATGGCAAAAACTGTTATGGCCGATAGGGTGCCCAATCACCTGTCGGCTCCAGGCCCCCAAACAGCCTTCCAGCTGCCACGCTGGGAGTCCACCCAGAGTGGCAAATATCCTCGTCGTCTAAGTAAAAAAAAAACTGTAAACAAAAAATTTCCTTGGCATTCTCCCTGCCCACCGCACCCACCACTGCACACCTGCCTTCCCACCCCCTCTCACCCCATACTTACCTCCAGACTCAACAAGATGATCTTGGTGGACCGGGAGCTCGTCTCGCTCTTCAAAGCTGGCATGAACTGAGCAAATGCCGGTAAGCTGTATAATGCAATAAATAGTTTTTTTTCAACTTTAATGCATATCTCAGGCATTTTTTGGAATTTTTGCACCATATTTTCAACATGGGGTTTTTGGGATCTCTCCTCATGAATTCTTGAACTGTCATGGCGTTAATCGGGCCCGAAGGGTGATTTCATAGTCACTATGTGAAATTACCTTTCGGGACTGATTAATGAAATGACAGTGTCAGTGTTCATAAGGTGGGCTCTCAAAAAGCCTATGTTGCAAATTTGGTGAAAAAATTCCTAAAAATGATTGTTTTACGAGCATGCGTTTTGCAGTTCCTACGCACGCTCGTAAGTTCATGAATTTTTAACATTTGCAGTCTTGATTTTCAACATTGCCATTTTACCACATCTCTTTATGAGCAGTACAGCTGTCATTTTTCACATCTCACCCAAAATGTGTTTCCATGCATGTAGCGCACAATGGCGCAGTCAGTGTGCGAAATCAATGTATGGGACACATAAAAAAATCACAGTGATACCGTTCATGAGCAGAGGTCTTAAAATGGCTATGTTGAAAATTTGGTGAAAAAATTCCTAAAAATGACTGTTTTAGGAGTGCACGTTGCGCAGTTCCTACGCATGCTCGCAAGTTTGCGAATTTTTTATATTTGTAAGCCAGATTTTCAATATTGCCATTTTATTACACTTCCTTATGAGCAGTACAGCTGCCATTTTTTACATCTCACCCAAAATGTGTTTCCGCACATGTAGCATACAATGGTGCAGTCGGTGTGCGAAAGCAATGTTTGGGACAGATTAAGAAAATTACAGTGACACTGTTCATGAGCAGAGGTCTTAAAATGGCTATGTTGAAAATTTGGTGACAAAAGTCCATAAAATGACTGCGTTACGAGTGAGCATTGCGCAGTTTCCACACACTCTCGTAAGTTCATGAATTTGTAGTATTTTCAGTCCAGATTTTCACCAGTGGTATTTTTCCACACTTCTTTATGAACAGGACTGCTGTCACTTTTCACAACATGGCCAAAATGTGTTTTCACACTTTCAGCGCAGAAATGCGTGGTCACTGTGGGAAATCATTGTTCGGGACAGATAAAGAAAATCACAGTGACACTGTTCATGATCGGAGGTCCCAAAATGCCTGTGTTGACAATCTGCTGTAAAAAATCCCCAAACTAATTACATTACTGGTGTGCGTTGCACAGTTTCTACACACGCTCATGACTTCACCAGTTTTTTTAATATTTTCACTGCAGATTTTCAACATTGACATTTTTTACACCTCCCCATGAACAGTGCAGCTGTCATTTTTCACATCCTGTTCGGAATGTGTTTTTGCACCTGTGGTGCTAAATGCCATAGTAGCTGTGCAAAAGCAGATTTTGGCTAACAAACTGATATTGCCACTGTTCATGAGGCGGGGGTCACAAAAAAACCATATTGAAAATTTGGAGTGAAAATACCTGAAGTGAATGCCTGAAGCGTTAGGGTTTCTAACCATAACGCCCCACCCTGTAGAGAATGACAGGCATTGGGGTGTGACTTGGGATTCTCGCCTGTAATGCTCATACCATTCCACACCCTGCAGCCAGTGAGAGGCATCGAGGTGTGCCTAGGACTCTTCAGCCCCAAAGTTCACCCCATTCTCCTATACCGCACCCATCTCACCATATTTCCTGATGGAATGGGGTGCGCATAAGGGCCAAAGACCCCAAGGCACACCGTGACACTTGTTGGTGTCTGCAGGGTAGGGCGTGGTGAAATGGCGTGGCCATTATGCCTGACAACCCAAAGGCACACCCCAATGCCTGTCAGTCTCGGCAGGGTGGTGGTGGGGTTGGCTTCAGTTCAATACTTCACTGCCATTCCTATTATGCCGCTCTGTAACTCCTACACTACCAATGCCAATGCCAGCAAGCAAACATTCGGCATTGACAAATGTTTGTTTTTCCTGTAGTGGAATGACCATGAACAACACCAGGAGGTTTCTTACCGTACTTCCTGTAATAGAAAGTAATACAGTTTGCTAACCATTTGGACAGGCACTATTTAGAAACTGGGGTACCCTCTTTCCCAGAGGCAAACAAAACAAGAAGCTTCCAGAACTTTCTGCAGTCCTTGATGTGGTGTATATAGTACTTGAGTATTCTATGTACATCTAGCATATGGAACAATGCTTCTCCTGGATTGGTATGCTCAGGAAAATAAACTGGTAGGTGGATGGTTTGATGTACAGTAAACTCAGACACCACCTTTGGTAAAAACATAGCGTTAGTACACAAGGACACACTGTCTTTGTGAAAAACCAAATAAGGAGGCTCATACACTGGAGTCTATAGCTCTGAAATCCTTTGAGCAGAAGTAATTTCAAATAAAAGCAACTGTTTCCAGACAGAAAGCATAAGACACTAGTGGTTTGCTCAAAAGGGCAAAGTAAGCTTTTCAAAATACAATTCAGGTCCCAAGCTTGGACTGGATTGTGGCTTTAAGTGTAGAATGCCTCTCAAGAATGTCTGAGCCACCTGCAGCTGGGCAACCATACAACCCTCAATAGGCACATGGAAAGCTGAAATGAAAGCCAAGTTCACTTTGATTGAGGAATATTGTGGGCCTGCAGCCAATGAGGACAGCAGATACTCTAGAACCTGCTTACCTGGACAGGCAAATGGATCCAGTTGATAAGAAGCATCCCATAGAGCAAACCATTTCCAGTTCAAAGAATACGTGGATCTTCATAGAATAAATGGATCTGGTGGAAGGCTCTCTGGCAGCCATCAGGACATCAGCCACCTTTTGGGAAACCCCAAACCTGGCAATGGCTATGTTTGCAGGAGTCATGCGTAAAGATGAAGAGATTTGAGGTCCAACTAGACCAGGGTTCGCTGTTCCTGTGACAGTAGGCCCTTGCATAAGGCCAGGGGTACTGGTGGTTCCACTGCCAGCTGTTGTATTGGGGAACTAGATCTGACAAAGCCATATAGAACAATAAGGCTCAGAGTTACCCACTCCATCTGGGGCTTGAGTAGCATTTTCTTGATTAAAGGAAGGAGGAAGGTGTACAGGAACCTCCCTTCCAAGAGATGGACAATGCATCTCATGAAGACTCCAGACCCTGGAGCAAATGAGCAGAAAAGCAGCAGTTTTGCATTGTGGGGGATGCAAAAGGTCTAATTCTGGATGGCCCCATCTGTCAAACAGATCTCCTATTTCTGAGGTCAGCAGTACCCACTCATGCATTCTGGACTGTGACCTGCTTAGCCTGTCTGCCAAGACATTTTGGACACCTGGAACATGTACTGCTGACAGTTCTAGACTGTGTTCAGAGCCCAATACCAGACTGTCATGGCTTTCCTGCACAGGGGTGAGGTGAGTTCTCCTTGCTTGTTGATGTAATGCATCACACTGATGTTGTCCATCTGTGCTAACAGAGGACACAGGGACAGATGAGTCTGGAAGGCTTGTAGCCTATACAGGACTGCTCATGTTTCTAGAACATTTATAGGCAGGGTGCTCTCCACTGAGGTCCATGTACCCTGCATCTGATGAGACCCTAAGTGTGTCCCCCAGCCCATCCCCAAGGCATCTATTAAAATCTGGGGAGGGGGATCAGGAAGGAAACCCCCTTTAACAGGTTGCTAAGTTCCATCCACCACTTTAGCACTTTGTGTACAGGAGAGGCTCCTAGAACCCTTTGTTCTACATAAGCAGTTTACTTGCAGGAGAGGTTGCTAAAACCCTTTGTTCTACATCATCTGTGATCTGGTCCTACTGGACTCTTAGGGTCCACTGAGGGATCCTCATGTGCAGTCTGGCCAAAGGTACTGTAACAATGGCTGCTGCCATAAGGACCAGGAGCCAAAGGAATGTTCTGATTGAGACATACCAGCTGTTGTATACCAGCTGGGCCTGGGAAATCAGATGTTGAGCCCTGTTCAGAGGCAGGAAAGCTGAGTGTCGAGCTGTGTCCAAGACTGCGTGTATGTACTGCAGGCATTAACAAAGTGTCAAGACAGGCTTTGGTATGTTTACAGTAACCCCTAGGCATTGATCATCTGCCTCATTCAACCTAAGGTGTGCAGGAGTACATCCTTGGGTAGGATTTCAATAGCCAGTCATCCAGGTAGAGAGACATAGAGACCTCCCTGTGAAGGCCTACTGCCACCTCTGCCAAGCATTTGGTAAAGACCCATGGTGCAGAGGACAAACCAAAGAATAGTACTCTGAACTGGTAGTGGTCCCCCTAAAACAGGAACCTCAGATACTTCCTGTGAGGTTTGCAAATCTTGATATGAAGATAGGCATCCTTCATGTTGAAGGAATAGATCCAATTCCCTGCTTGCAGTAGTGGGAGCAGTCCCTGCAGGGTGACAATTCTGAACTTGTGTTCTATTAAAAGTTCAGGTCCCTCAGATCCAGAAAAGGTCACAGGTTTCCGGTCCATTTTGGAACTAAGAAGTGCTGAAAGTAGAACCTTGTCTTTCTTTGTTCTAAGGGCATATGTTCTATAGCCTTCTTCTAAAGCAAAGTTTGCACTTTCCACAGGAGCAGAATAATGTGGTCTCAAGGATAGTGTGTTGGCACTGGTGGATAATCTGGAGGTGTGTCTAGAAGCTGCAGAGCATGACCTTGTGCTATGATTTTCAGGACCCAGGCATCTGATGTCACCTCCTTCCACTGATTTAGATGTAGGAAGAGGCACCACCAAGAACCACCCCTGGAGGGAATGGTGGTTGAGGGGTGTACAATGAGTCAGGCAGAGCCATTTGTGGTGGCTCCAGCTGTGCCACCACCTCTAGGAGCTTTTGAGTGTGTACCTGAAGTGATGCCTGGGGTAGGCAAGGCTCCCACTCCCTTGCCCTTACCTGGTTGTCTGGTGGCAGGATGCTTAGCATCAGCCGGGTGAAAGTATCCTGTCACCCCTTGGTTGGGTATGGTAGAGGAGCATACTGACTTCAGGATCCTACCCAAGGCCTGAGGGTTAGAGGATATCCTGGACATCTGAGCAAGATATTTTATATCCTTTAAAGGGAACTGAGAATGGACTGTTATCGCCATTTGCAAAATCCTGCCACTCTAAGCCAGGAGTAGCTCCTTAGGCACATTCCCAAGGCAGCAGCCCTGGCATCAGACACATCATAGGCTGTACGAAATGGTGCTTTTTTATGTCAAGTTTGAGAAGCTTCTGTTTGGGTGTACCCTCTGGCAAGGATTGTGCATTTGCTTTGATCTTTCTCCGGAGTGTATCCTGGTACTTGACCATGTGGGAGTGATAGCAATTCTGAGGCCCAGGGATACTAAGGTGACAGTTATCTTACCTAGCACAGCCAACCTCCTGGACTCTATTAGTAGGAAGGCATCTGAGGTGTTTTGGTGCCCTTGACCTATCATGGGCAGCACTGATGACCACAGAGTCTGCCTCAGGTTGACTAGCAAAGAAGGGTTTTCCTGAGGGAGCCATGTACATTTTATCTGCCTTTTTTGGTATGGCAGGAATAACACTCAGCCTATGCCAGACAGCAAAGGTGTCATTATCTAGGGTAGGGAGGATGGGTGATATCACAATAGGAGGATCATCATGTAATTCCAGGAAATCTACAATATTTTTTCTTGGTAGTATCCTGTTTCTCTGAATCAAAACCCGTGGCAGCCTCTACCTGTTGTATCATAGTAATGAAAGTGGGGTCCTCTGGAGGAACCATGGGGTGTAGACCACAGAGTCCTCACTGCAGGTAGAAACAGTGGAACTAGTGCCTCTTTCATAAGGCGTTTCATAAAGTCCTACAGTTCCTCCTCTTCATCCTGCATCAGGATTACATTTGAAGTCATCGTCAGCCTGGTTAATGGGTAGGAGGGAGCACACTGGCAAAGTCATTGGTGTTGAAGAGCAGCTGAAGCACTGCCTAGGGTGCATCATCACAGAAGCTTATGTGACAGACCCTGTCGATGGGTCTTATGGTACAGGAGGAGGAGGCACTAGGCATTGAAGCATGTCCATGAAGTACGGTAGCACTGCCTGGATGTCGGTGCCTGTGTGGTCAAGGGTGTGCCAGTTGAGATCAACAGAGGAAAAAAGGCCCCAATGTTGATGGTGATGTACCAGCTGTACTAAGCCTGGTAGTGCCCATGCTATGCCCGACCTGGAAGTTAAGTCAGTGGTCGGTGGGTGAGCAGAGTCACCGCCGGAGCAGGTGACAGTGATATGAGGACAACCTGCTACCTGCTGTGCGGTGGGGTAACCTGGAGTGCAGAGGCACATTTCTCCTTCTCCCAGTGCTTGTGCTTATGGATCCTATTGACTTCTTCCAGGATTTGGATGACCTGAACCCAGTGGAATGGGTGTCAACACGGCAGAACTCTTTTGCTGGAGCTCCTTCTCCATGCAGGCTACCTTCTGTTTTAAAGTTGCTTTTCAAAGGCCCCTTTTGATGTTTCTGGGTGGCAGTGTTAAAACCCTTACAAATCAGGCAGGCTTGCATATTGTAGTCCGGGCCAAGGCAACAGACACAGACGACGTGAGAATCGCGGTGTATATATTCTTACGCATTCACAGTATCAGAATGGGTTCAACAGTCCCTTCGATGACATACACACCATGAAAATCACTTATTACAGTGATTGCTTTACTATGAACATATGAACATAAGAAAGCCAGCAGAAGAAGGCCATTTAGTCTGTCTAGCCTGCTCATATTGCAGGGTCTCAGCTTACACTACTAGGGAGAGAAAAATAAAGTAAAGCAATGGCAGTTGCATTGGTGTTTCTGTAAGCAGTCCAATGAGTATGGTCAATTGCGGGAAAAGAACTGAGGAAGGGAGGGGCCACCCACGTTTATGTAGCAACCAACTCTGATGTCATCATGGGCAACCCCTGGTGGACTGCTTGCAAATGTTTCAGTATGGTCTTTGCGCCCAGTGGCTTATAATTCTATAGATGTGGCCTAAAGAGATATCCTTGAAGAAGACACTGTATATAAAGTCCTGGACATATGTGATGAGCCCAGAAAGGGCCCCGTATCTAGTTTAACTGTTAGTGGCATCATACCTTCTCCCAGAACACACATTACTTCTCCATGCCTGAGTCCATGAGAAAACATAATAAGGCACATCATCATATATCAGAGTGGTAGCAGCAAGAAAAAATCACGATAATTATAAACAGAAAACAACTACGTGCATGAAATATACATAGAAAGAATGACAAGGCAATTGTCCCAACAAGGAGCACTTGGTGGTCTGAAGACAGTGAATGGCTTCAAGGGAGGAGGTCTCCAGCTGAATACCTCTGGGAATATGCCATTGATGACAGTTGTGGCATGGAGATGTAACCACCCAGTCCCCTGGGGTTACTAGAATGCCATTAGGTTAGCCCTAGAAAGGTAGAGGGCTCATTAGGAGCTCTGTGCAGATGGCATCATTGTTTTCTCAGCTAGGCTGAGCAGAGAATGGGTTATGTCATTTAGAATTCTCGCAGCAACATAAGCTACTTTGGAATCAGCTGCTCTGGGGAAGTTTAGAATGTTCGGATGGTAGTGCAGTTAGTCAGTGTTGAGCAGCAGTACAGAAAGGATCTCTGAGTGTGAGGTGCCTGCAGGCTTAGTCAAATAGTCTGGTGAAGGGCCCTTGTTCCAGTATTTCTCACCGTTAGTAAGTGAGGCAACCACAGTGCCATCTGAAGTGGTGGAAACTGTTGATTCCAGCACACCTGTTTGTCATTTTCCTGCGAGAGAGAGTGGGATTGCATTTTAGTGTGTCAGAGGCAATCCCTAATGACGAAAAAGAGTCAGCTGCCCTAGAAGAGACAAAGAGTGTTTCCAAGTTTGAAAGCTATGAGAGCTATGATGTAGTGTGAATTTCAGTCAGATGTCTGTACCGAAAAGTGCAACAAAGCTGTAAGTACAGAAACAGAGACTAAATGGAATGTCTTTTCTGGGCTGCTGTCTGCTGGTTGTATATTGCCACAACTAAGGCTAGAATACACCAGGAAGAGCCCCAGTCTCTACAGATATGTGCTAAATGTTTTTAATTTACTGTGGACACCTCTAGCACCCTGGTGAGGTGGGCGGTCATTTTACATAACCCCAGATGGCAGAGGCTGGTTGGGGTGGGAGAACACTATTCAAAACTCCAGTCAGAGCTAACTGGTCTTGGGAGGGTGCAAAGTTTAAGCCTGTGGATGTTAACTAAGCCCATTAAAGTCAGGAGATGTTCTGAGTGTGTAGCAACCACCATGTAAATAGACACTCATAGAAGAAGTGTCTAGTATCATGTATAGCCCTAGGAAAGAGGGTGGATGGTGCTAATGTTGGAAAAAGTAAAATGTCTAGATATCCTTGAACATAAGGGTGGGACAATGTTCGAATGGTTGTGCTAACGGAAGAAAGTATAAATTTGCCTAGAGTGTTCTGGAAAAAGTGTCAATATTTCTTACCTGTACAGTGACAAACTTGGGAGACCACCCTGCTCTGCATTTGTCTGCAACTTATCACAATAAAACCATACTTCACAATCTCATTTCAAGCCCCTACTTTTTGTGGCACTTTGGGACCAAGTTCTGTGGCAGGATTACCATTTACCACAGAACTTCTGTAGTGTGGTTGTAATTTCTGTGGAAGCTCTGTAGCACAGTGACCTGCCACATCACAGCATCAGTTTTTATTGTGATTTCTCGTCCATGGAAATGGCTATGGAATTCAGGGTGGGGAATGCACAGTAACACTAGTTTGAAAAAAAACAACAGACTAACAAATAGATTTTCTTTAGCTTTTTAAAATAAAATTATCACTAAGATCCTATCCTATTGCATAATATGCAAAAATATGCAGAGGACCTTATGTGATAAATAACTTATCTGTATACTCATGCTGTTTACACCACTCATGAGGTCCTCACTGTGTATCACTTATATATTTATATGCAATCTCTAACATAGTTAAAAAAAAATCCCTTTTTGTGACCGTGAAATTATATCCTCATTCATACTGGTCCTGTTGGAAGTGGAATAAACAGCATATAGGAGATATTGCAAGACAACTCACTTCTCCTGACACACTATGGTACCCCATCAGGCCATGACATGCACGTGAACCCCTTGTGAGAGAAGGCTCCCTATCCCATCACAGGGTGTCACCTATTTGACAGAATACTGTGCCATACCTTCCCAGGCTCAGAGCAGTGGTGTGTGACAGGGCTACATTCCCCCATCCTTGTGCTGCCCAGCCAGCTCCCAGAGCTCATTCCTGAACCTGAGTCACCAGCACAGGAATGCAAAATGCACCATAGGCCCAACAGCTGGCCCTGTACACAACATTTCTCCATAACTTTTAGGTCATTCTGTTAACCTGTGATAGCATGTACTCAATAAATCTGGGAAAATGTGTACAGTGCAATTATTCATTTAGTAGATCTGTTCTTTCAGCAGTTCTACACATTATCATATTCCACCTTTCTGGGCATAATTACTTTATTGTCCATAAAAACAACAGGTTAATTCATTTTACCAGTTATTCATTTCAGATGGCATCCCTATACCTTAATGGCATAAATAAATATGTACAAAATAAGGTATGCAGTTAACAGGTCTATGCTACTGTTAAGTAATTTTTTAAGTTGGCCCTAGTGTAATGACTTAAGACTGAAAATTTTATTAGGCTTTAGTACAGGTTGAGCAAGTATCACAGTACCTGATGTGTTGTGCCACTTTCTCTGGGAGTGGAAGCTATGGTAGATAAGTGGCTGTTCATTTCTGGGGCAGAATGCAGCCTTGTCATTAGCTAATGTATAATGTGTTAGCACTGATAACATCACATGCTGAGCATAGAGGGTTTTGAATATAAGAGGAGGGAAAGGAAACCAGGTGCTACAGATAAACTGGAAATATTAATAATCACTAAGAACAGTGAATTCTGCGGCATTGCAGATATTCTGTGGTAAGTTGCAAGTTCTGCGCAAAATTTTGCCACTGCAGAATTCTAAGGGTCTTGCCCATTTTTCTGTTTGGACATTACATCTCTGCTTCCCTAGTGATATGTTATTGGGGCCCCACTGATAGCTTTAGACCTAGCATATGCCTAGCACCTCCCCCCAGAACCTGGAATAAATATAAATGTTATTTTGTGCCCTAAACCCCCTACCCCTTTAGACTGCTGAGCCGGGTATTCACCTCAGAGCTAGGGGTGATGCCTTTTGTTTTGCCAACTGGTGGCCTGTTGCCTTGTCTGTGGCATGAGTTAGGGGTCCCGGTCTGTGCCTGGCTGGGGCATGGGTTACAGACATATTCCAGGAGGAGAGATACCACCCTGGAGGTGGTAGGCCTCTCTGGTGCAACCGTACACCACTGCATCACCCCTAGTGGTCTAGGTCTTGTGTCCAGGGTCAGGGGTGAATAAATACTTTACGAGTGTAGCAAACCCAGCATAAAGAACAGTAAAGATCCAAGGGTCATGTCTCGGGTGTGGTGAAATGTCCTCTTTCCCCCTGCACTGGTAATTATTCAGAATGCAGGACCTATAATCCAGGGCAAGTGCATAGTACATACATCAGAGCCAGGTTGTAAATATGTCCCCATAAAGACAGTCTAGGGAACTATCTTCCCCACTTATACAGAATCAACTGAAAAAAGAAAACTGAAACGTGAACCATTATCTGCTGCACACTAGAACTGTAAAACATTATTAACCCCTACAGCTTGTCATGCAATAGCACTTTAATGTGGATGGACTATCTGCCGTGCAAATAAAAATCCAGTATGTGCATCCACCCTCAGTTCAGGGATGGGAGCCAATCAGTCCCAGAAAGGCAGAAAGTGAGTCAGTTCAGATGGCAATCCTCATACCTAATGGGGAAACATAGAAACATAAATTTGACGCAGATAAGGACGCTGCCCACCTAGTCTGCCCATTTCCCTACCTAATGGATAAGGTGCAGATCCTAGTTAACCAACAGCCTACCTCCTCCTAGCCCCCACTGGAATTGCCTTATGTCTGTCCCATGCATTCTTGAATTCCCCCACTGTTTTTGACTCTACGACCTTCTCAGGAAGGCTGTTCTATGTATCCACAACCCTCTCTGTGAAGAAATACTTCCTCACATTACCTCTGAGCTGTCCCCCCTCTATCTTCAAATTGTGCCCCCTTGTTTTTGCCCATCTCTTTTTCTGAAAGATGCTACCCTCATGGACTTTGTTGATTCCCTTGAGGTATTTGAAAGTTTCTATCATGTCCCCCCTCTCTCTCCTTTCCTCGAGGATATACATCTTTAGTTCCTTTAGTCCTTCTTCCTGTGTCCTCTGATGCAGACCCTGCATCATTTTGGTTGCCCTCCTCTGGACAGTCTCCACCCTGTCTATGTCTTTGTGGAGATGGGGTCTCCAGAACTGTACACAGTTCTCCAGATGTGGTCTTACCAACTGTCTGTACAGAGGGCCAACAACTTCCTGTTTTCTACTGGTGATGTCTCTCCCTATGCATCCCAGTATCCCACCAGCCCTCATTACTGCCTTCTCACATTGGTGGCCCACCTTTAGGTCATCTGATATGACTACCCTCAGGTCCCTTTCCATTTTTGTTGTTGTCAGTATCTCACCCCCCATTGTGTACTCTTCCCCTGGATTTTTGTTTCCCAGGTGCATTACTTTGCACTTTTTTGCATTGAACCTAAGCTGCCATACATTTGACCATTCCTCCAACCTTGCCAAGTCCCTTTTCATCCTTTCCACCCCACCTTGTGTATCAACCCTGTTGCAGATCTTTGTGTCATCTGCAAAGAGACATACTTTCCCTTCCAGTCCCTCTGCAATGTCACTTATAAAGAAATTAAAAAGGACCGGCCCCAGTACTGAACCCTGTGGTACCCCACTAGTAATCCTCCTTTCTTCACTGTGGATTCCATTTACTATTACCCACTGTGTCCTGTTGTCCAACCAGTGTTTTACCCAGGCTACCACCCTGGGACCCACTCCCAGGCTGGATAATTTTTTTATTAATCTTTTGTGCGGGGCTCTGTCAAATGTCTTGCTAAAGTCTAGGTAGGCCATGTCCACAGCCCCTCCCTGGTCTACTGCTTTGGTCACCTAGTCAAAAAATCAATTAGAGTTGTCTGACATGACCTTCCCACTGTGAATCCATGCTGCCTTGGGTCCTGTGCCCCACTGGCCTCTAGGTACTCAACAATTCTTTCCTTCAGAAGTGAATCCATCATTTTCCCTACCACTGAGGTCAAACTGACAGGTCTGTAGTTTCCTGCCTCTGTCTTGCTCCCACTTTTGTGAAGGGGAATCACATCCACCATCCTCCAGTCCTCAGGTACCACACCATCCTCCCATGATTTATTAAAACGGGTAGTCAGTGGTGTTACTAGTTCTTCCCTTAGTTCTTTTAGAATTTTGGGTTGAATCCCATCAGGCTCCATTGCTTTATCCACCTTCAGTTTTAAGAGTTCTTTCAGAACCCTTTCTTCTGTGAAAGGACTAATATCAACCCTCCTATCCAGAGTGCTTCTATTGACCGAATTAGGTATTTCCCCCTGCTTTTCCATTGTGAATACAGAGCAGAAGTATTTGTTCAGTATACCTACTTTTTCACTGTCGCTCTCTGCCCAACCACCTTCCTCTTTGTTCAGCCTCAGTATCCCTGCCTTAGTCTTTCTTTGCTCCTAATGTACCTATAAAGTTTTTATCCCCTTCTTAACCGAGTTAGCTATCTTTTCCTCAGTTTGGGCCTTTACTATTCTGACTGCCTTACCGATTCCTTCTGTTTTAATGGTACAGTTCTCTGTCCTGCTCCTTCTGTGTTTCCTTATACTTCCTGAATACTATCTTTTCTCCCTTACCTTCCCGCCACTTCTTTTGAGAACCATAGTGGTTTTTTCTTTTGTTTTGATTTGTTTATTTGCTTCACACAAAGCTTGTTGCCTCTGTGATGGCGGTTTTGATGTTTCCCCATTGTTGCTCCACCCCACCTTCTTGCCTGTTTACTAGTGCTTTTCTGAGGCACTCTCCCATTTTGACAAAATCAGCCCTCCTGAAGTCCAGTACCTTCACTTTTGTGTGGCTTGACTCTACAGCTAAGTTTATCATGAACCACACTGTTTGGTGGTCACTTGTTCCCAGATGGCTACCCACTTCAAGACCAGAGATCCTCTCTCTCTCCCCATTTGAGAGTACCAGGTCTAAGACTGCTCTCTCTGGAGTGGGTTCCAAAACTAGCTGCCTGAGGCATGCCCCCTGTAGGGCATCGAGAATGGCCCTGCTCTTGGATGTGGCTGCAGCAAAGGTTTTCCAGTCAACATCTGACGTATTCAAGTCCCCCATCAGCAATATCTCCCCTGTCTCTGCCATCCCAAGGATGCCTTCTATAATTTGCTTTTCCAATTCCTCCTCCTGAGATGGGGGTCTCTATACAACCCCTGTGCGGATTGTGGAGACATTTCCAGTCTCCAGGGTGACCCACAGTGCCTCCTCTCCTCCCTGTTTACCCTTTAGCTGTTGCTTTGATCCCTTCCCTTACAGAGAGCTACTCCTCCTCCTCCTCCTCCTCTTCTTCCCTCCCTGTCCCTCCTGTAGATTGTGTACCCTGGTATGTTGACATCCCAGTCATGGTTCTCTGTGTACCATGTTTCTGTGACTGCCACAATATCCAGGCATCCCTCTTCCATCAAAGCCACCATTTCAGGGAGCTTTTTACCAAGACTATGGGCATTGGTACTCATTACCTTCCATTTTTTTATGGCTTTATTTCTTTTTGCCCCATCCCTGTCCCTACTGCCTTTCTCTTTTTCTCCATTTACCCCTGCCCTTCTCCCTATCGACTGCTCTATTTTGGCGTTTACCTCATCAATTACCCTGATTTTTTTGGGGGGGGGCTAGGATTTCCCTTCTCCTCTTCAGTGCCCCCTTCCCTTGGCTAGTTTAAATGCTTGCCATTGAAGCATTTAAACTTATCACCTAGGATCCTGGTTCCCCTCCAGGATAGATGCAGACCATCACGCCTGTATTGGCCTGCATCCCTCCAGGTGGAGCCCCAGTCCCCAATGAAGCCAAATCCCTGAGCTCTGCACCAGCTTTTCAACCAATCGTTGAATCCCATGGTGTGGAGTGCCCTAGCCTCCTCCATGCCATAGACAGGTAGCACTTCTGAAAAAGTTACCGTGTGTGCTACTTGTCTAAGGCCCCGGCCCAACTCCACAAACTCCTGTTGCACTGCTCTGATCCCATTCTCAGCCAGGTCATTCGTCCCTTGGTTGATAATGACATCCAGCTCCCTCCCCCTTGCTGCTGCTCCCACGATCCTGAGGATTCATTTCCTGTCCCTCCAAGCCTTGGCACCAGGCAGGCACCTTGCCTCCTTTTCCCCTCCCTCCCCCAGTTCTACCACCCACTAACAATTGAGTCCCCCACCAGGAGTTGTTTCCTTCCCCTGTGGGGTCCTGGGCCACTCTCCTGTGGGTCTCCACTGTGGAGGTTCCCAGCATCCTCCTTGGTCCCTACTGCAGGTTCCTCCATAGAGGAACCATGTTTCACCAGAATGGCGAATGAATTGTGGAGAGGCACAACTGGAGGGACGCATCTCTGTTCCACCACCCTCACCCTCCCTGAGCCCACCATGGTCCAACCACTCCTCTTTCTTGGCAACCTCTGAGGTAGTGGCGGTGGCCTATAAAACATATAAAACAAATAGTTCCAGAGCCCTGGGTAGCTGGGTTAGGGGATCACTCGCCTGCATTTTCATAGTGGCAGAAGTTGCCCCCAGCCAGGGCCCAGTGGTATGGGCAAGGGTGGCAAGCACCCTGGTGGGAGAGCAAAGGCTCCCTTGGGTACCAGAAAGCTCTCACCCCAAGGGTAGGCCAGGATCCTCCCCAAGTGCAGCCCCTCACTCTCTCCTGATCCCCCAGCCTAAGGGTGGACACCACAAAGGGTGGACACTGCAGCCTGCAAAACAGTTACCTCTAGCCAATATGTCAGTTCTCAGCATATCCATTCAGACATCATAATGCAGCAAGGAACCATACCCCACAGCACTGTAAGTGACCCATCGCTGTAGGAAGATATATCAGTTTCTACCAAAATTTTGTCCCATAGTGCACTAGTGGGCCAGCTCTAAAAGGAAACATGCCCAGGAGATTGTTTACTCCGCTGAAGCCAAGAGAGTAGTTTCCAAGGGTGATGTAAACTCCTGGTGTGGACAGTCTAGGTCATGTGGGCTAGAAACTTGGGACAGTTGACAGAATCCTCAGAGTAAATCAGATAAGTGGGTCATGCAGTAAGTCTAGATTATCATAAGTGATAACAGAGAGCAAAAATATACAGCTCCCAGGGGCCTGCAGCACGTCTGTTTCTGCTCATAGTTTCATAGCATAAGGTAGCCCCCCTCTAGCTAATATGTCTGTTTCCAGCACATCCATTCAGACATCATAGTACGGCAATGTGGGTTGAGTGCTGCTGTCATGTAGTTCATCAGTTTTTATCTATTTATTTAATAAAATGTTTTTTAGCCTCACCAAAGCAATTTGTTTTCCATACAGTGAAGCCTGACTTTCCTTGTACTAGTCATGTTATCAACATCGAGGCATTCACTGGCTTTTAGTTGGGTAGCCACCTGCAGTGTACCAAACCATTAAGATCACTCTGACTGCAGGTCACACATGTATGCTGAACATACCTGCAAGGTATGTGTCTGTACCCCTGAGGTTTCAAGAAAGTCCCCTACAATGATTTGGATCTAAGGATAGATTACAGGAAGCCTGGGAGAGTTGCCCAATTAAAGCAAGCCTCCCAGCAAAGCAGAGTAGAGCAGACCCCATTTCTCCAGAAGGATGGTCACTATAATACTATAGAACAAAACCTGCCTCTGGATTGTTCAGTCAATGATATCTGTAGGACTGCTATGGATTGCAAGGGCTACGGGTATGTATCCTTACTGGAGTAAAATCTATCAGCCTTCCTGCTCATCCCAGCTACCCATTACAGGGAGAGAGAGGTATTGTTTGCAGTGTCAGCCATAAGTGAGTGTACCCCCTTTACCCAGTCATCTGCCATTAGTTGAAGTGTGGTATATGCCATCCCACTGGCAAAACCTCATGATTTAATCCCCAGTCAAATGTCCCACTAATGAAGGCATGTGCCACTTCCTCTGAGCCTCACGTAAATTGGGAGCAACTGTCCTGGAATTTCTAAAGCACTAAGAAAAAAGACAAGGAGACCAAGGCTAATGCTGCCTCCCAGAACTCTGCTCATGGCACAGCACTGGTGCAGGAGATGGTTGCCCAGCAATCCATACAACTCACCTGGCAGTGAGACTTGGGTATACTACTGCACTGTAAAAGGTAGGGGCATGCTTTTTGTGATTGCTTTTAAGTGAGACACCAGTGGTTATTGTATTTTATATCTGTCCCATGCTAAAATGACTTGTTGTTAAAGGATTTTGAGCACCAGTTGCTCTCCTACAGTGCTGCTACCTGCCAGCAAAGGGCAGAACCCACAGCCATGCCAGACCCCAAGGAGGACCACCCAGCCTGCACCCTGCCAGCTCTGTACAGGCCCCAGCTAGTTCCATCAACTCCCACTCCAGCTACCACCTCATGGAGCCTTCAAATGAATGAAATCAGAGGACAGTAGAGAAAATCATGACCACCCAGCTGGATAGTGGGGGACACCCTGAACCTAAGAGGCAAAGGCTTGGTCCTGCTGTTCCTTTTGAAGGTCTTACAGAAGTGGAGGAGGTTGTTGGTCTTGGAGGATACGTTGATGATGTGGCCCTTGGTGGTATCATCCTCATTCCCATGTGGAAAGACATGTGACTATTGTGTTTAATTCCCCAGGTGGGCTCTCTAGACCAGAGCACAGTCCCTCAGATGACATCTTCTGAACCCTCAGTTGAACTTTGCCTCCCAGATACAGCACTAGCCAAGACAGAAAATACTAATACCAAGCCAGAAGCTGAACAGAAACCTGCTGGTGTTGTAGAAAAGGAAATTAAGGATCCTTTGGGAACCATCAGATTCTGCTATGGCATAGCTGCTGCACCTAGCGATGTCCCAAAGGGGAGAAGTTAGCTAACACTGTGCCCGCCTCCTCCAAGACTCTGAATTCATAAAAAATGAAAATGGACTAGTGGTGGAACAAACCTTGATTGTCCTTTGGGCAATGGTGACCAGCACAAACTGATCTCTTTGTGCAAGGCTAACTATATTATCAACAGAAAAGTGGAAACTACTGGGTAAATGTAGTGCTGCTTCCTATATGGCAGTTTGGGCAAGAAGCATAGGCTGCCAGAGACTGGGTGCTGCTGTAAGAAGCTAAGCATTCCCTTGTTGGGGGGTGCAAATCTGTTTACAAGCAGTTCTAAAAAGAGATTGTCACAAGAGCGGCAAGTGTAGAAAAAAACTGGGAGACAGGTCATAGCATCAGACTGCAAAAGGTAATCTTATTCTGATGTGGAGGGCCTGCAAAATGGACACTAGATCACCTGTCTTATCTGGATGAAACCACCATGAGGGAAATCCCATCCTCATCATTACCTCTAAACTGGGAGTAGGGAGAAAACTAGCAGGCTGTTTCAGCGAAGAAATATGTATACCATCTTGACTGATCAGCTGCAGTTGTGTTTCAGTTCAGAACAAGCATACACTAACAGTTGCCTGTTAGTCTATAGTACTTAGTCTTGGTATAACACTGGGAATTGGGACCAGTAGTCTATAGTACACTTGGCCTTGGTATAACACTGGTTATTGGGACCAGTAAATCATAAACTAGAGCTATTAATAGCTCTGCCCGTAAAAGCATACAATACATGCACGGCTGCCTAGCTCTGACATCAGCTGCAGAGCAGCGCGGGAGCATGTGGGATATGCCACTAGATGCGCTTGTTCAAAATGCCAGTGGACAGGATGACAGGATCAACCAGAACAAATCGAATCTTCTAAAGCCAATAAGTTAAAAAAAACTCCTACTTGCGAAGTTGCTAATAAGGAAGTGCCCCATACCAAGGTTTGGGGCATTTGGAAATGAACATTCCCTTAATAAAATTAAATGACAAATCACATCTTTTTAGTCAAGTCAGGATTATTTATTTATAATCATTCAATTACTCTTATAAATAAGACTGTACCTTTGTCATGAAAATCATGGATACTATGAATTTGCCACTTTTATGAAAACCAAATTAGTTTTGCATTTCCTGAAACAACATCATGGTTTTTTCATCTTTTGTTTATCCTCATGGTTGGACAGGCCATCCCCACATGCAGGCAAGCACACAGATCAGTCACCCCTGACACTGATACAAGGTCCAGCACAGATTGCCCGATGATGGGGCCAGGAGAAGGCAGGCATCCCCATCACACTTAGAGTTTGTTGGATAGCCCATGCCTAATTAGAACTGAATAAAATTGAAATATTTAAATGCTTGAACAGATTTTAAGTAAAGCTAAAACTCATAAGTAGAAACAGGCAATGGTTCACTGTAAAGGGAAGGACAGCAGATCTTAAGGATCCCTAGGGTGGCAGGGCAGAAGGAGGAGATAGATATTAATGTCACCAGGGGACCAATGACCTAGCAAGGACAGGCCTGGTATTGTGCAGGTTGAGTTCAGGAAGCAGGATGAGTCAAGGCAGGTAGCATGCACATGGCTTTCACTGAGGTGCTGCCTGTCTATGACCAGGGAAGAATAGGGCATTCTACACCAGACACTTCAATTTGGGGTTGAAGGAATGGTGTGAGAAGAGGAGATCAGCTACATTGGTGACTGAGGACCAACCTGAAGGCTATGGGCCTATACAGAGGTAATGGTCTGCATCCAACTCAGAGGATAGCACAGTCTTCATTGGACAGTTTAAATGTTACTTTGATGCTGACCCAGTGGTGCTGAGGTTAAGCCACTGGATGCCACACCTGAGCCACGTAGCGACCTGCGTTTGGGAGCAGACTCAGGGGTATCGGGGTTGACAGGAGAGAGGATCAATCATCTGGAGGGTGGGTTGCGGGTCTTGCCTCACTCCATAGTGGCCCCAGTGAAGATTGGGGGCACTTCAAGGAACAATGCAATCGGGTGCAGTAGTGGCAGGCATCAGCACTTCTGTGTGCAGATGCCATTGCAGTCGCACTCCAGAGGAACTAGGTGGAAAATCCCCAGCCATGGGGGAAGGGATGACAGGGCTCAGATGCTGAAGCCCGCATGCCCAATGCCAGCTCTGGCCTGACTTGACTCTCCCTGGCCCCTGCTCCTTCCATAGGGGCAGTGGAAGGAGGGGGGGAGCTAGCATCCAATTCCTCAGTTGGCTCCAGGGTTCAGGCGGGCGGCAGAGGTGAGAGCAAGTGTGCCCTCATCTGAGAGATGCTCCTGGTGGCTGGAATCTGGAGGATAAATAAAGTTCACAAAAAAAAAACTGTTACCCTGATGAACATTTAAACTAGCTCATGGGGGTGGTAGAAAGAACAAGGGAGGCATAAACTGCTCTTCCACAGACTGAAGCAGTAGGAAGGGAGGATTCGAGGGAAAGTTCCCCAGGAGCAGGAAAATGGGACTAGCAGTGATGTAGGAAAGAAGGTACACTAGGTTCAGTCTCCTCAGTTGCTATCATAGGAGGTTCCTGAGTTTGAAAGGTATCTGCAGTTTGTTCTGAGGATATCGGGTTCTGGGCTGGCTGGAGGGTGAGAGGGAGCAGGAGGGTTGAGCATTGGGGCACTCCAATCCATGTGAGTGTTTAGCCCTGTTGATGTAAAACTCTTGTTCAAAGTATCTTCAAATTATGGGCTACCCATGGACGGGAGCGGAAGGAATGTTCATTATAGCTGTATAGATTACAAACTGGGGGGACAGTACATGATGCAGCCGTATGCCCAAGTTCACCACATTGAAAGCATCTGATCTGACTGCAATCTGAGTTTGTGTGCAAGTGAACCACACTAGTAACAGCTCTTTGGCTGTCCTCGATAGAAAAGGATTCCATGATCCCAGCCCAAGAACAAGCATTTGTCAATGCTGAATGTTTGCTTGCTGGTATTAGCATTGGAAATGCAGGAGTTAGACAGATGCAGAATAGGAATGGCAGAGAAGTATTGAACCTCACTCCAACCCTACCTCCACCCTGTAGTGACGGACAGGCATTAGGGTAAGTGTTTGGGTCATCGCCCATGATGGTCATGCCATGTCACGTCACCCTATTCTTCAGACACTGACACGTGTTGAGGTGTGCCTTAGGGTGTTTGGCTTTACAGTCACCCCATTCTATAAGGACATACAGTGAAATGGGTGCAGCATGGGAGAATGGGGTGAAGACTGGGGCTGAAGAGTCAAGGTACACCTCAACGCCTGTCAGTGGCTGGGGGTGAGGTGGGATGGTATGAAGCAGTGCAATCGGCAATCAAAGGCACACCGGTGCCTGCCAGTCTGTACAGGTAGGACATTATGGTTAGAAGCCCTAATGCCTCGGACGTTTGTTGGTATTTACTACAAATTTTCAACATGGCCTTTTGTGACCCCACCTCATGAAAGCATTTGGGACCTCTTCTCATGAAGAGTGGCAGTGTGATTTTGTCAATGTGTCCCGAATATTGAGTTCCAACAGCGACAGTGCCATTCTGTGCCACATGTACGAAAACACAGATCGGACAGGATGTGAAGAATGACAGCTGTACCATCCATAAGGAGGTGTGAAGAGATGGCAATTTTGAAAATCTGTAGTGGGAATATAAAAGTGCTCACCCTTCTGAGCATACATGAAAACTGTCGACGCATGCGTGATACAGTCATTTATGGACTTTCAACACCAAATTTTCAACATAGGCATTGTAGGACCTCTGCTCATGAACAGTGTGACTGATTTTCTTAATGTGTTCTGAACACTGATTTCCCACAGCAACCACGCTATTCTGCTCCAGAAGTGCACAAACACATTATGGCCAGGATGTGAAAAATGACAGCTGTACTGTTCATACGGAGGTGCAGAAAAATGGCAATGTAGAAAATCTGGAGTGAAAATATTATAAATGTGCGAAGTTATGAGCACGCGTGGAAACTGCGCAACACACACTCATAACAGTCATTTTATGGACTTTAGTTACCAAATTTTCAACACAGGCATTTTAGGACCTCTGCTAACGAACAGTGTCACTGTAATTTTCCTAATGTGTCCCAAACACTGATTTCCCACAGTGACTGCGCTATTCTGCACTGGAAGTGTGAAAACACATTACTGCCAGGATGTGAAAAATGACAGCTGTACTGTTCATAAGGAGGTGTGGAAAAATGGCAATGTTGAAAATCTGGAGTGAAACTATTACAAATGTTCGCAGTTACGAGTGTGCGTGGAAACTGCATAGCGCATGTCTTCATAACACAGTCAGTTTATGGACTTTTGTCACCAAATTTTCAACATAGGCATTTTAAGACCTCTGTTAATGAACAGTGTCACTGTGATTTTCTTAATGTGTGCCGAACACTGATTTCCCACAGCGACAGCGCTATTCTGCACCGGAAGTGCGAAAACACATTTCGGCCAGGATGTGAAAAATGACAGCTATATTGTTCATAAGGAGGTATAGAAAAATGGCAATGTTGAAAATCTGGAGTGAAAATATTGCAAATTTGTGAACTTACGAGTGTGCATAGCAACTGCGCAACGCACGCTCGAAAAACAGTCATTTCTTGGATTTTTTCCACCAAATGTACAACACAGACTTTTTGAGAGGTCAGTTCATGAACACTGATGCTGTCATTTCATTAATCGGTCCCAAAAGGCAATTCTGCGCAGTGATCATGAAATCACCTTTCGGGACCGAATAACACCATGACCGTGGCTGAATTCATGAGGAGGGGTCCCAATAACCCCATGTGGAAAATTTGGTGCCAAAATTCCAAAAAATGCCTGAGACATGCACCAAGATGAAAACCCTATTTATGCCATTATACAGCTTACGGCATTTCTTCAGTTCGGATCGACTTTGAAGAGTGCAGACATGTTCCGGTCCACCAAAGATTGTTGCGCCATACTCAGGAAGTAAGTATCGGGTGAGGGTCTGGGGGTAGGGAACGCAGAGGGTGGGTGCGGTTGGGGGTGGGGCCACTGGACTCAACGAGGACCATTTTTTATTTACAGGTACAAAGAAAAAAAAAACATTGCGGGACTTTTTTTTTTTTTTTAACAGGGACATTTACAGGGACATTTGGTATGCTGGGTGGGCTCCCAGCGTGCCAACCTAGTTTTCTTTTGGGGTGGCTGTAGCCGACAGAGGATTGGGCACCCTGTCAGCTTATCTGAGGGGGCACAATAGCCGAGGGGATTGGGCACCCCTCTTCAAACCTACTTTGTGGGTGGGTGGGGGACATTATGCCGATGGTGAGTGGGCTCCCGTCCAGCAAATCAAACTTGGACAGGAACTTAAGCCGATGGGGATTGGGGCCCCTGTTGGCAAACAAAGACCGTTTTGGGGATTGTGCATGCTGCCAAGGGGGATTGGGCACCCCCTCGGCAGTGGGGACTGAATAATACTGTTTGTGAATGCGGCAGGAAGCTGTCCGCCATGTTGACAAACAGTATTATGCTAGGTAATGTTCTGCCCTGCAATGACGGGTCACTCCCTCATTGCAGCAGAATGACTGACGCTGCAATGATGAGACGGCCCCTGATTGCTGCGATGAAAACGTTTGTACTTGGTAGCACTTTTGGAGACCAGTGTCATCGGCACACTGTGCTTCCATTGGTCCACCAGTGCCAAGCCGCCAAATGCAGTGCCTCCGTTGGTTGCCAGAGTGCCGCACCTCCACAACCCACTTCTCTTCTAAGCTATTTCTTAATGTTTCTTTCGCATGCGCGCAAGCAAACATAAAAAGGAGGTTGAGAGGTGTCTGAATCTGTCATCCTTTTGTTGGAGTTGTATCCTAAAAGTCCAACCTCCATTACAAAACCCATTGTCTTCAATTATGGGTTGGGGATTACCTTATATATCAGCCCGATTTTCTAGCCAGAGATAATATCATTCACCTGACCCTTTGTTCTGAAGAAAAGTATAGTCATGGTTTTAACTTCAGGTTTTGAAAGTGGAATGGCATAGAACCCCTGCCACTCAGGGAATCATTCAGGGTGTAATGTAATTTCCAAAATTTGTCCAACTAGAAGGCTGAACAGAAACTAACATCGTAGTTGCTGTCCCCAGAAGCATGGATAAAGGCATATACTTCTAACATACTAACATACTAACAGCAGAATAGGCCTAATGGTCTCTCAAGTCTGCTCGATTTTCAGCACCACACTGAGGGCTTATTTTGGTGTCCCCCCTCTTCCTTGGGTTATACGTCCCCAGTCCCAGATGTTCCACCTGTATTGGGCCTGGTCAGATTTACCTCCCCTGCACCTGTTCCATCCCTCTTAAACCTGTCCACAGTCTCCGCCTCTACCAACTCCATGGGCAGTGAATCCCATGGCTCCACCACTCTTTCAGTGAAATTACACCTCCTCCTCTCCCTGCCCCTTCCAGCTTACACCGTGAACTCTTGTTGCCCACCCTCCTTCCTTTGGAGCACCCTGACAGGGCCTCCTTCATTGATCCCTTTCATGTACTTAAAGACCTCTATCATGTCCCCCCATCCCTCCTCTCCTCCAGGGTGTACATGTTGAGCTCCTTGAGCCTCTCCTCATAGGTCCTCTCCCCCAGGCCCCAGATCATTTTGGTTTCCCTCCTTTGGACCCTCTCTAGGAGTGTAATGTCCCTCTTTAAATGTGGTCTCCAAAACTGTACACAGTACTCGAGGTGTGGCCTAACCAAGCAGTTGTACAGTGGAAGGATCACTTCTGCCTTTCTGGAGGTAATCCCCCTGATGATGCATCCCAGCATCTATTTGACTTAGCCGCTGCCCTCCTACAGGTCTCTGAGTTGTTCATTTTGACATCTACTACTACCCCCAGGTCCCTTTCACCCTCCGTGACCTGAATCATGTCTCCTCCCAGGGTATACCCTGGCCTGGATTTCTGACTCCCAGGTGCAGAACCTTGCACTTCCCCGCATTGAATTTTAGTTTCCATTTTCCTGACCACCTTTCCAGAGCCTCCAGGTCCTCCTGCAAGGCCACCCTCCCCTCCTCCTCATCCACCACTGCACCCAGCTTTGAGTCATCTGCAAGGAGACTCATCTCACTCCTGATCCCCCCGATGTCTGAGATATAGGCGTTGAACAGGAGTGGCCCCAGCACTGACCCCTGGGGAACCCCATTAGTAACTCACCTTGGGGATGAGGCTAACCCTCCAACCACCATCTTCTGAGTATGCTCAGAGAGCCAATTTCCTATCCATCTTAACAACTGTCTCCCTACTCCCATTTCCTTCAGCTTAGCTAGCAGGCCACTGTGGGGGTACCGAATCAAATGCCTTGCTAAAGTCCAGAAAGAGGACATCCACTGGCCTACCCTGGTCCAGGCCCTTGTCACCCAGTCATAGAACTCAACAAGGTTTGTCTGGCATGATCTTCCCATGACAAAGCAATGCTGCCTATCATCCAAGTACCCAGTTTGCTCCAATAACCCCCCTAGCCTTTCCTTGACAATACCTTCCATCACTTTGCCGACCACCGATGTCAGGCTAATGGGCCTGTAATTTCCCACCTCCTCTCTTGATCCCCGTTTTGTCTTATTAAATTTCATGAATTCAAGTAACAACGTTCTCCCCACATACAGCCAATCAGGGATCTTCCCAATACCCTCTTTGTACTGTATTCTAACTGCAAATCTGTGCTTGGCAGCAGTAGCAGGTCGATGGAAAAAACTAGCATAGCTAGGCTGCCGGGTATCTTCTGCATTATCAGCCGGTTGTGCTCCTGTAGCAGAACCTGGGACCTGTTCCCCCATATCATTTCCAGCATTTACATTATTCACTTTGTTATTGTCTATATGCCTTGAAACCCTCGTACCTGTTCAGACTGTGCAGTCTTCGTTCTCCTCTGTCACCTCTAGGGGAAACTGTTCAGGCCGGTCCCACTCTCCCCCTCAGGATCCTGTGGTGGCTCACGTGCATCTGACGCAGTTGGAAAGTTTGGAGCCATACCCTGATTCACCACCAATTCTCCAGCCATCACATTATCACCTGCTGTCTTCGGGCTGAGAATGCGCCCTCCGTTTTCCACAATGGAGTTTTTCTGCCAATCCAGCGATCCCAGGATTGGCACCGTGGGGTCCGGGATCCAAATGTCATCCACGAAAATTCATTGTGCTTGCTGCAGGGAAGTATCTGGAGCCCATTCTGGTTTTGTGGAGACTATAACAGAAGAGCCACTCATAGCAGTCTTAATTCATCCTCAGGCTCTGTGACCACATTTTGAGCATTTGTGAGTGCATATGGTGTTGCTAAGAGAATCACCTGCTTACCCGAAAGAAGCACAGGGCTGACCGCCAATCTTTTCTGTTTATTTTCCCTCATCAAGTTTGGCAATGTTCATTTGGAACTCATGTTCAGCTTCTTGCATCAGGTTTAATAATTGTTGCTTTTTAGTTTCTAGTTCAGTTTGTAACTCCATCTCTGCTGCTCAATATCAGCTGAGTTTTCTTTAGATTCAGTACTAATTTGTTCCTTTTGGCCTGGTTCAATGTTCTCAGCTGAGAGCATTTCTTTTCTAATCAAAATCCATGTTAAACGAATCTTCCTCCTGCTGCAATGGAACAGAAACACCTCATGTCTGCTCCAAGGCCTGACCTGGACTGGCAGCAACCATCTTTTTTTCTTCATGATCCATGGCCTCTAGTAGAATAAAGACTGGGGAGGAGGCCCTCTCCCCAATCTCCCTCGCTTCCACACACTCTCACTGTTTCAGTAGGACTGACTCAGTTTGACAGGCTGGCATGGATCCCCCTACTGGTGAGTAGGGTAAAGTTTTATTGAGACGAAAATCGTGTAACACATACCAGTACTGCACAAAATCTACAAACAACAGAGAGAGAAAAAGGAATACAAAGGTAATACAGCATATAGCAATTGCAAATCAGAAGAAAGGCATTACAAAGACATAATGAAGGAATAACCATCAAGTCACAGCGAAATCTGAGTCAGTTATCCAAGGAAGTGCAATCCATAAAGCAAGCAGGCGTGACTCGAGGTGCATGTTGTGTTCAAGTTCATAGATGGTTTCAAATCTTTCACTATTTTCTGTTCTAATTCCAAATATGTGCAGTCTTTCTGTTGTGAGCAAACTTACATCTGGCCATCCAAATGTTCCATTTAATTACAACGAAGACAAGGTTTAAAGTATCTGCATGCCAAGAGGACCATTGAGGAAAAACACCATACATAAGCATCTGAAAAGTTACAGACTGAAAAATCGGGTAGCCACTGTCGTGCCAAAAGGCCCACCAATTCTGAATAAATGTACATTCAAAAACAAATGGGAGATTGTCTCAATACATCTGTGCATAATGGCCTAGAACACACTCTATCCGGAAGCTGTTTATGTTTGTGGTTGGCTTTAACATTTATCCGTTCATGGCAAGACAGCCAATAAAATCCACATGTGCAGGTATTCTTTTACACACAGCAAAGATAAAAGGGAGGAAAGATGCTGGACGGATATTTCTCAAAAGGGATTGTGTCAAACAGACAGAGGAGAGAAAGAGTCTTATATAGGGTCTTATGCGGATGGGCAATAAGTATCTGAGGCGATACTTCCATTGTTTCAAGCGTAAGCGTATGTTTCACATACAATGGCGTGCCTTCTGTATGTCGTAACACGTAAGGAGTTGTGTTCCACTGGTGGAACCAAACTCCACAGGAATCATAAAACCACATTTCCCACCCTCTCTGAGAGTTGATCAAGTGGTCTCAGATTAGCCGTAAAAAATGCTGAAAAAAAAACAACAGAGGATTTATCATACCAACACCTCCCTCCATAGCAGACAAATAAGTAACATTTCTCTTGATCGGGTTTAGCCTGCTCCCCATAACGCCTGAAAAGGCTGAAACCGTTGTTTCCAGTTGTTTTGGAATAGGAAAACATAACTTAAATATAGAAACAATGGAATCAAAAGGTTTTATCAAATAAACTCTCTTTTTCTTCCCAATCGACCCTCTATTCCAAGAGGCGACTTTCAGTTTACCCTGTTGCAATTTATGATCCCAGTTAAAAAATCAGAATCTCTGGTCCCAAAATAAACCCTAAGATCTGAATAAGGCCCTCCACAGAGCGTAGCTGGCCAATGTAGGACATCAGGGGCCCTGACAGATCCCAACCTAATACACACTTTTGCCAAAGTTCAGACGGGCTCCCGAATAAGTTCCAAACAAAGAACATACTTGTAGGGAGGCCATTACGGAGGACGTATCAGCTACTAGGAAACATATATCATCTGCATATGCAATAGCTGTAAACAGTGCACGTGTAACGGGGCAGGAGATGGCATGGATCTGAGGGTGAACATTCAGGCGTCAAAGCAGGACATCTAAAAACAGGACATATAGCAGAGGACTGACAGGACAGCCTTGGCGGACTCCTTTTTTAACAGGAATCATAGGTCCTACCCACCCATTTACCACAGGAACCACCATGGCCATCCTGTAGAACTTTTGTAGCCATCGTATCATGTCTTCTGGTATATGCAGAAAACGTAATGCCGTCCACAAAAAATCATGGTTAACTGAATCAAATGCAGCCTTCTGATCCACTGAAACAATAATACCAGAGGTCAGGCCCGCAAATCCATGGGAAAACAGTTCTCGTAGGAGAATCAGGTGATCTGAGATGCGCCTGGTAGATATAGAGCAAGACTGGGCAGGGTGCAAGACCTCGGCCACAATGCCAGTCAGATGTTTCGTGAGTATCTTCATAAGGATCTTGAAATCAGTATTTAACATGCAAAGAGGGCGCCAATTCTCAAGGAGGTGAATTTCACCTTTCTGTTTGTAGATATACAGCAAAGTACCCTTTAGCAAAATCTAAGGAATGTCCTCGCTACGCAACAGGGCATTAAATACTGAGGGTCAGTTCAGCGCCAAGTGAACATTTAACACTTTATATAAATCAGCTGGGAGACCATCCGGCCAGGGGTTTCTGCAAGGGCAGCGAGGAAATCACTGAAGACAGCTCTTGCACCGTCACGGTAGCACATGCCACAGCCACATTCTGTTCGAAGGTGGGATCTCAAGATCCGTGAACAGGGTGGCAATGTCAGTCATAGTAGCTGGAAGGGAGAACAAGGTGGTCGTGTGATCTGTCACAATCTGCAGAATTTCAGAACGTGTAGAGCACCGCACCTACAAATTTGCTAGGCTCAGCATTGATTTCTGGGAAACGAGACGTGAATTAGACTCAAGGGGGCAAACTACGTCCCGTGGTCCAGACATGTGGAATTTATGTTGATGATACAATTGTTGGGATTGTTTGGACTGAAAACAAAGCATGTCCCTCCGTATTGCTTGTATTTGAAGAGATGGGTCCTGACCAGTCATATGTGCTATAGAAAGCAGCGACTGTAGATGAGTTCTCTTTTGTAAATAAGCTAAATAGTTCCTCCTACATTTTTGTCGACTGTAACTTTTCAGATATATAATCAGGGCATGTTTCGTATCCAGCCACCAACGATCGGATCGTTATAGCAGATAAACACAGATTCTGAGCAGATATAAAGGACAGGATAAATCTTTGAAACATCAGGTCCTGCAACAGGAAGTGTTAAATTTCCAAAATCCTGGCCCTTTGCTAAAGGGCACTGAACTATACCAACTGAGGTAGTTTGTGATCAGAGAAGGCCACTGCCTGTACCTGAGCAAGAACTTGTGTGCACGTATGGGACAAAAGATAAAATCAATCTTGCTTGCCATGCCCTTCTGAAATGTGGGGTATGTTTGGTGTGAATGAGAGGTAAGCATCAGTCAAGTGCGCCATCCGAATTAGTTTATCCAATTCATGGGAGTCACAAAAAATTTTTTTGGTGGTGGCAAACGAACTTTTGTCTTGAAGACTCAGGCCACAGTTAAAATCGCCAGAAAAAATTACTTGGAAGGACGTGCGTAAATAGGGGCGACTCAAGGAAAATAAGGCTATGCGAGCCGACTTAACTTGTGGGGCATAAATGTTAATGACTCGGTACGGGCAGTTACCTAAAACAAAATCCAAAATGAGGACCCTACCAGGAACTAAATCAAACAGTATAAGTAACTGAAAGTCTGGAATATTAATTAGAATGCCAAGACCTGAACAGGGGTTCGGGCCTATAGACCAAAACGATGGGCCCAAAAGCCAGTCTTGTTTAGCTTGCCTAATCTCCTGCACCGTATGAAGTCTAGTATCCTGCAACAAAAGATACCCAATGGCAAAAGTCTTAAGAAGGAAAACACTAATTTATGTTTCTCTATCGTTTCATACTGTTTACATTGATAGTATGGCAAAGAGTCGCCATGTCATAAAAATAAGGTGTCAAGAAACATCACGACTTTCTCTTGCCAAATTCTTTCCTTTCAGTTTAACTCTAGCCTTACACTTTTGTGAGAGGCCGGTGCCCAGCTGGAGCTCCGAATCTGTAGAGCCATCAGGAAGAGAAGACGCGATGGAGGAAGTGTCAGACTCACCCCCCGTGTCGTCAGTAGATGGCTGAAGCACCTCGAAGGTATTAGACAGGGCTATGGGCTGAGTTATCAATGTCTTTGTAGGAGGTGGTGAAGTATGAGGTCCAGCCCTCAGAGACCTCCTACGCATAACAGTAAAAGGTTCACAGGGGGGTGGCATAGTACTAGGACCTGGGTTTGAGCCAAGTCAGATGTAGCTGACAGGGCATGTGTTGGTGGGGGGGTTCCACCTCTAATGGTGGTTTCACAATGATCGGCTTTCTGGGGAGCAATGACCAGGGTAGGCACAGCCACAGGGGTCTGCAGGCTGGGATCACTGCCACTGCAGGGGTGCAGCCACTGTGATGCGGCCGAGCTTTTTGTGCCTGTGTGATCACATAGCGTTGATCAACGACACGAGCATGATTCGCCTGAGCGTGGGCAGACCAGTGGCAAGTTTGAAAAGAATGTCCTAGCTCTTCACAAAGGTTACATTTGCTAATATTCCGGCAATGTATCCCAACATGACCCAACTCACCACAATTATTACATTTTATTTTGTCACATACATTACTCAAGTGTGAGGGATCCCCACATCTGTAACAGGCTTTGGGCTGACCCGGGTTAAAGAGGACCCCCCTATCACGACCTAAGAAAAAGGAATTAGGTAAATGGACAGGGCCAGAGTCATTGGTATGTAACAGAACCTTAAACTTCCACCCTCCCATCCAAATATTTTCCGTGTCAGGATAGCTTCAGGTTGGCCCTGTACCTTACAGCGTTGTTTCAACCAGTACACAATATCAGACACATCACGCCTTCATTTGAAACATCACCATAATGGTCTTAAAGCGGGTTTCGAAGGGCGGCCTGAAGAAGTCCACAAAGCAGTATTCCCAAGGCGTGGTACCTAGCCCAAAAGCGGTCTAGGCCACGAGATGTCTGGAAACTCACATTGAATGTGGATTCGCCTGATACATGGATCAGGCGTAAATCTCATGGGCAAAAATTTCAATGAGTCCTTCAACAGAGTTCTGGCCACATACACGCGGTCAGGAGGGTCTGAAGTCCACCTTTATAAACAAGTCTCACAGCATTATGTCTTTTGCATGCAAGGACAGGGTGATGAAATAAAGAGAGAAGAATGAGATTGTCCCACCTGTACAGAAGGTCTTATCCTTATCAACAGAATCCAAGACAGTTACTGCTTTACCATCAGATGGGGGGCATACTTCCGAAGTGGGCTTTTGCACAAGGGACAAAACAGGATTTTGAGTGAGTTAAAGTTCCATCGGTATGCTCAAGGGTTCAGAAGAACACTGTGAGTCCGGTTTCCCCTGTTGCACTTCCAGGAAGTCCTCAGGACGGGGGGAACGAATAGGGGATGGACCGGAGATCCAATGCCCAAGCCCAGGTTCCTGAATCCACCCAGCACCACGCAATGTGGATTCTACTGACCAGGTAGGCTCTACATCATTACCAGCAGTGTGTGCAGGATTTTCAAGAAGGTCTTCCATCCGGGGTGGCTCAGGGGCGTATCGTGTGTTCCAGCCGAGCAGTTCATCGGCACCTGCAAGCGGGCCTTGTGTCAGGACCAGTGACTAACAGCATCGAACTCTCAATGCAGGCAACAGCACAGGGGCATTCCTGATAGCCCTGTTAGTCCTCAGAGAGATTGGAGGAGCAATCGCCATCTGTGACACTCCATCACACAGTAGGTCATCGTGCATAGTTGGAGCATGTAGCGCCGAATGGCAGACCGACTCAGCCAAGCGCTCTCCAACGTCGCGGTCCTGCATTTTCGAACCCATCAACGTGTCTTCCACCACTGGGATAGCAAGAGAGGTAATACTGTCCATTGCCATGAGGGCAGGGAGAGGTACAGTTCCAACAGTAGATACATTCCTGGAGGTACTTTCAGACGAAACAGTCGCTTCTTTAATCAGAACAATGTCAGTCGAGGTCTCCAAACATCCAGAGACAGGAGCTGAGACTAAGTCTCCTGTCTCCCCAGCTACCTCTGCAGCAAGCACAGGAGGTTCCGCCATCTTGGACAGAGTATTCCCCTCTGTCGAGTAAGGGAATTTCCATGGTGTCTAGCCAATATTCCTCTTCCCATAAAACTGGTTCAAGCAATTGTCCAGGCTGTGTGTGGATGCTGATGTGCAACATGGCTGCCACTACACATTTGGTCACTTCACTACCAGTCTAGCATTGCATGTAAAGCGCTTTGGGATACATTGTGTATGAAAAGCGCTATATAAATGCCGATTTTTCTTCTTGCATTGTACATCTTGGAAAGCATTTGCGTGTTGGAGGATAAGAAGACTAACAGGAATGTGAAATAATCACTAAGGATGCAGTTTACAGCGGACAACAAAACTATTGCATCTACAACAGCCATGGTGCACCTTTACATATTGGTGGCTTCTGCCGCATGGGACACTTTTTCTTCCTGGTTCTCACTCCTCTGAACCCCCCTTCCCGGCTTCTACATTAACCATGGTGCAGCTTTACTTAAGGTGGCTCCTGCCACCAGCACTCTCTCTCTCTCTCTCTCTCTCTCCCCAATCCACTAAAGCCTGCAGGGATGGCTTCACTGACTAGCAGCTCCTTCCTGTATTTATGGTGCAGCTTTCACCATGCAGCACCCGCTGCTCTCACTGCTGCCTCCTTGCTCCTCTGAAGCCACTACCAGTACCAAACACCACTGCAAATACCTGCAAGTGAACATTTGGCATTGACAAATGCTTGTCACTACCTGCAGTGCCTGTGAGCTGTCATCAGAGGGCATCCTATCACAGAGTGTTAGCATTTCCTTCCATGAGGCTTCCTGGTGATGAGCAGTATAGCGCAGAAAGGCAGCCTGTCTCATAATCACAGATGATGAGGAATTGGAATTTTTTCCTTATGAATTAATTTTCCTGCAATCTTTATCGGAGGTACTGTTGAAAACGTAGTTTTTGTTTTTTCACATGCAGCAGCTTGGATAAGTCCCTCAGGCCTTGGGTATTTATTAAGATAATCAGAGCCAGTTCTGGTGAACTGATATCTCTTTTCAGCCTTTTTGTCAATACCAATGCCAGGGGATGGTATTTTCAAAATATTTTACTCATTTTTTGAATGTTCTATGCATGTATATACTAATCCTCTTAGCAGAGGTTTGACCCAGCATACTGAGGAATGCTGCTTCACCATCGTTCTCCTGAGTTTCTTTAGTGGGGGTGTTTATAGTCCCAGTCATGCCTCTGAGAAAAGCAGAAAAGCCAAGTAGGATGTAAAATCATCCAGAGCTCTGGGTGGGGAACAAATGTTTGCTTCCCTGGTTACATTGGAGATATGGGCTCCTCATCTTCCTCCTCTGGGGTATATTCTGCCAGGCTGGGAGGAACAGAAGTAGGCAGACTGTCTGCCTGCTGCTTCATACTTTGGAAAAAATCCCCACATTTGTTTGACTTCTTCCATAGAAGACACAGGGGTCTGAGGCACCACTGTTTCCTCTGGTTCAAGTTTACTGTGCTTCTCCCATCTTACTTTCTTTATGCAGGTAGACAACTCTAGAGTATCAGCATGTCAGTTTTTCTTTCTTTTCTTATCTGAATGAATATCAGATGTGGATTTTGAATCTTTTGACTGCTTCCTTGAGGATTCTGCCTTACAGGTTAAATCTGTAGGGGAAGTAGATTCAGCTGACATTTTCTTGAAAGGGTTATCTGCCTTTACAGGTGAACATTTGTTAGAGCTGGACAGAGAAGCAAGAGCGGACACAGTGAAATTCATTTTGCTCATCTTCTCTTTTGTGTTTTAGGGCAAAAAACTTTGCAAAGCTTACCGTTTTCCCAGTTATGAACAGTGCCCAAGCATTTGTAACTCTCAGTATGTCTGTCTGTCTTTGGCAAACTGGTGGCACACAGCACCTTTGTAAAATCAGTGGGTCCAGTCTTTTTCTTGTTTTTTTCCAACTCAGACATGAGACAAGGAAGGGCACCATTGAAAACAGTCTGACCTCAGTCCTTAAGAGCTGGTTTAAATGTCAGCCAGAGTCATTGTGAGCTAAGTTGTAAATTTCAGTTTAACTGTCAAATCTGAGTACTTTTAATGTTGGCAGAACACTCAGAAACTGGTCACAGTTGCTGTGAGCCAGTGACAGTAACAAACTCTGATCAGTGCCAACATGGATGCTGCTTTAAAGGGACTTTGTGCACTTAAAATGATCAAGTGTACGAGTGTGCTTTGGAAAATTTCAATGCACACTCATAACATTGTTGTTTTGTAATATTGTAAATTTTCAGCATAACCTTCTTATGACCACACCTCATGAACAAGGGTGGAGACAAATGTCATAACCTACCCAAAAAGGTGATTTTGTGCAGCAACATCATTCTGCACACAGGCTGCGAAAACACATTTTGATCAGGATGTGAAAATGACAGTTGCCACGTTCATGAGGCGATGTGTACAAATGCCTGTGTGAAAAGTTGGGGTCAAAATAGTGAAAATTACCAAAGTTATGAGTGTGCATTGCAACGTTTCAATGTACGCTCATAACTTAATCACTTTTAAATATTTTCACCCAGATTTTCAACATAGCCATCTTATGACCCCACCTGATGAACGAGGTCAGTGAAAATTTTCAAATCCCACCACTGATCACGAGGAGGTGCCCCACAAGGGCCATGTTGAAGATTTGGGGTGAAAATATGCAAAACTGCCAAAGTTATGCATCAAAGTTCAAAACTCAATTAAAATACATTGAGCAGCATTTACCTTAGTTTCTCAGATCGCAGTTGCCATTAGGAGCAGCAAGATGTGTCTTTGATCGCAGAGTGGATCTTCACTGTGCAACCTGTTCAGGTGAGTGAGGGCATGTGGGGGTTGTACTGGGGTGTGGGCTGGTGACTGCTTAGTGGGAGGTCAGGGTGGGAGGGTCAGACTGGTGAGGGACTGTTATCTTTTTACAGGTTTATGGGAAAAAAAACATAGAGGGACAGTTTTCTTTATTACAGGTCCCATATGGGGACAACAATCAAATGGTGGGTGGTGACACTAGACACCAGGGAAACATTATAGGGAATGGGGATTGGAGGGTGGGTGCCACTAGACACCAGGGGAAATATTATAGGGCATGGGGATTGGAGGGTGGGTGGTGCCACTAAACACCAGAGAAAACATTATTGTGGTCCTGTGTTACACACTCTTGACTGCCTCAATGTCCTTTTAAGATTGAGGAGACCAAAACTGCACACAGTATTCCTGATGTGTCCTGGCCAGGGCCTTGTAAAGTGGCAGGATTACTTCCCCTGCTGTGCTGCTCCTCCCTGGATGCTGCTTGTCCTGCTTTAGCCCCTTGTCCTATATGACTACCAGGTTTGATTTCCTCCTTAACTGTAGCAAGGGCAGTCTCAGACAGTGTGCAGGTCCTACCTTTCTTTTTCCTCTCCAAGTGTAGAACCCTGCATTTGGTTACATCCAGTCTGAGGCTCCAGAAGTCAGGCCAATGACCCTGTTTTTTCAGGTCCTCCTGAAGTGTGCCCTCATCCTCAAGGGGTCTATCTCCTGGCTTCCTTAGTGGCCTCCATTAAATGAAGCAGGATACTGAGACCCAAGCTTCCAGATTGTTGATGAAACTGGTAAAAGCAGGGGCCCCAACACCAATCACTGCCCATCTCCTGGTCATCCCTTGAAGAAGGTGGTCAGGTTGTGTTGGCATGATCTGCCCTTCATAATGCCATGCTGAGAGGGGGCAAGAACCTTTTCTTCAGTGAAAGGCTCTATCATTCTACCTTCATAATAGCCTCTAAGACCTTGCCCAGCAGTCATGTCTGGCTGACCAGCCTGTGGTTGCCTGGGTTTGACCTTGCCTCCATGAATATGGAGACTACAATGTCTACTTTCCAATTCTCTGGCACCATACCAGTGCAGGACAGATTCTGTATTGCAAGTGGCATCCCCTGTTGCTACTTCAGCTGTGTTATGATCCTGGAACATGCCCCTCCCTCTCCTTAGGACTGACCTGGTTACATCTTTGCCAGGTAGACAGATAATTGGGCAGATGTTATGCTTCATGGCTGCAATGTGACTAGGTTTTGTGTTATTGGCCCTCCCAATGAGGCGCTACCCCCACCAGTGGATCTTTGGTGAACACTGAAGCAAAGAATCAAGCAGCTTAGCCTTTGACTCTCATAGGTTCCTCCTTGTATCCCTGTTTTCAAGGGCCCAATCACCTTTCATCTTCCTTCATCCATTTATGAAATTGAAGAATTTTCTGAAGTTGTCTGCTGATCATACTGCTAGTCTGGCTTCTAGCCTTCCTCAGCTGTCCTAATGCTAGTTTTGAAGCCCCTTAATGGTGCTCTGTACTCTTCTCTGGCCTAGAAGCAACCTGTTATTTTCCTGCATTCATAGAACTTCATTTGCTTAGAATCAATTGCCTTTGTTCTCTGTTTGGGAGGGGCTCATGTGATATTTTAGCTCTTTTCCTCCATGTTGCTTCCAGGAATACATACATCTGCAATGCATCATGTACCTTCTTCAACAAATACCATGTGCCCTGAATTACAGTACCAGCCTCATGTGTTTGTTCCAGACCCTTTAACACCAGGTTCTTCTTCATACCAAGTCTGCCTTTCTAAAGTTTCTGGTCCTGGTGTTTGAGATCCAACTAATTTATCCTGTCACCAAGGAGATGGCTGTGAAGTTGTGGTCACTACTGTACCAGTTCCTTGATGTTTCACTGGAGATGACCCTCCCACTGCTGAGAACATGGTCAAAGCTGACCTCAAACCTAATACCAGTTTGACATGATGCTCTACAAAGCAAACATCTAAAGTTAAAAAGAATTCAGTTATCAGCCCTGTCGTTAGCCCTAAGCCCTCTCAAAATATCAGTCTTTACCCAGAAGACTGAAGTCCTGTAGGAACAACACTGCAGTACACATCACTCAAAGACCAGTTGTCAGCCTTCTTGTTACATTATGACTTGGTGAGTAGACTTCCAATGGTACAACTGTCTCTCTTTAGATGGTTCTTCAGAGGGGTACTGCATCTGAAAGTACCAGTTAAGAAACTAAACCTACTGTGATCTCAGTGTGGCACTTGAAAGACTAACCCATTGACCCTTAAATTCCTCACGTGGAAAACAATTTTCCTGGTAGCTATCAGTGCATCAGAACTACAAGCCTTGGGGACTGATCCTTCCTACACAATATTCCATAAGGATAAGGTTGTTCTCTATAGGCAAACTATATTTCTGACAGAGGTGGTGTCAAGAGTTTCATATTTACTGTATTAGATACAGTACGGTCAACATTTTTCCCCAAACTAGAGAATTCCAGGGAAGTGTTAATCCATTCATTCAATGTCAGAAGAATCCACATTGTCTACTTTTATGGAACAATAAGCACAGACAATCATCTTAACTGTTTTTTTTTAAATCTCAGTCATAAAGGAATCCCAGTTTCTTGCGTATGTCCAACTGAATTGTAAATTACATACAACATTGCTATTTCCTGGCAGAGAATCAACTGGAAGAATCTGTTAGTTCCCATTACATTTGAGCTGTGGTGACCTCAGTGGCCTTACTGCAACTGGTCCCAATTGCAGAAATATGTAGGGGCCACAACAGGAGTAGTGTTTACATATTTATAAAACACTATGCCCTAGATGTACATAACAGAAAACAGACAGGTTTTGGGTCTGCTGCACTACTGGGTTTGCTCTCTTTATAAACCATGCTGTCAACACTCACCTCACTCAGGGAAGTCATACTGCTGGTCACTTGAGCAACGAGTGGTTAAGTGAAGAAGACTGAGTCTGGAAGAAAACATCACTCACCATAGTAATGTTGTTGCTTCTGAGGGATCCATCAATGAGCCTTACAAATGGCAATAGTCAGCAGGAGTCTGTTGCTCCAGAAATATAATGTTATGCCAATTTTAGATTTGTTTTGCAGTTAATACTTTTTATTAAACATTTTCAGTACAAAGATAATACAGAAATGACAAATTCACACCAGAGAGCAAGTCACAGGTACAGCTTACACAGCCAATTGGCATCAGACATATAACCAAAACATAAAGTACCTGAATGAGTACTAGCACTGGGAACAGAGAACTGAGCACAGGAGGTGTGATAACTCACATTAAACTTCTGAGCAATTGACAAGTTCAGAACAAGTGCAAGCATCTACTTCCATAGAAAAGTCTATCAGCACACATAAAAATTGAATGTCGCACAATCATTTATTACTTAATCAAGTGTAATTTTTAATTTCAGGCAACATAAAGTAATTTTATCTTCCTTTCATATGTTTTGATATTACTGATTAAAGCCCAGTTTACAAGGACAATGGATAAAGTCAGTGAAATATAGTCACTATATACCAGTTCCTTATGAAGTGCCCATATATTCTTCTCAGCTCTATTGCCTAATCCAGTGTATCAATAAGATTTTTTTGGCTCAATTGATTAAATCCTAGGACCCCTCAAAACACAGTGTCCACATTAGCTGATGCAAGCCAAAACTGCAAAACCGTAGCTGACTGCGGCTTCCAGGACAGAGATTCTCCATGTGCGGTATAAGCGCTCTTTGATCCCCAGGCCAAGGGCATCTACAGGCTTCACTCCTGCTGCTGAACCTGTCACAGGTGCTTGGTCAACCTACGTGCAAATGTGCTGATGTTTGAACCTAGTGGCTCCCTCCTCAGAGCTGTCCATATGTGGGAGTAGTATCTTTTATACAGTTCGGTTGCTATAGCAACTAATAAATTAAAGTGAGAAACTTCAAATTTCTGATCTGCCATCAATCTGAGTTACTGCTTTTCACAGCAATTGGTATATAAAGATAATAGTATTATACAAAATATTTTTTAGTGATTAAAAGGATATCACGTAATAATAGCGACCAAAATGACCCTGCAGTAGAGCAAGATTATGAGACAGTGACTATAGGGAAGGATGAATGGAAGGAACAGCGAGGGGCAGGGACAGAGAAAAGGTTGTCAGGGACTGGAGTACCTGCTGCTGCTGAGCTAGCTGTGTGATGTGGTGGTGTGGGTGGCTAGCTCTGGCACAGAAGGTACTGGGTTTGGGGCGGGTTAATTTTGCTGCAGCTGTGAGCTGCAGCACTTTATTTTGTTGACATCCAGATTTTGCCCTCCCTGGCATGCACCCCCCTGGAGTTGAGAACCCCCACAAAAACACTTTGTTAACATCCAGATGTCGGGTCGCTTTAAAGTGTGTATCGCCAATGTGTTTTTCGGTGATATACACTTGCCATAATAGCGATCGCTGTTTTGTGATTGCTATTATGACATAGAACCTTAAAAATTGCCCTGAATAGTGCTATCATACCTAACATTATAAACATATGCATTTTTTAATTCTGAAGATTACTTTTTTAAAATGTTTTGTAACCCAATGTTTTTCCTTCGTTTTTACATTATTCAACTACACAATCTAAAGCTCCAAGGGACTGTAACTTGATACTTGCATGTTCGAAACATGCAACTATTTTACACTGGTATTGTGCACACCAGAGATTACAAGTTAAAAGTGCTAAATAAAATAAAATAAAAATGCTGATGTGGGTCCTTAATGTGGACATATCTAATGGTCAATTATAAGTAACTACTGTAGCCAGAGCTGCCATTTGGTCCTTTTGGCGAGACGGTTTGCAGTTCATGAATCCAGTATGACTCTTGTTGTAAGAGTAAATATTTAATGTTTTCTCCTCTGGGGGGGAACTTGTATCTTTTCCCACCCCACATGTCAGTGAGGACGCTGAACCATGTCCTGTTTCTGCGTAATGCTTTGCCATATCATATTTAAAATTCTGAGTTCTTATGGCTGTTTTGTGTTCACTTATCAAGTTCAGAACAGAGAGTAAGCGCTGGGTGCTAGGTGTCCACCTCTGTCTCAGAGTCACTGTTGGATATAGCATGGGTGGGGATGTCCTTACTGGGAGTACATCAAAGACAAAAAGAGGTCCCACAAAGCTTTGTAGTAGGGAAGAGAATTCCTGGCCAGATGGGACATCCTGTCTAGGTAGCCAAGGCACTAACTGAGGTGAGTCACTGAGCCACCATGAGAATATCAGGAGACCATTAAGGGGCTTGGGATATCATGACAGGTTATGCCATCTTGGCCTTATGTCCCTTGAAACTAGACGGATGCGAGGTGATCGTCTCTTGATGTGGGACATAGAGTCCCATATTTGATGTCTGAGATAGGTCAGAATCTTAAACAAATTGTTGCTGACACCAGGGAACATCCATTTCAAATAAGATGCCAGAGATTTAAGTTTCTAAAGTGAAAATACTTTTATTCCCAAAGAACAGCGAATCCTTGGAACTCCCCTCCTATGAATGTTGTTTTAAGCGAATGCAAAATTATATTCAAAAATAGACTCAACAACAGAATATTGTCAGAAACAAGCTTATTTTATAATGGGTGACTAATAGGAGCTTACATGGGCTTCACGCCTCATGCTCCTGTGCTTGAACCGTAGTATGGTGTACAACTTCAAAACTGTCACTAGATCAGGATAAATGCACAATAATGCATCTAAAAAAGCAATCCATGCCACCCACACTTATTAGAGAACAAACCCTAAGAGTAACAGTAGAGAAAGAGATTTGGGTATTTTGGTATCACACGATATGAAATTTTTGGCATATTGCAGGAACATTGCACAAAAGGGGAACAGAATCTTGAACTCAATATTCAGATACATAGAGGCCAGAAGCAGAGAGGTCATTGTGGCTTTGTATAGATCCCTCGTAAGACTAGTCCTGCAATATGGGGCTCAAGTGTGGTCACCATATAAGAAGGGAGACATAGAAATGCTGGAAAGGGTTCAGAAGAGGGCAACAAGGGCAATAAACAATGTGAAAGGGAAAAACTATGAGACTAGGCTGAATGAACTGTACCTGTTCTCACTGGAGTACAGGAGGAAAAGAGGAGAAATGTGCCTTGTGGGAACAATGACCTTCGTGATAACTTGGGCCTACAGGCCTCTGAAAATGTATACACAACCCGATCACATTCTTTACAGCTGAAAGCAAGGTCAACTAAACTGGAAAGAACAAATAATTAGATCAACCAAAGGGTAGTCCATGACTGTAATAGGCTACCAGTAGAGGTGGTAGGAAATAAATCCACAAATACATTTAAACACAAATTGGACCAGTATTTTTGGATGTGATAAATAAACTATCTGGCAAGCACATGGATGAATGTCCTAGCTCTGTATACTCCTATGACTCCTATGGTTGGAACACTGGCATGGGGAATGAAAGATTGCAGGTTCAAACCTAAGAACCACACTTTCTTGTGTGACCTTAGGCAATTTAACTTAACCTCCCAGTTCTCCTGTCCAGGCAGCTGTGGAAATGTAGCATTCCCATCTGGAAATCAGTGTTACATCTCATTTTGTGTGGTGTCAATAGTTGTAGAATAGAATAAAAAGATGGTAGTGTGTCCAGGTAACATCAAAGGTATAGTCATAACATACAGAATAAATGAGGAGTAACTGAATTGTACAGGGCTGTAATTCTATCAAAGGACTTCTGGTGACGTCAAAAGTCACAAACGCAATGTTACGTAATTTATAGGCAGATTTATTATTTTTAATATATGGATTGTTGAAATAATAGGGTTGAAAAACATACAAAAAATCCTCACATTAGCATTGTCCCTGAAGTGACAATACCATACTTGGCAGCTGATAATACTATCGTTCTGAGTCCATAATAGTATCGTTCGGCGCTCTGAACGATAGTATTATCATAAAAATGGAACAGCGCAAGTGCAAGCTCTCCCACAGCACGCTATGCTGCCAGTGTCACTCAAACACTATCATCTGAAAATGTGGGTCATGATTGGCCACTTTCCCTTTCTGGGCAGGTGGAACATTCTGAATAACATGGCGGGCATCTCTAGCTTAGCGAGACAAAATCGCAACCGAGATATTTCTTTTTTTTATTTTAATTCTTACGGAAAATGGAACTATCCAGTTGATCCTGCATTCTAGGGGGGGGAAAAGAAAGAAAAGGTAAGTCTGTCTACCAAAAAAAGCTTTTCCCCTCAATAGAGGAGTCAGTGCCTGGCCGTGGGATGGGTTAGAAGAGCAAGACAGTGCAGTAGGTGAGAGGAGCGAGACAGTGCAGCAGTCGGCCAGAACAGAGTCTTCCCACAGCAGCCGACCGCCCCATACAAAAGAAACTGGATACATATATTAAAAAAAAAATAACAAATACCTAAGTGTGTATTGCCAGGCAGTAATCTCATCTCGAGGTTTTGGGGACTTTGTGAACCTCTCGAGCTTCGATGTCGAGGTTCTAAGTCCCCAAAACCTCTTGATGAGATTACTGACTGGTAATACACACTTAGGTATCTATTATTCTATTTTTATTGTGCAGTATAATTGCTCATGAAATTACTTATGGGGACTTGGGTAGCAAATATGAACTGCAGATTTACTAATACCCCCCCCAAAATAAAATAGTGTGATGGCAGTCTGCCACTGCAGCAGTCGAAATACAGCCTGAGATGCCAGTGAACCAAGTTTGTAAGCAAGCTTGAGTTGTCAGGGTCTGGGGGGAGGAGTCCTGAATGGTAGTTAGGTACAATTTTATTGCATAAAGCAGTTACTATATACTAAAATCAGTACAAAATACATAATTAATAGGCGAATAGATAAAACAATACTAAGCATATATCTGTACAGTGCAAAATTCATTAAATGCCTTTACACATAATAGAGCCTTCACAAGCCTTCCTATCTCTCAAACAAAATTTTACAAATGGGTGGAGATTAAAAACTTTGCAAAGGTCTCTGCCATATTCTTCTCTTGCATAGTAAACAGATATTCAAGCAGATCCTCCAGGGGAGACTGAGAACTCCTAACAATCCACCCATCAGTCTTTTTCTATTTGTTTAAAACCTGGGGCTCAGAAGTACCACATGTTTAAGATCGTCTATGGTGCCTGCTCCACATTTACAATATGGAGAGAGAGAGTACCCCCTCTCTTTTCTGTGGAAAATGAATACATTGAGCATTATAATTTTCTGTTCTGAATCTTGTATAAATTCTCCTTAATTTAGTACAAGTTAGGAAGGAAAGGTAGGGCTCGTACCCCCATGAAGTCTTTACTTTTTTGTAGAACCCATATAACTTAAGCTTAGAGAGTTGGACATACCAAAGGTTTATATCCAAATCTATAAGCCTCAAATTATCGTGCTGATCTCCTCAAAAGGTCTCATGTAAATTTTATATAAAAGATATGTTCCAATCCAGTTGGCATCAGTGTTTCCTTAATAAATTGAATAAAAGGATGTACATATCCCATATTGGCCAATTTAATAGCCTTCTCTATACACGTTCTGGGATATCTTTGTTGAGGCAAAGGAAGAGTTTCAACAGGAAGATAATCTGTTGTTCACCAATATGAGAAGTCAAGGAACGTTGTCCAACTTCCAATGCAAGAATGCAACTTGATTCCATTTGGCAACATTAGAATATATCTATAAAGTTTATTCAGGATTATTTCTAATTCTCCGACCTTGGTGAAGACCCATATTTCAGAGGTATATAACATACTCATTTTTATTTTGCCATTAACAACTCTTAAAACCCTCTGACGGATGTCTTCCCCATCTTGCTATTAAATGTTTTTAGGGCATTTACCAAAGATCCCATTTTGTGATGAATAGCCTCCAAATGTTTAGTCCAAGATAGGCTATAATGGAAATGGACCCCTAAATAATCATAGGTCTCCACAGTATCTATATGATTACCACCTAACCTGAAATCTACTGCTTTCTTGGTTTGAGAGCCACAGACTACAATGTTAGTCTTACCGAGATTAACTTTTAGTTTCCTTTGAGAACAAAGGGATTCAAAATGGGCCAATTTTCTTTTGAGACCCAGAGCTGAGGTAGAAAGCAGAACTAAGTCGTTTGCATATGCTAAACATTCTACCATCTGCTCATTAATTTTTGGTGCATGAAAATCTGGGTTACTGAGCTGATCCAATACTGTATTCATATAAATATTGAAAAGAGGTGGGGGCCAGGATACACCCCTGTCTGACCCCCACATTTGTCTCAGATTTATCAGTTAGGTGGCCATATTGATTATATTGAACCCTTGTCCACGTGTTTTCATAAAGTCTAATAATTACATCTAGAAGAGAAGCCTCCAACTTCAAGTCCCTTAATGTGGCCCAAAGAATTTTTCTACTGATGCTATTGAAGGTAGAGTAGAAGTCCACAAAACAACAGTATAGTCTGTTTTTTCTTACTTTAATGTATTTCCATATCAAGTGCTGAAGCACATAAAAATGTTGGACAGTACAGCAGTCCTTCCGGAAACTATTCTGGGCCTCATTTAATACTGAGTTCTCCTCTGCCCACGACAACAGTCTAGTCAAAATTATCCTAGAGAAGATCTTCTGGGAGACATCTATCAAGCTAAAGGCCTATACATCTTGGGGTCATTTGGATTCTCTTTTTCAATGTTGGGAAGATAACACTGCATACCCAACTTGCGGGCAAGAATATCCCTGGACCAGGCAGTTAAATAGTAAAAGAAAAGAATCCACCAGTTGAGAAAGGCCTTCTAGAGATCTCCATGGAACCCATCCGGCGCTGGTGGTTTGTTTGCCTTAAGCCCACTCAGCACCATCTGGATTTCATCCTCTGTGATCAAAAGAGGCCTTGGAAAGATTTCATTCTCCTGTATTTTGGAAACATCAGGCATTTCCTGCTCTTCAGAAGAATAATAAAGCTTGGAAAAATGATTTACCCATGTATCAGGAGTATAATAGGCTTCAATCCTATTGGCATATCTATTATATCCCTGCACCACAATATTCCAAAAATGTCTCCAGTCCCTATCTAAAACTGCCTGTCTCAGTTTTTCCTAGAGTTTCTGAGTATGTTTATGTCTCTCCTGTTCAAGTATTGTCCTGTATTTTTCTCTTTCTGTCTTTAATATTTAAAGTCTGCTGCAGAATTGTTTTTTTTTTCTTCTCATGCGGTCCTAATTTTCCTCCAAACTCTTTCTTCACCTGTGCACATACCGAACTGAACCAAGATTTCTTATAAAGAGACCTAGTACAATGCATTATTTTGCATCTGGGTCCAAGTAATGAATGAAGAGTTTCCCAACTCTCCAAAATATTAAAAGTCTCACTTTTATCCAAAATTAGCTCATGGATGTCCCCCAGAATTCCTATACTGAGAATTTCTTCAAAGCTAGCTTGATGAATCGCCCCCATTTGATCCTTCTCTCATTAGAAACTTCAAGATTCTCTTCCTGTGATATCTCACTCCTTGAATCCTAAGATGGCACTTGATATGAATTGTGATAGCACAATGTGCTGATTCTAGTCTGTCCATAGTCTCTAATTTTTGGATCAGTTTTACTGCTTCCAAATTAGTCCAAACCTGATCTGGAGTTGAGGAGCATGTGGGTCCTCTATAAATTAGGCATCCACCTAAATCTCCCTGAGTTATCCCATTTAGAATACAGAAGTTTCTGCTAGCCAAACCTGCTAGCAGTTCCCTTCCTCTGGGATTAAATTTCAAATCCTGAGTAATCCTAGTATATGAGATTTCTGGATTGATTTTAGGTATCATAAGGATCATGTCTGAGCATACATCCTCCAAAAGACAAGTGGGAATCCTAGCATTAAAATCTCCCAGAATAATTATAGGACAGGCTGTGTTCTGGTCTAATAATTCCATCAAGTACTATTTTCAGATCCTGTACAAATACATCAGGCGGGTCTGTAGCTCCGCTGTGAGGGGGAAATATATGTTACAGAGAATAATCTTCTCTTCTCCTTTACTAATCACTAGAGCTAAAATACCCTCTGACTTAACAGAAATATTAATGATCTGAAAATGTAACAATGTTTTAATAACGAAGGAAATACCCCCTTTAAATCTTCCATACTTCTTATCTTTAGTTGCTGGTAAAATAAAGACAGAGGGACAGTGAAAAAGCAGGGATACTGAATGAATACTTATGTTCAGTATTCACAAAAGAGGAGGTGGGGGAGGTACCTAATCCAATTAATAGAAGCACTCTGGATAGGGGGGTCAATCCCAGTCCTTTCACAGAAGAAAGGGTTCTGAAAGAACTCCTAAAACTGAAGGTGGACAAAGCAATGGGACCAGATGAATTCACCCCAGAATTCTAAAAGAATTAAGCAGAGAGCTAGTGACACCACTGACTACCCTTTTTAACTAATCATGGGAGGATGGTGTGGTACCTGAGGACTAGAGGAAGGCAGATGTGATTCCCCTTCACAAAAGTGGGACAAAGACAGAGGCAGGAAACTACAGACCTGTCAGTTTGACCTCTGGGGTAGGGAAAGTGATGGAATCACTTCTGAAGGAAAGAATTGTAGAGTACCTAGAGGCCAGTGGGTACAGGACCCAAGGCAGCATGGGTTCACAGCAGAAAGGTCATGTCAGATGAATCTAATTGATTTCTTTGACTGGGTGACCAAAGTAGTAGACCAGGGAGGGGTCATGGACATGGCCTACCTAGACTTTAGCAAGGCATTTGACACAGTCCCACTCAAAAGATTAATAGTTAAATTAACCAGACTGGGAGTGGGTCCCAGGGTGGTAGCCTGGGTAAAACACTGGCTGGACAACAGGACACAGAAAGTAATTGTAAATGGAGTCCACTCTGAAGAAAAAGGGGTTACTAGTGGGATACTGCAGGGTTCAGTATTGGGTCCAGTCCTTTTTAATGTCTTTATAAGTGACATTGCAGAGGGACTGGAAGGAAAAGTATGCCTCTTTGCAGATGACACAAAGATCTGCAACAGGGTTGATACACAAGAGGCGTGGAATGTATGAGAGGGACTTGGCAAGGTTGGAGGAATGGTCAGAAGTATGGTAGCTTGGATTCAATGCAAAGAAGTGCAAAATAATGCACCTGGGAAACAAAAACCCAAGGGAAGATTACACAATGGGGGGGATGTAGTAACAACAACAAAAATGGAAAGGGACCTGGGGGTAATCATATCAGATGACGTTAAGGTTGGCAAGTAATGTGAGAAGGCGGTAGGGAGGGCTGGTGGGGATACTGGGATGTATAGGGAGAGGCATCACCAGCGGAAAACAGGAAGTTGTTATCCCCCTGTACAGACAGTTGGTGAGACCCCATCTGGAGTACTGCATCCAGTTCTGGAGACCCCATCTTTGCAAGGACATAGAGAGGATGGAGGCAGTTCAGAGGAGGGCAACTAAAATGGTGCAGGGTCTGCAAGAGAAGCCATATGAGGCGAGACTAAAGGAGTTTAATATGTATACCCTTGAAGAAAGGAGGGAGAGGGGGGACATGATAGAAATGTTTAAGTACCTCAGTGGAATCAACAAAGTCCAAGAGGGTAGCATCTTTCAGAAAAAGAGATGTGCAAGAACAAGGGGACACAATTTGAAGATAGAAGGGGATGGCTCAGGGGCAATGTGAGGAAGTATTTTTTCACAGAGAGGGTGGTGGATGCATGGAACAGCCTTCCTGAGGAGGTTGTGGGTCTAAAACTGTGGGAGAATTCAAGAATGCATGGGACAGACATAAGGCAATTTTTGTGGGGGGTAGGAAGAAATAGGCTGTTGGTTAAATAGGATCTGCAGCTTATCCTCTAGGTAGGGAAATGGGCAGACTGGGTCGGCCAAGCAGTCCTTAATTGCCGTCAAAGTCTATGTTTCTATGTGTCTATGTTTCTATGAGTATTCAGCCATTTTGGGGGTTACATTTTCGGTACACTTTGAAAAAACTTATGGAATTTCTTTTGGCAAAGTATCAATGTGTATGTAATAGTTAATGTATATTGTATGTGTACTGGTTTTTTTTTTTGTTGTCTGTAAATTTTATAATGTTTGCTCCGGGTTGGACCTGAAAAGGGGCCTTTGGTCCAGTGTCATTTACCCAGTTAACAAATGAATAAATAAAAATTAAATGTTTCTTGCAGTCCAATAATATCAGATCCATCCAGAAATCTCACTACTTCAGGATCCATTATTTTGAGATGGATGCCCTCAATATTCCAAGAGATTATGGAAAGGGTGTCCACTTCTCGGTCCCCGACACCCTCTTCCTGTTCTAGCTGGCCAGTATTATCTGCCAGCTGCATTTGTCAGGCTGAGTCTATAACTATCAGTGGTGAAAAAGTATTAGGGTCAATTACATTTCCAAAATCAATCAGAGGGTAGTCTGTCTCTAAACTTGATTCTGGTCTATCCTCACTTTGTGTTAACCCAGACAGAGCTTCCCCCAAGTTTGAAGGATTAACTAAATGTATTCCCAGACAGTCCAACTTATTGGTCAACGAGAGCAAGCTACTAGCAGTATGGGGATTTTCAAAAGTGACATCAATCTGTGCTGTGGACTCAAACTCTTCATATAACTTTATTGACTCCACCATATTCCTCGAGATGTAAAATCCTAGAGCTCTTTCAAAAGAGCAACAATTCTTCTCTAACTTTCCTATGGGAATCCTTAGGTGAAGCTTTCCAACCAAAAATAGTTATAGTCCTACTCAGCCAGACTTCTCTCTGCTTCGATACATGCTTCTCTATTACACCTAAAATTTTACTCTGTGATACCATACCCTTTTCATTTTGTGCCTCCCTATGAGGAGCCTCTTCTGGAGCAATACAAGATTGTATTGGTCCCTCTTTGCACAATGACTTCTTATTTGCATATCTTGGAACCATTATTGATAAAGAAACTTCAAAACCTCTTCTTGCCATAGAAGGGATCCTCTCCAAGATAAAATTAGCTGTTTCTACAGATACACAGTAAAATAAAACGGTATCTTCATATTCAGGATTTGGAGGCCTGAGTGCCTCCATCTCGTCTTTTACATTAACATTCTGCAATCCAAAATAGTGAAGCATCCTATCAAGGAGCAACTGATTGGTTTCATTCTCTAACTTGGGTATGTCCTGGATTTCTATCATAAACTCAGTAGTTTCAGATCCCCTCTTTTCTGTGAGGGTTCCTTTCTCACCCCCGCCTTTAGGACCAATGACTGGATCTTCGGTGATCTCAGCCTCCCCAGGAAATATTGTTTGTGATTCTTCACTTAAGATTTCCGTATACAAATTCTCATCTTGTTTAACAAAATTAGAGCTAGGCAATCCCTCTTGCACAATTCCCTGTGGTTTGCTACTATTAGCCTGTTGAGTCTCTTGTACCCCAGTGAATTCTTGATTAGTACCAGATATTTGATTAATTTGTGCCTTCAGCCCACTCTTTTCCAATTCCCCTTATAGTTTTTTTGTTTTGATTTCTTAATTCTACATGACTTATTAGCCTTCTGTTCAGGTGGTGCTATCTTATTAATAAAGCCTATGTCTGTATTCCCGAGTAACAGAGACAGATCTTGTCTTTGTCAAATGGCAAGGAAGATTGACCTGAATTCCTTTTGTATTTTTGGGTATTAAGCCCAAAGTTGAGGGGCTCCTCCTCAGTCTGGCTAGAATAATGATGCCTGCTATTATCCAGAACTCTATCCAGAAGGGCTCTATTATATAAAACATCCGCTCTTAGGCTAGCAATTTCATCCTTTAAAACAATAATATTTTCCAACAAGATAATATCAACTGAGTACTATTTTTTAAAATTTCTAGAGTCTGTTTAGAGATATAGAAACATAGAAACATAGACTTTGATGGCAGATAAGGACCGCTAGGCCCATCTAGTCTGCCCATTTCCCTACCTACAGGATAGGCTGCATACCTAGTTAACCAACAGCCTATTTCTTCCTACCCCCACAAGAATTGCCTTATGTCTGTCTCATGCATTCTTGAATTCTCCCACAGTTTTAGACCCCACAACCTCCTCAGGAAGGCTGTTCCATGCATCCACTACCCTCTCTGTGAAATAATACTCTCACATTGCCCCTGAACCGCCTCCTTCTATCTTTAAATTGTGTCCCCTTGTTCTTGCAAGTCTCTTTTCTGAAAGATGCTACCTCGGACTTTGTTGATTCCACTGAGGTACTTAAAAGTTTCTATCATGTCCCCCCTCTCCCTTCTTTCCTCAAGGGTATACATATTAAGCTCCTTTAGTCTCTCCTCATACGGCTTCTCTTGCAGACCCTGCATCATTTTAGTTGCCCTCCTCTGGACTGCCTCTATCCTGTCTATGTCCTTGCGGAGATGGGGTCTCCAGAACTGGACACAGTACTCCAGATGGGGTCTCACCAACTGTCTGTACAGAGGGATAACAACTTCCTGTTTTCTGCTGATGATGCCTCTCCCTATACATCCCAGTATACCCCCAGCCCTCCCTACTGCCGTTTCACATTGCTTGCTAACCTTAAGGTCATCTGATATGATTACCCCCAGGTCCCTTTCCTTTTTTGTTGTTGTTACTACCTCCCCACCCATTGTGTATTCTTCCCCTGGGTTCTTGTTTCCCAGGTGCATTATTTTGCACTTCTTTGCATTGAATCCTAGCTGCCATGCTTCTGACCATTCCTCCAACCTTGCCAAGTCCCTTTTCATCCTTTCCACGCCTCCTTGTGTATCAACCCTGTTGCAGATCTTTGTGTCATCTGCAAAAAGGCATACTTTTTCTTCCAGTCCCTCTGCAATGTCACTGATGAAGACATTAAAAAGGACTGGACCCAATACTGAACCCTGCGGTACCCCACTAGTAACCCCCTTTCTTCAGAGTGGACTCCATTTACAATTACCTTCTGTGTCCTGTTGTCCAGTCAATGTTTACCAGGCTACCACCCTGGGTCCCCTCCCAGGCTGGTTAATTTGACTATTAATCTTTCGTGTGGGCTGTGTCAAATGCCTTGCTAAAGTCTAGGTAGGCCATGTCCACAGCCCTCCCTGGTCTACTACTTTGGTCACCCAGTCAAAGAAATCTATTAGATTTGTCTGACATGACCTTCCCGCTGTGAACCCATGCTGCCTTGGGTCCTGTGCTCCACTGGCCTCTAGGTACTCAACTATTCTTTCTTTCAAGTGACTCCATCACTTTCCCTACCACAGAGGTCAGACTGACAGGTCTGTAGTTTCCTGCCTCTGTCTTGGTCCCACTTTTGTGAAGAGGAATCACATCCGCCTTCCTCCAGTCCTTGGGTGCCACACCATCCTCCCATGATTTATTAAAAAGAGTAGCCAGTGGTTTCACTAGTTCCTCCCTTAATTCTTTTAGAATTCTGGGGTGAATTCCATCAGGACCCGTAGCTTTGTCCACTTTCAGTTTTAGGAGTTCTTGCAGAACCCTTTCTTCTGTGAAAGGACTGGGATCGACCCCCCATCAAGAGTGCTTCTGTTAATTGGGTTAGGCACTTCCCCCTCCTCTTTTGTGAATACTGAGCAGAAATATTCATTCAGTATTCCTGCTTTTTCACTGTCCCCCTCTGCCCACCCACCGTTCATTCTATTCAGCCTCACTATCCCTCCCTTTGTCTTTCTCATCGCTGATGAACCTATAAAGGTTTTATCGCCTCTTCTTAACTGAGTTGGCTATCTTTTCCTCAGTTTGGGCCTTTGCTATTCTGACTTCCTCCTGCTTCCTTCTGCCTTAACTGGTACAGCTCTCTGTCCTGCTCCGTCTGTGTTTCCTTATACTTCCGAATGCTATCTTTTTCTTCCTGACTTTCACAGCCACCTCTCTTGAGAACCATAGTTGCTTTTTCTTTCGTTTTGATTTGTTTATTTGCTTCACACAAAGGCTTGTTGCCTCTGTGATGGCAGTTTTGATAATTCCCCATTGTTGCTCCACACCTCCTTCTAGCCTGTTTGCTAGTGCTTTTCTGAGGCACTGTCCCATCTTGCAAAGTCAGCCTCCTAAAGTCCAGTACCTCACTTTTGTATGGCTTGACTCTGTAGCTGAGTTTAACATGAACCACAGTGTTTGATGGTCACTTGTCCCCAGATGGCAACTCACTTCTAGATTTGAGATCCTCTCACTGCCCCGTTTGAGAGTACGAGGTCTAAGATTGCTCCCTCACGAGTGGGTTCCGAAACTAGCTGTCTAATGCCTGCCACCTGTAGGGCATCAAGAATGGCCCTGCTCTTGGATGTGGCTCCTGCAAATATGCTCCAGTTAACATCTGGCATATTCAGGTCTCCCATCAGCAGTATCTCCCCTTTCTCTGCCATTCTAAGAATGCCTTCTATCATATCCTTGTACATTTCTTCCCCCTGACATGGGGGTCTGTACACAACCCCTGTGCGGATTGTGGTGCCCTTTCCAGTCTCCAAGGTGACCCACAGTGACTCCTCTCCTCCCTGTTTACTCTTTTGTTCAGTTGCTTTTATCCCTTCCTTTACATAGAGAGCTACTCCTCCCCCTCTTCTCCCCTGTCTGTCTCTCCTGTAGGTTATGTACCCTGGAATGTTAACATCCCAGTCATGGTTCTCTGTGTACCATGTTTCTGTGCTGCTACGATATCCAGGCATCCCTCTTCCATTAAGGCCATCAGCTCAGGGAGCTTGTTGCCCAGACTATGGGCATTGGTACTCATTACCCTCCATTTCCTGATGCTACTCCCTTTTGCCCCATCCCTGTCCTTCTTACCTTTGTCACTTTCTCCATTTACCCCTGCCCTTCTCCCTATCGACACCTCTATGTTGGTGTTTGCCACACTTACTACCATGATTATTTGGGGGCTAGGATTTTCCTGCTCCTTTCCAGTGCCTCCCCCCTTGGCTAGTTTAAAAGCTTGCCAATGAAGCATTTAAACCTATCACCTAGGATCCTGGTTCCCCTCCCGGACAGATGCAGCCCATCATGCCAGTATAGGCTTGCATCACTCCAGGTGGACCCCCAGTCCCCAATGAAACCAAATCCCTAAGCTCCACACCAGTTTTTCAACCACTGATAGAATCCCATGGTGCGGAACACCTAGTCTCTCCTATGCCATAGATGGGTAGCACCTCCGAGAAGGTTACCGTGCATGCTACTTGACTAAGGCCCCTCCCCAATTCCACAAACTCTTCCTGCACTTCTCTAATCCCTTTCTTCACCAGGTCATTTATCCCTAGGTGGACAATGACATCCAGCTCCCTCCCCTGTGCAGCTGCTCCGGCAATCCTGAGGATTCGTTCCCTGTCCCTCCAAGCCATGGCACCAGGCAGGCACCTTACCTCCCTCTCCCCTTCCTCCCCCAGTTCTACCTTCCTAACAATGGAGTCCCCACCAGGGTTGTTTTCTTCCCTGCAGGGTCCCTGCCACCCTCCTGTGGGTCTCCTTTGTGGAGGTTCCCAGCATCCTCCTTGGTCTCCACTGTGGGTGCCTCCATGAGGAACCACACTTTGCCAGAATGGCATAGGGATGTGGAGGTACAACTGGAAGGATGTGCCTCTGTTCCACCACCTTCACCCTCCTGGGTCCACTGTGGTCCAACTGCTCCTCTCTTCTTGGCAACCTCTGAGGCAACGGCAGTGGCACTGGTGGTCCCTGGATGGAAGAGGAGGTCCCACAAATCCTGGCCATCTCAACCTGGAGATGAGCAACCTCCTCCCTCAGCCCAGAGAGGTGCCTGCAGATGGGACAACACCGCATCCTCCAGAACATCTCCTGAAGACTGCTGCTCACAGCCACTGCACTGCACCACTCAATCATGTCTTATTTCTGGCCCCTTAACTGTTTGCAATCTTACTCTTTCCTCTGTTTTCTCTCTCTCCTTACTTTCTGCCTGTGTGCCCATTAAGCTCCTGATTGCCCTGTTCTGAGACAAGAATATCCTATATTTCTCAGTAGACCACTTACTTGCTCAGAGGCAGACCTCCAGCAGCTAGAGGGGGCCGGAGAGCTACTCTTGCCCTTCTAGGATGGTGGGTCCTTGGTGGTTCTGTGATCACTCACTTCCTGCCCCTAAACAGGAAGTTCCTGTTGTCAGTCAAATCCTGTGCCTATAAAAATAGAACTAGCTTTGGGTGGGGGGGTGGAGGGAGGGAAGGAGGGCAATATAGTCCCAGCAGAGAAGTTCAGTCACACAGCAGTCCTTTCTCCTGGTGTCTTCTGCCAAGCTATTAGCTGAAACTTTCTAAGGCAGTCTTTAAATGTAGCTTCCTTCTAGCTAAGCCACTCCCCCTACTTACCAGATCTTTCTACAAGTAATTTTAAACCTCACAGCAGTTAAGTCCTTTCAGTCACCTGAGATTTACACCTAGATAACTCTTCAGATACCCATTCAGTTCAGTTAACCCAAACACATACTTTTTTTTTTTTTTTTGATATGTTGGTTTTTACCCTAAATTAAAGGTCCAAATACAAAAGTTCTTCTACTTTAGTCCCAGCAAGAAGTTCAGTCACACAGCAGTCCTTTCTCCTGGTGTCTTCTGCCAAGCTAGTTAGGCAAGATAGTTGAAGACCTCAAATTTGCTCTTTTGGGGGCCAATGTATTCATCTACAGTTATATTGTCCCCTCAGGGGTCTTCACACAATCTTTCCCAGAAAATTCTTCTGTCTCAGCACAAATTTCTCATTTTCTTGTTTCCTTTGTGATTTTATCTAATCGTTTTAGCCCTTCTATTGTTACACTCATTTCCTGGATTATTGTTCCCAGTGCTAGTATCCCCTTGGTCTCTTGTTGTTCAATAGAGAAAAATTGCCTAGGGATTTTAACTTTCACCTTCTCCTGGGCTTGGGCCTGTAAAGTTTGTTTGTGAGTAACCCTAAGGGATGTCAAGCCATTCACAGTAGATTGATCAGAAGGAGGAGTTGGGGAAAAATCTAGCTCTGGGGACTCACGGGACTCAGGGATTTCATAATTAATTGAGCCCTGCGTAAATGTCTCCCATTCATACTGCTCATAAGAAATAATTTCTTCTGGGTGGTTGGTATGCTCTTCGCCAAAATCATTTTGTGAATTTTGTGAATATCTCAGTTCTTTTCCTTCTGACTGATCCAGACACTCAGGAGAAACCTGAACAGGCATAGAGTGATACCTTGGGACTCCGTCCCTTTCTGGCCACAGATCAGTTAATTTAAGCTGTTTGTTCCCTTCAGTCCCTTTCCTAGCAGTGTCACACTTTTCCCTCTCCTTAAAGAGCAGATACCTACTGTCAGACACCCAGCTCCCCTCAAACATATAAAATAGTAGATCAGCTCTACTGTTGAGGGGCATAAAAAATTCTATGCACTTCCCTCTGGTTAAAAAGTTATAGCACCCCAAATATGCACCCCTATAAAAATAAACCCTTGTCTGACACACCTCCTTTTGTGATGTCAGAAAATGAATACTGAGGGTGCATGTCATTAACCTGTATGTATACAATATGTCTATTGTGTTTAGTACCATTTAGAGGTGCCATGTAGACAAATCAAAGCAGCCGCTGGAGTAACAGTCCCTGTCTACTGGAGCTGTCACTTTCATTGTTCCAAATGGCAACTCTAAATAGTACTAAACATCATTAACAAATGGCACCAATATAGATCTATGGAGCACTTACAAGCAGCCTTCATTTTCTGACATCACAAAAGGAGGCATGTCAGACAAGGCTTTGTTTTTATGGGGGTACAAATTTGGGGTGCTTTAACTTTTTAACCAGAGGGAAGCACATAGAATTGTTAATGCCCCTCAACAGTAGAGCAGATCTGCTATTATATATATTTGAGGGGCTAGTGTCTGACAGTAGGTACCTGCTCTTTAACAATTCCTTTCTTTTGCATAGAATTATTTTTCTTATTATTACATTTCTTATCTTGGATTCCTCTAGCTTGTCTCATCTTACTTTGAATAACAGAATCCTGACTATTTTCCTGTGTATCTGCAATTATAATTACTTGTGACACTGTCACTCTGGACATTGTGCCTGGTGGTAAATTACCTCTCCCACTTCTGGTAATTACCATTCCCACTAATTTTCTCTGTTGGTGCTCAAGTATAGGTTAAAAATGTCAGAGTTTGGGCTTTTATCTAACTTACAAAGAAAAGTGCAATAATGCAATAATAGTGCAGTAATACTATGTAATGAATTGTAGCAGCTTACAACAGCTATACGGCAGCTCTATATTACTCACAGCTGTTCGCAACTTAGCACAACAACACAACTTAACACCTGCAACCTGTTCTGCAGCTGCAGTGTTAATAATTGTAATTATAATTAAGGTGGTAATTTTTATAATTATAGTCTCTCAAATATACTTTCCCAATCCCAGCCAAAAGTGTGGCTGATTAGTTTCAAAGGTCCCTTTTCAGATACTTGGTAGTAATTCTGCCTGCAGCTTCTTGGAAATGCGGCGACAGCACAGCCAATTGGAACAGGCGCTTCCAGCAAACCCGCTCCGATTGGCCAGGACTTTTCCTGCTTTTGCCACCTGGCGCATTTACAAATAGATTTAGCTGCAACTAAGCAAAATTCAAGTGTCTCATAGAAGGATTTTCAGCCCTCCCACCTCCCCCCACCCCTCCACTGATTAAATACACCTATTGCCCACCCACATTCCCCCTCTCTCTCTCCATCAATGGTTAGTAAGCCTAGCAGTACTCGCTCCCTCATTGCTAATAAGCCTAGCAGCACTGCTCGCTCCCTCATTGGCTACCTAAAACCCTCATTCCCTCTGCTCCCCCATTGGTTCCTAGTTCTTACAGGTCTCTATCATTTCCCTGCCCCTGCTTCCCAGCCCTCCACCTTCTCTACTAAGTAACTACAGCACCTACCTTCCCTGCTAAGTAACCACAGCAGTAGGGTCCTCCTAGCACCTGATCCATGCCATGATCCTTCTACCAGGCCACCTGACCCTGCACATCCCTATTCTCTTCTCCCTCCCTCCCTCCCTTTCTTTCCAACATGCCACCCACCTCTCCCATGCCCCCTCCCAAATCCTGCCAAACCTCGTTGAGCTCTTCCACCCCTCCAGCCTGGTGTCCACCTCCCCCTTCACCCAAGCATAGACACACTCTGCCACATATCCCAGCCCATTTCATTTCAACCCATCACTCTTCTGGGTCAGTTTTCAACTTATTCCCCTATGCCCAGCTCATACACACCATCAATCTAAGAGACGTCCACTCACAGTCAGTCATATACAGCTATTCGCTCACTACCTAACTCCCGGTGTCCTGCTCCTTGTAGCAGATGACATCCACCCTATCCCAGGCCCCAATACTACCCACCTCCCCATGCCCCTCTCCAACATCAGCCTCTTCTTCACCTCACTCTGGGGACCTTCTCCAACGTGGCCTGTGCCTCCTGCACCTAAATATAAAGCCTTGTCTAAAAGCTTGACTCCCTTCAGGTTCTTGCCGTCCACTACTCTCAGATATCCTCACCCTGTCTGAAACCTGGCTCAACAAAAACATCAACGACTCCTCTGTCGCTATCCCAGGCTACACTATGACCCACCAGGACAGAGCCTTTAAAGGTGGTGGAATAGCCATCTATGTAAATTCGGACTTGTACTATTCAGTGGTCCTGACCAAGTCCGAACCAAAAGTCCTTGAAGTAATACTAATTCAGCTTGTCCTTCCCTTCTCGCTACCAATCTACATTGCTGGGATATACTGCCGACCTGGTACACCAGCTTCTGCTGTCACTGGCCTCCTCAAGCAAACCTCCTGCCTAACCACGACAGGGGAACTCTACATTATGGGCGATCTTAACTACAATTGGCTAGCTCCTGCCCTCAACAAAACCAGGACTGAAGTTTCCACCTAAACCTCTCACAAATCATTACTGAGCCCACCTGGCTTAACCCAAAATCTGGTAACCACTCGCTCATCAACTGGCTCCTTACCATACACCCCACCGGGTCAAACAAGCGGTGTTCTTCCTGATTCCCTCAGCGACCACCACGTAACCTTCTTAGTGCATAAAATCCACTGCCCAAAATCCCTCATTAAATTTGTAGTCCAAGCTCCCTATAAATCCCTAAATTAAGCCCCTGTATTAGATGACCTTGCACTAGCAAACTGGGCCCCTGCCCCTCCTCACGATCTCCATTGATGATGCCTTCCTACACTTTAAAACACATTCCTCAGCATCTGGAACACACACGCCCCACTGCATCATACAAGTATATGGAAACCACCTACCTTAGCTCACTCCAAGAACTGATTGCATGTCAAATTGTATGGGACAAAGCCTGGAAGCTATAATCCTCACACCTCCCAACACCTCTCCACATACCTGTGCTCCGTAACAAATGCACCAGAGCCACTCGTCTTGCAAAAGCAGAGTAGTTCAGCAGCTCCCTCAGTCAAACCTAAATAAACCCTCAAAATTCTGAAGGTCATTCACTGCCTTTTCACCCCACCGGCTGCCAATCCCACTCCAATGCTAAATGTTAATAACTCTCTCCTATCAGAGCCCACAGCAGTCACCACTGAGTTCAATGAGTACTTCACTTGTGCTGCCACCCTCCTCTCTTCCCTGCCCAACACTACACCTCTCACACCACCTACAGACATAAAGACCCAGATTAGGCCTCGATCCTTTTCCTTCAAAGACATCTCTGCAACTGAGGCCCTAGATGTATTACTTTCTCTCAACCCTTCAAAAGGCAAATCCCCCTGATAGATTGAGACCCCAAACTTCTATACCTCCCTGCCCCCGCTATAGCAACTCTGCTTGCCAAACTCCTAAACCAATCCTTTGCTGCCACTGCCATCCCCCATGCATGGAAGCACACTATTGTCATCCCTCTGCCAAAAGGAGGTGCCCCTGCCTCCCCCCTCTAACTACCGCCCTATCTCCCTCCTCCCAGCCCTAGCAAAACTACAAGAGCACCTTGTGCTCACCCAACTTACATCCTTCCTCACTGACTCCAAATTCTTCACGCCATTCCAGTTTGGCTTCAGGAAGGGACAATCCACCACCTCCTGCCTGATAAGGCTTACAGACACTATCCTGACAGGCATGGACAGTGGACTGATCACCTCACCCGTTTTTGTCGACCTTGAAAAAGCCTTCGACACCGTCTCCCACCCCATATTACTCTCGAGTCTCACTGAATCAGGCCTCTCTGTCACAGCCACAAACTGATTCAGATCATACCTCTCTGATAGAACTCAGTCCGTTAGCATCTCAAATGCAATCTCCACCCCTTCCCTTAACTACCGGTGTCCCACAGGTGTCTGTTCTTGGTCACATTCTGTTCTCTATATTCCTAAATGACCTGCCACTCATCTGCTCTAGTTCCTCAATTCACATGTATGCAGATGATATTGTACTCTACTACTCAGGCTCCGCTTGATGTGGTACAATCAAACCTCCAAGCTGACTTCAGCAAGGTACAGCAATCGTTTAGCTCACACCAGCTCTCCCTAAATCCAAAATAAACTGTCACTATGACCTTGGCACATGACAACACCTGGCCAGACTCCTCCCTTTCCTACTTTTGCCACCCTGGATGGCCAAAAACTTGAAGATATCTCCTCGTTCCGTTACTTGGGGGTCTGGCTCGACAGCCAACTCTACTTCCCTGACCACATCGATGCTATCTCAAAAGCTATGCCCCATGTTCAGTGCACTATATGGAACCGCAGCAGCCTCCCTCCCGAGTCCAATGAACTGGTCCTGAAGATGATACTGCACTCCATCAACTACTGCAACATTGTATACAGTGCAGAACCTAAGTCCACCCTATCCAAACTGGACACACTTTATAATGCCTTCTGCCGCTTTGCTCTTGATGCCTCTCCCCTCACCCACCACTGCGACCTCTACTGAGCCTTGGCACTACAGCCCCTCGAAAACTGCCACATCTCTCACTGTGCTAAATTTTTCTCCAACCTATGGCTCGGGTCCATCCCCTCCTACCTTGCCACCATGCTCACAGATGCCCCACCACCCTTCAATCATCTTAGATCCAGTGACTCCCGTCAACTTTCAGTCCCTAGGCAGAAGACCTCTGTCGGTCAAGCTGCCTTCTCATACCAGCTACCCAAGCTCTAGAACGCCCTCCCACTGCAAATTTAGCACTCCTCCTCCTTCTACTCTGTCTACTGCCCTAGCAAACTTCCTTACTACAAATTGCTCCTGTCCCTGAACCTGCCATGCCCCACTATCCCTCCCCAATGCCTGACCAGCGGCCTTAGTCTTGCTACAGAAGCTGGCATATAACTAACCTTGCACTTACTGTATGTCCTGGGCCTATTTTGCCCTATGTACTGTGTATAACTGTATAACTGTGATATATGTCCTCTGTTGTTTACAGCTGTTACTACTGTGCTAATTTACCTTGTCTGCTGCTTCTTGTCACAAAAAAAATGTTATTTATACTATAATATCCTAAGCATTCAATGTGCGCTGCTTGTATATTCATGCAATCATGTATCCTTATGCTGCTTTTATTTGCTTCTGTTACCTGTTCACTTGATAACCTGTATGGATAACCTGTATGTTATCATATCCATGTGTACCCCTCCCCCCCCCGGCCGCACCGTGAGATGAGCATCTTGTTGCTCAGTGTACCTGTCCTGGTGAAACAATTGCAATAAATAATAAATAAATAAAATAAATTCTCCTTTCAAGGATCTCATGATTACTTCCCAAACTCAGTTCAGCATCACTGAACACAGTTCACCTCTCATAGTCCGTGCAAAATATGTTCAGAAGGCAGACATCCCCAGAATCTTTTCCTCTTCAATTTTTTGGGATGCAATTTTCCTCTTAAAAGAGATGTTAAACAGTGCAAGATACAGTTCAGTATAGAACTTTCAACCAATCCAGGTACGTGTTTTAGCAGAGCACGAGATGTTCTACGCTATTTTCTACTCCTTTCCTGTTTCCGGCTTACCCCAAATCCATCCCAAGGATCCACTAAAACCAAAGAAAAATATAGCCTTCAATTTCTTATAGCAGAATTGCAAAACAAATACTGCCAAAGCTACTAAACTTCAACCGGGCCCTGCATTGTTAAATGAAATCTTAATAGCAAAGACTTTGCTGGAAACTGACTTAATTTGGTATATTTAAAAAATATAAAACAAAACAAATAAAAACAAGCAAGAAAATATACCAAAAGCACCTAAAAATAAGCACCTATATATGATATATACAGTATATCAAGTAAATAAGTAAAAAGTGAAGTAGCTTGCTCATTTGGCATTGAAATCAGAGACACAATGTGGAAAAAGAGCTGAAACTCCACTCAGGATCTTCTCAAGCAGAGCGGCTAACTTTTCCTCTGCAATGACAGTCGCAAAGCAATACAAGACACCAAGGTTAGCATGGGCCAAGCTGGCCAAATGTATTATTAGGAACTAAGCTGTCTTGCTGTGGAATGGGAGGAAAAAACCTTTTCTGCTGCAAAAACGAGCCAGGTTCCATGCTTTGCTGAAATCAGCTCATGTTATTGAACCTTGTAGTGTTGTACATGTGACCACTCTCCTTGCTAGCAGAATATACTGTATATGCTGCAGACTAGCAGATCAAACAGGTGTCCTAAGAAAGGTCACGTGCTCTAATTTACATATGGCCAAAGAAAAAAATCAACCCAAGGTTTTATGGCATAAATATAAAACATTTTTTCAAAAATGTATCCCCCCTAAAGAAACCACAACAACTTGGTTAATATAGATATAAAAACAACCCAGAGCCTAAAACCCAGTTCTATAGAGCTGTATCAACAAACGAATATGTAGAGCAGTATAAGTGTAAATATGTGCTGCGCAGGCTATCTAGATAAGTTTTAATACATTAGTACATCCCTGCAAAGATGGGATTCTGTTTAAATTCTGAAAATTCCATTAATCAAAGCTATTTTTTTTTTCTCAAAGTGGCTGTGGAACATCTGAACTTCCAAGCGTCTCGAGCGGCCTTCCTCCTCACACCGCAATCCCACACTCCTGACTGGATACTCCAGTACCACCACCGGGGGCCTTACTCCTGTGGGGGGAAGGAACACAGCACAGAGACCATGGCCAAACAGAGGTGCACAAAAGATTAGCTGAAAAGGAGACAGAGGCAAAGGTGGCATACCTTTATAAAACTTTGTTAGAGTGATATGCTGCTGTTTCCTCTCCCTGCGATTTCACCTGCAGTTGCCATCCTGCCCCATTTTAGGTGTGGCTGAGGTGCTTAGTTGTCTTTGCATAGCGTATTCATGCTGCACGTATATCTGTACTCTCATGTTATTCTGATTACACTTTATTGTAATTGTGAACTCCTGTCTTGTGCTATGTATTTTGTATTCTCTGTTCCTTCTCCAAGGTCTGCTGCAAACAAGCTTCAGTTCAGTGCCTTTCCCAGTCACCAATTTTCAGATAAATAATACTTAAAATTCTGTGCAATATAGTAACTCATTCAGGCCTAGATACGTCTGTAGGTGGTGTCTGAAAGCATAGTCACTCAGGACAATAATGCCTGTAGACGTACTCAACTGACTTTCACTCAGGCCTAGAAATGTCTGAGGAAGTCAGCAGTTTTTACCTAACTATTAAACAAACTGAATTGCTTAGAATTGATTGCATAGCACCGTTAGAAAGATAATTTTGCTCTGAATAATTTTGCTGCTGATACTTTGTGTCTATCATGTATACTTTAGGAGTTATTCATATTTGTTTACGATATGGTGTACATGGCTAACATTTGTCTCTCAAGCCTCACCTAAGCACCTTGAATAAATCTGAAAAAAAAGCAGTTGTTTGGTATTTCAGCTACTATAAAATAAAAACTAAATGGATTACAATTGATTGCATAGCACCATTAGAAAGGTTATTTTGTGCTGAACAATTTTGCCACTGATACTTTGTGTCTACCACATATACTTTAGAAGTTATTTGCATTTGTTTAAGGTATGGTGTGCATGGTTGACATTTGTCTCTCATGCGTCACCTAAGTACCTTGAAAAAATCAGAAAAAATCAGTTGTTTGGTATTTCAGCTAGTATAAAATAAAAACTAAATTGATTACAACTGATTGCACAGCACCATTGGAAAGGTAACGTTGTGCTAAACAACAGGTTCTAGAGTATCTGCTGTCCTCATTGGCTGCAGGCCCACAATATTCCTCAATCAAAGTGAACTTGGCTTTCATTTCAGCTTTCCATGTGCCTATTGAGGGTTGTATGGTTGCCCAGCTGCAGGTGGCCCAGACATTCTTGAGAGGCATTCTACACTTAAAGCCACAATCCAGTCCAAGCTTGGGACCTGAATTGTATTTTGGAAAAGCTTACTTTGGCTCCTTTTGAGCAAACCACTAGTGTCTTATGCTTTCTGTCTTGGAAACAGTTGCTTTTATTTGAAATTACTTCTGCTCAAAGGATTTCAGAGCTATAGACTCCAGTGTATGAGCCTCCTTATTTGGTTTTTCACAAAGACAGTGTGTCCTTGTGTACTAACGCTATGTTTTTACCAAAGGTGGTGTCTGAGTTTACTGTACATCAAACCATCCACCTACCAGTTTATTTTCCTGAGCATACCAATCCAGGAGAAGCATTGTTCCATATGCTAGATGTACATAGAATACTCAAGTACTATATACACACATCAAGGACTGCAGAAAGTTCTGGAAGCTTCTTGTTTTGTTTGCCTCTGGGAAAGAGGGTACCCCAGTTTCTAAATAGTGCCTGTCCAAATGGTTAGCAAACTGTATTACTTTCTATTACAGGAAGTACGGTAAGAAACCTCCTGGTGTTGTTCATGGTCATTCCACTACAGGAAAAACAAACATTTGTCAATGCCGAATGTTTGCTTGCTGGCATTGGCATTGGTAGTGTAGGAGTTACAGAGCTGCATAATAGGAATGGCAGTGAAGTATTGAACTGAAGCCAACCCCACCACCACCCTGCCGAGACTGACAGGCATTGGGGTGTGCCTTTGGGTTGTCAGGCATAATGGCCACGCCATTTCACCACGCCCTACCCTGCAGACACCAACAAGTGTCACGGTGTGCCTTGGGGTCTTTGGCCCTTATGCGCACCCCATTCCATCAGGAAATATGGTGAGATGGGTGCGGTATAGGAGAATGGGGTGAACTTTGGGGCTGAAGAGTCCTAGGCACACCTCGATGCCTCTCACTGGCTGCAGGGTGTGGAATGGTATGAGCATTACAGGCGAGAATCCCAAGTCACACCCCAATGCCTGTCATTCTCTACAGGGTGGGGCGTTATGGTTGGAAACCCTAACGCTTCAGGCATTCACTTCAGGTATTTTCACTCCAAATTTTCAATATGGTTTTTTTGTGACCCCCGCCTCATGAACAGTGGCAATATCAGTTTGTTAGCCAAAATCTGCTTTTGCACAGCTACTATGGCATTTAGCACCACAGGTGCAAAAACACATTCCGAACAGGATGTGAAAAATGACAGCTGCACTGTTCATGGGGAGGTGTAAAAAATGTCAATGTTGAAAATCTGCAGTGAAAATATTAAAACTAATGTGAAGTCATGAGCGTGTGTAGAAACTGTGCAAAGCACACCAGTAATGTAATTAGTTTGGGGATTTTTACAGCAGATTGTCAACACAGGCATTTTGGGACCTCCGATCATGAACAGTGTCACTGTGATTTTCTTTATCTGTCCGAACAATGATTTCCCACAGTGACCACGCATTTCTGCGCTGAAGTGTGAAAACACATTTTGGCCATGTTGTGAAAAGTGACAGCAGTCCTGTTCATAAAGAAGTGTGGAAAAATACCACTGGTGAAAATCTGGACTGAAAATACTACAAATTCATGAACTTACGAGAGTGTGTGGAAACTGCGCAATGCTCACTCGTAACGCAGTCATTTTATGGACTTTTGTCACCAAATTTTCAACATAGCCATTTTAAGACCTCTGCTCATGAACAGTGTCACTGTAATTTTCTTAATCTGTCCCAAACATTGCTTTCGCATACCGACTGCACCATTGTATGCTACATGTGCGGAAACACATTTTGGGTGAGATGTAAAAAATGGCAGCTGTACTGCTCATAAGGAAGTGTAATAAAATGGCAATATTGAAAATCTGGCGTACAAATATAAAAAATTCGCAAACTTGCGAGCATGCGTAGGAACTGCTCAACGTGCACTCCTAAAACAGTCATTTTTAGGAATTTTTTCACCAAATTTTCAACATAGCCATTTTAAGACCTCTGCTCATGAACGGTATCACTGTGATTTTTTTAATGTGTCCCATACATTGATTTCGCACACTGACTGCGCCATTGTGCGCTACATGCATGGAAACACATTTTGGGTGAGATGTGAAAAATGACAGCTGTACTGCTCATAAAGAGATGTGGTAAAATGGCAATGTTGAAAATCAAGACTGCAAATGTTAAAAATTCATGAACTTACGAGCGTGCGTAGGAACTGCAAAACGCATACTCGTAAAACAATCATTTTTAGGAATTTTTTCACCAAATTTGCAACATAGGCTTTTTGAGAGCCCACCTTATGAACACTGACACTGTCATTTCATTAATCAGTCCCGAAAGGTAATTTCACATAGTGACTGCGAAATCACCCTTCGGGCCCGATTAACGCCATGACAGTTCAAGAATTCATGAGGAGAGATCCCAAAAACCCCATGTTGAAAATATGGTGCAAAAATTCCAAAAAATGCCTGAGATATGCATTAAAGTTGAAAAAAAACTATTTATTGCATTATACAGCTTACCGGCATTTGCTCAGTTCGCGGCCAGCTTTGAAGAGCGCAGACGTGTTCCCGGTCCACCGAAGATCATCTTGCTGAGCTCCGGAGGTAAGTATGGGGTGAGAGGGGTGTGGGAAGGCAGGGTGTGCAGTGGGTGGGTGCGGGTGGGCAGGGAGAATGCCAAGGAAATTTTTGTTTACAGTTTTTTTACTTAGGCAGGAGGATATTTGCCACTCTGGGGTGGACTCCCAGCGTGGCAGCTGGAAAAGCTGTTTGGGGGCCTGGAGCCGACAGGTGATTGGGCACCCCTATCGGCCATAACAGTTTTTGCCATGCTGGGGTGGGCTCCCAGCTTGGCACCTGGAAAGCTTTTTTGGGGAGGGGGCGTGGAGCCGACGGGGGATTGGGCACCACCGTCGGCCATACAGTGTGTTCGTCGGGGGGAGCATATGAGCACGCAATGTGCGTGCATGCGTGTGGAGGGGGGAGCACTGCTCACTGAAGTGGAGCTCTCCCTTTCAACTGTAAGGCACTGCATTTTCAACTGCTGTCATAGACAGCTGCAGCATTCATTGGAGAACTGCGGCCGCACCTGCAAACACACTGACTGTATTGGAAGACGGGTGACACACCTCTGAAAACTCGGATGATGGCACTGTGTTTCTTGCACATGCATGCAAGCAAACATAAGAATGTGTCTGCTGCAGACATCTGTGCAGCTGCCACCTGGAGTATTGCCCACACTTTCATTAGACACCACAGTCTGGACATCGCCTCTTGAAAAAGGACTGGTTTTATCCTAGCTGTGCTTCAAGGCATTCTTTCTTAGGCCTATAGGCTCCAACTGCCTAGACTGTTTATGATGCTTAATCAACAGCTTAATCTGGTTCAAGGTCAGTTGGCATTCATCTGTATCCCCTTCCCCCGGATCGTGCCTGAAAATAGGCAGGATTTGTCTAGTGCACTTACCCAGTCAACAAAAACTAAATAAATAGAATAAATGATCAGTACTACTAGGTACTCATTCTATAGCTGTGGCCTGATTAAAGAGATATCCTCAAAGAAGATAGAACATTTATGTACTTACTGCAATGGGTTTTGAAGAATCTCTTTCATCAGGCCATGCCACCATCCTTCCCCTACAGGGTCCTGAGACTCTAATCAGTGTTGTCTCCTTCTTCATGATGGTCAACCTGTAGCTGTCTGCCTTGCCTGGTTGGCGGAGCCCTAGATTCTCTCCTGGTTCTGGTTCTATGTGATGACAGTGATCACAAAATAGTAATTGCTGTTATAGTGAGTGTATATCACTGAAAAGCAAATTGGCGATATACACTTGTGGGCTAATAGACATCAAGCAATTTAATTTAGTGTTTATGCAGGAGGAGGGCTATGCCCCCCACATGCCCCCTCTCGAGGGGCTTTGTCCCCCACACAGCCCTGCTTAAATATAACAACTCCAGGGAGGCTGCATGTCGGGAAGGGGGGAGACACTCTGAATTAAAAAAAAAATACGGTAGCACAAAACATTTCCCCCATCCCCAGCTCTGAACCCAATACCTGCTGCTCTGATGCTAGCCACCCTCACCACCACACCACATGGTTAGCTCAGCTGTAGAAGGTACACTACCCCACATGAACCCTCTTCCTTATCCCTCCCTTTCTCCTCCTTATCCTGCCCCTTCTGGTTGCCCTCCCTACAATAGCAGCCGTGTTCAGTCACTACCCTTACAGGGTGGCCCAAAAGGACAGTGCTGTAAATGAGCCACTGTTTTGACAGTCACTAATTTACAGTTGCTATCATCACTGGATACCCCTGGTTCCCTATAAGGAGGTTCTCAGAACATGCTCTCGGTGGAGAACTTAGGAGAAGGGATGCCAATGTTTATGTAACAGCTGATGTCTGATGTCATGGGCAGAACCTGATTGACTGCTTACAAAAGTTTCTGTGTGGTCCTAGTGTCTGGCAGCTTATAGTTCTATTGGTGTGGCCTGATGAAGATATTTTCTTGAAGATCTACTGTTACTGTAAGTACATAATTCTTTTAGCTAGCAGAAGCTTATGTGGTAGTGTGCAACTTCCTGAGAGTGATGGGCAGGAGAGATTCTGGTAGATATACAGAGCACCCCATCCCTCATTTACCCGGTCCTGCCTAAAGAAGTGGTAGTCTGGAATGGCCAGACTGGAATCAGGAATCCTGGAAGAGATCCAACATTCTATGATACAGAGGAGGTCTGGAAAGTGACAAGAGAATCAGACAGTGTTGAGATCCAATTTAGGAAGGAGACTTCTGGCACTGAGGTGAAAATACTAAGGCCTCCAGGAATAGAGAGGAGGGATGAGGGTTCAGTTCCACATCACAAGCAAGGGAGAAGCAGGACAAGGAGGCAATGAATGGAGTTAGACTTATGTCCCCTTGGCCCAGGAGGGGGTAGGGGAGGAATAGAGAGGGACAGGATGGAATGGAACTCCAGGTGAAGTGAGGGGGAAGGAAAGAAACTAGGATGGATGGGGAAGGAGGAGGGAGAAAGGGAGGGGGAGAATGGGTAAAGGGGAAGGAAAGAAGAGGGGAGGTGGAGGGGTGGGAGAGGAGGAGGAGGAGGAGGTTGGAGGTGGAAGGGAGAAGGAGAAAGCAGAGGAGAAGAGCAGGGAGCATGGTAATTAAGTAGACCAAGAATTGAAATGAGTGACTTTTTCAGATACTAGCAAAACCACCTGTACATAAGTACCTGTATCTCTATGTGTTGTTGACCTCACGGGTTGTGCCTGAAAATAGCCACTTTTGTGTCTATTGCACCTACCTGGTCATCAAAAAAAAAAAAAAACTGTTAAAAATAGCAGGCAAATGGTATTAAAACTATGTTATGGAGTCTTAACAGAGATAATAATGAGGCTGAACTCTGGAGTGCTGTAACAGTTATCAATTACCTGAGTTTAGCAAAGTGACAGAGTAAACATCAGGCAAAAGCAGCCGAATAAAATATGCATTGCAATATTATTGAAGCAAAAATCAGTCTAGTCCAGATACAGCCTATAAGCAATCCAAACATAGCACAGGATGAAAAGTGCCGGCCAACAAAACCAGTGTACTGAAAAAAACTGAATAGGAATGCTACCCTGAGAAGATACAGAAGCAGACCCGTACCAGTACCAGGAAGCTCCAAGGTGTCTCAGCCAGTAGGTAACTGGGTGTGTGGGGGTACCCTGCTACTCCAACTCAGTCAAAAAAAGCAAAACACACTGTTTCCCCCCTACAGCCCAAGGTAACCCCACTCAAGACCCCCAAGTGCAATCTGGTGAGACAGGTGAGTGTTGGAACCAGTGCTGTCAGCATGCACTGTATATGCAAGTAACAAAGCACTATGTCAACATACACAATAGTAGGTGAGCTACTGTACTTCAGGGAATGTAAGCCCAGATATGTAATATAATGTCTTGCCAGGAAACCAAAAGTCAAATGATGAAAAATGGTCAAATCCAGAAGAAATGATGAACTGCTGAGGCCCAATATACTGTTGTTACTGTAGAGCAAAGACTCTGTTACTGCCTTCACATCTGTTGTTTGTTTTTTAATGTATTGTTTTAATTTTTTTCTTGTTTTTGCAAATCATTCTAGGTCTAACAGTTCTGAGTCTTTGAATAACGTAGTAAGATACCAATTCTGCAAAACAGATCAGTAAGTATATGTGTGTTTAAAGATCAAGAAACCTCATGTAAAGTGACTAGCATTTGTTAAACCTTTTTATTATCTATTTCTTTCAGTTTTGCTTGTTGTTATTGTAATTAATTTTTTTTTGATTATTCTGTAAAACAATCTGTAATACTATTTTTTACGCTCTCCCACTGCCGGTGAGGCTCCATGGCGGTGATACCAACCATCCAAGCTCCTTCCCCCCTTTTGGGGATCAGGCAGCATGTTGCCTGTTTCATGGTCCCTGAAACTCCATCCCTGAGAACACTGGCACAAGCATTAGAGTTCAGGTTGTAGACATGCTGATGCATGTCTCAGCCAAGCGACGAAATGGTGTCCTCCTCCCACACCATAAGTCCCATGCCCACCCATCCACAGGCAGCAGTAAGGGTGGTGTAACAGCCTTCCCCTGAAGTAGGAGAGCATCCCATGGGTTCCTCAAACCTCCTCCTGGCAGGCCCTCGATGATCCATGCTCCTTCCCAAACCCGGTCACCGACATGATGGGAAGAATGCTATTAAAGTAATTTTCTAGTATCCAAGAAACCATGTCAAAATATAATACTTAGACATGATTCAGTTTATTTGACTTATTTCCTATTTAATTCCCCATATGCCATATTCTACAATATAACCCTGTGGTTGAAAGGAACATAAAATACATCATAGAGTTCTAAAATGGTACATAATATAACTGTATTTATGATAAATATCTGTTAAATGTACTACAAGGCTAAGTAAGGATGGAAGGTAACGAATGTAGCCCAGTATTTAACAAACTCTGGCCAGAGCTGATAGGGCTGCAGGAGAGGAATGTAGGTCATCCTTATGATACGAGGAGGCTCATAAAGTTACAACTAGCAATAAAGGTAATGAAAGTATAACATCAGACCTGGTATTAACTACCCACAAGGCATATTTTCAACAACTGGTTAGTAGGTGAAAGTATTAAAAATAAAACTTTACATATAAACCACAATAACAGTAAATATAAATTTGTATCAAGTCCATTTTAGCATGTTGGGCTGAAGCACTGAGGATATAAAATGTTTAGGTGTTCATCTATATATTCCTTCTCTTGAGAGACATTTTCTCTTGCAGTGGATCCAGTGAACTCTGTGATACAAAATATAACTGTCAGGCATATGTTCTAATAACAATAAAAGCAGGACATTATTATATCAGATGCTCATTTAGTCAGTCATACAGTGGCAGCATGAGAAAAGTGTCTCAGTACTGAGGTATACAGTACCTAGAAGTTTCTCAGTACTGAGGTATACCTAGGTATACTGAGGCAGAATGAGGCAAAACCACATTACAGTCAATGCAAATTGTAACTTGAGTGCCTCAGTGGTACCTCAAGGTAGGCAATTTTTAGATAACTACCACTATAATACAATTAAAAAAAATACACTTCTGTTGCAAAGTATAGCTGTCATCTTTATATACAGGAAGTAAAGACTGTCTATAGAAATCATTCGCACCTGGGCTATCGTGAGCCCCCATGGTATAGATCCATTATGGCTGAGCATCTGATATAATAATGCCCTACTTTTTATCTAATGTTTTAGAATAGATTCCTGATATTTGCAATCATTGTACTGAAGAGTTCATTGGTTCCACAGTTCCAAAGAAAATGTCTTGCGAAGAGAGGTGATATATAAATGAATACCTGTCAATTTTATATCCTGATTGCTTCACTCAAAGATCCACAAAATGTATTTCTATATGGTTTATATTTATGCCTTTTGGGTAGTTTTAACCAGGTTTGATGTACTTTTCATTACCTTACTTGGTAGTAATTTAATAAGTGCCTCCTCATATCCTGAGGATGCATCATTATTCATTGTTTCAAATTTTTTATTTGTACACATCACTGGTGCTGGATAATATAATAACCAGTTACAATAGTGCTACAAATATAGCATAAGGAAAAAACTGTGATGTCCGAATGGCGTACCACAGACAGAGACAAGGATTACGTAGTGCTATGCAACAAGTGCTACCCAGGTTGCTGTCCATAGTACTAGGAAGAAGAGAAGGGCTGGGAAATTGAAAAGGGTGGATGAGCTGCTCCCGTGGCAGAGAGGACTTATGTGGAGATCAGGGATCTAATCCTGGCAGTCAAAATTTTGTTTTTCTCCCGTAAATCAACTCCAGCTTAGAGTTGATTATTTTAGTTAAAGGGCTGGGTTGGGGCAGAATCCTCACTAAAATAAGTGTTTGGACTGGTAGCAGTCATCAGTGTGCTTTGTGACCACTACCAGTGGCATTACCTTTACTTGCCGCATTTGTTCCTGCCACTGTTCTGCATAGTGCTGTATGGAAGGTGCTGTTATTGATAACGCTGTTCATACATGTGCTATTCAGACCTAGTGACAGCTAATATAAGGGTATTTCTGCATTAAGTGACTAACTCTGATAAAACTCTGCTTCTGGAAGTGAAACATTAGTAGTTTTTGTACCAATATGGCATAGCATTCCTCCCTGATATTCATTACACTGCTGCACTTTTGCTGTTTTTAATATTCATACTATGAATTCCCATATGCTTTTCTATTAAGTTGGTTAAAGTTTTACTGCTGACTATGGAATAACACTGCTTTTTATTTGATGAACAAGTGGCAAGTACACAAATGTATAATAGTACAATGAATAGCAGGGAGCAATGCTACAACAGATTAATGCAGAAAACAACTAACGTTTCTTTCTAAAACATCACTGTAGATGGGCTCCCATTGTCTGCTTACTTTTTTCATTGACTGTTGGACTGGGGGGCTGGGCACCTAGTGTTAGAATGGAGGGTTGGCAGCACTGGGGTTTGGCTGTCATTGTTTGCTTACTTTTTTTTTCATTTACTGTCTGACTCTAGGTTTAGGGACTTGGAGTCAGAATTGGGGAAGTCTGGTGGCAACAGAGTTGAGCAGCAAGTGACTACTTGCTTTCATTTTAGTTTATCACCCTACCCCATAATTGGACACCCAGTGTTGGGGACAGCTAGTGGCACTGTGGCTTGGCTCCTGGTGACTGCCTAGCTGCCTGACTTAGGAGTCACCCAGTCTACTATGCCCACCATACCAGAACTGCATTGCCATTGCTTGTGGCCAATCCATTGAGGACCATTTTAGAAGGTGGATACCTGCTGTAAAGGGTTGGGATGGCCATTTCTTCTTGTTCAGGTGATGGGGAAGGCTTTACTTCTCCTGCCCCAGGGAGAATAGCTTTGCTTTTCCTGGTGGGGGTCCCTGATTCTCCCCACTTGGGGGGGTGAGGATGGCCCTGCTTGTTTAGGCTTAGGGGAAGGGTATCTCCCTGTTTCTCCTGGCTTAGGGGGTGGCCCTGTTATTCCTGGTTTGGGGGGTGGTCCTATCTTCTGGGTCATGTGGCCCAGCTTCTTCTACTAGAGAAATCAGGGGGCAGAGCCATTCCCCCCTTCCCCAAGCCAGGAGAAGCAGAGCCATCCATCCCAAGCTAAGAGAAGCCGGGCCATCCATACCCCCAGCCCCAAGACCAGAGAAGCATGGCCATCCCCTGTAAAAAAAATAAAATGGAATTTGCATTTTTAGAAAGATATCATTCATCATTAGTTCAAATACTCCAAGAAGAAAGCATTAATATGCATATATGCTTTCCTTTCCAGTTTCAATAGGTGCCCTGGCTTCCAACTGTAGTGCCTAGTCAATGCCCTGATAACCAACGGAAGCAGGAGCTGCCACTGTTGCTAGATTTACATGCTGTGAAACTTGATCAAATAGAAATAAAAAATGTGAATTTGGAGGTGGATATTGGACAGAAAAATTAAGAGCGATAATTTTGCAAAAAAAACTCTGCAAAAACACGATGGCCCGGATATTCAGAGTGCGCCAGGCTGTGGCGCAAGTCTGGGCACAGCACAAGTTGGCTGCACAGGGGCGTTGACATGGTGATATTCAATGGAGCTGCACCATGGCACAGCAGCGTTGAATTTCGCACCCTGACTACCCGCAATGCGCATTGCACAGTGGCACTGCACCAGCTCAAGTGGCCAGAGTGGAGCAGTGGGATGCACTAGCGCAAGTTCCATTGCACTAGGTGCAACAACTGCAATATTCAAAAGTGCACATGCAAATGGAGCCATAATGCATGCAAGACACAAATGGTGCCATTTGCATGTCATTATGGCCCCATTTGCATGCAGGTGCTCCGATCCCCAGCGACTTGCGCCTGTCACTCTGCCAGGCAGCAGCCGTCGGGGACCGACACCCCCTGCACAGCGCGGCAATGTGCCCCACTGCCCGATCGCGGGCATACATTGCATATAACTTTCGTCCTATTTCCCAGGTGGTCCAGTGGACCGCTTGCAGCCTGATTGCGGGCAGAAGTAAAATGAAGTATTCCTATATCCCTGGTGGTTCAGTGGACTGCTTGCAGCCCGATAGTGGGCATAAGTAAAAATAGAAGTATTTCCATATCCCTAGTGGTCCAGTGGACCACTTGCAGCCCAATCGCGATTGCACCAGCACGAGACACAGAGAGGGAGCACACGGATGAGCCAGCGCAAATGCAGTTGCGCTAGGTGCATCACCCATGATATTCAGCCAGGGGCATGCAAATGAGGCATAATATATGCAAGATGCAAATGGGGCCATTTGCATGTCCATTATGGCCCCATTTGCATCGATGCCCTGGGTCCGGTGGTGCGCCTGGCTCCCTGCCAGCTGCTGCCATCAGGGGTCGACACCCTGGTGGGCTATTTCAGCCCCCCCACTCCTGTATGCCCAATTGCGGGCAGCTGTATAAATTACAGTAATACCTGATAGTCTACAAGTCCTCCCCCATATGCCTGATCATGGGCTGTTGTAAAGAATAAAGATTTACCTGGTGGTCTAGTGGTACCCCCCATACGTGTAACATGTTCATTCACATATCTGATCCTGTGTAGTACAGTATGGTCTGCAAGCCCATTGGTCCACACTGTGGACCAATAGGCATACAGATCATACCGTACGCTGTCATTTGGTGGGTGGCCAGATGGTATGCGGGAGGGGTGCTGCCACCCGCCGATGATGGGAGGGTGCTGGATGGCCAGGGGGCCTCTGTGGGTGGGTGGGGAGGAGGATACCACTGGACCACCAGGTAATTCTTTATTTGCACAACAGCCTGTGATCGGGCACATGGGTGGGTACCACTAGACCACCATGTACATCTTTATTCTTTACATCCGCCTATGATTTGGCATATGGGGGGTACCACTGGACCACCAGGTGGTTCTTTATCTTTTACGGATGCCCGCGATAGGGCGTACGGGACGAGTGGGCCACTAGACTACTAGGGGGGCCAGGGTGCTTGTGGACGGTGTTCCTGCTGGGTGGGTGGCCACCCACGGCTTGCAGGTGTCGTGTTGCACCTGGCAATACAGCCACCCACCTGTGGGTGGCCAGTGTTTGAGCCTGTTTACTTTGGCTCAACTTTGAGCACCAGTGTGCGGCGCATGAAGGGGTTGCACCAGCATATGCACCGCACATCCTGGGCTGAATATCGGGATGTGCCACATATGCATGGGCACACCCCCACATCTGCGCTGCATACATTACCAATGCAGCCCAGCATATCGGGGGTTGCACCGTACAACCTGCCCCTTTGAATATCGCGGCGGGGCGCATTGGGTGTGCAACCCCTTTGAATTTCACGTCTTAGAAGTTTATTATCAAAATTAGATTAACCTAGTACATAGGTATTAAGGAATGGTTTCAATCTGCTCACAGTGTCTGAGATATGGTCATCAAACAGAAAATCCTATTCAGAAATTGTGATTCCAGACTATTGCTTATTAAGTAGAGACAAGCTAAGAAAACATGGGGGTAGGTCCTAATCTATTACAAGTTGTTTTCTGTGGTGGCTGAGGATTTCACTAATACTTACTCATCATGTGATTTTCTTTCTGTTGTGCTATGTTTGTGGGGCGCCAAGCACTTATCATTAGCTACCTTTTACATTCTTCTAGCTTATTCTGAGGCTGGACTTGCTTTGTTGTCTGAGTTCAGGCAATTCAAACATGACATGAAAGAAATCCTTCTGAGAGATGCCAATATTAATTGGAATGATAAATCAAATTGGTGATGTGGAGACCACCTGAGAGCTGGAACCTTAAGCAAATGATTTCCTCAGCTACCAGACTAAATTATAAAGTTGGCACTGAGCCAGAGAATTCCTAGCACTTTTGTTACTGCACTTGTTACTGTTCTCTGTTCTCTGTTTATTTAAAATTGTTATATTGTCTTATCTGTATTGATACTGTCATGTACCTTATTTGTCCTGCAGTCCCAATATTTTTAACCTTTGACTGATGGTTAACTGCTGGAATTTCAGTACTAGTAACCTTTGACTGTCTTGCCTTAGTTTTGTAACTTTATGTTGTACTGTCCATTACTGGACACTTGTGAAAATGAGCAACTTTTGCTCACATGCCTATCCAGTATAAATAAATAAACTGACCTGAAACGGAATCCCTAATAGATTGGATAGTCACCTCTAGATCAGATCATATCCATCAAGCCCATCCTTTATCCAATAGCTTAAGTGACCCTTCTTCAGCTATTTGCTGTTGGAGTGCTTGCAAACCTCATTTGCTCCTCTACATGTAACCTCTAGATCTAGTCATAATCCAAACATTAGTGAATTCAGGAATGCTGTTTCACAGATGGACTGATTGTCTTTGCATGCCATCTCCTTGGTAGATGTTATGTTAGATTATCTTATACATGAATTTAATAGGGTTTGTAAACACTTTGCCCCTATCTGTTGCTTACATACCAAAAACTGAAGTTAAGAATGGCTCATGCCTTGTCTGATACAATGTATGCAAGAGAAAGACTGGACCTGGAAAGCTTTTAGGAAAAAATGTACACGTCCATCATTGGTCAAATGGAAAAATCAAAGGAATAAATGTAAACGATTGCCTAGAAAGATTTAAACTCCCAATTTCCATTTTCAAAATGGTAACAGCCAAATTGGCAAATACTAAACAATCTCATGGGAAAGACCAGTTCCACAGGAATACCACTTCTGACTACTGAACAAGGTAACTTGACAATTCCAATTGAAATTGCTGCAGAGCTTAAAACCACATTTTGTGGAGTCACAAAAATTACTCTGTTGGTTGATCTATCAGATCTTGGGCATATTAGGACTAGCTGTGGTGATTCAGATGCTGGTTTTAAGTTTAGTTCACTAAATGCTGATAAAACTTTAAAGTACCTTATGCAGATTAACCTAAAAACTAGAATGAGACTAGACAATATTGATCTAAAACTCTTTTCTTTGGTTATTGATGTACCGCCTAATCCTTTGAGCAGATTATACAATCATTTATTAGCTATTGGTAAGGTCCTGAGATTGTGGAAGCAGGCAACCATGGTCCCTATTTTTTAATCAGGACATTGAACCCTGACTAAATCTGTCGATCAAGATCCCCACTTGGCCTGTTGACCAAAGTCCTTGAGAGGGTTGTCTTTGACCAATATAAGGAGTTCCTGGATACCAGTAATTTGCTAACACTGGTCCTGGGTGCTGACTATCAGACACATACGTGCACCTTGTATTTGGGCACTGGCTGGCTATCCCTCCATCACAGAATCAAATACCAGGCTTGTCTACATGGGGAAAAAAGCATTGCTTGGCCTTATGGCTGAGTACACCTCCAGACTATACAACTACACCCAACCAACTATGAACACCAGAAGTGCTACCAAAGGCATGTTCCTAGTGCCTTTTAAGCATACCACACTTGCACAATTATTTCTCTCCCCTACAGGGGCCCTAAATGGCTTAATGACCTACCTACTGAACTCCTTGGATCCAGCAAAATCAGCCATTTCAAATCCGGACTCCTCAGCCTGCTGGCATGTAAGACCACCTGCAACTGTTAGCCCTTATCAATGCCACCAGAGGACCTTCCACATTCCCCAGCAACCCATACTGCCCTGAATAGCTCCCCTACCCCTTCCTCCCACCCACCCCCCACCTGACAATACCTTCCTGGCTGCATTCCCCCCCAACTTATATTATCCTTGTCCTGGATCTGTCTAGCCCCTCTCAATCAATCAGTCAATCAAAATCTTTATCTTGCCAGGTGGAACATCATTGAGACAAGCTCATTTACAAGCTGGACCTGGTGCAAAACAATTGCCAACAGGGTTAAGACATAACAGGTTGAGTGAACGTACAAAACAATTAAATTTTTTTTTTTTTACAAATACCTTTGAGCCGAGGCTCTTTTACAAAGGTTCCACGTCATTGGTACAATTGAGACAAACATAAACAAAGACAACAGTTTATAAAATAAAAAAAAACATAGTCTTGTAGAGGAAAAAAGAACAATAAAGTGAAACTTTGGGGAGGAAAGGGAAAAGAGGAGGGTGAAATCAGGGAGACTAAGAGGATGGGAGAAAAGGGGAGGTAGGTGGGGAGGAACAAAGAGAGGAGAGGTGGAAGGCGGGTAAGAATAGAGGTAGTGCAGCCGGGTGGCATTTGTCATGGGCCAGCAGGGGAGGTGAAGATAGGAGGGCAGGGTACTGGCAAAGAGCGCGAGTAGATGTGGATCCAAAAGGGCATCTTCAGCTATGGAACCAAAAGACATGTTTAGCCATAACAGTCACAGAGGTTGGAGGCAGTGAGTGTTAGGTGGAGCTGAGTCTTAAAAGTGCTGAGCGATAGTGAGGATGAGATATCGCTGGGAAGACCGTTGTACCAACTAGCGGCCTGGTAAGCAAAGGATCTTTGGCCTTGTGTTGTGTGGCAATGCGGGATTTGCAGAAGCTGGGGTTTTGATCCCCTGGTATGGCGGGTGTGGATTCTCGGTTGTATGAGAGCACAGACTCGGGGGCAAGGCCCAGCAAGATTTTCTTAGTAGTAATACAAGTTTGGTGTTTTATTCGATTGGCAAGATTCAACCATCCAGTTTGAGAATAGAGGTCACAGGTGTGAGTTAGGTGTTGGAAGCCAGTGACAAGTTGACAGGCCTTGTTGAGGGTGGTGGATACACATTTGAGTGCGGTGGTTGTAGCAGAGCCGTAAATGATAATGCCATAATCAATGATGGATATGATGGAGCTCTGGATAGCGACAGTGAGGGCTTCGGGTGTCAGGTGTTTCCTATGATGGAATAGCAGGCCTAGCCGGGAGTTAGCGGCTTTGGTGACATGGTCGATGTGGGCAGTGTAGGAGAGGTGAGGGTCAAGTGTGATCCCGAGGTATTTAAAGTTTTTGACCTGTTCTAGTGCGGCACCTTATCTGGTGATAACGGAGAGTTGGAAGTGCTTCTGTTTATTATGGGAGCTGCTGAAGATCATGGCCTTGGTTTTTTTTGATTAAGGATCAGTTTGTGCTTTGTGAACCAATTCTCAACCGAGGAGAAGCAGAGTTGGAGATTTTCTTGCAATTTCTTCAGCTCCTGTGTGTGTGCAAGGATTACTGCATCATCGGCATACAGGGTGATATGTTCAGTGCAGGAGTCCGTAAGGTGTTAAGGAACAGGCTGAAGAGTAGGGGCCCAGTATTGAACCCTGGGGACTCCAGAGGACAGGTTTGGAATCAGAGTGCACATCCCCAATTTTTACGCCGGGAGCAGTTTTCAAGATAGCTTTTCAACCAGGAGAGATTGAATCATTGGAGAGACCACCATTTTTTAGTTGGCTAAGCAGGAGGGAGTGGTGGACAGTATCGAAGGCTTTGGTCAGGTCGATGAAAATAGCACCAGTTAGTTGTCCATTGTCGAGCGAGCTGTGAATGGAGCCGTGAATTCGAGTAAGGCAGAGAATGTACTATGACCTTTTCTAAAGCCATGTTGCTGTTTACAGAAAATATTATAATTGCCAGATGCTCTTGAGTTGGTCCGCTACTTACGTTCCAGTGCCTTTGATAGGTGAGGCAGACTGGAGATAGGGCGGAAGTTTGTATGGTCAGTCTTATCACCACTTTTGTGAATTGAGGTAACAGTGGCCATTTTCCATTTGTCCGGGAATTAGCTAAGGGAAAGAAAGAGAGAGAGAGAGAGAGAGAGAGAGAGAGATTAAAGATCTTGCTGAGGGGCCCAAGTACCTCATCAAGCGTTAGGGCCAGTAGCTTGAGGTCAAGTGTGTCATTACTTGTTCTAGATTTGCTGATGGCTTTGGCAATGTAGTTTCAGACTTGATGTTTCTTTAGTGCTTTAAAGTAGAAAGGTGGGTGACAGGCATGGGTGGAGGAGCTGGGAGGGTGGGAGTTGATGCATCTTGGAAGAAGTCAGAGGGGAGAACACTGCTAATGTCAGTGAAAGCGATGTTAAAAGTGTTACTTAATTGTACTAGGGTCGGTCTTAAGTACCCATTTTGTATTGAAATATGCCCATGAAGATTTTGACTACTTACCAGTGACATCTTTAATGTTTTCAAAAATCCTCCCATTTCCCAGGAGTTGGTAGAGGGCATTTTTATAGTAGTCAGATTTCTGTTGCTGAATGGATTTGGTGCAGTCATTCTGTACCCATTTATAATTCTGGATGTCACATTTGCTTACAGGTTTCTAGCCAATTCCAGAGGTGGTCCCTGGATTTAAGTTTTTTAGGAGGTCTCCTGACAGCCAAGTATTACTGAATGATTTCACATTATGCTTTTCGAGGAAATTTGTACAGGCTTCATTGAAAATGTGAATAAATTGCTCCAGTGCAGTATTAATATCTATTGCCTTGAAGATGGAGAGACCAGTCCTGCAGAAGAGGTGTGATTTGAGGTGGGGTAGCTGACCACGGGGTAGGACTCTGATGGTGATGATTTTGGAGGGCTTATAAATTTGTTTGACCAGGTACAGCTGAGTGGGAGAGTGGTCACTGAGTGAGTCAGGAGGACTGAGATTTTTTGTGATCGAGAGGGGTGGTTGGTTAGGATCCAGTCGAGTAGGGTGACAGGTCCCAGTTCTGTAGATCTTTCTGGTTGCGTAGTCAACCATTTAGATCAGATCATCTGATATAACAGAGTCCTTAAACGACCCACCTTCAGCTGAAAACCAATTAAGTAATAAAGTCACCAAGAAGGATCATTTCAGAGTCCGATGGGTGAGGATTTGACAAAAGTCAAGGACAGCGGTTAGACCAGGTCCCTGTTCCTTAGGAGGTATGTAAACAGTGACAACTGAGGGGCCTTATTGTGGGTGCCTAATAGGAGTCTGATGAGAAGAACCTGAAGCAGGAGTTGCTGGAAGATTGGGATCAATAGAATTGTCCTCAGAGTGTCTTTCACATATAAGGCACACACCCTCCACCTCTTTTGGACTTACAATCAACCCAGAAGACATTGCTTCAGGAAGGGTGATTGCCTGGTCAGGAATCTTTAGGTTGAGCCAAGTTTCAACTACTGACAGAATATCTAGAGTTGTGTTGGGTGGTAAAGGCTTGCAGTGCGTCAAGCTAGGAAGTAAACTGCAGATGTTCAGGCACATGATTGAGAAGGGCGCCTGTTGGTTTGTTTTGGTTGGAGGTGTTTGGTCCTGGGTTAGGGTGAACAGTCCCTGATAGCAGCAGGAGGAGGAGCACAAGTTTCAGGGTGGTGCATAAGCGGACTTCAGTCAGAGAGAGGTTGCGTTTCTTTTTTGAACAGTAGCATCCCAGGTGGTAATGCTGAAAATGCAACATTGGAATAGTTGTATACGATCTGGCTAGATGAGCCCAAGGCTCACACATGAGCAGGGACAGATCAATTTCGGTGGTGTGCCTCAGGGGAGAGATTTGATCCATTGCCAAATGATGCAAAATAATCAAAATCCACAGGAAAAGGACAAGTAAACTATTTTATCTACAGTAACAAGACAAAGGATGTATTAAATTCCTTGAACACTGGCCTGGGGCATATACAGGAAGTTAAAACCCTTTGTCAGTGTCTTCCCTTTGTTTAAATAGTTGTGGAATGGCTCTCAAAGACATACAGATCCCTTTAACAACAAAGGTAGATGGAAATATATGGATTCAGTTTGCACTCCCCAGGTCAGAGCTTGTAGAATTTCTTAGCTGTACTTACTTTGATTGTGATAGCTTCAAAAAGTTGATTTATAATAAAATCCCAATATCTACTGGTTATATTTCCAATTTCTTAGTCCAGGAAGCTTTCATAGATCTCATATCCAAGAATAGTTTAGTTCCTCCAAGCTGAAAACACATTAAAATCCACAAAACTAAACTACTGACAGAACAAACACAAACACCAAAACCACACAGCCCAAGTAAGTAGGAGCTAGTATAATACATATATATATATACATAATAATAATAACAACATAATAACATATAACCATCACATATAACAAAATACTTCTACAGAAACATAACAATAAGTTCAACAGGAAGTAGTACCATTTAAATACAATTGCATAGAATACAAATATATAGACATAAGTTAAGAAGATTTATACAGTAAGCATCACTGGAAAGTCATAGTAAGCAAAATGGCAATTCCCTCTAAGCATTAAAAGCATGAAAGGTGAGATATAAAGTCCTTTAATAATACTATAAGCATAGCCTAGCAAGTAAGTAGAAAAGTATAAAGTAAAGAAAGAATAGTCAAATAAAATAAAATAAATGAACACACAATAGCCTAAAAGAAAAACTTATTAAGAAAACACAACAAATACAAACAATAGGTAGAAATTTAATCCAATAACCCCAAATAAAAAACAAATCGCAATATTTAGAACACCAATTTGAACAACAACAAAAGAGAACTCAAAACAACACCTCAAACAATAATTTGAAATTTAAATCCAAAACCCCATAATAACAAAATGCAATATTAAAAGCACAACTTAAACAACAACAAACCTAAAAAATCCCTCAAAACAAGAATTGAAAAGAAACAAAACAAAAGCAAGTCACTAAAATTTCACAAATCTCCTAAACATAAAATATAAACTGTAAAACTCTACAAAAATACCTTTAACACAAGAATAATCAGAAATAAAATAATAACAACAAGAAATAAACACTAAAGAATACAAGAAATTAAACACTTATAAAATACAAAATAGCTTACCGTAATTACCTGTATATATCCACCAAAACACTTCCCCTCTATTCCCCTACATGCATTCCCTCACTACCACAAACAAGTAATTTGCACCATACACTCTCTAATTACTCTGCCTATTACTACCCCAATTTCACCCAAAACATTCATTACACTTAACCTATATTTTATTATATACCACTATCTCACTACATATATTTTATTTTGTCTAATATCACCATTTCCCTCTCTCTGCCACAATATTTTCAATACCTTAACTCACAGCTCTGTATCACCTAACTTGAAACACTTTATAAGCAAACACTCTAACTCAAAGTATTAATCTGAATCTTAAACAAAACAAACAAACAACATCTTTTCAACATAATTTGTAGAATAATCACATCATACTCACAACTATACTTAAGTCACCAAACAATCTTCATAAAACTTGAACAACAAAACACAATCCAATATCCTCTTCTTGAAATCTTTCCAAAACATTTACTCCAAAAACCATAGTCGCCTACTTTCCAAAAATTCAAACCTTGAATCTATCTATATCTACAGAAATCCTATTTCCAAAACTACAACTATCAAATCTCAATCAATCTCTTTAATTCCCTATTCTTCTTTACTCATTAGAATCACTACCAAACACGTACAGAATCATCCATAGAACCTATTTTATTTAATTTTACTCTTGAGCAATCTAACTTTACTATTTTACATAACTTTACAAATCCCATAATATCAAATATATATACTATAATAACATACTTATCACTACACCAAACTTCCTACTATATTCACCGAAAAACAATTAGTACTAAAAAAATCTGCACTATTAACACTTTCCATTATAGTGCATGTGACACTAATGACTTAGTGCTAAATTAAATTTGCCCAATAATGGTTACATTTATCGTTGACACTAAAATTGCTTTGCATGAAAATAAATGAAAGTATATACCTACCGTAATTTTGATCTTCTTGGGGCCAGTCTCCACCACCATTCACACTAATGGGACTACACGGAAGCACTAGGACCCAGTAAAGACCAAAAATCTTCAGGAGGGCCAGCACCGAGGTAGGACCATACATGCATGGCGCCACTGGTTATCTTGCACTGTATAAGCTATCTCAGCACTGACCCTCAACTGTCTCAATAACTTTTACAAAGGAGGTGCAGCATAAACTAATCTAGGAAACTAAGTTAACCTGGACATAAGATGGTCTGTATGAACCATATAAGAAGGTCCAACTCAACAGGGTTCTCACAGCTCAGCCAATGAGGAGTGGAGACCAGAAACAGGATGAGTGAGCCCAGGAGACAGAGGTGGGTGGGCGTGTGAATGAGTGGTGTAGACTTCATCTTAGAAGATCAAGAATTATGGTAGGTACATCATTTTCATATCTTCCTGGACTTAAAGTTTCCACCACTAATTCACACTAATGGGAGAGTACTGAGCTGAAAACAATCCCCTGAGCAGGAGTGGCAGGAAAAAGGAGCTTCACTTAGGACAGCAGTCCATTAGGACTGACCTCCCAAAAAGAAGGATGCTGTGTGTGTGCATGGATATCAAAGACGTAGTGCTTCACGGAAGTGTGCACAGAACTTCAAGTGGACGCATTACAGATGTCTGAAATGGGTATGTTTCTGAACCTCCTCCAGGGATGCCGTGACTGCTGTGGTAGAGTGGGCACACACCCTGTCCTTCCAGCTTGACCTGCAAGCATCAGTAGCAATGGTGAAGACACACTATCAACCATCCTGAAATGCATCTGATGGCAACAGACTGACCCAGCTGAGCCATGCAGAATGATACTAAGAGTTGTTTGAGTTGTGCATCTCCTTCATTCTGTTGATACAGAATCACAAAACCCTTTACAGCATCCAGAGAGTGCGTTCCCTTTCATTCTGGAAATTTGCAAAAGTAGAGTCAGAAAGATCAATGGCTGGTTAAAGGTGAAAATTCTGAGATCAATTTAGGAAGGAATTTAGGGTGAGTTCTAAGAACCACCTTGTCCTTATGAAATACTGTGTATGGGGTATCTATGGCAGGACATGATATTTCAGATACCCTGCTAGTGGAGGGAATGGACACTAAAAGATGCTGCCTTCCAGGTCAGAACTTCAGGTTACAGGTTGCTAGAGGCTCAAAAGGTTTATGGGTGAGCATGTCTAGTACAAGATTGATATCCCACATGGCCACCAGTCTCTCGACTTATGGCTAGTTGTAGGATACCTTTAAGGAATCTTTGACTAAAGGTACCTGAGCCACCAACATATTCTATACTGGCTCTTGATAGGCAGAAATCATGCAAAGGTGTACGTTACTGTCAAATATTACAGTCCTGCATTCAACAGGTCTAGGAGGTACTCTAGAACCTTACTTGAGTGGGCAGACAAACAGGTCTAGCATGGACTTTGTGCACCAAATGGAAAACCATTACCATTTTACTTTGCAGGTCTTCTAGTGGACGTGGCTTATACATGGCTAAAGAAGGATTTCTTAGATTCTCTGAAGATATTAAACCTAGATAACTAACCAACAGAGAACCACTCAACTCCATAGACAACAATCAGTATCTAATGAAAATGTATATCTGCTTTATTTTCTTTTTATATTATTTTCTCTTTATCTTCTGGTAGCTCATATAAGTGTATAACTTTGTAATGTTTCAGAACAAAAAGTTCCTTCATCAGACATGTTTGAGCTTTTAAATATATTCTAACCCATACAATATAGGTAATGCCATCTGTGGATACATAAAAATAATAATTTACTTATTACATATTCATAATTAGTCCAAAACATTATTAAATATGAATCCAGAAATGATTTACAATTCATTAAGTATATCAGAGAACTAACCTGACTGTAAAATGCAACTTTTAGACTAATGCTTTATAATCTCTTAAGTGGAGAAATAACTGGAACAGGGGTAGAGAGAACAAGAGAGGTTCCCAACTTCTGTTAGTACTATAAAATAAACAGTTCCAAATTACCCCATGTTTCATTTTAATTCTTTCTAATTTGTTCAGAAAAATCTTTTGAAACCATAAGAATAAAAAATGTCTCATTTACCCTATGTAGAAAATGTCAAGGTTTTCAGAGACCTTTCATGAATATGCATTCTTGTGAGTAGTGTCTGTTTGTTCTGATAAAAAGCAAAAAGTTTTGTATTTTAACCCATATTAACTTCTCTCAAAAATAAGTTTCTAAAGTGTATATCGAGAGAAAAGGGCTACCTGTATGTGTAGCAATAAGAACAGCCGAACCCTTCCAGATCTCCACAAAATCTTGCGGCAAAAAGTAAAGCTCTGAGAAGCTCCGAGGATCTCTCTTGGATTCTAAACATTTTAAAATAATACGCACAATACAAAATGCCAACACTCTCTTGGTGCTGCCTTCTAACTGAAGAAGCTGGGCCATCATGATACTGCACCAAGAGCATGCTGATGTCATGAATAGCGTCACCCTAGGCAGCCCAGTTTCTATAAAGAAAATACCCCATGTATAGAAATATAATCAGATGGCCCCCTTCCAAATTAAAAAAATAATGTAGATTACTGTTCAAAAGGATCTAAACCAGGCTGGGACAGAAAAGTTTAAATAGGTAGGAAGCCAATGCGAACAGATCGAGGAAAACGAAGTACAGGAATACATAAAGGAAAAAAAAAAAAAAGATAGTCAGAGACATTATAAATTAAACCACAGAGGTACACAGGAATGAAAGAACAAGCGAATAGGTGTAGGCTAAAAATAATTCTGTATAAAGTATGGAAAAAAAAAGAAGAGGATATACAGTATATATAAGTATTTAGCAAAATGATTTTAGGATAAAGGAAAAAAGACCAAGAGGATAAATGGGGGAGGAACAGAACAGAGAAGGACAAAAAACATAAAATATTCTGCAAAAGAACGTGAAAATCAAATACAAAGACATTCTCTATTATAATGGAAACAAGAACAAAAAGTCCATCAGTCAAGGTAGTACATCATTCAAAGAAATTTCCATGGATGGTCAGCAGTATATGAGCATTAACATATCTCAATCAAATATGGTCCAATCAGTTTCATTCAGTCCATCTTCTTTCAATCAATCAATCAATCAATCAAATCTTTATTTATTCGAAAACGATCATCATTGTTGTCTGTCCCCTGATCAGGCTGCTTCAGGCTGTTTGACTGTTTAGTTGTATACAGCTAGAACCACTGTCACAGTGATCACCCGTGGCAAACACTGCTGAGAACAGCAGGAGCATCCTGGTGGGATAATCAACAGCTGATGTCATCTCTGTTGTAAATTGACTTTTATCAAATGAGCAACGAGTAGGAGGAGCTAGACATTTGCCAGTGCATCTAACTCGTATTTGTCTATAGTACTAGCCTGTAAAGGAATGGGGTGCTCATTGTGAAAAGTGCAGTAGGGGACACTGGGGAAGGGCTGCAAAAAAAAGGAGAACTACAAAAGAAATGGATTAGAAACAAGATAGGAGGGGTATGCAAAGCAACTGAAAGGAGTTAAATGGAAGGTTTGAACTGAAAAACAGGAGGGGTACAAAGACTAGTATAGAGGCCAGTTGCGGTTTAAAGAAAGAGATACATGTTCTTGCTAGAGAGGATCCTGAAGCCAAGGAGGTAGAGCCCATGCTGTACGCTACCCTACTCTTCTGTTCTATCAGGTGGGTATCCATCTAGGTCTCCAACTATGCCATGTTGGATACTAGCTTAGTGCATGGTGCAAGACTTGAACCCATGATCATCTGATCTTCCTGGCCCAGAGGGTGAATGTGTTCCAGCTGAGTCACTGACATTGATCACACTGCAGGCTAATAAGCCAGTCATCACAGGTAAACAGGTTAGCTAGAACATAGACATTAGGGGAAGCATGAAGTTCCAAAATAACCCCAAAATACACCAATGGCTGGATTTGGTACAGTGGAAGCATTGCTACTTGTGACAGGTTATGTGAGATTCCCACTTTGAACTGCGGTCAGAGGGTTGGAAGTTCTCTGAGGACACCTCCTCTGGGGAGGAAAAGCTGCATGTTCCATTTAGTACCCCAGCCTGTGTGACCACAGGAGATGGTGCACCTGGGTCATGCAGCAGGCAGAATGTCAGCTGTCTTGTGAGAGCAGGCAATGTATACGAGAAATAAAGAAATCATTAGTTTAAACTGAAGTTTCGATAAGCGCGTTTTTTTTTCAGACTGTGAGAAAAATGTTCCGTGTTTGAGGTGTTTGATTCTTTTTCATAGGGATATATATATATATATATATATATATGATTGTGATACACCCTGAGGCCTGTATATGTCCAGCACCTTGAAGTGTCAAGCACTTTTATCTCTAGTTGAAAATAACACTTGTATCAGCCTTCAGTTTTGGCTGTAGTTTCTTTGTTTTTTTATACTGAGTACCATCAATACAGCTGCTCCGTTTAACTTAGCACAGTTTGGTTTTAGCACCTTGTTTTCAGTGGGTCCTAGTTCTGCACATTTTCACTAGTGAACTGGTACACTAAGAGTTTAAAGGAAGGGTCATATCTAAACCAGGAACTAATTTCCAAGTATTGTCCTTGAACTGCCTAATCGCTAAGATGATGATTAAATAGTTTCCATTTTCCATTACAAATGGCGTGAAGAACTTTAGGCTCTGATTGTAAGTTTGGTTAGACCTGTGATGTTATCTCAGTACAACATCACAGACTAGTCCCAGCACACACAACTACATTAAATGTGCAGAAATCTTTTTTTTTTTTTTAATAACTTTTATTAAAGTTATATGTCCACATTGAAGTACACATGGTTGTAACAAAGTTGTAGACAACTGATACATGAACTTGCCTTAAGGTTACATCAGCTCACTTAACCATGAACTCACTATCACTACAAACCCCCTCCTCCCTCCCAAAAGTATTCCCATCACCTCCTCTTCAACCTCCCCTTCCCCTCCCTACCTTATAGGATCTTGGTTGCCTAACCATGGACACAGGTAGATGAGGATTAGTTCCACTATTTATAGGCCATGGTGGTCTTCACCTGGATTGCTACGATTTAAATAATATGTACCTTCTGTTGTCCACTATTAGTGCTGAGGATGATTTTTTGTTGAGAAAATTATAATTACTCCTTGATAGAGTATATGTGTGAAGTTTACCCATTTTTGTCAAAACTAGGAGAGCAGTCTTAAATTCCTATCATCTTTCTATTTGTAGATTTGATAGCAGTTCATTTAATAATTCAGAGTAGAGATAATAGCAGAGTCCTTCCATGTTTCATTACCAGTTTTTAACTGAGTCGAAATGAGACATACCATATCTCCTTTCTAATTGGTACTGGGAGTAATCACCACCATACAAATTTCTGGTGTAAAGAGTGTCTCAAGTTTCTGTAGGGGGCGGTTTTGCTTTATTATTCTAGTTACTTGTAGTTTTAGAGAATAGTTAGTACTTTCTTACTGGTTGTTTTACGGTCAGGTCCCGTCATTCACCCATGCCCATAGTTTGGTTGCAGATTACAGGACCTTAGTGCACAGATGGAAATGGGAAGGTACTGTCGTCTCTGAGACTGCCCCACAATTAAACTTCGTGGAGGGGAACCCTTCTTTAGGGTTTTCAGACACTGCCTCAAGTCATGAAGTTAGGATTCGGGCACAGTGGCTGTGACATGTCTTACTGTTATCGTATTTGAGGGTCTTTTATGCAGTTAGGACATGTACCTTAACAGACATTTGAATCAGTTCATTTTTAGTATTGACGAGCTTTACCTTCAGAGTGGTATATAGCAGGCTAAGGGAGTAAGTCCACTCTGTTTAATTAGTTGGTGCTCAATTTGCAGCCATACAGGTATGTAATTGGGGTCGCCTTGTGGGGAAGTGAAGGTAGCCATCTAGGTATTTAGCTATGACTTATTAAACAATAGTGGAAGAAGTCTGGTAACTTAAGGCCTCCCTGTTGTTTGGATGTCTTAGTCGCACCATAAGGACCTTCTCGGGGTTGTTCCAGAGACATTTTGAAATTATTTTATGAAGGTTTAGGAACCAAGGCTGGGGAGGTGGAAGTTTAAAGGGTAAAACACTCTAGGAGGATGTTGATTTTATTACACTGATTCTCCCTTGTAAAGAAAGATATAGTGGGGCCCACTTGTCTCAAGTCTTGGCTTATAGTCCCTAATATAAAGCATCTAGATTGAGTTTTTAACTTGAGACATATTTTGTGACAGTGTGAGTCCTATATTTAAGTTGGAGTGACCAGTTCAACTGCAGGCCTGCAAGTTGTGAACAGCATGTGTGGGGATTCAATGGCATTACTGTTGGATTCTTCTTTATTCAGTTTATAATTGGAGAATTTCCATAAGACAATCAATCAATCAAATTTGATTTGATGAGGCGCCTTTCAATGCTCAGGCACCTTTACAATATACATCAGAACTCACAGTTTATAATAAAACAGATAAAGATATTAAACACATCCATATATACCAATACTCAGTACATTCCTGAGGATGCCTAGTTAATAAATATGTCTTTAGTAATCTTTTTAAAATCTTCTATTGTCTGGCTTTCATATCTATAATAGACAGCACTGCAGGAAGCATGGTTGCCGGATCTGTGATATGCAACATGATGTCATCTGCATATGCTGATAAACATAGACCAAGTCACCAACCTGAATACCTTTACTAGGGAGAGTTTCGCAGGTATAATAGTGGTCCAAAATATAAGCTGAAGAGCATCTCTGAAAGTGAACATCCTTGGCACATCCCTCGAATAGAGGGAAATAAGTCCAAATAAATCCTAGTTGCAGTAGATCTTGGCTGTGGGACATGTATAAAAAAACTTTTATCCATTGGATAAAGCTCTAGGAGTCCGAACTTGCCCAACACCTCAAACAGGAATGCCCAGCTAACTCTATCAACGCTTTCTGTGTCCAGCAACACCAGTGCCATTTTGTGTGGTGCCATTTGGACGCGGAGAAGATGAAACAGCTTCTTTGTGATCTTGTAGAAGAATGTCCTGCAACAAATCCTACTTGTTCTGGACTTAGTAGGGTCCACCTTGTCCAATCTGGAGGCCAAGATTTTAGGAGATAGTTTGATGTCTCAGTTCATTAGAGATATTGTGCGTAGTTGCTAACTTTTTTTCTGGGTTTGTTTGGCTTTGGGCAATACAATAATAAGAGCTTTATCAAGGAAGGTCCACATACCTGATTCACTAAGGTAGTTAAACATCTGAAGTAGTAAGGGGGAGATTTGTTTCTCAAATGTTTCATAAAACTGGGGCGGAAATATCTGGGCCGGAGCTTTGTCATCTGGCAGTGAGCAAATGGCCTCCGACAGTGCTTGTTGTTATTTTATGCATTAGGATTCTTTTGAGGCTGCATTAGAGAAGGAGTGATGTTACTTAAATAATTCTTATTATTGAAATTTGTGGGGCATTGTCTAGTGGGCAAGAAATTCATTCACAGCCCATGTCCAAGTTGCCCAGACTTGGTATGGCTACAAAATACTGTGTAACATAACAGAAGAATGCATTACAATTCATAATTTTAAGAAACTGTGACATCGCCATGAAGCTTGTCACTATGAATAGCTTAAGCTGTCCCTGCTCTGATCGCATCAAATCTCCCTACCCACCCAGAACTAGACTTAGTTGTGTTCAAAAGTACACCTCTGCTTCTGTTACTGTTTTTCCCTATGTTCTCCTTAGTTACCTGCCCAACACACAACATTACAGATTTTTAAAAGCGGGACATTGCCAGAAAGCCGCTGGGTGAAGCCGTCCGTGTGAATGACTTCAGCTTTCCCCACCCAATCAGCATCCTATCTCGCTGCTCGCCTAGAAAAGAATGAGTATGGTGTTCAACGGCACACTGCGCGTCAGTTATCACCTTTTTTCTTATATTTTCTCCATTTCTCTTGACTCAGTTCAAAAGACATGGAGTGTATTAGGAGAAATGTCACTGCAACACAAACACGGAACGGGAGAGACAAGGCAGCGATTTCTGGTTTAACAGACTTGAACAGAAACAGATGTTTCCTTTTCTTCTCCTAGTACTAAAATACATGCCAACTGTACCGGGAGAAAACAGGCACACCTGAAATGTCACCAGCATATACATATTAACATGGGGGGGATTTCCTTTGTGACATTAAAATGAAGAGAGAGAGCAACAGAAAGACAATGGTTACAGGACAAAATAAACAGTGAAAAATACAGAGGAAGCAGAGAACAACAACAACTCTGTAGGTAGGAAGGAAGATGGAGGTGGAGGCAGAGAGACAGAATAGCACTAACATCACAGTAGCTCCACCTACTGGACAAAACAATCAGCATTATTTTTTAATAAGTATTCCAACCCTTTGAAAACTGACATCAAAATTTAGTTTTAATAAACATTTTAGTATTTTTTCTTTTGTTTTTCTTAAGTGAGCCATTTTATAATATAATAGCAATGATGCACTCCAGGGTGTGTGTTGTGCTAGGATAACATCACACTTTGGTGTTGCACACACTCTGCCTGTGCGCCTCGTACTCAGCCATGCAAGTGAATGACATTATCCCAGCACAACACACACCCTGTCATGCATTTTTGCTAATTAACTGATCTTCAACCCAGTCTCCATATTCCTCTCAGCACCCAGTTTTCGTTTATGTGCTCATGCTGCAGCCCAAAGGCTCATGCTGCAGGACAGGATGACAAAGTCATCTCCAGGGCCTATTGTACTTAATGGGACTTTGGGACAACCCTACATCATCTTGTCCTTCGTTACACCCCACTGTGAGCTGCAGAAAAAAATACAGTACGCAAACAAAATAAACAGAATGCTGGAATGGGAACACGGAGCTGATTCGGTCCTAGTCCATAAAACAGAAAACTGTCCTAGTGACTCACTTGCAACTTAATCAGTTAGAGACCCTGATAAAGTTAGGATGACTTTGAAAAATTTTATATTTAGACAAAATTCAGTTTATATTTCATATTTCTTTCTATAATCTCCATCATTGTTTCTTTAATTACTAAGGGTATTTGCAGGGAATCAGTATCTCTGTTTTTCTGCACTGGCTGGTTGTCACATCAGACAATTACAGTTCTGTTTGGATATAATAGTCTGTTGCCGTGGAGATAATTATGATGTCATAAACAGGAGGTTGTGATGTCAAATGTGGGCAAGCAGCGAGAAAATAATGTTGAGGGGCAGTAATCTTTGTTCTCATGCAACTCTCTCTGTAATAAAGAGAATGTTGGAAATAATTACAGAAGCTGCAGGAAAATAATAGTGCCTTAATCTTTTCTTTTGCAAAAGTGTTCTGAATGGTGTCAGGAGTGCTTGAAGGTCAGTGCTGGTAGAAATCAGGTCACAGTTTAGAATCAGAACCTTTCCACAATTTAGAATCTGAACCTTGTTGCCCAATGCAGTGTGTATTTGGCTGCTAGCAAGGTTTTAGCTCGCTTTCTCCACAGCCAGTATGTGTTGTCATATCGCCAAATCACATTCAGTTATATTTTCTGAGCTCTGAATTGACAAATTGTGATGCTGATGGCTGCTATGTGTGTCTAACTAAATTAAAGATTGACATCTGGATACAGATTTGGAAATTTACCACAAAATGTTAATAACAATTCACCCCAAAAAAGTTTTAAATATCCAGCTTATATGCTGACAGTCATTACCAGCCACCACTCCCCCAAACAGTATCAGCCCCCACAGTCAGTAATCAGAGCTGTCACAGCCAGTAATCAGCCCTGATTTTCCTTACAGCCATACTCACAGCTCCTCCCAGACATTAGCAACTCATGCTTATTCCACAGTCTCAAGCCCTGCAAAGTCAGTAATGGTAGTTTACTCACCGGGTAAAGGTGATTGTGAGGGTATACATCTCTGAGGCACTCCACACTCCTTACAAATGGGTTGTGTCCACCTGATAGGTTGCTTGATGCACATGTGACTTCAAAGAAGTCCAACCCCTTTCCTGTGATGCTGCCTCTCCAGGATCAGTTCAAATTCTTCCAAAGCTATACCTGATCTGTAACTCAATAACTCTTGACTTTGTTAGTAGGCAGCACAATGTTTCCTGATATGTCTTAGTGTGTTAAATAAATTATAATAGAGGCATTTGTTATTTTTACCAAAAATTATGTGGCTCATGAGGGTCCTCTTTTCTTTCTTTCTTATTCATACATATCTAAAATTTCCGGCCCATACGGGTATGCTGATTGTTACTTCTGAAGCTCATCTGTGAGTCCTTTTCTCTGACTGACTACTCAGGAGTTAGGAGTGCCTCAGAGATGTATACCCCCACAATCACCTTCACCAGGTGTGTAAACTACCACTGTGGGGGATAATCTCTGAGGCACTCCATACTCCTTACACATAGGTTTCGATGTAAAAAGCAGTACCTTAATAAGAAGGGTGGGTAGTCAGTCCATTATGTGATGTTTGACCTTGCTGCTAACGACACTACTTAAGTAAAGTTAGTTTTTTGCTTCCAGGGTTACATCTACCCTGTAGTGTTTAGTGAATGTGTGCATCAATGCCCATGTAGCAGCAGCACAAATTTTCTCTACTATGGCCATGTTTCTCTCGTCCCATAATGTGGCTATTGCTGTAGTGGAATGGCCTTTGATTTTCATTGGTGGTGTATGATTTGAGGCCTTATATGCTTCTGTGATGGCAGACTTAGCCAATATGTGCCTGATGTCTGCTGTTCTTGTGATGTGTTGACATTAGTCTCCTATGGCTAGTAGTTGATGTTGAGGGTCCTTATCTACCTTGTCTGCAGGCATATAGACAGGTATTTTGATATCCTGTTTGTGTGAAAAGTGTATATTTTAGGTAGAAAGGAAGGGATCATCTTTAAGCTGATCTTGTCCTCATGAAGGTATTTTGATATCCTGTTTGGTGTGAAAGGGTGTGCATATTTTAGGTAGAAAGAAGGGATCATCTTTAAGCTGATTCTTGTCTCGTGAAATACCAGATAAGGCAGTCTGTGGGATAATGCTTGTAGTTTGCTTATGTATCTAGCTGGAACATATAGTGACCATAAGGATTAAGTGTTTGCCCTTTGAGTGGTAGTGACTCTAGAGATTCAGATGGTGAGTTGGTCATTGCCCAGGCAGTCTGTGGGATAATGCTTGTAGTTCGCTTATGTATCTAGCTGAACATATAGTGACCATAAGAGTTAAGTGTTTGCCCTTTGAGTGGTAGTGACTCTAGAGGTTCAGATGATGAGTTGGTCATTGCCCTGGTTACTAAGTTGAGGTCCCAGGGAGTGGTCCATTGTTTTAGGATGTAGATTGGATCAATTGCTGCCACTTGCATTGTTAAGGATGCTGGAGATAGTCCCTTATCCAGACCTTGCTGAAGGAAGAGAAGTATGTTGGGCACTGTGGCCCTTAGAGATTGTAATTTTTTTTCTTTTCTTTGCACCACCTGTGGAATATTCTCAAATGTCTCTGATATTTTGAGGTAATGGGTTTTCTCCATAGTGCTAGCGACTAATGGATGGTATTCCTCTCTTAACAGTCTCTCCTTTTCAGAAGCCAGGTTGTTAATTTGAGATTGTTCGGACTGAGGTGACATACCAGTCCCTGAGTGAGAATATCTTCCCTGTATGCTAGTGTCAATGACTGGTCTAGTGCCATTGTCACTATCGTGGCAACCCATGTTCTCCTGTGCCAATAAGGGGTGATGATTATCACCCAGGTTCTGGTTCTGCATATCTCTTTCAGAACCTGTAGTATCGGTGGAAAGATATAGGTTACCTGGAATGACCATGTAGCTGTTAGTGCATCCACTCTCATGGATTTGTGATCCCTGAAGCGGGAGTAGTATCTGGGTCACTGATTGTTCTTGTTGGTGGCCATTAAGTCTATTTCTATCAGTCCCCAATGTCTGTTGATCAGTTGGAATATGTTGGAATGAATCTTCCACTCTCCTGGATGTATTAACTGGCAACTTAGCAGTCTGTTCGTGTGGTATTCAGCCTGCCTGCTAAGTGTATGGCTGATATGCTCACCAGATGTTTCTGTGTCCAAAGAATGAGTCTTGAGCCTCTCCTTGCATGGCTCTGCTCTTTGTTCCTCCTTGCCTGTTGATATAGGAGATGATAACCTGATTGTCCATGCGTATGAGGAAATTTCCCTTATTCCTGACTTGCCTTGTGAATTGCAGTGATGCACAGGGTAGTGCCCTGATTTCCAGAATGTTTATGGCCATTTCGGACTTTTGCATGTACCATTTTTCTAGGCTTCCCAGTGGAGTGGCCACTATGTAGAAGCTACTCAAGGGTGTATGGCATTATTAGCAGGCAAATGGTGTGGGCAGTGTGCCATTAAGATGTGGAGATTAGCTTGGGTAGTGGGGTAGGAGTTGGTGTGTCAAACCCCACCTTCGTCATTGTGTTTAGCGCTAATGCCTGTATCTGATCAGGCAAACACCATTTGGGTGTTAGTGTTTGTGTAACCACCTCCATCTCTGTTTCTAGATAGGAGTGTGTTTCTGAATCCGGCTGTGGTGAGTGGGGTTCTGGCCCTGCCAGTACCTGACTTTATTTCACATGGTGTTTTACACTAGTTGTGCCTGCATCAGTTGATTATTTTGGTGGGGAATTGTTGTTGCCTAAATCCTGCCCAGAGGAGGATTTGAGATTGCATGTGGCATATTTGTTTGTGCCTTTGTCTTTGTGTTTTCATAGGCGCCCTCCCCAGCATCCTCCTGGTCAGATGGTGTGGATGCATCTTCTGCATCTGATGCACACAGTACTTTAGTTGTTTTTGAGCTAGCGGCATTGCGCTGGCTGCAGCTCTTTGTTTTGGCTATTGTAGTAAGTTGAAAAAGGATACATAGAGAGAGTGGTGTTGGGGGGATTAGTTATATTGTTTTATTTATTTATTATTTCTCTTAATTCTTCCCCTGCACAGTAATCAATAATGTTCTGCACCGTACAGGCTATTGTTGTGCCTGTGCATTAAAGTGTGCACTATCCCTATAAATGTGGCTAGAGTGAGTGAGGGACTCAGTGTTATGCTGCCTTGCACACAGCTGTGGTAATAGTGCTGCCCCCAATGTATTTTCCCCATTATTAATTAATTTTCAAATCGCTAGTCTTTATATTTAATTATTCGTGATTGTGGTCTGCTGTTGCAGATTGGTTGGTGCTTTAAACCAATGCCTACTGTGCTGGTTGGATGTTTGTGAGTGTAATTGCACTCTCCACAAGATGGCGGCAGTGACTCTCAGTCAATCTACACTGTCTGGCAGCCACCTGCACCCTTAATCCAGCATAGATAAGGGGGGAGTGGAGAGCTTTTCTGAGATCACAGCAGCAAGTCTCATGATGATATTTCTCATGGCTGCCGATCTGGATAGGCAAGTTAGGTTAGTTTCTCAATGCTCCTCCTCCCCGTGAGACCTACTTTGCTTGTGGGGTTTCAGTCAGGCAGATGATAGAGGAGGTTTCCTCTACCTTTTGATAGAAGAAGATGGTGAGTTTAAAAGACATAATGTGCCATAAAAAAACTCTTGAGAGCATGTCATTTTGAGTTGAGACACAGAGGGACTGAGAAAATGTTTCAGAGGCTGTTGTGTAGTTATGTCTTGAGTGAGCACTTCAGGTGCTACTATGCTTGTAATGGGGCACTATGGCACATTACTTAGTATTTTAGCAGTCCGGGGATGCTGGCAGGGTACTCCTGACATTTTAGGTGGCCACTTGCTCATTTAATAGTGGCTAGACTCTGGAGTCACTGGCAGGGCTCCAGGTCATCAAACACCTAGTAAGGTGTTGTGCTTGTTCTGAACAGCATGCAGGGGAACTTAGAGTATATGCCCAATTATGGAATTAAAGCCTTTAATTATGTGTAGCCCCTAATGTAATGAGCTCCTGGGACCACTGGTAGGGGCTTCCAGGTAATTGTGTCTGTTGAATCTATTTGGTCATCTGTGAAAGATCTCAGACAATACATGGCTCTGTTAGCATTCTTTAAATTTAACATCCTTTAAATTTCAAAAATGTGATTAAATTATATTGTTCAAGCCCTTTTTTTATGAAATTAATGGAGCTAAGTCATGTATTCAATTAATATGCATTACTTTGTTGCACACAGTACAGTAGTAGTGGCCCTTAATTAATATGTGACTGTGCCTTTAAGAGAAGAAAACAACTGTGGATATCAGTAAAAGAAATGACTATTAAAAATCACTATTTCCCAAATAGTTATTTTATTTTAATCAAACCTCCTTGTATTTTGACCCAATATAATACAGTACAGTGTTTTATATTTGGCCCCTTTTGTATGCCTTGGTTATCTTTGGGATAATGTAGGCATGTGCCTTTAAGGGGGAAGGTGAGCAGGATGCCTTAGCTAGCCCTTGCCTTGGGTGTGGTAAACTGAGTGAGGAATCATCTGCATTGCTGCTTGTGTAATAGGACAAAGTTTGAGGCAGATGCATTTTTTTGTTCTTTAAAACATGTTTCTTCAGTTCTCCCTCATGGTCAGTGTTAAAAGTTAGGAGACTTAGGCTTGAGGAACTGTAGCAATAGCTAGCTCCATTCTCCATTGCAAGATATGTTGGATTTAGTCAAATCTTGTTTGTTTATCCTACTCAAAGATGGTGGCCAAGATCTCGCGAGAGCTGAGAGCCAGTTAGCTTGCAGCTCTCATGTAGCAGGAGATTTGGAAACTAGAAAGAAGCAGGGGGATGGTCATGCTGCTAGGAGTTGTTTTAGCTGCTGGGGCCATGAAATAACATTTGGGTGGCTCCATTTTGGTCCCTAGAGCTTTCTTTCTCTGTGGGAGTGTTTTTGGATAGAAAATAGCATGAAATGGTTGCAGGTGCTTTTATTTAGTGCCACTGAATTCGAGGAATGACTGAATCTAGCACGGGCATTTTAAGCACCTTCCAGTGCAAGGAAACTTTTCTGGATGAGTTTGTGAGTACCTTTTTACAAGCTAGTGATCCTAGTGGGTCACCAGATTCTTGTTGGTGATTAAAACAACTCAGGAACTGCTGGCAGGGGAACCAAGTTGATTATTTATTATATTACCTCCTGTAGATCATTGCATAGATTCTGTGCTCATTTATGTGGGTCAGACATTGCTTTTAGCTCCTGGCACCTCTAGCAGGGGTGTTCAGGTAGCGAATAATCTCTATGCTTGTACAATGTGATAATGTTCATAATTTGAATACTGTGCTGGCAATTTCTCAGCTAATATTTTTCTAGACAACCGACGCTAGTAGAAGCCACAGTGCTAACATCTCTAAGACTACCAGTTTTGCAATTTTAAACAGTTGCATATCTGCAGAAACATACTCTGGACTGGAGCTGCTGTGTTGAAATATTTTACAGTACATCTAAACACAGGTACCGCTAGTAGGAATACCAGGTTTATTTTGCAATAATGTCATCATTTATTGTCTGCCCCCAAGGATAATCAATTACTGTGCCCAGTCATTCAGTCACTGTGTAGGCATTTAAAAGTACTTATATCCTATGCTCATATTGTTATATTAGCAGATGCTTTCAGCTCTTTTGATATCAAATGCTCTGAATAATGTAGTCTTCTTATCTGCGTTTAGCAAACTTCGATTTTATCAGCATACTGGAGCTATAGGGTGTGCTTTAAATATTCACTTGCTGCAGCAACCAAACTCCACATATGAGTTGTTTTAAATATACTGTATGTTGGACAGCACTCCTGTGGCTGCTACCAGGAGCCATAGGGTGTTTCCAATCCCACAAGAGTGTAGTAGTGGGTGCAAGCAGAACTGAGACCACTAGCAAGGATCCCAGAATGCTACAAACTACAGCCATGAGTGCTTTATTCATCTTAGACTCGTTGAGAGGGAATGTAAGGCATCTGGAATGAAATTTATGGGCATGAAACAATACCCTGAGTAGATATCCTGTAGTGTACCTCTGGCAATAATTTAAATGTAGGCTGAGTGATTGTCTCTGTGATTCCTAGTCAGATACCATGAATTGGTTTTGAGTGGCACAAAGGAAGTTATTTTAAACAACCAACTCTCTCTCTCTCTCTGGAATCTAGATTGAGTCATATATTTTCGCAACATAATTCCATAAGACGCTTTGCTATGCTAGCATATCCTAAGCTGCCAAAAAACCTTAGATATAAAATTATTAAGCCTGGTGGCTTTACCTTTTGTGTGATATTCTTGAAATAACTGCTTGGGAGCTGTTGTGATGTGCCACAACCTGTACAGATGCACATTCAGAACTGATCTGGGAGAGGCAGCATCACAGGGAAAGGGGTTGGACTTCTTTGAAGTCACATGTGCATCAAATAACCTATAAGTTGGACACAACCCATGTGTAAGGAGTGTGAAGTGCCTCAGAGATTATCCCCCACAATCACAGTCCCAAACACAGTCATTACCAGCTCATTCTCCCTAAGGGATTATCAGTTCTCCACAGCAAGCTTGTCCAATGATCTGACTGTATGTAGTGGACCCAATCACCAATTATGTTACCTCCCTGGCAATAGCTGAGACAGCCACTGGGGGGGGCCATAGTGGATGAGACTCTCTGATTGTTCATCCTTTCCTTTCTCATGGCTATGAGGAGCAGAAACTAGCTCAGCAGAGGCTTGTAATGAGCTGCTGGCCTGTTCAACAGTTTGCCACTTTACCTTCCTCCACTGCAAGAGCCCAGACTTGGGAACAACTTACTTGTGTGACCCAAAGCTTCTCCCCAACAGTCCCTGCACTCCTGTGATGCATCTACCACTGTGATCTTTCATGGGCAGTCCTCTGACTGGTTTGCAACAAACTGGCATTCAGTAGCAGCCACAGACACTGCCAGATATTTCCCAAAAATTCTGTGATATTTCCAGAAATATCTTCTGCTTTCTGCATTTCCACCGTAGGGGCAGCAGAGAGAAACTATTCAGAAATTTCATGAAATATCTGGAAATAGCTGGCAATGTCTCTGGCTACTACTGTAATTAAGGTCCCCACCCTTATTATTTGGGAGATGTGCAGAGCAGTATCTATGGAGCTCACACAAGGGCAATCACTTCCTTATACATCCCCAATCTGTATCATCAGTGATGCCCCCCACTGCCCAAACGTTTCTGCAAGCATACCTTTCATTTGACCCACATTATGATGTATGTCTTAATGTCACCCCAGATGTTCCATATTCACATCAGTCCACATAAACTATGTGCACAGACATCAAGAGCTACTTTTAGCAGAGATTCATATGATGATTAAACAGTTTACTGTTAAAATAGCGCAGATGCAATAGCGCAGATCATTACCACACTAATAATTTGGCGCATGGCGAAAGGCGAAGAAAAAAGCTAAGGTGCAGAACATCACCACCAAACCAGAAACACACCAAATATAAATGAGCTGCCAGCATTTTCCCTTTTCATAGCCAGACTGGTTGGTGGTAGTGCATGCGCAGAAGCTTCATTTACTGACTGTGATTGCAGTCAAGCGGAGAAATTCCAGTGATCCCGGTCCCTAGTTCGCCTAATGGGAGCAGTTGACCTACACAAGGCTGGTCAGATACCTTGCAAATTGTAGATATGGAGTTTAGAACGGGACAGGTTCAGGGCTCATGAATATTAATGAGGAAACCTGCCTGCCACCTAGGCAGCGACAGGCTTCACATTAATATTAATGTTGGTGTTAATTAATTTCATAAGCCCCAAACCTGTACCATTTTAAACTCCATATCTACAATTTGGCAAGGCTTCTGATCAGCCTTGTTTAGGTCACCGGCCCCTGATTAGGCAAACTAGGGGACTGGGACCACCACAATGTCCTCCATTTGACCACAATCATGGTCAGTAAATAGAGGGTCTTTCTGCACATGCACTACCACCAGCCAGTCTGGACGTGAATGAGGAAATGGTGGTGGCTCCTGATCTTGCTCCTTCTGCCCCGTTTTGGGCAAAAAGAGTATACAGGGGCCGTACAGAGGATCAGAGGCACCAAAGGACTTTTGCCAAGCGGCTGTGAAACTCAGGAAGATCGGGGGAACTCCTGGAGGCAGTCGAGAGGAAAATAAATAGTGTGCCCATGGCGGACCATTTTAGAGTTGTGGAAGGATAATTCAGAAACTCCAAAATGGAAGCATTCTATGGTGTGAATCTTGTAGCTCTTTTTTACAGCTACCACAAAACGGCTGCAGGCTCTGCCCAACTGCAGCTGTAAAAGTAGAAAACTGTATGAGGTGGAATACCTGTATGCCCACTCTGATCATGAAGGAGTGGTGGGACAACTGCTTGTGAAAAGGCCAAGGTGCCTCTTCCACATAACCTCCTGAAGAGGATTCCAGGAAACTGGATACTAGCACCACAAATTGTGCATAACAGCTTCCCTGCTGCTGAGGGAGGCAACTTATTTGGCATATACAGCACAGTACCAGAAAGCATTGTGGAATGCAATGCTGGCATGTAGTGATAAGGTGGATGGTGTAATAGCACAGGATCCAGCTGCCACAGCAAAGTCAGCCCTGGATGCCACTAAATACCAGTTCCACATAGCTGTAAACTCTAATAACTCTGCTTCACTCATCTTGGCTCATACAGTGGCATTCATACTATACTGTGGTTCATACTATGGTGCGAGCACAGAAGCATGAGGTGTGAAGCCCATGTAATCTCCTATCAGTCACCCATAATAAAATAAGCTTGTTCCTGACAATATTCAGTTGTTGAGTCTGTTTCTGAATATATTTTTGCATTCACTTAAAACAACTTTCATAGGAGGGGAGTTCCAAGGATTCACTGTTCTTTGGGAATAAAAGTATTTTCACTTTAGAAACTTAAATCTTTGGCATCTTATTTGAAATGGATGCCCCCTAGTGTCAGCAACAATTTGTTTAAGATCCAGACCTATCTCAGACATCAAATATGGGGCTCTAACTATGTCCTGCATCAGGAGATGATCACCTCGCATCCATCTAGTTTCAAGGGACATAAGGCCAAGATGGTTTAACCTGTCATCATAGCCCCTTAATGGTCTCCTGATGTTCTCATGGTGGCTCAGTGACTCACCTTGGTTAGAGCCTTGGCTACCTAGACAGGATGTCCCATCTGGTCAGGAATTCTTTTCCCTCCTACAAAGCTTTTTGGGACCATTTTTTGTCTTTGTACTCCCAGCAAGGACATCCCACCCATGCTATATCCGACAGTGACTCTGAGATGGAGGCGGACACCTAGCATCCAGTGCTTACTCTCTGTTCTGAACTTGATAAGTGAACATAAAATGGCCATAAGAACTCAGAATTTTAAATATGCTATGGCTAAGCATTACACAGAAACAGGACACAGTTCAGCAGCCTAACTGACACACATGGGGTAGGAAAGGATACAAGTTCTCCCAGAGGAGGAAACATTAAAGATTTACTCTTACAACATATAATTGACCATTAGATATGTCCACATTAAGGATCCACATCAGCATTTTTATTTTATTTTATTTAGCACTTTTAACTTATACAGCTCTGTGTGCACAATATCAGGTAAAAAGTTGCATGTTTCAACATGCAAGTATCAAGTTACAGTCCCTTGGAGTGTTAGGAGGTGTAGTTGAATAATCTAAAATGATGAAAAACATCAAGTGTTACAAAAAATTTAAAAAGTAATAATCTTCAGAATTAAAAATGCATATGTTTATAATGTTGTTAGTTATGGTAACACTATTCAGGGCACTTTTATGGTTCTATGTCATAATAGCAATCGTAAAACAGTGATGGCTATTATGGCAAGTGTATATCACCAAAAAGCAAATCGGATATATACACTTTAAAGCGACCCATCATCCGATGTTACAAAAGTGTTTTTATGGGGGGGTGTCTCCTCCACACACCCCTGAATTAGGATTCTCAGCTCCAGTGGGGTGCATGTCAGGAGGGCAAAATCGGATGTTGGCAAAATTATGCACAGCTCACAGCTGCAGCAAAATGTAACCCACTTCCGAACCCAGTACCTGCTATGCCAGAGCTAGCCACCCACACCACCACAAAACACAGCTAGCTCAGCAGCAGCAGGTACTCCAGTCCCTGAGAACCATTTCCTGTCCCTTCCTTCCTCCTCACTATTCTTCCATTCATCCTTCCTATAATCACTGTCTCATAACTTCTCTGGTAGCCCAGAATAAGAGCCCAAAATGAGTCACTATTTTTGTAGTCCCTCATTTTGGGTCGCATATTACGTGATATCCTTTTAATCACAAACATTTTTCTTTTGTATGATACTGTTATCTTTATATATCAGTTGCTGTGAAATGCAGTAACTCAGATTGATGGCAGATCAGAAATTTGAAGCCTCTCAGTTTAATTTGTTACTTGCTATAGCAACCAAACTGTATAAAAGATACTACCCCTCATATGGCCAGCTCTGAGGAGGGAGTCACCGGTTCAAAACATCAGCACATTTGCACGTAGGTTGGCCAAGCACCTGTGGACAGGTTCAGCAGCAGGAGTGAAGCCTTTAGATGCCCTTGGCCTGGGGATCAAAGAGTGCTTATACCGCACATGGAGAATCTCTGTCCTGGAAGTTGCAGTCAGCTATGGTTTTGCAGTTTTGGCTTGCATCAGCTAATGTGGACACTCTGTTTGAGGGTCATAGATTTAGTCAATTGAGCCACGAAAATCTTATTGATACACTGAATTAGGCAATAGAGCTGAGAAGAATATATGGGCACTTCATAAGGAACTGGTATATAGTGACTATATTTCACTGACTTTATCCATTGTCCTTGTAAACTGGCTTTTATCAGTAATATCAAAATGTATGAAAGGAAGATAAAATTATGTCGTATTGCCTGAAATTGAAAGTTACACTTGATTGAGTAATAAATGACAGTGGACATTCAATTTTTATGTGTGCAGATAGACTTTTCTACGGAGTAGATGCTTGCACTTGTTCTGATCTTGTTCGTCAATCACTCAGAAGTTTGATGTGAGTTATCACACCCTCCTGTGCTCAGTTCTTTGTGCCCAGTGCTAGTACTCATTCAGGTACTTTTATGTTTTGGTTACGTCTGATGTCAATTGGTTGTGTAAGCTGTACCTGTGACTTGCTCTCTGGTGTGAATTTATGTCATTTCTGTATTATCTTTGTATTGAAAATGTTTACTAAAAAGAATTAACTGCAAAAAAAAAATGTGGTGTGAGTTATCACACCCTCCTGTGCTCAGTTCTCTGTTCCCAGTGCTAGTACTCATTCAGGTACTTTTATGTTTTGGTTATTTGTCTGATGTCAATTGGTTGTAAAAGCTGTACCTGTGACTTGCTCTCTGGTGTGAATTTATGTCATTTCTGTATTATCTTTGTATTGAAAATGTTTAATAAAAAGTATTAACTGCAAAAGAAATCTAAAATTGGCATAAAATTATATTTCTGGAGCAGCAACCCTACTGACTGATGCCATTTGTAAGGCTTATTGATGGATCCCTCAGAAGTAACAGCATTACTATGGTGAGTGATGTTTTCTTCAGACTCAGTCTTCTCTTATCCACTCATTGGTCAAGTGACCAGCAGTATGAATTCTTGAGTGGGGTGAGTGTAGACTCAATGGTTTATAAAGAGAGCAAACCCAGTAGTGCAGCAGACCCAAAACCTGTATGTTTTCTGTTATGTACATCTAGGACATAGTGTTTCATAAATATGTAAACACTATTCCCATTGTGGCCCTACATATTTCTGCAATAGGGACCAGTTGCAGTAAGGCCACTGAGGTCACCACAGCTCAGATTTAATGGGAAATAACAGATTCTTCCAGTTGATTCTCTGCCAGGAAATAGCAATGTTGTACGAAATTTACAATCCAGTTGGACATACATAGGAAACTGGGATTCCTTTATGTTTGGGATTAAGACAAAAACAGTTAAAATGATTATCTGTGCTTCTTGTTATATAAAAGTAGAAAATGTGGATTCTTTTGACATTGAATAAATGGATTAACACTTCCTGGAATTCTCTAGTGTGGGGAAAATGTTGACCTGACTGTATCTAATACAGTAAATATGAAACTTTGACACCACCTCTGTCAGAAATATAGTGTGCCTATAGAGAACAACCTTATCCATTTGGAAAATTGTGTAGGAAGGATCAGTCCCCAAGGTTTGTAGTTCTGATGCACTGATAGCTACCAGGAAAATTGTTTTCCACGTGAGGCATTTCAGGGTCAAGGGTTAGTCTTTCAAGTGCCACACTGAGATCACAGTATGCTTAGTTTCTTAACTGGTGCTTTCAGATGTAGTACCACTCTGAAGAACCATACAAAGATAGACAATTGTGCCATTGGAAGTCTACTCACCAAGTCATAATGTGACAAGATGGTTGACAACTGGATTTTGAGTGATGTGTACTGCAGTGTTGTTCTTACAGGACTTCAGTCTTCTGGGTAAAGACTGATATTTTGAGAGGGCTTAGGGCTAATGGCAGGGCTAAGAACTGAATTCTTTTCCACTTTTGAGGTTGGCTTCGTAGAGCATCATGTCAAACTGGTACTAGGTTTGAGGTCAGCATTGACCATGTTCTCAGCAGTGGGGAGGGGGTCATCTCCACTGCGAACATCAAGGAACTGGTACACAGCAGTAACCACAACTTCACAACCATCTCCTTGGTGACAGGATAAACCAGCTGGACCTCAAACACCAGGACCAGAAACTTTAGAAAGGCAGACTTTGCTATGAAGAAGATCCTGGTGTTAAAGGGTCTGGAACAAACACATGAGGCTGGTACTGTAATTCAGGGCACATGGTATTTGTTGAAGAAGGTACATGATGCAATTGCAGATGTATGTATTCTGGAAGCAACATGGAAGAAAAGAGCCAAAATATGACATGAGCCCTCCCTCCCAACAGAGATCAAAGGCAATTGATTGTAAGCAAAATTAAGTTCTATGAACGCAGGAAAATAACAGGTTGCTTCTAGGCCAGAGAAGAGTACAGAGCACCATTAAGCGGCTTCAAAACTATAATTAAGACAGCTAAGGAAGGGCTAGAAGCCAGAATAGCAGTACAATCAGCAGACAACTTCAGAAAATTCTTCAATTTCATAAATGGATGAAAGAAGATGAAATGGGATTGAGCCCTTGAAAACAGGGGTACAAGGAGGAATCTGTGAGAGTCAAAGGTTGTTGCTTGATACTTTGCTTCAGTGTTCACCAAAGTACACTGGTGGGGGTAGGGGCTCATTGGGAGGGCCAATAACACAAAACCTAGTCACATTGAAACCATGGAGCATAACACCTGCCTTATTATCTGTCTACCTGGCAAAGATCTAACCAGGTCAGTCCCAAGGAGTGGGAGGGACATATCCCAGGATCATAACACAGCTGAAGTAGCAACAGCGGATGCCACTTGCAATATTGAATCTGTCTTGCACTGGTATGGTGCCAGAGGACTGGAAAGTAGACATTGTGGTCTCCATATTCATGGGGGCAAGGTCAAACTCAGGCAACCACATGCTGGTCAGCCTGACATGAGTGCTGGGCAAGGTCTTAGAGGCTATTATGAAGGTAGAATGATAAAGGCTTTGACTGAAGCAAAGGATCTTGCCCCTCTCAGCATGGCATTATGAGAGGTCAGAACACAACCTGATCACCTTCATCAAGGGGATGACCAGGGAAGTGGGCAGTGATCAGTGTTGAAGCCACTGCTTTTTAACAGTTTCATCAACAATCTAGGAGCTTGGGTCTCCAGTAGCCTGCTTCATTTAATGGAGGCCACTAAGGAAGCCAGGGAGATAGACCCCCTTGAGGATGAGGGCACACTTCAGGAGGACCTGAAAAAGTAGGGTCATTGGCCTAACTTCTGGAGTCTCAGACTGAATGTAACCAAAGGCAGGGTTCTACACTTGGAGAGGAAAAAGAGAGGTAGGACCTACACACTGTCTGAGACTGCCCTTGCTGCAATCAAGGAGAAATCAAACCTGGTAGTCATACAGGACAAGGGGCTAAAGCAGGACAAGCAGCGTCAAAACAGGAACAGCACAGCAGGGAAAGTAATCCTGCCACTTTGCAAGGCCCTGGCCAGGACACATCAGGAATATTGTGTGCAGTTTTGGTGGTCTCAATACTAAAAGGACATTGAGGCAGTCGAGAGTGTATAACACAGGACCACAATAATGTTTTCTCTGGTGTTTAGTGGCACCACCCACCCTCCAATCCCCATCCCCTATAATATTTTCCCTGGTGTCTAGTGGCACCCCACCCTCCGATCCCCTTCCCATAATGTTTCCCTGGTGACTAGTGTCACCACCCACCATTTGATTGTTGTCCCCATATGGGACCTGTAATAAAGAAAACTGTCCTCTATGTTTTTTTCCATAAACCTGTAAAAAGATAACAGTCCCTGACCAGTCTGAGCCCTCCCACCCTGACCTCCCACTAAGCAGTCACCAGCCCACCCTCCCAGTACAACCCCCACATGCCCTCACTCACCTGAACAGGTTGCACAGTGAAGATCCACTCTGCGATCAAAGACACATCTTGCTGCTCCTAATGGCAACTGCAATCTGAGAAACTAAGGTAAATGCTGCTCAATGTAATTTTAATTGAGTTTTGAACTTTGATGCATAACTTTGGCAGTTTTGCATATTTTCACCCCACATTTTCAACATGGCCTTTGTGGGACACCACCTCATGACCAATGGTGGGATTTGAAAATTTTCACTGACTTCGTTCATCAGGTGGGGTCATAAGATGGCTATGTTGAACATTTGGGATGAAAATATTTAAAAATAATTAAGTTATGAGCGTACATTGAAACGTTGCAATGCACACTCATAACTTTGGTAATTTTCACTGTTTTGACTCCAACTTTTCAACATAGGCATTTGTACACATCACCTCATGAACGTGACAACTGTCATTTTTCACATCCTGATCAAAATGTGTTTTAGCACCTGTGGTGCAGAATGACGTTGCTGCACAAAATCACCTTTTTGGGTAGGTTATGAAACTTTTCTCCACCCTTTTTCATGAGGTGTGGTCATAAGAAGGCTATGCTGAAAATTTATGGTTACAATATTACAAAACAACAACGTTATGAGCGTGCATTAAAATTTTCCAAAGCACACTCATACACTTGTTCATTTTAAGTGGACAATGTCCCTTCAAAGCAGCATGTGTTGGCTCTGATCAGAGTTTGTTATTATCACTGGCTCACAGCAACTGTGACCAGTTTCTGAGTGTTCTGCCAACATTTAAAGCACTCAGATTTGTCAGTTAAACTGAAATTTACAACTTAGCTCTCAATGACACTGGCTGACATTTAAACCAGCTCTTAAGGACTGAGGTCAGACTGTTTTCAATGGTGCCTTCCTCGTCTCATGTCTCAGTTGAAAAACAAGAAAAGACTGGACCCACTGATTTTAAAAAGGTGCTGTGTGCCACCAGTTTGCCAAAGACAGACAGATATACTGAGAGTTACAAGTATTTGGGCACTGTTCATGACTGGGAAAACGGTAAGCTTTGCAATGTTTTTTGCCCTAAAACACAAAAGAGAAGATGAGCAAAATGAATTTCACTGTGTCCGCTCCTGCCTCTCTGTCCAGCTCTAACAAGTGTTCACCTGTAAAGGTAGTGAACCCTTTTAAGAAAATGTCAGCTGAATCTACTTCCCCTACAGATTTAACCTGTAAGGCAGAATCCTCAAGGAAGCAGTCAAAAGATTCAAAATCCACATCTGATATTCATTCAGATAAGAAAAAGAAAGAAAAAAACTGACATGCTGATTCTCTAGAATTGTCTACCAGCATTAAGAAAGTAAGATGGGAGAAGCACAGTAAACTTGAACCAGAGGAAACGGTGGTGCCTCAGACCCCTGTGTCTTCTATGGAAGAAGTCAAACAAATGTGGGATTTTTTCAAGTATGAAGCAGCAGGTAGACAGACTGCATACTTCTGTTCATCCCAGCCTGGCAGAATATACCCAGAGGAGGAAGATGAGGAGCCCATATCTCCAATGTAACCGGGGAAGCAAACATTTGTTCCCCACCCAGAGCTCTGAATGATTTTACATCCTACTTGGCTTTTCTGCTTTTCTCAGAGGCATGACTGGGACTATAAACACCCCCACTAAAAAAACTCAGGAGATCGATGGTGAAGCAGCATTCCTCAGTATGCTGGGTCTAACCTCTGCTAAGAGGATTAGTATATGCATGCATAGAACATTCAAAAAATGAGTAAAATATTTTGAAAATGCCATCCCCTGGCATTGGTATTGACAAAAAGGCTGAAAAGAGATATCAGTTCACCAGAACTGGCTCTGATTATCTTAATAAACACCCAAGGCCTGAGGGACTTATCCAAGCTGCTGCATGTGAAAAAACAAAAACTACGTTTTCAACAGTACCTCCAATAAAGATTGCAGGAAAATTAATTCATAAGGAAAAAATTCCAATTCCTCATCATCCGTGATTATGCGACAGGCTGCCTTTCTGCTATACTGCTCATCACCAGGAAGCCTCATGGAAGGAAATGCTAACACTCTGTGATAGGATGCCCTCTGATGACAGCTCACAGGCACTGCAGGTAGTGACAAGCATTTGTCAATGCCAAATGTTCACTTGCAGGTATTTGCAGTGGTGTTTGGTACTGGTAGTGGCTTCAGAGGAGCAAGGAGGCAGCAGTGAGAGCAGCGGGTGCTGCATGGTGAAAGCTGCACCATAAATGCAGGAAGGAGCTGCTAGTCAGAGAAGCCACCCCTGCAGGCTTTAGTGGATTGGGAGAGAGAGAGAGAGAGAGAGTGTTGGTGGCAGGAGCCACCTTAAGTAAAGCTGCACCATGGTTAATGTAGAAGCCGGAAGGGGTTCAGAGGAGGAGAACCAGAAAGAAAGAGTGTCCCATGTGGCAGAAGCCACCAATATGTAGTGCACCACGGTTGTTGTAGATGCACTAGTTTCGTTGTCCACTGTAAACTGCATCCTTAGAGATTATTTCACATTCCTGTTAGTCTTCTTATCCTCCAACACTCAAATGCTTCCAAGATGTACAATGCGAGAAGAAGAATCGGCATTTATATAGTGCTTTTCATACACAATGTATCCCAAAGCGCTTTTACACGCAATGCTAGGCTGGTAGTGAAGTGACCAAATGTGTAGTGCAGCCATGTTGCACATCAGCATCCACACAGCCTGGACAATTGCTTGAACCAGTTTTATGCGAAGAGGAACATTGGCTAGGACACCATGGAAATTCCCCACTCACCAGTAGGGGGATCCATGCCAGCCTGTCAAACTGAGTCAGTCCTACTGAAACAGTGAGTGTGTGGAAGGAGGGAGATTGGGGAGAGGGCCCTCCCCAGTCTTTATTCTACTGGAGGCCATGGATCATGAAGAAAAAGATGGTTGCTGCCAGTCCAGGTCAGGCCTTGGAGCAGACATGAGGTGTTTCTGTTCCATTGCAGCAGGAGGAAGATTCGTTTAACATGGATTTTGATTAGAAAAGAAATGCTCTCAGCTGAGAACATTGAACCAGGCCAAAAGGAACAAATTAGTACTGAATCTAAAGAAAACTCAGCTGATATTGAGCAGCAAGAGATGGAGTTACAAACTGAACTAGAAACTAAAAAGCAACAATTATTAAACCTGATGCAAGAAGCTGAGCATGAGTTCCAAATGAACATTGCCAAACTTGATGAGGGAAAATAAACAGAAAAGATTGGCGGTCAGCCCTGTGCTTCTTTCAGGTAAGCAGGTGATTCTCTCAGCAACACCAGATGCACTCACAAATGCTCAAAATGTGGTCACAGAGCCTGAGGATGAACTAAAGACTGCTATGAGTGGCTCTTCTGTTATCGTCTCCACAAAACCAGAATGGGCTCCAGATACTTCCTGCAGCAAGCACAATGAATTTTCGTGATGACATTTGATCCCGACTTCACGGTGCCAATCCCGGATCGCTGGATTGGCAGAAAATTCCATTGTGAAAACGGAGGGCGATTCTCAGCCTGAAGACAGCAGGTGATAATGTGATGGAGAATCGGTGGTGAATCAGGGTATGGCTCCAAACTTTCCAACCGCGCCAGATGCACGTGAGCCACCACAGGATCCTGAGAGGGAGAGGGACCGCCTGAACATTTTCCCTAGAGGTGACAGAGGAGAACGGAAGACTGCACAGTCTGAACAGGTACGAGGGTTTCAAGGGCATATAGACAATAACAAAGTGAATAATGTAAATGCTGGAAATGATATGGGGAACAGGTCCCAGGTTCTGCTACAGGAGCACAACCGCTGATAATGCAGAAGATACCCGCAGCCTAGCTATGCTAGTTTTTTCCATCGACCTGCTACTGCTGCCAAGCATAGATTTGCAGTTAGAATACAGTACAAAGGGGTATTGGGAAGATCCCTGATTGACTGTATGTGGGAGAACGTTGTTACTTGAATCCATGAAATTTAATAAGACAGAAATCAAGAGAGGAGGTGGAAATTACAGGCCCATTAGCCTGACATCAGTGGTCGGCAAAGTGATGGAAGGTATTGTCAAGGAAAGGCTAGGGGGTTATTGGAGCAAACTGGGTACTTGGACGATAGGCAGCATTGCTTTGTCATGGGAAGATCATGCCAGAAAAACCTTGTTGAGTTCTATGACTGGGTGACAAGGGCCCTGGACTAGGGTAGGCCAGTGGATGTCCTCTTTCTGGACTTTAGCAAGGCATTTGATTCGGTACCCCCACAGTGGCCTGCTAGCTAAGCTGAAGGAAATGGGAGTAGGAGACAGTTGTTAAGATGGATAGGAATTGGCTCTCTGAGCATACTCAGAAGACGGTGGTTGGAGGGTTAGCCTCATCCCCAAGGTGAGTTACTAATGGGATTCCCCAGGGTCAGTGCTGGGGCCACTCCTGTTCAATGCCTATATCTCAGACATCGGGGGATCAGGAGGAGATGAGTCTCCTTGCAGATGACTCAAAGCTGGGTGCAGTGGTGGATGGGGAGGAGGGGAGGGTGGCCTTGCAGGAGGACCTGGAGGCTCTGGAAAGGTGGTCAGGAAAATGGAAACAAAATTCAATGTGGGGAAGTGCAAGGTTCTGCACCTGGGAGTCAGAATCCAGGCCAGGGTATACCCTGGGAGGAGACATGATTCAGGTCACGGAGGGTGAGAGGGACCTGGGGGTAGTAGTAGATGTCAAAATGAACAACTCAGAGACCTGTAGGAGGGCAGCGGCTAGGTCAAATAGGATGCTGGGATGCATCGTCAGGGGGATTACCTCCAGAAAGGCAGAAGTGATCCTTCCAATGTACAACTGCTCGGTTAGGCCACACCTCGAGTACTGTGTACAGTTTTGGAGACCACATTTAAAGAGGGACATTACACTCCTAGAGAGGGTCCAAAGGAGGGAAACCAAAATGATCTGGGGCCTGGGGGAGAGGACCTATGAGGAGAGGCTCAAGGAGCTCAACATGTACACCCTGGAGGAGAGGAGGGATGGGGGACATGATAGAGGTCTTTAAGTACATGAAAGGGATCAATGAAGGAGGCCCTGTCAGGGTGCTCCAAAGGAAGGAGGGTGGGGCAACAAGAGTTCACGGGTGTAAGCTGGAAGGCAGGGAGAGGAGGAGGTGTAATTTCACTGAAAGAGTGGTGGAGCCATGGGATTCACTGCCCATGGAGTTGGTAGAGGTGGAGACTGTGGACAGGTTTAAGAGGGGATGGAACAGGTGCAGGGGATGGGTAAATCTGACCAGGCCCAATACAGGTGGAACATCTGGGACTGGGGACGGTATAACCCAAGGGAGAGGGGGGGACACCAAAATAAGCCCTCAGTGTGGGTGCTGAAAATCGAGCAGACTTGAGAGACCATTAGGCCTATTCTGCTGGCATTTTAGTATGTTAGTATGTTAGAAGTATATGCCTTTATCCATGCTCCTGGGGACAGCAACTACGATGTTAGTTTCTGTTCAGCCTTCTTGTTGGACAAATTTTGGAAATTACATTACACCCTGAAGGATTCCCCCTGAGTGGCAGGGGTTCTACGCCATTCCGCTTTCAAAACCTGAAGTTAAAATCATGACTATACTTTTTTCAGAACAAAGGGGTCAGGGTGAATGATACTATCTCTTGGCTAGAAAATCGGGCTGATATACAAGGAAATCCCCAACCCATAATTGAAGACAATGGGTTTTGGAATGGAGGTTGGACTTTTAGGATACAACTCCAACAAAAGGATGACAGATTCAGACACCTCTCAACCTCCTTTTTATGTTTGCTTGCGCGCATGCGAAAGAAACATTATGAAATAGCTTAGAAGAGAAATGGGTTGTGGAGGTGCGGCACTCTGGCAACCAACGGAGGCACTGCATTTGGCGGCTTGGCACTGGTGGACCAATGGAGGCACAGTGTGCCGATGACACTGGTCTCCAAAAGTGCTACCAAGTACAAACGTTTTCATCGCAGCAATCAGTGGCCATCTCATCATTGCAGCGTCAGTCATTCTGCTGCAATGAGGGGAGCGACCCGTCATTGCAGGGCAGAACATTACCTAGCGTAATACTGTTTGTCAACATGGCGGACAGCTTGCCGCCGCATTCACAAACAGTATTATTCAGTCCCCACTGCCGAGGGGGTGCCCAATCCCCCTTGGCAGCATGCGCAATCCCCAAAACGGTCTTTGTTTGCCAACAGGGGCCCCAATCCCCATCGGCTTAAGTTCCTGTCCAAGTTTGATTTGCTGACGGGGGAGCCCACTCACCATCGGCATAATGTCCCCCACCCACCCACAAAAGTAGGTTTAGAAGAGGGGTGCCCAATCCCCTCGGCTATTGTGCCCCCAGAGATAGCTGACAGGGTGCCCAATCTCTGTCGGCCACAGCCACCCCTCAAAAGAAAACTAGGTTGGCACGCTGGGAGCCCACCCAGCATACCAAATGTCCTGTAAATGTCCCTGTTAAAAAAAGTCCCGCAATGTTTTTTTTTTTTTGTACCTGTAAATAAAAACAGTCCCTCGTTGAGTCCGGGTGGCCCCGCCCCCAACCCCGCACCCACCCTCTGCGTTCTCCTGCCTCCCCACACCCCCTCACCCGATACTTACCTCTGGAGTATGGCGTAACAATCTTTGGTGGACCGGGAACATGTCTGCACTCTTCAAAGTCGACCGCGAACTGAAGAAATGCCGGTAAGCTGTATAATGGCATAAATAGGGTTTTTCATCTTTGGTGCATGTCTCAGGCATTTTTTGGAATTTTGGCACCAAATTTTCCACATGGGGTTATTGGGACCCCTCCTCATGAATTCAGCCACGGTCATGGTGTTATTCGGTCCCGAAAGGTGATTTCATGATCACTGCGCAGAATTGCCTTTTGGGACCGATTAATGAAATGACAGCATCAGTGTTCATGAACTGACCTCTCAAAAAGTCTATGTTGTAAATTTGGTGGAAAAAATTCAAGAAATGACTGTTTTACGAGCGTGCATTGCGCAGTTGCTATGCACACTCGTAACGTCACGAATTTGCAATATTTTCACTCCAGATTTTCAGCATTGCCATTTTTCTATACCTCCTTATGAACAGTATAGCTGTCATTTTTCACATCCTGGCCGAAATGTGTTTTCGCACTTCCAGTGCAGAATAGCACTGTCGCTGTGGGAAATCAGTGTTTGGCACACATTAAGAAAATCACAGTGACACTGTTCATTAACAGAGGTCTTAAAATGCCTACGTTGAAAATTTGGTGACAAAAGTCCATAAACTGACTGTGTTATAAGCATGCATTGCGCAGTTTCCATGCACACTCGTAACTGAGAACATTTGTAATAGTTTCACTCCAGATTTTCAACATTGCCATTTATCCACACCTCCTTATGAACAGTACAGCTGTAATTTTTCATGTCCTGGCAGTACTGTGTTTTCACACTTCCAGTGCAGAATAGCGCAGTCACTGTGGGAAATCAGTGTTTGGGACACATTAGGAAAATTACAGTGACACTGTTCATTAGCAGAGGTCCTAAAATGCCTATGTTGAAAATTTGGTGACGAAAGTCCATAAAATGACTGTTATTAGTGTGTGTTGCGCAGTTTCCACGCATGCTCATAACTTCGCACATTTATAATATTTTCACTCCAGATTTTCTACATTGCCATTTTTCTGCACCTCCGTATGAACAGTACAGCTGTCATTTTTTCACATCCTGGCCATAATGTGTTTGTGCATTCCTGGAGCAGAATAGCGTGGTTGCTGTGGGAAATCAGTGTTCAAAACACATTAAGAAAATCAGTCACACTGTTCATGAGCAGAGATCCTACAATGCCTATGTTGAAAATTTGGTGTTGAAAGTCCATAAAATGACTGTGTTACGCGCATGCGTTGCACAGTTTTCACGTATGCTCAGAAGGGTGAGCACTTTTAATATTCCCACTACAGATTTTCAAAATTGCCATCTCTTCACACCTCCCCTATGGATGGTACAGCTGTCATTCTTCACATCCTGTCCGATCTGTGTTTTCGTACATGTGGCACAGAATGGCACTGTCGCTGTTGGAACTCAATGTTTGGGACACATTGACAAAATCACACTGCCACTCTTCATGAGAAGAGGTCCCAAATGCTTTCATGAGGTGGGGTCACAAAAAGGCCATGTTGAAAATTTGTAGTGCAAATACCAACAAACATCCGAGGCATTAGGGTTTCTAACCATAACGTCCTACCCTGTACAGACTGGCAGGTACCGGGGTGTGCCTTTGGATTGCCGACTGTACTGCTCATACAATCCCACCCCCACCCCCCAGCCACTGACAGGCGTTGAGGTGTGCCTTGGACTCTTCAGCCCCAGTCTTCACCCCATTCTCCTATGCTACACCCATTTCACTGTATGTCCTTATAGAATGGGGTGACTGTAAAGCCAAACACCCTAAGGCACACCTCAACACGTGTCAGTGTCTGAAGAATAGGGTGACGTGGCATGGCATGACCGTCATGGGCGATGACCCAAACACTTACCCTAATGCCTGTCCATCACTACAGGATGGAGGTAGGGTTGGCGTGAGGTTCAATACTTCTCTGCCATTCCTATTCTGTGTCTAACTCCTGCATTTCCAATCATAATACCAGCAAGCAAACATTCAGCATTGACAAATGCTTGTTCTTGGGCTGGGATCATGGAATCCTTTTCTATCAAGGACAGCCAAAATGCTGTTACTAGTGTGGTTCACTTGCACACAAACTCAGATTGCAGTCAGATCAGATGCTTTCAATGTGGTGAACTTGGGCATACGGCTGCATCATGTACTGTCCCCCCAGTTTGTAATCTGTGCAGCGATAATGAACATTCCTTCCGCTCCTGTCCATGGGTAGCCCATAATTTGGAAGATACTTTGGAACAAGAGTTTTACATCAACAGGGCTAAACACTCACATGGATTGGAGTGCCTTATGCTCAACCCCTCCTGCTCCTCTCCCTCCAGCCAGCCCAGAACCCGATATCCTCAGAACAAACTGCAGATACCTTTCAAACTCAGGAACCTCCTAAGATAGCAACTGAGGAGACTGAACCTAGTGTACCTTTCCTTCCTACATCACTGCTAGTCCCATTTTCCTGCTTCCTGGGGGAACTTCTCCCCTCAAATCCTCCCTTCCTACTGCTTCAGTCTGTGGAAGAGCAGTTTATGCCTCCTTTGTTCTTTCTACCACCCCCATGAGCTAGTTTAAATGTTCATCAGGGTAACAGTTATTTTTTTTTTTGTGAACTTTATTTATCCTCCAGATTCCAGCCACCAGGGGCATCTCTCAGATGAGGGCTGACTTGCTCTCACCTCTGCCACCCGCCTGAACCCTGGAGCCAACTGAGGAATTGGATGCTAGATCCCCCCCCTTCCACTGCCCCTATGGAAGGAGCAGGGGCCAGGGAGAGTCAAGTCAGGCCAGAGCTGGCATTGGGCATGCGGGCTTCAGCATCTGAGCCCTGTCATCCCCTTCCCCATGGCTGGGGATTTTCCACCTTGTGTTCCCCCTGGAGTGCGACCGTGCAATGGCATCTGCACACAGAAGTGCTGATGCCTGCCACTACTGCACCCCGATTGCATTGCTCCTTGAAGTGCCCCCCAATCTTCACTGGGGGCCACTATGGAGTGAGGCAAGACCCGCAACCCACCCTCCAGATGATTGATCCTCTCTCTCCCCTGTCAACCCCTGATACCCCTGAGTCTGCTCCCAAACGCAGGTCGTTGGCGTGGCGCAAGGTGTGGCATCCAGTGGCTTAACCTCAGCACCACTGGGTCAGCATCAAAGTAACATTGAAACTGTCCAATGAAGACTGTGCTATCCTCTGAGTTGGATGCAGACCATTACCTCTGTATAGGCCCATAGCTTCAGGTTGGTCCTCAGTCACCAATGTAGCTGATCTCCTTCTCACACCATTCCTTCAACCCCAAATTGAAGTTCCTGGTGTAGAATGCCCTATTCTTCCCCTGGTCATAGACAGGCAGCACCTCAGTGAAAGCCATGAGCATGCTACCTGCCTTGGACTCATCCCGTTTCCTGAACTCAACCTGCACAATACCAGGCCTGTCCCTTGCTAGGTCATTGGTCCCCTGGTGGACATTAATATCTATCTCCTCCTCCTGCCCTGCCACCCTAGGGATCCTTAAGATCTGCTGTCCATCCCTTTACAGCGAACCATTGCCTGTTTCTACTTATGAGTTTTAGCTTTTACTTAAAATCTGTTCAAGCATTTAAATATTTCTCAATTTTATTCAGTTCTGATTAGGCATGGGCTATCCAACAAACTCTAAGTGTGGTGGGAATGCCTGCCTCTCTCCTGGCCCCATCATTGGGGCAATCTGTGCTGGACCTTGTATCAGTGTCAGGGGGTGACTGATCTGTGTGCTTGCTTGCATGTGGGGGATGGCCTGTCCAACCATGAGGATAAACAAAAGATGAGAAAAAATCATGATGTTGTTTCAGGAAATGCAAAAACTAATTTGGTTTTCATAAAAAGTGGCAAATTCATAGTATCCATGATTTTCATGACAAAGGTACAGTCTTATTTATAAGAGTAATTGGAATGATTATAAATAAATAATCCTGACTTGACTAAAAAAGATGTGATTTGTCATTTAATTTATATTCCATTAAAGGGAAATGTCTACCTCCAAATGCCCCAAACCTTGGTATGGGGCACTCCCTTATTAGCAACTTCGCAAGTAGGAGTTTTTTTTTAACTTATTGGCTTTTAGAAGATTCATATTTTGTTCTGGTTGATCCTGTCATCCTGTCCACTAGCATTTTGAACAAGCGCATCTAGTGGCATATCCCACATGCTCCCGCGGCTGCTCTGCAGCTGATGTCAGAGCTAGGGGGCAGCCGCCGGTGCATGTATTGAATGCTTTTATGGGCAGAGCTATTAATAGCTCTAGTTTATGATTTACTGGTCCCAATAACCAGTGTTATACCAAGGCCAAGTGTACTATAGACTACTGATCCCAATTCCCAGTGTTATACCAAGGCCAAGTGTACTATAGACTAACAGGCAACTGTTAGTGTATGCTTGTTCTGAACTGAAACACAACTGCAGCTGATCAGTCAAGATGATATACATATTTCTTCGCTGAAACAGCCTGTTGGTTTTCTCCCTACTCCCAGTTTAGAGGTAATGATGAGGATGGGATTTCCCTCATGGTGGTTTCATCCAGATAATACAGGTGATCTAGTGTCCATTTTGCAGGCCCTCCACATCAGAATAAGATTACCTTTTGCAGTCTGATGCTATGACCTATCTCCCAGTTTTTTTTTACACTTGCCGCTCTTGTGACAATCTCTTTTTAGAACTGCTTGTAAACAGATTTGCACCCCCCAACAAGGAATGCTTAGCTTCTTACAGCAGGACCCAGTCTCTGTCAGCCTATGCTTCTTGCCCAAACTGGCCATATAGGGAAGCAGTACTCACATTTACCCAGTAGTTTCCACTTTTCTGTTGATAATATAGTTAGCCTTGCACAAAGTGGTCAGTTTGTGCTGGTCACCATTGCCCAGAGGACAATCCAGGTTTGTTCCACCACTAGTCCATTTTCATTTTTTATGAATTCAGAGTCTTTGGAGGAGGTGGGCACAGTGTTAGCTAACTTCTCCCCTTTGGGACATTGCTAGGTGTAGCAGCTATGCCATAGCAGAATCTGATGGTTCCCAAAGGATCCTTAATTTCCTTTTCTACAACACCAGCAGGTTCCTGTTCAGCTTCTGGCTTGGTATTAGTATTTTCTGTCTTGGCTAGTGCTATATCTGGGAGGCAAAGTTCAACTGAGGGTTCAGAAGATGTCATCTGAGGGACTGTGCTCTGGTCTAGAGAGCCCACCTGGGGAATTAAACACAATAGTCACATGTCTTTCCATATGGGAATGAGGATGATACCACCAAGGACCACATCGTCAACATATCCTCCAAGACCAACAACCCCTCCTCCACTTCTGTAAGACCTTCAAAAGGAACAGCAGGACCAAGCCTTTGCCTCTTAGATCTAGGTGCCCCCCCACTTATCCAGCTGGGTGGTCATGATTTTCTCTACTGTCCTCTGATTTCATTCATTTGAAGGCTCCATGAGGTGGTAGCTGGAGTGGGAGTTGATGGAACTGGCTGGGGCCTGTACAGAGCTGGCAGGGTGCAGGCTGGGTGGTCCTCCTTGGGGTCTGGCATGGCTGTGGGTTCTGCCCTTTGCTGGCAGGTAGCAGCACTGTAGGAGAGCAACTGGTGCTCAAAATCCTTTAACAACAAGTAATTTTAGCATGGGACAGATATAAAATATAATAACCACTGGTGTCTCACTTAAGAGCAATCACAAAAAGCATGCCCCTACCTTTTACAGTGCAGTAGTATACCCAAGTCTCACAGCCAGGTGAGTTGTATGGATTGCTGGGCAACCATCTCTTGCACCAGTGCTGTGCCATGAGCAGAGTTCTGGGAGGCAGCATTAGCCTTGGTCTCCTTGTCTTTTTTCTTAGTGCTTTAGAAATTCCAGGACAGTTGCTCCCAATTTACGTGGGGCTCAGAGGAAGTGGCACATGCCTTCATTAGTGGGACATTTGACTGGGGATTAAATCATGGGGTTTTGCCAGTGGGGCGGCGTATACCACACTTCAACTAATGGCAGATGACTGGGTAAAGGGGGTACACTCACTTATGGCTGACACTGCAAACAATACCTCTCTCCCTGTAATGGGTAGCTGGGATGAGCAGGGAAGGCTGATAGATTTTACTCCCAGTAAGGGACACATACCCGTAGACCTTGCAATCTACATGCAGTCCTACAGATATCATTGACTGAACAATCCAGAGGCAGGTTTTGTTCTATAGTATTATAGTGACCATCCTTCTGGAGAAAATGGGGTCTGCTCTTACTCTGCTTTGCTGGGAGGCGTGCTTTAATTGGGCAACTCTCCCCAGGCTTCCTGCAATCTATCCTTAGATCCAAATCATTGTAGGGGGACTTTCTTGAAACCTCAGGGGGTACAGACACATACCTTTGCAGGTAATGTTCAGCATACACTTGTGACCTTGCAGTCAGAGTGATCTTAATGGCTTGGTACACTGCAGGTGGCTACCCAAACTAAAAGCCAGTGAATGCCTCGATGTTGATAACATGACTAGTACAAGGAAAATCAGGCTTCACTGTATGGAAAAAAAATTGCTTTGGTGAGGCTAAAAAACATTTTATTAAATAAATAGATAAAAACTGATGAACTACATGACAGCAGCACTCAACCCACATTGCCGTACTATGATGTCTGAATGGATGTGCTGGAAACAGACATATTAGCTAGAGGGGGGGGCTACCTTATGCTATGAAACTATGAGCAGAAACAGACATGCTGCAGGCCCCTGGGAGCTGTACATTTTTGCGCTCTGTTATCACTTATGATAATCTAGACTTACTGCATGACCCACTTATCTGATTTACTCTGAGGATTCTGTCAACTGTCCCAAGTTTCTAGCCCACATGACCTAGACTGTCCACACCAGGAGTTTGCATCACCCTTGGAAACTACTCTCTTGGCTTCAACAGAGTAAACAATCTCCTGGGCATGTTTCCTTTTAGAGCTGGCCCACTAGTGCACTATGGGACAACATTTTGGTAGAAATTGATATATCTTCCGACAGCGATGGGTCACTTACAGTGCTGTGGGGTATGGTTCCTTGCTGCATTATGATGTCTGAATGGATATGCTGAGAACTGACATATTGGCTAGAGGTAACTGTTTTGCATAGGGGCTGCAGTGTCCACCCTTTGTGGTGTCCACCCTTAGGCTGGGGGATCAGGAGAGAGTGAGGGGCTGCACTTGGGGAGGATCCTGGCCTACCCTTGGGGTGAGAGCTTTCTGGTACCCAAGGGAGCCTTTGCTCTCCCACCAGGGTGCTTGCCACCCTTGCCCATACCACTGGGCCCTGGCTGGGGGCAACTTCTGCCACTATGAAAATGCAAGGTGAGTGATCCCCTAACCCAGCTACCCAGGGCTCTGGAACTATTTGTTTTATATGTTTCATAGGCCACCGCCACTACCTCAGAGGTTGCCAAGAAAGAGGAGTGGTTGGACCATGGTGGGCTCAGGGAGGGTGAGGGTGGTGGAACAGAGACGCATCCCTCCAGATGTGCCTCTTCACAATTCATTCACCATTCTGGTGAAGCATGGTTCCTCTATGGAGGAACCTGCAGTAGGGACCAATGAGGATGCTGGGAACCTCCACAGTGGAGACCCACAGGAGAGTGTCCCAGGACCCCACAGGGGAAGGAAACAACTCCTGGTGGGAGACTCAATTGTTGGGGGTAGAACTGGGGAGGGAGGGGAAAAGGAGGTAAGGTGCCTGCCTGGTGCCAAGGCTTGGAGGGACAGGAAATGAATCCTCAGGATCGTGGGAGCAGCAGCAAGGGGGAGGGAGCTGGATGTCATTATCCACCTAGGGACGAATGACCTGGCTGAGAATGGGATCAGAGCAGTGCAACAGGAGTTTGTGGAGTTGGGGAGGGGCCTTAGACAAGTAGCACACACGGTAACTTTTTCGGAAGTGCTACCTGTCTATGGCATGGAGGAGGCTAGGGCACTCCACACCATGGGATTCAATGATTGGTTGAAAAGCTGGTGCAGAGCTCAGGGATTTGGCTTCATTGGGGACTGGGGCTCCACCTGGAGGGATGCAGGCCAATACAGGCGTGATGGTCTGCATCTATCCTGGAGGGGAACCAGGATCCTAGGTGATAAGTTTAAATGCTTCAATGGCAAGCATTTAAACTAGCCAAGGGGGGGCACTGAAGAGGAGAAGGGAAATCCTAGCCCCCCCAAAAAATCAGGGTAATTAATGAGGTAAACGCCAAGATAGAGCAGTCGATAGGGAGAAGGGCAGGGGTAAATGGAGAAAAAGAGAAAGGCAGTAGGGACAGGGATGGGGCAAAAAGAAATAAAGCCATAAAAAAATGGAAGGTAATGAGTACCAATGCCCATAGTCTTGGTAAAAAGCTCCCTGAAATGGTGGCTTTGATGGAAGAGGGATGCCTGGATATTGTGGCAGTCACAGAAACATGGTACACAGAGAACCATGACTGGGATGTCAACATACCAGGGTACACAATCTACAGGTGGGACAGGGAGGGAAGAAGAGGAGGAGGAGTAGCTCTCTATGTAAGGGAAGGGATCAAAGCAACAGCTAAAGGGTAAACAGGGAGGAGAGGAGGCACTGTGGGTCACCCTAGAGACTGGAAATGGCTCCACAATCCGCACAGGGGTTGTATAGAGACCCCCATCTCAGGGGGAGGAAATGGACAAGGAAATTATAGAAGGCATCCTTGGGATGGCAGAGACAGGGGAGATATTGCTGATGGGGGACTTGAATATGTCAGATGTTGACTGGAACACCTTTGCTGCAGCCACATCCAAGAGCAGGGCCATTCTCGGTGCCCTACAGGGGGCATGCCTCAGGCAGCTAGTTTTGGAACCCACTCCAGAGAGAGCAATCTTAGACCTGGTACTCTCAAATGGGAACAGAGAGAGGATCTCTGATCTTGAAGTGGGTAGCCATCTGGGAACAAGTGACCACCAAACAGTGTGGTTCATGATAAACTTAGCTGTAGAGTCAAGCCACACAAAAGTGAAGGTACTGGACTTCAGGAGGGCTGATTTTGTCAAAATGGGAGAGTGCCTCAGAAAAGCCCTAGTAAACAGGCAAGAAGGTGGGGTGGAGCAACAATGGGGAAACATCAAAACCGCCATCACAGAGGCAACAAGCCTTTGTGTGAAGCAAATAAACAAATCAAAATGAAAGTAAAAACCACTATGGTTCTCAAAAGAAGTGGCGGGAAAGGTAAGGGAGAAAAAGATAGCATTCAGGAAGTATAAGGAAACACAGAAGGAGCAGGACAGAGAACTGTACCAGTTAAAACAGAAGGAATCGGGTAAGGCAGTCGGAATAGTAAAGGCCCAAACTGAGGAAAAGATAGCCAACTCGGTTAAGAAGGGGGATAAAACCTTTTATAGGTACATTAGGGAGCAAAGAAAGACTAAGGCAGGGATACTGAGGCTGAACAAAGAGGAAGGTGGTTGGGCAGAGAGCGACAGTGAAAAAGCAGGTATACTGAACAAATACTTCTGCGCTGTATTCACAATGGAAAAGCAGGGGGAAATATCTAATTCGGTCAATAGAAGCACTCTGGATAGGGGGGTTGATATTAGTCCTTTTACAGAAGAAAGGGTTCTGAAAGAACTCTTAAAACTGAAGGTGGATAAAGCAATGGAGCCTGATGGGATTCAACCCAAAATTCTAAAAGAACTAAGGGAAGAACTAGTAACACCACTGACTACCCTTTTTAATAAATCATGGAGGATGGTGGTACCTGAGGACTGGAGGATGGTGGATGTGATTCCCTCTCACAAAAGTGGGAGCAAGACAGAGGCAGGAAACTACAGACCTGTCAGTTTGACCTCAGTGGTAGGGAAAATGATGGATTCATTTCTGAAGGAAAGAATTGTTGAGTACCTAGAGGCCAGTGGGGCACAGGACCCAAGGCAGCATGGATTCACATGGGAAGGTCATGTCAGACAACTCTAATTGATTTTTTGACTAGGTGACCAAAGCAGTAGACCAGGGAGGGGCTGTGGACATGGCCTACCTAGACTTTAGCAAGGCATTTGACACAGTCCCGCAAAAAAGATTAATAAAAAAATTATCCAGCCTGGGAGTGGGTCCCAGGGTGGTAGCCTGGGTAAAACAATGGTTGGACAACAGGACACAGTGGGTAATAGTAAATGGAATCCACTGTGAAGAAAGGAGGATTACTAGTGGGGTACCACAGGGTTCAGTACTGGGGCCGGTCCTTTTTAATTTCTTTATAAGTGACATTGCAGAGGGACTGGAAGGGAAAGTATGTCTCTTTGCAGATGACACAAAGATCTGCAACAGGGTTGATACACAAGGTGGGGTGGAAAGGATGAAAAGGGACTTGGCAAGGTTGGAGGAATAGTCAAATGTATGGCAGCTTAGGTTCAATGCAAAAAAGTGCAAAGTAATGCACCTGGGAAACAAAAACCCAGGAGAAGAGTACACAATGGGGGGTGAGATACTGACAACAACAAAAATGGAAAGGGACCTGAGGGTAGTCATATCAGATGACCTAAAGGTGGGCCACCAATGTGAGAAGGCAGTAAGGAGGGCTGGTGGGATACTGGGATGCATAGGGAGAGACATCACCAGTAGAAAACAGGAAGTTGTTGGCCCTCTGTACAGACAGCTGGTAAGACCACATCTGGAGAACTGTGTACAGTTCTGGAGACCCCATCTCCACAAAGACATAGACAGGGTGGAGGCTGTCCAGAGGAGGGCAACCAAAATGATGCAGGGTCTGCATCAGAAAACACAGGAAGAAGGACTAAAGGAACTAAAGATGTATATCCTCAAAGAAAGGAGGGAGAGGGGGGACATGATAGAAACTTTCAAATACCTCAAGGGAATCAACAAAGTCCATGAGGGTAGCATCTTTCAGAAAAAGAGATGTGCAAAACCAAGGGGGCACAATTTGAAGATAGAGGGGGGACAGCTCAGAGGTAATGTGAGGAAGTATTTCTTCACAGAGAGGGTTGTGGATACATGGAACAGCCTTCCTGAGAAGGTCGGAGTCAAAAACAGTGGGGAATTCAAGAATGCATGGGACAGACATAAGGCAATTCTAGTGGGGGCTAGGAGGAAGTAGGCTGTTGGTTAACTAGGATCTGCACCTTATCCATTAGGTAGGGAAATGGGCAGACTAGGTGGGCCAAGCGGTCCTTATCTGCAGTCAAATTCTATGTTTCTATGTTTCCCCATTAGGTATGAGGATTGCCATCTGAACTGACTCACTTTCTGCCTTTCTGGGACTGATTGGCTCCCATCCCTGAACTGAGGGTGGATGCACACACTGGGTTTTATTTGCACGGGCAGATAGTCCATCCACATTAAAGTGCTATTGCATGACAAGCTGTAGGGGTTAATAATGTTTTACAGTTCTAGTGTGCAACAGATAATAGTTCACGTTTCAGTTTTCTTTTTTCAGTTGATTCTGTATAAGTGGGGAAGGTAGTTCCCTAGACTGTCTTTATGGGGACATATTTACAACCTGGCTCTGATGTATGTACTATGCACTTGCCCTGGATTATAGGTCTTGCATTCTGAATAATTACTAGTGCAGGGGGAAAGAGGACATTTCACCACACCCGAGACATGACCCTTGGATCTTTACTGTTCTTTATGCTGGGTTTGCCACACTCATGTAAAGTATTTATTCACCCCTGACCCTGGACACAAGACCTAGACCACTAGGGGTGGTGCAGTGGTGTATGGTTGCACCAGAGAGGCCTACCACCTCCAGGGTGGTATCTCTCCTCCTGGAATATGTCTGTAACCCATTCCCCAGCCAGGCACAGACCGGGACCCCCTAACTCATGCCACAGACAAGGCAACAAGCCACTAGTTGGCAAAACAAAAGGCATCACCCCTAGCTCTGTGGTGAATACCCAGCTCAGCAGTCTAAAGGGATAGGGGGTTTAGAGCACAAAATAACATTTATATTTATTCCAGGTTCTGGGGAGGTGCTAGGCATATGCTAGGGCTAAAGCTATCAGTAGGGGCCCCAATAACATATCACTAGGGAAGCAGAGATGTAATGTCCAAACAGAAAAATGGGCAAGACCCTTAGAATTCTGCGGAGCCAAAATTTTGCGCAGAACTTGCAACTTACCACAGAATATCTGCAATGCCGCAGAATTCACTGTTCTTAGTGATTATTAATATTTCCAGTTTATCTGTAGCACCTGGTTTCCTTCCCCTCCTCTTATATTCAAAACCCTCTATGCTCAGCATGTGATGTTATCAGTGCTAGCACATTATACATTAGCTAATGACAAGGCTGCATTCTGCCACAGAAATGAACAGCCACTTATCTACCATAGCTTCCACTCCCAGAGAAAGTGGCACAATACATCAGGTACTGTGATACTTGCTCAACCTGTACTAAAGCCTAATAAAATTTTCAGTCTTAAGTCATTACACTAGGGCCAACTTAAAAAATTACTTAACAGTAGCATAGACCTAACTGCATACCTTATTTTGTACATATTTATTTATGCCATTAAGGTATAGGGATGCCATCTGAAATGAATAACTGGTAAAATGAATTAACCTGTTGTTTTTATGGACAATAAAGTAATTATGCCCAGAAAGGTGGAATATAATAATGTGTAGAACTGCTGAAAGAACAGATCTACTAAATGAATAATTGCACTGTACACATTTTCCCCAGATTTATTGAGTACATGCTATCACAGGTTAACAGAATGACCTAAAAGTTATGGAGAAATGTTGTGTACAGGGCCAGCTGTTGGGCCTATGGGTAGCATCGACTCAGTTGATCACCAATTGTTGATTTCTAGACTTGGGTCATTGGGAGTTGGTGAGTCTTTCTTGGACTGGACGAGGGATTATTTAACAAATAGGTTTCAAAGGGTTAAATATAGGGGTGCTGTATCAGACTCTGTAATGGTTAAGTGTGGGGTTCCACAAGGTTCTATTTTGGGGCCACTTTTGTTTTCTTTGTTTTTTGATCAACTAGTAAGTGTGATTAATAATGCTTCTAACACTTTACGCTGACGATGCAGTAATTTATACGCAGGGTTTGTCATTTGGAGATCTAGGTGTTTCTTTAATAGAGGAAATGTGCAATTTTCAGTCTTCACTTATGGCCTGTAAATTACTCTTAAACAAATCTAAGACAAAGGTGATGGTTTTGGTACCCACCTAGACTGAGATCTGAGGTTGGTACTTTGGAAGTTAAATCTCTTGATGGATTACTGTTTGACTATGTTGATACATTTCAATATCTTGGGGTATTACTAGATTCTCATCTAAGTTATGAATCTCATTTTTGAGGGTTACCTCAAGAATACATTGTAGATTAGGTTCTTTGTACAGAATCAGTTCATTTCTTATTCCTGAGTCTAGGCTGGTTATTTCAAATTGCTGCTTACTTCCTATTGTGAACTATGCAGCTATGATTACTGACACTGCTTCATGACAGTGATTTCAAAGAAATCCACTTTACTTCACTTGATAGCTAAGTTTGCTTTAAATTGTTCTAAGTCATCTCATCATTGTGTGATTTTGAAAGAAATGGGCTGGTTACCGGTTTCATTAAATTTCCAATACTGTGTGGCCAAGTTCATATATAAAGTTATGGACTCTGGAATTCCACATAGTATTTCAAAGTTTTGAGACCACATATTGATGGTCATTATTCTAGACATAGGTCAGACAGTAGGTTTCTCGAGATTCCTTTTATGAAATCTAAAAGTGGACAAAGATCCTTTGCTTATATTGTTCCATTCATTTGGAATGAAATTCTCAAGATATTAGGTGGTTGTGTTCTGTCAAAAGTTTGCCGATGCATTAAGGATGTATTTCAATCTCAATTTAATTGTAACTGTTTTTTATGAATTTTTTTTTTATGAATTTTATTCGTAACAAAGACATTTTTGTCTGCAATTTGCTGCATTGTATATGTATGTTTGATTATGTATTGTCTGTATGCAATATATGTGGGTCGCACCTGTAAAAGGAACTTGTTTCCAGTGTGCTTACCCGTTAAGCGATTAAATAAACAAACAAACATTTTGCATTCCTGTGCTGGTGACTCAGGTTCAGGAATGAGCTCTGGGAGCTGGCTGGGCAGCACAAGGATGGGGGGAATGTAGCCCTGTCACACACACCACTGCTCTGAGCCTGGGAAGGTATGGCACAGTATTCTGTCACATAGGTGACACCCTGTGATGGGATAGGGAGCCTTCTCTCACAAGGGGTTCACGTGCATGTCATGGCCTGATGGGGTACCATAGTGTGTCAGGAGAAGTGAGATGTCTTGCAATATCTCCTATATGCCGTTTATTCCACTTCCAACAGGACCAGTATGAATGAGGATATAATTTCACGGTCACAAAAAGGGATTTTTTTTTAACTATGTTAGAGATTACATATAAATATATAAGTGATACACAGTGAGGACCTCATGAGTGGTGTAAACAGCATGAGTATACAGATAAGTTATTTATCACATAAGGTCCCCTCTGCGTATTTTTGCATATTATGCAATAGGATAGGACCTTAAGTGATAATTTTATTTTTAAAAAAGCTAAAGAAAATCTATTTGTTAGTCTGTTTTTTCAAACTAGTGTTACTGTGCATTTCCCATCCTGAATTCCATAGCCATTGCCACGGATGAGAAATCACAATAAAAAACTGATGCTGTGATGTGGCAGGTCACTGGTGCCACAGAACTTCCACAGAAATTACAACCACCACTACAGAAGTTCTGTGGTAAATGGTAATCCTGCCACAGAACTTGGTCCCAAAGTGCCACAAAAAGTAGGGGGCTTGAAAATGAGATTGTGAAGTATGGTTTTATTGTGACAAGTTGGCAGACAAATGCAGAACAGGGTGGTCTCCCAAGTTTGTCACTGTACAGATAAGGAATATTGACACTTTTTCCAGAACACTCAAGGCAAATTTATACTTTCTTCCGTTAGCACAACCATTCGAACATTGTCCCACCCTTATGTTCAAGGATATCTAGACATTTTACTTTTTCCAACATTAGCACCATCCACCCCTCTTTCCTAGGGCTATACGTGTATACTAGACACTTCTTCTCTATGAGTGTCTATTTATGTGGTGGGTTGCCACACACTCAGAACATCTCCTGACTTTAATGGGCTTAGTTAACATCCACAGGCTTAAACTTTGCACCCTCCCAAGACCAGTTAGCTCTGACTGGAGTTTTGAATAGTGTTCCTCCCACCCTAACCAGCCTCTGCCATCCTTCTGGGGTTACGTAAAAATGACCCTCCACCCTCACCAGGGTGCTAGAGGTGTCCACAGTAAATTAAAAACATTCAGCACATATCTGTGGTGAGACTGGGGCTCTTCCTGGTGTATTCTAGCCTTAGTTGTGGCACATACAACCAGCAGACAGCAACCCAGAAAAAGACATTCCATTTAGTCTCTGTTTCTGTACTTACAGCTTTGTTGCACTTTTCTGTACAGACATCTGACTGAAATTCACACTTGCATCATAGCTCTCCATAGCTTTCAAACCTGGAAACACTCTTTGTCTCTTCTAGGGCAGCTGACTTTCTTTTTTGTCATTAGGGGATTGCTCCTTGGACACACTAAAATGCAGTCCCACTCTCTCTTCTCGCAGGAAAATGACAAACAGATGTGCTGGAATCAACAGTTTCCACCACTTCAGATGGCACTGTGGTTGCCTCACTTACTAAGGTGAGAAATACTGGAACAAGGACCCTTCACCAGACTATTTGACTAAGCCTGCAGGCACCTCACACTCAGAGATCCTTTCTGTACTGCTGCTCAACACTGACTAACTGCACTGCCATCCGAACATTCTAAACTTCCCCAGAGCAGCTGATTCCAAAGTGGCTTATGTTGCTGCGAAAATTCTAAATGACATAACCCATTCTCTGCTCAGCCTAGCTGAGTAAACAATGATGCCATCTGCACAGAGCTCCTAATGAGCCCTCTACCTTTCTAGGGCTAACCTAATGGCATTCTAGTAACCCCAGGGGACTGGGTGGTTACATCTCCATGCCACAACTGTCATCAATGGCATATTCCCAAAGAGGTATTCAGCTGGAGACCTCCTCCCTTGGAAGCCATTCACTGTCTTCAGACCACCAGGTGCTCCTGTTGGGGACAATTGCCTTGTCATTCTTTCTATGTATATTTCATGCACATAGTTGTTTTCTGTTTATAATTATCGTTGATTTTTTTCTTGCTGCTACCACTCTGATATATGATGTGATGTGCCTTATTATGTTTTCTCATGGACTCAGGCATGGAGAAGTAATGTGTGTTCTGGGAGTAGGTATGATGCCACTAACAGTTAAACTAGATACGGGGCCCTTGCTGGGCTCATCACATATGTCCAGGACTTTGTATACAGTATCTTCTTCAAGGATATCTCATTAGGCCACATCTATAGAACTATAAGCCACTGGGCGCAAAGACCATACTGAAACATTTGCAAGCAGTCCACCAGGGATTGCCCATGATGACATCAGAGTTGGTTGCTACATAAATGTGGGTGGCCCCTCCCTTCCTCAGTTCTTTTCCTGCAATTGACCATACTCATTGGACTGCTTACAGAAACACCAATGCAACTGCCATTGCTTTACTTTATTTTTCTCTCCCTAGTAGTGTAAGCTGAGGGCCCTGCAATCTGAGCAGGCTAGACAGACTAAATGGCCTTCTTCTGCTGGCTTCTTCTTATGTTCATATGTTCATAGTAAAGTAATCACTGTAATAAGTGATTTTCAATGGTGTGTATGTCATCGAAGGGACTGTTGAACCCATTCTGATATTGTGAATGCGGTAAGAATATATACACCGGCGATTCTCACGTCGTCTGTGTCTGTTGCCTTGGCCCGGACTACAATATGCAAGCCTGCCTGATTTGTAAGGGTTTTAACACTGCCACCCAGAAACGTCAAAAAGGGGCCTTTGAAAAGCAACTTTTAAAACAGAAGGTAGCCTGCATGGAGAAGGAGCTCCAGCAAAAGAGTTCTGCCGTGTTGCCACCCATTCCACTGGGTTCAGGTCATCCGAATCCTGGAAGAAGTCATATAGGATCCATAAGCACAAGCACTGGGAGAAGGAGAAATGTGCCCTGTGCACTCCAGGTTGCCCCACCGCACAGCAGGTAGCAGGTTGTCCTCTACATCACTGTCACCTGCTCCGGCGGTGACTCTGCTCACCCACTGACCACTGACTTAACTTCCAGGTCGGGGCATAGCATGGGCACTACCAGGCTTAGTAGAGCTGGTACATCACCATCAACATTGGGGGCCTTTTTTCCTCTGTTGATCTCAACTGGCACACCCCTTGACCACACAGGCACTGACATCCAGGCGGTGCTACCGTACTTCATGGACATGCTTCAATGCCTAGTGCCTCCTCCTCCTGTACCCTAAGACCCATCGACAGGGTCTGTCACATAAACTTCTGTGATGATGCACCCTAAGGCAGTGCTTCAGTTGCCTCTTCAAGCACCAATGACTTTGCCAGTGTGCTCCCTCCTACCCATTGACCAGGCTGACGATGACTTCAAATGTAATCCTGATGCAGGATGAAGAGGAGGAACTGGAGGACTTTATGAAACTTCTTTATGAAAGAGGCACTAGTTCCACTGTTTCTACCTGCAGTGAGGACTCTGTGGTCTACACCCCATGGTCCCCTCCAGAGGACCCCACTTTCATTACTATGATACAACAGGTAGAGGCTGCCACGGGTTTTGATTCAGAGGAACAGGATACTACCAAGAAAAAATCTTGTAGATTTCCTGGAATTACATGATGATCCTCCTATTGTGATATCACCCATCCTCCCTACCCTGGATAATGACACCTTTTGCTGTCTGGCATAGGCTGAGTGTTATTCCTGCCATACCAAAAAAGGCAGATAAAATGTACATGGCTCCCTCAGGAAAACCCTTCTTTGCTAGCCAACCTGAGGCAGACTCTGTGGTCATCAGTGCTGCCCATGATAGGTCAAGGGCACCAAAACACCTCAGATGCCTTCCTACTGATAGAGTCCAGGAGGTTGGCTGTGCTAGGTAAGAGAACTGTCACCTTAGTATCCCTGGGCCTCAGAATTGCTATCACTCCCACATGGTCAAGTACCAGGATACACTCCGGAGAAAGATCAAAGCAAATGCACAATCCTTGACAGAGGGTACACCCAAACAGAAGCTTCTCAAACTTGACATAAAAAAAGCACCATTTCGTGCAGCCTATGATGTGTCTGATGCTTTGGCCAGGGCTGCTGCCTTGGGAATGTGCCTAAGGAGCTACTCCTGGCTTAGAGTGGCAGGATTTTGCAAATGGTGTACAACAGTCCATTCTCAGTTCCCCTTTTAAAGGATATAAAATATCTTGCTCAGATGTCCAGGATATCCTCTCTAACCCTCAGGCCTTGGGTAGGATTCTGAAGTCAGTATGCTCTCTCTACCATACCCAACCAAGGGGTGGACAGAGGATACCTTTTCACCCGGCTGATGCTAAGCATCATCCTTCCACCAGACAACCAGGTAAGGGCAAGGGAGTTGGAGCCTTGCCTATCCCAGGCATCACTTCAGGTACACACTCAAAAGCTCCTAGAGGTGGTGGCACAGCTGGAGCCACCACAAATGGCTCTGCCTGACTCATTGTACACCCCTCAACCACCATTCCCTCCAGGGGAGGTTCTTGGTGGTTGCCTCTTCCTACATCTAAATCAGTGGAAGGAGGTGACATCAGATGCCTGGGTCCTGAAAATCATAGCACAAGGTCATGCTCTGGAGCTTCTAGACACACCTCCAGATTATCCACCAGTGCCAACACACTATCCTTGAGACCACATTATTCTGCTCCTGTGGAAAGTGCAAACTTTGCTTTAGAAGAAGGCTATAGAACATATGCCCTTAGAACAAAGAAAGACAAGGTTCTACTTTCAGCACTTCTTAGTTCCAAAATGGACTGGAAACCTGTGACCTTTTCTGGATCTGAGGGACCTGAACTTTTAATAGAACACAAGTTGAGAATTGTCACCCTGCAGGGACTGCTCCCACTACTGCAAGCAGGGAATTGGATATATTCCTTCAACATGAAGGATGCCTATCTTCATAACAAGATTTGCAAGCCTCACAGGAAGTATCTGAGGTTCCTGTTTTAGGGGGACCACTACCAGTTCAGAGTACTATTCTTTGGTTTGTCCTCTGCACCATGGGTCTTTACCAAATGCTTGGCAGAGGTGGCAGTAGGCCTTCACAGGGGAGGTCTTTATGTCTTCTCTACCTGGATGACTGGCTATTGAAATCCTACTCCAAGGATCTACTCCTGCACACCTTAGGTTGAATGAGGCAGATGATCAATGGTCTAGGGGTTACTGTCAACATACCAAAGCCTGTCTTGACACTTTGTTAATGCCTGCAGTACATACGCACAGTCTTGGACACAGCTCGACACTCAGCTTTCCTGCTTCTGAACAGGGCTCAACATCTGATTTCCCAGGCCCAGCTGGCATACAACAGCTGGTATGTCTCAGTCAGAACATTCCTTTGGCTCCTGGGCCTTATGGCAGCAGCCATTGTTACAGTACCTTTGGCCAGACTGCACTTGAGGATCCCTCAGTGGACCCTAAGAGTCCAGTAGGACCAGCTCACAGATGATGTAGAACAAAGGGTTTTAGCAACCTCTCCTGCAAGTAAAGTGCTTATGTAGAACAAAGTGTTCTAGGAACCTCTCCTGTATGCAAAGTGCTAAAGTGGTGGATGGAACTTAGCAACCTGTTAAAGGGGGTTTCCTTCCTGATCCTCCTCCCCAGATTTTAATAGATGCCTTGGGGATGGGCTGGGGAACACACTTAGGGTCTCATCAGATGCAGGGTACATGGACCTCAGTGGAGAGCACCCTGCCTATAAATGTTCTAGAAACATGAGCAGTCCTGTATAGGCTACAAGCCTTCCAGACTCATCTGTCCCTGTGTCCTCTGTTAGCACAGATGGACAACATCAGTGTGATGCATTACATCAACAAGCAAGGAGAACTCACTCTCACCCTGTGCAGGAAAGCCATGACAGTCTGGTATTGGGCTCTGGAACACAGTCTAGAACTGTCAGCAGTACATGTTCCAGGTGTCCAAAATGTCTTGGCAGACAGGCTAAGCAGGTCACAGTCCAGAATGCATGAGTGGGTACTGCTGACCTCAGAAATAGGAGATCTGTTTGACAGATGGGGCCATCCAGAATTAGACCTTTTTGCATCCCCACACAATGCAAAACTGCTGCTTTTCTGCTCATTTGCTCCAGGGCCTGGAGTCTTCTGGTGAGATGCATTGTCCATCTCTTGGAAGGGGAGGTTCCTGTACACCTTTCCTCCCTTCCCTTTAATCAAGAGAATGCTACTCAAGCCCCAGATGGAGCGGGTAACTCTGAGCCTTATTGCTCCCATATGGCTTTGTCAGATCTAGTTCCCCCAATACAACAGCTGGCAGTGGAACCACCAGTACCCCTGGCCTTATGCAAGGGCCTACTGTCACAGGAACAGCGAACCCTGGTCTAGTTGGACCTCAAATCTCTTCATCTTTACGCATGACTCCTGCAAACATAGCCATTGCCACGTTTGGGGTTTCCCAAAAGGTGGCTGATGTCCTGATGGCTGCCAGAAAGCCTTCCACCAGATCCATTTATTCTATGAAGAGCCACGTATTCTTTGAACTGGAAATGGTTTGCTCTATGGGGTGCTTCTTATCAACTGGATCCATTTACCTGTCCAGTTAAGCAGGTTCTAGAGTATCTGCTGTCCTCATTGGCTGCAGGCCCACAGTATTCCTCAATCAAAGTGAACTTGGCTTTCATTTCAGCTTTCCATGTGCCTATTGAGGGTTGTATGGTTGCCCAGCTGCAGGTGACCCATACGTTCTTGAGAGGCATTCTACACTTAAAGCCACAATCCAGTCCAAGCTTGGGACCTGAATTGTATTTTGGAAAAGCTTACTTTGGCTCCTTTTGAGCAAACCACTAGTGTCGTATGCTTTCTGTCTTGGGAACAGTTGCTTTTATTTGCAATTACTTCTGCTCAAAGGATTTCATAGCTGAAAGCTCCAATGTGTGAGCCTCCTTATTTGGTTTTTCACAAAGACAGTGTGTCCTTGTGTACTAACACTATGTTTTTACCAAAGGTGGTGTCTGAGTTTACTGTACATCAAACCATCCACCTACCAGTTTATTTTCCTGAGCATACCAATCCAGGGGAAGCATTGCTCCATATGCTAGATGTACATAGAATACTCAGGTACTACATACACCACATCAAGGACTGCAGCAAGTTATGGAAGCTTCTTGTTTTGTTTGCCTCTGGGAAAGAGGGTACCCCAGTTTCTAAATAGTGCCTGTCCAAATGGTTAGCAAACTGTATTACTTTCTATTACAGGAAGTACGGTAAGAAACCTCCTGGTGTTGTTCATGGTCATTCTACTACAGGAAAAACAAGCATTTGTCAATGCCGAATGTTTGCTTGCTGGCATTGGCATTGGTAGTGTAGGAGTTACAAAGCTGCATAATAGGAATGGCAGTGAAGTATTGAACTGAAGCCAACCCCACCACCACCCTGCAGAGACTGACAGGCATTGGGGTGTGCCTTTGGGTCGTCAGGCATAATGGCCACGCCATTTCACCATGCCCTACCCTGCAGACACCGACAAGTGTCACGGTGTGCCTTGGGGTCTTTGGCCCTTATGGCGCACCCCATTCCATCAGGAAATATGGTGAGATGGGTGCGGTATAGGAGAATGGGGTGAACTTTGGGGCTGAAGAGTCCTAGGCACACCTCGATGCCTCTCACTGGCTGCAGGGTGTGGAATGGTATGAGCATTACAGGCGAGAATCCCAAGTCACACCCCTGATGCCTGTCATTCTCTACAGGGTGGGGCATTATGGTCAGAAACCCTAATGCTTCAGGCATTCGTTGGTATTTTCACTCCAAATTTTCAATATGTTTTTTTTGTGACCCCCACCTCATGAACAGTGGCAATATCAGTTTGTTAGCCAAAATCTGCTTTTGCACAGCTACTATGGCATTTAGCACCACAGGTGCAAAAACACATTCCGAACAGGATGTGAAAAATGACAGCTGCACTGTTCATGGGGAGGTGTAAAATATGTCAATGTTGAAAATCTGCAGTGAAAATATTAAAAAAACTGGTGAAGTCATGAGCGTGCGTAGAAACTGTGCAAAGCACACCAGTAATGTAATTAGTTTGGGGATTTTTTACAGCAGATTGTCAACACAGGCATTTTGGGACCTCCGATCATGAACAGTGTCACTGTGATTTTCTTTATCTGTCCCGAACAATGATTTCCCACAGTGACCACGCATTTCTGCACTGAAAGTGTGAAAACACATTTCGGCCATGTTGTGAAAAGTGACAGCAGTCCTGTTCATAAAGAAGTGTGGAAAAATGCCACTGGTGAAAATCTGGACTGAAAATATTACAAATTCATGAACTTATGAGAGTGTGTGGAAACTGCGCAATGCTCACTCGTAACACAGTCATTTTATGGACTTTTGTCACCAAATTTTCAACAAAGCCATTTTAAGACCTCTGCTCATGAACAGTGTCACTGTAATTTTCTTAATCTGTCCCAAACATTGCTTTCGCACACCAACTGCACCATTGTATGCTACATGTGCGGAAATACATTTTGGGTGAGATGTAAAAAATGGCAGCTGTACTGCTCATAAGGAAGTGTAATAAAATGGCAATATTGAAATCGGCGTACAAATATAAAAAATTACATGAACTTGGAAGCATCTGCGTAGGAACTGCGCAACGTGCACTTCTAAAACAGTCATTTTGAATTTTTTCACCAAATTTTCAACATAGCCATTTTAAGACCTCTGCTCATGAACAGTGTCACTGTGATTTTTTTAATGTGTCCCATACATTGATTTCACACACTGATTTCGCCATTGTGCGCTACATGCATGGAAACACATTTTGGGCGAGATGTGAAAAATGACAGCTGTACTGCTCATAAAGAGGTGTGGTAAAATGGCAATGTTGAAAATCAAGACTGCAAATATTAAAAATTCGTGAACTTACGAGCGTGCATAGGAACTGCAAAACGCATGCTCGTAAAACAATCATTTTTATGAATTTTTTCACCAAATTTGCAACATAGGCTTTTTGAGAGCCCACCTTATGAACACTGACACTGTCATTTCATTAATCAGTCCCGAAAGGTAATTTCGCACAGTGACTATGAAATCACCCTTCGGGCCCGATTAATGCCATGACAGTTCAAGAATTCATGAGGAGAGATCCCAAAAACCCCATGTTGAAAATATGGTGCAAAAATTCCAAAAAATGCCTGAGATATGCATTAAAGTTGAAAAAAAACTATTTATTGCATTATACAGCTTACCGGCATTTGCTCAGTTCGCAGCCAGCTTTGAAGAGTGCAGATGTGTTCCCAGTCCAGCGAAGATCATCTCGCTGAGCTCCGGAGGTAAGTATGGGGTGAGAGGGGGGGTGTGGGAAGGCAGGGTGTGCAGTGGGTGGGTGCGGGTGGGCAGGGAGAATGCCAAGGGAAATTTTTTTGTTTACAGTTTTTTTTTTTTACTTAGACGACGCAGGATATTTGCCACTCTGGGGTGGACTCCCAGCGTGGCAGCTGGAAGGCTGTTTGGGGGGGCCTGGAGCCGACAGGTGATTGGGCACCCCTATCGGCCATAACAGTTTTTGCCATGCTGGGGTGGGCTCCCAGCTTGGCACCTGGAAAGCTTTTTTGGGGAGGGGGCGTGGAGCCAACGGGGGATTGGGCACCCCCGTCGGCCATGCAGTGTGTGCGTCGGGGGGAGCATATGAGCACGCAATGTGCGTGCATGCGTGTGGAGGGGGGAGCACTGCTCTCTGAAGTGGAGCTCTCCCTTTCAACTGTAAGGCACTGCATTTTCAACTGCTGTCATAGACAGCTGCAGCATTCATTGGAGAACTGCGGCCACACCTGCAAACACACTGACTGAATTGGAAGATTGGTGACACACCTCTGAAAACTCGGATGATGGCACTGCGTTTCATGCACATGCGTGCAAGCAAACATAAGAATGTGTCTGCTGCAGACATCTGTGCAGCTGCCACCTGGAGTATTGCCCACACTTTCATTAGACACCACAGTCTGGACATCGCCTCTTGAAAAAGGACTGTTTTTTTCCTAGCTGTGCTTCAAGGCGTTCTTTCTCAGGCCTATAGACTCCAACTGCCTAGACTGTTTATGATGCTTAACCAACAGCTTAATCTGGTTCAAGGTCAGTTGGCATTCATCTGTATCCCCCTCCCCCAGATCGTGCCTGAAAATAGGCAGGATTTGTCTAGTGCACTTACCCAGTCAACAAAAACGAAATAAATAGAATAAATGATCAGTAGTACTACTAGGTACTCATTCTATAGCTGTGGCCTGATTAAAGAGATATCCTCAAAGAAGATAGAACATTTATGTACTTACTGCAATGGGTTTTGAGAGAATCTCTTTCATCAGGCCATGCCGTCTCACCATCCTTCCCCCTACAGGGTCCTGAGACTCTAATCAGTGTTGTCTCCTTCTTCATGATGGTCAACCTGTAGCTGTCTGCCTTGCCTAGTTGGCAGAGCCCTAGGTTCTCTCCTGGTTCTGGTTCTATGTGATGACAGTGATCACAAAATAGTAATTGCTGTTATAGTGAGTGTATATCACTGAAAAGCAAATTGGCGATATACACTTGTGGGCAAATAGACATCAAGCAATTTAATTTAGTGTTTATGCAGGAGGAGGGCTATGCCCCCCACATGCCCTCTCTCGAGGGGCTTTGTCCCCCACACAGCTCTGCTTAAATATAACAACTCCAGGGGGGGTGCATGTCGGGGAGAGGGAGACACTCTGAATTAAAAAAAAATATGGTAGCACAAAACATTTCCCCCATCCCCAGGTCTGAACCCAATACCTGCTGTTCTGATGCTAGCCACCCTCACCACCACACCACATGGTTAGCTCAGCTGCAGAAGGTACACTACCCCACATGATCCCTCTTCCTTATCCCTCCCTTTCTCCTCCTTATCCTGCCCCTTCTGGATGCCCTTCCTACAATAGCAGCCGTGTTCAGTCACTACCCTTACAGGGTGGCCCAAAAGGATAGTGCTGTAAATGAGCCACTGTTTTGACAGTCGCTAATTTACAGTTGCTATCATCACTGGATACCCCTGGTTCCCTATAGGGAGGTCCTCTGAACATGCTCTCTGGTGGAGAACTTAGGAGGGAAGGGGATGCCAATGTTTATGTAACAGCTGATGTCTGATGTCATGGGCAGAACCTGGTGGACTGCTTACAAAAGTTTCTGTGTGGTCCTAGTGTCTGGCAGCTTATAGTTCTATAGGTGTGGCCTGATGAAAGATATTTTCTTGAAGATCTACTGTTACTGTAAGTACATAATTCTTTTAGCTAGCAGAAGCTTGCGGTAGGAGTGTGCAACCTCCCTGAGAGTGATGGGGCAGGAGAGATTCTGGTAGATATACAGAGCACCCCCATCCCCTCATTTACCCCGGTCCTGCCTAAAGAAGTGGTAGTCTGGAATGGCCAGACTGGAATCAGGAATCCTGGAAGAGATCCAACATTCTATGATACAGAGGAGGTCTGGAAAGTGACAAGAGAATCAGACAGTGTTGAGATCCAATTTAGGAAGGAGACTTCTGGCACTGAGGTGAAAAATACTAAGGCCTCCAGGAATAGAGAGGAGGGGGATGAGGGTTCAGTTCCACATCACAAGCAAAGAGGAGAAGCAGGACAAGGAGGCAATGAATGGAGTTAGACTTATGTCCCCTTGGCCCAGGAGGGGGGGTAGGGGGAGGAATAGAGAAGGGACAGGATGGAATGGAACTCCAGGTGAAGTGAGGGGGAAGGAAAGAAACTAGGATGGATGGGGAAGGAGGAGGGAGAAAGGGAGGGGGAGAATGGGTAAAGGGGAAGGAAAGAAGAGGGGAGGGTGGAGGGTGGGAGAGGAGGAGGAGGAGGAGGTTGGAGGTGGAAGCGGAGAAGGAGAAAGCAGAGGAGAAGAGCAGGGAGCATGGTAATTAAGTAGACTAAGAATTGAAATGAGTGACTTTTTCAGATACTAGCAAAAACACCTGTACATAAGTACCTGTATCTCTATGTGTTGTTGACCTCACGGTTGTGCCTGAAAATAGCCACTTTTGTGTCTATTGCACCTACCTGGTCATCAAAAAAAAAAAAACTGTTAAAAATAGCAGGCAAATGGTATTAAAACTATGTTATGGAGTCTTAACAGAGATAATAATGAGGCTGAACTCTGAGTGCTGTAACAGTTATCAATTACCTGAGTTTAGCAAAGTGACAGAGTAAACATCAGGCAAAAGCAGTCGAATAAAATATGCATTGCAATATTATTGAAGCAAAAATCAGTCTAGTCCAGATACAGCATATAAGCAATCCAAACATAGCACAGGATGAAAAGTGCCGGCCAACAAAACCAGTGTACTGAAAAAAACTGAATAGGAATGCTACCCTGAGAAGAGACAGAAGCAGACCCGTACCAGTACCAGGACGCTCCAAGGTGTCTCAGCCGGTAGGTAACTGGGTGTGTGGAGGTACCCTGCTACTCCAACTCAGTCAAAAAAAGCAAAACACACTGTTTCCCCCCTACAGCCCAAGGTAACCCCACTCAAGACCCCCAAGTGCAATCTGGTGAGACAGGTGAGTGTTGGAACCAGTGCTGTCAGCATGCACTGTATATGCAAGTAACAAAGCACTATGCTAACATACACAATAGTAGGTGAGCTACTGTACTTCAGGGAATGTAAGTCCAGATATGTAATATAATGTCTTGCCAGGAAACCAAAAGTCAAATGATGAAAAAATGGTCAAATCCAGAAGAAATGATGAACTGCTGAGGCCCAATATACTGTTGTTACTGTAGAGCAAAGACTCTGTTACTGCCTTCACATCTGTTGTTTGTTTTTTAATGTATTGTTTTAATTTTTTTCTTGTTTTTGCAAATCATTCTAGGTCTAACAGTTCTGAGTCTTTGAATAACATAGTAAGATACCAATTCTGCAAAACAGATCAGTAAGTATATGTGTGTTTAAAGATCAAGAAACCTCATGTAAAGTGACTAGCATTTGTTAAACCTTTTTATTATCTATTTCTTTCAGTTTTGCTGGTTGTTATTGTAATTAATTTTTTTTTGATTATTCTGTAAAACAATCTGTAGTACTATTTTTTACGCTCTCCCACTGCCGGTGAGGCTCCATGGTCGTGATACCAACCATCCAAGCTCCTTCCCCCTTTTGGGGATCAGGCAGCATGTTGCCTGTTTCATGGTCCCTGAAACTCCATCCCTGAGAACACTGGCACAAGGACTAGAGTTCAGCTTGTAGACATGCATCAGCCAAGTGCCTAAATGGCATCCTCTCCTCCCCACACCATAAGTCCCATGCCGCCACCTATCCACAGGCAGTAGTAATGGGGTGGTGTAACAGCCTTCCCCCCTTGAAGTAGGAGAGCATCCTACGGGTTCCTCAAACCTCCTCCCCTGGCAGGCCCTCGATGATCCATGCTCCTTCCCAAACCCAGTCACCGACATGGTGGGAAGAATGCTATTTAAAGTAATTTTCTAGTATCCAAGAAACCATGTCAAAATATAATACTTAGACATGATTCAGTTTTTATTTGACTTATTGCCCTATTTAATTCCCCATATGCCATATTCTACAATATAACCCTGTGGTTGAAGGGAACATAAAATACATCATAGAGTTCTAAAATGGTACATAATATAACTGTATTTATGATAAATATCTGTTAAATTTACTACAGGGCTAGTAAGGATGGAAGGTAATTGAATGTAGCCCAGTATTTAACAAACTCTGGCCAGAGCTGATAGGGCTGCAGGAGAGGAATGTGGGTCATCCTTATGATACGAGGAGGCTCATAAAGTTACAACTGGCAATAAAGGTAATGAAAAGTATAACATCAGACCTGGTATTAACTACCCACAAGGCATATTTTCAACAACTGGTTAGTAGGTGAAAGTATTAAAAAAAAACTTTACATATAAACCACAATAACAGTAAATATAAATTTGTATCGAAGTCCATTTTGCATGTTGGGCTGAAGCACTGAGGATATAAAATGTTTAGGTGTTCATCTATATATTCCTTCTCTTGAGAGACATTTTCTCTTGCACAGTGGATCAGTGAACTCTGTGATACAAAATATAAATGTCAGGCATATGTTCTAAAAACAATAAAAAGCAGGACATTATTATATCAAATGCTCATTTAGTCAGTTATACAGTGGCAGCTGTAGAAAAGTGTCTCAGTACTGAGGTATACAGTACCTAGAAGTTTCTCAGTACTGAGGTATACCTAGGTATACTGAGGCAGAATGAGGCAAAACCACATTACAGTCAATGCAAATTGTAACTCTGAGTGCCTCAGTGGTACCTCAAGGTAGGCAATTTTTAGATAACTACCACTATAATACAATTAAAAAAAATACACTTCTGTTGCAAAGTATAGCTGTCATCTTTATATACAGGAAGTAAAGATTGTCTATAGAAATCATTCGCACCTGGGCTATAGCGAGCCCCCATGGTATAGATCCATTATGGCTGAGCATCTGATATAATAATGCCCTACTTTTTATCTAATGTTTTAGAATAGATTCCTGATATTTGCAATCATTGTACTGAAGAGTTCATTGGTTCCACAGTTCCAAAGAAAATGACTCGTAAGAGGAGTGATATATAAATGAATACCTGTCAATTTTATATCCTGATTGCTTCACTCCAAGATCCACAAAATGTATTTCTATATGGTTTATATTTATGCCTTTTGGGTAGTTTTAACCAGGTTTGATGTACTTTTCATCACCTTACTTGTCGGTAGTAATTTTATAAGTGCCTCCTCATATCCTGAGGATGCATCATTATTCATTGTTTCAAATTTTTTATTTGTACACATCACTGGTGCTGGATAATATAATAACCAGTTACAATAGTGCTACAAATATAGCATAAGGAAAAAACAGTGATGTCCGAATGGCGTACCACAGACAGAGACAAGGATTACACAGTGCTATGCAACAAGTGCTACCCAGGTTGCTGTCCATAGTACTAGGAAGAAGAGAAGGGCTGGGAAATTGAAAATAGTGGATGTGCTGCTCCCGTGGCAGAGAGGACTGAGACATAGAGCTGCTTGCTACAATGGTGCTGGAGATCAGGGATCTAATCCCGGCAGTCAAAATTTTGTTTTTCTCCCGTAAATCAACTCCAGCTCAGAGTTGATTATTTTAGTTAAAGGTCTGGGGTGGGGCAGAGTCCTCACTAAAATAAGTGTTTGGACTGGTAGCAGTCATCAGTATGCTTTGTGACCACTACCAGTGGCATTACCTTTACTTGCCGCATTTGTTCCTGCCACTGTTCTGCATAGTGCTGTATGGAAGGTGCTGTTATTGACAACGCTGTTCATACATGTGCTATTCAGACCTAGTGACAGCTAATATAAGGGTATTTCTGCATTAAGTGACTAACTCTGATAAAACTCTGCTTCTGGAGTGAAACATTAGTAATTTTTGTACCAATATGGCATAGCATTCCTCCCTGATATTCTTTACACTGCTGCACTTTTGCTGTTTTTAATATTCATACTATGAATTCCCATATGCTTTTCTATTAAGTTGGTTAAAGTTTTACTGCTGACTATGGAATAACACTGCTTTTTATTTGATGAACAAGTGGCAAGTACACAAATGTATAATAGTACAATGAATAGCAGGGAGCAATGCTACAATAGATTAATGCAGAAAACAACTAACTTTTTCTTTCTAAAACATCACTGTAGATGGGCTCCCATTGTCTGCTTACTTTTTTCATTGACTGTTGGACTGGGGGGCTGGGCACCTAGTGTTAGAATGGAGGGTTGGCAGCACTGGGGTTTGGTTGTCATTGTTTGCTTACTTTTTTTTTCATTTACTGTCTGACTCTAGGTTTAGGGACTTGGAGTCAGAATTGTGGAAGTCTGGTGGCAACAGAGCTGAGCAGCAAGTGACTACTTGCTTTCATTTTAGTTTATCACCCTACCCCATAATTGGACACCCAGTGTTGGGGACAGCGAGTGGCACTGTGGCTTGGCTCCTGGTGACTGCCTAGCTGCCTGACGTAGGAGTCACCCAGTCTACTATGCCCACCATACCAGAACTGCATTGCCATTGCTTGTAAACTGCAGCACAGATGCCCCCCCTCCACAACCCAGCAGTATAGCTAGCCTTAAAAGAGCTGTACTATGCTGTGCTTTTTTCATAAAATACTAGCGCACATTCTGGTCGGTAATGAGAGAGTCCTGCACTAGCTAGCCACCCTGCCCAACCAGTAGCTGCAGCACAGAGTCAGACCCTCAATTCAAAGTACTTACAACAGCAAAAACAGAAAAGAAACTGCCTACAGAACCAGAGTGACGGGGTTCTGACTGCTTGTGCCTTTTCATTAAGGTAAGTGGATGGGTTTATTTGAAAATGTCTCAGTACTGTGGGGAGAGACTCAAAAGAGTGAATGCATGGCCCTCGATCTCCTAGCTCACCACTGTGGGTGGCCAATCCATTGAGGACCATTTTAGAAGGTGGATACCTGCTGTAAAGGGTTGGGATGGCCATTTCTTCTTGTTCAGGTGATGGGGAAGGCTTTACTTCTCCTGCCCCAAGGAGAATAGCTTTGCTTTTCCTGGTGGGGATCCCTGATTCTCCCCACTTGGGGGGGTGAGGATGGCCCTGCTTGTTTAGGCTTAGGGGAAGGGTATCTCCCTGTTTCTCCTGGCTTAGGGGGTGGCCCTGTTATTCCTGGTTTGGGGGGTGGTCCTATCTTCTGGGTCTTGTGGCCCAGCTTCTTCTACTAGAGAAATCAGGGGGCAGAGCCATTCCCTCCCCAAGCCAGGAGAAGCAGAGCCATCCATCCCAAGCTAAGAGAAGCCGGGCCATCCATACCCCCCCCAAGACCAGAGAAGCATGGCCATCCCCTGTAAAAAAATTAAACGGAATTTGCATTTTTATTTTTAGAAAGATAACATTCATCATTAGTTCAAATACTCCAAGAAGAAAGCATTAATATGCATATATGCTTTCCTTTCCAGTTTCAATAGGTGCCCTGGCTTCCAACTGTAGTGCCTAGTCAATGCCCTGAAACCAACGGAAGCAGGAGCTGCCACTGTTGCTAGATTTACATGCTGTGAAACTTGATCAAATAGAAATAAAAAATGTGAATTTTGAGGTGGATATTGGACAGAAAAATTAAATGAGAGGTGAGAATTTTGCAAAAAAAAACTCTGCAAAAACACGATGGCCTGGATATTCAGAGTGCGCCAGGCTGTGGCGCAAGTCTGGGCACAGCACAAGTCGGCTGCGCAGGGGCGTTGACATGGTGATATTCAATGGAGCTGCACCATGGTACAGCAGCATTGAATTTCACACCCTGGCTACCCGCAGTGCGCATTGCGCAGTGGCACTGCCCCAGCTAAAGTGGCCAGAGTGGAGCAGTGGGATGCGCTAGCGCAAGTTCCATTGCACTAGGTGCAACAACTGCAATATTCAAAAGTGCACATGCAAATGGAGCCATAATGCATGCAAGACACAAATGGTGCCATTTGCATGTCATTATGGTTCCATTTGCATGCAGGTGCTCCGATCCCCGGCAACTTGCGCCTGTCACTCTGCCAGGCAGCAGCCGTCGGGGACCGACACCCCCTGTACAGCGCGGTAATGTGCCCCACTGCCCGATTGCGGGCATACATCGCATATAACTTTCGTCCTATTTCCCTGGTGGTCCAGTGGACCGATTGAGGGCAGAAGTAAAATAAAGTATTCCTATATCCCTGGTGGTTCAGTGGACTGCTTGCAGTCTGATCGTGGGCATAAGTAAAAATAGAAGTATTTCCATATCCCTGGTGGTCCAGTGGACCACTTGCAGCCCGATCGCGATCGCACCAGCATGAGACACAGAGAGGGAGCATGGGGATGAGCCAGCGCAAATGCAGTTGCGCTAGGTGCATCACCCACGATATTCAACCAGGGGCATGCAAATGAGGCATAATATATGCAAGATGCAAATGTGCCATTTGCATGTCATTATGGCCCCATTTGCATGCGATGCCCTGCGTCCCGGCGAAGTGTGCCTGGCTCCCTGCCAAGCTGCTGCCATCGGGGGTCGACACCCTGGTGGGCTATTTCAGCCCCCCCACTCCTGTATGCCCAATTGCGGGCAGCTGTGTAAATTACAGTAATACCTGATAGTCTACAAGTCCTCCCCCATATGCCTGATCACGGGCTGTTGTAAAGAATAAAGATTTACCTGGTGGTCTAGTGGTACCCCCCATACGCGTAACATGTTCATTCACATATCTGATCCTGTGTAGTACAGTATGGTCTGCAAGCCCATTGGTCCACACTGTGGACCAATAGGCATACAGATCATACTGTACGCTGTCATTTGGCGGGCGGCCAGATGGTATGCGGGAGGGGTGCTGCCACCCGCCGATGATGGGAGGGTGCTGGATGGCCAGAGGACCTCTGTGGGTGGGTGGGGAGGAGGATGCCACTGGACCACCAGGTAATTCTTTATTTGCACAACAGCCTGTGATCGGGCACATGGGTGGGTACCACTAGACCACCATGTACATCTTTATTCTTTACATCAGCCTACGATTTGGCATATGGGGGGTACCACTGGACCACCAGGTGGTTCTTTATCTTTTACGGATGCCCACGATAGGGCGTATGGGACGGGCGGGCCACTAGACTACTAGGGGGGCCAGGGTGCTTGTGGACGCTGTTCCTGCTGGGTGGGTGGCCACCCACGGCTTGGAGGTGTCGTGTTGCACCTTGCAATACAGCCGCCTACCTGTGGGTGGCCAGTGTTTGAGCCTGTTTACTTTGGCTCAACTTTGAGCATCAGTGTGCGGCGCATGTAGGGGTTGCACCAGCATATGCGCCACACATCCTGGGCTGAATATCGGGATGTGCCACATATGCATGGGCACACCCCCACATCTGCGCTGCATACATTACCAATGCAGCCCGGCACATCGGGGGTTGCACCGTACAACCTGCCCCTTTGAATATCGCGCCGGGGCGCATTGGGTGTGCAACCCCTTTGAATTTCATGGCCTAGAAGTTTATTATCAAAATTAGATTAACCTAGTACATAGGTGTTAAGGAATGGTTTCAGTCTGCTCACAGTGTCTGAGATATGGTCATCAAACAGAAAATCCTATTCAGAAATTGTGATTCCAGACTATTGCTTATTAAGTAGAGACAAGCTAAGAAAACATGGGGTCGGTCCCAATCTATTACAAGTTGTTTTCTGTGGTGGCTGAGGATTTCACTAATACTTACTCATCATGTGATTTTCTTTCTGTTGTGCTATGTTTGTGGGGCGCCAAGCACTTATCATTAGCTACCTTTTACATTCTTCTAGCTTATTCTGAGGCTGGACTTGCTTTGTTGTCTGAGTTCAGGCAATCCAAACAAGACATGAAAGAAATCCTTCTGAGAGATGCCAATATTAATTGGAATGATAAACCAAATTGGTGATGTGGAGACCACCTGAGAGCTGGAACCTTAAGCAAATGATTTCCTCAGCTACCAGACTAAATTATAAAGTTGGCACTGAGCCAGAGAATTCCTAGCACTTTTGTTACTGCACTTGTTACTGTTCTCTGTTTATTTAAAATTGTTATATTGTCTTATCTGTATTGATACTGTCATGTACCTTATTTGTCCTGCAGTCCCAATATTTTTAACCTTTGACTGATGGTTAACTGCTGGAATTCCAGTACTGTTAACCTTTGACTGTCTTGCCTTAGTTTTGTAACTTTATGTTGTACTGTCCATCACTGGACACTTGTGAAAATGAGCAACTTTTGCTCACATGCCTATCCAGTATAAATAAATAAACTGAACTGAAACAGAATCCCTAATAGATTGGATAGTCACCTCTAGATCAGATCATATCCATCAAGCCCATCCTTTATCCAATAGTTTAAGTGACCCTTCTTCAGCTATTTGCTATTGGAGTGCTCGCAAACCTCATTTGCTCCTCTACATGCAACCTCTAGATCTAGTCATAACCTGAACATTAGTGAATTCAGGAATGCTGTTTCACAGATGGACTGATTGTCTTTGCATGCCATCTCCTTGGTAGATGTTATGTTAGATTATCTTATACATGAATTTAATAGGGTTTGTAAACACTTTGCCCCTATCTGTTGCTTACATACCAAAAACTGAAGTTAAGAATGGCTCATGCCTTGTCTGATACAATGTATGCAAGAGAAAGACTGGACCTGGAAAGCTTTTAGGAAACAATGTACACGTCCATCATTGGTCAAATGGAAAAATCAAAGGAATAAATGTAAATGATTGCCTAGAAAGATTTAAACTCCCAAATTCCATTTTCAAAATGGCAACAGCCAAATTGGCAAATACTAAACAATCTCATGGGAAAGACCAGTTCCACAGGAATACCACTTCTGACTACTGAACAAGGTAACTTGACAATTCCAATTGAAATTGCTGCAGAGCTTAAAACCACATTTTGTGGAGTCACAAAAATTACTCTGTTGGTTGATCTATCAGATCTTGGGCATATTAGGACTAGCTGTGGTGATTCAGATGCTGGTTTTAAGTTTAGTTCACTAAATGCTGATAAAACTTTAAAGTACCTTATGCAGATTAACCTAAAAACTAGAATGAGACTAGACAATATTGATCTAAAACTCTTTTCTTTGGTTATTGATGTACCGCCTAATCCTTTGAGCAGATTATGCAATCATTTATTAGCTATTGGTAAGGTCCTGAGATTGTGGAAACAGGCAACCATGGTCCCTATTTTTTAATCAGGACATTGAACCCTGACTAAATCTGTCGATCAAGATCCCCACTTGGCCTGTTGACCAAAGTCCTTGAGAGGGTTGTCTTTGACCAATATAAGGAGTTCCTGGATACCAGTAATTTGCTAACACTGGTCCTGGGTGCTGACTATCAGACACATACGTGCACCTTGTATTTTGGCACTGGCTGGCTTTCCCTCCATCACAGAATCAAATACCAGGCTTGTCTACGTGGGGAAAAAAGCATTGCCTGGCCTTATGGCTGAGTACACCTCCAGACTATACAACTACACCCAACCAACTATGAACACCAGAAGTGCTACCAAAGGCATGTTCCTAGTGCCTTTTAAGCATACCACACTTGCACAATTATTTCTTTCCTACAGGGGCCCTAAATGGCTTAATGACCTACCTACTGAACTCCTTGGGTCCAGCAAAATCAACCATTTCAAATCTGGACTCCACAGCCTGCTGGCATGTGAGACCACCTGCAACTGTTAGCCCTTATCAATGCCACCAGAGGACCTTCCACATTTCCCAGCAACCCATACTGCCCTGAATAGCTCCCCTACCCCTTCCTCCCACCCACCCCCCACCTGACAATGCCTTCCTGGCTGCATTCCCCCCCCCCAACTTATATTATCCTTGTCCTGGATCTGTCTAGCCCCTCTCAATCAATCAGTCAATCAAAATCTTTATCTTGCCAGGTGGAACATCATTGAGACAAGCTCATTTACAAGCTGGACCTGGTGCAAAACAATTGCCAACAGGGTTAAGACATAACAGGTTGAGTGAACGTACAAAACAATTAAATTTTTTTTACAAATACCTTTGAGCGAGGCTCTTTACAAAGGTTCCACGTCATTGGTACAATTGAGACAAACATAAACAAAGACAACAGTTTATAAAATAAAAAAAAACATAGTCTTGTAGAGGAAAAAGAACAATAAAGTGAAACTTTGGGGAAGGGAAGGGAAAAGAGGAGGGTGAAATCAGGGAGACTAAGAGGATGGGAGAAAAGGGGAGGTAGATGGGGAGGAACAAAGAAAGGAGAGGTGGAAGGCAGGTAAGAATAGAGGTAGTGCAGCCGGGTGGCATTTGTCATGGGCCAGCAGGGGAGGTGAAGATAGGAGGGCGGGGTACTGGCAAAGAGCGCGAGTAGATGTGGATCCAAAAGGGCATCTTCAGCTATGGAACCAAAAGACATGTTTAGCCATAACAGTCACAGAAGTTGGAGGCAGTGAGTGTTAGGTGGAGCTGAGTCTTAAAAGTGCTGAGCGATAGTGAGGATGAGATATCGCTGGGAAGACCGTTGTACCAACTAGCGGCCTGGTAAGCAAAGGATCTTTGGCCTTGTGTTGTGCGGCAATGCGGGATTTGCCGAAGCTGAGGTTTCGATCCCCTGGTATGGCGGGTGTGGATTCTCGGTTGTATGAGAGCACAGACTCCAGGGGGCAAGGCCCAGCAAGATTTTCTTAGTAGTAATACAAGTTTGGTGTTTTATTCGATTGGCAAGATTCAACCATCCAGTTTGAGAATAGAGGTCACAGGTGTGAGTTAGGTGTTGGAAGCCAGTGACAAGTTGACAGGCCTTGTTGAGGGTGGTGGATACATGTTTGAGTGCGGTGGTTGTAGCAGAGCCGTAAATGATAATGCCATAATCAATGATGGATATGATGGAGCTCTGGATAGCGACAGTGAGGGCTTCGGGTGTCAGGTGTTTCCTATGATGGAATAGCAGGCCTAGCCAGGAGTTAGCAGCCTTGGTGACATGGTCGATGTGGGCAGTGTAGGAGAGGTGAGGGTCAAGTGTGATCCCGAGGTATTTAAAGTTTTTGACCTGTTCCAGTGCGGCACCTTGTCTGATGATAACGGAGAGTTGGAAGTGCTCTGTTTATTATGGGAGCTGCTGAAGATCATGGCCTTGGTTTTTTTTTGATTAAGGATCAGTTTGTGCTTTGTGAACCAATTCTCAACCGAGGAGAAGCAGAGTTGGAGATTTTCTTGCAATTTCTTCAGGTCCTGGTGTGTGGCAAGGATTACTGCATCATCGGCATACAGGGTGATATGTTCAGTGCAGGAGTCCGGTAGGGTGTTAAGGAACAGGCTGAAGAGTAGGGGGCCCAGTATTGAACCCTGGGGGACTCCAGAGAGGACAGGTTTGGAATCAGAGTGCACATCCCCAATTTTTATACACCGGGAGCGGTTTTCAAGATAGCTTTTGAACCAAGAGATTGAATCATTGGAGAGACCAGCATTTTTTAGTTGGCTAAGCAGGAGGGAGTGGTGGACAGTATCGAAGGCTTTGGTCAGGTCGATGAAAATAGCACCAGTTAGTTGTCCATTGTCGAGCGACCTGTGAATGGAGCTGGTGAATTCGAGTAAGGCAGAGAATGTACTATGACCTTTTCTAAAGCCATGTTGCTGTTTACAGAAAATATTATAATTGGCCAGATGCTCGGTAAATTGGTCCGCTACTATACGTTCCAGTGCCTTTGATAGGTGAGGCAGACTGGAGATAGGGCGGAAGTTTGCATGGGCAGTCTTATCACCACTTTTGTGAATTGGGGTAACAGTGGCAATTTTCCATTTGTCCGGGAATTAGCTAAGGAAAGAAAGAGAGAGAGGAGATTAAAGATCTTGCTAAGGGGCCCAAGTACCTCATCAAGCGTTAGGGCCAGTAGCTTGAGGTCAAGTGTGTCATTGCTTGTTCTAGATTTGCTGATGGCTTTGGCAATGTAGTTTCAGACTTGATGTTTCTTTAGTGCTTTAAAGTAGAAAGGTGGGTGACAGGCGTGGGTGGAGGAGCTGGGAGGGTGGGAGTTGATGCATCTTGGAAGAAGTCAGAGGGGAGAACACTGCTAAGGTCAGTGAAAGCGATGTTAAAAGTGTTCACAATAGTTTTAGGGTCGAGTGTAGTGTGCCCATTTATGTTGAGTATGCCCGGAGAAGATTTTGACTACTTACCAGTGACATCTTTAATGTTTTTCCAGAAATCCCTCCCATTTCCCCAGGAGTTGGTGAGGGCATTTTTATAGCAGTCAGATTTCTGTTGCTGAATGGATTTGGTGCAGTCATTCCGTACCCATTTATAATTCTGGATGTCGCATTGCTTACCAGAGTTTCTAGCCAATTCCCAGAGGTGGTCCCTGGATTTAAGTTTTTTTTAGGAGGTCTCCTGACAGCCAAGTGTTACTGAGTGATTTCACGTTACGCTTTTTGAGGGGGGCAAATTTATTACAGGCTTCATTGAAAATGTGAATAAATTGCTCCAGTGCAGTATTAGTATCTGTTACCTTGAAGATGGAGGACCAGTCCTGCAGATGGAGGTGCGATTTGAGGTGGGGTAGCTGACCACGGGGTAGGACTCTGATGGTGATGATTTTTGGAGGGGGCTTATAGAATTTGTTTGATCAGGTACAGCTGATGGGAGAGTGGTCACTGAGTGAGTCAGGGAGGACTGAGGTTTTTGTGATCCGAGAGGGGTGGTTGGTTAGGATCCAGTCGAGTAGGGTGCAGGTCCCAGTTCTGTAGTTCTTTCTGGTTGCGTAGTCAACCATTTGAGTCAGGTTAGCTGATATAACAGAGTCCTTAAACGACCCACCTTCAGCTGAAAGCCAATTAATGTTAAAGTCACCAAGAAGGATCATTTCAGAGTCCGATGGGTGGGATTTGACAAAGTCAAGGACAGCGGTTAGACCAGGTTCCTGTTCCTTAGGAGGTATGTAAACAGTGACAACTGTGAGGGCCTTATTGTGGGTGCCTAATAGGAGTCTGATGAGAAGAATCTGAGCAGGAGTTGCTGGAAGATTGGGATCAATGGGGTGTCCTCGGAGAGTGTCTTTCACATATAAGGCACACCCTCCACCTCTTTTGGACTTACAATCAACCCAGAAGACATTGTAGCCAGGAAGGGTGATTGCCTGGTCAGGAAGCTTTGGGGTGAGCCAAGTTTCAACTACTGACAGAATATCTAGGTTGTGTTGGGTGGTAAAGGCTTGCAGTGCGTCAAGCTTAGGAAGTAAACTGCAGATGTTCAGGCACATGATTGAGAGAGTGCCTGTTGGTTTGTTTTGGTTGGAGGTGTTTGGTCAGGGGTTAGGGTGAACAGTCCCTGATAGCAGCAGGAGGAGGAGCACAAGTTTCAGTGTGGTGCATAAGCGGAGTTCAGTCAGAGAGAGGTTGCATTTCTTTTTTGAACAGTAGCATGCCAGGTGGTAATGTTGAAAATGCAACATTGGAATAGTTGTATACGATCTGGCTAGATGAGCCCAAGGCTCACACATGAGCAGGGACAGATCAATTTTGGTGGTGTGTCTCCAGGGGGGAGGATTTGCTCCATTGCCAAATGATGCAAAATAATCAAATCCACAGGAAAAGGACAAGTAAACTGTTTTATCTACAGTAACAAGACAAAGGATGTGTTAAATTCCTTGAACACTGGCCTTGGGCATATGCAGGAAGTTAAAACCCTTTGTCAGTGTCTTTCCTTTGTTTAAATAGTTGTGAATGGCTCTCAAAGACATGCAGATCCCTTTAGCAACAAGGTAGATGGAAATGTGGATTCAGTTTGCACTCCCCAGGTCAGAGCTTGTAGAATTTCTTAGCTGTACTTACTTTGATTGTGATAGCTTCCAAAAAAAGTTGATTTATAATGAGAATCCCAATATCTGCTGGTTATGTTTTCCAGTTTCTTAGTCCAGGAAGCTTTCATAGATCTCATATCCAAGAATGGTTTAGTTCCTCCAAGCTGAAACACATTAAAATCCACAAAACTAAACTACTGACAGAGACAAACACAAACACCAAGCCACACAGCCCAAGTAGGCGGAGCTGAGTATAGTACATGTATATATATACGTAGTAATAATAACAACATAATAACATATAACCATCACATGTAACAAGATACTTCTACCAGAACATAGCAATAGGTTCAACAGGAGGTAGTGCCATTTAAATACAATTGCATAGATACAGATATATGGACATAAGTTAATGAGCGAAAGTTTATACAGTAAGCATCACTGGAGGAGTCATAGTGAGCAGGAGTGGCAGTTCCTCTAGCGTTAAAGCGTGAAGAAGATTGAGATGTAAGAGTCCTTTGATAAGTACTATAGGCATGGCCTGGCAAGTGGGGGTGGGAAGGGGGGTATAGGGAGTGGGGAGGGATGGTCAGATGAGATAGGAGATGGTGGACATGATGGCCTAGGAAGGAAGGACTGTTCTAAGGGAGAAACATGACAGATGCCACAGGCAATGGTTGGGGTTAAAGTCCAATATTTGAAGTAAAGACAGATCATGATGTTGGGACCTTGATTTGGACAATGACAAAAGGGAGGACTCAAATGACACCTCAGACAATGGTTGAGGTTTAAGTCCAGAATTTAAAGCAGTAACAAATTGTGATGTTAAGAGCTTGACTTGAAGCAATGACAGACCTCGAAGGTCCTCAGGAACAAGGAGTTGAAGAGGGAGAACGAGACAGGGGAAGTGAGTCTTAAGGTTTTCTGGATCTTATTCCAGAGCATAGGAAGTGTGAAGCTTATTGAGGCTCTACCAAAGTGCCTTTTTAACTTTAGGGATAGTCAGAGATAAGATGGTATGACTTCTGAGAGAATAGGCACTAGGGATGCAGGGAGTTAGGCAGCTTGTGAGGTACTGAGGTAATTTATGAGTGATTGCCTTATATGTCCATAGAATAGCATTCCCCTCTAATTCCCCTACGTGGCAATTCCTCACTACCACAGACAAGTGGTTGCTTTGCCATGCACTCTCTAATTGCTCTGCCTGTTTCTGCCCAATTTCACTTAGAAATTTGTTCATTGCACTTAGTAACCTGTATTTTTTGTTATGTAGCCACCAGCTGTCTCACTTTTGTATGTTTATTGTTGTCTAGTGTCACCTTTGTTCCTCTCTCTGTACAATGTTTTCAGTACTGTAACTCAATGGCTCTGTATTGTGTCACCTGACTTGGAACCTTTGTAAATGAGCCTCTGGCTCAAAGGTATTAATCTGAATCTTAAATAATTAAATAGCACCTTTTCAGCATGGTTATTGAGATGATCACATCATGCTCGCAACTATGCTTGAAGTCACTTATGATCTTCATGAGGCCTTGGACAATGGGGACACAGTCAGTGTCCTCTTCCTGGATCTTTCCAAAGCATTTGCTCAGGTGTACCATGGTCGCCTGCTTTCCAAAGTTCAGACCCTTGGTCTGTCTATATCTGCAGAATCCTGTTTCCAGAATTACTTGACTATCAGAACTCAGTCTCTTTAAATTCCTTTTCTTCTTTACTCATTGAGATCACTACCAGACTACCCCAGGGATCAATCCTGGGACCTGTTTTGTTTAGTTTTATCTTGAATGATCTAGCTGCTATTTTGCATAGCTTTGAATCCCATATTATCAAGTATGTGGATTATACTGTATAACGTGACATTTTCACTGTCACATAACTTCTGCTATATTCACCGAAGAACAAATTAGTGCTAAAATGAATCTGCACTAATTAGCACTTTTTCCATTATAGGGCATGTGACACTAATGACTTAGTGCTAAATTAAATTTGCCCAATAATGGTTACATTTATGTTTGCACTAAAATTGCTTTGCATGAAAATAAATGAAAATTATATACCTACCGTAATTTTTGATCTTCTTGGACGAAGTCTCCACCACACATTCACACTAATGGGACTACACCGGAGGCACTAGGACCCAGCGGGAGCCAAGAATCTTCAGGAGGGCCGGCACCGAGGTAGGACCGCGCATGCATGGCGCCACGAGATTGTCTTGCACTGTATAATCTATCTCAGCACAGACCCTCCAACTGTCTCAATACCTTTTTTACAAAGGAGGTGCAGCATAAACTAATCTAGGAAACTAAGTTAACCTGGACATAAGATGGTCTGTATGAACCATATAAGAAGGGTCAACTCAACAGGGTTTTCACAGCTCAGCCAATGAGGTAGTGGAGACCAGAAACAGGATGAGTGAGCTCGGGGAGACGGTGGGTGGGCGTGAGAATGAGTGGTGTAGACTTCATCTAAGAAGATCAAGAATTATGGTAGGTACATCATTTTCATATCTTCCTGGACTTAAAGTTTCCACCACTAATTCACACTAATGGGAGAGTACTGAGCTGAAAACAATCCCTGAGCAGGGTGGCAGGTAAAAGGAGCTCATAGGACAGCAGTCCATTAAGGACTGACCTCCCAAAAGAAGGATGCTGTGTGTGTGGCATGGATATCAATGACGTGAGTGCTTCAGGAAGTGTGCACAGAACTTCAAGTGGATGCATTACAGATGTCTGAAATGGGTATGTTCTGAACCTCCTCCAGGGATGCCATGACTGCTGTGGTAGAGTGGGCATAGACCCTGCCTTAGCTTGACCTGCGCCATCGAGTAGCAATGGTGAAGACACACTATCAACCATCCTGAAATGCATCTGATGGCAACAGGCTGACCCAGCTGGGCTATGCAGAATGATACTAAGAGTTGTTTGGATTTGTGCATCTCCTTCATTCTGTTGATACAGAATCATAAAACCCTTTTGGCATCCAGAGAGTGCGTTCCCTTTCATTCTGGCAATTTGCAAAGTAGGTCAGAAGGATCAATGGCTGGTTAAGGTGAAATTCTGAGATCACTTTGGGTAGGAATTTAGGGTGAGTTCTAAGAACCACCTTGTCCTTGTGAAATACTGTGTATGGGGTATCTGTGGCCAGGACATGTATTTCAGATACCCTGCTAGCGGAGGAATGGACACTAGGAATGCTGCCTTCCCGTCAGAAACTTCAGGTCACAGGTTGCTAGAGGCTCAAAAGGTTTATGGGTGAGCATGTCTAGCACAAGATTGATATCCCACATGGCCACCAGTCTCCTGACTGATGGTCTAGTGTGTAGGATACCTTTAAGGAATCTTTTGACTAAAGGTACCTGAGTCACCGACATATTCTATACTGGCTCTTGATAGGCAGAAATCATGCAAAGGTGTACCTTTATTGTCAAGTATTGCAGTCCTGCATTCAACAGGTCTAGGAGGTACTCTAGAACCTTATTTGGTGGGCAGACAAACAGGTCTAGCATGGACTTTGTGCACCAAATGGAAAACCATTTCCATTTTACTGTGCAGGTCTTCCTAGTGGACGGCTTGTACATGGCTAAGAGGATTTTTTAGATTCTCTGAGAGATGTTAAACCTAGATACTTCAACAACAGAACCCACTCAACTCCCATAGACAACAATCAGTATCCAATGAAAATGTATATCTGCTTTATTTTCTTTTTATATTATTTTCTCTTTATCTTCTGGTAGCTCATATAAGTGTATAACTTTGTAACATTTCAGAACAAAAAAGTTCCTTCATCAGACATGTTTGAGCTTTTTAAATATATTCTTAGCCCATACAATATGGGTAATGCCATCTGTGGATACATAAAAATAATAATTTTACTTATTACATATTCATAATTAGTCCAAAACGTTATTAAATGTGAATCCAGAAATGATTTACAATTCATTAAGTATGTCAGGGGACTAACCTGACTGTAAAATGCAGCTTTTTTTGAACTAATGCTTTATAATCTCTTAAGTGGAGAAATACTGGAACAGGGGGTTGGGGGAGAACAAGGAGGTTCCCAACTTCTGTTAGTACTGTAAAATAAACAGTTCCAAATTACCCCATGTTTCATTTTAATTCTTTCTAATTTGTTCAGAAAAATCTTTTGAAACCATAAGAATAAAAAATGTCTCATTTACCCTATGTAGAAAATGTCAGGTTTTCAGAGCCTCTCATGAATATGTATTCTTGTGAGAGGTGTCTGTTTGTTCTGATAAAAAGCAAAAAAGTTTTGTATTTTAACCCATATTAACTTCTCTCAAAATATAAGTTTCTAAAGTGTATCGAGAGAAAGGGCTACCTGTATGTGTAGCAATAAGAACAGCCGATCCCTTCCAGATCTCCACAAAATCTTGCGGCAAAAAGTAAAGCTCTGAGAAGCTCCGAGGATCTCTCTTGGATTCTAAGCATTTGTAAAATGTGCAGCCACCATTACAAGAAATGTTGACACTCTCTTGGAGCTGTACCTTCTAACTGAAGGGGCTGCGCCATCAGGTGTGCGTGCCGGAGCATGCTGATGTCATGAATGATGTCACCCTGAGCAGCCCGGTTTCTATAAAGAAAATCCCCCCATGTATAAGTATACAATCGGGTGGCCCCCTTCCAAATTAAAAAATAATGTAGATTACTGTTCAAAAGGATCTAAACCAGGCTGGGACAGAAAAGTTTAAATGAGTGGGAAGCCAATGCGAACCGATCAAGGGAAAACGAGTACAGGGGAATACATAAAGGGAAAAAAAAAACAAAAGATAGTCAGGGCATTATAATTAAACCACAGAGGTACACAGGAATGAGAAAGAACAAGCGAATAGGTGTAGGCTAAAAATAAATTCTGCATAAAAGTATGGGAAAAAAAAGGAGAGGATATACAGTATATGTAAAGTGTTTATGGTGATTTTTGGGGTAAAGGAAAAAAGGACCAAGAGGATAAATGGGGGAGGGGGAGAACAGCAAGGGGAGAAGGACAAAAAACATAGGAAATATTCTGCAAAAGGAGCAACGGTGAAAATCAAATACAAAGACATTCTCTATAGTAATGGAAACAAGAACAAAAAGGTCCATCAGTCCAAGGGTAGTACATCATTCAAATAAATTTCCATGGATGGTCAGCAGTACATGAGCATTAAACATATCTCAGTCAAATGTGGTCCAGATCAAGTTTTCACTCAGTCCACATCTTCTTTTATATGTTTTAGGAGTGAAAATCCACCATGCCTCTCTTTTCAATAGCAAGGACTCTCTGTTATCACCTCTATTTGGTTCAGAGAGTTTTTCTATTCCAAAAAAAAGTAATGATGAGATGGAATGTCAGGTTTCCAAAAAATGTCTTGCTAAGGGTGACCGTTCATCTCCTCATCGAATACAGCTCTTATGTTCAGTTATTCTTTGTTTAAGGGTGAGTGGTTTCTCCTATATAATACAAAGAACAAGGGCAGATTATGCAGTAAACCACCCCCGGGAGCCTGACCCTACCCATTCCTTGTGGGCACATATGTCCTAGCTGTGTTCACCATTTTACAATAGCTGCTTCTGTTAACTACCTTCACTCCTCCTCTACACCTTACTCTTCCTATAATTGATCCCTTTCAATAGCACTGTTGTACATGAATTGTTTACTGTTATTTCACTGTTGCTTCCTTGTTGTTTGTTATTTCTGACGTGGAACCTTTGTAAAGAGCCTTGGCTCAAAGGTACTTGTCATCCTAGAATAAATAAATAAAAAATAAACTACATAGTCACTGTTACAAGTAATAAAATTCCTGATTTCAAAAGTCCTATCATTATAGGTACTTTTATAGGTTTTGTCTAACAGCACTATTACAGTGGGTACACAACCAAGTAATGGGTATAGGCTGTGGAGTCCAGTGTTAAGTCCTAATTAATGTGTTACAGATGGTAGTGGTTCTCTTTGCTGTTATAGGTTTTTCTTGAAATATTGTGGCACTTCTTTCTGTAGCTTGAAGGATATTCCAGTTTTCTGTTATAATATTTTTAATCTTTCCAAAACTTTCAGAATATTGTGTTGACACTATCATATTTCTTGTGAATTTTTTGGGAATATCTTGTAATAAATCTTGCTTTGTTTTCTGTGCACACTTTTCTTTTGCTTTTTCTAGAGTAACTGGTCTATATCCTCTTTCTTCAAATGTTTCTGTCAGTATTGTAAGGTTATGTTCAAATCTTTGTGGTGTGCCATTATTTCTTTTAATTCTCAGCATTAGCCCATATGGTATATTGTCCTTTAAATGTCTTGGATGGAAGCTTTGTGAGTGTAATAGAGTGTTCCTTGCTATTTTCTTGCTGTATAAATCTGTACTTAACTTCCCATTTTGCTTCAATATCAGTAAATTCTAATATGGGATACGTTCTTGATCAAATACAAGTGTAAAGGAGAGGTTCGGTGTTGCTGTTTGTAAATATTGAAAAAAAGTATAAAGTCTCATTTTGTTCCATTCCAGATAATATGTATATCATCAATGTATCTCTTATATAATAGAAAATTAGGCCTATATCTGTTCTTTTCTGACTGTACATATTCTAATTGAATTTTGCCATATATAAATTTGCATATATTACGTGGGGGTTCATGAAAGGTTTAATTTCTTTGGGTAAATATTGCAATGATTGGTGTGGATGATGGTGTATTAGGATTCTTGTAGCTATATCTCCTCTAACAAGTTATCTTTCCTGGGAAGTGGGGGATTACATTCCTATGAGATTTCATTCAGATTCCTTAGACTGTTTCTGCACATGTTTGTTATACACTGACACTGCATTGAAATCTATACATGTCAGGCTCATTGTCTCAACTTCTTGGTGGTCCTTGACAAGTAGTTTTTTTTATTTGGCACTTATACTTACAATTGATATTGTCAAGTATAAAATCCTGTTACAACACCGAAGGCCTTAAAGTTTATGGAATATATTAACTGGTTGAGGGTATAGTTGGGGAAATTGTGTGAAACATTTGCTCACTTTGAGTAAACTTTAAACCCTCTGTATGCTCTCTCTCTCTCTCTCTATATATATATATATATACATCTACTGTATATATACTGTTTATTTTATTTTTGGGGCTTGTTTTTAACTTGTAGTTATATCTCATTTTAGCATGTATTATTATCCATGAGTTTGCCTTTCATTGACTGTGTTCTATAATGCACGAGACACTTGTAATTAGAGTTGTAAGCTCCACATCTTACATGTAATTAGGGAGAATAGTATCCCAAGGTTTTGTTTTCATTAGACTGGTTGTTTCTTGAAACATACTGAGACATTATAAAATTTATGTGAGGAGAACTCTTTGCTTGTTGCTATCTTCTGATAACCTTTGACTTTCAGGTGATTTTCAGCTAAAAGCACACTGGTGTTAATTAGCTTCTCTGAATAAATCTTCTGTTATGTTTTGAATGAGTATGTTAAACCAGTGAGAATTATTTCTGTTTTTATGCATTATCTGGGTGTTAATAGTCAGGATTTTCTAAATAACTGTCATAAAGCTTCTGAAGAAGGACTTGGTTGATTCAAAAGGTAGAGCACTTTGTTCTTTTGTTGTAACATCTATGTTGGTCCAATAAAATGTATCACACAATTTGCTTCTGGATCTGTTATTACTAGGACCAATATGGCAACTACACTATTTGTTTGAGATACAGTACATCCCTCAGGGCATGGACACCATATATGACAGCTCTCATCTCCAGGACATTTATGTGTAGATGGGACTTCTCTTGGCTCCACAGACCCTAGGTGTGGAGGTCCTCACAGTGAGCTCCCTAACTGGTCAGAGATGCATCTATGGTGATGGTGATCTGCATCTTCAGTGAAGCAAAGGGAAAACCTTGGAGAAAGTTGCCCTCCTGAGTCCACCAGGTGAGTGACCTCATTAAGGGCTCTGTCACCTTGATGTGGAAGGATTGTGGATGTGTGGTTGGAGACACTTGAGTGCTGAGCATCCACTGTGTGGTTCTTATGTATAAGTGGGCTAGAGGCACCATGAACACAGATGATGCAATGAGACCTAGCATCTGCTGCATCAAGAGAGCTTGAACCAAGCTGTTCTCCTTGATTAAGGAAGTCATCTGGACAATGCCATTCATCTTGTCCTCTGGAAGGAAGGCTCTTTTCTTGGAGGTGTACAGAACAGCTCCAATGAAGAGAGTTGTTGGGATGGCTGAAGTTGTGATTTTCCAGGTTCAACAGAACTCCCATGGATGTGAGAAGCTTGGAAGCTGTAGAGACCACTTCCTGTGTCCCCTGTCTGGAAGGGCTCACTGGAGCCAATCATCCATTTACAAGTACACCTGAATGCTAAGTTTTCTGAGATGCACTGCAAGTACTGCAAAGCACTGTATATATAAAGATTTGTGGCACCGAGGAAAGCCCAAAGGCAGGACTTAGAATTGAAAGTGTGACCCAGGGCCACAAAGTGTAGGCATTGTGGTGGCTTGGGTGCACTGGAACATGCTGGTGGCATCCTGCATGTTCAGAGATGCCAACCAGTCATTTTGATGAACAGGAGGCAGTAGTGTTCTCAGCAAGATCATCAGAATTTTTCTTTGAACAGGTATTTGTTTAACTTCCTTAGGTCTAGAACAAGCCACATACCACCTGTTTTCTTTGGAACTAGGAAGTAATGGGAGTAGAAACCTGTGTCCCATTCTGCTTGTGGAACCACTTCTGCTGCCCTGCTGTCCAGAAGGCCCTGAATCTCAGAAGCAAGAGATTTGACTGAGTGGTAGACAGCTTGGGCTGTCACTTGGGTGAATGATCCAGAAGGGTCTCTGAGAAATTGAGAGTATCCCTCTCAAATTATCCTGAGGACCCATTTTTCCATTTTGATGGACTTCACTGGTTTTAAAATTGAGTCAGATGCCTCCCTACTGCTGAAGAGAGTCCCTCTTGGGCAGCTGAGGTGGGACATGGACCAAGTCTTCAGAGGGTGGCACTGGTGCCTTCAGGGCCTGTGCCTTCTGCTGCATTTTCTTTTGTGGCTGAGGGGTTTATTTTTTTGTTAAAAGATCCTCGTCCTTTACCTAGAAAGGACTACCAGTTATGGAACTGTCGATGGTGTCCACCCCTCTGAGGTGAGGCAGGGGCTGGTCTGGCAGTCTTAATAACAGTCCTGGTTTTCTGAGTAGCCTCCAATGCCTGCTCCACTTGAGGGCCAAACAGATAAACACCATCAAAGGGGAAATGCATGACTCTGCTGAGGATCATCAGTGAAGCATGATGTCCTTAGCCAGGAGTGTCCCTTGGCTCCGATCCCAGACACTGCTGCTCTAGAGGCAGTGTCAAAGGTGTCCATAGTAACTTTAAGCTGCTGATTGTTGGGCTCAATGCCTCTGGTAATGGTCTGAAGAAACTCCAAGTTGGTGTCCATCTCCAGGAGAGCCTTGACCATTTCTTTGAGCAAATGCCAGAGGGTATATTCATACTGAGAAAAGTGGCCCTGGTAACTAGCAATGCACATGCCAAAGGTAGCAGCAGCAAACAATTACTTCCCAGAGTGTCTATTTTATGAGATTCTTTATTTACCAGATGAGCCATGGATTCCTGGGGAGCACGCTTTGTCTTTTCCACCAGAACCACTAGGGAATCTGTGAAAGCTTATGGTGCTAGCGCCACCGCAAGTTTAATGCTCAACTCTGGCAGCTTGTGGTGGCGCGGTTCCACTGCGCATCATCGACAGTGCTATGGCTCCGGGGGCGATATAAAGGGTTGCTCAACAGCGCCAACTCCTTTGAATATCACCTAAGCCACACCCTCGCAACTATTTTGAGCAGCGCAGGGGCTTGCGCCTCAGACTGGCGCAGTTTGAATATCTGGGCCTAGGATTACAAATACCTTTAAGCTAAGGCTCTTTTACAAAGGTTCCACGTCAACAGAGTACAAACATATTAGGCTAAGCTACATAGGCCTCTACATAGGCAAAAGAAAACAACATTAAAAAAAGAGTTTAAATAACAAAAGAGTTTAAGTAAGTTTAAATGTTTGTGTGTGAAAAAAAATATTTTTCTTTTATTCCTAAATAACCACATATATTAATTTTCTATAGTTTCTATAGCAGTTTTACAGCACTAGAGCTGCGGTTCCAATGTAGAGGAACCAAGCCACTGTGACTGATAAGTATTTGAAACTGATAACAAAACCTAAGTCCTTGGGCTCAATTTAAAAAGCCCTTAGAGTGATGCAAGTTGTGTTCTAGGGCTTTGAGCAAACTCTGGGGTGTCAGGCACCCTGCACTCAGTTTTATAAAACTGGGGGTCTGTGCACCAAAGACCCAGGAGTTGTCATAGTTGCAAGTGTCTACCAAACATTTGGTGCACCTGCGAGGTTAGATACAGGGATCCGGCCACACCACATGGTGCAACAGTATCAGGGCCACAAAGGTGTGGGTGGTGAATATGCCTGCCAAGAGGTGGCCTGGGGCAGAAGAGTCACAAAGGATGCCCTAGGGGTTGTTGAGGATATGATGGAATTGCAGGGTGATGATGATGTGGCATCCAGAGGAGGACGTTTGCAATATCAGGCAGCCAATCAGATTGGACTACTTTGTGAGGGGTTGGCAGGGATGGACAGTGATCTGGCTTCAGGTGGGCTCAGCCATGGCATCTGCCTCATAGAAACCATGATTGCTAACTCTGTGGGTGGGAGACAGCTTGCTACAATGTGGGGGGCGATGGGTACCAATGGATTGTTATGGTGCCCACAGACCATTCCCTTCCACCACTGGCAGTGCTCATCCTTCAGCCACTGCTTCCTGCCTACAGGGTTGGGGATCGTGGCACCTATAGGGCAGGTGGTAGGGCTGTGCCCACCTGGGCCAGGTCACTGTCCATCCCTGCCAACCCCCCATGAAGCAGTCTGATTCAGTCAACTGCCTGGCATAGAAAAATGTACCCCTGCCGAGTGCCACATCACCACCCTGCAATTCTGCCATATTCTTGCCACCTCCTAGGACACCACTGTCCACCTTCTGCCCCTGGCACCCTACTTCCAGTTCCCTCCCCAATTGTCACAGTGCCTGGCAGTGGCTCATGGCCTTTAATCCACCTCCTGGCTGGTCTAACCTGAGCCCGCTGTTGCATGCACTACAGGGCTTGCAAAATTCCAAAAAAGGGGATAGTGCAGCCCTGCATGATTCAAGCCCCCTTGTGACCTGGTACAAGGATGCTTTTGCTGCAAGGGTGGTGTTGGGTGGCTTGGGCACAACACATCCCGCTTTCAACACAGCCTGCATTCGAAAATTGAGATTGCCTCAAACTTTGACGCAAGGTGCCACTTGCATCAATGCTGTTTGGAGCAGGTACCTTGGACCAGTTTCCCCCTTTTAAAATTGTGCCTCTTATTCTTAAAACCATTGGGTTTGAGGTAAAAAATTAGTGTGGTTCCCTTTTTCATGAAACCAAACTGAAACGTTTTTTTTTAGAGCATTTTTATAACACTTGGAGCTCTATTACAATTTGACTGTTTTGGGAACCAGTAAAAATGATTTATGGTCCACCAGCATTTGGCATGACTGACAGACCAAAGAAGAAAAGAACAGGACCCACATGCTTTAAAAATCACACCAATTGTTTCTAGCTCTTGGCAAGGTCAGACTGCCACAAATATTGTTTAAGGGGAACTGGGTCCAGACAACAATTTTATAAAATATGAAGTCTTTAAAAAGGTTTACCCTAAAACACAGAAGAAAAGGGCCAGAAAAAGACCTTATGACTTCTCAATCTGTCTCCGTGTCGTAGAAACAGAGAAGCATACAGAAACATAGAAGGTGACAGCAGAAAAAGACCAGTGGTCCATCCAGTCTGCCCATGGATCTCTATAGAACCCCATGACTTGGCTTTGATAAGGGTATTACCCCTCCCCAACAGTTATCCTATTCCTTTCCCAGCCTTGTCACCAAAACACAGTAAATGCTCAGACGAGGGTCCTTCCCCTTAGAATCAGCAGCAGTCACTGTCGGTGGAGACAGATATAAAAGATAAAGCTGCACAGCCATCAGGTAAGCATGGTAAAGGTGATTCAGACCACAGTGTGTCTGAATGTGGGGATCCTGAGTTCAGTGATTGCAAAAATAAAAGGGCCTCAGAGCAAGAACTGGAAATTGTGTCTGCAAAGGAAAAACAAAAAGCACTCCTGAAAAGGAAGTGAGCAGACAGTTGGCAAAAGGCCAATGCCTCAGAAGGGGACATGCCAAGAGCACAGCAATTTTTCCAGGCCTTCCAGACTGTTGAAAATTTTATGAATATGCCCCCCCAGCTCCACACCAACTGCCAGTGGAGGAGGAAGTAATGTATTATGTAGATGAGGAGGAAAGTGAACCCCTGGAACCAGACAATTCACTTGAGCAAGAACCAGGCTGTCCTCCCAGGCCTTTTGAGGATTAGACATCCCACTATTCCTTTGTTAGGCAAATAGTAAACACCCACAACATCTCCTCCCAAGAAGCTGAGGAGGATGAAGAGGAGGTTGAATTTATGGACATGATGAGTCTGGCTGCTACAATGAGGCTGCTACAAATCTCTCCAAAAAGCCACTGCTAAAATCATGTCCACACCCACTTCAGCTGCTGGCATTGATAAGAAAATTGAAAAGAACTATCAGGTGGACAGACAAGAGGTTGAGTACCTGTATGTCCAACCTGATCATGAGGGAGTGGTCCAGGCAGCAGTATGTGAGAAAGGTTAAGTTGCCTTTCTCTGCACAGCCTCCAGAGAACAATTTCAGAAAACTGGATATCATGACCAAAAAAAGTGCACACCTCAGCTTCCTTGTTCCTCAGATAGGTAACCTACAGTACGTGGCACACACAGCTCAGTACCAGAAGGCACTATGTAATTCAGTCCTGGCACTGAGTGAGAAAGCACACAGTGAAGTGGCAGAGGACTTGGCTGACACAGCCATGTCAGCACTAGATGCCACTTAAGTACCAGCTCCACATGGTCTTGGATACCAATGACTCTGCCTCAAGGGTCCTGGCACATGCAGTATCTCTCAAGAGGTTTTTCTGGCTTAGGCCTACCATCGTATTCAGGACATACAGGCTAAGGCCATGGATTTCTCTTTGAGGAAACTCCTTGTTTGGTGACAAGACAGAGGCATATATAAAAGTGGATGTTTACAAAACCACTTAAGAAATAACACAGAAAAGTAAAAAGTCCTCTACTCCTACAGGCCTTATGGAAGGGAGGCAGGGGTGGGGGTTGCTACTCAAGCCTTTGTCCCCTATGATATCTACCTAAATAGGTTACTTTAGGGGCAGGGGGGTGCAGCACCAGCCCCTAAGCAATAGCCAAAACAAAACCCTTGACATCACCCAGCCATTGCCAGTGAGGGGAAGACTGGCTCACTGCTTCCAGGAATGGACAAAAATCATCAAAGACAAGTGAGTCCTGGAAGTATTGAGTCAAGGTTTGACCTGCAGTTCAAAAAATTTCTAAAACTGCAGAAACCAAAACTGTTCCCTTCTAACTCTCCAACAGAACAAAATCCTACTGGAGTTAGAAGTGAAGAAACTGCTGCTATCAAGAGCAGTGGAAAAGGTCTTTACCTCACAATGGGGCAAGGAACTGTTTTTCAAATACTTCCTAATGCACAAGAAACATAAGCAACAGAGATGGGCGTAATCTTCAAATTTTGTTACTCAAAATATTTTGTGAAATTCGTGCATTTCGCGAGATATTTTGTGGGTGCGAAATGCAAAATTCTGCTGGCAAAATGTGGAATTTCACAGATGAAATGTAGAATTTCTCCTGCGAAATGCAGAATTTTGCCTGTGAATGGTGGAATTTTGCCACTTATGGGCAAAAATCCTCCATTTGCGGGCAAAATTCTGCATTTTGCACACGTGAAATATTTTGCAGAATGTGCACATTTCATGAAATATTTTGTGTGGCGAAATTCAGGATTTTGCCAGAATTTCACTGTATCTCTAATAAGAAGTAACAACCCATTTTAGACCTGAGATATCTGAACAAACACATGAAAAATGAAAGATTCAAGATGGTCACACTGGACTTTGTAATACCATCCTTGCAGTCAGGAGACTGGTTGGTGTCTCTAGATCTGAAAGATGCCTACTTTCATATTCCAGTCAGACAATCCTACAGAAAATACCTCATGTTCAGACTAGGGAACTGCCAACACCAGTTCATAGCTCTTCCCTTCGGCCTTACCACAGCACAAAGGGTTTTCACCTAACTGTGGTAGCAGCAGTGCAGCACATCTGAGAAGGCAAGGCATGCTGGTTTTCCCTATCTGGATGACTGTCTACTCTCAAGAAAAACACAGCAGGAAGCAAGGTGTTCCATAAAGGTGGTAAAGAAAGCACCTTAGAGGGACTAGGTTTCTGGATAAGCCTACAGAAGTCACAAATAGAACCAGCTCAAGTATTGGTCTTCGAGGGGCAGAGCTGGATACCTGCAGGGAGAGTTTTCTTCCTCAGGCAAGGGTTTCAGGTCTGATTACCACTGCAAAATCCTTCACACTAGGCCAGCCAAGGCCTGCAAGGGATTTTCTGCAACTATTTGGACACATGGCCTCTGCCACTACAATGGTACCAAGGACCAGGTTCCAGATGACTGCATTCAGTACCACTTAAGGGACCATTGGTCCCAAAGTTAAGAATCTTAAACTCCAAGTATTCTAATAGGTCTTAATTTAAGCTGAGGGGAGATGAGTTTTTTTTATGCTTGATTTTTTATTGATTTTAAAAAGTTTATTTTATTTGTTTACAGCACTTTGGTACATTGTGAATTGTGCTTAGTAAATAAAGATTATTATTATTATTATTACTATCATTAAAGCTTGAACCCTCTGTCCAAACTAGTGCCAGTCACAAAAACTTTGATAAGGGCGCTAGAATTGTGGAAGGAAGAGAGCAACCTCAGAGAGGACATTCCATTCCTTCAGCAGTCCCCAACACATATCCTCACAAAAGATGCTTCACTCCTGGGGTGGGATAGTCATCTGGAGGATCTTACTGTGAGTGGCATGTGGAGTACACAGAAGACTCAAGAATACATCAGCCTCGTGGAGTTCAGGGCAGTGTTCCTAGTAATGCAATTTGGTTTTTTTCACAAGTACAGGGTCAGTCTGTTCTGATTCAAACAGACAACACAACAAAATTATATTACCAAACAAGTAGGGAGGAGTAAGTTCCTCAAGGTTATGCACAGAAGTCATGAAGATCTGGAACCTAGCCTATTCCCTGGATGTAGAGGTAACTGCAGTACACCCACCAGGAAAAGACAATGTCCTGGCAGATTCAGTAAGCAGAATTAGCCAAGGAAACCATGAGTGGACCCTGAACCAGCAGGTGCTGGCACCAGTGTTCAGAAGGCAGGGTACACCAGAAATACTGTAGACCTGTTTGAATCCTGGGAGAACAAACAGCTCCTACAATTCTGTTGCAGGCCCCCAGCAATAGGGACAGTCCCAGAGGATCCCCTGTTTCTGAACAGGGAGGTTCCTGTATGCCTTCTCTCCATTCCCACTCTTGCAGAGAGTACTCATAAAGCTCAAGAGGGAGGCAGTGGCAATGATTTTGATAGCACCAGACGGGGCCGGATGGGTCCAGTTTGCCATGCTCCTGAGTTTGTCCAACAGGGCTCAAATCAACCTGCCACTGAGGCACAACTTGCTGACCCTGTCCCAGGGCAGGATACCATTTCCAGACCTCAGAACGCTACACCTGAGGGCATGGTTCTTGAAGAGCTAGAATTCTCTACCTTAAATGTGTCAGAATAGGTGCTGAGAGTGTGAAGGTTTCTCAAAGACCAGCAACAAAGAAAGCATATGCCTCAATATGGAAGAGATTTTCATTCTGTTGTGCTTCCAGAAACATAATCTCTATGCAAACAGGCCTACCTAGTGTTGGATTACCTAGTGCACCTACAGTCCCTAGGCCTGAGGCCCTCATCCCTGAAGGTGCATTTGTCAGCAGTTTCAGCTGACACGTCAGCCTCTGAACCTATTTTCAGAAGGTTTTTTAAAGGCTTTAGTCATTTTTACCCTTGTGTGAGGAACCCTGTTCCTCCATAGGATATAAATGTGTGCATTGTTCGGCTGATGCACACATTCCTGCTTCCTGCTTTTGAGTCTATGGTACTGCTGACCTAAAGTATGTTACATGAAAAGCTTTAGTCCTAGTTATTATTACATCTGCTAGGAGGCTGAGCAAGCTGCAAGCCCTCTGCACACGTCCAAACTACATACTTTTTTTTCAATTAAAATTTTATTAAGTTTTTAACATATTACAATTGGTAACACAACAGATACTGAAACAGATCAATACATATTCAAATGTAAATCTATATTAATAATACAAAAGATAGATAATCAAACAGAATAATGTTAACGGATGAACTGCTAACATTTTATACTGAAAACACAGACAATTATATTATCCTGGAATCAAGGTAACATTGCCATCTACTGTCTATGGTGTAAGCTATTACAATGAGCTAAAGAAGTCTAAAACTGTTATCTTAAAATAAATTAAGAAAAAACTTTTATGAGCAGAAATTCAAAAAGGGGCCCCATATAGAATTGAACATTTCACTTTTTTCAAGGATAGCGTGGTTAATGTTTTCATTTCTGGCTAATCCTCCTAGGGCATCAGTACATTGAGTAGTGGTAGGGACTTTCACCTCTTTCCAACTCTGCAGTAAGAGCCTTTTGAAAGCCAGGACAGCTGTTAAAATCCATAGTTCCCCTGCCCGTGTATTACCAGAATAGTTGAGATGTACCCCAGAATAAAGATCATTGGTGAGAAAGGGATGGGAGACTTCAATATACTGTAGACTGACATATAGAGGGGAGATTTTTTCCCAAACAGGTATGACATAGAAACATAGAAGTTGACGGCAGATAAGGACCGCAAGGCCCATCCAGTCTGCCCATTTCTTTTTCTACCTTACAAATGTGCCATCGGCCTTTGCTCTGTCAATGGCCTATCTATTCATACTCTTCTGTATTGCTCCCTTATGCCTATCTCATGCCTGTTTGGAGCCCTGCACTGTATTCATATCCACCACTTCCTGAGGTAGGCCGTTCCATGCATCCACCACCCCTTCTGTGAAAAAGAACTTCCTCACATTACCCCTTAATCGACCTCCCTCTAATCTCATGCTGTGTCCTCTTGTCCTGCTAGTTTTCTTATATTGGAACATGTTAGACTCTTTCACCTTGTTAATGCCCTTAAGGTGTTTGAATGTTTCGATCATGACCTCTTTACAGGACCAGAATAAGTGCGAAGGCCTGCCTTCAGCTCTGTACATCTCCAACAGTGGTCATCAGGGACTAGGCCCATACTAAACAACTGACAGGGAGAGTAATAGAAATAATGGAGCTCTTTGTGCTGAATCAGCCTGCCTTGTATTTCCCTACAACATTTACTTGCATTGTCCCATGTTTTTTCCCAAGCAACCCTTGAAGTCGGCAGGTTGAGATCAGCTTGCCATTTGGATCTAACCAAATCAGTTAAAGAATCCTCTACTTCATTTAAAAATGCATATAGGAGGCTAAAACCTTTAGGCAAGTAAGCTATTTAAAAAAAAAATTCTCCCAAGCCATGGAGAGAGCCAATGTATGATTTTTATCTATAGAGATAAGGTAGTCCTTAGGACCAATATGAAATTCATGCCCTAAGGCAGTGTCAGAATTACACCTGAACCACTCAGTTACCCTTCCTATGCTTTTCATTCAGCATTTCAGTACAGGGGAGCAAAAACGTCACTGCCTAGATGTAAAGAGGACAGTAAGATACTTGCTGGGACTGCACAATAGATGTCAGGTTCGCAACACTCTGCCATTTATCACCTATGGTGAAGTGGAAAAGGGTAAACCAGCAATTGTAAGAACTACCTCACATTGGATAGTCTCCTGCATACAATCATGTTATGGAAAAGATGGCAGAATACCACCAGAGGTCTATGGGCACACACCACAAGAGGTACCCCTGCCTCTGTGGCAGTAGCAAGGGGAATCTCCTTCACTAAATCTGTAAAACAGCTAGCCAGAAGCCAATACACACCTTCACAAAACACTGTTGTCTGGACATACAGTCCAGAAGAGATGCCTGTTTTAGCACTGCCGTCTTGCAGAACATTTTTCCTAAATATGTTCTGGACCCAGGCTCCCAAAATACTGCTAGGGAGTCTGCTATTGAAAAGCTATACTGATGGATCCCTGTGGTTAAAAGAAAAAAATTACCATAGTAATTTTGTTTCTTCTTACAGGATCAATCAGTAAGCTTTATAATCCCTTACCCTGCGTCCCCTTCCAGAACCTGAAAATAGGTTCGTACAAGAATCGGATATTTTCTCAATTTTATTGAGCATTACTTGTTGCAGTTCCTTCACAACTGTTGATAGACAGTCAGTTACAAAAACTTTTCTACAAAAATTGTTGCTGTCTGTCTTAAGTTGATTAATATTTTCCAAAATTTAAATGGCGATAGTGGAGAATACCAGACCACAACTACTTGCATAGCATAAAGCTTTTGTGAATACTTGTTCTTGCTGTTTTAGTTTTTGTCAGTTTGAATTGGGGGGCTTGCCCCCACCCCATTTGTTTTTCTAAGGTTTGTTTTCTTAAATATATTACTAAAATAACCGAAGGCAGTTTTAAGATGTTACCTTAATGTGAACTTCACGCTAATATGAATACTGCGCATGCTTGTGCTTGCTGTTAATTTTTTTGTCAGTTTGTTTGAATTGGGAGCATTGGCCCCCCCACACCCGCTTGTTTTTTTAAAGGGGGGGTGGAGGAATTAAATCCCCCAATTCAAACAAACTACTAAAACATAACTAAAAGGCAGTTTTGAGAGAGTACCATAACTTGAACTCTACACTAATAGCGTAGGTCCGCCAGTGGTCCAGTATTCTCCACTATCGCCATTTAATTAAACTTTTTGTTATAAATATTTTCTAGCCATTTGGCTAGTTTTAGTGGTCACAGCTCCCCTAGCTTTAGAAACAAATCTGACTGAATGTGGGAGTATGGCCACAATGCAGAGTTTGAACTTAGTTTTAATTCTAAGATTCCAAAATAAGCATAAGTTCTATCCCTGGAACAACTCAATCCAGTGGACTGATTGCTATTGTAAAGCTTATTGGTGGATCCTTTAAGAAGAAGCAACATTACATTCATCATGTACACATGCTCAGTAAACATTATGTTAGGAGAGTGGCTTTTGAGGGGTGTGACACTGTCAGTCCAATGCAAAGTGGTCTGCAAGGGGCTCGTCAGTGTTACACCAATCATCAGCCAGGTTGATCATGACACTACTCTGACTTGCTGGGCAGGAACTTCATGTATGTCAAAGGAAAGAACCAACCCAATCATAGGCCGGTTCTTTCCTTTGAACTTGCCAGCCAGCAAGCACAGCTGAACTATAGTGTATGGTGGAATGCAGTTGTGTATGGAAATGCATACACCGCATAAAGTTGTTCTGCTGCAGTAGTAACGTCCTCACTAATGCAGAATGACTTTTCATTCTGCGTTAGTGAGGACATCTCAATGCAACCACCTCCACCAGGGCTCTTCATAGGACAGGGGGCAGTTGGCGAGTTCTGTGCGCTAGCTGGCCGGCAGGCTGGAGAGACCAACAGTGTGGGTCTCCGGCTGCAGATGCTGGCTAAAAAATTTAATTAATCCTGTTTTGGGGCACCATACACTGTATAAAGTAGTGTATGGCCTCCCAAACAACCCAGCAACTCTTCCCCCTCGTGTTTTCTATGACACAGAGGGACCTCTCGATCTTTGCTCTCAAAGTCATCAGCCATTGCTGCCCACCCTTACTGTCCCCAACCTGACCCTCCCACTCAGCACCCATCTCTCCACCACCCCACAAACATAACACTGACACTGGGGGTGCCCAATCCCCCACTGTTGCCACCTGAAATAAAAAATCCCTCGTAATTTGTTTTTTTTGTAATATACCCTGCAAAAGAGAAAAACATCCATCAATGCCTGTTGCAGCGACCACCGAAACTGCTACCCCCAAGCCCAATCCATGTTAATATTTCAGCAGGGGAGTGCCCAATCCCCCATGCTGGCTGCTACCTCACTGTGCCCATTTTAGTCAAAACTGACACTGGGGGTGCCCAGTCCCCCAGTGTCACCACCTGAAATAAATGAAACCATCCCTCGAAGTTTTTTTTTTAACTAGACCTGCAAAAAAGAAAAACATTCATCAATGTCTGTTGCAGCCGCTGCCATAATTGTCATCTCCCCCCCAGCCCAACACAAACATAACACTGATGCTGGGGGTTCCCTGTCTGCCATTACCTCATAGTTTTTTTTTAATTATATACCCTGTAAGAAAGAAAATAATCCATCAGTATATGTTACACCCTTAGTCCCCCCACCTGAATCTCCCACTCACACCCCCACCCCAACCTCCCAAGCCCTTGCTTACCCATCAGGGGTCCAAAGCCAGAATTCTTTCTGGATCACAGACACATCTTCACTCTTCAATGCTGACCCATGAACTGAGGAAATCAATGTATTTCAATGGGGTTTTGAACTTAGTGGCACAACTTGGCCATTTTTGAATATTTTTGCCCCAAATTTTCAAGATGCCTTTTTTGGGACCCCTACTTCATGAACAATTGCAGTGAAATTAGGCAAATCTGTACCGAAATATTTTGCAGTCACTAAACGAAATCACCTTTTGGGCAGGAAGTGAAGATTTTCCCTGCCCTTGTTCATGAGGTGGTGTCATAAAATGCTATGTTGAAAATCTGAGGTACAAATATTAAGAAACCTCAAATATATGAGCCTACATTGAAATTTGCAAATGTAGGCTAATAACTTTGGTAATTTTCAATATTTTGACCCCAAATTTTCAACATAGCAATTCCTTCATAGCACCTCATGAATGTGATAGCTGTCATTTTTCAAATCCTGGCCAAAATGGGTTTTTGCATCCAGGAATGTGATTTCACAGTTGCTGCATGAAATCGCCTTTTCGGCAGACATTGAACATTTTCTCTGCCCTTGTTCATGAGGTGGGATCATAAGAAGGCTATGTTGAAAATTTAAGGTAAAAATATTAAAAATCAAAGTTATGAGCCTAGATTGAAATTTGTGAATGCAGGTTTGTAACTTTGGTAATTTTCAATATTTTGACCCCAGATTTTTACCATATGGCCATTGCTTTACAGCACCTCATGAATGAAACAACTGTAATTTTTCAAATCCTGACCAAAATGTGTTTTTGCATCCCAAAAAGTGATTTCACGGTTGCTGTGCAAAATCACCTTCCGGGCAAGAGTTGAAAATTTTTCTGCCCTTGTTCATGAGAACATAGAAACATAAAGTTGTCAGTAGATGTGGACCTCTTGGCTCACCTAGTCTGCCCTATATTCAATACCTACTGTGCCACCGCAGACCCTACGCGATCTCCGGTCTTCTCCCCCCGCCTTACTTCTAAGGTCCCCTTGTGTCTATCTCATGCATGCTTGAATCCTGTTATCATTTTAGCACCCACCACCTGCTGGGAGGTTGTTCCAGGTGTCCACCACCCTCTCCATGAAGAAATATTTCCTCACATCTCCTCTGAGCTTCCACCCCCTCCCGCTTCATAGCGTGACCCCTTGTCCTGAAGCATCTTTTTCTATAGAAAATGCTACCTTCCTGTACCTTATTAATACCTGTGAGGTATTTGAACATTTCTATCATATCTCCTTTTCCCTCCTTTCCTCTAGAAAGTACATGTTTACTTCTTTGAGTCTTTACTCCTAGGGCTTTTGATGCAGGCCCTGCAGCATTTTTGTAGCCCTCCTTTGTACAGTCTCTACCCTATCTGTGTCCTTCCAGAGGTGGGGCCTCCAGACCTGGACACAGTACTTGAGGTGGGGTCTTACCAGTGATTTATACGGGGTTAATACTAACTCCCTCCTTCTGCTGGTGATGCCCCTCTCTATGCACCCAAGCATCCTGCTAGCCTTCCCCACTGCCTTATCACACTGCTTGGCTACTTTCAGGTAATCAGAAATGATTACCCCTGGTCCTTTTCCTGTTTTGTGGTTGCTAATACCTCCCCGCTCAATTGATACATTGCCCCTGGGTTTCTGTGCCTCAAGTGCATCATTTTGCACTTTTATGCATTGAAACCCAGTTGTGACCAAGAAAAATTGAACAACAGTACAAAGATAAAAAGAAATACTTAGAAACATACAATACATTAAATACACATGTTACACATAAATTCAAGCAGCATGTTACATCAGTCTAAAAAGCTGGGGGCTAACCATAACATTCACAGGGTTTGTTAAAGTGCTTCTTAATTAAGGTCTTAAAACATGAAATAGATACCTACTACCTCCACCTTGAGTTTAGTTTTCAATACTTTCCAGGTCTGGGTAATTGAAGCTGGTCGGGTATAATCCCCCATTTTCAGTTGTTTTCTAGGTATCCTAAGCTCCGAAGTGTTCTAGATCTTAAACTATACTTACTTTTCTGTTTAAATTCTAGCTGGTTCAAAAGAAATTTAGGCAGTTTACCAGAGACAAAATTATATGTAAATAAATGCCAATGCCATAATCTTTTATCATTCACAGATTCCCACCCCACTGTCAGGAGGTGTAAACCTCACTCTCGTGTTCTTGGCAATAATGGCAATGCAAGGAATCACAGACACGTTGCATAAGAGTAATAAAGCTTATTTATTACTACCAAAAGGAAAATCACAGTTGCCATAAGAAGTACTTTTTACCATTAGGAACTGGGAGCCAATGCTAAGCGTTCCCTATACCTCGAGGAAACTCCGTGTCTCCTGGGGTCTCCGAGGTAGAAGATGTAATGTCTTACATTATATACCTAAAATAATTACCATGGTTATTGTAAGGTAGAAACATTTCTAGTTACAGAGAGGATCCCTATTGGCTAAATTAGAGGTGGCTCCTCAGTCCTAGATAACATTATACAATTTTGTTATAGTCATCACTTTGTGGAAACAAAGAAGTACAGTTTGTACATAGCCATGTAGTAATACAAATCATCAGAAGATGGCAATGCCAACTCATATATCATATTATTACAAGGACACAGGTGTCCTAACGTCTTGTAAGCAAGAAATACATGTGTATATTAGAAAGTAAAGTGTATAGCAATCATATCCATACATATCCTGGCATCTACTCTTGTACGGTAGATGTCCTTAGCCCTATATGTTAGTATAACATATATACATAAATGCTAGCTGTCTGTGGTGTACCTCTGGGGTTGCCAATTAGGGTGCAGGGACCTCGTGTAACACCACAGTAAAATACAAAACACAGTGGTGCGTTGACCATGGAAGACCAGTTACAAATCTCAAAGCTGAATGATACAATGTATCAAGAGTGCCCAATATAGATCTGGTAGTATTTTTGTAAATGGGTGTAAGGGGTGGCATTCAAAATATTCAAATTGAGTGGGAGGCAGTGGGTGGTATATGTTGATACATGAGGGTGGTAGGAAAATAACCTTCTTTTCAGTAAATTCCCCTTTAATAATGAACTGTGTGCTGCATATTGCTGGTGTCATGTTAAGTTGGGAACTACACCAACAACTGGCGGGTAAAGTAAAATATTACAACTCTACTACTGCTTGGTCTAATGATTAGAGGTACAAGGATCCCAAAGAAATCAGAGGTTTTGAGGCTAGAAATTTATTGCGTGGCACTGACATATGGTGCTATGGATGCACCTACAGCATATATAAAGGTACCTATTCCGACCACTTCAGTACCTCTTTGACCAAGAAGGAGGGCTAGAAAACCAACTTTTGAAAAAGAGTTCAAATAAAAATAGTGAAAACATGAAAAAGACATAAGGTAGCTCATATGTCCCTGTAAGAAGGGATGAAAGAAAAGAACCCAAGTTATCTTTCACAGACAATACATAGTAACATAGTAACATAGAAGTTGATGGCAGATAAGGACCGCAAGGCCCATTTCTTTTTCTACCTTATAAATGTGCCATCGGCCTTTGCTAAGTCAGTGGCCTATCTATTCATAGTCATTTGTATTGCTCCCTTATGCCTATCCCATGCCTATTTGAAGCCCTGCACTGTATTCATAGCCACCACTTCTTGTGGTAAGCCATTCCATGCATCCACCACCCTTTCTGTGAAAAAGAATTTCCTCACATTCCCCCTTAATTGGCCTACCTCTAATCTCATGCTGTGTCCTCTTGTCCTGCTATTTTTCTTATATTTAAACATGTTAGACTCTTTCACCTTGTTAGTGCCCTTAAGGTGTTTGAATGCCTCAATCATATCACCTCTCTCCCTCCTTTGCTCAAGGATATACATATTGAGCTCTGTTAATCTGTCCTCATATGTCTTCTGATGCAGTCCCTGCACCATTTTGGTTGCCCTTCTCTCTGGACTGCCTCAATTTGGTTAATGTCCTTGTGGAGGTGTGGCCTCCAATACTGCACGCAGTACTCCAGATGGGGCCTAACCAGTGTCTTGTAAAGAGGGATTATTACCTCCCTCTTACGACTTGTGATACCCCTACTAATACACCCTAACACCCCCCTAGCCTTATCTACTGCTTTAGAGGTCTGCTTGGATGATTTCAGGTCATCAGTGATGATGATGCCCAAGTCTCTTTCTTCCTTTGTGACTGCTAGCAACTCCCCTTACACCAATTGGGTGGTGAATAGCAAACACCCACGTCCCCACATGCAAAACACATGCATACACAGTTAACATTCATAAGTCTGAGGGATAGTGTGTGGGCGAGTATAACTCTATGGAGGAGAAAATCTAGAAAATAAAGGGTAATGGTAGGTAACATTCCTTTCATTCAAACACGAGGAATCTGTCAATGAAATGCCTTACAAACGACATCAGACCACAAAAGTGTGCTACCCTGGAGATAGAACTTTATGCTAATTTTAGAATTTAGAATACAAGTTCAATTCAAGCTCTCTCAGGGGTCGCACTCCCCCCTGCTGTTCTAATGTCAGATTTGTTTCTCTGCTGAAGACACCACGAAGTCAGATGCAGTCCTCTGGTCAACAACTTTAATTACTTGTTTTCGGTGTAATAGTTTTTTGGATACTCTGTGTAAGTAAGGGTGTTTTATTTTATAATTGACAATTTTTTCATGGATTCTCTGGTTCTCAATCAGTTCCTGGGAACTGGAGAAGGCCGCTTTGCAGTGCAGTTCCCGCCTGAGGGAACTGATCACATGTAGAGAAAAAATTAACTTGTGCCAGCCCTGTGGCACCGGGTGATGGAGGATTGCCTTGCACACTGGTGACTGGAATCGCACCCGAGCCTGGGACGACAGGACTGGAGGCTGGCAGAGAGAGCTCAAGAGCATCCTCCGGACACTTTCCTCCTGGGGGGGTCGAGTATGCACTGCCCTTTGGTGTCTCCTAGTGGCCGGTTTCGGCATCACACTTTGTGGCGTGGGTGACCACATGTTGCATATGTGATTGGCCAGGATGCCATGGCATGCATGTGAGTGGGTCGGGGAAGAAACTGAAAAATGGCCACCTGGCCATCCGGATGATGGTGGCCCATCCTCCCATCACAACGAGCCGAGACTCTCTCATAAGAAGGTCTAGGGTAATGAGCCAGTGGTCAATGAGCCAGGGGTCCATTATTATCCCCTTTCTCAGGTGGCAAGAGCACAGGCTTGGGAACCACTTATTCACTGTGTGATCCTGACCATAAGCAGTTTTCTCTCTGCTGTTGCAGTCCGTTCACAGCTCCTTTGATCCACCTATCTCTGCTACTGTCCCTCACAGGTACTCCTTTAACTGTCTGATACCAAACCAGTACACCTGTGGTACAAGAAAGGAGCATCAGAATAGCATCTGTGGAGCTCACATCTTTGTCTCCAAACCACATAATTAATGTATTGTGGCTCTGTTCCATTTGAAGAAGTGTCTTGTTCATTGCTCAGTCACATATCAGGCATGTGGGAAGAGTGCATTAAAGATGCAGAGGGCCGCATTACTCCATTTGTATTTCCCTACATGTATATATCTCCCAGATCCCACAAAGTATTTATTTACCCATCCCACCCCCACTTTACTGGCACAACCTCTTCTGTAGCCCATCCTCCATTTGCTGCCCTACCCACCCTCCCTTTTAACCTCTGGCTTTCTTTATCCACATGCCCCTTCCCTTTTTCTGGCTACTCTATAAACGCATGTTCCAGATTTGCACCAGCTCCAATAGTAACAAATATTGGGTCTCCACACATCACCCCTTTCCTTCACTGGAACTCCCTCCCACACACAGTGCTGCCATTTCGACAGCAGGAAAAGTGATTTACCCTTTACCTAAGAATCTGCAGAAACCAGCAGCCTTTGCCTGTCCCCTGATCAGGCTGCTTCAGGCTGTTTTCAATGGCTTAGTTGTACACAGCCAGAACCACTGTCACAGTGATGTCACTTCCAGTGGCAAACACTGCTGAGAACAGCAGGGAGCATCCTGCAGTGGACATAATCAACAGCTGATGTCATCTTCTAAGGTAAATTGACTTTTATCAAAATGAGCAACGAGTAGGAGGGAGCTGTAGGGACATTTTATGGCCAGTGCACCTAACTCGGTATTTGTCTATAGTACTAAGCCTGCTAAAGGGAATGGGGTGCTTCATTGTGGAAAAGCTGTGGCTATGTTATGGGAGACACTGGGGAAGGGGCTACAAAAAAAGGGAGAACGCTACAAAGAAATGGATCAGGGAAACAAAGACAGGGAGTGGGGTATGCAAAGCAACTGGAAAGGAGTTAAACGAAAGGTTTGAACTGAAAAAAAACAGGAGGGGGGGTACAAAGACTAGTATCAGAGGCCACATAAAGGGTTTAAAGAAAGAGATACAGGCCCTTGCTAGAGAGGATCCCTGAAGCCAAGGAGGTAGAGCCCATGCTGTGCACGCTGGTTACCCTTACTCTTTCTGTCTTCATCAGGGTGGGTATCCATCTAGGGTCTCCAACTATGCCATGTTGGATACTAGCTTAGTGCATGGTGCAAGACTTGAACCCATGATCATCTGATCTTCCTGGCCCAGAGGTGGTATGTTCCAGCTGAGTCACTGACATTGACTGGCCACCAGACATGCTAATAAGCCAGTCATCACAGGTAAACAGGACAGCTAGAACATAGGACATTAGGGGTAGGAAAGGGTTCCATGAAGTCTCCAAAATAACCCTCAAAATACACCAATGGGGCTGGTTATTTAGTACAGTGGAAGCATTGCCACTTGTGACACAGGCTACACAGATTCCCACTTTGAACTGCGGTCAGAGGGTCAGGGGAAGTTCTCTGAGGACACCCTCCTCTGGGGAGGAAAAGCTGCATGTTCCACTGAAATACCCCAGCCTGTGTGACCACAGGAGATGGTGCACCTGGATCATGCAGCAGGCAGAATGTCAGCTGGCTCTGTGAGAGCAGGCAATTGTGTACATGAGAAAAACAAAAAGAAACCACAGCTCAAACTGAAGCCTGATAAGCAAGTGGTTTTATTCCAGACTGTGAGAAAAAAAAATGTTCCGGTGTTTTGAGGTGCTCTGCTTCTTTTTCAGGGAGTATATATATATATATATATATATATATGAGTGTGATACACTCCCTGAGGTACCTGTATATGTACAGCACCTTGAAGTGCCGGCGCAATTTTATCTCTTAGTTGAAAATAACACTTGCATATCAGCCTTCAGTTTGGGCTGTAGTTTCTTTGGTTTTTTTTTATACTGAGTACGCTATCAATACAGCTGCTCTGTTTAACTTAGCAGCACAGTTTTGGTTTTAGCACCTTGTTTTCAGTGGGGTCCTAGTTCTACACATTTTCACAGCTGGGTGAACTGGTACACTAAGAGTTTAAAGGAAGGGTCACAATTCTAAACCAGGAACTAATTTTGCCAAGTACTGTCCTTGAACTGCCTAATCGCTAAGATGAGTGATTAGAACAGTTTTCCATTTTCCATTACAAAATGGCAAGAAGAATCCCTAGGCTCTGATTGGTCAGTTTCGGGCTAGACCTGTGATGTTATCTCAGTACAACATCACAGATCTAGTCCCAGCACACACAACCACATTAAATGTGCAAGAAATCTTTTTTTTTTTTTAATTCAATATACTTTATTAAAGTTATATGTCCACATTGAAGTAAACATGGCTGGTAACAAAGTATGTAGACAACTGATACATGAACTTTTAAGCCTTAAGGTTACATCAGCTCACTTAAACTATGAACTCTACTATCACTACAAACCCCCCTCCTCCCCCTCCCAAAAACATTCCTACAATCACCTCCCTCTTCAATCCCTCCCCCCTCCCTACCTTTATAGGATCTTCTGGGGTTGCCTAACCATGGACACATAGGTAGATAAGAGGGATTAGTTCCAATTACTTATAGGTCCATGGGTGGTCTTCACCTGGATCTGTCTACGGATTTAAATAATATGCACCTTCTGTTGTCCACTATTAGTGCTGAGGATGGATTTTGCTTGCTGAGAAAATTATAATTACTTCCTAGGGATAGAGTACAGTGTGTGAAGTTTACTCCATTTTTTGTCAAAACTAGGAGAGTTAAGTCTTAAATTCACTATCATCTTTTCTATTTGTAGATTTGATAGCAGTTCATTTAATAATTCAGAGTAGGAGATAATAGCAGAGTCCTTCCAATGTTTCATTACCAGTTTTTTAACTGAGTATGAAATGAGAGACATACCATATCTCCTTTCTCTAACTGGTACCTGGGAGTAATCTCCCACTATACAAATTTCTGGTGTAAAGAGTGTCTCAAGCCCCAGAAGGGGTCGGGTTTAACTTTATTTAATTCCACAAGGGTTTAATTGTGGGGCAGTCCCAGAGAACATGAAGCAAAGTACTTTCCCCATTGCCACATCTAATGCACTTCAGGTCCTGTCATCTACCCATGCCCATGAGTTTGGTTGGGTAGATTACAGGACAATGCAACAAATAATGAAATGGGGAAAGAGTACTTTGCTATTCTCTAAGTCGCATCTCTGTGGAGGAACCCTTCTTTAGGCTTCAGACACTGCCCCCCTAACATGAAGTTAGGATTCGGGTACAGTGGCTGTGACATGTCTTTACTGTTATCGTACTTGAGGGCCTTATGCAGTTAGACATGCAGTTAGACATGTACCTTAACAGACATTTGAATCAGTTCATTTTTTAGTATTGACGAGCTCACCTTCAGAGTGGTATACAGCAGGCTAAGGGGAGGAAGTCCACTCTGTTTAATTAGTTGGTGCTCAATTTGCAGCCATACAGGTATGTAATTGGGGTCGTCTTGTGGGGAAGTGGAAGGTAGCCATCTGAGGTATTTAGCTATGACTTGCCAAATAATAGTGGAAGAAGTCTGGTAACTTAAGGCCTCCCTGTTGTTTGGATGCTCCTAGTCGACCATATGACCTTCTCGGGGGGGGGGGGGTTGTTCCAGAGACATTTTTAAATTATTTTATGAAGGTTTAGGAACCAAGACTGGGGGAGGTGGAAGTTTAAAGGGTAAAACACTCTAAGGAGGATGTTCATGTTTATTACACTGATTGTCCCTTGTAAAGAAAGATATAGTGGGGCCCACCTGTCTAAGTCTTGGCTTATAGTCCCTAATATAGAGCATCTAGATTGAGTTTTTTAACTTGAGACATATTTTGTGACAGTGTGAGTCCTATATATTTAAGTTGGAGCTACTAGTCTAACTGCAGGCCTGCAAGTTGTGAACAGCATGTGTGGGGATTCAATGGCATTACTGTTGATTCTTCTTTATTCAGTTTATAATTGGAGAATTCCCCATAAGACAATCAATCAATCAAAATTTGATTTGATGAGGCACCCTTTCAATGCTCAGGGAACCTTTACAATGTACATCAGAACTCACAGTTTATAATAAAACAGATAAAGACATATTAAAACACATCCATATATACTCAATACTCAGTACATTCCTGAGAATGCCTAGTTAAATAAATATGTCTTTAGCAATTTTTTAAAATCTTCTACTGTCTGGCTTTCTCATATCTATAATAGACAGCACTGCAGGAAGCATGGTTGCCGGATCTGTGATATGCAACATGATGTCATCTGCATATGTGATAAACATAGACTCAAGTCACCAACCTGAATACCTTTACTAGGGAGAGTTTGAAGTGATATAATAGTGGTTCCAAATATAAGCTGAAGAGCATCGTGAAAGTGAACATCCTTGGCACATCCCTAAATAGAGGAAAACAAGTCCAAATAAATCCTGTTGCAGTAGATCTTGGCTGTGGGACATGTATAAAAACTTTTATCCATTGGATAAAGCTCTGGGAGTCCGAACTTGCCCAACACCTCAAACAGGAATGCCCAGCTAACTCTATCGAACGCCTTCTCTGTGTCCCAACACCAGTACCATTTAGTGCGGTGCCATTCTGGATCGGAGAAGATGTGAAACAACTTCTTTCTGTGATCTGTAGAAGAATGTCCTGCAACAAATCCTACTTGTTCTGGACTAAGTAGGTGGGTCCACACCTTTGCCAATCTGGAGGCCAAGATTTTAGGAAAGAATTTGATGTCTCAGTTCATTAGAGATATTGGGCGGTAGTTGCTAACTTTATTTCTGGGTTTGTTTGGCTTGGGCAATACAATAATAAGAGCTTCTAACAAGGAAGGGTCCAACATACCTGATTCACTAAGGTAGTTAAACATCTGAAGTAGTAAGGGGGAGATTTGTTTCTCAAATGTTTCATAAAACTGGGGGGAAGCCATCTGGGCGGGAGCTTTGTCATCTGGCAGAGAGCAAATGGCCTCCGACAGTGCTTGTTGGGTTATTTTATGCTAAGGATTCTTTTGAGGCTGCATTAGAGAAGGTGGGATGTTACTTAAATAATTCTGTATTGCTAAAATTTGTGGGGCATTGTCTAATGGGCAAGAAATCTATTCACAGCCCATGTCCAAGTTGCCAGACTTGGTATGGCTACAAAATACTGTGTGTAACATAACAGAAGAATGCATTACAATTCCTATTTTTAAAAGAAACTGTGACATCGCCATGAAGCTGTCACTATGAACAGCTAAGCTGTCCCTGCTCTCGATCGATCAAATCTCCCTACCCACCCAGAACAGACTTAGCGCGTGTGTTCAAAAGTACACTGCGCTTCTGTTACTGTTTTTTCCCCTATGTTCTCCTTAGTTACCTGCCTAACACACAACACTACAGATTTTTAAAAAGCGGGACATTGCCAGAAAGCCGCTGGGTGAAGCTGTCCATGTGAATGACTTCAGCTTTCTCCACTCCAATCAGCATCCTATCTCGCTGCCCGCCTAGAAAAGAATGAGCATGTGTGTTCAACGGCACACTGCACTTCAGTTACTCACCTTTTTTTCTTATATTTTCTCCATTTCTCTTGACTCAGTTCAAAAGACATGGAGTGTATTAGGAGAAATGTCACTGCAACACAAACACGGGCGGGGGAGAGACAAGGCAGCGCATTTCTGGTTTAACAGACTTGAAACAGAAACAGATGCTCCTCTTTTCTTCTCCCAGTACAAAATACATGCCAACTGTACAGGAGAAAAACAGGCACACCTGAAATGTCACCAGCATATACATATTAACATGGGAAGTTTCCTTTTGTGGACATTAAAATGAAGAGAGAGAGCAACAGAAAGACAAAGTTACAGGACAAAAATAAAACAGTGAAAAATACAGAGGGGGCAGAGAACAACAACAACTCTGGTAGGTAGGAAGGAAGATGGAGGTGGGAGGCAGAGACACAGAATAGCACTAACATCACAGCAGCTCCACCTACTGGACAAAACAATCAGCATTATTTTTTAATAAGTATTCCAACCCTTTGAAAAACTGACATCAAAATTTAGTTTTAATAAACATTTTAATATTTTTTCTTTTTGTTTTTCTTAAGTGAGCCATTTTATAATATAATAGCAATGATGCACTCCAGGGTGTGTGTTGTGCTAGGATAACATCACACTTTGGTGTTGCACACACTCGGCCTGTGGCCTCGTGCTCAGCCATGCTAGGAATGACATTATCCCAGCACAACACACACCCTGTCATGCATTTTTGCTTAATTAACTGATCCCGAACCCAGTCTCCATATTCCTCTAGCAGCACTCCAGTTTTCGTTTATGTGCTCATGCTGCAGCTTCCAAAGGCTCATGCTGCAGGACAGGATAACACAAAGTCATCTCCAGGGCCTATTGTACTTTAATGGGACTTTGGGACAACCCTACATCATCTTGTCCTTCAGTACACCCCACTGTGAGCTGCAGAAAAAAATACAGTACAAACAAAATAAACAGAATGCTGGAATGGGAATACGGAGCCTGGATTCGGGCCCAGTCCATAAAAAAACAGAAAACTGTCCTAGTGACTCATCTTAGCAACTAAACAGTTAGAGACCCTGATACAGTTAGGATGACTTTGAAAAAAATTTATATTTAGACAAAATTCAGTTTATATTTCATATTTCTTTCTATAACTTCCATCATTGTTTCTTTAATTACTAAGGGTATTTGCAGGAATCAGTATCTCTGCCTTTTCTGCACTGGCTGGTTGTCTACATCAGACACCACAGTTCTGTTTGACATAATAGTCTGTTGCCGTGGAGATAATTATGATGTCATAAACAGGAGGTTGTGATGTCAAATGTGGGCAAGCAGCCAGAGAAAATAATGTTGAGGGGGCAGTAATCTTGTTCTCATGCAACTCTCCTCTGTAATAAAGAGAATGTTGGAAATAATTACAGAAGCTTACAGGAAAATAATAGTGCCTTAATCTTTTCTTTTTGCAAAGTGTTCTGAATGGTGTCAGGAGTGCTTGAAGGTCAGTGCTTGGTAGAAATCAGGTCACAGTTTAGAATCAGAACCCTTCCACAATTTAGAATCTGAACCTTTCTTGCCCAATGCAGTGTGTATTTGGCTGTAGCAAGGTTTTAGCCCCTGCTTTCTCCACAGCCAGTGTATAAGCTGTCACACGTCAAATCACATTCAGTTATATTTTCTGAGCTCTGAATTGACAAATTGTGATGCTGATGGCTGCTATGTGTGTCTAACTAAATTAAAGATTGACATTTGGATATAGATTTGGAAATTTCACTACAAAATGTTAATAACAATTCACCCCAAAAAAGTTTTAAATATCCAGCTTACATGCTGACAGCCATTACCAGCCACCACTCCCACAAACAGTATCAGCCCCCACAGTCAGTAATCAGAGCTGTCACAGCCAGTAATCAGCCCTGATTTTCCTTACAGCCATACTCACAGCTCCTCCCAGACATTAGCAACTCATGCTTATTCCACAGTCTCAAGCCCTGCTAAGTCAGTAATGGTAGTTTACTCACCTGGTAAAGGTGATTGTGAGGGTATACATCTCTGAGGCACTCCACACTCCTTACAAATGGGTTGTGTCCACCTGATAGGTTGCTTGATGCACATGTGACTTCAAAGAAGTCCAACCCCCTTTCCCTGTGATGCTGCCTCTCCAGGATCAGTTCAAATTCTTCCAAAGCTGTACCTAATCTGTAACAATAACTCTTGACTTGTTAGTAGGCAGCACAATGTTTCCTGATATGTATCTTAGTGTGTTAAATAAATTATAATAGAGGCATTTGTTATGTTTTACCAAAAATTATGTGGCCCATGAGGGTCCTCTCTTTCTTTCTTATTCATACATATCTAAAATTTCCAGCCCATACGGCATGCTGATTGTTACTTCTTGAAGCTCAACTGTGAGTCCTTTTTCTCTGACTGACTACCTGGGTGGGTTGTGGAGTGCCTCAGAGATGTATACCCCCACAATCACCTTCACCAGGTGAGTAAACTACCACTGTGGGGGATAATCTCTGAGGCACTCCACACTCCTTACACATAGGTTTCAATGTAAAAAGCAGTACCTTAATAAGAAGGGTGGGTAGTCAGTCCATTATGTAATGTTTGACCTTGCTGCCAATGACACTACTTAAGTAAAGTTAGTTTTTTGCTTCCAGGGTTACATCTACCCTGTAGTGTTTAGTGAATGTGTGCATCAATGCCCATGTAGCAGCAGCACAAATTTTCTCTACTATGGCCATGTTTCTCTCGTCCCATAATGTGGCTATTGCTGTAGTGGAATGGCCTTGATTTTCATTGGTGGTGTATGATTTGAGGCCTTATACGCCTCTGTGATGGCAGACTTAAGCCAATATGTGCCGTATGTTTGCTGTTCTTGTGATGTAAGTTGACATTAGTCTCCTCATGGCTAGCAGTTGATGTTGAGGGTCCCTATCTACCTTGTCTGCAGGCATATAGACAGGTATTTTGATATCCTGTTTGGTGTGAAAAAGTGTGCATATTTTAGGTAGAAAGGAAGGGATCATCTTTAAGCTGATCTTGTCCTCATGAAGGTATTTCGATATCCTGTTTGGTGTGAAAGGCTGTGCATATTTTAGGTAGAAAGGAAGGGATCATCTTTAAGCTGATCTTGTCCTCGTGAAATACCAGATAAGGCAGTCTGTGGGATAATGCTTGTAGTTTGCTTATGCATCTAGCTGAACATATAGTGACCATAAGGATTAAGTGTTTGCCCTTTCAGTGGTAGTGACTCTAGAGGTTCAGACGGTGAGTTGGTCATTGCCCAGGCAGTCTGTGGGATAATGCTTGTAGTTCGCTTATGTATCTAGCTGAACATATAGTGACCATAAGAGTTAAGTGTTTGCCCTTTGAGTGGTAGTGACTCTAGAGGTTCAGATGATGAGTTGGTCATTGCCCTGGTTACTAAGTTGAGGTCCCAGGGAGTGGACCATTGTTTTAGGATGTAGATTGGATCAATTGCTGTCACTTGCATTGTTAAGGATGCTGGAGATAGTCCCTTATCCAGACCTTGCTGAAGGAAGAGAAGTATGTTGGGCACTGTAGCCCTTAGAGATTGTATTTTTTTTTCTTTTCTTTGCACCACCTGTGGAATATTCTCAAATGTCTCTGATATTTTGAGGTAATGGGTTTTCTCCATAGTGCTAGTGACTAATGGATGGTATTCCTCTCTTAACAGTCTCTCCTTTTCAGAAGCCAGGTTGTTAATTTGAGATTGTTCGGACTGAGGTGACATACCAGTCCCTGAGTGAGAATATCTTCCCTGTATGCTAGTGTCAATGACTGGTCTAGTGCCATTGTCACTATCGTGGCAACCCATGTTCTCCTGGGCCAATAAGGGGTGATGATTATCACCCAGGTTCTGGTTCTGCATATCTCTTTCAGAACCTGTAGTATCGGTGGAAAGATATAGGTTACCTGGAATGACCATGTAGCTGTTTGTGCATCCACTCTCATAGATTTGTGATCCCTGAAGCGGGAGTAGAATCTGGGTCACTGATTGTTCTTGTTGGTGGCCATTAAGTCTATTTCTATCAGTCCCCAATGTCTGTTGATCATTTGGAATATGTTGGAATGAATCTTCCACTCTCCTGGATGTATTAACTGGCAACTTAGCCAGTCTGCGGTGGTATTCAGCCTGCCTGCCAAGTGTATGGCTGATATGCTCGCCAGATGTTTCTGTGTCCAAAGAATGAGTCTTGAGCCTCTCCTTGCATGGCTCTGCTCTTTGTTCCTCCTTGCCTGTTGATATAGGAGATGATAACCTGATTGTCCATGCGTATGAGGAAATTTCCCTTATTCCTGACTTGCCTTGTGAATATTGCAGTGATGCACAGGATAGTGCCCTGATTTCCAGAATGTTTATGGCCATTTCGGACTTTTGCATGTACCACTTTTCTAGGCTTCCCAGTGGAGTGGCCACTATGTAGAAGCTACTCAAGGGTGTATGGCATTATTAACAGGCAAATGGTGTGGGCAGTGTGCCATTAAGATGTGGGGATTAGCTTGGGTAGTGGGGTAGGAGTTGGTGTGTCAAACCCCACCTTCGTCATTGTGTTTAGCGCTAATGCCTGTATCTGATCAGGCAAACACCATTTGGGTGTTAGTGTTTGTGTAACCACCTCCATCTCTGTTTCTAGATAGGAGTGTGTTTCTGAATCCGGCTGTGGTGAGTGGGGTTCTGGCCCTGCCAGTACCTGACTTTATTTCACATGGTGTTTTACACTAGTTGTGCCTGCATCAGTTGATTATTTTGGTGGGGAATTGTTGCTGTCTAAATCCTGCCCAGAGGAGGATTTGAGATTGCATGTGGCATATTTGTTTGTGCCTTGTCTTTTGTGTTTTCATAGGCGTCCTCCCCAGCATCCTCCTGGTCAGATGGTGTGGATGCATCTTCTGCATCTGATGCACACAGTACTCTTAGTTGTTTTTGAGCTAGCGGCACATTGCGTTGGCTGCAGCTCTTTGTTTTGGCTATTGTAGTAAGTTGAAAAAGGATACATAGAGAGAGTGGTGTTGGGGGGATTAGTTATATTGTTTTATTTATTTATTATTTCTCTTAATTATTCCCCTGCACAGTAATCAATAATGTTCTGCACCATACAGGCTATTGTGCCTGTGCATTAAAGTGTGCACTATCCCTATAAATGTGGCTAGAGTGAGTGAGGGACTCAGTGTTATGCTTCCTTGCCCACAGCTGTGGTAATAGTGCTGCCCCCAATGTATTTTCCCCATTATTAATTAATTTTCAAATCGTTGCCCTTTATATTTAATTATTTGCATTGTGGTCTGCTGTTGCAGATTGGTTGGTGCTTTAAACCAATGCCTACTGTGCTGGTTGGATGTTTGTGAGTGTAATTGCACTCTCCACAAGATGGCGGCAGTGACTCTCAGTCAATCTACACTGTCTGGCAGCCACCTGCACCCTTAATCCAGCATAGATAAGGGGGGAGTGGAGAGCTTTTCTGAGATCACAGCAGCAAGTCTCATGATGATATTTCTCATGGCTGCCGATCTGGATAGGCAAGTTAGGTTAGTTTCTCAATGCTCCTCCTCCCCGTGAGACCTACTTTGCTTGTGGGGTTTCAGTCAGGCAGATGATAGAGGAGGTTTCCTCTACCTTTTGATAGAAGAAGATGGTGAGTTTAAAAGACATAATGTGCCATAAAAAAACTCTTGAGAGCATGTCATTTTGAGTTGAGACACAGAGGGACTGAGAAAATGTTTCAGAGGCTGTTGTGTAGTTATGTCTTGAGTGAGCACTTCAGGTGCTACTATGTATAATGGGAACTATGGCACATTACTTAGTATTTTAGCAGTCCGGGATGCTGGCAGGGTACTCCTGACATTTTAAGGTGGCCACTTGCTCATTTAATAGTGGCTAGACTCTGGAGCCACTGGCAGGGGCTCCAGGTCATCAGGCACCTTAGTAAGGTGGTATGCTTGTTCTGAACAGTATGTAGGGGAACTTAGAGTATATGCCCAATTATGGAATTAAAGCCTTTAATTATTTGTAGCCCCTAATGTAATGAGCTCCTGGGACCACTGGTAGAGGCTTCCAGGTAATTGTGGCTGTTGAATCTATTTGGTCATCTGTGAAAGATCTCACACAATACATGGCTCTGTTAGCATTCTTTAAATTTAGCATCCTTTAAATTTCAAAAATGTGATTAAATTATATTGTTCAAGCCCTTTTTATGAAATTAATGGAGCTAAGTCATGCATTCACATTAATATGCATTACTTTGTTGCACACAGACACAGTAGTGGCCCTTAATTAATATGTGACTGTGCCTTTAAGAAGAAAACAACTGTGGATATCAGTAAAAAAATGACTATTAAAATCACTATTTCCCAAATAGTTATTTTATTTTAATCAAACCTCCTTGTATTTTGACCCAATATAATATAGTACAGTGTTTTATATTTGGCCCCTTTTGTATGCCTTGGTTATCTTTGGGATAATGTAGGCATGTGCCTTTAAGGGGGAAGGTGAGCAGGATGCCTTAGCTAGCCCTTGCCTTGGGTGTGGTAAACTGAGTGAGGAATCATCTGCATTGCTGCTTGTGTAATAGGACAAAGTTTGAGGCAGAAGCATTTTTTTGTTCTTTAAAACATGTTTCTTCAGTTCTCCCTCATGGTCAGTGTTAAAAGTTAGGAGACTTAGGCTTGAGGAACTGTAGCAATAGCTAGCTCCATTCTCCATTGCAAGATATGTTGGATTTAGTCAAATCTTGTTTGTTTATCCTACTCAAAGATGGTGGCCAAGATCTCACGAGAGCTGAGAGCCAGTTAGCTTGCAGCTCTCATGTAGCAGGAGATTTGGAAACTAGAAAGAAGCAGGGGGATGGTCATGCTGCTAGGAGTTGTTTGAGCTGCTGGGGCCATAAAATAACATTTGGGTGGCTCCATTTTGGTCCCTAGAGCTTGCTTTCTCTGTGGGAGTGTTTTTGGATAGAAAATAGCATGAAATGGTTGCAGGTGCTTTTATTTAGTGCCACTGAATTCGAGGAATGACTGAATCTAGCACGGGCATTTTAAGCACCTTCCAGTGCAAGGAAACTTTTCTGGATGAGTTTGTGAGTACCTTTTTACAAGCTAGTGATGCTAGTGGGTCACCAGATTCTTGTTGGTGATTAAAACAACTCAGGAACTGCTGGCAGGGGAACCAAGTTGATTATTTATTTTAGTACCTCCTGTAGATCATTGCATAGATTATGTGCTCATTTATGTGGGTCAGACATTGCTTTTAGCTCCTGGCACCTCTAGCAGGGGTGTTCAGGTAGCAAATAATCTCTATGCTTGTACAATGTGATAATGTTCATAATTTGAATACTGTGCTGGCAATTTCTCAGCTAATATTTTTCTAGACAACCGACGCTAGTAGAAGCCACAGTGCTAACATCTCTAAGACTACCAGTTTTGCAATTTTAAACAGTTGCATATCTGCAGAAACATACTCTGGACTGGAGCTGCTGTGTTGAAATATTTTACAGTACATCTAAACACAGGTACCGCTAGTAGGGATACCAGGTTTATTTTGCAATAATGTCATCATTTATTGTCTGCCCCCAAGGATAATCAATTACTGTGCCCAGTTATTCAGTCACTGTGTAGGCATTTAAAAGTACTTATATCCTATGCTCATATTGTTATATTAGCAGATGCTTTCAGCTCTTTTGATATCAAATGCTCTGAATAATGTTGTCTTCTTATCTGCGTTTAGCAAACTTAGATTTTATCAGCATGCTGGAGCTATAGGGTGTGCTTTAAATATTCACTTGCTGCATCAACCAAACTCCATATATGAGTTGTTTTAAATATACTGTATGTGGGACAGCACTCCTGTGGCTGCTACCAGGAGCCATAGGGTGTTTCCAATCCCACAAGAGTGTAGTAGTGGGTGCAAGCTGAACTGAGACCACTAGCAAGGATCCCAGAATGCTGCAAACTGCAGTCATGAGTGCTTAATTCATCTTAGACTCGCTGAGTAAGGCATTAGGAATTAAATTTATGGGCATGAAACAATACCCTGAGTAGATATCCTGTAGTGTGCCTCTGGCAATAATTTAAATGTAGGCTGGTGATTGTCTCTGTGATTCCTAGTCAGATACCATGAATTGGTTTTGAGTGGCACAAAGGAAGTTATTTTAAACAACCAACTCTCTCTCTCTCTGGAATCTAGATTGAGTCATATATTTTTTAACGTAATTCCATAAGGCGCTTTGCTATGCTAGCATATCCTAAGCTGCCAAAAACCTTAGATATAAAATTATTAAGCCTGGTGGCTTTACCTTTTGTGTGATATTCTTGAAATAACTGCTTGGGAGCTGTTGTGATGTGCCACAACCTGTACAGATGCACATTCAGAACTGATCCTGGAGAGGCAGCATCACAGGGAAAGGGGTTGGACTTCTTTGAAGTCACATGTGCATCAAGCAACCTATAAGGTGGACACAACCCATGTGTAAGGAGAGTGAAGTGCCTCAGAGATTATCCCCTACAATCACAGTCCCCAACACAGCCATTATCAGCTCTTTCTCCCTAAGGGATTATCAGTTCTCCACAGCAAGCTGGTCCAATGATCTGATTGTATGTAGTGGACCCAATCACCAATTATGTTACCTCCCTGGCAATAGCTGAGACAGCCACTGGGGGGGCTATAGTGGATGAGACTCTCTGATTGTTCATCCTTTCCTTTCTCATGGCTATGAGGAGCAGAAACTAGCTCAGCAGAGGCTTGTAATGAGCTGCTGGCCTGTTCAACAGTTTGCCACTTTACCTTCCTCCACTGCAAGAGCCCAGACTTGGGAACAACTTACTTGTATGACAAGCTTCTCCCCAACAGTCCCTGCACTCTGTGATGCACTACCACTGTGATCTTTCATGGGCAGTCCTCTGACTGGTTTGCAACAAACTGGCATTCAGTAGCAGCCACAGACACTGCCAGATATTTCTCAAAAATTCTGTGATATTTCCAGAAATATCTTCTGCTTTCTGCATTTCCACCGTAGAGGCAGCAGAGAGAAACTATTCAGAAATTTCATGAAATATCTGGAAATAGCTGGCAATGTCTCTGGCTACTACTGTAATTAAGGTCCCCACCCTTATTAATTGGGAGATGTGCAGAGCAGTATCTATGGAGCTCACACAAGGGCAATCACTTCCTTATACATCCCCAATCTGCATCATCAGTGATGCCCCCAACTGCCCAAACGTTTCTGAAAGCATACCTTTCATTTGACCCACATTATGATGTATGTCTTAATGTCACCCCAGATGTTCCATATTCACATCAGTCCACATAAACTATGTGCACAGACATCAAGAGCTACTTTTTAGCTGAGATTCATATGATGATTAAACAGTTTACTGTTAAAATAGCGCAGATGCAATAGCGCAGATCATTACCACGCTAATAATTTGGCGCATGGCGAAAGGTGAAGAAAAAAGCTAAGGTGCAGAACATCACCACCAAACCAGAGACACACCAAATATAAATGAGCTGCCAGCATTTTCCCATTCATAGCCAGACTGGCCGGTGGTAGTGCATGTGCAGAAGCGCCCTCTATTTACCGACTGTGATTGCAGTCAAACGGAGGAAATTCCAGTGATCCCGGTCCCCTAGTTTGCATAAATGGGAGCAGTTGACCTACACAAGGCTGGTCAGATACCTTGCCAAATTGTAGATATGGAGTTTAGAACGGGACAGGTTCAGGGCTCATGAATATTAATGAGGAAACCTGCCTGCCACCTAGGCAGCGACAGGCTTCCACATTAATATTAATGTGGGTGTTAATTAATTTTCATAAGCCCCAAACCTGTACCATTTTAAACTCCATATCTACAATTTGGCAAGGCTTCTGATCAGCCTTGTTTAGGTCACCGGCCCCTGATTAGGCAAACTAGGGACTGGGACCACCACAATGTCCTCCATTTGACCACAATCATGGTCTGCAACAGAGGGTCTTTCTGCACATGCACTACCACCAGCCAGTCTGGACGTGAATGGGAAATGGTGGTGGCCCTGATCTTGCTCCTTCTGCCCTGCTTTGGGCAAAAAGAGTATACAGGGGCCGCATAGAGGATCAGAGGCACCGAAGGACTTTTGCCAAGCGGCAGTGAAACTCAGGAAGATCGGGGGAACTCCTGGAGGCAGTCGGAGAGGAAAATAAATAGTGTGCCCATGGCGGACCATTTTAGAGTTGTGGAAGGATAATTCAGAAACTCCAAAATGGAAGCATTCTATGGTGTGAATCTTGTAGCTCTTTTTTACAGCTACCACAAAACGGCTGCAGGCTCTGCCCAACTGCAGCTGTAAAAAGTAGAAAAACTGTATGACGGTGGAATACCTGTATGCCCACTCTGATCATGAAGGAGTGGTGGGGCAAATGCTTGTGAAAAGGCCAAGGTGCCTCTCTCCACATAACCTCCTGAAGAGGATTCCAGGAAACTGGATACTAGCACCACAAATTGTGCATAACAGCTTCCCTGCTGCTGAGGGAGGCAACTTATTTGGCATATACAGCACAGTACCAGAAAGCATTGTGGAATGTATTGCTGGCATGTAGTGATAAGGTGGATGGTGTAATGCACAGGATCCAGCTGCCACAGCAAAGTCACCCTGGATGCCACTAAATACCAGTTCCACATAGCTGTAAACTCTAATAACTCTGCTTCACTCATCTTGGCTCATACAGTGGCATTCATACTATACTGTGGTTCATACTATGGTGCGAGCACAGAACATGAGTGTGAAGCCCATGTAATCTCCTATCAGTCACCCATAATAAAATAAGCTTGTTCCTGACAATATTCAGTTGTTGAGTCTGTTTCTGAATATATTTTGCATTCACTTAAAACAACTTTCATAGGAGGGAGTTCAAGGATTCACTGTTCTTTGGGAATAAAAGTATTTTCACTTTAGAAACTTAAATCTTTGGCATCTTATTTGAAATGGATGCCCCTAGTGTCAGCAACAATTTGTTTAAGATCCAGACCTATCTCAGACATCAAATATGGGGCTCTAACTATGTCCTGCATCAGGAGATGATCACCTCGCATCCATCTAGTTTCAAGGGACATAAGGCCAAGATGGTTTAACCTGTCATCATAGCCCCTTAATGGTCTCCTGATGTTCTCATGGTGGCTCAGTGACTCACCTTGGTTAGAGCCTTGGCTACCTAGACAGGATGTCCCATCTGGTCAGGAATTCTTTTCCCTCCTACAAAGCTTTTGGGACCATTTTTTGTCTTTGTACTCCCAGCAAGGACATCCCACCCATGCTATATCCGACAGTGACTCTGAGATGGAGGCGGACACCTAGCATCCAGTGCTTACTCTCTGTTCTGAACTTGATAAGTGAACATAAAATGGCCATAAGAACTCAGAATTTTAAATATGCTATGGCTAAGCATTACACAGAAACAGGACACAGTTCAGCAGCCTAACTGACACACATGGGGTAGGAAAGGATACAAGTTCTCCCCAGAGGAGGAAACATTAAAGATTTACTCTTACAACATATAATTGACCATTAGATATGTCCACATTAAGGATTCACATCAGCATTTTTATTTTATTTTATTTAGCACTTTTAACTTATACAGCTCTGGTGTGCACAATATCAGTGTAAAATAGTTGCATGTTTCGAACATGCAAGTATCAAGTTACAGTCCCTTGGAGTGTTAGGAGTGTGTAGTTGAATAATGTAAAAACGATGAAAAAAACATTAAGTGTTACAAAAAATTTAAAAAAGTAATAATCTTCAGAATTAAAAAATGCATATGTTTATAATGTTGTTAGTTATGGTAACACTATTCAGGGCACTTTTTAAGGTTCTATGTCATAATAGCAATCGTAAAACAGTGATGGCTATTATGGCAAGTGTATATCACCAAAAAGCAAATCGGCGATATACACTTTAAAGCGACCCATCATCCGGATGTTACAAAAGTGTTTTTGCGGGGGGGGGGGTGCTGTCTCCCTCCTACACACCCCTGAATTAGGATTCTCAGCTCCAGTGGGGTGCATGTCAGGGAGGGGGCAAAATCCGGATGTTGGCAAAAATTAAGTGCCACAGCTCACAGCTGCAGCAAAATGTAACCCACTTCCGAACCCAGTACCTGCTGTGCCAGAGCTAGCCACCCACACCACCACAAAACACAGCTAGCTCAGCAGCAGCAGGTACTCCAGTCCCTGAGAACCATTTCCCTGTCCCTTCCCTTCCCCTCGCTATTCCCCCCTTCCATTCATCCTTCTCTATAATCACTGTCTCATAACCGCGCTCTTCTGCAGGGTAGCCCAGACCAACAGAGCCCAAAATGAGTCACTATTTTTGTAGTCCCTCATTTTGGGTCGCTATTATTACGTGATATCCTTTTAATCACAAACATTTTCTTTTGTATGATACTGTTATCTTTATATATCAGTTGCTGTGAAATGCAGTAACTCAGATTGATGGCAGATCAGAAATTTGAAGCCTTCTCAGTTTAATTTGTTACTTGCTATAGCAACCAAACTGTATAAAAAGATACTACCTCCCTCATATGGCCAGCTCTGAGGAGGGAGTCACCGGGTTCAAAACATCAGCACATTTGCACGTAGGTTGGCCAAGCACCTGTGGACAGGTTCAGCAGCAGGAGTGAAGCCTTTAGATGCCCTTGGCCTGGGGATCAAAGAGTGCTTATACCGCACATGGAGAATCTCTGTCCTGGAAGTTGCAGTCAGCTGTGGTTTTGCAGTTTTGGCTTGCATCAGCTAATGTGGACACTCTGTTTGAGGGGTCATAGGATTTAGTCAATTGAGCCACGAAAATCTTATTGATACACTGAATTAGGCAATAGAGCTGAGAAGAATATATGGGCACTTCATAAGGAACTGGTATATAGTGACTATATTTCACTGACTTTATCCGTTGTCCTTGTAAACTGGGCTTTTATCAGTAATATCAAAATGTATGAAAGGAAGATAAAATTATGTCGTATTGCCTGAAATTGAAAGTTACACTTGATTGAGTAATAAATGACTGTGCGACATTCAATTTTATGTGTGCAGATAGACTTTTCTACGAGTAGATGCTTGCACTTGTTCTGATCTTGTTCGTCAATCACTCAAGTTTGATGTGAGTTATCACACCCTCCTGTGCTCAGTTCTTTGTGCCCAGTGCTAGTACTCATTCAGGTACTTTTATGTTTTAGTTACGTCTGATGTCAATTGGTTGTGTAAGCTGTACCTGTGACTTGCTCTCTGGTGTGAATTTATGTCATTTCTGTATTATCTTTGTATTGAAAATGTTTACTAAAAGAATTAACTGCAAAAAAAAAAAAGTGTGGTGTGAGTTATCACACCCTCCTGTGCTCAGTTCTCTGTTCCCAGTGCTAGTACTCATTCAGGTACTTTTATGTTTTGGTTATTTGTCTGATGTCAATTGGTTGTAAAAGCTGTACCTGTGACTTGCTCTCTGGTGTGAATTTATGTCATTTCTGTATTATCTTTGTATTGAAAATGTTTAATAAAAAGTATTAACTGCAAAAGAAATCTAAAATTGGCATAAAATTATATTTCTGGAGCAGCAAACTCCTACTGACTGATGCCATTTGTAAGGCTTATTGATGGATCCCTCAGAAGTAACAGCATTACTATGGTGAGTGATGTTTTCTTCCAGACTCAGTCTTCTCTACTTATCCACTCATTGGTCAAGTGACCAGCAGTATGAATTCCTTGAGTGGGGTGAGTGTAGACTCAATGGTTTATAAAGAGAGCAAACCCAGTAGTGCAGCAGACCCAAAACCTGTATGTTTTCTGTTATGTACATCTAGGACATAGTGTTTCATAAATATGTAAACACTATTCCATTGTATTACATATTTTCTGCAATAGGGACCAGTTGCAGTAAGGCCACTGAGGTCACCACAGCTCAGATTTAATGGGAAATAACAGATTCTTCCAGTTGATTCTCTGCCAGGAAATAGCAATGTTGTACGAAATTTACAATCCAGTTGGACATACATAGGAAACTGGGATTCCTTTATGTTTGGGATTAAGACAAAAACAGTTAAAATGATTATCTGTGCTTCTTGTTATATAAAAGTAGAAAATGTGGATTCTTTTGACATTGAATAAATGGATTAACACTTCCCTGGAATTCTCTAGTGTGGGGAAAAATGTTGACCGTACTGTATCTAATACAGTAAATATGAAACTCTTGACACCACCTCTGTCAGAAATATAGTGTGCCTATAGAGAACAACCTTATCCATTTGGAAAATTGTGTAGGAAGGATCAGTCCCCAAGGTTTGTAGTTCTGATGCACTGATAGCTACCAGGAAAATTGTTTTCCACGTGAGGCATTTCAGGGTCAAAGGGTTAGTCTTTCAAGTGCCACACTGAGATCACAGTATGCTTAGTTTCTTAACTGGTGCTTTCAGATGTAGTACCACTCTGAAGAACCATACAAAGATAGACAATTGTGCCATTGGAAGTCTACTCACCAAGTCATAATGTGACAAGATGGCTGACAACTGGATTTTGAGTGATGTGTACTGCAGTGTTGTTCCTACAGGACTTCAGTCTTCTGGGTAAAGACTGATATTTTGAGAGGGCTTAGGGCTAATGGCAGGGCTAAGAACTGAATTCTTTTCCACTTTCGAGGTTGGCTTCGTAGAGCATCATGTCAAACTGGTACTAGGTTTGAGGTCAGCATTGACCATGTTCTCAGTAGTGGGGAGGGGGTCATCTCCACTGCGAACATCAAGGAACTGGTACACAGCAGTAACCACAACTTCGCAACCATCTCCTTGGTGACAGGATAAACCAGCTGGACCTCAAACACCAGGACCAGAAACTTTAGAAAGGCAGACTTTGCTATGAAGAAGATCCTGGTGTTAAAGGGTCTGGAACAAACACATGAGGCTGGTACTGTAATTCAGGGCACATGTGGTATTTGTTGAAGAAGGTACATGATGCAATTGCAGATGTATGTATTCCTGGAAGCAACATGGAAGAAAAGAGCCAAAATATGACATGAGCCCTCCCTCCCCAACAGAGATCAAAGGCAATTGATTGTAAGCAAAATTAAGTTCTATGAACGCAGGAAAATAACAGGTTGCTTCTAGGCCAGAGAAGAGTACAGAGCACCATTAAGCAGCTTCAAAACTATAATTAAGACAGCTAAGGAAGGGCTAGAAGCCAGAATAGCAGTACAATCAGCAGACAACTTCAGAAAATTCTTCAATTTCATAAATGGATGAAAGAAGATGAAATGGGATTGAGCCCTTGAAAACAGGGGTACAAGGAGGAATCTGTGAGAGTCAAAGGCTAAGCTGCTTGATACTTTGCTTCAGTGTTCACCAAAGTACACTGGTGGGGGTAGGGGCTCATTGGGAGGGCCAATAACACAAAACCTAGTCACATTGAAACCATGGAGCATAACACCTGCCTTTATTATCTGTCTACCTGGCAAAGATCTAACCAGGTCAGTCCCAAGGAGTGGGAGGACATATCCCAGGATCATAACACAGCTGAAGTAGCAACAGCGGATGCCACTTGCAATATTGAATCTGTCTTGCACTGGTATGGTGCCAGAGGACTGGAAAGTAGACATTGTGGTCTCCATATTCATGGGGCAAGGTCAAACTCAGGCAACCACATGCTGGTCAGCCTGACATGAGTGCTGGCAAGGTCTTAGAGGCTATTATGAAGGTAGAATGAAGGCTTTGACTGAAGCAAAGGATCTTGCCCCTCTCAGCATGGCATTATGAGGGTCAGATCATGCCAACACAACCTGATCACCTTCATCAAGGGGATGACCAGGGAAGTGGGCAGTGATCAGTGTTGAAGCCACTGCTTTTTAACAGTTTCATCAACAATCTAGGAGCTTGGGTCTCCAGTAGCCTGCTTCATTTAATGGAGGCCACTAAGGAAGCCAGGGAGATAGACCCCCTTGAGGATGAGGGCACACTTCAGGAGGACCTGAAAAAGTAGGGTCATTGGCCTAACTTCTGGAGTCTCAGACTGAATGTAACCAAAGGCAGGGTTCTACACTTGGAGAGGAAAAGAGAGGTAGGACCTACACACTGTCTGAGACTGCCCTTGCTGCAATCAAGGAGAAATCAAACCTGGTAGTCATACAGGACAAGGGGCTAAAAGCAGGACAAGCAGCGTCAAAACAGGAACAGCACAGCAGGAAAGTAATCCTGCCACTTTGCAAGGCCCTGGCCAGGACACATCAGGAATATTGTGTGCAGTTTTGGTGGTCTCAATACTAAAAGGACATTGAGGCAGTCAGAGTGTATAACACAGGACCACAATAATGTTTTCTCTGGTGTTTAGTGGCACCACCCACCCTCCAATCCCCATCCCTATAATATTTTCCCTGGTGTCTAGTGGCACCCCACCCTCCGATCCCCTTCCTATAATGTTTCCCTGGTGACTAGTGTCACCACCCACCATTGATTGTTGTCCCCATATGGGACCTGTAATAAAGAAAACTGTCCCTCTATGTTTTTTCCCATAAACCTGTAAAAAGATAACAGTCCCTGACCAGTCTGAGCCCTCCACCCTGACCTCCCACTAAGCAGTCACCAGCCCACCCTCCCAGTACAACCCCACATGCCCTCACTCACCTGAACAGGTTGCACAGTGAAGATCCACTCTGCGATCAAAGACACATCTTGCTGCTCCTAATGGCAACTGCAATCTGAGAAACTAAGGTAAATGCTGCTCAATGTAATTTTAATTGAGTTTGAACTTTGATGCATAACTTTGGCAGTTTGCATATTTTCACCCACATTTTCAACATGGCCTTTGTGGGACACCACCTCATGACCAATGGTGGGATTTGAAATTTTCACTGACTTCGTTCATCAGGTGGGGTCATAAGATGGCTATGTTGAACATTTGGGATGAAAATATTTAAAAATAATTAAGTTATGAGCGTACATTGAAACGTTGCAATGCACACTCCTTTTGGTAATTTTCACTGTTTTGACTCCAACTTTTCAACATAGGCATTTGTACACATCACCTCATGAACGTGACAACTGTCATTTTCACATCCTGATCAAAATGTGTTTTAGCACCTGTGGTGCAGAATGACGTTGCTGCACAAAATCACCTTTTTGGGTAGGTTATGAAACTTTTCTCCACCCTTTTTCATGAGGTGTGGTCATAAGAAGGCTATGCTGAAAATTTATGGTTACAATATTACAAAACAACAACGTTATGAGCGTGCATTAAAATTTTCCAAAGCACACTCATACACTTGTTCATTTTAAGTGGACAATGTCCCTTCAAAGCAGCATATGTGTTGGCTCTGATCAGAGTTTGTTATTATCACTGGCTCACAGCAACTGTGACCAGTTTCTGAGTGTTCTGCCAACATTTAAAGCACTCAGATTTGTCAGTTAAACTGAAATTTACAACTTAGCTCTCAATGACACTGGCTGACATTTAAACCAGCTCTTAAGGACTGAGGTCAGACTGTTTTCAATGGTGCCCTTCCTCGTCTCATGTCTGAGTTGGAAAAAAACAAGAAAAAGACTGGACCCACTGATTTTAAAAAGGTGCTGTGTGCCACCAGTTTGCCAAAGACAGACAGATATACTGAGAGTTACAAGTATTTGGGCACTGTTCATGACTGGGAAAACGGTAAGCTTTGCAATGTTTTTTGCCCTAAAACACAAAAGAGAAGATGAGCAAAATGAATTTCACTGTGTCCGCTCCTGCCTCTCTGTCCAGCTCTAACAAGTGTTCACCTGTAAAGGTAGTGAACCCTTCAAGAAAATGTCAGCTGAATCTACTTCCCTACAGATTTAACCTGTAAGGCAGAATCCTCAAGGAAGCAGTCAAAGATTCAAAATCCACATCTGATATTCATTCAGATAAGAAAAAAGAAAAGAAAAAACTGACATGCTGATTCTCTAGAATTGTCTACCAGCATTAAGAAAGTAAGATGGGAGAAGCACAGTAAACTTGAACCAGAGGAAACAGTGGTGCCTCAGACCCTGTGTCTTCTATGGAAGAAGTCAAACAAATGTGGGAATTTTTTCCAAAGTATGAAGCAGCAGGTAGACAGACTGCATACTTCTGTTCATCCCAGCCTGGCAGAATATACCCCAGAGGAGGAAGATGAGGAGCCCATATCTCCAATGTAACCGGGGAAGCAAACATTTGTTCCCCACCCAGAGCTCTGAATGATTTTACATCCTACTTGGCTTTTCTGCTTTTCTCAGAGGCATGACTGGGACTATAAACACCCCCACTAAAAAAACTCAGGAGATCGATGGTGAAGCAGCATTCCTCAGTATGCTGGGTCTAACCTCTGCTAAGAGGATTAGTATATGCATGCATAGAACATTCAAAAATGAGTAAAATATTTTGAAAATGCCATCCCTGGCATTGGTATTGACAAAAAGGCTGAAAAGAGATATCAGTTCACCAGAACTGGCTCTGATTATCTTAATAAACACCCAAGGCCTGAGGACTTATCAAGCTGCTGCTGTGAAAAAACAAAAACTACGTTTTCAACAGTACCTCAATAAAGATTGCAGGAAAATTAATTCATAAGGAAAAAATTCCAATTCCTCATCATCCGTGATTATCAGACAGGCTGCCTTTCTGCGCTATACTGCTCATCACCAGGAAGCCTCATGGAAGGAAATGCTAACACTCTGTGATAGGATGCCCTCTGATGACAGCTCACAGGCACTGCAGGTAGTGACAAGCATTTGTCAATGCCAAATGTTCACTTGCAGGTATTTGCAGTGGTGTTTGGTACTGGTAGTGGCTTCAGAGGAGCAAGGAGGCAGCAGTGAGAGCAGCGGGTGCTGCATGGTGAAAGCTGCACCATAAATGCAGGAAGGAGCTGCTAGTCAGAGAAGCCACCCCTGCAGGCTTTAGTGGATTGGGGAGAGAGAGAGAGAGAGAGAGAGTGTGCTGGGTGGCAGGAGCCACCTTTAAGTAAAGCTGCACCATGGTTAATGTAGAAGCCGGGAAGGGGGGTTCAGAGGAGTGAGAACCAGAAAGAAAGAGTGTCCCATGTGGCAGAAGCCACCAATATGTAAAGGTGCACCACGGCTGTTGTAGATGCACTAGTTTCGTTGTCCACTGTAAACTGCATCCTTAGAGATTATTTCACATTCCTGTTAGTCTTCTTATCCTCCAACACTCAAATGCTTTCCAAGATGTACAATGCGAGAAGAAGAATCGGCATTTATATAGTGCTTTTCATACACAATGTATCCCAAAGCGCTTTACACGCAATGCTAGGCTGGTAGTGAAGTGACCAAATGTGTAGTGGCAGCCATGTTGCACATCAGCATCCACACACAGCCTGGACAATTGCTTGAACCAGTTTTATGCGAAGAGGAACATTGGCTAGGACACCATGGAAATTCCCCTACTCACCAGTAGGGGGATCCATGCCAGCCTGTCAAACTGAGTCAGTCCTACTGAAACAGTGAGAGTGTGTGGAAGCGAGGGAGATGGGGAGAGGGCCCCTCCCAGTCTTTATTCTACTGGAGGCCATGGATCATGAAGAAAAAAGATGGTTGCTGCCAGTCCAGGTCAGGCCTTGGAGCAGACATGAGGTGTTTCTGTTCCATTGCAGCAGGAGGAAGATTCGTTTAACATGGATTTTGGATTAGAAAGAATACTCTCAGCTGAGAACATTGAACCAGGCCAAAAGGAACAAATTAGTACTGAATCTAAAGAAAACTCAGCTGATATTGAGCAGCAAGAGATGGAGTTACAAACTGAACTAGAAACTAAAAAGCAACAATTATTAAACCTGATGCAAGAAGCTGAGCATGAGTTCCAAATGAACATTGCCAAACTTGATGAGGGAAAATAAACAGAAAAGATTGGCGGTCAGCCCTGTGCTTCTTTCAGGTAAGCAGGTGATTCTCTCAGCAACACCAGATGCACTCACAAATGCTCAAAATGTGGTCACAGAGCCTGAGGATGAACTAAAGACTGCTATGAGTGGCTCTTCTGTTATCGTCTCCACAAAACCAGAATGGGCTCCAGATACTTCCTTGCAGCAAGCACAATGAATTTTCGTGGATGACATTTGGATCCCGGACCCCACGGTGCCAATCCCGGGATCGCCGGATTGGCAGAAAAATTCCATTGTGGAAAACGAAGGGCGCATTCTCAGCCTGAAGACAGCAGGTGATAATGTGATGGAGAATCGGCGGTGAATCAGGGTATGGCTCCAAACTTTCCAACTGCGTCAGATGCATGTGAGCCACCACAGGATCCTGAGAGGGAGAGTGGGACCGGCCTGAACATTTTCCCCTAGAGGTGACAGAGGAGAACGGAAGACTGCACAGTCTGAACAGGTACGAGGGTTTCAAGGGCATATAGACAATAACAAAGTGAATAATGTAAATGCTGGAAATGATATGGGGGAACAGGTCCCAGGTTCTGCTACAGGAGCACAACCGGCTGATAATGCAGAAGATACCCGGCAGCCTAGCTATGCTAGTTTTTTTCCATCGACCTGCTACTGCTGCCAAGCATAGATTTGCAGTTAGAATACAGTACAAAGGGGGTATTGGGAAGATCCCTGATTGACTGTATGTGGGGAGAACGTTGTTACTTGAATCCATGAAATTTAATAAGACAGAACGGGGATCAAGAGAGGAGGTGGGAAATTACAGGCCCATTAGCCTGACATCAGTGGTCAGCAAAGTGATGGAAGGTATTGTCAAGGAAAGGCTAGGGGTTATTGGAGCAAACTGGGTACTTGGACTGATAGGCAGCATTGCTTTGTCATGGGAAGATCATGCCAGAAAAACCTTGTTGAGTTCTATGACTGGGTGACAAGGGCCCTGGACTAGGGTAGGCCAGTGGATGTCCTCTTTCTGGACTTTAGCAAGGCATTTGATTCGGTACCCCCACAGTGGCCTGCTAGCTAAGCTGAAGGAAATGGGAGTAGAGACAGTTGTTAAGATGGATAGGAAATTGGCTCTCTGAGCATACTCAGAAGACGGTGGTTGGAGGGTTAGCCTCATCCCCAAGGTGAGTTACTAATGGGATTCCCCAGGGGTCAGTGCTGGGGCCACTCCTGTTCAATGCCTATATCTCAGACATCGGGGGATCAGGAGTGAGATGAGTCTCCTTGCAGATGACTCAAAGCTGGGTGCAGTGGTGGATGAGGAGGAGGGAAGGGTGGCCTTGCAGGAGGACCTGGAGGCTCTGGAAAGGTGGTCAGGAAAATGGAAACTAAAATTCAATGTGGGGAAGTGCAAGGTTCTGCACCTGGGAGTCAGAAATCCAGGCCAGGGGTATACCCTGGGAGGAGACATGATTCAGGTCACGGAGGGTGAGAGGGACCTGGGGTAGTAGTAGATGTCAAAATGAACAACTCAGAGACCTGTAGGAGGGCAGCGGCTAAGTCAAATAGATGCTGGGATGCATCATCAGGATTACCTCCAGAAGGCAAGTGATCCTTCCACTGTACAACTGCTTGGTTAGGCCACACCTCAGTACTGTGTACAGTTTGGAGACCACATTTAAGAGGACATTACACTCTAGAGAGGGTCCAAAGGAGAAACCAAAATGATCTGGGGCCTGGGGAGAGGACCTGAGGGAGGCTCAAGGAGCTCAACATGTACACCCTGGAGGGGAGGAGGGACGGGGGGACATGATAGAGGTCTTTAAGTACATGAAAGGGATCAATGAAGGAGGCCCTGTCAGGGTGCTCCAAAGGAAGGAGGGTGGGGCAACAAGAGTTCACGGGTGTAAGCTGGAAGGGGGCAGGGGAGAGGAGGAGGTGTAATTTCACTGAAAGAGTGGTGGAGCCATGGGATTCACTGCCCATGGAGTTGGTAGAGGTGGAGACTGTGGACAGGTTTAAGAGGGGATGGAACAGGTGCAGGGGAAGGGTAAATCTGACCAGGCCCAATACAGGTGGAACATCTGGGACTGGGGACGGTATAACCCAAGGAAGAGGGGGGGACACCAAAATAAGCCCTCAGTGTGGTGCTGAAAATCGAGCAGACTTGAGAGACCATTAGGCCTATTCTGCTGGCATTTTAGTATGTTAGTATGTTAGAAGTATATGCCTTTATCCATGCTCCTGGGGACAGCAACTACGATGTTAGTTTCTGTTCAGCCTTCTTGTTGGACAAATTTTGGAAATTACATTACACCCTGAAGGATTCCCCTGAGTGGCAGGGGTTCTACGCCATTCCGCTTTCAAAACCTGAAGTTAAAATCATGACTATACTTTTTCAGAACAAGGGTCAGGGTGAATGATACTATCTCTTGGCTAGAAAATCGGGCTGATATACAAGTAATCCCCAACCCATAATTGAAGACAATGGGTTTTGTAATGGAGGTTGGACTTTTAGGATACAACTCCAACAAAAGGATGACAGATTCAGACACCTCTCAAATGCCAGTGGACAGGATGACAGGATCAACCAGAACAAAATACGAATCTTCTAAAAGCCAATAAGTTAAAAAAACTCCTACTTCATGGTTGCTAATATGAAGTGCCCCATACCAAGGTTTGGGGCATTTGGAGGTAGACATTTCCCTTAATAAAATTAAATGACAAATCACATCTTTTTTAGTCAAGTCAGGATTATTTATTTATAATCATTCCAATTACTCTTATAAATAAGACTGTACCTTTGTCATGAAAATCATGGATACTATGAATTTGCCACTTTTTATGAAAACCAAATTAGTTTTTGCATTTCCTGAAACAACATCATGGTTTTTTTTCATCTTTTGTTTATCCTCATGGTTGGACAGGCCATCCCCCACATGCAGGCAAGCACACAGATCAGTCACCCCCTGACACTGATACAAGGTCCAGTACAGATTGCCCCATGATGGGGCCAGGAGAGAGGCAGGCATCCCCATCACACTTAGAGTTTGTTGGATAGCCCATGCCTAATTAGAACTGAATAAAATTGAGAAATATTTAAATGCTTGAACAGATTTTAAGTAAAAGCTAAAACTCATAAGTAGAAACAGGCAATGGTTCACTGTAAAGGGAAGGACAGCAGATCTTAAGGATCCCTAGGGTGGCAGGGCAGAAGGAGGAGATAGATATTAATGTCCACCAGGGGACCAATGACCTAGCAAGGGACAGGCCTGGTATTGTGCAGGTTGAGTTCAGGAAACGGGATGAGTCCAAGGCAGGTAGCATGCACATGGCTTTCACTGAGGTGCTGCCTGTCTATGACCAGGGGAAGAATAGGGCATTCTACACCAGGACACTTCAATTTGGGGTTGAAGGAATGGTGTAGAGAAGAGGAGATCAGCTACATTGGTGACTGAGGACCAACCTGAAGGGCTATGGGCCTATACAGAGGTAATGGTCTGCATCCAACTCAGAGGGATAGCACAGTCTTCATTGGACAGTTTAAATGTTACTTTGATGCTGACCCAGTGGTGCTGAGAGTTAAGCCACTGGATGCCACACCTGCGCCACGCCAACGACCCGCGCTTGGGAGCAGACTCAGGGTATCAGGGGCTGACAGGGGAGAGAGGATCAATCATCTGGAGGGTGGGTTGCGGTCTTGCCTCACTCCATAGTGGCCCCTAGTGAAGATTGGGGGGCACTTCAAGGAGCAATGCAATCGGGGTGCAGTAGTGGCAGGCATCAGCACTTCTGTGTGCAGATGCCATTGCACGGTCGCACTCAAGGGGGAACACAAGGTGGAAAATCCCCAGCCATGGGGGAGGGGATGACAGGGCTCAGATGCTGAAGCCCGCATGCCCAATGCCAGCTCTGGCCTGACTTGACTCTCCCTGGCCCCTGCTCCTTCCATAGGGGCAGTGGAAGGAGGGGGGGGGCTAGCATCCACTTCCTCAGTTGGCTCCAGGGTTCAGGCGGGCGGCAGAGGTGAGAGCAAGTGTGCCCTCATCTGAGAGATGCTCCTGGTGGCTGGAATCTGGAGGATAAATAAAGTTCACAAAAAAAAAACTGTTACCCTGATGAACATTTAAACTAGCTCATGGGGGTGGTAGAAAGAACAAGGGAGGCATAAACTGCTCTTCCACAGACTGAAGCAGTAGGAAGGGAGGATTCGAGGGAAGAAGTTCCCCAAGGGAGCAGGAAAATGGGACTAGCAGTGATGTAGGAAAGAGGGGAAAGGTACACTAGGTTCAGTCTCCTCAGTTGCTATCATAGGAGGTTCCTGAGTTTGAAAGGTATCTGCAGTTTGTTCTGAGGATATCGGGTTCTGGGCTGGCTGGAGGGTGAGAGGGAGCAGGAGGGGGTTGAGCATTAGGGCACTCCAATCCATGTGAGTGTTTAGCCCTGTTGATGTAAAACTCTTGTTCCAAAGTATCTTCCAAATTATGGGCTACCCATGGACAGGAACGGAAGGAATGTTCATTATCGCTGTATAGATTACAAACTGGGGGGACAGTACATGATGCAGCCGTATGCCCAAGTTCACCACATTGAAAGCATCTGATCTGACTGCAATCTGAGTTTGTGTGCAAGTGAACCACACTAGTAACAGCATTTTGGCTGTCCTTGATAGAAAAGGATTCCATGATCCCAGCCCAAGAACAAGCATTTGTCAATGCTGAATGTTTGCTTGCTGGTATTATCATTGGAAATGCAGGAGTTAGACAGATGCAGAATAGGAATGGCAGAGAAGTATTGAACCTCACTCCAACCCTACCTCCACCCTGTAGTGACGGACAGGCATTAGGGTAAGTGTTTGGTCATACGCCCATGATGGTCATGCCATGTCACGTCACCCTATTCTTCAGACACTGACACGTGTTGAGGTGTGCCTTAGGGTGTTTGTTTACAGTCACCCCATTCTATAAGGACATACAGTGAAATGGGTGCAGCATAGGAGAATGGGGTGAAGACTGGGGCTGAAGAGTCCAAGGTACACCTCAACGCCTGTCAGTGGCTGGGGGTTGGGGGTGGGATGGTATGAGCAGTACAGTCGGCAATCCAAAGGCACACCCCGGTGCCTGCCAGTCTGTACAGGGTAGGACATTATGGTTAGAAGCCCTAATGCCTCGGACGTTTGTTGGTATTTGCACTACAAATTTTCAACATGGCCTTTTTGTGACCCCACCTCATGAAAGCATTTGGGACCTCTTCTCATGAAGAGTGGCAGTGTGATTTTGTCAATGTGTCCCGAATATTGAGTTCCAACAGCGACAGTGCCATTCTGTGCCACATGTACGAAAACACAGATCGGACAGGATGTGAAGAATGACAGCTGTACCATCCATAGGGAGGTGTGAAGAGATGGCAATTTTGAAAATCTGTAGTGGGAATATTAAAAGTGCTCACCCTTCTGAGCATACATGAAAACTGTACGACGCATGCGCGTAACACAGTCATTTTATGGACTTTCAACACCAAATTTTCAACATAGGCATTGTAGGACCTCTGCTCATGAACAGTGTGACTGATTTTCTTAATGTGTTCTGAACACTGATTTCCACAGCAACCACGCTTATTCTGCTCCAGAAGTGCACAAACACATTATGGCCAGGATGTGAAAATGACAGCTGTACTGTTCATAATGGAGGTGCAGAAAATGGCAATGTAGAAAATCTGGAGTGAAAATATTATAAATGTGCGAAGTTATGAGCACGCGTGGAAACTGCGCAACACACACTCATAACAGTCATTTTATGGACTTTAGTTACCAAATTTTCAACACAGGCATTTTAGGACCTCTGCTAACGAACAGTGTCACTGTAATTTTCCTAATGTGTCCCAAACACTGATTTCCCACAGTGACTGCGCTATTCTGCACTGGAAGTGTGAAAACACATTACTGCCAGGATGTGAAAAATGACAGCTGTACTGTTCATAAGGAGGTGTGGAAAAATGGCAATGTTGAAAATCTGGAGTGAAACTATTACAAATGTTCGCAGTTACGAGTGTGCGTGGAAACTGCGCAACGCATGCTCATAACACAGTCAGTTTATGGACTTTTGTCACCAAATTTTCAACATAGGCATTTTAAGACCTCTGTTAATGAACAGTGTCACTGTGATTTTCTTAATGTGTGCCGAACACTGATTTCCCACAGCGACAGCGCTATTCTGCACCGGAAGTGCGAAAACACATTTCGGCCAGGATGTGAAAAATGACAGCTATATTGTTCATAAGGAGGTATAGAAAAATGGCAATGTTGAAAATCTGGAGTGAAAATATTGCAAATTTGTGAACTTACGAGTGTGCATAGTAACTGGCGCAACGACGTCAGAAACAGTCATTTCTTGGATTTTTTCCACCAAATGTACAACATAGACTTTTTGAGAGGTCAGTTCATGAACACTGATGCTGTCATTTCATTAATCGGTCCCAAAAGGCAATTCTGCGCAGTGATCATGAAATCACCTTTCGGGACCGAATAACACCATGACCGTGGCTGAATTCATGAGGAGGGGTCCCAATAACCCCATGTGGAAAATTTGGTGCCAAAATTCCAAAAAATGCCTGAGACATGCACCAAAGATGAAAAACCCTATTTATGCCATTATACAGCTTACCGGCATTTCTTCAGTTCGCGGTCGACTTTGAAGAGTGCAGACATGTTCCCGGTCCACCAAAGATTGTTGCGCCATACTCCAGAGGTAAGTATCGGGTGAGGGGGGGTCTGGGGAGGTAGGAACGCAGAGGGTGGGTGCGGGTTGGGGGTGGGGCCACTGGACCAACGAGGGACCATTTTTTTATTTACAGGTACAAAAGAAAAAAAAAACATTGCGGGACTTTTTTTTTTTTTTTAACAGGGACATTTTACAGGGACATTTGGTATGCTGAGGTGGGCTCCCAGCGTGCCAACCTAGTTTTTTCTTTTGGGGGGTGGCTGTAGCCGACAGAGGATTGGGCACCCCTGTCAGCACATACGGGGGAGCACAATAGCCGAGGGGGATTGGGCACCCCCCTACAAACCTACTTTGTGGGTGGGTGGGGGACATTATGCCGATGGTGAGTGGGCTCCTGTCAGCAAATCAAACTTGGACAGGAACTTGCCGATGGGGATTGGGGCCCCTGTTAGCAAACAAAGACCGTTTGGGATTAGTGATGCTGCCAGGATTGGGCCACTCGGCAGGGGACTGAATAATACTGTTTGTGAATGCGGCAGCAAGCTGTCCGCCATGTTGACAAACAGTATTATGCTAGGTAATGTTCTGCCCTGCAATGACGGGTCACTCCTCATTGCAGCAGAATGACTGACGCTGCAATGATGAGACGGCCCTGATTGCCGCGATGAAAACGCTTGTACTTGGTAGCACTTTGAGACCAGTGTCATCGCACACTGTGCTTCCATTGGTCCACCAGTGCCAAGCCGCCAAATGCAGTGCCTCCGTGGTTGCCAGAGTGCCGCACCTCCACAACCCACTTCTTCTAGTTATTTCTAATGTTTCTTTCGGATGCACAAGCAAACATAAAAAGGAGGTTGAGAGGTGTCTGAATCTGTCATCCTTTTGTTGGAGTTGTATCCTAAAAGTCCAACCTCCATTACAAAACCCATTGTCTTCAATTATGGGTTGGGGATTACCTTGTATATCAGCCCGATTTTCTAGCCAAGAGATAATATCATTCACCCTGACCCCTTTGTTCTGAAAAAGTATAGTCATGGTTTTAACTTCAGGTTTTGAAAGTGGAATGGCATAGAACCCCTGCCACTCAGGGGAATCATTCAGGGTGTAATGTAATTTCCAAAATTTGTCCAACTAGAAGGCTGAACAGAAACTAACATCGTAGTTGCTGTCCCCAGGAGCATGGATAAAGGCATATACTTCTAACATACTAACATACTAAAATGCCAGCAGAATAGGCCTAATGGTCTCTCAAGTCTGCTCGATTTTCAGCACCACACTGAGGGCTTATTTTGGTGTCCCCCCCTCTTCCTTGGGTTATACCGTCCCCAGTCCCAGATGTTCCACCTGTATTGGGCCTGGTCAGATTTACCCTCCCCCTGCACCTGTTCCATCCCCTCTTAAACCTGTCCACAGTCTCCGCCTCTACCAACTCCATGGGCAGTGAATCCCATGGCTCCACCACTCTTTCAGTGAAATTACACCTCCTCCTCTCCCCTGCCCCCTTCCAGCTTACACCCGTGAACTCTTGTTGCCCCACCCTCCTTCCTTTGGAGCACCCTGACAGGGCCTCCTTCATTGATCCCTTTCATGTACTTAAAGACCTCTATCATGTCCCCCCATCCCTCCTCTCCTCCAGGGTGTACATGTTGAGCTCCTTGAGCCTCTCCTCATAGGTCCTCTCCCCCAGGCCCCAGATCATTTTGGTTTCCCTCCTTTGGACCCTCTCTAGGAGTGTAATGTCCCTCTTTAAATGTGGTCTCCAAAACTGTACACAGTACTCGAGGTGTGGCCTAACCAAGCAGTTGTACAGTGGAAGGATCACTTCTGCCTTTCTGGAGGTAATCCCCCTGATGATGCATCCCAGCATCTATTTGACTTAGCCGCTGCCCTCCTACAGGTCTCTGAGTTGTTCATTTTGACATCTACTACTACCCCCAGGTCCCTTTCACCCTCCGTGACCTGAATCATGTCTCCTCCCAGGGTATACCCCTGGCCTGGATTTCTGACTCCCAGGTGCAGAACCTTGCACTTCCCCGCATTGAATTTTAGTTTCCATTTTCCTGACCACCTTTCCAGAGCCTCCAGGTCCTCCTGCAAGGCCACCCTCCCCTCCTCCTCATCCACCACTGCACCCAGCTTTGAGTCATCTGCAAGGAGACTCATCTCACTCCTGATCCCCCCGATGTCTGAGATATAGGCGTTGAACAGGAGTGGCCCCAGCACTGACCCCTGGGGAACCCCATTAGTAACTCACCTTGGGGATGAGGCTAACCCTCCAACCACCATCTTCTGAGTATGCTCAGAGAGCCAATTTCCTATCCATCTTAACAACTGTCTCCCTACTCCCATTTCCTTCAGCTTAGCTAGCAGGCCACTGTGGGGGTACCGAATCAAATGCCTTGCTAAAGTCCAGAAAGAGGACATCCACTGGCCTACCCTGGTCCAGGGCCCTTGTCACCCAGTCATAGAACTCAACAAGGTTTGTCTGGCATGATCTTCCCATGACAAAGCAATGCTGCCTATCATCCAAGTACCCAGTTTGCTCCAATAACCCCCCTAGCCTTTCCTTGACAATACCTTCCATCACTTTGCCGACCACCGATGTCAGGCTAATGGGCCTGTAATTTCCCACCTCCTCTCTTGATCCCCGTTTTGTCTTATTAAATTTCATGAATTCAAGTAACAACGTTCTCCCCACATACAGCCAATCAGGGATCTTCCCAATACCCTCTTTGTACTGTATTCTAACTGCAAATCTGTGCTTGGCAGCAGTAGCAGGTCGATGGAAAAAACTAGCATAGCTAGGCTGCCGGGTATCTTCTGCATTATCAGCCGGTTGTGCTCCTGTAGCAGAACCTGGGACCTGTTCCCCCATATCATTTCCAGCATTTACATTATTCACTTTGTTATTGTCTATATGCCCTTGAAACCCTCGTACCTGTTCAGACTGTGCAGTCTTCCGTTCTCCTCTGTCACCTCTAGGGGAAACTGTTCAGGCCGGTCCCACTCTCCCCCTCAGGATCCTGTGGTGGCTCACGTGCATCTGACGTAGTTGGAAAGTTTGGAGCCATACCCTGATTCACCACCAATTCTCCAGCCATCACATTATCACCTGCTGTCTTCGGGCTGAGAATGCGCCCTCCGTTTTCCACAATGGAGTTTTTCTGCCAATCCAGCGATCCCAGGATTGGCACCGTGGGGTCCGGGATCCAAATGTCATCCACGAAAATTCATTGTGCTTGCTGCAGGGAAGTATCTGGAGCCCATTCTGGTTTTGTGGAGACTATAACAGAAGAGCCACTCATAGCAGTCTTAATTCATCCTCAGGCTCTGTGACCACATTTTGAGCATTTGTGAGTGCATATGGTGTTGCTAAGAGAATCACCTGCTTACCCGAAAGAAGCACAGGGCTGACCGCCAATCTTTTCTGTTTATTTTCCCTCATCAAGTTTGGCAATGTTCATTTGGAACTCATGTTCAGCTTCTTGCATCAGGTTTAATAATTGTTGCTTTTTAGTTTCTAGTTCAGTTTGTAACTCCATCTCTTGCTGCTCAATATCAGCTGAGTTTTCTTTAGATTCAGTACTAATTTGTTCCTTTTGGCCTGGTTCAATGTTCTCAGCTGAGAGCATTTCTTTTCTAATCAAAATCCATGTTAAACGAATCTTCCTCCTGCTGCAATGGAACAGAAACACCTCATGTCTGCTCCAAGGCCTGACCTGGACTGGCAGCAACCATCTTTTTTTCTTCATGATCCATGGCCTCTAGTAGAATAAAGACTGGGGAGGAGGCCCTCTCCCCAATCTCCCTCGCTTCCACACACTCTCACTGTTTCAGTAGGACTGACTCAGTTTGACAGGCTGGCATGGATCCCCCTACTGGTGAGTAGGGTAAAGTTTTATTGAGACAGAAAATCGTGTAACACATACCAGTACTGCACAAAATCTACAAACAACAGAGAGAGAAAAAAGGAATACAAAGGTAATACAGCATATAGCAATTTGCAAATCAGAAAGAAAGGCATTACAAAGACATAATGAAGGAATAACCATCAAGTCACAGCGAAATCTGAGTCAGTTATCCAAGGAAGTGCAATCCATAAAGCAAGCAGGCGTGACTCGGAGTGCATGTTGTGTTCAAGTTCATAGATGGTTTTCAAATCTTTCACTATTTTCTGTTCTAATTCCAAATATGTGCAGTCTTTCTGTTGTAGAGCAAACTTACATCTGGCCATCCAAATGTTCCATTTAATTACAACGAAGACAAGGTTTAAAGTATCTGCATGCCAAGAGGACCATTGAGGGGAAAAAACACCATACATAAGCATCTGAAAAGTTACAGACTGAAAAATCGGGGTAGCCCACTGTCGTGCCAAAAAGGCCCACCAATTCTGAATAAATGTACATTCAAAAAACAAATGGGAGATTGTCTCCAATACATCTGTGCATAATGGCCTAGAACACACTCTATCCGGAAGCTGTTTATGTTTGTGGTTGGCTTTAACATTTATCCGTTCATGGCAAGACAGCCAATGAAAATCCCACATGTGTGCAGGTATTCTTTTACACCGCAGCAAAGATAAAAGGGAGGAAAGATGCTGGACCGGATATTTCTCAAAAGGGGATTGTGTCAAACAGACAGAGGAGAGAAGAGTCTTATATAGGGTCTTATGCGGATGGGCAATAAGTATCTGAGGCGATACTTTCCATTGTTTCAAGCGTAAAAACGTATGTTTCACATACAATGGCGTGCCTTCTGTATGTCGTAACACACGTAAGGAGTTGTGTTCCCACTGGTGGAACCAAACTCCACAGGAATCATAAAACCACATTTCCCACCCTCTCTGAGAGTTGATCAGAAGTGGTCTCAGATTAGCCGTAAAAAAAATGCTAGAAAAAAACAACAGAGGATTTATCATACCAACACCTCCCTCCATAGCAGACAAATAAGTAACATTTCTCTTGATCGGGTTTAGCCTGCTCCCCCATAACGCCTGAAAGAAAAGGCTGAAAACCGTTGTTTCCAGTTGTTTTGGAATAGGAAAAACATAACTTAAATATAGAAACAATGGAATCAAAAAGGTTTTTATGAAATAAACTCTCTTTTTCTTCCCAATCGACCCTCTATTCCAAGAGGCGACTTTCAGTTTACCCTGTTGCAATTTATGATCCCAGTTAAAAAAATCAGAATCTCTGGTCCCAAAATAAACCCCTAAGATATGAATAGGGCCCTCCACCAGACGTAGCTGGCCAATGTGGGACATCGGGGCCACGACCGATCCCAACCTAATACCCACACTTTTGCCAAAGTTCAGACGGGCTCCCGAATAAGTTCCAAACAAAGAACATACTTGTAGGGAGGCCATTACGGAGGACGTATCAGCTACTAGGAAACATATATCATCTGCATATGCAATAGCTGTAAACAGTGCACGTGTAACGGGGCAGGAGATGGCATGGATCTGAGGGTGAACATTCAGGCGTCAAAGCAGGACATCTAAAAACAGGACATATAGCAGAGGACTGACAGGACAGCCTTGGCGGACTCCTTTTTTAACAGGAATCATAGGTCCTACCCACCCATTTACCACAGGAACCACCATGGCCATCCTGTAGAACTTTTTAGCCATCGATCATGTCTTCTGGTATATGCAGAAAACGTAATGCCGTCCACAAAAAATCATGGTTAACTGAATCAAATGCAGCCTTCTGATCCACTGAAACAATAATACCAGAGGTCAGGCCCGCAAATCCATGGGAAAACAGTTCTCGTAGGAGAATCAGGTGATCTGAGATGCGCCTGGTAGATATAGAGCAAGACTGGGCAGGGTGCAAGACCTCGGCCACAATGCCAGTCAGATGTTTCGTGAGTATCTTCATAAGGATCTTGAAATCAGTATTTAACATGCAAAGAGGGCGCCAATTCTCAAGGAGGTGAATTTCACCTTTCTGTTTGTAGATATACAGCAAAGTACCCTTTGTAAAATCTAAGGGAATGTCCTCGCTACGCAACAGGGCATTAAATACTGAGGTCAGTTCAGCGGCCAAGTGAACATTTAACACTTTATATAAATCAGCTGGGAGACCATCCGGGCCAGGGGTTTTCTGCAAGGGCAGCGAGGAAATCACTGAAGACAGCTCTTGCACCATCACGGTAGCACATGCCACAGCCACATTCTGTTCCGAAGGGAGTGGGATCTCAAGATCCATGAACGAGGTGGCAATGTCAGTCATAGTAGCTGGAAGGGGAGAACAAGGTGGTCGTGTGATCTGTCACAATCTGCAGAATTTCAGAACGTAGAGCACAACGCACCTACAGAATTTGCTAGGCTCAGCATTGATTTCTGGGAAACGAGACGGAATTAGACTCAAGGGGCAACCACGCCCTGTGGTCCAGACATGTGGAATTTATGTTGATGATACAATTGTTGGGATTGTTTGGACTGAAAACAAAGCATGTCCCTCCGTATTGCTTGTATTTGAAGAGATGGGTCCTGACCAGTCATATGTGCTATAGAAAGCAGCGACTGTAGATGAGTTCTCTTTTGTAAATAAGCTAAATAGTTCCTCCTACATTTTTGTCGACTGTAACTTTTCAGATATATAATCAGGGCATGTTTCGTATCCAGCCACCAACGTATCGGATCGTTATAGCAGATAAACACAGATTTACGAGCAGATATAAAGGACAGGATAAATCTTTGAAACATCAGGTCCTGCAACAGGGAAGTGTTAAATTTCCAAAATCCTGGCCCTTTGCTAAAAGGGGCAACTGAACTTATACCAACTGAGAGTAGTTTGTGATCAGAGAAGGCCACTGCCTGTACCTGAGCAGAACTTATTGGCCACGTATGGGACAAAAAGATAAAATCAATCCTTGTTGCCAACGTGCCCTTCTGAAATGTGGGGGTATGTTTGGTCGTGAATGAGAGGTAAGCATCAGTCAAGTGCGCCATCCGAATTAGTTTATCCAATTCATGGGAGTCACAAAAAATTTTTTTGGTGGTGGCAAACGAACTTTTGTCTTGAAGACTCAGGCCACAGTTAAAATCGCCAGAAAAATTATTCTTGGAAGGACGCGCGTAAATAGGGGCGACTCAAGGAAAATAAGGCTATGCGAGCCGACTTAACTTGTGGGGCATAAATGTTAATGACTCGGTACGGGCAGTTACCTAAAACAAAATCCAAAATGAGGACCCTACCAGGAACTAAATCAAACAGTATAAGTAACTGAAAGTCTGGAATATTAATTAGAATGCCAAGACCTGAACAGGGGTCCGGGCCTATAGACCAAAACGATGGGCCCAAAAGCCAGTCTTGTTTAGCTTGCCTAATCTCCTGCACCGTATGAAGTCTAGTATCCTGCAACAAAAAGATACCCAATGGCAAAAGTCTTAAGAAGGAAAACACTAATTTATGTTTCTCTATACGTTTCATACTGTTTACATTGATAGTATGGCAAACGAAGTGCGCCATGTCATAAAAAATAAGGTGTCAAGAAACATCACAACTTTCTCTTCCCAGCCAAATTCTTTCCTTTCAGTTTAACTCTAGCCTTACACTTTTGTGAGAGGCCGGTGCCCAGCTGGAGCTCCGAATCTGTAGAGCCATCAGGAAGAGAAGACGCGATGGAGGAAGTGTCAGACTCACCCCCCGTGTCGTCAGTAGATGGCTGAAGCACCTCGAAGGTATTAGACAGGGCTATGGGCTGAGTTATCAATGTCTTTGTAGGAGGTGGTGAAGTATGAGGTCCAGCCCTCAGAGACCTCCTACGCATAACAGTAAAAGGTTCACAGGGGGGTGGCATAGTACTAGGACCTGGGATTTGAGCCAAGTCAGATGTAGCTGACAGGGCATGTGTTGGTGGGGGGTTCCACCTCTAATGGTGGTTTCACAATATCGGCTTTCTGGGGAGCAATGACCAGGGTAGGCACAGCCACAGGGGTCTGCAGAGCTGGGATCACTGCCACTGCAGGGGGTGCGGCCACTGTGGTACGAAGCCGAGCTTTTTGTGCCTGTGTGATCACAAAGCGTTGATCAACGCCACGAGCATGATTCGCCTGAGCGTGGGCAGACCAGTGGCAAGTTTGAAAAGAATGTCCTAGCTCTTCACAAAGGTTACATTTGCTAATATTCCGGCAATGTATCCCAACATGACCCAACTCACCACAATTATTACATTTTATTTTGTCACATACATTACTCAAGTGTGAGGGATCCCCACATCTGTAACAGGCTTTGGGCTGACCCGGTAAAGAGGACCCCCTATCCGACCTAAGAAAAGGAATTAGGTAAATGGACAGGGCCAGAGTCATTGGTATGTAACAGAACCTTAAACCCTCCCATCCAAATATTTTCCGTGTCCAGGATAGCTTCAGGTTGGCCCTGTACCTTACAGCGTTGTTTCAACCAGTACACAATATCAGACACATCCACGCCTTCATTTCGAAACATCACCATAATGGTCTTAAAGGCGGGTTTCGAGAAGGGGACGGCCTGAAAGGAAGTCCACAAAGCAGTATTCCGCAAGGCGTGGTACCTAGCCCAAAAGCGGTCTAGGCCACGAGATGTCTGGAAACTCACATTGAATGTGGATTCGCCTGATACATGGATCAGAGCGTAAATCTCATGGGCAAAAAATTTCAATGAGTCCTTCAACAGAGTTCTGGCCACATACACGCGGTCAGGAGGGTCTGGAAGTCCACCTTTATAAACAAGTCTCACAGCATTATGTCTTTTCGCAGCAAGGACAGGGTGATGAAATAAAGAGGAGAAGGAATGAGATTGTCCCACCTGTACAGAAGGAGTCTTATCCTTATCAACAGAATCCAAGACAGTTACTGCTTTACCATCAGATGGGGGGCATACTTCCGAAGTGGGCTTTTGCACAAGGGACAAAACAGGATTTTGAGTGAGTTAAAGTTCCATCGGTATGCTCAAGGGTTCAGAAGAACACTGTGAGTCCGTTTCTGTTGCACTTCCAGGAAGTCCTCAGGACGGGGACCGAATAGGGGATGGACCGGAGATCCAATGCCCAAGCCCAGGTTCCTGAATCCACCCAGCACCACGCAATGTGGATTCTACTGACCAGGTAGGCTCTACATCATTACCAGCAGTGTGTGCAGGGATTTTCAAAGAAGGTCTTCCATCCGGGGGTGGCTCAGGGAGCGTATCGTGTGTTCCAGCCGAGCAGTTCATCGGCACCTGCAAAGCGGGCCTTGTGTCAGGACCAGTGACTAACAGCATCGAACTCTCCAATGCAGGCAACAGCACAGGGGGCATTCCTGATAGCCCTGTTAGTCCCTCAGAGAGATTGGAGGAGCAATCGCCATCTGTAGCGGCACTCCGTACACACAGTAGGTCATCGTGCATAGTTGGAGCATGTAGCGCCGAATGGCAGACCGACTCAGCCAAGCGCTCTCCAACGTCGCGGTCCTGCATTTTCGAACCCATCAACGTGTCTTCCACCACTGGGATAGCAAGAGAGGTAATACTGTCCATTGCCATGAGGGCAGGGAGAGGTACAGTTCCAACAGTAGATACATTCCTGGAGGTACTTTCAGACGAAACAGTCGCTTCTTTAATCAGAACAATGTCAGTCGAGGTCTCCAAACATCCAGAGACAGGAGCTGAGACTAAGTCTCCTGTCTCCCCAGCTACCTCTGCAGCAAGCACAGGAGGTTCCGCCATCTTGGACAGAGTATTCCCCTCTGTCGAGTAAGGGAATTTCCATGGTGTCCTAGCCAATATTCCTCTTCCCATAAAACTGGTTCAAGCAATTGTCCAGGCTGTGTGTGGATGCTGATGTGCAACATGGCTGCCACTACACATTTGGTCACTTCACTACCAGTCTAGCATTGCATGTAAAGCGCTTTGGGATACATTGTGTATGAAAAGCGCTATATAAATGCCGATTTTTCTTCTTGCATTGTACATCTTGGAAAGCATTTGCGTGTTGGAGGATAAGAAGACTAACAGGAATGTGAAATAATCACTAAGGATGCAGTTTACAGCGGACAACAAAACTATTGCATCTACAACAGCCATGGTGCACCTTTACATATTGGTGGCTTCTGCCGCATGGGACACTTTTTCTTCCTGGTTCTCACTCCTCTGAACCCCCCTTCCCGGCTTCTACATTAACCATGGTGCAGCTTTACTTAAAGGTGGCTCCTGCCACCCAGCACTCTCTCTCTCTCTCTCTCTCTCTCTCCCCAATCCACTAAAGCCTGCAGGGATGGCTTCACTGACTAGCAGCTCCTTCCTGTATTTATGGTGCAGCTTTCACCATGCAGCACCCGCTGCTCTCACTGCTGCCTCCTTGCTCCTCTGAAGCCACTACCAGTACCAAACACCACTGCAAATACCTGCAAGTGAACATTTGGCATTGACAAATGCTTGTCACTACCTGCAGTGCCTGTGAGCTGTCATCAGAGGGCATCCTATCACAGAGTGTTAGCATTTCCTTCCATGAGGCTTCCTGGTGATGAGCAGTATAGCGTGAAAGGCAGCCTGTCTCATAATCACAGATGATGAGGAATTGGAATTTTTCCTTATGAATTAATTTTCCTGCAATCTTTATCGAGGTACTGTTGAAAACGTAGTTTTTGTTTTTTCACATGCAGCAGCTTGGATAAGTCCCTCAGGCCTTGGGTATTTATTAAGATAATCAGAGCCAGTTCTGGTGAACTGATATCTCTTTTCAGCCTTTTTTGTCAATACCAATGCCAGGGGATGGTATTTTCAAAATATTTTACTCATTTTTTGAATGTTCTATGCATGTATATACTAATCCTCTTAGCAGAGGTTTGACCCAGCATACTGAGGAATGCTGCTTCACCATCGTTCTCCTGAGTTTCTTTAGTGGGGGTGTTTATAGTCCCAGTCATGCCTCTGAGAAAAGCAGAAAAGCCAAGTAGGATGTAAAATCATCCAGAGCTCTGGGTGGGGAACAAATGTTTGCTTCCCTGGTTACATTGGAGATATGGGCTCCTCATCTTCCTCCTCTGGGGTATATTCTGCCAGGCTGGGAGGAACAGAAGTAGGGCAGACTGTCTGCCTGCTGCTTCATACTTTGGAAAAAATCCCCACATTTGTTTGACTTCTTCCATAGAAGACACAGGGGTCTGAGGCACCACTGTTTCCTCTGGTTCAAGTTTACTGTGCTTCTCCCATCTTACTTTCTTTATGCAGGTAGACAACTCTAGAGTATCAGCATGTCAGTTTTTTTCTTTCTTTTTCTTATCTGAATGAATATCAGATGTGGATTTTGAATCTTTTGACTGCTTCCTTGAGGATTCTGCCTTACAGGTTAAATCTGTAGGGGAAGTAGATTCAGCTGACATTTTCTTGAAAGGGTTATCTGCCTTTACAGGTGAACATTTGTTAGAGCTGGACAGAGAAGCAAGAGCGGACACAGTGAAATTCATTTTGCTCATCTTCTCTTTTGTGTTTTAGGGCAAAAAACTTTGCAAAGCTTACCGTTTTCCCAGTTATGAACAGTGCCCAAGCATTTGTAACTCTCAGTATGTCTGTCTGTCTTTGGCAAACTGGTGGCACACAGCACCTTTGTAAAATCAGTGGGTCCAGTCTTTTTCTTGTTTTTTTCCAACTCAGACATGAGACAAGGAAGGGCACCATTGAAAACAGTCTGACCTCAGTCCTTAAGAGCTGGTTTAAATGTCAGCCAGAGTCATTGTGAGCTAAGTTGTAAATTTCAGTTTAACTGTCAAATCTGAGTACTTTTAATGTTGGCAGAACACTCAGAAACTGGTCACAGTTGCTGTGAGCCAGTGACAGTAACAAACTCTGATCAGTGCCAACATGGATGCTGCTTTAAAGGGACTTTGTGCACTTAAAATGATCAAGTGTACGAGTGTGCTTTGGAAAATTTCAATGCACACTCATAACATTGTTGTTTTGTAATATTGTAAATTTTCAGCATAACCTTCTTATGACCACACCTCATGAACAAGGGTGGAGACAAATGTCATAACCTACCCAAAAAGGTGATTTTGTGCAGCAACATCATTCTGCACCACAGGTGCGAAAACACATTTTGATCAGGATGTGAAAAATGACAGTTGCCACGTTCATGAGGCGATGTGTACAAATGCCTGTGTGAAAAGTTGGGGTCAAAATAGTGAAAATTACCAAAGTTATGAGTGTGCATTGCAACGTTTCAATGTACGCTCATAACTTAATCACTTTTAAATATTTTCACCCAGATTTTCAACATAGCCATCTTATGACCCCACCTGATGAACGAGGTCAGTGAAAATTTCAAATCCCACCACTGATCATGAGGAGGTGCCCCACAAGGGCCATGTTGAAGATTTGGGGTGAAAATATGCAAAACTGCCAAAGTTATGCATCAAAGTTCAAAACTCAATTAAAATACATTGAGCAGCATTTACCTTAGTTTCTCAGATCGCAGTTGCCATTAGGAGCAGCAAGATGTGTCTTTGATCGCAGAGTGGATCTTCACTGTGCAACCTGTTCAGGTGAGTGAGGGCATGTGGGGGTTGTACTGGGAGTGTGGGCTGGTGACTGCTTAGTGGGAGGTCAGGGTGGGAGGGGTCAGACTGGTGAGGGACTGTTATCTTTTTTACAGGTTTATGGGAAAAAAAACATAGAGGGACAGTTTTCTTTATTACAGGTCCCATATGGGGACAACAATCAAATGGTGGGTGGTGACACTAGACACCAGGGAAACATTATAGGGAATGGGGATTGGAGGGTGGGTGCCACTAGACACCAGGGGAAATATTATAGGGCATGGGGATTGGAGGGTGGGTGGTGCCACTAAACACCAGAGAAAACATTATTGTGGTCCTGTGTTACACACTCTTGACTGCCTCAATGTCCTTTTAAGATTGAGGAGACCAAAACTGCACACAGTATTCCTGATGTGTCCTGGCCAGGGCCTTGTAAAGTGGCAGGATTACTTCCCCTGCTGTGCTGCTCCTCCCTGGATGCTGCTTGTCCTGCTTTAGCCCCTTGTCCTATATGACTACCAGGTTTGATTTCCTCCTTAACTGTAGCAAGGGCAGTCTCAGACAGTGTGCAGGTCCTACCTTTCTTTTTCCTCTCCAAGTGTAGAACCCTGCATTTGGTTACATCCAGTCTGAGGCTCCAGAAGTCAGGCCAATGACCCTGTTTTTTCAGGTCCTCCTGAAGTGTGCCCTCATCCTCAAGGGGGTCTATCTCCCTGGCTTCCTTAGTGGCCTCCATTAAATGAAGCAGGATACTGGAGACCCAAGCTTCCAGATTGTTGATGAAACTGGTAAAAAGCAGGGGCCCCAACACCAATCACTGCCCATCTCCCTGGTCATCCCCTTGAAGAAGGTGGTCAGGTTGTGTTGGCATGATCTGCCCTTCATAATGCCATGCTGAGAGGGGGCAAGAACCTTTTCTTCAGTGAAAGGCTCTATCATTCTACCTTCATAATAGCCTCTAAGACCTTGCCCAGCAGTCATGTCTGGCTGACCAGCCTGTGGTTGCCTGGGTTTGACCTTGCCTCCATGAATATGGAGACTACAATGTCTACTTTCCAATTCTCTGGCACCATACCAGTGCAGGACAGATTCTGTATTGCAAGTGGCATCCCTGTTGCTACTTAGCTGTGTTATGATCCTGGAACATGCTCCCTCTCCTTAGGACTGACCTGGTTACATCTTTGCCAGGTAGACAGATAATTGGGCAGATGTTATGCTTCATGGCTGCAATGTGACTAGGTTTTGTGTTATTGGCCCTCCCAATGAGGCGCTACCCCCACCAGTGGATCTTTGGTGAACACTGAAGCAAAGAATCAAGCAGCTTAGCCTTTGACTCTCATAGGTTCCTCCTTGTATCCCTGTTTTCAAGGGCCCAATCACCTTTCATCTTCCTTCATCCATTTATGAAATTGAAGAATTTTCTGAAGTTGTCTGCTGATCATACTGCTAGTCTGGCTTCTAGCCCTTCCTCAGCTGTCCTAATGCTAGTTTTGAAGCCCCTTAATGGTGCTCTGTACTCTTCTCTGGCCTAGAAGCAACCTGTTATTTTCCTGCATTCATAGAACTTCATTTTGCTTAGAATCAATTGCCTTTGTTCTCTGTTTGGGAGGGGGGGCTCATGTGATATTTTAGCTCTTTTCCTCCATGTTGCTTCCAGGAATACATACATCTGCAATTGCATCATGTACCTTCTTCAACAAATACCACATGTGCCCTGAATTACAGTACCAGCCTCATGTGTTTGTTCCAGACCCTTTAACACCAGGTTCTTCTTCATACCAAAGTCTGCCTTTCTAAAGTTTCTGGTCCTGGTGTTTGAGATCCAACTAATTTATCCTGTCACCAAGGAGATGGCTGTGAAGTTGTGGTCACTACTTCGTACCAGTTCCTTGATGTTTGCACTGGAGATGACCCCCTCCCCACTGCTGAGAACATGGTCAAAGCTGACCTCAAACCTAATACCAGTTTGACATGATGCTCTACAAAGCAAACATCTAAAGTTAAAAAGAATTCAGTTATCAGCCCTGTCGTTAGCCCTAAGCCCTCTCAAAATATCAGTCTTTACCCAGAAGACTGAAGTCCTGTAGGAACAACACTGCAGTACACATCACTCAAAGACCAGTTGTCAGCCTTCTTGTTACATTATGACTTGGTGAGTAGACTTCAATGGTACAACTGTCTCTCTTTAGATGGTTCTTCAGAGGGTACTGCATCTGAAAGTACCAGTTAAGAAACTAAACCTACTGTGATCTCAGTGTGATTTGAAAGACTAACCCATTGACCCTTAAATTCTCACGGAAAACAATTTTCCTGGTAGCTATCAGTGCATCAGAACTCACAAGCCTTGGGGACTGATCCTTCCTACACAATATTCCATAAGGATAAGGTTGTTCTCTATAGGCAAACTATATTTCTGACAGAGGTGGTGTCAAGAGTTTCATATTTACTGTATTAGATACAGTACGTCAACATTTTCCCCAAACTAGAGAATTCCAGGAAGTGTTAATCCATTCATTCAATGTCAGAAGAATCCACATTGTCTACTTTTATGGAACAATAAGCACAGACAATCATCTTAACTGTTTTTTTTTAAATCTCAGTCATAAAGGAATCCCAGTTTCTTACGTATGTCCAACTGAATTGTAAATTACATACAACATTGCTATTTCCTGGCAGAGAATCAACTGGAAGAATCTGTTAGTTCCCATTACATTTGAGCTGTGGTGACCTCAGTGGCCTTACTGCAACTGGTCCCAATTGCAGAAATATGTAGGGCCACAACAGGAGTAGTGTTTACATATTTATAAAACACTATGCCCTAGATGTACATAACAGAAAACAGACAGGTTTTGGGTCTGCTGCACTACTGGGTTTGCTCTCTTTATAAACCATGCTGTCAACACTCACCTCACTCAGGGAAGTCATACTGCTGGTCACTTGAGCAACGAGTGGTTAAGTGAAGAAGACTGAGTCTGGAAGAAAACATCACTCACCATAGTAATGTTGTTGCTTCTGAGGGATCCATCAATGAGCCTTACAAATGGCAATAGTCAGCAGGAGTCTGTTGCTCCAGAAATATAATGTTATGCCAATTTTAGATTTGTTTTGCAGTTAATACTTTTTATTAAACATTTTCAGTACAAAGATAATACAGAAATGACAAATTCACACCAGAGAGCAAGTCACAGGTACAGCTTACACAGCCAATTGGCATCAGACATATAACCAAAACATAAAAGTACCTGAATGAGTACTAGCACTGGGAACAGAGAACTGAGCACAGGAGGGTGTGATAACTCACATTAAACTTCTGAGCAATTGACAAGTTCAGAACAAGTGCAAGCATCTACTTCCATAGAAAAGTCTATCAGCACACATAAAAATTGAATGTCGCACAATCATTTATTACTTAATCAAGTGTAATTTTTAATTTCAGGCAACATAAAGTAATTTTATCTTCCTTTCATATGTTTTGATATTACTGATTAAAGCCCAGTTTACAAGGACAATGGATAAAGTCAGTGAAATATAGTCACTATATACCAGTTCCTTATGAAGTGCCCATATATTCTTCTCAGCTCTATTGCCTAATCCAGTGTATCAATAAGATTTTTTTGGCTCAATTGATTAAATCCTAGGACCCCTCAAAACACAGTGTCCACATTAGCTGATGCAAGCCAAAACTGCAAAACCGTAGCTGACTGCGGCTTCCAGGACAGAGATTCTCCATGTGCGGTATAAGCGCTCTTTGATCCCCAGGCCAAGGGCATCTACAGGCTTCACTCCTGCTGCTGAACCTGTCCACAGGTGCTTGGTCAACCTACGTGCAAATGTGCTGATGTTTCGAACCTAGTGGCTCCCTCCTCAGAGCTGTCCATATGTGGGAGTAGTATCTTTTTATACAGTTCGGTTGCTATAGCAACTAATAAATTAAAGTGAGAAACTTCAAATTTCTGATCTGCCATCAATCTGAGTTACTGCTTTTCACAGCAATTGGTATATAAAAGATAATAGTATTATACAAAAATATTTTTTTAGTGATTAAAAAGGATATCACGTAATAATAGCGACCCAAAATGACCCTGCAGTAGAGCAAGATTATGAGACAGTGACTATAGGGAAGGATGAATGGAAGGGGGGAACAGCGAGGGGCAGGGACAGAGAAAAGGTTGTCAGGGACTGGAGTACCTGCTGCTGCTGAGCTAGCTGTGTGATGTGGTGGTGTGGGTGGCTAGCTCTGGCACAGAAGGTACTGGGTTTGGGAGCGGGTTACATTTTGCTGCAGCTGTGAGCTGCAGCACTTTATTTTTGTTGACATCCAGATTTTGCCCCTCCCTGGCATGCACCCCCCCTGGAGTTGAGAATCCCCCCCCCCGCAAAAACACTTTGTTAACATCCAGATGTCGGGTCGCTTTAAAGTGTGTATCGCCAATGTGTTTTTCGGTGATATACACTTGCCATAATAGCGATCGCTGTTTTGTGATTGCTATTATGACATAGAACCTTAAAATTGCCCTGAATAGTGCTATCATACCTAACATTATAAACATATGCATTTTTAATTCTGAAGATTACTTTTTTAAAATGTTTTGTAACCCAATGTTTTTCCTTCGTTTTTACATTATTCAACTACACAATCTAAAGCTCCAAGGGACTGTAACTTGATACTTGCATGTTCGAAACATGCAACTATTTTACACTGGTATTGTGCACACCAGAGATTACAAGTTAAAAGTGCTAAATAAAATAAAATAAAAATGCTGATGTGGGTCCTTAATGTGGACATATCTAATGGTCAATTATAAGTAACTACTGTAGCCAGAGCTGCCATTTGGTCCTTTTGGCCAGACGGTTTGCAGTTCATGAATCCAGTATGACTCTTGTTGTAAGAGTAAATATTTAATGTTTTCTCCTCTGGGGGGGAACTTGTATCTTTTCCCACCCCACATGTCAGTGAGGACGCTGAACCATGTCCTGTTTCAGCGTAATGCTTTGCCATATCATATTTAAAATTCTGAGTTCTTATGGCTGTTTTGTGTTCACTTATCAAGTTCAGAACAGAGAGTAAGCGCTGGGTGCTAGGTGTCCACCTCTGTCTCAGAGTCACTGTTGGATATAGCATGGGTGGGGATGTCCTTACTGGGAGTACATCAAAGACAAAAAGAGGTCCCACAAAGCTTTGTAGTAGGGAAGAGAATTCCTGGCCAGATGGGACATCCTGTCTAGGTAGCCAAGGCACTAACTGAGGTGAGTCACTGAGCCACCATGAGAATATCAGGAGACCATTAAGGGGCTTGGGATATCATGACAGGTTATGCCATCTTGGCCTTATGTCCCTTGAAACTAGACGGATGCGAGGTGATCGTCTCTTGATGTGGGACATAGAGTCCCATATTTGATGTCTGAGATAGGTCAGAATCTTAAACAAATTGTTGCTGACACCAGGGAACATCCATTTCAAATAAGATGCCAGAGATTTAAGTTTCTAAAGTGAAAATACTTTTATTCCCAAAGAACAGCGAATCCTTGGAACTCCCCTCCTATGAATGTTGTTTTAAGCGAATGCAAAATTATATTCAAAAATAGACTCAACAACAGAATATTGTCAGAAACAAGCTTATTTTATAATGGGTGACTAATAGGAGCTTACATGGGCTTCACGCCTCATGCTCCTGTGCTTGTACCGTAGTATGGTGTACAACTTCAAAACTGTCACTAGATCAGGATAAATGCACAATAATGCATCTAGAAAAAAGCAATCCATGCCACCCACACTTATTAGAGAACAAACCCCTAAGAGTAACAGTAGAGAAAAGAGATTTGGGTATTTTGGTATCACACGATATGAAATTTTTGGCATATTGCAGGAACATTGCACAAAAGGGGAACAGAATCTTGAACTCAATATTCAGATACATAGAGGCCAGAAGCAGAGAGGTCATTGTGGCTTTGTATAGATCCCTCGTAAGACTAGTCCTGCAATATGGGGCTCAAGTGTGGTCACCATATAAGAAGGGAGACATAGAAATGCTGGAAAGGGTTCAGAAGAGGGCAACAAGGGCAATAAACAATGTGAAAGGGAAAAACTATGAGACTAGGCTGAATGAACTGTACCTGTTCTCACTGGAGTACAGGAGGAAAAGAGGAGAAATGTGCCTTGTGGGAACAATGACCTTCGTGATAACTTGGGCCTACAGGCCTCTGAAAATGTATACACAACCCGATCACATTCTTTACAGCTGAAAGCTCAGTCTAAACTGGAAAGAACAAATAATTAGATCAACCAAAGGGTAGTCCATGACTGTAATAGGCTACCAGTAGAGGTGGTAGGAAATAAATCCACAAATACATTTAAACACAAATTGGACCAGTATTTTTGGATGTGATAAATAAACTATCTGGCAAGCACATGGATGAATGTCCTAGCTCTGTATACTCCTATGACTCCTATGGTTGGAACACTGGCATGGGGAATGAAAGATTGCAGGTTCAAACCTAAGAACCACACTTTCTTGTGTGACCTTAGGCAATTTAACTTAACCTCCCAGTTCTCCTGTCCAGGCAGCTGTGGAAATGTGTAGCATTCCCATCTGGGAAATCAGTGTTACATCTCATTTGTGTGTGGTGTCAATAGTTGTAGAATAGAATAAAAAGATGGTAGTGTGTCCAGGTAACATCAAAGGTATAGTCATAACATACAGAATAAATGAGGAGTAACTGAATTGTACAGGGCTGTAATTCTATCAAAGGACTTCTGGTGACGTCAAAAGTCACAAACGCAATGTTACGTAATTTATAGGCAGATTTATTATTTTTAATATATGGATTGTTGAAATAATAGGGTTGAAAAACATACAAAAAATCCTCACATTAGCATTGTCCCTGAAGTGACAATACCATACTTGGCAGCTGATAATACTATCGCTCTGAGTCCATAATAGTATCGTTCGGCGCTCTGAACGATAGTATTATCATAAAAATGGAACAGCGCAAGTGCAAGCTCTCCCACAGCACGCTATGCTGCCAGTGTCACTCAAACACTATCATCTGAAAATGTGGGTCATGATTGGCCACTTTCCCTTTCTGGGCAGGTGGAACATTCTGAATAACATGGCGGGCATCTCTAGCTTAGCGAGACAAAATCGCAACCGAGATATTTCTTTTTTTTATTTTAATTCTTACGGAAAATGGAACTATCCAGTTGATCCTGCATTCTAGGGGGGGGAAAAGAAAGAAAAGGTAAGTCTGTCTACCAAAAAAAGCTTTTCCCCTCAATAGAGGAGTCAGTGCCTGGCCGTGGGATGGGTTAGAAGAGCAAGACAGTGCAGTAGGTGAGAGGAGCGAGACAGTGCAGCAGTCGGCCAGAACAGAGTCTTCCCACAGCAGCCGACCGCCCCATACAAAAGAAACTGGATACATATATTAAAAAAAAAAATACCTAGTGTTGCATGACCAGGCAGTAATCTCATCTCGAGGTTTTGGGGACTTTGTGAACCTCTCGAGCTTCGATGTCGAGGTTCTAAGTCCCCAAAACCTCTTGATGAGATTACTGACTGGTAATACACACTTAGGTATCTATTATTCTATTTTTATTGTGCAGTATAATTGCTCATGAAATTACTTATGGGGACTTGGGTAGCAAATATGAACTGCAGATTTACTAATACCCCCCCCAAAATAAAATAGTGTGATGGCAGTCTGCCACTGCAGCAGTCGAAATACAGCCTGAGATGCCAGTGAACCAAGTTTGTAAGCAAGCTTGAGTTGTCAGGGTCTGGGGGAGGAGTCCTGAATGGTAGTTAGGTACAATTTTATTGCATAAAGCAGTTACTATATACTAAAATCAGTACAAAATACATAATTAATAGGCGAATAGATAAAACAATACTAAGCATATATCTGTACAGTGCAAAATTCATTAAATGCCTTTACACATAATAGAGCCTTCACAAGCCTTCCTATCTCTCAAACAAAATTTTACAAATGGGTGGAGATTAAAAACTTTGCAAAGGTCTCTGCCATATTCTTCTCTTGCATAGTAAACAGATATTCAAGCAGATCCTCCAGGGGAGACTGAGAACTCCTAACAATCCACCCATCAGTCTTTTTTCATTTGTTTAAAACCTGGGCTCAGAAGTACCACATGTTTAAGATCGTCTATGGTGCCTGCTCCACATTTACAATATGGAGAGAGAGTACCTCTCTTTTCTGTGGAAAATGAATACATTGAGCATTATAATTTTCTGTTCTGAATCTTGTATAAATTCTCCTTAATTTAGTACAAGTTAGGAAGGAAAGGTAGGGCTCGTACCCCCATGAAGTCTTTACTTTTTTGTAGAACCCATATAACTTAAGCTTAGAGAGTTGGACATACCAAAGGTTTATATCCAAATCTATAAGCCTCAAATTTACATCGTGCTGATCTCCTCAAAAGGTCTCATGTAAATTTTATATAAAAGATGGCCCAATCCAGTTGGCATCAGTGTTTCCTTAATAAATTGAATAAAAGGATGTACATATCCCATATTGGCCAATTTAATAGCCTTCTCTATACACGTTCTGGGATATCTTTGTTGAGGCAAAAGGAAGAGTTTCAACAGGAAGATAATCTGTTGTTCACCAATATGAGAAGTCAAGGAACGTTGTCCAACTTCCAATGCAAGAATGCAACTTGGATTTCCATTTGGCAACATTAGAATATATCTATAAAGTTTATTCAGGATTATTTCTAATTCTCCGACCTTGGTGAAGACCCATATTTCAGAGGTATATAACATACTCATTTTTATTTTGCCATTAACAACTCTTAAAACCCCTCTGACGGATGTCTTCCCCATCTTGCTATTAAATGTTTTTAGGGCATTTACCAAAGATCCCATTTTGTGATGAATAGCCTCCAAATGTTTAGTCCAAGATAGGCTATAATGGAAATGGACCCCTAAATAATCATAGGTCTCCACAGTATCTATATGATTACCACCTAACCTGAAATCTACTGCTTTCTTGGTTTGAGAGCCACAGACTACAATGTTAGTCTTACCGAGATTAACTTTTAGTTTCCTTTGAGAACAAAGGATTCAAAATGGGCCAATTTTCTTTGAGACCCAGAGCTGAGGTAGAAAGCAGAACTAAGTCGTTTGCATATGCTAAACATTCTACCATCTGCTCATTAATTTTTGGTGCATGAAAATCTGTTACTGAGCTGATCCAATACTGTATTCATATAAATATTGAAAAGAGGTGGGGGCCAGGATACACCCCTGTCTGACCCCCACATTTGTCTCAGATTTATCAGTTAGGTGGCCATATTGATTATATTGAACCCTTGTCCACGTGTTTTCATAAAGTCTAATAATTACATCTAGAAGAGAAGCCTCCAACTTCAAGTCCCTTAATGTGGCCCAAAGAATTTTTCTACTGATGCTATTGAAGGTAGAGTAGAAGTCCACAAAACAACAGTATAGTCTGTTTTTTCTTACTTTAATGTATTTCCATATCAAGTGCTGAAGCACATAAAAATGTTGGACAGTACAGCAGTCCTTCCGGAAACTATTCTGGGCCTCATTTAATACTGAGTTCTCCTCTGCCCACGACAACAGTCTAGTCAAAATTATCCTAGAGAAGATCTTCTGGGAGACATCTATCAAGCTAAAGGGCCTATACATCTTGGGGTCATTTGGATTCTCTTTTTTCAATGTTGGGAAGATAACACTGCATACCCAACTTACGGGGCAAGAATATCCCTGGACCAGGCAGTTAAATAGTAAAAGGAGAAAAGGAATCCACCAGTTGAGAAAGGCCTTCTAGAGATCTCCATGGAACCCATCCGGCGCTGGTGGTTTGTTTGCCTTAAGCCCACTCAGCACCATCTGGATTTCATCCTCTGTGATCAAAAGAGGCCTTGGAAAGATTTCATTCTCCTGTATTTTGGAAACATCAGGCATTTCCTGCTCTTCAGAAGAATAATAAAGCTTGGAAAAATGATTTACCCATGTATCAGGAGTATAATAGGCTTCAATCCTATTGGCATATCTATTATATCCCTGCACCACAATATTCCAAAAATGTCTCCAGTCCCTATCTAAAACTGCCTGTCTCAGTTTTTCCTAGAGTTTCTGAGTATGTTTATGTCTCTCCTGTTCAAGTATTGTCCTGTATTTTTCTCTTTCTGTCTTTAATATTTAAAGTCTGCTGCAGAATTGTTTTTTTTTTCTTCTCATGCGGTCCTAATTTTCCTCCAAACTCTTTCTTCACCTGTGCACATACCGAACTGAACCAAGATTTCTTATAAAGAGACCTAGTACAATGCATTATTTTGCATCTGGGTCCAAGTAATGAATGAAGAGTTTCCCAACTCTCCAAAATATTAAAAGTCTCACTTTTATCCAAAATTAGCTCATGGATGTCCCCCAGAATTCCTATACTGAGAATTTCTTCAAAGCTAGCTTGATGAATCGGCCCCCATTTGATCCTTCTCTCATTAGAAACTTCAAGATTCTCTTCCTGTGATATCTCACTCCTTCGAATCCTAAGATGGCACTTGATATGAATTGTGATAGCACAATGTGCTGATTCTAGTCTGTCCATAGTCTCTAATTTTTGGATCAGTTTTACTGCTTCCAAATTAGTCCAAACCTGATCTGGAGTTGAGGAGCATGTGGGTCCTCTATAAATTAGGCATCCACCTAAATCTCCCTGAGTTATCCCATTTAGAATACAGAAGTTTCTGCTAGCCAAACCTGCTAGCAGTTCCCTTCCTCTGGGATTAAATTTCAAATCCTGAGTAATCCTAGTATATGAGATTTCTGGATTGATTTTAGGTATCATAAGGATCATGTCTGAGCATACATCCTCCAAAAGACAAGTGGGAATCCTAGCATTAAAATCTCCCAGAATAATTATAGGACAGGCTGTGTTCTGGTCTAATAATTCCATCAAGTACTATTTTCAGATCCTGTACAAATACATCAGGCGGGTCTGTAGCTCCGCTGTGAGGGGAAATATATGTTACAGAGAATAATCTTCTTCTCCTTTACTAATCACTAGAGCTAAAATACCTCTGACTTAACAGAAATATTAATGATCTGAAAATGTAACAATGTTTTAATAACGAAGGAAATACCCCTTTAAATCTTCCATACTTCTTATCTTTAGTTGCTGGTAAAATAAAGACAGAGGGACAGTGAAAAGCAGGATACTGAATGAATACTTATGTTCAGTATTCACAAAAGAGGAGGTGGGGGAGGTACCTAATCCAATTAATAGAAGCACTCTGGATAGGGGGGTCAATCCCAGTCCTTTCACAGAAGAAAGGGTTCTGAAAGAACTCCTAAAACTGAAGGTGGACAAAGCAATGGGACCAGATGAATTCACCCCAGAATTCTAAAAGAATTAAGCAGAGAGCTAGTGACACCACTGACTACCCTTTTTAACTAATCATGGGAGGATGGTGTGGTACCTGAGGACTAGAGGAAGGCAGATGTGATTCCCCTTCACAAAAGTGGGACAAAGACAGAGGCAGGAAACTACAGACCTGTCAGTTTGACCTCTGGGGTAGGGAAAGTGATGGAATCACTTCTGAAGGAAAGAATTGTAGAGTACCTAGAGGCCAGTGGGTACAGGACCCAAGGCAGCATGGGTTCACAGCAGAAAGGTCATGTCAGATGAATCTAATTGATTTCTTTGACTGGGTGACCAAAGTAGTAGACCAGGGAGGGGTCATGGACATGGCCTACCTAGACTTTAGCAAGGCATTTGACACAGTCCCACTCAAAAGATTAATAGTTAAATTAACCAGACTGGGAGTGGGTCCCAGGGTGGTAGCCTGGGTAAAACACTGGCTGGACAACAGGACACAGAAAGTAATTGTAAATGGAGTCCACTCTGAAGAAAAAGGGGTTACTAGTGGGGTACTGCAGGGTTCAGTATTGGGTCCAGTCCTTTTTAATGTCTTTATAAGTGACATTGCAGAGGGACTGGAAGGAAAAGTATGCCTCTTTGCAGATGACACAAAGATCTGCAACAGGGTTGATACACAAGGAGGCGTGGAATGTATGAGAAGGGACTTGGCAAGGTTGGAGGAATGGTCAGAAGTATGGTAGCTTGGATTCAATGCAAAGAAGTGCAAAATAATGCACCTGGGAAACAAAAACCCAAGGGAAGATTACACAATGGGGGGGATGTAGTAACAACAACAAAAATGGAAAGGGACCTGGGGGTAATCATATCAGATGACGTTAAGGTTGGCAAGTAATGTGAGAAGGCGGTAGGGAGGGCTGGTGGGGATACTGGGATGTATAGGGAGAGGCATCACCAGCGGAAAACAGGAAGTTGTTATCCCCCTGTACAGACAGTTGGTGAGACCCCATCTGGAGTACTGCATCCAGTTCTGGAGACCCCATCTTTGCAAGGACATAGAGAGGATGGAGGCAGTTCAGAGGAGGGCAACTAAAATGGTGCAGGGTCTGCAAGAGAAGCCATATGAGGCGAGACTAAAGGAGTTTAATATGTATACCCTTGAAGAAAGGAGGGAGAGGGGGGACATGATAGAAATGTTTAAGTACCTCAGTGGAATCAACAAAGTCCAAGAGGGTAGCATCTTTCAGAAAAAGAGATGTGCAAGAACAAGGGGACACAATTTGAAGATAGAAGGGGGATGGCTCAGGGGCAATGTGAGGAAGTATTTTTCACGGAGAGGGTGGTGGATGCATGGAACAGCCTTCCTGAGGAGGTTGTGGGTCTAAAACTGTGGGAGAATTCAAGAATGCATGGGACAGACATAAGGCAATTTTTGTGGGGGTAGGAAGAAATAGGCTGTTGGTTAAATAGGATCTGCAGCTTATCCTCTAGGTAGGGAAATGGGCAGACTGGGTCGGCCACAGTCCTTATTTGCCGTCAAAGTCTATGTTTCTATGTGTCTATGTTTCATGAGTATTCAGCCATTTTGGGGTTACATTTTCGTACACTTTGAAAAACTTATGGAATTTCTTTTGGCAAAGTATCAATGTGTATGTAATAGTTAATGTATATTGTATGTGTACTGGTTTTTTTTTTGTTGTCTGTAAATTTTATAATGTTTGCTCCGGGTTGGACCTGAAAAGGGGCCTTTGGTCCAGTGTCATTTACCCAGTTAACAAATGAATAAATAAAAATTAAATGTTTCTTGCAGTCCAATAATATCAGATCCATCCAGAAATCTCACTACTTCAGGATCCATTATTTTGAGATGGATGCCCTCAATATTCCAAGAGATTATGGAAAGGGTGTCCACTTCGTCCCCCACACCTCTTTCCTGTTCTAGCTGGCCAGTATTATCTGCCAGCTGCATTTGTCAGGCTGAGTCTATAACTATCAGTGGTGAAAAAGTATTAGGGTCAATTACATTTCCAAAATCAATCAGAGGGTAGTCTGTCTCTAAACTTGATTCTGGTCTATCCTCACTTTGTGTTAACCCAGACAGAGCTTCCCCCAAGTTTGAAGGATTAACTAAATGTATTCCCAGACAGTCCAACTTATTGGTCAACGAGAGCAAGCTACTAGCAGTATGGGGATTTTCAAAAGTGACATCAATCTGTGCTGTGGACTCAAACTCTTCATATAACTTTATTGACTCCACCATATTCCTCGAGATGTAAAATCCTAGAGCTCTTTCCAAAAAGAGCAACAATTCTTCTCTAACTTTCCTATGGGAATCCTTAGGTGAAGCTTTCCAACCAAAAATAGTTATAGTCCTACTCAGCCAGACTTCTCTCTGCTTCGATACATGCTTCTCTATTACACCTAAAATTTTACTCTGTGATACCATACCCTTTTCATTTTGTGCCTCCCTATGAGGAGCCTCTTCTGGAGCAATACAAGATTGTATTGGTCCCTCTTTGCACAATGACTTCTTATTTGCATATCTTGGAACCATTATTGATAAAGAAACTTCAAAACCTCTTCTTGCCATAGAAGGATCCTCTCAAGATAAAATTAGCTGTTTCTACAGATACACAGTAAAATAAAACGGTATCTTCATATTCAGGATTTGGAGGCCTGAGTGCCCATCTCGCCTTTTACATTAACATTCTGCAATCCAAAATAGTGAAGCATCCTATCAAGGAGCAACTGATTGGTTTCATTCTCTAACTTGGTATGTCCTGGATTTCTATCATAAACTCAGTAGTTTCAGATCCCTCTTTTCTGTGAGGGTTCCTTTCACCCCGCCTTTAGGACCAATGACTGGATCTTCGGTGATCTCAGCCTCCCAGGAAATATTGTTTGTGATTCTTCACTTAAGATTTCCGTATACAAATTCTCATCTTGTTTAACAAAATTAGAGCTAGGCAATCCCTCTTGCACAATTCCCTGTGGTTTGCTACTATTAGCCTGTTGAGTCTCTTGTACCCCAGTGAATTCTTGATTAGTACCAGATATTTGATTAATTTGTGCCTTCAGCCCACTCTTTTCCAATTCCCCTTATAGATTTTTTGTTTTTGATTTCTTAATTCTACATGACTTATTAGCCTTCTGTTCAGGTGGTGCTATCTTATTAATAAAGCCTATGTCTGTATTCCCCGAGTAACAGAGACAGATCTTGTCTTTGTCAAATGGCAAAGGAAGATTGACCTGAATTCCTTTTGTATTTTTGGGTATTAAGCCCAAAGTTGAGGGGGGGGGCTCCTCCTCAGTCTGGCTAGAATAATGATGCCTGCTATTATCCAGAACTCTATCCAGAAGGGCTCTATTATATAAAACATCCGCTCTTAGGCTAGCAATTTCATCCTTTAAAACAATAATATTTTCCAACAAGATAATATCAACTGAGTACTATTTTTTAAAATTTCTAGAGTCTGTTTAGAGATATAGAAACATAGAAACATAGACTTTGATGGCAGATAAGGACCGCTAGGCCCATCTAGTCTGCCCATTTCCCTACCTACAGGATAGGCCGCAGATCCTAGTTAACCAACAGCCTATTTCTTCCTACCCCCCACAAGAATTGCCTTATGTCTGTCCCATGCATTCTTGAATTCTCCCACAGTTTTAGACCCCACAACCTCCTCAGGAAGGCTGTTCCATGCATCCACTACCCTCTCTGTGAAATAATACTTCCTCACATTGCCCCTGAACCGCCCTCCTTCTATCTTTAAATTGTGTCCCCTTGTTCTTGCAAGTCTCTTTTTCTGAAAGATGCTACCCTCTCGGACTTTGTTGATTCCACTGAGGTACTTAAAAGTTTCTATCATGTCCCCCCTCTCCCTTCTTTCCTCAAGGGTATACATATTAAGCTCCTTTAGTCTCTCCTCATACGGCTTCTCTTGCAGACCCTGCATCATTTTAGTTGCCCTCCTCTGGACTGCCTCTATCCTGTCTATGTCCTTGCGGGAGATGGGGTCTCCAGAACTGGACACAGTACTCCAGATGGGGTCTCACCAACTGTCTGTACAGAGGATAACAACTTCCTGTTTTCTGCTGATGATGCCTCCCTATACATCCCAGTATACCCCAGCCCTCCCTACTGCCGTTTCACATTGCTTGCTAACCTTAAGGTCATCTGATATGATTACCCCAGGTCCCTTTCCTTTTTGTTGTTGTTACTACCTCCCACCCATTGTGTATTCTTCCCTGGGTTCTTGTTTCCAGGTGCATTATTTGCACTTCTTTGCATTGAATCCTAGCTGCCATGCTTCTGACCATTCCTCCAACCTTGCCAAGTCCCTTTTCATCCTTTCCACGCCTCCTTGTGTATCAACCCTGTTGCAGATCTTTGTGTCATCTGCAAAAGGCATACTTTTCCTTCCAGTCCCTCTGCAATGTCACTGATGAAGACATTAAAAGGACTGACCCAATACTGAACCTCCTGTACCCCACTAGTAACCCCTTTCTTCAGAGTGGACTCCATTTACAGTTACCTTCTGTGTCCTGTTGTCCAGTCAATGTTTTACCCAGGCTACCACCCTGGGTCCCACTCCCAGGCTGGTTAATTTGACTATTAATCTTCGTGTGGGCTGTGTCAAATGCCTTGCTAAAGTCTAGGTAGGCCATGTCCACAGCCCTCCCTGGTCTACTACTTTGGTCACCCAGTCAAAGAAATCTATTAGATTTGTCTGACATGACCTTCCCGCTAGAACCCATGCTGCCTTGGGTCCTGTGCTCCACTGGCCTCTAGGTACTCAACTATTCTTTCTTTCAGAAGTGACTCCATCACTTTCCCTACCACAGAGGTCAGACTGACAGGTCTGTAGTTTCCTGCCTCTGTCTTGGTCCCACTTTTGTGAAGAGGAATCACATCCGCCTTCCTCCAGTCCTTGGGTGCCACACCATCCTCCCATGATTTATTAAAAAGAGTAGCCAGTGGTTTCACTAGTTCCTCCCTTAATTCTTTTAGAATTCTGGGGTGAATTCCATCAGGACCCGTAGCTTTGTCCACTTTCAGTTTTAGGAGTTCTTGCAGAACCCTTTCTTCTGTAAAGGACTGGGATCAGCCCCCCATCAAGAGTGCTTCTGTTAATTGGGTTGAGCACTTCCCCTCCTCTTTGTGAATACTGAGCAGAAATATTCATTCAGTATTCCTGCTTTTTCACTGTCCCCTGCCCACCCACTGCTCATTCTATTCAGCCTCACTATCCCTCCTTTGTCTTTCTACGCGCTGATGAACCTATAAAGGTTTTATCGCCTCTTCTTAACTGAGTTGGCTATCTTTCCTCAGTTTGGGCCTTTGCTATTCTGACTTCCTCCTGCTTCCTTCTGCCTTAACTGGTACAGCTCTCTGTCCTGCTCCGCCTGTGTTTCCTTATACTTCCGGAATGCTATCTTTTTCTTCCTGACTTTCACAGCCACCTCTCTTGAGAACCATAGTTGCTTTTTCTTCGTTTTGATTTGTTTATTTGCTTCACACAAAGGCTTGTTGCCTCTGTGATGGCAGTTTGATAATTCCCCATTGTTGCTCCACACCTCCTTCTAGCCTGTTTGCTAGTGCTTTTCTGAGGCACTGTCCCATCTTGCCAAAGTCAGCCCTCCTAAAGTCCAGTACCCTCACTTTTGTATGGCTTGACTCTGTAGCTGAGTTTAACATGAACCACAGTGTTTGATGGTCACTTGTCCCCAGATGGCAACTCACTTCTAGATTTGAGATCCTCTCACTGCCCCCGTTTGAGAGTACGAGGTCTAAGATTGCTCCCTCACGAGTGGGTTCCGAAACTAGCTGTCTAATGCCTGCCACCTGTAGGGCATCAAGAATGGCCCTGCTCTTGGATGTGGCTCCTGCAAATATGCTCCAGTTAACATCTGGCATATTCAGGTCTCCCATCAGCAGTATCTCCCCTTTCTCTGCCATTCTAAGAATGCCTTCTATCATATCCTTGTACATTTCTTCCCCCTGACATGGGGGTCTGTACACAACCCCTGTGCGGATTGTGGTGCCCTTTCCAGTCTCCAAGGTGACCCACAGTGACTCCTCTCCTCCCTGTTTACTCTTTTGTTCAGTTGCTTTTATCCCTTCCTTTACATAGAGAGCTACTCCTCCCCCTCTTCTCCCCTGTCTGTCTCTCCTGTAGGTTATGTACCCTGGAATGTTAACATCCCAGTCATGGTTCTCTGTGTACCATGTTTCTGTGACTGCTACGATATCCAGGCATCCCTCTTCCATTAAGGCCATCAGCTCAGGGAGCTTGTTGCCCAGACTATGGGCATTGGTACTCATTACCCTCCATTTCCTGATGGCCTTACTCCCTTTTGCCCCATCCCTGTCCTTCTTACCTTTGTCACTTTCTCCATTTACCCCTGCCCTTCTCCCTATCGACACCTCTATGTTGGTGTTTGCCACACTTACTACCATGATTATTTGGGGGGCTAGGATTTTCCTGCTCCTTTCCAGTGCCTCCCCCCTTGGCTAGTTTAAAAGCTTGCCAATGAAGCATTTAAACCTATCACCTAGGATCCTGGTTCCCCTCCCGGACAGATGCAGCCCATCATGCCAGTATAGGCTTGCATCACTCCAGGTGGACCCCCAGTCCCCAATGAAACCAAATCCCTAAGCTCCACACCAGTTTTTCAACCACTGATAGAATCCCATGGTGCGGAACACCCTAGTCTCTCCTATGCCATAGATGGGTAGCACCTCCGAGAAGGTTACCGTGCATGCTACTTGACTAAGGCCCCTCCCCAATTCCACAAACTCTTCCTGCACTTCTCTAATCCCTTTCTTCACCAGGTCATTTATCCCTAGGTGGACAATGACATCCAGCTCCCTCCCCTGTGCAGCTGCTCCGGCAATCCTGAGGATTCGTTCCCTGTCCCTCCAAGCCATGGCACCAGGCAGGCACCTTACCTCCCTCTCCCCTTCCTCCCCCAGTTCTACCTTCCTAACAATGGAGTCCCCCACCAGGAGTTGTTTTCTTCCCCTGCAGGGTCCCCTGCCACCCTCCTGTGGGTCTCCTTTGTGGAGGTTCCCAGCATCCTCCTTGGTCTCCACTGTGGGTGCCTCCATAGAGGAACCACACTTTGCCAGAATGGCATAGGAATTGTGGAGAGGTACAACTGGAAGGATGTGCCTCTGTTCCACCACCTTCACCCTCCCTGAGTCCACTGTGGTCCAACTGCTCCTCTTTCTTGGCAACCTCTGAGGCAACGGCAGTGGCACTGGTGGTCCCTGGATGGAAGAGGAGGTCCCACAAATCCTGGCCATCTCAACCTGGAGATGAGCAACCTCCTCCCCTCAGCCCAGAGAGGTGCCTGCAGATGGGACAACACCGCATCCTCCAGAACATCTCCCTGAAGACTGCTGCTCCACAGCCACTGCACTGCACCACTCCAATCATGTCTTATTTCTGGCCCCTTAACTGTTTGCAATCCTTACTCTTTCCTCTGTTTTTTTTTCTCTCTCTCCTTACTTTCTGCCTGTGTGCCCATTAAGCTCCTGATTGCCCTGTTCTGAGACAAGAATATCCTATATTTCTCAGTAGACCACTTACTTGCTCAGAGGCAGACCTCCAGCAGCTAGAGGGGGCCGGAGAGCTACTCTTGCCCTTCTAGGATGGTGGGTCCTTGGTGGTTCTGTGATCACTCACTTCCTGCCCCTAAACAGGAAGTTCCTGTTGTCAGTCAAATCCTGTGCCTATAAAAATAGAACTAGCTTTGGGTGGGGGTGTGGAGGGGAGGGAAGGAGGGCAATATAGTCCCAGCAGAGAAGTTCAGTCACACAGCAGTCCTTTCTCCTGGTGTCTTCTGCCAAGCTATTAGCTGAAACTTTCTAAGGCAGTCTTTAAATGTAACTTCCTTCTAGCTAAGCCACTCCCTCTACTTACCAGATCTTTCTACAAGTAATTTTAAACCTCACAGCAGTTAAGTCCTTTCAGTCACCTGAGATTTACACCTAGATAACTCTTCAGATACCCATTCAGTTCAGTTAACCCAAACACATACTTTTTTTTTTTTTTTTGATATGTTAGTTTTTTTACCCTAAATTAAAGGTCCAAATACAAAAGTTCTTCTACTTTAGTCCCAGCAGAGAAGTTCAGTCACACAGCAGTCCTTTCTCCTGGTGTCTTCTGCCAAGCTAGTTAGGCAAGATAGTTGAGGCAACCCCAAATTTGCTCTTTGGGCAATGTATTCATCTACAGTTATATTGTCCCCTCAGGGGTCTTCACACAATCTTTCCCAGAAAATTCTTCTGTCTCAGCACAAATTTCTCATTTTCTTGTTTCCTTTGTGATTTTATCTAATCGTTTTAGCCCTTCTATTGTTACACTCATTTCCTGGATTATTGTTCCCAGTGCTAGAGTATCCCCCTTGGTCTCTTGTTGTTCAATAGAGAAAAATTGCCTAGGGATTTTAACTTTCACCTTCTCCTGGGCTTGGGCCTGTAAAGTTTGTTTGTGAGTAACCCTAAGGGATGTCAAGCCATTCACAGTAGATTGATCAGAAGGAGGAGTTGGGGAAAAATCTAGCTCTGGGGACTCACGGGACTCAGGGATTTCATAATTAATTGAGCCCTTCGTAAATGTCTCCCATTCATACTGCTCATAAGAAATAATTTCTTCTGGGTGGTTGGTATGCTCTTCGCTAAAATCATTTTGTGAATTTTGTGAATATCTCAGTTCTTTTCCTTCTGACTGATCCAGACACTCAGGAGAAACCTGAACAGGCATAGAGTGATACCTTGGGACTCCGTCCCTTTCTGGCCACAGATCAGTTAATTTAAGCTGTTTGTTCCCTTCAGTCCCTTTCCTAGCAGTGTCACACTTTTCCCTCTCCTTAAAGAGCAGATACCTACTGTCAGACACCCAGCTCCCTCAAACATATAAAAGTAGATCGCCTCTACTGTTGAGGGGCATAAAAATTCTATGCACTTCCTCTGGTTAAAAATATAGCATTCCAACATGCACCCCTATAAAATAAACCCTTGTCTGACACACCTCCTTTGTGATGTCAGAAAATGAATACTGAGGGTGCATGTCATTAACCTGTATGTATATAATATGTACTATTGTGTTTAGTACCATTTAGAGGTGCCATGTAGACAAATCAAAGCAGCCGCTGGAGTAACAGTCCCTGTCTACTGGAGCTGTCACTTTCATTGTTCCAAATGGCAACTCTAAATAGTACTAAACATCATTAACAAATGGCACCAATATAGATCTATGGAGCACTTACAAGCAGCCTTCATTTTCTGACATCACAAAAGGAGGCATGTCAGACAAGGCTTTGTTTTTATGGGGGTACAAATTTGGGGTGCTTTAACTTTTTAACCAGAGGGAAGCACATAGAATTGTTAATGCCCCTCAACAGTAGAGCAGATCTGCTATTATATATATTTGAGGGGGGCTAGGTGTCTGACAGTAGGTACCTGCTCTTTAACAATTCCTTTCTTTTGCATAGAATTATTTTTCTTATTATTACATTTCTTATCTTGGATTCCTCTAGCTTGTCTCATCTTACTTTGAATAACAGAATCCTGACTATTTTCCTGTGTATCTGCAATTATAATTACTTGTGACACTGTCACTCTGGACATTGTGCCTGGTGGTAAATTACCTCTCCCACTTCTGGTAATTACCATTCCACTAATTTTCTCTGTTGGTGCTCAAGTATAGGTTAAAATGTCAGAGTTTGGGCTTTTATCTAACTTACAAAGAAAAGTGAATAATGCAATAATAGTGCAGTAATACTATGTAATGAATTGTAGCAGCTTACAACAGCTATACGGCAGCTCTATATTACTCACAGCTGTTCGCAACTTAGCACAACTTAACACAACTTAACACCTGCAACCTGTTCTGCAGCTGCAGTGTTAATAATTGTAATTATAATTAAGGTGGTAATTTTTATAATTATAGTCTCTCAAATATACTTTCCCAATCCCAGCCAAAAAAGTGTGGCTGATTAGTTTCAAAAGGTCCCTTTTCAGATACTTGGTAGTAATTCTGCCTGCAGCTTCTTGGAAGGTACGGCGACAGCACAGCCAATTGGAACACGGGCGCTTCCAGCAAACCCGCTCCGATTGGCCAGGACTTTTTCCCCTGCTTTTGCCACCTGGCGCATTTTACAAATAGATTTAGCTGCAACTAAGCAAAATTCAAGTGTCTCATAGAAGGATTTTCAGCCCTCCCACCCTCCCCCACCCTCCACTGATTAAATACACCTATTGCCCACCCACATCCCTCTCTCTCTCCATCAATGGTTAGTAAGCCTAGCAGTACTCGCTCCCTCATTGCTAATAAGCCTAGCAGCACTGCTCGCCCTCATTGGCTACCTAAAACCCTCATTCCTCTGCTCCCCATTGGTTCCTAGTTCTTACAGGTCTCTATCATTTCCCTGCCCCTGCTTCCCAGCCCTCCACCTTTCTACTAAGTAACTACAGCACCTACCTTCCTGCTAAGTAACCACAGCAGTAGGGTCCTCCCAGCACCTGATCCATGCCATGATCCTTCTACCAGGCCACCTGACCCTGCACATCCCTATTCTCTTCTCCTCCCTCCCTCCCTTTCTTTCCAACATGCCACCCACCTCTCCCATGCCCCTCCCAAATCCTGCCAAACCTCGTTGAGCTCTTCCACCCTCCAGCCTGGTGTCCACCTCCCCTTCACCCAAGCATAGACACACTCTGCCACATATCCCAGCCCATTTCATTTCAACCCATCACTCTTCTGGGTCAGTTTTCAACTTATTCCCCTATGCCCAGCTCATACACACCATCAATCTAAGAGACGTCCACTCACAGTCAGTCATATACAGCTATTCGCTCACTACCTAACTCCCGGTGTCCTGCTCCTTGTAGCAGATGACATCCACCCTATCCCAGGCCCCAATACTACCCACCTCCCCATGCCCCTCTCCAACATCAGCCTCTTCTTCACCTCACTCTGGGGACCTTCTCCAACGTGGCCTGTGCCTCCTGCACCTAAATATAAGAAGCCTTGTCTAAAAGCTTGACTCCCTTCAGGTTCTTGCCGTCCACTACTCTCCAGATATCCTCACCCTGTCTGAAACCTGGCTCAACAAAAACATCAACGACTCCTCTGTCGCTATCCCAGGCTACACTATGACCCACCAGGACAGAGCCTTTAAAGGTGGTGGAATAGCCATCTATGTAAATTCGGACTTGTACTATTCAGTGGTCCTGACCAAGTCCGAACCAAAAGTCCTTGAAGTAATACTAATTCAGCTTGTCCTTCCCTTCTCGCTACCAATCTACATTGCTGGGATATACTGCCGACCTGGTACACCAGCTTCTGCTGTCACTGGCCTCCTCAAGCAAACCTCCTGCCTAACCACGACAGGGGAACTCTACATTATGGGCGATCTTAACTACAATTGGCTAGCTCCTGCCCTCAACAAAACCAGGACTGAAGTTTCCACCCTAAACCTCTCACAAATCATTACTGAGCCCACCTGGCTTAACCTAAAATCTGGTAACCACTCGTCATCAACTGGCTCCTTACCATACACCCCACTGGGTCAAACAAGCCGGTGTTCTTCCTGATTCCCTCAGCGACCACCACGTAACCTTCTTAGTGCATAAAATCCACTGCCCAAAATCCCTCATTAAATTTGTAGTCCAACGCTCCTATAAATCCCTAAATTAAGCCCCTGTATTAGATGACCTTGCACTAGCAAACTGGGCCCCTGCCCCTCCTACGATCTCCATTGATGATGCCTTCCTACACTTTAAAAACACATTCCTCAGCATCTGGAACACACACGCCCCACTGCATCATACAAGTATATGAGGAAACCACCTACCTTGGCTCACTCAAGAACTGATTGCATGTCAAATTGTATGGGACAAAGCCTGGAAAACGCATAAATCCTCACACCTCCCACAACACCTCTCCACATACCGCATGCTCCGTAACAAATGCACCAGAGCCACTGCCTTGCAAAAGCAGAGTATTCAGCAGCTCCTCCAGTCAAACCTAAATAAACCCTCAAAATTCTGGAAGGTCATTCACTGCCTTTTCACCCCACCGCTGCCAATCCCACTCCAATGCTAAATGTTAATAACTCTCTCCTATCAGAGCCCACAGCAGTCACCACTGAGTTCAATGAGTACTTCACTTGTGCTGCCACCCTCCTCTTCCCTGCCCAACACTACACCTCTCACACCACCTACAGACATAAAGACCCAGATTAGGCCTCGATCCTTTTCCTTCAAAGACATCTCTGCAACTGAGGCCCTAGATGTATTACTTTCTCTCAACCCTTCAAAAGGCAAATCCCCTGATAGATTGAGACCCCAAACTTCTATACCTCCCTGCCCCCGCTATAGCAACTCTGCTTGCCAAACTCCTAAACCAATCCTTTGCTGCCACTGCCATCCCCCATGCATGGAAGCACACTATTGTCATCCCTCTGCCAAAAGGAGGTGCCCTGCCTCCCTCTAACTACCGCCCTATCTCCTCCTCCCAGCCCTAGCAAAACTACAAGAGCACCTTGTGCTCACCCAACTTACATCCTTCCTCACTGACTCCAAATTCTTCACGCCATTCCAGTTTGGCTTCAGGAAGGGACAATCCACCACCTCCTGCCTGATAAGGCTTACAGACACTATCCTGACAGGCATGGACAGTGGACTGATCACCTCAGCCGTTTTTGTCGACCTTGAAAAAGCCTTCGACACCGTCTCCCACCCCATATTACTCTCGAGTCTCACTGAATCAGGCCTCTCTGTCACAGCCACAAACTGATTCAGATCATACCTCTCTGATAGAACTCAGTCCGTTAGCATCTCAAATGCAATCACCACCCCTTCCCTTAACTACCGGTGTCCCACAGGTGTCTGTTCTTGGTCACATTCTGTTCTCTATATTCCTAAATGACCTGCCACTCATCTGCTCTAGTTCCTCAATTCACATGTATGCAGATGATATTGTACTCTACTACTCAGGCTCCGCCCGATGTGGTACAATCAAACCTCCAAGCTGACTTCAGCAAGGTACAGCAATCGCTTAGCTCACACCAGCTCTCCCTAAATCCAAAATAAACTGTCACTATGACCTTGGCACATGACAACACCTGGCCAGACTCCCCTCCTTTCCCTACTTTGCCACCCTGGATGGCCAAAAACTTGAAGATATCTCCTCGTTCCGTTACTTGGGGGTCTGGCTCGACAGCCAACTCTACTTCCCTGACCACATCGATGCTATCTCAAAAAAGCTATGCCCCATGTTCAGTGCACTATATAGGAACCGCAGCAGCCTCCCTCCCCGAGTCCAATGTGAACTGGTCCTGAAGATGATACTGCACTCCATCAACTACTGCAACATTGTATACAGTGCAGAACCTAAGTCCACCCTATCCAAACTGGACACACTTTATAATGCCTTCTGCCGCTTTGCTCTTGATGCCTCTCCCCTCACCCACCACTGCGACCTCTACTGAGCCTTGGCACTACAGCCCCTCGAAAACTGCCACATCTCTCACTGTGCTAAATTTTTCTCCAACCTATGGCTCGGGTCCATCCCCTCCTACCTTGCCACCATGCTCACAGATGCCCCACCACCCTTCAATCATCTTAGATCCAGTGACTCCCGTCAACTTTCAGTCCCTAGGCAGAAGACCTCTGTCGGTCAAGCTGCCTTCTCATACCAGCTACCCAAGCTCTAGAACGCCCTCCCACTGCAAATTTAGCACTCCTCCTCTTCCTACTCTCTGTCTACTGCCCTAGCAAACTTCCTTACTACAAATTGCTCCTGTCCCTGAACCTGCCATGCCCCACTATCCCCTCCCCAATGCCTGACCAGCGGCCGTAGCCTTGCTACAGAAGCTGGCATATAACCCTAACCTTGCACTTACTGTATGTCCTGGGCCTATTTTGCCCTATGTACTGTGGTATAACTGTATAACTGTGATATACGTCCTCTGTTGTTTACAGCTGTTACTGCTGTGCTAATTTACCTTGTCTGCTGCTTCTTGTCACAAAAATTGTTATTTGATACTATAATATCCTAAGCATTCAATGTCGCTGCTTGTATATTCATGCAATCATGTATCCTTATGCTGCTTTTTATTTGCTTCTGTTACCTGTTCACTTGATAACCTGTATGGATAACCTGTATGTTATCATATCCATGTACCCTCCCCCGTCACGACCGTGAGATGAGCATCTTGTTGCTCAGTGTACCTGTCCTGGTGAAACAATTGCAATAAATAATAAATAAATAAAATAAATTCTCCTTTCAAGGATCTCATGATTACTTCCCAAACTCAGTTCAGCATCACTGAACACAGTTCACCTCTCATAGTCCGTGCAAAATATGTTCAGAAGGCAGACATCCCCAGAATCTTTTCCTCTTCAATTTTTTGGGATGCAATTTTCCTCTTAAAAGAGATGTTAAACAGTGCAAGATACAGTTCAGTATAGAACTTTCAACCAATCCAGGTACGTGTTTTAGCAGAGCACGAGATGTTCTACGCTATTTTCTACTCCTTTCCTGTTTCCAGCTTACCCCAAATCCATCCCAAGGATCCACTAAAACCAAAGAAAAATATAGCCTTCAATTTCTTATAGCAGAATTGCAAAACAAATACTGCCAAAGCTACTAAACTTCAACCGGGCCCTGCATTGTTAAATGAAATCTTAATAGCAAAGACTTTGCTGGAAACTGACTTAATTTGGTATATTTAAAAAATATAAAACAAAACAAATAAAAACAAGCAAGAAAATATACCAAAAGCACCTAAAAATAAGCACCTATATATGATATATACAGTATATCAAGTAAATAAGTAAAAAGTGAAGTAGCTTGCTCATTTGGCATTGAAATCAGAGACACAATGTGGAAAAAGAGCTGAAACTCCACTCAGGATCTTCTCAAGCAGAGCGGCTAACTTTTCCTCTGCAATGACAGTCGCAAAGCAATACAAGACACCAAGGTTAGCATGGGCCAAGCTGGCCAAATGTATTATTAGGAACTAAGCTGTCTTGCTGTGGAATGGGAGGAAAAAACCTTTTCTGCTGCAAAAAAACGGAGCCAGGTTCCATGCTTTGCTGAAATCAGCTCTGCGTTATTGAACCTTGTAGTGTTGTACATGTGACCACTCTCCTTGCTAGCAGAATATACTGTATATGCTGCAGACTAGCAGATCAAACAGGTGTCCTATGAAAAGGGTCACGTGCTCTAATTTACATATGGCGCAAAAAGAAAAATCAACCCAAGGTTTTTATGGCATAAATATAAAACATTTTTTCAAAAATGTATCCCCCCTAAAGAAACCACAACAACTTGGTTAATATAGATATAAAAACAACCCAGAGCCTAAAACCCAGTTCTATAGAGCTGTATCAACAAACTAATATGTAGAGCAGTATAAGTGTAATATAGGCGAGGCTATCTAGATAAGTTTTAATACATTAGTACATCCCTGCAAAGATGGGATTCTGTTTAAATTCTGAAAATTCCATTAATCAAAGCTATTTTTTTTTTCTCAAAGTGGCTGTGGAACATCTGAACTTCCAAGCGTCTCGAGCGGCCTTCCTCCTCACACCGCAATCCCACACTCCTGACTGGATACTCCAGTACCACCACCGGGGGCCTTACTCCTGTGGGGGGAGGGAACACAGCACAGAGACCATGGCCAAACAGAGGTGCACCAAAAGATTAGCTGAAAAGGAGACAGAGGCAAAGGTGGCATACCTTTTATAAAACTTTGTTAGAGTGATATGCTGCTGTTTCCCCTCTCCCTGCGATTTCACCTGCAGTTGCCATCCTGCCCCATTTTAGGTGTGGCTGAGGTGCTTAGTTGTCTTTTGCATAGCGTATTCATGCTGCACGTATATCTGTACTCCTCATGTTATTCTGATTACACTTTATTGTAATTGTGAACTCCTGTCTTGTGCTATGTATTTTGTATTCTCTGTTCCCTTCTCCAAGGTCTGCTGCAAACAAGCTTCAGTTCAGTGTGCCTTTCCCAGTCACCAATTTTCAGATAAATAATACTTTAAAATTCTGTGCAATATAGTAACTCATTCAGGCCTAGATACGTCTGTAGGTGGTGTCTGAAAGCATAGTCACTCAGGACAATAATGCCTGTAGACGTACTCAACTGACTTTCACTCAGGCCTAGAAATGTCTGAGGAAGTCAGCAGTTTTTACCTAACTATTAAACAAACTGAATTGCTTAGAATTGATTGCATAGCACCGTTAGAAAGATAATTTTGCTCTGAATAATTTTGCTGCTGATACTTTGTGTCTATCATGTATACTTTAGAGTTATTCATATTTGTTTACTATATGGTGTACATGGCTAACATTTGTCTCTCAAGCCTCACCTAAGCACCTTGAATAAATCTGAAAAAAAAGCAGTTGTTTGGTATTTCAGCTACTATAAAATAAAAACTAAATGGATTACAATTGATTGCATAGCACCATTAGAAAGGTTATTTTGTGCTGAACAATTTTGCCACTGATACTTTGTGTCTACCACATATACTTTAGAAGTTATTTGCATTTGTTTAAGGTATGGTGTGCATGGTTGACATTTGTCTCTCATGCGTCACCTAAGTACCTTGAAAAAAATCAGAAAAAAATCAGTTGTTTGGTATTTCAGCTAGTATAAAATAAAAACTAAATTGATTACAACTGATTGCACAGCACCATTGGAAAGGTAACGTTGTGCTAAACAACTTTGCCACTCATACTTTGTGTGTAGCACTTACGGTTCAAGAGGTATTCACATTTGTTTGTGGCATGCTGACTATGGCTTGATTTTGCTTAGAAAGGCCCAGGATGCTGGGCTAAGAGTATACAGGGCACAAGTGGTGGAAGTCTCAAAGAGCTCTTGTGGTGTGAATGAGTTAAACAATTCTGCAACCTTATTTTTCAGTATTTATAGCTTGCCTTTTTAATATTAGCTATTTTTAGGTCAGATATTTACATAACAGAATGGATAGTTTAAGACAGTATTGGTGTTTGTAAACTTTCTGATCTCCTCGCTACATTGTGTTTCTGTGCCTTTTCCTTGCTGTATCTGACTGCCCTGATACTTGATGTTACTCCTGAATTGCAACAAACAAGTACTGTACTTGGGCTGTGAATTTCAGTATCCTTTTTTTAAGGACAGACTATAAATACTAAACTGCCCTGAGTCATAACTGAACATGTGTGCTTTGCCACAACACAGTTTTAAAAACTGTTGGAGTCGCATGCTATTGAGAAGGAAACAAATTGAGCTTCTGACCACATTAAACCCTAAACAGTGTTGTTTGACCTCTTATATTCTATGTTTTGTTTTTAATGTTACTGAAATTAATTTGAGGAAATTTAATTAAGCTAAACCCATAGTATGAGTTGGTTAGCCTTTTTTAAAGAAAACAAAGTGGATTTCTTTTTGGGGTAAAGGAAACGACTGAATATCTGAAATTGTTCAAATAGTAGGAAGACTGGGTCTAGGGTGACCCATGGAGTACACTCAAGACCTAGAAGGCACTCCCCCCTCCATCCTGAAGGGCATTCAAGGAGATGGGGTTATCACATAAGGCAAGGGTAGGCTACACACCAGTGAAGGAATACCAAAACTAATAGAGGTGACTGTCCTGTGTATCACAGGAAGTAGCAAAGCAGGACTGATCAGTGAATAGAGGAACCACGACAACATAAAAATTAGACAGAAGATGGCTCTGTGGCCCACTGTATCTGCCCAGTCCTACCTACCCAATGTGGAATGTAAAATCCCTAGAGGCTCTTCACTCCTCCTCTCCTCCCTTTTGAGATGATCTTTGCCAAGGCGATCATGTCTCTGTCCCATCCATGTTTGCCCCCTGCTCTTGCATAGACCACCTCTTTAAGTAGCTTATTCCAGCACTCTTTCTATGAACAATACGCTTGCTGGTATCCCTTTAAATCCCCTGTCAGTTCATGAAGTTACCCCTGGTGCTTATTTTCCCACTCAGTTTAAACAGTTCCAAGCAATCCACCTTGTTTACTCTGTACAGGTTTTGGTATGTGTCAGTCACGCTACCACTCTTCCTTTCCTGCCCAGTGTGTATATGTTTAGATGCTTCAACCTTGTAAGTCCGTTACTGCTGTCCCTGGATCATCTTGGTTACCCTCCTCTGTATCGCCTTCACTCTGTTCTGTCCTCCTTCAAATGCAGTCTCCAAAGTTGCACACAGTATTCCAGATGAAGACGAGCCAGTGACCTGCACAGTGGTATAAGCATTTCTTTGGCTGCTGACTTACCCTCCTTTTGCATCATAACATCCTAGTTGCCCTTCCCACTTCCCTATTACACTGTGCTATTGTATTCCGGCTATTTGAAGTTATTACTTCCCAAGTCCCTCTCCTCTGTTCTGCTTTCCACCACTGCCTCCACCATTCTGTATTCATTATATTTCACCCTTACATACATCACTGTTTTAACTGCCATACTTTTCACCACTTCTCTAATCTACCCAGGCCCTCTTTCAAGATTTTGGCCCACATCCTCACTATCTACTCTGCCCAGGAAAGATGGCAGACAGGGTTCATGGGGGGTGATCTAGTTGAATGCCAGAAGCCTTGGAAAAAAAATTAGCGAGCTTCAGGCAGTAGCATCAGACTGCAATCCTGACATACCGGAAGAGATGGAAACATGGGCATCACCAGACAACTGAGACCTCATGGTCCCAGGCTATGTATTTTTCAGGAGGGACAGGGTACAGGGAAAGAGGGGATGTTGCAGGTGTCAGCGTGGCTCAGTTGGTAGCACATCTACCTCTGGGCCAGAAGGTCATGTGTTTTCGTCCCACACCAGGATTGGACTTGTTCTTCAATTCTGGCACCCGAGTGCAGTATTGGGGGGGTGCTGTACTGTTGGGGTGTGCCGTACTTCGGATGAGATATTAAAACCAAGGTACCTTCCACCTATCCTGGTGGGTGTCCAGGTGGAAGTAAAGGAACCCAAGCCACTCTTCACAAAAGATTTGGGGTAAATTTTATTCAAAACAAAAATCGTGATTACATATAACAGTGCAATATTCCATACATCACAAGCAGTTCATATATTAGCTTGAAAATCTCAATACTTCTCTTACATCTTGAGGTTAATCTACATTCTTCTCATTCCATTTCTCTATAATTTTCCAGTTCGTATTGTTCTTATGGGTTCACTTCTGTAATCCAAGGCATATTTTTCCTAAGTTCTGTTATAGTGTCCTGTGGAAGTTGGGCACCTTCTATTATATAAATATCATTTAAATCTTTTATAATTTTATTGCATACTTCAATATGAGAGGAATCCTTCTGCTGGAGAGTGAATAAACATCTTGCCATCCAGATATTCCATTTTTTCAGAGTAAACAAGAGACAGATTGTACTTAAATTCAATTTGTTCCATTTTGCAGAGACATATCCATACATAATATTCTCATATGTTATGGATTCCATTAGTGGTTCCTTCCACCTGTTTGCTATAAGCTCCAGAACCTTTTAATAAAGCAACATTTGAAAAAAAACATGCTCTATTGTTTCTATTGTATTTATACAGTGGCGTGAAAAAGTATTTGCCCCCTTCCTGATTTTCTCTATTATTGCATATTTGTCACACTGGATGTTTTCAGGTCTTTAGACAAAATATAATATTAGATAAAGGGAACCTGAGTGAACAAATAACACTTTTTTTTTTTACTTATTTCATTTATTTAATGAAAAAAGTTAACCAACACCAACTGGCACTGTGTGAAAAGTAATTGCCCCTAGTTAAATCAACCCAATTAAAGGGATAATTAGAGTCAGCTGATTGAACACAGCCAGGCTTGATTACAGCCAGCCCTGCTCAATATAAACCTCACTTATTTTGGCCCTTACCATCAGAGTCATGTTGCCAGCACAAAGATTCAACAAGCACATTATGCCATGATCAAAGGAAGTTCCTGAAAAGATCAGAAAAAAATTTGTTGCCCTCTGTCAGTCTGGAAAGGGTTACAAAGCTATTTCTAAGGCTCTGGGACTCCATCGAACCACAGTGAGAGCCATAATCTCCAAATGGAGAACACTTGGAACAGTAGTGAACCTTCCCAGGAGTGGGCGGCCTGCCAAAATTACTCCAAGGGCACAGTGTAAAATCATCCAAGAAGTCTCAAAGGATCCTAAAACAACATCCAAAGAACTGCAGGCTACTCTTGCCTCAGCTAAGGTCAGTGTTCATGACTCCACAATCAGAAAGAGACTGGGCAAAAATGGGCTTCATGTGAGAGTAGCAAGGCGGAAACCACTGCTAACCAAGAAGAACATAAATGCTCATCTCTCATTTGCCAAGAAGCACCTGGATGATCCACAAGCCTTTGGGAAAATGTTCTATGGACAGATGAGTCCAAAGTGGAACTTTTGGACAACATGGATCCCATAATGTCTCGCGTAAAGCAAACACAGCATTCCACAGTAAGAACACCATACCAACAGTCAAACATGGTGGTGGTAGTGCGATGTGTGGGATGCTTTGTTGCCTAAGGACCTGGATGACTTGCCATAATTAAAGGAACCATGAATTCTGCTCTGTACCAGAAAATTCTTAAGGAGAATGTCCAGTCATCCTTCCGTCAGCTGAAGCTGAAGCGTAGTTGGGTCATGCAGCAAGACAATGATCCAAAACACAAAAGCAAGTCCACATCAGAATGGCTAAAAGAAGTAAAATTAAAGTTTTGGAGTGGCCTAGTCAAAGTCCAGACTGAAACCTAATAGAGATGCTGTGGCAGGACCTGAAACGAGCAGTTCATGCTCGAAACCTACCAAATGTTACTGAATTAAAGCAGTTCTGCGAGGAAGAGTGGGTTAAAAGTCCTCCACAGCGATGTGAAAGACTGATATTGAATTATAGGAAGTGTTTGGTTGCAGTCATTGCAGCTAAATGTGGCATAACCAGTTATTAAGTGTAGGGGCAATTACTTTTCACACAGTGCCAGTTGGTGTTGGTTAACTTTTTTTCATTAAATAAGTGAAATTAAAAAAAAAAACAAGTGTTATTTGTTCACTCAGGTTCCCTTTATCTAATATTACATTTTCTCTAAAGACCTGAAAACATCCAGTGTGACAAATATGCAATAATAGAGAAAATCAGGAAGGGGGCAAATACTTTTTCACGCCACTGTACATTGTAATCTATAGCTCTTGTGCCTGCTTGTGTTTTCGATTGTTTTTTATATTGATTTTTTTTGTGGCAGGATAGCCAGTGGAAATCCCAGATATGAGTCGGAATTCTTGTATTTTCCAGAAGTTCCCCCAATGATTGTTTGCACTGCACCAGACACTTCTTAAATACTATAGGTACTTCACATAGTGTTATTACAAGATCTTTATATAATCCTTTATGGGTGGGTGTTGAAATTATTTGTCTGGGTGATACTTTCCATTGTTTTACCAGTAGGAAAGTTTCTCTTAAATACTGAAGGTGATCTGGGCCTTTTTGGACTCATGGTTTATTAGATTCCCAGTCATGAAACCAGGTCTTACAGTTGTCATATAACCAATCTCCCCAGCTTTTTCCCGCACTAGCTACTAAGGGTTTTATGTTTGCTATAAGGAAAATACTATTGAAGAAAAGAATGGGGTTGACCATCCCAAGGCCCCCCTATTTTATAGGTAAATATAATATGTTTCTCTTTATTGGGTTTAACCTGCTGCCCCAGATCGCTTGAAAGAAAATGCTTAGCAATGTAGTTTCTAACTTTTTTTGGGGGGGGGACATATAACTTAGAAAAGAAATACTGGGACTAGAAAATATCTTATTAAGTATATCCTTTTCTTCTTACCCATTTTACTTTTGTTCCATGCCTCCACCTTTTTCTTCCCCATGACTATTTTATCCTCCCAATTTACCAAATCAATATCTGGGGTCCCAAATTTTACTCCTAGAATTGAAATTGGGCCCTCTATTAGCTTTATGGGTTCAATATCATCCTTATTCCCCTCTTGGGGCCCTACTTTTTTCCACAACATTTTTCTGGGTTCAATGAAGTGCCAGATACTGCACCAAAGACTTTACATTCTACTACTCCTGTAAGCACCGATTCTTTATCTGCAACCAATAGGCACATATCATCAGCATAAGCTAATGATTTAGGCGAAACTTGGCTATTTGGCCCAAAAATAGGTTTAATAGATTGCAAAGTCTCTAGTTTATTTAACAGAGGGTCAATAAAAAAGAATATAATAAGGGGCCCATCGGGCATCCCTGTCGCACCCCTCCCCCCTGTTTAATTGGGATCATCGGGCCCAAATTTCCATTAATTATTGGTACCACCGTAGCCGTTTTATATAATGCTTTTATCCATCCCATTAAATATGGTGGGACCCCTTAATGATATAATACTTCCCATAAAAAATTGTGGCTTATTGAGTCGAAAGCCTTTTGTTGGTCCAGGGACACTACATACACTGCATGGTTCAGAAGCTCCATATGCAAAAATCTCTCTTATCCAAATTAAATGGTCATGTATCAACTGATTCGGTATTGCACATGCTTGCTGTGGTGAAATCACCTTTTCAACTATCAAGATTAACCTTTTTGTTAACATTTTTGTTAAAATTTTGCAGTCTGCGTTGAGCATGCAGATAGGTCTCCAATTGTTTAGATTCTCCTTGTCTTCTTTTTTATATATATAAATCAATGTTCCTTTGTTAAAGCTTAATGGAACCTGTTCAGACTGCTAATTCTTCATTTATTTGCTCTCCTAATATTTTGTACAGCTCGTTTGGTAGCCCATCTGACCCCGGGGATATGTTATTTTTTTAAATGTTTAATACTTTCTGTTATTTCTTTTGAGGTTACTGGTTGATTGGTTTCCACTGTGACCTGAGGAAGAGGGGCTGGAATGCGTATGTTCCTTAAATAATTCCTGATGTCTTGCTCATTCAAGTGGATTTCTGAGAACAGATTTATAGAGTATTCGGTGACTATACTGGATATTTTTCCTGCTGAATGTTGTACCTCCCCTAATTTGTTTTTTAGTTTAGACATCGTTTTTTTTCTCTATTTGGTGTTTCTTATGGCTAAAGGGGCAGATATCCTGAGCTCTTCCTTGGGTTCCCATTTGTTGGTGTTGGAATAGATGGGTTGATTTTTGTTTTAAAAATTCCCTCATTTCTTTTTGGACTAACTGTATCTGGTTATTCAAATTTTGGCCTGTAGTATACATTATAGAGAATAAATTTTGTAGCTGATGTGTTGATGTAAGTATCTTAAGTATGCCTGGTTGCATTTTCGCCTGCTATATTGTTTTAGCAGCAAGGTCAGGTCATGCTTGGTGTCTTCCCACCACCTCACACTGCTTTCACAACATTCATAAACTGATTTCCTTGCTGCTAATAGTTGGTTTAAGGATAGCAGTAGTTCTTGATCTGATAGTAGGGAGTTATTACATCTCCATACTCCTGGACCCTTCGTCTCTGCACTATTGTCCCCTATGGAAATAAATACCCTTATATGATCAGAGAACTCCAATGGGCTGACTGTAGCTTTAGAAATCACAATATTTAAAGAGAAAAAAACATAGTCAATATGCGTTGCTAAAGTACCTTTTTGAAAAGTGGGAGAGTGTAGTTTTGTTAATTCTAAATAGGTGTCTCTTAAATGTACTGTATCAATAACGTTGCACAGTGATCTAGTGTTGCAATAAATCTTTTTAGTTGTCACAAGTGAGCTTTTATCCTGTAGACTAAGTCCACAATTAAAATCTTCTGCGAATATTACATGTTTTGAGGTGTGCAAGAAGGGTTGAATTTGGTTTAGTGTGTCTATTCTGCCTGTCTTTGTCTGGGGGCATATATATTTATAAGTCTGTATGCTTTATTTTGTATTACAGCATCTAATATTAATACCCGGTCAGGTATTAGGTCAAATAATTTTAATAGTTTAAAATCAATGCCGTGTACTAATATGTCTACCCCTGAACATGTTTCCTGTCCTATGGATCAGAATGATGGTCCACTTAACCAATGTCTCTGGACTTGTTTAAATTCTGAGTTAGTGTGGAACCTTATATCTTGCAAAAAAATGAGGCCTAGATTTAGCGTGGAAAGGAAGGTGAATACCAAATTCCTTTTCTCAATCCTTTTAACACTATTTACATTTATAGTGTGGCATTCGAAGGTTGAACTGGCCATGTTAGTTCCACTTTAGGGGGAGCTATGATCCTGAGCTTAGGGACATTTTCTTTATTTTCTCCTACCTGTCCCTATACTACCTTTTGTTATTGTCTTTGCCTTTCTTTTTTGGGCCTCTCTACCTTTTGTGCCATTTTCTGTGTCTGTTGTCCCATCAGGGAGTGAAGAGGGGATCAAGGATGTTTCTAATTCCTCTCCAGACTCTCCTGATGAATCTTGTAGGATTTCATAGGGGTTGGAAGTTGGGAAAGGAGAGGTTTTGACTGCTTTCGGGGGGGTGGTATCGCTTTCAATTATTTTGTTCTGGTTGACCTTCTAAAGCCTACCCGTGTTAGCTTTGATTGGGGGGGGGCATTTCTTTACAAACCTGGGTTGTCTCAATAGACCCTATTGTTTCCTTCTCCTGCACTGGGGGTTCGCAGGGGTGCTTGTGGGGCTCTTTTCCTGACTACCCAAGTTTGAAGGACCTGCCATATTAGTATCAGGCTGTGGTGGATGATTATTTCCTCTAATCCTAGCCTTTTGTGCCTGGGTCATCATAAATTGTTGGTCTAATCCCCCATCATGATGCTCTTGATTGTGAGCTGCCCATATACAGTTTTGAAATGTGTGGCCTTGTTCATCACACAAGTTACATTTTGTTTCATTAAGACAGGCTGAACTGATGTGTCCTACTTCCCCACAGAGATTACACTTCATTTTGTCACAAACGCCGCTCAGGTGTGTAGGATCCCCATACCTGTAGCAGGCCTTCGGTTGGCCTGGATAAAACAACCCCCCCATCTCAGCCCAAGAGGAAAGAGTTAGGAAGGTGTAGGAGACCATTTTCACAAGACTTCAGCAGTACTTTCATTTTCCAGCCACCTGTCCAGATATTTTCAGTATCTAAAATAGCTTCAGCGTCTCCTGTAACTGTGCATCTCATTTTTACCCAGTATAGTACATCCTCAAGGTCCACACCTTTCATTCCTAAAAAGGATTGTGATATTTTTATAAGCTGGTTTCGTTAAAGGTATTGCCAGAAATGGGGACCACAAAGCTGTTTTCTTTAAGGCATGATATTTTGTCCAAAAGCGTTCCAACCCTCGAATGGTTTTGAAGCTTATATCAAATGTTGATTCCCCAGAAATATGTATTAAGGCATATAATTAATGCGAAAAAAAATTTAATTGAATCTTTCAGGAGGTTCCTTGCTACATACACCCGGTCTGGGGTTTCTGGTAGGCCTCCTATATATGACAATCTCACTGCATTATGCCCTTTCACTGGTAGCACTGGTAAGTGGAATAGAGATGAAAAGGTTTTATTCTGTCTATATTGTATCTGGTTTAAGGGGGGCCTCCAGCTGGACATGAGGAATTTCATTTCCAGTTGTTACTGTCTCCAACAAAGGCAAATTTAATACAGGATTTTGAGTCAGTTCTAAGCCCTTTGGTTTATTCAAAGGGTCCACTTCTGGCATGTCTTATTTATTATTTGGCACGGGTATCTCAGGGCTTATATTAATAAAATCTTCCAGCACCGGCATTCTTATCAGGGAAGTGCCTGGGTTCCACTGTGTAGCACCACTGAGTTTTTCCCAGCCTGCGCCCTGCAGGGCCTTCTCCACAGACCAGGCTTCACTTTCAAGGACAGTACCACTTTTTAAAGAGTTAGCCTCCGTATTCATTTATATTTTTAGGAGAAAGTTTTGTACTCACATTTCCAGTTTTAGGTTTTGATGAAACACTTGCGGGCATTTCATTAGCGGTTGCAGCTGAAGGGCCTATGTGCTTCGCTGTAACATCCAGCTGATTTAGCATGACAGTGTTTGACAAGCTGTCAGTTTGGATCTGTTGAATTCTTTGCATTAGAGCAGCTTTCCTCACTCGGAATGTCCACTCTTCCATTTCTATCTGCCGCTGTAACGCTTGTGTTTCTGCCTGATTCATCTCCCCTTGTACTACAGTCCCTCACTCTTCTGATGCCGAGGAGCACTCTTCTGCTTCCATTCTCTCATCTTCACCTGAGATCCCATCCATACCTCCAGTTTGTTATTTTCTAACCACTTCTGTTTCTCTTTCTTCCATACAACGTTCAGCATTTTCTGTGTTTGGTGAGCCATTGGTCTCTAGCACCAACGAGGTTTGGGAGGAGACCAGCTCCCTCACCTCCACAACATCCATCCTCCTTCCTGTCCAGCTCCAAACTGAGCTCCTCCACTCTGCTTGCAGGAAGTCAGGCCCCCTGCTGGCAGAGTAGGGGACTTTCCCCAGTGTCCTAGCCAATATTCCTCTTCCCATAAAACTGGTTCAAGCAATTGTCCAGGCTGTGTGTGGGTGTTGATGTGCAATATGGCTGCCACTACACATTTGGTCATTTCACAACCAGTCTAACATTGCGTCTAAAGCGCTTTGGGATATATTGTGTATGAAAAGTGCTATATAAATGTTGATTCTTCTTGCATTGTACATCTTGGAAAGTATTTGAGTGTTGGAGGATAAGAAGACAAATAGGAATGTGAAATAATCACATGGATGCAGTTTACAGTGGACGACAAAACTATTCCATCTACAAAAGTCGTGGTGCACCTTTACATATTGGTGGCTCCTACCACACGGCACACTCTTTCTCCCTGGTTCTCGCTCCTCTGAACCCCCTGGGCTTCTACATTAGCCATGGTGCAGCTTTACTTATTGGTGGCTCCTGCCACCCAACACACTCTCACTCCTCAGTCCACTAAGGCCAGCAGGGGGTAGCTTCTCGGACTAGCAGCTCCTTCCTGCATTTATGGTGCAGCTTTCACCAAGCAGCACCTGCTGCTCTCAATGCTGCCTCCTCGCTCCTCTGAAGCCACTACCAATACCAAACACCACTGCAAATACATGCAAGTGAATGCTTGGCATTGACAAATGCTTGTTACTACCTGCAGTGCCTGTGAGCTGTCATCAGATGGCATCCTATCACAGAGTGTTAGCATTTCCTTCCATGAGGCTTCCTGGTGATGAGCAGTATAGCTCAGAAAGGCAGCCTGTCTCATAATCATGGATGATGAGGAATTGGAATGTTTTCCTAATTAATCTGTTTTCCTGGAATCTTTATCGGGGGTACTGTTGAAAAGGTAGTTTTAGTGTTTTCACATGCAGCAGCTTGGATAAGCCCCTCAGGCCTTGGGTGTTTATTAAGATAATCAGAGCCAGTTCTGGTGAACTGATATCTCTTTTCAACCTTTTTGTCAATACCAATTTCAGGAGATAGCATTTTCAAAATGTTATACTCATTTTTTGAATGTTGTATGTATGCATATACTAATCTTTTTAGTGGAGGTTAGACCCAGCATACTGAGGAATGCTGCTTCACCATCGTTCTCTTGAGTTTCTTTAGCGGGGGTGTTTATACTCCCAGTCATGCCTCTGAGAAAAGCAGAAAAGCCGAGTAAGATGTAAAATCATCCAGAGCTCTGGGTGGGGAACCAATGTCTTCATCCCCGGCTACATTGGAGATATGGGCTCCTCATCTTCCTCCTATGGGGTATATTCTGCCAGGCTGGGAGGAACAGAGGTAGGCAGACTGTCTGCCTGCTGCTTCATACTTTGGAAAAATTCCCACATTTGCTTGACTTCTTCCACAGACAACACAGGGGTCTGAGGCACTACTGTTTCCTCTGGTTCAAGTTTACTGTGCTTCTCCCATCTTACTTTCTTTATGCTGGTAGACAATTCTAGAGTATCAGCATGTCAGTGTTTTTCTTTCTTATCTAAATGAATATCAAATGTGGATTTTGAATCTTTTGACTGCTTCCTTGAGGATTGTGCCTTACAGGTTAAATCCTTAGGGGAAGTAGATTCAGCTGACATTTTCTTGAAAGGGTTCTCTACCATTACAGGTGAACACTTGTTAGAGTTGGACAGAGAGGCAGGAGTGAACACAGTGAAATTCATTTTGCTCATCTTCTCTTTTGTGTTTTAGGGCAAAAAACTTTGCAAAGCTTATAGTTTTCCCAGTCATGATCAGTGCCCAAACACTTGTAACTCTCAATATGTCTGTCTGTCTTTGGAAAACTGGTGGCACACAGTACCTTTTTAAAATCAGTGGACCCAGTCTTTTTCTTGTTTTTTTCCAACTTAGACATGAGACAAGGAAGGGCACCATTGAAAACAGTCTGACCTCAGTCCTTAAGAGCTGGTTTAAATGTCAGCCAGAGTCATTGTGAACTAAGTTGTAAATTTCAGTTTAACTGTCAAATCTGAGTGCTTTAAATGTTGGCAGAACACTCAGAAACTGGTCACAGTTGCTGTGAGCCAGTGACAATAACAAACTCTGATCAGAGCCAACACAGATGCTGCTTTAAAGGGACATTGTCCACTTAAAATGATCAAGTGTATGAGTGTGCTTTGGAAAATTTTAATGCACGCTCAAAACGTTGTTGTTTTGTAATATTGTAACCATAAATTTTCAGCATAGCCTTCTTATGACCACACCTCATGAACTAGGGTGGAGACAAATGTCATAACCTACCTAAAAAGGTGATTTTGTGCAGCAACGTCATTCTGCACCACAGGTGCGAAAACACATTTTGATCAGGATGTGAAAAATGACAGTTGCCACGTTCATGAGGCGATGTGTACAAATGCCTATGTTGAAAAGTTGGGGTCAAAATAGTGAAAATTACCAAAGTTATGAGTGTGCATTTCAACGTTTCAATGTACGCTCATAACTTAATTATTTTTAAGTATTTTCATCCCAAATGTTCAACATAGCCATCTTATGACCCCACCTGATAAACGAGGTCAGTGAAAATGTTCAAATCCCACCATTGGACATGAGGTGGTGCCCCACAAAGGCCATGTTGAAAATGTGGGGTGAAAATATGCAAAACTGCCAAAGTTATGCATCAAAGTTCAAAACTCAATTAAAATACATTGAGCAGCATTTACCTTAGTTTCTCAGATCGCAGTTGCCATTAGGAGCAGCAAGATGTGTCTTTGATCGCAGAGTGGATCTTCACTGTGCAACCTGTTCAGGTGAGTGAGGGCATGTGGGGGTTGTACCGGGAGTGTGGGCTGGTGACTGCTTAGTAGGAGGTCAAGGTGGAAGGGGTCAGACTGGTGAGGGACTGTTATCTTTTTTACAGGTTTATGGGAAAAAAACAGAGGGACAGTTTTCTTTATTACAGTTCCCATATGGGGACAACAATCAAATGGTGGGTGGTGACACTATTCACCAGGGAAACATTATAGGGAAGGGGGATCACAGGGTGGGGTGCCACTAGACACCAGGGAAAATATTATAGCAAGTGGGGCTGCCACTAGATACCAGGGATAATATTATAGGGAAATGGGATTGGAGGGTGGGGGGTACCATTAAACACCAGAGAAAACATTATTGTGGTCCTGTGTTATACACTCTTGACTGCCTCAATGTCCTTTTAGTACTGAGACCACCAAAACTGCACACAATATTCCTGATGTGTCCTGGCCAGGGCCTTGCAAAGTGGCAGGATTACTTCCCCTGCTGTGCTGTTCCTGTTTTGACGCTGCTTGTCCTGCTTTAGCCCCTTGTCTTATATGACTACCAGGTTTGATTTCTCCTTGATTGCAGCAAGGGCAGTCTCAGACAGTGTGTAGGTCCTACCTCTCTTTTTCCTCTCCAAGTGTAGAACCCTGCCTTTGGTTACATTCAGTTTGAGACTCCAGAAGTTAGGCCAATGACCCTACTTTTTCAGGTCCTCCTGAAGTGTGCCCTCATCCTCAAGGGGGTCTATCTCCCTGGCTTCCTTAGTGGCCTCCATTAAATGAAGCAGGATACTGGAGACCCAAGCTTCCAGATTGTTGATGAAACTGGTTAAAAGCAGGGGCCCCAACACCGATCACTGCCCATCTCCCTGGTCATCCCCTTGAAGAAGGTGGTCAGGTTGTGTTGGCATGATCTGCCCTTCATAATGCCATGCTGAGAGGGGCAAGAACCTTTGCTTCAGTCAAAGGCTTTATCATTCTACCTTCATAATAGCCTCTAAGACCTTGCCCAGCACTCATGTCAGGCTGACCAGCATGTGGTTGCCTGAGTTTGACCTGGCCCCCAGGAATATGGAGACCACAATGTCTACTTTCCAGTCCTCTGGCACCATACCAGTGCAGGACAGATTCAATATTGCAAGTGGCATCCCCTGTTGCTACTTCAGCTGTGCTATGATCCTGGGATATGTCCCTCCCACTCCTTGAGACTGACCTGGTTACATCTTTGCCAGGTAGACAGATAATAAGGCAGATGTTATGCTCCATGGCTGCAATGTGACTAGGTTTTGTGTTATTGACCCTCCCAATGAGCCCCTACCCCCACAAGTGTACCTTTGGTGAACACTGAAGAAAAGTATCAAGCAGCTTAGCCTTTGACTCTCACAGATTCCTCCTTGTACCCCTGTTTTCAAGGGCCCAATCCCCTTTCATCTTCTTTCATCCATTTATGAAATTGAAGAATTTTCTGAAGTTGTCTGCTGATTGTACTGCTATTCTGGCTTCCAGCCCTTCCTTAGCTGTCTTAATTATAGTTTTGAAGCCCCTTAATGGTGCTCTGTACTCTTCTCTGGCCTAGAAGCAACCTGTTATTTTCCTGCATTCATAGAACTTCATTTTGCTTAGAATCAATTGTCTTTGATCTCTGGGGAGGGACAGCTCATGTCATATTTTGGCTCTTTTCCTCCATGTTGCTTCCAGGAATACATACATCTGCAATTGCATCATGTACCTTCTTCAACAAATACCACATGTGCCCTGAATTACAGTACCAGCCTCATGTGTTTGTTCCAGACCCTTTAACACCAGGATCTTCTTCATAGCAAAGTCTGCCTTTCTAAAGTTTCTGGTCCTGGTGTTTGAGGTCCAGCTGGTTTATCCTGTCACCAAGGAGATGGTTGTGAAGTTGTGGTTACTGCTGTGTACCAGTTCCTTGATGTTCGCAGTGGAGATGACCCCCTCCCCACTGCTGAGAACATGGTCAATGCTGACCTCAAACCTAGTACCAGTTTGACATGATGCTCTCTGAGCCAACCTCAAAAGTGGAAAAGAATTCAGTTCTTAGCCCTGCCATTAGCCCTAAGCCCTCTCAAAATATCAGTCTTTACCCAGAAGACTGAAGTCCTGTAGGAACAACACTGCAGTACACATCACTCAAAATCCAGTTGTCAGCCATCTTGTCACATTATGACTTGGTGAGTAGACTTCCAATGGCACAATTGTCTCTCTTTGTATGGTTCTTCAGAGTGGTACTGCATCTGAAAGCACCAGTTAAGAAACTAAGCATACTGTGATCTCAGTGTGGCACTTGAAAGACTAACCCATTGACCCTGAAATTCCTCACGTGGAAAACAATTTTCCTGGTAGCTATCAGTGTATCAGAACTACAAACCTTGGGGACTGATCCTTCCTACGCAATTTTCCATATGGATAAGGTTGTTCTCTATAGGCACACTATATTTCTGACAGAGGTGGTGTCAAGAGTTTCATATTTACTGTATTAGATACAGTACGGTCAACATTTTTCCCCAGACTAGAGATTTCCAGGGAAGTGTTAATCCATTCATTCAATGTCAAAAGAATCCACATTTTCTACTTTTATATAACAAGAAGCACAGATAATCATTTTAACTGTTTTTGTTTTAATCCCAATCATAAAGGAATCCCAGTTTCCTATGTATGTCCAACTGGATTGTAAATTTCGTACAACATTGCTATTTCCTGGCAGAGAATCAACTGGAAGAATCTGTTATTTCCCATTAAATTTGAGCTGTGGTGACCTCAGTGGCCTTACTGCAACTGGTCCCTATTGCAGAAATATGTAGGGCCACAATAGGAATAGTGTTTACATATTTATGAAACACTATGTCCTAGGTGTACATAACAGAAAACATACAGGTTTTGGGTCTGCTGCACTACTGGGTTTGCTCTCTTTATAAACCATCGAGTCTACACTCACCCCACTCAGGGAATTCATACTGCTGGTCACTTGACCAATGAGTGGATAAGTAGAGAAGACCGAGTCTGGAAGAAAACATCACTCACCATAGTAATGCTGTTACTTCTGAGGGATTCATCAATAAGCCTTACAAATGGCATCAGTCAGTAGGAGTTTGCTGCTCCAGAAATATAATTTTCTGCCAATTTTAGATTTCTTTTTCAGTTAATACTTTTTATTAAACATTTTCAATACAAAGATAATACAGAAATGACATAAATTCACACCAGAAAGCAAGTCACAGGTACAGCTTATACAACCAATTGACATCAGACTAATGACCAAAACATAAAAGTACCTGAATGAGTACTAGCACTGGGTACAGAGAACTGAGCACAGGAGGGTGTGATAACTCACACCACACTTTTTTTTTTTTTGCAGTTAATTCTTTTTAGTAAACATTTTCAATACAAAGATAATACAGAAATGACATAAATTCACACCAGAGAGCAAGTCACAGGTACAGCTTACACAACCAATTGACATCAGACGTAACCAAAACATAAAAGTACCTGAATGAGTACTAGCACTGGGCACAAAGAACTGAGCACAGGAGGGTGTGATAACTCACATCAAACTTCTGAGTGATTGACAAACAAGATTAGAACAAGTGCAAGCATCTACTTCCGTAGAAAAGTCTATGTGCACACATAAAAATTGAATGTCACACTGCCATTTATTAATCAATCAAGTGTAAATTTTAATTTCAGGCAATAAGACATAATTTTATCTTCCTTTCATACATTTTGATATTACTGATAAAAGCCCAGTTTACAAGGACAATGGATAAAGTCAGTGAAATATAGTCACTATATACCAGTTCCTTATGAAGTGCCCATATATTCTTCTCAGCTCTATTGCCTAATTCAGTGTATCAATAAGATTTTCGCGGCTCAATTGACTAAATCCTATGACCCCTCAAACAGAGTGACCACATTAGCTGATGCAAGCCAAAACTGCAAAACCGTAGCTGACTGCGACTTCCAGGACAGAGATTCTCCATGCGCGGTATAAGCACTCTGATCCCCAGGCCAAGGGCATCTAAAGGCTTCATTCCTGCTGCTGAACCTGTCCACAGGTGCTTGGTCAACCTACGTGCAAATGTGCTGATGTTTTGAACCCGGTGACTCCCTCCTCAGAGCTGGCCATATGAGGGAGTAGTATCTTTTTATACAGTTTGGTTGCTATAGCAAGTAACAAATTAAACTGAGAAGGCTTCAAATTTCTGTTCTGCCATCAATCTGAGTTACTGCATTTCACAGCAACCGATATATAAAAGATAACAGTATCATACAAAAAAAAATTTTTGTGATTAAAAAGGATATCAAGTAATAATAGCGACCCAAAATGAGGGACTACAAAAATAGTGACTCATTTTGGGCTCTGTTGTTCTGGGCTACCCTGCAGAAGAGCGAAGTTATGAGACAGTGATTATAGGGAAGGATGAATGGAAGGGGGGAATAGTGAGGGGAAGGGAAGGGACAGGGAAATGGTTCTCAGGGACTGGAGTACCTGCTGCTGCTGAGCTAGCTGTGTTTTGTGGTGGTGTGGGTGGCTAGCTCTGGCACAGCAGGTACTGGGTTCGGAAGTGGGTTACATTTTGCTGCAGCTGTGAGCTGTGGCACTTAATTTTTGCCAACATCCAGATTTTGCCCCCTCCCTGACATGCACCCCACTGGAGCTAAGAATCCTAATTCAGGGGTTTGTGGAGAGTGCGGGGGGAGGGACACAGCATCCCACCCCCGCAAAAACACTTTTTTAACATCCTGATGATGGGTCGCTTTAAAGTGTATATCGCCGATTTGCTTTTTGGTGATATACACTTGCCATAATAGCCATCACTGTTTTACGATTGCTATTATGACATAGAACCTTAAAAGTGCCCTGAATAGTGTTACCATAACTAACAACATTATAAACATATGCATTTTTTAATTCTGAAGATTATTACTTTTTTAAATTTTTTGTAACACTTGATGTTTTTTTCATCATTTTTAGATTATTCAACTACACACTCTAACACTCCAAGGGACTGTAACTTGATACTCGCATGTTCGAAACATGCAACTATTTTACACTGATATTGTGCACACCAGAGCTGTATAAGTTAAAAGTGCTAAATAAAATAAAATAAAAATGCTGATGTGGATCCTTAATGTGGACATATCTAATGGTCAATTATATGTTGTAAGAGTAAATCTTTAATGTTTCCTCCTCTGGGGGGAACTTGTATCTTTTCCTACCCCATGTGTGTCAGTTAGGCTGCTGAACTGTGTCCTGTTTCTGTGTAATGCTTAGCCATAGCATATTTAAAATTCTGAGTTCTTATGGCCATTTTGTGTTCACTTATCAAGTTCAGAACAGAGAGTAAGCACTGGATGCTAGGTGTTCGCCTCCATCTCAGAGTCACTGTCGGATATAGCATGGGTGGGATGTCCTTGCTGGGAGTACAAAGACAAAAAATGGTCCCAAAAAGCTTTGTAGGAGGGAAAAGAATTCCTGACCAGATGGGACATCCTGTCTAGGTAGCCAAGACTCTAACCAAGGTGAGTCACTGAGCCACCAGGAGAACATCAGGAGACCATTAAGGGGCTATGATGACAGGTTAAGCCATCTTGGCCTTATGTCCCTTGAAACTAGATGGATGCGAGGTGATCATCTCCTGATGCAGGACATAGTTAAAGCCCCATATTTGATGTCCGAGATAGGTCTGGATCTTAAACAAATTGTTGCTGACACTAGGGGGCATCCATTTCAAATAAGATGCCAAAGATTTAAGTTTCTAAAGTGAAAATACTTTTATTCCCAAAGAACAGTGAATCCTTGGAACTCCCCTCCTATGAAAGTTGTTTTAAGTGAATGCAAAAATATATTCAGAAACAGACTCAACAACTGAATATTGTCAGGAACAAGCTTATTTTATTACGGGTGACTGATAGGAGATTACATGGGCTTCACACCTCATGCTTCTGTGCTCGCACCATAGTATGAACCACAGTATAGTATGAATGCCACTGTATGAGCCAAGATGAGTGAAGCAGAGTTATTAGAGTTTACAGCTATGTGGAACTGATATTTAGTGGCATCCAGAGGTGACTTTGCTGTGGCAGCTGGATCCTGTGCTATTACACCATCCACCTTATCACTACATGCCAGCATTGCATTCCACAATGCTTTCTGGTACTGTGCTGTATATGCCAAATAAGTTGCCTCCCTCAGCAGCAGGGAAGCTGTTATGCACAATTTGTGGTGCTAGTATCCAGTTTCCTGGAATCCTGTTCAGGAGGTTATGTGGAGAGAGACACCTTGGCCTTTTCACAAGCAGTTGTCCCACCACTCCTTCATGATCAGAGTGGGCATACAGGTATTCCACCCTCATACAGTTTTTCTACTTTTTACAGCTGCAGTTGGGCAGAGCCTGCAGCCGTTTTGTGGTAGCTGTAAAAAAGAGCTACAAGATTCACACCATAGAATGCTTCCATTTTGGAGTTTCTGAATTATCCTTCCACAACTCTAAAATGGTCCGCCATGGGCACACTATTTATTTTCCTCCCGACTGCCTCCAGGAGTTCCCCCGATCTTCCTGAGTTTCACTGCCGCTTGGCAAAAGTCCTTCGGTGCCTCTGATCCTCTGTACGGCCCCTGTATACTCTTTTTGCCCAAAACGGGGCAGAAGGAGCAAGATCGGGAGCCACCACCATTTCCCCATTCACGTCCAGACTGGCTGGTGGTAGTGCATGTGCAGAAAGACCCTCTATTTACTGACCATGATTGCGGTCAAATGGAGGACATTGTGGTGGTCCCAGTCCCCTAGTTTGCCTAATCAGGGGCCGGTGACCTAAACAAGGCTGATCAGAAGCCTTGCCAAATTGTAGATATGGAGTTTAAAATGGTACAGGTTTGGGGCTTATGAAAATTAATAAACACCAACATTAATATTAATGTGGAAGCCTGTCGCTGCCTAGGTGGCAGGCAGGTTTCCTCATTAATATTCATGAGCCCTGAACCTGTCCCATTCTAAACTCCATATCTACAATTTGGCAAGGTATCTGACCAGCCTTGTGTAGGTCAACTGCTCCCATTTATGCAAACTAGGGACCGATCACTGGAATTTCTCCGCTTGACTGCAATCACAGTCGGTAAATAGAGGGCGCTTCTGCACATGCACTACCACCGGCCAGTCTGGCTATGAATGGGAAAATGCTGGCAGCTCATTTATATTTGGTGTGTCTCTGGTTTGGTGGTGATGTTCTGCACCTTAGCTTTTTCTTCACCTTTCGCCATCGCCCAAATTATTAGCGTGGTAATGATCTGCGCTATTGCATCTGCGCTATTTTAACAGTAAACTGTTTAATCATCATATGAATCTCAGCTAAAAAGTAGCTCTTGATGTCTGTGCACATAGTTTATGTGGACTGATGTGAATATGGAACATCTGGGGTGACATTAAGACATACATCATAATGTGGGTCAAATGAAAGGTATGCTTTCAGAAACGTTTGGGCAGTTGGGGGCATCACTGATGATGCAGATTGGGGATGTATAAGGAAGTGATTGCCCTTGTGTGAGCTCCATAGATACTGCTCTGCACATCTCCCAATTAATAAGGGTGGGGACCTTAATTACAGTAGTAGCCAGAGACATTGCCAGCTATTTCCAGATATTTCATGAAATTTCTGAATAGTTTCTCTCTGCTGCCTCTACGGTGGAAATGCAGAAAGCAGAAGATATTTCTGGAAATATCACAGAATTTTTGAGAAATATCTGGCAGTGTCTGTGGCTGCTACTGTATGCCAGTTTGTTGCAAACCAGTCAGAGGACTGCCCATGAAAGAGCACAGTGGTAGGTGCATCACAGGAGTGCAGGGACTGTTGGGGAGAAGCTTTGGGTCATACAAGTAAGTTGTTCCCAAGTCTGGGCTCTTGCAGTGGAGGAAGGTAAAGTGGCAAACTGTTGAACAGGCCAGCAGCTCATTACAAGCCTCTGCTGAGCTAGTTTCTGCTCCTCATAGCCATGAGAAAGGAAAGGATGAACAATCAGAGAGTCTCATCCACTATAGCCCCCCCAGTGGCTGTCTCAGCTATTGCCAGGGAGGTAACATAATTGGTGATTGGGTCCACTACATACAATCAGATCATTGGACCAGCTTGCTGTGGAGAACTGATAATCCCTTAGGGAGAAAGAGCTGATAATGGCTGTGTTGGGGACTGTGATTGTAGGGGATAATCTCTGAGGCACTTCACTCTCCTTACACATGGGTTGTGTCCACCTTATAGGTTGCTTGATGCACATGTGACTTCAAAGAAGTCCAACCCCTTTCCCTGTGATGCTGCCTCTCCAGGATCAGTTCTGAATGTGCATCTGTACAGGTTGTGGCACATCACAACAGCTCCCAAACAGTTATTTCAAGAATATCACACAAAAGGTAAAGCCACCAGGCTTAATAATTTTATATCTAAGGTTTTTTGGCAGCTTAGGATATGCTAGCATAGCAAAGCGTCTTATGGAATTACGTTGCGAAAATATATGACTCAATCTAGATTCCAGAGAGAGAGTTGGTTGTTTAAAATAACTTCCTTTGTGCCACTCAAAACCAATTCATGGTATCTAACTAGGAATCACAGAGACAATCACTCAGCATACATTTAAATTATTGCCAGAGGCACACTACAGGATATCTACTCAGGGTATTGTTTCATGCCCATAAATTTAATTCCTAATGCCTTACTCAGCGAGTCTAAGATGAATTAAGCACTCATGACTGCAGTTTGCAGCATTCTGGGATCCTTGCTAGTGGTCTCAGTTCAGCTTGCACCCACTACTACACTCTTGTGGGATTGGAAACACCCTATGGCTCCTGGTAGCAGCCACAGGAGTGCTGTCCCACATACAGTATATTTAAAACAACTCATATATGGAGTTTGGTTGATGCAGCAAGTGAATATTTAAAGCACACCCTATAGCTCCAGCATGCTGATAAAATCTAAGTTTGCTAAACGCAGATAAGAAGACAACATTATTCAGAGCATTTGATATCAAAAGAGCTGAAAGCATCTGCTAATATAACAATATGAGCATAGGATATAAGTACTTTTAAATGCCTACACAGTGACTGAATAACTGGGCACAGTAATTGATTATCCTTGGGGGCAGACAATAAATGATGACATTATTGCAAAATAAACCTGGTATCCCTACTAGCGGTACCTGTGTTTAGATGTACTGTAAAATATTTCAACACAGCAGCTCCAGTCCAGAGTATGTTTCTGCAAATATGCAACTGTTTAAAATTGCAAAACTGGTAGTCTTAGAGATGTTAGCACTGCGGCTTCTACTAGCATCGGTTGTCTAGAAAAATATTAGCTGAGAAATTGCCAGCACAGTATTCAAATTATGAACATTATCGCATTGTACAAGCATAGAGATTATTTGCTACCTGAACACCCCTGCTAGAGGTGCCAGGAGCTAAAAGCAATGTCTGACCCACATAAATGAGCACATAATCTATGCAATGATCTACAGGAGGTACTAAAATAAATAATCAACTTGGTTCCCCTGCCAGCAGTTCCTGAGTTGTTTTAATCACCAACAAGAATCTGGTGACCCACTAGCATCACTAGCTTGTAAAAAGGTACTCACAAACTCATCCAGAAAAGTTTCCTTGCACTGGAAGGTGCTTAAAATGCCCGTGCTAGATTCAGTCATTCCTCGAATTCAGTGGCACTAAATAAAAGCACCTGCAACCATTTCATGCTATTTTCTATCCAAAAACACTCCCACAGAGAAAGCAAGCTCTAGGGACCAAAATGGAGCCACCCAAATGTTATTTTATGGCCCCAGCAGCTCAAACAACTCCTAGCAGCATGACCATCCCCCTGCTTCTTCCTAGTTTCCAAATCTCCTGCTACATGAGAGCTGCAAGCTAACTGGCTCTCAGCTCTCGTGAGATCTTGGCCACCATCTTTGAGGAGGATAAACAAACAAGATTTGACTAAATCCAACATATCTTGCAATGGAGAATGGAGCTAGCTATTGCTACAGCTCCTCAAGCCTAAGTCCCCTAACTTTTAACACTGACCATGAGGGAGAACTGAAGAAACATGTTTTAAAGAACAAAAAATGCTTCTGCCTCAAACTTTGTCCTATTACACAAGCAGCAATGCAGATGATTCCTCACTCAGTTTACCACACCCAAGGCAAGGGCTAGCTAAGGCATCCTGCCCACCTCCCCCCTTAAAGGCACATGCCTACATTATCCCAAAGATAACCAAGGCATACAAAAGGGGCCAAATATAAAACACAGTACTATATTATATTGGGTCAAAATACAAGGAGGTTTGATTAAAATAAAATAACTGTTTGGGAAATAGTGATTTTTAATAGTCATTTCTTTTACTGATATCCACAGTTGTTTCCTTCTCTTAAAGGCACAGTCACATATTAATTAAGGGCCACTACTGTGTACTGTGTGCAACAAAGTAATGCATATTAATGTGAATGCATGACTTAGCTCCATTAATTTCATAAAAAAAGGGCTTGAACAATATAATTTAATCACATTTTTGAAATTTAAAGGATGCTAAATTTAAAGAATGCTAACAGAGCCATGTATTGTGTGAGATCTTTCACAGATGACCAAATAGATTCAACAGCCACAATTACCTGGAAGCCTCTACCAGTGGTCCCAGGAGCTCATTACATTAGGGGCTACAAATAATTAAAGGCTTTAATTCCATAATTGGGCATATACTCTAAGTTCCCCTACATACTGTTCAGAACAAGCATACCACCTTACTAAGGTGCCTGATGACCTGGAGCCCCTGCCAGTGGCTCCAGAGTCTAGCCACTATTAAATGAGCAAGTGGCCACCTTAAAATGTCAGGAGTACCCTGCCAGCATCCCGGACTGCTAAAATACTAAGTAATGTGCCATAGTTCCCCATTACAAGCATAGTAGCACCTGAAGTGCTCACTCAAGACATAACTACACAACAGTCTCTGAAACATTTTCTCAGTCCCTCTGTGTCTCAACTCAAAATGACATGCTCTCAAGAGTTTTTTTATGGCACATTATGTCTTTTAAACTCACCACCTTCTTCTATCAAAAGGTAGAGGAAACTCCTCTATCATCTGCCTGACTGAAATCCCACAAACGAAGTAGGTCGCATGAGGAGGAGGAGCATTGAGAAACTAACCTAACTTGCCTATCCAGATCGGCAGCCATGAGAAATATCATTATGAGACTTGCTGCTGTGATCTCAGAAAAGCTCTCCACTCCCCCCTTATCTATGCTGGATTAAGGGTGCAGGTGGCTGCCAGACAGTGTAGATTGACTGAGAGTCACTGCCGCCATCTTGTGGAGAGTGCAACTACACTCAAAAATGTCCAACCAGCACAGTGGGCATTGGTTTAAAGCACCAACCAATCTGCAACAGCAGACCACAATGCAAATAATTAAATATAAGGGCAACGATTTGAAAATTAATTAATAATGGGGAAAATACATTGGGGGCAGCACTATTACCACAGCTGTGGGCAAGGAAGCATAACACTGAGTCCCTCACTCACTCTAGCCACATTTATAGGGATAGTGCACACTTTAATGCACAGGCACAATAGCCTGTATGGTGCAGAACATTATTGATTACTGTGCAGGGGAATAATTAAGGGAAATAATAAATAAATAAAACAATATAACTAATCCCCCCAACACCACTCTCTCTATGTATCCTTTTTCAACTTACTACAATAGCCAAAACAAAGAGCTGCAGCCAACGCAATGTGCCGCTAGCTCAAAAAGAACTAAGCATACTGTGTGCATCAGATGCAGAAGATGCACCCACACCATCTGACCAGGAGGATGCTGGGGAGGACACCTATGAAAACACAAAAGACAAGGCACAAACAAATATGCTACATGCAATATCAAATCCTCCTCTGGGCAGAATTTAGACAGCAACAATTCCCCACCAAAATAATCAACCGATGCAGGCACAACTAGTGTAAAACACCATGTGAAATAAAGTCAGGTACCGGCAGGGCCAGAACCCCACTCACCACAGCTAGACACAGAAACAGACTCCGATCTAGAAACAGAGATGGAGGTGGTTACACAAACACTAACATCCAAATGGTGTTTGCCTGATCAGATACAGGCATTAGTGCTAAACACAATGACGAAGGTGGGGTTTGACACACCAACTCCTACCCCACTACCCAAGCTAATCCCCACATCTTAATGGCACACTGCCCACACCATTTGCCTGTTAATAATGCCATACACCCTTGAGTAGCTTCTACATAGTGGCCACTCCACTGGGAAGCCTAGAAAAGTGGTACATGCAAAAGTCCGAAATGGCCATAAACATTCTGGAAATCAGGGCACTATCCTGTGCATCACTGCAATTCACAAGGCAAGTCAGGAATAAGGGAAATTTCCTCATACGCATGGACAATCAGGTTATCATCTCCTATATCAACAGGCAAGGAGGAACAAAGAGCAGAGCCATGCAAGGAGAGGCTCAAGACTCATTCTTTGGACACAGAAACATCTGGCGAGCATATCAGCCATACACTTGGCAGGCAGGCTGAATACCACCGCAGACTGGCTAAGTTGCCAGTTAATACATCCAGGAGAGTGGAAGATTCATTCCAACATATTCCAAATGATCAACAGACATTGGGGACTGATAGAAATAGACTTAATGGCCACCAACAAGAACAATCAGTGACCCAGATTCTACTCCCGCTTCAGGGATCACAAATCTATGAGAGTGGATGCAAAAACAGCTACATGGTCATTCCAGGTAACCTATATCTTTCCACCGATACTACAGGTTCTGAAAGAGATATGCAGAACCAGAACCTAGGTGATAATCATCACCCCTTATTGGCCCAGGAGAACATGGGTTGCCACGATAGTGACAATGGCACTAGACCAACCATGGACACTAGCATTCAGGGAAGATATTCTCACTCTGGGACTGGTATGTCACCTCAGTCTGAACAATCTCAAACTAACAGCCTGGCTCCTGAAAAGGAGAGACTGTTAAGAGAGGAATACCATCCATTAGTCACTAGCACTATGGAGAAAACCCATTACCTCAAAATATCAGAGACATTTGAGAATATTCCACAGGTGGTGCAAAGAAAAGAAAAAAAAATACAATCTCTAAGGGCCACAGTGCCCAACATACTTCTCTTCCTTCAGCAAGGTCTGGATAAGGGACTATCTCCAGCATCCTTAACAATGCAAGTGACAGCAATTGATCCAATCTACATCCTAAAACAATGGTCCACTCCCTGGGACCTCAACTTAGTAACCAGGGCAATGACCAACTCATCATCTGAACCTCTAGAGTCACTACCACTCAAAGGGCAAACACTTAACTCTTATGGTCACTATATGTTCAGCTAGATACATAAGCGAACTACAAGCATTATCCCACAGACTGCCTGGGAAATGACCAACTCACCGTCTGAACCTCTAGAGTCACTACCACTGAAAGGGCAAACACTTAATCCTTATGGTCACTATATGTTCAGCTAGATGCATAAGCAAACTACAAGCATTATCCCACAGACTGCCTTATCTGGTATTTCACGAGGACAAGATCAGCTTAAAGATGATCCCTTCCTTTCTACCTAAAATATGCACAGCCTTTCACACCAAACAGGATATCGAAATACCTTCATGAGGACAAGATCAGCTTAAAGATGATCCCTTCCTTTCTACCTAAAATATGCACACTTTTTCACACCAAACAGGATATCAAAATACCTGTCTATATGCCTGCAGACAAGGTAGATAGGGACCCTCAACATCAACTGCTAGCCATGAGGAGACTAATGTCAACTTACATCACAAGAACAGCAGACATACGGCACATATTGGCTTAAGTCTGCCATCACAGAGGCGTATAAGGCCTCAAATCATACACCACCAATGAAAATCAAGGCCATTCCACTACAGCAATAGCCACATTATGGGACGAGAGAAACATGGCCATAGTAGAGAAAATTTGTGCTGCTGCTACATGGGCATTGATGCACACATTCACTAAACACTACAGGGTAGATGTAACCCTGGAAGCAAAAAACTAACTTTACTTAAGTAGTGTCATTGGCAGCAAGGTCAAACATTACATAATGGACTGACTACCCACCCTTCTCATTAAGGTACTGCTTTTTACATTGAAACCTATGTGTAAGGAGTGTGGAGTGCCTCAGAGATTATCCCCCACAGTGGTAGTTTACTCACCTGGTGAAGGTGATTGTGGGGGTATACATCTCTGAGGCACTCCACAACCCACCCAGGTAGTCAGTCAGAGAAAAAGGACTCACAGTTGAGCTTCAAGAAGTAACAATCAGCATGCCGTATGGGCTGGAAATTTTAGATATGTATGAATAAGAAAGAAAGAGAGGACCCTCATGGGCCACATAATTTTTGGTAAAACATAACAAATGCCTCTATTATAATTTATTTAACACACTAAGATACATATCAGGAAACATTGTGCTGCCTACTAACAAGTCAAGAGTTATTGGTTACAGATTAGGTACAGCTTTGGAAGAATTTGAACTGATCCTGGAGAGGCAGCATCACAGGGAAAGGGGGTTGGACTTCTTTGAAGTCACATGTGCATCAAGCAACCTATCAGGTGGACACAACCCATGTGTAAGGAGTGTGGAGTGCCTCAGAGATGTATACCCCCCACAATCACCTTTACCAGGTGAGTAAACTACCATTACTGACTTAGCAGGGCTTGAGACTGTGGGATACGCATGAGTTGCTAATGTCTGGGAGGAGCTGTGAGTATGGCTGTAAGGAAAATCAGGGCTGATTACTGGCTGTGACAGCTCTGATTACTGACTGTGGGGGCTGATACTGTTTGTGGGAGTGGTGGCTGGTAATGGCTGTCAGCATGTAAGCTGGATATTTAAAACTTTTTTTGGGGTGAATTGTTATTAACATTTTGTAGTGAAATTTCCAAATCTATATCCAAATGTCAATCTTTAATTTAGTTAGACACACATAGCAGCCATCAGCATCACAATTTGTCAATTCAGAGCTCAGAAAATATAACTGAATGTGATTTGACGTGTGACAGCTTATACACTGGCTGTGGAGAAAGCAGGGGCTAAAACCTTGCTACAGCCAAATACACACTGCATTGGGCAAGAAAGGTTCAGATTCTAAATTGTGGAAGGGTTCTGATTCTAAACTGTGACCTGATTTCTACCAAGCACTGACCTTCAAGCACTCCTGACACCATTCAGAACATTTTGCAAAAAGAAAAGATTAAGGCACTATTATTTTCCTGTAAGCTGCTGTAATTATTTCCAGCATTCTCTTTATTACAGAGGAGAGTTGCATGAGAACAAGATTACTGCCCCCTCAACATTATCTTCTCTGGCTGCTTGCCCACATTTGACATCACAACCTCCTGTTTATGACATCATAATTATCTCCACGGCAACAGATTATTACGTCAAACAGAACTGTGGTGTCTGATGTAGACAACCAGCCAGTGCAGAAAAGGCAGAGATACTGATTCCCTGCAAATACCCTTAGTAATTAAAGAAACAATGGTGGAAGTTATAGAAAGAAATATGAAATATAAACTGAATTTTGTCTAAATATTAATTTTTTTCAAAGTCATCCTAACTGTATCAGGGTCTCTAACTGTTCAGTTGCTAAGATGAGTCACTAGGACAGTTTTCCGTTTTTTTATGAACTGGGCCCGAATCCAGGCTCCGTATTCCCATTCCAGCGTTCTGTTTTTTTTGTTTGTACTGTAATTTTTTTCTGCAGCTCACAGTGGGGTGTACTGAAGGACAAGATGATGTAGGGTTGTCCCAAAGTCCCATTAAAGTACAATAGGCCCTGGAGATGACTTTGTGTTATCCTGTCCTGCAGCATGAGCCTTTGGGAGCAGCAGCATGAGCATATAAACTAAAACTGGAGTGCTGCTAGAGGAATATGGAGACTGGGTTCGGGATCAGTTAATTAAGCAATAATGCATGACAGGGTGTGTGTTGTGCTGGGATAATGTCATTCCTAGCATGGCTGAGCACAAGGCCACAGGCCGAGTGTGTGCAACACCAAAGTGTGATGTTATCCTAGCACAACACACACCCTGGAGTGCATCATTGCTATTATATTATAAAATGGCTCACTTAAGAAAAACAAAAAGAAAAAATATTAAAATGTTTATTAAAACTAAATTTTGATGTCAGTTTTTCAAAGGGTTGGAATACTTATTAAAAAATAATGCTGATTGTTTTGTCCAGTAGGTGGAGCTGCTGTGATGTTAGTGCTATTCTGTGTCTCTGCCTCCCACCTCCATCTTCCTTCCTACCTACCGTGTTGTTGTTGTTCTCTGCCCCCTCTGTATTTTTCACTGTTTTATTTTTGTCCTGTAACTTTGTCTTTCTGTTGCTCTCTCTCTTCATTTTAATGTCCACAAAAAAGGAAATCCCCCCCTCCCATGTTAATATGTATATGCTGGTGACATTTCAGGTGTGCCTGTTTTTCTCCTGGTACAGTTGGCATGTATTTTGTACTGGGAGAAGAAAAAGAGAGAGCATCTGTTTCTGTTTCCAAGTCTGTTAAACCAGAAATGCGCTGCCTTGTCTCTCCCCCACGTTCCGTGTTTGTGTTGCAGTGACATTTCTCCTAATACACTCCATGTCTTTTGAACTGAGTCAAGAGAAATGGAGAAAATATAAGAAAAAAAGGTGAGTAACTGAAGTGCAGTGTGCCGTTGAACACACATGCTCATTCTTTTCTAGGCGGGCAGCGAGATAGGATGCTGATTGGAGTGGAGAAAGCTGAAGTCATTCACATGGACAGCTTCACCCAGCGGCTTTCTGGCAATGTCCCGCTTTTTAAAAATCTGTAATGTTGTGTGTTAGGCAGGTAACTGGGGAGAACATAGGGGAAAAAACAGTAACAGAAGCGCAGTGTACTTTTGAACACACGCACTAAGTCTGTTCTGGGTGGGTAGGGAGATTTGATGCCGATCAGAGCAGGGACAGCTTAAGCTGTTCATAGTGACAGCTTCATGGCGATGTCACAGTTTCTTTTAAAAAATAGGAATTGTAATGCATTCTTCTGTTATGTTACACACAGTATTTTGTAGCCATACCAAGTCTGGGCAACTTGGACATGGGCTGTGAATAGATTTCTTGCCCATTAGACAATGCCCCACAAATTTTAGCAATACAGAATTATTTAAGTAACATCCCACTCCCTTCTCTAATGCAGCCTCAAAAAGAATCCCTAGTGCATAAAATAACCCAACAAGCACTGTCGGAGGCCATTTGCTCTCTGCCAGATGACAAAGCTCCCGGCCCAGATGGCTTCCCGCCCCAGTTTTATGAAACATTTGAGAAACAAATCTCCCCCTTACTACTTCAGATGTTTAACTACCTTAGTGAATCAGGTATGTTGGACCCTTCCTTGTTAGAAGCTCTTATTATTGTATTGCCCAAGCCAAACAAACCCAGAAATAAAGTTAGCAACTACCGCCCAATATCTCTAATGAACTGAGACATCAAACTCTTTCCTAAAAACTTGGCCTCCAGATTGGCAAAGGGGTGGACCCACCTACTTAGTCCAGAACAAGTAGGATTTGTTGCAGGACGTTCCTCTACAGATCACAGAAAGAAGCTGTTTCACATCTTCTCCGCATCCAGAATGGCACCGCACTAAATGGTACTGGTGTTGCTGGACACAGAGAAGGCGTTCGATAGAGTTAGCTGGGCATTCCTGTTTGAGGTGTTGGGCAAGTTCGGACTCCCCCAGAGCTTTATCCAATGGATAAAAGTTTTTTATACATGTCCCACAGCCAAGATCTACTGCAACAGGATTTATTTGGACTTGTTTTCCCTCTATTTAGGGATGTGCCAAGGATGTTCACTTTCACCGATGCTCTTCAGCTTATATTTGGAACCACTATTATATCACCTTCGAAACTCTCCCCTAGTAAAAGGTATTCAGGTTGGTGACTTGAGTCTATGTTTATCAGCATATGCAGATGACATCATGTTGCATATCACAGATCCGGCAACCATGCTTCCTGCAGTGCTGTCTATTATAGATATGAGAAAGCCAGACAGTAGAAGATTTTAAAAAATTGCTAAAGACATATTTATTTAACTAGGCATTCTCAGGAATGTACTGAGTATTGAGTATATATGGATGTGTTTTAATATGTCTTTATCTGTTTTATTATAAACTGTGAGTTCTGATGTACATTGTAAAGGTTCCCTGAGCATTGAAAGGGTGCCTCATCAAATCAAATTTTGATTGATTGATTGTCTTATGGAGAATTCTCAATTATAAACTGAATAAAGAAGAATCAACAGTAATGCCATTGAATCCCACACATGCTGTTCACAACTTGCAGGCCTGCAGTTAGACTAGTAGCTCCAACTTAAATATATAGGACTCACACTGTCACAAAATATGTCTCAAGTTAAAAACTCAATCTAGATGCCTCTATATTAGGGACTATAAGCAAGACTTGAGACAGGTGGCCCCACTATATCTTTCTTTACAAGGGACAATCAGTGTAATAAACATGAACATCCTCCTTAGAGTGTTTTACCCTTTAAACTTCCACCTCCCCCAGTCTTGGTTCCTAAACCTTCATAAAATAATTTAAAAATGTCTCTGGAACAACCCCGAGAAGGTCATATGGTCGACTAGGAGCATCCAAACAACAGGGAGGCCTTAAGTTACCAGACTTCTTCCACTATTATTTGGCAAGTCATATAGCTAAATACCTACGATGGCTACCTTCCACTTCCCCACAAGACGACCCCAATTAAATACCTGTATGGCTGCAAATTGAGCGCCAACTAATTAAACAGAGTGGACTTCCTCCCCTTAGCCTGCTATATACCACTCTGAAGGTGAGCTCGTCAATACTAAAAAATGAACTGATTCAAATGTCTGTTAAGGTACATGTCTAACTGCATAAGACCCTCAAGTACGATAACAGTAAAGACATGTCACAGCCACTGTACCCGAATCCTAACTTCATGTTAGGGGGCAGTGTCTGAAGCCTAAAGAAGGGTTCCCCTCCACAGAGGTTTAATTGTGGGGCAGTCTCAGAGAACATGAAGCAAAGTACCTTTCCCATTTCCACATCTATTGCACTTCAGGTCCTGTAATCTACCCAACCAAACTCATGGGCATGGGTAGATGACAGGACCTGAAGTGCATTAGATGTGGCAATGGGGAAAGTACTTTGCTTCATGTTCTCTGGGACTGCCCCACAATTATACCCTTGTGGAATGAAATAAAAGCTAAAACCGACCCCCTTCTGGGGCTTGAGACACTCTTTACACCAGAAATTTGTATAGTGGGAGATTACTCCCAGGTACCAGTTAGAGAAAGGAGATATGGTATGTCTCTCATTTCATACGCAGTTAAAAAACTGGTAATGAAACATTGGAAGGACTCTGCTATTATCTTCTACTCTGAATTATTAAATGAACTGCTATCAAATCTACAAATAGAAAAGATGATAGTGAATTTAAGACGTAACTCTCCTAGTTTTGACAAAAAACGGAGTAAACTTCACACACTGTACTCTATCCCTAGGAAATAATTATAATTTTCTCAGCAAGCAAACTCCATCCTCAGCACTAATAGTGGACAACAGAAGGTGCATATTATTTAAATCCGTAGACAGATCCAGGTGAAGACCACCCATGGACCTATAAGTAATTGGAACAAATCCCTCTTATCTACCTATGTGTCCATGGTTAGGCAACCCCAGAAGATCCTATAAAGGTAGGGAGGGAGGGATTGAAGAGGAGGTGATTGAAGGAATGTTTTTGGGAGGGGGAGGAGGGGGGTTTGTAGTGATAGTAGAGTTCATAGTTTAAGTGAGCTGATGTAACCTTAAGGCTTAAAAGTTCATGAATCAGTTGTCTACATACTTTGTTACCAGCCATGTTTACTTCAATGTGGACATATAACTTTAATAAAGTATATTGAATTAAAAAAAAAAAAAGATTTCTTGCACATTTAATGCGGTTGTGTGTGCTGGGACTAGATCTGTGATGTTGTACTGAGATAACATCACAGGTCTAGCCAGAAACTGACCAATCAGAGCCTAGGGATTCTTCTTGCCAATTTATAATGGAAAACGGAAAACTGTTCTAATCACTCATCTTAGCGATTAGGCAGTTCAAGGACAGTACTTGGCAAAATTAGGTCCTGGTTTAGAATTGTGACCCTTCCTTTAAACTCTTAGTGTACCAGTTCACCCAGCTGTGAAAATGTGTAGAACTAGGACCCCACTGAAAACAAGGTGCTAAAACCAAAACTGTGCCGCTAAGTTAAACAGAGCAGCTGTACTGATAGCGTACTCAGTATAAAAAAAAAAAAAGAAACTACAGCCCAAACTGAAGGCTGATATGCAAGTGTTATTTTCAACTAAGACATAAAAATGCGCCGGCACTTCAAGGTGCTGTACATATACAGGTACCTCAGGAAGTGTATCACATATATATATATATATATATATATATATATATATATATATATATATATATATATATATACACACTCCCTGAAAAAGAATCAGAGCACCTCGAAACACCGGAACATTTTTTTTTTCACAGTCTGGAATAAAACCACTTGCTTATCAGGCTTCAGTTTGAGCTGTGGTTTTCTTTTGTTTCTCATGTACACAATTGCCTGCTCTCACAGAGCCAGCTGACATTCTGCCTGCTGCATGATCCAGAGTGCACCATCTCCTGTGGTCACACAGGCTGGGGTATTTCAGTGGAACATGCAGCTTTTCCTCCCCAGAGGAGGGTGTCCTCAGAGAACTTCCCCTGACCCTCTGACCGCAGTTCAAAGTGGGAATCTGTGTAGCCTGTGTCACAAGTGGCAATGCTTCCACTGTACTAAATAACCAGCCCCATTGGTGTATTTTGAGGGTTATTTTGGAGACTTCATGGAACCCTTTCCTACCCCTAATTTCCTATGTTCTAGCTGTCCTGTTTACCTGTGATGACTGGCTTATTAGCATGTCTGGTGGCCAGTCAATGTCAGTGACTCAGCTGGAACACATTCACCTCTGGGCCAGGAAGATCAGATGATCATGGGTTCAAGTCTTGCGCCATGCACTAAGCTAGTATCCAACATGGCATAGTTGGAGACCCTAGATGGGATACCCACCCTGATGAAGACAGAAAGAGTAAGGGTAACCCAAGCGTACAGCATGGGCTCTACCTCCTTGGCTTCAGGGATCCTCTCTAGCAAGGGCCTGTATTTCTTTCTTTAAACCCTTCATGTGGCCTCTGTTACTAGTCTTTGTACCCCCCCTCCTGTTTTTTTTCAGTTCAAACCTTTCGTTTAACTCCTTTCCAGTTGCTTTGCATACCCCACTCCCTGTCTTTGTTTCCCTGATCCATTTCTCTGTAGCGTTCTCCCTTTTTTTGTAGCCCCTTCCCCTGTGTCTCCCATAACATAGCCCCAGCTTTTCCACAATGAAGCACCCCATTCCCTTTAGCAGGCTTAGTACTATAGACAAATACCGAGTTAGGTGCACTGGCCATAAAATGTCCCTACAGCTCCCTTCTACTCATTGCTCATTTTGATAAAAGTCAATTTACCTTAGAAGATGACATCAGCTGTTGATTATGTCCACTGCAGGATGCTCCCTGCTGTTCTCAGCAGTGTTTGCCACTGGAAGTGACGTCACTGTGACAGTGGTTCTGGCTGTGTACAACTAAGCCATTGAAAACAGCCTGAAGCAGCCTGATCAGGGGACAGACAAAGGCTGCTGGTTTCTGCAGGTTCTTAGGTAAAGGGTAAATCACTTTTCCTGCTGTCAAAATGGCAGCACTGTGTGTGGGAGGGAGTTCCAGTTCCAGGATTCCAGGAGTTCCAGGAAGGGGTGATGTGTGGAGACCCAATATTTGTTACTATTGGAGCTGGTGCAAATCTGGAACATGCGTTTATAGAGTAGCCAGAAAAAGGGAAGGGGCATATGGATAAAGGAAAGCCAGAGGTTAAAGGGAGGTGGGTAGGGCAGCAAATGGAGGAGGGGCTACAGAAGAGGTTGTGCCAGTAAAGTGGGGGTGGGATGGGTAAATAAATACTTTGTGGGAGCTGGGAGAAATATATATGTAGGGAAATACAAATGGAGTAATGCGGCCCTCTGCATCTTTAATGCACTCTTCCCACATGCCTGATATGTGACTGAGCAATGAACAAGACACTTCCTCAAATGGAACAGAGCCACAATACATTAATTATGTGGTTTGGAGACAAAGATGTGAGCTCCACAGATGCTATTCTGATTCTCCTTTCTTGTACCACAGGTGTACTGGTTTGGTATCAGACAGTTAAAGGAGTACCTGTGAGGGACAGCAGCAGAGACAGGTGGATCAAAGGAGCTGTGAACGGACTGCAACAGCAGAGAGAAAACTGCTTATGGTCAGGATCACACAGTGAATAAGTGGTTCCCAAGCCTGTGCTCTTGCCACCTGAGAAAGGGGATAATAATGGACCCCTGGCTCATTGACCACTGGCTCATTACCCTAGACCTTCTTATGAGAGAGTCTTGGCTCGTTGTGATGGGAGGATGGGCCACCATCATCCGGATGGCCAGGTGGCCATTTTTCAGTTTCTTCCCCGACCCACTCACATGCATGCCATAGCATCCTGGCCAATCACATATGCAACATGTGGTCACCCACGCCACAAAGTGTGATGCCGAAACCGGCCACTAGGAGACACCAAAGGGCAGTGCATACTCGACCCCCCCAGGAGGAAAGTGTCCGGAGGATGCTCTTGAGCTCTCTCTGCCAGCCTCCAGTCCTGTCGTCCCAGGCTCGGGTGCGATTCCAGTCACCAGTGTGCAAGGCAATCCTCTATCACCCGGTGCCACAGGGCTGGCACAAGTTAATTTTTTCTCTACATGTGATCAGTTCCCTCAGGCGGGAACTGCACTGCAAAGCGGCCTTCTCCAGTTCACAGGAACTGATTGGAAACCAGAGAATCCATGAAAAAATTGTCAATTATAAAATAAAACACCCTAACTTACACAGAGTATCCAAAAAACTATTACACCGAAAACAAATAATTAAAGTTGTTGACCAGAGGACTGCATCTGACTTCGTGGTGTCTTCAGCAGAGAAACAAATCTGACATTAGAACAGCAGGGGGAGTGCGACCCCTGAGAGAGCTTGAATTGAACTTGTATTCTAAATTCTAAAATTAGCATAAAGTTCTATCTCCAGGGTAGCACACTTTTGTGGTCTGATGTCATTTGTAAGGCATTTCATTGACAGATTCCTCTTGTTTGAATGAAAGGAATGTTACCTACCATTACCCTTTATTTTCTAGATTTTCTCCTCCATAGAGTTATACTCGCCCACACACTATCCCTCAGACTTATGAATGTTAACTGTGTATGCATGTGTTTTGCATGTGGCGGAGTGGGTGTTTGCTATTCACCACCCAATTGGTGTAAGGGAGTTGCTAGCAGTCACAAAGGAAGAAAGAGACTTGGGCATCATCATCACTGATGACCTGAAATCATCCAAGCAGACCTCTAAAGCAGTAGATAAGGCTAGGGGGTGTTAGGGTGTATTAGTAGGGTATCACAAGTCGTAAGAGGTAATAATCCTCTTTACAAGACACTGGTTATGCCCCATCTGGAGTACTGCATGCAGTATTGAGCACACCTCCACAAGGACATTAACCAAATTGAGGCAGTCCAGAGAAGGGCAACCAAAATGGTGCAGGGACTGCATCAGAAGACATATGAGGACAGATTAACAGAGCTCAATATGTATATCCTTGAGCAAAGGAGGGAGAGAGGTGATATGATCGAGGCATTCAAACACCTTAAGGGCATTAACAAGGTGAAACAGTCTAACATGTTTAAATATAAGAAAAATAGCAGGACAAGAGGACACAGCATGAGATTAGAGGTAGGCCGATTAAGGGGGAATGTGAGGAAATTATTTTTCACAGAAAGGGTGGTGGATGCATGGAATGGCTTACCACAAGAAGTGGTGGCTATGAATACAGTGCAGGGCTTCAAACAGGCATGGGATAGGCATAAGGGAGCAATACAAATGACTATGAATAGATAGGCCACTGACAGAGCAAAGGCCGATGGCACATTTATAAGGTAGAAAAAGAAATGGGCATACTGGATGGGCCTTGCGGTCCTTATCTGCCATCAACTTCTATGTTACTATGTTACTATGTATTGTCTGTGAAAGATAACTTGGGTGCTTTTCTTTCATCCCTTCTTACAGGGTCATATGAGCTACCTTATGTCTTTTTCATGTTTTCGCTATTTTTATTTGAACTCTTTTTCAAAAGTTGGTTTTCTAGCCCTCTTTCTTGGTCAAAGAGGTACTGAAGTGGTCGGAATAGGTACCTTTATATATGCTGTAGGTGCATCCATAGCACCATATGTCAGTGCCACGCAATAAAATTCCAGCCTCAAAACCTCTGATTTCTTTGGGATCCTTGCACCTCTAATCATTAGACCAAGCAGTAGTAGAGTTGTAATATTTTACTTTACCCGCAAGTTGTTGGTGTAGTTCCCAACTTAACATGACACCAGCAATATGCAGCACACAGTTCATTATTAAAGGGGAATTTACTGAAAAGAAGGTTATTTTCCTACCACCCTCATGTATCAACATATACCACCCACTGCCTCCCACTCAATTTGAATATTTTGAATGCCACCCCTTACACCCATTTACAAAAATACTACCAGATCTATATTGGGCACTCTTGATACATTGTATCATTCAGCTTTGAGATTTGTAACTGGTCTTCCATGGTCAACGCACCACTGTGTTTTGTATTTTACTGTGGTGTTACACGAGGTCCCTGCACCCTAATTGGCAACCCCAGAGGTACACCACAGACAGCTAGCATTTATGTATATGTTATACTAACATATAGGGCTAAGGACATCTACCGTACAAGAGTAGATGCCAGGATATGTATGGATATGATTGCTATACACTTTACTTTCTAATATACACATGTATTTCTTGCTTACAAGACGTTAGGACACCTGTGTCCTTGTAATAATATGATATATGAGTCGGCATTGCCATCTTCTGATGATTTGTATTACTACATGGCTATGTACAAACTGTACTTCTTTGTTTCCACAAAGTGATGACTATAACAAAATTGTATAATGTTATCTAGGACTGAGGAGCCACCTCTAATTTAGCCAATAGGGCTCCTCTCTGTAACGAGAAATGTTTCTACCTTATAATAACCATGGTAATTATTTTAGGTATATAATGTAAGACATTACATCTTCTACCTTGGAGACCCCAGGAGACACGGAGATTCCTCGAGGTATAGGGAACGCTTAGCATTGGCTCCCAGTTCCTAATGGTAAGAACTGCTTAGGGCAACTGTGATTTTCCTTTTGGTAGTAATTAAGCTTTATTACTCTTATGCAACGTGTCTGTGATTCCTTGCATTGCCATTATTGCCAAGAACACGAGAGTGAGGTTTACGCCTCCTGACAGTGGGGTGGGAATCTGTGAATGATAAAAGATTATGGCATTGGCATTTATTTACATATAATTTTGTCTCTGGTAAACTGCCTGAATTTCTTTTGAACCAGCTAGAATTTAAACAGGAAAGTAAGTATAGTTTAAGATCTAGAACACTTCGGAGCTTTAGGATACCTAGAAAACAACTGAAAATGGGGGATTATACCCGACCAGCTTCAATTACCCAGACCTGGAAAGTATTGAAAACTAAACTCAAGGTAGAGGTAGTAGGTATCTATTTCATGTTTTAAGACCTTAATTAAGAAGCACTTTAACAAACCCTGTGAATGTTATGGTTAGCCCCCAGCTTTTTAGACTGATGTAACATGCTGCTTGAATTTATGTGTAACATGTGTATTTAATGTATTGTATGTTTCTAAGTATTTATTTTTATCTTTGTACTGTTGTTCAATTTTTGTAGTCACAATTGTAAAAGAAAGTTTCTCTCAGCTTGCTTACCAATAAATCTGATGATGATGACACCCACCCACTGAGCAACATCCCCACACTCTCCCCCCCCAGCAACCCTCAGCCAAATCATCACATGAAAGAACCCTTCCCCACCGCTCACATCTATTTCCAGCCTCATCCTGTTCCCAGTACGAGCTACAAAATTGCAGACACCCCCTCCCACCCACCTGCTCAACATCCATTTCACCCTCCAACCACCAACCCACCCAAGAAAAGGGTACTCCACCAACTCAAACTATGGCAACAAGTGGGACAGGAAGCATCACAGACCTTCCTCTCACCACCTCAGCTGGCCACCATCTACATGAATAAAAGTACATGCTCCTAGTAACAACAAGCTGATTACTATGATCTGAGCCTTCAGTGCTGAAATGTGGAGTCCCACAGGGCTCCATACTAGGCCCCTTGCTTTTTTCATTATTTGTAAATTCCTTAGCTGTTAATTTTAAAAATACTGAGTTATTGTTGTATGCAGATGATGCAGTTTTGTTTTGTTTTGGTTCTAATTTTTTGACTTTACAAAATACCTTGCAACAAGATTTTAGTTTGCTTCATTATTGGTTTGATTAACATAAACTGGTGTTAAACTCAGCAAAAACCAAGACAATGGTGTTTTCTCATTCCAGGAGAGTGCAAACTCATGAACTAAAAATTACTGATAATTTGGGTAATGCAATTGAACAGGTTAGGCAGTTTAAATACTTGGGAATATTAATTGATTGTCACTTAGCATTTGATTCTCATGTTATAGAGTTAATTAGTAGGGTACATAAAAGGTTGGGATTTCTTTATCGTATTTAGGACAATCTTACAGTTGATGTTAGATTATTACTTACACATACTGTAGTTTATTGCTATCAATAGTGGATTATGGGTCTGTAGTATACTCTTATACTTCTGACAGAATATTTTCTAGACTTCAAGTTATGCATCATTCTATTTTATATTTTGCCTCTGGTCAATTGAGGTTAACCCACCATTGTTCTCTTTACAAACAATTTGGCTGTTTGTCTTTAGAGGGGTGATTTAATTTTAGGGCATTGTTGTTTTTGCACAAGGTTTATTTAGGTAGTATGCCTCAAAGCATTCTTAGTTTATTCCCTAGGAATATAACTGGTTGTACAAGATTACAGATTAGGGAGGGCCTTTTATTTCCTTTCTTTCATACAACATTTAGCCAAAATTCATTGAATTTTACTACTGTTATGATGTATAATCAACTTCCTAATAATGTTACAAGACAAAAGCAGTTATCTATTTTTAAGTCAGAACTTAGAAAAAATTTGTTGGAGAATTCAAACTGTAAATGTTATGTATAATGTACATTTATGGATTGTAAACTGTTTTAACTTTGTGTGTATGTCTTTTGTACAAACTGGTCATTTGTGAAAATGGGCTTGTCCCACAGAGTTACCAGTATAAAAATAAATAAAATGAAAAAAAAAACTATGAGTACACACTTCTATTCATTGAGATGGCAGCTGGCTGAGATGGTGAGAGGAGAGTTTGTGCCAGTGGCCATCAACCTCGCTGCCAAAGTTGGACCCAGAGGAGTATCCTTTTCAAGGGAATGGCAGCTGGGTTTCAATGCATAAAAGTGCAAAATGATGCACTTGAGGCACAGAAACCCAGGGGCAATGTACCAATTGAGCGGGGAGGTATTAGCAACCACAAAACAGGAAAAGGGCCAGGGGTAATCATTTCTGATTACCTGAAAGTAGCCAAGCAGTGTGATAAGGCAGTGGGGAAGGCTAGCAGGATGCTTGGGTGCATAGAGAGAGGCATCACCAGCAGAAGGAGGGAGTTAGTATTACCCCCGTATAAATCACTGGTAAGACCCCACCTCAAGTACTGTGTCCAGGTCTGGAGGCCCCACCTCTGGAAGGACACAGATAGGGTAAAGACTGTACAAAGGAGGGCTACAAAAATGCTGCAGGGCCTGCATCAAAAGCCCTAGGAGTAAAGACTCAAGGAAGTAAACATGTACTTTCTAGAGGAAAGGAGGGAAAAGGAGATATGATAGAAATGTTCAAATACCTCACAGGTATTAATAAGGTACAGGAAGGTAGCATTTTCTATAGAAAAAGATGCTTCAGGACAAGGGGTCACGCTATGAAGCGGGAGGGGGTGGAAGCTCAGAGGAGATGTGAGGAAATATTTCTTCATGGAGAGGGTGGTGGACACCTGGAACAACCTCCCAGCAGGTGGTGGGTGCTAAAATGATAACAGGATTCAAGCATGCATGAGATAGACACAAGGGGACCTTAGAAGTAAGGCGGGGGGAGAAGACCGGAGATTGCGTAGGGTCTGCGGTGGCACAGTAGGTATTGAATATAGGGCAGACTAGGTGAGCCAAGAGGTCCACATCTACTGACAACTTTTATGTTTCTATGTTTCTCATGAACAAGGGCAGAGAAAATTTTCAACTCTTGCTCGAAAGGTGATTTTGCACAGCAACCGTGAAATCACATTTTGGGATGCAAAAACACATTTTGGTCAGGATTTGAAAAATTACAGTTGTTTCATTCATGAGGTGCTGTAAAGCAATGGCCATATGGTAAAAATCTGGGGTCAAAATATTGAAAATTACCAAAGTTACAAACCTACATTCACAAATTTCAATCTAGGCTCATAACTTTGGTTTTTAATATTTTTACCTTAAATTTTCAACATAGCCTTCTTATGATCCACCTCATGAACAAGGGCAGAGAAATGTTCAATGTCTGCCCAAAGGCGATTTCATGCAGCAACTGTGAAATCACATTCCTGGATGCAAAAACCCATTTTGGCCAGGATTTGAAAAATGACAGCTATCACATTCATGAGGTGCTATGAAGAAATTGCTATGTTGAAAATTTGGGGTCAAAATATTGAAAATTACCAAAGTTATTAGCCTACATTTGCACATTTCAATGTAGGCTCAAATATTTGAGGTTTCTTAATATTTGTACCTCAGATTTTCAACATAGCATTTTATGACACCACCTCATGAACAAGGGCAGAGAAAATCTTCACTTCCTGCCCAAAAGGTGATTTCGTGTAGCGACTGCAAAATATTTTGGTACAGATTTGCCTAATTTCACTGCAATTGTTCATGAAGTAGGGGGTCCCAAAAAAGCATCTTGAAAATTTGGGGCAAAAATATTCAAAAATGACCAAGTTGTGCCACTAAGTTCAAAACCCCATTGAAATACATTGATTTCCTCAGTTCATGGATCGGCATTGAAGAGTGAAGATGTGTCTGTGATCCAGACATAATTCTGGCATTGGACCCCTGATGGGTAAGCAAGGGCTTGGGAGGGTGAGGTGGGGGTGCTGAGTGGGAGATTCAGGTGGGGGGACTAATGGTGCAACATATATTGATGGATTATTTTCTTTCTTACAGGGTATATAATTAAAAAAAAACTATGAGGTACTGTTTCTTTATTTCAGGTAATGACACTGGCAGACAGGGAACCCCCAGCATCAGTGTTATGTTTGTGTTGGGCTGGGGGGGAGATGGCAATTATGGCAGCGGCTGCAACAGACATTGATGAATGTTTTTCTTTTTCGCAGGTCTAGTTAAAAAAAAAACTTCGAGGGATGGTTTCATTTATTTCAGGTGGTGACACTGGGGGACTGGGCACCCCCAGTGTCAGTTTTGACTAAAATGGGCACAGTGAGGTAGCAGCCAGCATGGGGGATTGGGCACTCCCCTGCTGAAATATTAACATGGATTGGGCTTGGGGGTAGCAGTTTCGGTGGTCGCTGCAACAGGCATTGATGGATGTTTTTCTCTTTTGCAGGGTATATTACAAAAAAAACAAATTACGAGGGACTTTTTTTTATTTCAGGTAGCAACAGTGGGGGATTGGGCACCCCCAGTGTCAGTGTTATGTTTGTGGGGTGGTGGAGAGATGGGTGCTGAGTGGGAGGGTCAGGTTGGGGGACAGTAAGGGTGGGCAGCAATGGCTGATGACTTTGAGAACAAAGATCGAGAGGTCCCTCTGTCGTCATAGAAAACACGAGGGGGAAGAGTTGCTGGGTTGTTTGGAAGGCCATACACTGCTTTATACAGTGTATGGTGCCCCAAAACAGGATTAATTAAATTTTTTAGCCAGCATCTGCAGCCAGAGACCCACACTGTTGGTCTCTCCAGCCTGCCGGCCAGCTAGCTCACAGGACTCGCCAACTGCCCCCTGTCCTTTGAAGAGCCCTGGTGGGGGTGGTTGCATTGTGACATCCTCACTAACACAGAATGAAAAGTCATTCTGCATTAGAGAGGACGTCACTACTGCAGCAGAACAACTTTATGTGGTGTATGCATTTCCATACACAACTGCATTCCACCATACACTATAGTTCAGCTCTGCTTGCTGGCTGGCGTAGCTCAAAGGAAAGAACCGGCCTATGATTGGGTTGGTTCTTTCCTTTGACATACATGAAGTTCCTGCCCAGCAAGTCAGAGTAGTGTCATGATCAACCTGGCTGATGATTGGTGTAACACTGACGGGCCCCTTGCAAACCACTTTGCATTGGACTGACAGTGTCACACCCCTCAAAAGCCACTCTCCTAACATAATGTTTACTGAGCATGTGTACATGACGAATGTAATGTTGCTTCTTCTTAAGGGATCCACCAATAAGCTTTACAATAGCAATCAGTCCACTGGATTGAGTTGTTCCAGGGATAGAACTTATGCTTATTTTGGAATCTTAGAATTAAAACTAAGTTCAAACTCTGCATTGTGGTCATAATCCCACATTCAGTCAGATTTGTTTCTAAAGCTAGGGGGAGCTGTGACCACTAAAACTAGCCAAATGGCTAGAAAATATTTATAACAAAAAGTTTAATTAAATGGCGATAGTGGAGAATACTGGACCACTGGCGGACCTACGCTATTAGTGTAGAGTTCAAGTTATGGTACTCTCTCAAAACTGCCTTTTAGTTATGTTTTAGTAGTTTGTTTGAATTGGGGCTTCATCCCTCCACCCCCCCTTTAAAAAAACAAGCGGGTGTGGGGGGGCAATGCCCCCAATTCAAACAAACTGAAAAAAAAATTAACAGCAAGCACAAGCATGCGCAGTATTCATATTAGCGTGAAGTTCACATTAAGGTAATATCTCAAAACTGCTTTTGGTTATTTTAGTAGTATATTTAAGAAAAAAAAAACTTAAAAAAAAACAAACAGGGTGGGGGGCAAAGCCCCCCAATTCAAACTGACAAAAACTAAAACAGCAAGAACAAGTATTCACAAAAGCTTTATGCTATGCAAGTAGTTGTGGTCTGGTATTCTCCACTATCGCCATTTAAATTTTGGAAAATATTAATCAACTTCAGGCAGACAGCAACAATTTTTGTAGAAAAGTATTTGTAACTGACTATCTATCAACAGTTGTGAAGGAACTGCAACAAGTAATGCTCAATAAAGTTGAGAAAATATCCGATTCTTGTACGAACCTATTTTCAGGTTCTGGAAGGGGACGCAGGGTAAGGGATTATAAAGCTTACTGATTGATCCTGTAAGAAGAAACAAAATTACTATGGTAATTTTTTCCCTTTTAACCACAGGGATCCATCAGTATAGCTTTTCAATATGAACTCCTAGCAGTATTTTGGGAGCCTGGGTCCAGAACATATTTAGGAAAAATGTTCTGCAAGACGGCAGTGCTAAAACAGGCATCTCTTCTGGACTGTATGTCCAGACAACAGTGTTTTGTGAAGGTGTGTATTGGCTTCTGGCTAGCTGTTTTACAGATTTAGTGAAGGAGATTCCCCTTGCTACTGCCACAGAGGCAGGGGTACCTCTTGTGGTGTGTGCCCATAGACCTCTGGTGGTATTCTGCCATCTTTTCCATAACATGATTGTATGCAGGAGACTATCCAATGTGAGGTAGTTCTTACAATTGCTGGTTTACCCTTTCCCACTTCACCATAGGTGATAAATGGCAGAGTGTTGCGAACCTGACATCTATTGTGCAGTCCCAGCAAGTATCTTACTGCCCTCTTTACATCTAGGCAGTGACGTTTTTGCTCCCCTGTACTGAAATGCTGAATGAAAAGCATAGGAAGGGTAAGTGAGTGGTTCAGGTGTAATTCTGACACTGCCTTAGGCATGAATTTCCTATTGGTCCTAAGGACTACCTTATCTCTATAGATAAAAATCATACATTGGCTCTCTCCATGGCTTGGAAGAATTTTTTTTTAAATAGCTTACTTGCCTAAAGGTTTTAGCCTCCTATATGCATTTTTAAATGAAGTAGAGGATTCTTTAACTGACTTGGTTAGATCCAAGTGGCAAGCTGATCTCAACCTGCCGACTTCAAGGGTTGCTTGGGAAAAAACATGGGACAATGCAAGTAAATGTTGTAGGGAAATACAAGGCAGGCTGATTCAGCACAAAGAGCTCCATTATTTCTATTACTCTCCCTGTCAGTTGTTTAGTATGGGCCTAGTCCCTGATGACCACTGTTGGAGATGTACAGAGCTGAAGGCAGGCCTGTGGCACTTATTCTGGTCCTGTAAAGAGGTCATGATCGAAACATTCAAACACCTTAAGGGCATTAACAAGGTGAAAGAGTCTAACATGTTCCAATATAAGAAAACTAGCAGGACAAGAGGACACAGCATGAGATTAGAGGGAGGTCGATTAAGGGGTAATGTGAGGAAGTTCTTTTTCACAGAAGGGGTGGTGGATGCATGGAACGGCCTACCTCAGGAAGTGGTGGATATGAATACAGTGCAGGGCTTCAAACAGGCATGCGATAGGCATAAGGGAGCAATACAGAAGAGTATGAATAGATAGGCCACTGACAGAGCAAAGGCTGATGGCACATTTGTAAGGTAGAAAAAGAAATGGGCAGACTGGATGGGCGTTGCGGTCCTTATCTGCCATCAACTTCTATGTTTCTATGTCACATCTGTTTGGGAACAAATCCCCTCTATATGTCAGTCTACAGTATATTGAAGTCTTCCATCCCTTTCTCACCAATGATCTTTATTCTGGGGTACATCTCAACTATTCTGGTAATACACAAGCAGGGGAACTATGGATTTTAACAGCTGTCCTGGCTTTCAAAAGGCTCTTACTGCAGAGTTGGAAAGAGGTGAAAGTCCCTATCACTACTCAATGTACTGATGCCCTAGGAGGATTAGCCAGAAATGAAAACATTAGCCACGATATCCTTGAAAAAAGTGAAATGTTCAGTTCTATATAGGGCCCCTTTTTGAATTTCTGCTCATAAAAGTTTTTTGTTAATTTATTTTAAGATAACAGTTTTAGACTTCTTTAGCTCATTGTAATAGCTTACACCATAGACAGTAGATGGCAATGTTACCTTGATTCCAGGATAACATAATTGTCTGTGTTTTCAGTATAAAATGTTAGCAGTTCATCCGTTAACATTATTCTGTTTGATTATCTATCTTTTGCTATATTGTATTATTAATATAGATTTACATTTGAATATGTATTGATCTGTTTCAGTATCTGTTGTGTTACCAATCGTGATATGTTAAAAACTTAATAAAATTTTAATTGAAAAAAAAGTATGTAGTTTGGACGTGTGCAGAGGGCTTGCAGCTTGCTCAGCTTCCTAGCAGATGTAATAGTAACTAGGACTAATGCTTTTCATGTAACATACTTTAGGTCAGCAGTACCATAGACTCAAAAGCAGGAAGCAGGAATGTGTGCATCAGCCGAGCAATGCACACATTTATATCCTATGGAGGAACAGAGTCCCTCACACAAGGGCATAAATGACTAAAGCCTTTAAAAAACCTTCTGAAAATAGGTTCTGAGGCTGATGTGTCAGCTGAAACTGCTGACAAATGCACCTTCAGGGATGAGGGCCTCAGGCCTAGGGACTGTAGGTGCACTAGGTAATCCAACACTAGGTAAGCCTGTTTGCATAGAGATTATATTTCTGGAAGCACAACAGAATGAAAATCTCTTCCATATTGAGGCATATGCTTTCTTTGTTGCTGGTTTTCGAGAAACCTTCAACACTCTCAGCACCTATTCTGACACATTTAAGGTAGAGAATTCTAGCTCCTCAAGAACCATGCCCTCAGGTGTAGCGTTCTGAGGTCTGGAAATGGTATCCTGCCCTGGGACAGGGTCAGCAAGTTGTGCCTCAGTGGCAGGTTGATTTGAGCCATGTTGGACAAACTCAGGAGCATGGTGAACTGGACCCATCTGGCCCCGTCTGGTGCTATCAAAATCATTGCCACTGGCTCCCTCTTGAGCTTTATGAGTACCCTCTGCAAGAGTGGGAATGGAGAAAAGGCATACAGGAACCTCCCTGTTCAGAAACAGGGGATCCTCTGGGACTGTCCCTATTGCTGGGGGCCTGCAACAGAATTGTAGGAGCTGTTTGTTCTCCCGGGATTCAAACAGGTCTACAGTATTTCTGGTGTACCCTGCCTTCTGAACACTGGTGCCAGCACCTGCTGGTTCAGGGTCCACTCATGGTTTCCTTGGCTAATTCTGCTTACTGAATCTGCCAGGACATTGTCTTTTCCTAATAGGTGTACTGCAGTTACCTCTACATCCAGGGAATAGGCTAGGTTCCAGATCTTCATGACTTCTGTGCATAACCTTGAGGAACTTACTCCTCCCTACTTGTTTGGTAATATAATTTTGTTGTGTTGTCTGTTTGAATCAGAACAGACTGACCCTGTACTTGTGAAAAAAACAAAATTGCATTACTAGGAACACTGCCCTGAGCTCCACGAGGCTGATGTATTCTTGAGTCTTCTGTGTACTCTACATGCCACTCACAGTAAGATCCTCCAGATGACTATCCCACCCCAGGAGTGAAGCATCTTTTGTGAGGATATGTGTTGGGGACTCCTGGAGGAATGGAATGTCGTCTCTGAGGTTGCCCTCTTCCTTCCACAATTCTAGCGCCTTTATCAAAGTTTTTGTGACTGGCACTAGTTCGGACAGAGGGTTCAAGCTTTAATGATAATAATAATAATAATAATAATAATAATAATAATAATAATAATCTTTATTTACTAAGCACAATTCACAATGTATCAAAGTGCTGTAAACAAATAAAATAAACTTTTTAAAATCAATAAAAAATCAAGCATAAAAAAAACTCATCTCCCCTCAGCTTAAATTAAGACCTATTAGAATACTTGGAGTTTAAGATTCTTAACTTTGGGACCAATGGTCCCTTAAGTGGTACTGAATGCAGTCATCTGGAACCTGGTCCTTGGTACCATTGTAGTGGCAGAGGCCATGTGTCCAAATAGTTGCAGAAAATCCCTTGCAGGCCTTGGCTGGCCTAGTGTGAAGGATTTTGCAGTGGTAATCAGACCTGAAACCCTTGCCTGAGGAAGAAAACTCTCCCTGCAGGTATCCAGCTCTGCCCTCAAGACCAATACTTGAGCTGGTTCTATTTGTGACTTCTGTAGGCTTATCCAGAAACCTAGTCCCTCTAAGGTGCTTTCTTTACCACCTTTATGGAACACCTTGCTTCCTGCTGTGTTTTTCTTGAGAGTAGACAGTCATCCAGATAAGGAAAACCAGCATGCCTTACCTTCTCAGATGTGCTGCACTGCTGCTACCACAGTTAGGTGAAAACCCTTCATGCTGTGGTAAGGCCGAAGGGAAGAGCTGTGAACTGGTGTTGGCAGTTCCCTAGTCCGAACATGAGGTATTTTCTGTAGGATTGTCTGACTGGAATATGAAAGTAGGCATCTTTCAGGTCTAGAGACACCAACCAATCTCCTGACTGCAAGGATGGTATCACAAAGTCCAGTGTGACCATCTTGAATTTTTCATTTTTCATGTGTTTGTTCAGATATCTCAGGTCTAAAATGGGTTGTTACTTCTTATTAGAGATACAGTGAAATTCTGGCAAAATCCTGAATTTCGCCACACAAAATATTTCACGAAATGTGCACATTCTGCAAAATATTTCACACGTGCAAAATGCAGAATTTTGCCCGCAAATGGAGGATTTTTGCCCGTAAGTGGCAAAATTCCACCATTCACAGGCAAGATTCTGCATTTCGCAGGAGAAATTCTACATTTTGTCTGTGAAATTCCACATTTTGCCGGCAGAATTTTGCATTTCGCACCCACAAAATATCTCGCGAAATGCACGAATTTCACAAAATATTTTGCGTAACAAAATTTGAAGATTACGCCCATCTCTGTTGCTTATTTTTCTTGTGCATTAGGAAGTATTTGAAAAACAGTTCCTTGCCCCATTGTGAGGTAAAGACCTTTTCCACTGCTCTTGATCACAGCAGTTTCTTCACTTCTAACTCCAGTAGGATTTTGTTCTGTTGGAGAGTTAGAAGGGAACAATTTTGGTTTCTGCAGTTTTAGAAATTTTTTGAACTGCAGGTCAAACCTTGACTCAATACTTCCAGGACTCACTTGTCTTTGATGATTTTTGTCCATTCCTGGAAGCAGTGAGCCAGTCTTCCCCTCACTGGCAATGGCTGGGTGATGTCAAGGGTTTTGTTTTGGCTATGGCTTAGGGGCTGGTGCTGCACCCCTAGTGCCCCCCCTGCCCCTAAAGTAACCTATTTAGGGTAGATACTCATAGGGGACATAAGGCTTTGAGTAGCAACCCCTACCCCTACCCCTGCCTCCCCTTCCATAAGGCCTGTAGGAGTAGAGGACTTTTTACTTTTCTGTGTTATTTCTATAAGTGGTTTTGTAAACATCCACTTTTATATATGCCTCTGTCTTGTCACCAAACAAGGAGTTTCCCTCAAAAGAGAAATCCATGGCCTTAGCCTGTATGTCCTGGAATACGATGGTAGGCCTAAGCCAGAAAAACCTCTTGAGAGATACTGCATGTGCCAGGACCCTTGAGGCAGAGTCATTGGTATCCAAGACCATGTGGAGCTGGTACTTAAGTGGCATCTAGCGCTGACATGGCTGTGTCAGCCAAGTCCTCTGCCACTTCACTGTGTGTTACTCACTCAGTGCCAGGACTGAATTACATAGTGCCTTCTGGTACTGAGCTGTGTGTGCCACGCACTGTAGGTTACCTATCTGAGGAACAAGGAAGCTGAGGTGTGCACTTTTTTCAGTCATGATATCCAGTTTTCTGGAATTGTTCTCTGGAGGCTGTGCAGAGAAAGGCAACTTAACCTTTCTCACATACTGCTGCCTGGACCACTCCCTCATGATCAGGTTGGACATACAGGTACTCAACCTCTTGTCTGTCCACCTGATATTTCTTTTCAATTTTCTTATCAATGCCAGCAGCTGAAGTGGGTGTGGACATGATTTTAGCAGTGGCTTTTTGGAGAGATTTGTAGCAGCCTCTTTGTAGCAGCCAGACTCATCATGTCCATAAATTCAACCTCCTCTTCATCCTCCTCAGCTTCTTGGGAGGAGATGTTGTGGGTGTTAACTATTTGCCTAACAAAGGAATAGTGGGATGTCTAATCCTCAAAAGGCCTGGGAGGACAGTCCAGTTCTTGCTCAAGTGAATTGTCTGGTTCCAGGGGTTCACTTTCCTCCTCATCTTCATAATACATTACTCCTCCTCCACTGGCAGTTGGTGTGGAGCTGGGGGGGGCATATTCATAAAATTTTCAATAGTCTGGAAGGCCTGGAAAAATTGCTGTGCTCTTGGCATGTCCCCTTTTGAGGCATTTGTCTTTTGCCAACTGTCTGCTCACTTCCTTTTCAGGAGTGCTTTTTGTTTTTCCTTTGCAGACACAATTTCCAGTTCTTGCTCTGAGGCTCTTTTATTTTTGCAGTCACTGAACTCAGGATCCTCACTTTCAGACACACTGTGGTCTGAATCACCTTTACCATGCTTACCTGATGGTTGTGCAGCTTTATCTTTTATATCTGTCTCCACTGACAGTGACTGCTGCTGATTCTAAGGGAAGGACCCTCTTCTGAGCATTTACTGTGTTTTGGTGACAAGGCTGGGAAAGGAATAGGATAACTGTTGGGGAGGGGTAATACCCTGATTAAAGCCAAGTCATGGGGTTCTATAGAGACCCATGGGCAGACTGGATGGACCATTGGTCTTTTTCTGCTGTCACCTTCTATGTTTCTGTATTCTTCTCTGTTTCTATGACATGGAGACAGATTAAGAAGTCATAAGGTCTTTTTTTGGCCCTTTTCTTCTGTGTTTTAGGGTAAACCTTTTTTAAAGACTTCATATTTTATAAAATTGTTGTCTGGACCCAGTACCCCTTAAACAATACTTGTGGCAGTCTGACCTTGCCAAGAGCTAGAAACAATTGGTGTGATTTTTAAAGCATGTGGGTCCTGTTCTTTTCTTCTTTGGTCTGTCAGTCATGCCAAATGCTGGTGGACCATAAATCATTTTACTGGTTCCCAAAACAGTCAAATTGTAATAGAGCTCAAGTGTTATAAAATGCTCTAAAAAAAAACGTTTCAGTTTGGTTTCATGAAAAAGGGAACCACACTAATTTTTTACCTCAAACCCAATGGTTTTAAGAATAAGGGGAACAATTTTAAAAGGGGGAAACTGGTCCAAGGTACCTGCTCCAAACAGCATTGATGCAAGTGGCACCTTGCGTCAAAGTTTGAGGCAATCTCAATTTTCGAATGCAGGCTGTGTTGAAAGCGGGATGTGTTGTGCCCAAGCCACCCAACACCACCCTTGCAGCAAAAGCATCCTTGTACCAGGTCACAAGGGGGCTTGAATCGTGCAGGGCTGCACCATCCCCTTTTTTGGAATTTTGCAAGCCCTGTAGTGCATGCAACAGGGGGCTCAGGTTAGACCAGCCAGGAGGTGGATTAAAGGCCATGAGCCACTGCCAGACACTGTGACAATTGGGGAGGGACCTGGAAGTAGGGTGCCAGGGGCAGAAGGTGGACAGTGGTGTCCTAGGAGGTGGCAAGAATATGGCAGAATTGCAGGGTGGTGATGTGGCACTCGGCAGGGGTACATTTTTCTATGCCAGGCAGTTGACTGAATCAGACTGCTTCATGAGGGGTTGGCAGGGATGGACAGTGACCTGGCCCAGATGGGCACAGCCCTACCACCTGCACTATAGGTGCCACGATCCCCAACCCTGTAGGCAGGAAGCAGTGGCTGAAGGGTGAGCACTGCCAGTGGTGGAAGGGAATGATCTGTGGGCACCATAACAATCCATTGGTACCCAGCGCCCCCCACATTGTAGCAAGCTGTCTCCCACCCACAGAGTTAGCAATCATGGTTCCTATGAGGCAGATGCCATGGCTGAGCCCACCTGAAGCCAGATCACTGTCCATCCTGCCAACCCCTCACGAAGTAGTCCAGTCTGATTGGCTGCCTGATATTGCAAACATCCTCTTCTGGATGCCACATCATCACCCTGCAATTCCATCATATCCTCAACAACCCCTAGGGCATCCCTTGTGACTCTTCTGCGCCAGGCCACCTCTTGGCTGGCATATTCACCACCCACACCTTTGTGGCCCTGTTACTGTTGCATCATGTGGTGTAGCCAGATCCCTGTATCTAACCTCGCAGGTGCACCAAATGTTTGGTAGAAACTTGCAACTATGACAACTCCTGGGTCTTTGGTGCACAGACCCCCAGTTTTATAAAACTGAGTACAGGGTGCCTGACACCCCCAGAGTTTGCCACAGCCCTAGAGCAACACAACTTGCATCACTCTAAGGGCTTTTTTTAAATTGAGCCCAAGGACTTAGGTTTTGTTATCAGTTTCAAATACTTATCAGTCACAGTGGCTTGGTTCCCTCTACATTGGAACCGCAGCTCTAGTGCTGTAAAACTGCTATAGAAACTATAGAAAATTAATATATGCGGTTATTTAGGAATAAAAGAAAAATATTTTTTTTCACACACAAACATTTAAACTTATTTAAACTCTTTTGTTATTTAAACTCTTTTTTTAACGTTGTTTTCTTTTGCCTATGTAGAGGCCTATGTAGCTTAGCCTAACATGTTTGTACTCTGTTGACATGGAACCTTTGTAAAAGAGCCTTAGCTTAAAGGTATTTGTAATCCTAGACTACAATAAATAAATAAATAAATAAATAAATAAATAAATAAAGGTAGGATCCATGTTAGTTTATGGCCTTCTTCGGTTCCTGGGAACCAATCGAGAATCAAAGAAACTGCATTATACACAAATAAAGTAAACAAAAACAACCTAACTGACGCAGAGTATGGAGAAATAACTAAAAAAAATATAACAGAAATTAAATCACTAAATGGTTCTGGAAGCCAGAAGAGTGGAGCTATAGGTGAGACTGTGACCACAGTGCAGGGTTTGAACTTAATTCTAATTCAAAGATTCCAAAATTCTATCTCCAGGGCAACTCAATCCAGTTGACTGATTGCTATTGTAAAACTATACTGATGGGTTCCTGTGGTTAGAAAATATTGAATAGGAATAAAGTTCCAAAAATGTCTACATTTTATGGACTGGGTCTGAAACAGGTCACTGACAGTCTTGAACCTGGTCAATTGGCCTAGTGGATTTAGGAGTTAAAATTATTTTTTCTCTTTTTCTCATCTTATATTTATCTGCTTTATCCTCTTGACTGGCCCCCATCCAATTGTGATCCCAGCTTTTGAGATCTGGATAGTGCAAAAACCTTAAAAGTCACCATTTTTTGCATTTTTTTCCTCATCGCCTTGCACTCAGACATAGCGGATATTTTGTGTGATTTTTGATGGTAGAAACAGCTTGGGTAACAGAACTGCCATGAACACAGTCACTGTTATTTCGTTTCTTGGACTGGAAAGATGATTTCGCGGTCGGGGTGCAGAGTTACCTTTTGGGCCCGATAAACAAAACAACAGTTCATGAAGTGGGGTCCAAAAAAGCCCACATTGCAAATTTGGTGAAAACTTTCCAAAAAATGACTGAGTTACGAGTGTGTGTTGCGCAGTTTCTGTGCACACTCGTAACTTCGCCAATTTTTAATATTTTCACCCCAGATTTTCAGCATTGCCATTTTTTCACATCTCCACGTGAACAGTACAACTGCCATTTTTTATATCCTGCCTAAAAGTTGTTTTCACACCTGTGGCACAGAATGGCCTGGTCACTGTGCAAAATCTACTTTGGTATGGATTAACAAAATCACAGTGCAACTGTTCATGAGGGGAGGTCTAAAAAGCTTGTGTTGACAATTTGGTGAAAAAAGTCCAAAAAAATGACCAAGTCGCAAGCCTGCATTGCGCAGTTTCTATGCACGCTCATATATTCGCCAATTTTTCATGTTTTCGCTCTAGATTTTCAACATTGGCATTTTTCACACCACCTCATGAATAGTACAGCTATAATTTTTCAAATACTGCCAAAAATGTTTTTCTGTACCTGTGGCTCAAAACGGTGTTACAGTTGCGCAGAATTATATTTCCACAGAGATTTGAAAGTTTTCTGTACTGGGTACATGTGGTGAGGTGATAAGAAAGTTATGTAGAACATTTGGGGTAAAAATAATTTAAGATGGCACAGTTATGACTATTTGTTGCAATTTCGCTACACCTGCTCATAACTTTTTGTGTGGAAGCACAGGGACCAGAGACCCCTGTGTTTCCACAGCTAGATACATACATTATGTGCATCTCTGGAAGGATGGGAGCACAGGGTCCAAAGGATCCTGTGATCCCACATTAAAATGAGGATACAATTATATTATCTGAAAAAGAAGGGAAATTCATTGCAGAAAAACTCTGTTAGGCCGATGACCCCAATGCACACCCAGATGGCTGTTGGTGTGTGGAGGATGGAGGGATGGGGGTGGAGTGGTAGGGGTGGAACCCTGGGAGGTGGAGTGTTAGGGTTGGAAACCCTAACTCCTCATTTCCCTGCTTTTGTCGCTATAGTATTCACCCTAACTGATGCATTTTTGGAGTTTTTTTACAACTTTTATGTATCTATGTAACCCCTGGGTGGCACTATCCCCAGTGTTACACCCCTGCCCACTACTTACAAACTAGGCTGAGGGGTTTGGGCTCGTTAACTAATAACCATACTGTTTAACCTTTGCGCAGTGCCTCCACTTAGGGTGCTTTTCGTGGGTAAGTTGGTAAAAGGTATAGCCCCCCCGAGATGCTATACCACCCACGATAACCATTGACCTTCTCCAGACATGCCCCAATAAACATTTCCCCACATTTCAATGCTTTGCATTTAAAGGCTCTCTCTAATAATATGCTCACACCAAATATTTCAACAACAATAACAAGATATTTATTTAGGGGACAAGGAATTAGGAATGGGGATATGGAGAAGAGGTAATTTGATTGCTATATACATATGTACAGGCTTAATTGGGTGCTTTGCCGGTGAAGCCTCCAGCTGGTTGGCTACACGCTAATAGACTACAGATAATCACATGTCTCAATTTGACCCACGATACCTAGAGCCCTGGCCATCTGGCTGCTGACAAATCAGATGTTACATAAAGGATTAGCATTATTGCCCACACTGGTACCAGTCCCAGATACAGCAGAAACCCCGCAATCTCATACCATACTGGAATCCCAGATACCACAGTTCAAGATGTTGCAGGCCTGGTGGACATTGCAGCTGGTCAAGGTGGCCGGCTTTTGATTCAAAGGGAGAGGCAGGCTTGGTGAATGATCCCTACAATGGCTGTAGATGCTATGCACAACGAATGCAGGGTTGCCCTGCACTTGCAGACTTCTGAACATTCCAGGACAAGCTACGTAAGCAATAAAGCATAATGGAGTGTACATGGAACACATTTTACTGCATGGCCAGGGGTGTAATAAGGCACGAGGCTGAAGGCCGAGTGACTTTAGCCACTGGCCATGCAGTAAAATGTGTTCCATGCACATCCCAGAGTGCCTTATTGCGCTTATAAAATGGGCTCCTTTTTTCAAACTTTTTACAGTTGGGAAAAGCATGTTTACATGTAGAAACAATAGATTTACTTGTGTTTATTTATGATTAAATAGTCCTTCGGCCCCCCCCCACTAGAAATGATGTCATTGATAATGTCATTGTATTGTTGCCTACTTTCTTCCAATTTTTTTTTCTGTGTTTTCCCCACATTCAAGTTATGGAATGTTTGTCATGGAATGTTTACCGTGGCATACATGGATTCAAAATTCTGCTCAGTTCCACTGCTAGAATGTTACTTTCCTAACATACTATACACACACAAACAAAGGCCTCTGTTACAGTCAGTGACTCAATTATCTCACTGTCAAGGCAAGGAGAAGAGATTTCACTGATGAGCAGGCAAAGCTAGAAGGGGGATTTTTCACTGTCAGTAAAGAAACAGTTGTAATGAAAACTATAAACAATACTTAATGTTTTTAATTTGTTTATGTGTATAAGGAGAATGTGATGTTCAGAGAAACATTTGATTAATCTGTTTTATTTTTTATTTAGGGTAGTTTTATTTTTAGGGCCCAGTGCAAGTAAATGTGATGCTTACAGCTACAGGGCAAAAAACAATGGCTGCCAGTTGAATACTTAACATTCTATTAGCGTAATGATTCCAGTGGTGATCAGTGCACATTTAGCAGCACTTTTTATTTTCCATGCGTGGAACATAATTGCTTTATGAACAGCAGCCAATCAGATTTCAGGATTTTCTCTTACCATTTTATAATTGGATTTAACATCCTGAACATTCAGCACAATATTTGATAGTCCCATCCACCATAATTAAAGAGTGATACTTTTATCAAGCATCCAATATTTCTTTGAAATGAGGTCACATCTAGTACATTTACACACCAAAAAGGTATCCATCCAGTATAAGCAAACAGCGACACATTTATCAAGCATCCAATATTCAGTTATATGAAGTCACATCCAGTACATCTAAATACCAAAGACAGTACTCATAGGCAAAGACACTACTCAAAGTCTCATCCAGCACGTGTAAACATTTTACACTTATTGCAAGTGCTCTTAGACGAAATTTAGGTAAAACAAAGGTTGATTCTCTTCAGAACAACTCAGACACAATATGCTTTAGGGCCTCCTGTCCCATGGAGTGGCAAACGCAGATTGGCAGTCAGCTCCATGAAGACAGGACTCTAACCCATAGCTACCACAACTTGCAACACATTTATATGCTTTACTAGCCAGGCATCTTGCTGCACCTGCGATTTAGCCAATAGGGCCACAGACAAGATGCATCCATCCTAACTTTCACTAGACAGTCTCTGTAGGAGCTTTTTGTCCCAGACTGGTAACTCAGAGATCTTATCACACAGCAGGAAATATCTGGAGTGGGTCTTGAGGCCCCCAAGATTACTTGTACAGCTTCTCCCTCGCATGAGGGGGTAAGAGGGTACTCACTCAGGTCCTCCACAGGTCTCACCCGCAATCAAAGGCATCCTTAAGTCTCTTCAGCTCTCTCACCGCTAAGGCATGGTGGATGTTCTTCTTTTCCACATCTTTCCCCGACGTGGGAGGGAGGACTAGCCTCTGGAGGACATTCCTGGCAACCTCCAGACTAGCTGTTGCAGACACTATTTATTTTAACTTTTAAACTGGATACAAAAAATAACAAGCACCCTCTGATGACTAAATGGGCATAGTAAAGTGGCCCAGGCCTGGTGGCATGGCTGGGGCCTGAGCCCCCACCCTCGTGGGGGGCTCCCACCAGGCTGGAGCCTGCTCTCCTTCTCGCTCTCTTGAATCTGGCAAAATGCTGGCAGACACTGTCTCCTATAGGGCTCCTGGTACGATTCCTGATTGGTAACAGAGATGGGGTGACAGGTCTCTAAATGGCTGAGGTACCTGTCAATCAGAACACTCGAGGCACAATTGGGTTGTAGATTTGGCACCTAAAATAATGTCCCTGTAAGTCCCCATGAGCACTTGAGTGGTTACCCATGAGGTGTAGTGAATGTCCCACAGGTCCTGGCATTTTATTCCTGGCTCCCAATTAGCTGTGGCTGCTGGCAATGGCTGCTTAACCCACTGTACCTTATAGCAGATCCGATACAGTCCTGAAGAATGTGCTGGTGCAGCCAGAAGGAAATAATTATTTGCCCCAAATGCCCCACAGTTTAGCAGCCCAGATGCTGTACTTGTAGTCACTGCACAGATGAAGGAGGTGGCTCCTTGGGTTTTCCTGTCACTACTGCACTTATGCAAGCTCCCTATGCAGCTGACAGGTTGACACACAGAGTCCTACAAAGGCTGGTTAATCCAGGAAAAAGCATCTATTTTAATTTAAAAACACTGTCCCCCACACACACAGTCAATCCCCAATATGTAGCATCAAGTTCCATTATTTAAAACATTTAAATTCTGTACCTTTCAGCTGAAGCCATTTAGGGCTATCCTGGAGGCAGCCAGATCCACGTTATTTATTATTCAGATGACCGGGGCCCTGCTCAGGCATATTGGCAGTGAGCCCCAGTCAAACTTGCTCAATTTGCATGGGAGTGGCCCCCCAGCAGGCTGTCTGTGGTCACTGGGTCCCAATTAGGTAGGAGGGATCCCAGGACCCACAGCACAGTCCCCGAGGTGACCGCAAACCGCGCAGCTCCACATCAAAGGTGCTTTACGCGCCAGCACGACTCCTGCTGCCCTGTAGGCAGCAATTTCACAGTGGGAGCTCGCGGTTCACATTTCAAGCCCCAAGGGGCTGTATTTTTTGAGTTGGGCAGCATGGCAGGGCACTGGAGGAGCAAACAGACCTGGGGACCCCAAAAAAAAATAGGAGGCCAGAACGGGAGAAGCTTGGGAGACAGCAGGAGAAGAACAGAGGAGCAGGGCTAAGGTAAGCCCAGGCTGGCATTTTAGGAACCCCCATTTTCAAGGAGGTTACATACATTATGGTATCACGGTAGTGCTACCATAGTTAGGGTTGAGGAGCCATTTCTATGTTAAACCCCAAAATTTTGCACCTTAATAACTTTGCAACTGTGTGGCGGATTTGCCTGAAATTTGAATACACGATCAAGAGCCATAGGCCTTGGGATCTGCCAATTTTCGTACTGGTCAGATACACGGATGCGGAGTTATTAAGTGTGATCTGCGCACGTGTTTACGCTTTTTCTGGAATTCTACGGTCGCGTGTACAGGTCGCATGGTTTGCGCAACCGGCCCGAAATCTTCAGGGAACGTGCAGCCAGGGTCCCCGATGTGCCTTTCAAAGATTTGGTGAAAAAATATTAAACAGTTCAAAAGTTATTCAAAAAACAATTTCCCATTATAAGTCAATGGGAAAAGTTAACAAAAAGTTCGACAGTGTCGCAAATGCATTTTTGCTTTCGCAAATGGGCCTATTACTTTCTCAAATCCACCATTTTGTTTTCGGTTGGTGATCAGAAAAATGCTTGGCATTTAAATTTGGGACCCTCTAGCAACCTAATTCTTTTTGTATTCACCTAGTCGGACCCTGAGGATGCTAGCCAAGTCTTTATTTTGGGGTAAAACACCCCAGAAATATGGTTTTCAAATTTCTGGAAAAGTACTTTCGCAAAGTACTTTCATGTTCACGAAAGTGTCGCAAATTTTTGCAAAAGCTTTCGCAAATTGTGACAGTAGTTTTCTAGTCTGTGGGAAAATGACAGCAATTCTTTGGCACTGCGCTGCAAAAGAACAGTTTGGAGTTTTGGGCTGAAATTTGGAGGAAATGCAGCCAACATCTCACAAATGTGCCTGTCAGTGTTGTATTGAAAAAATATTATATGGCAGCAAAGTTACAGCACTCCAAAGTTGACATTTTTTCCCATAGGATAACATTACGGCGCCCTACGCAGTACAGGAATCCTTTGGCACCCTGCTGCAAAGTAACGGTTTGGTCTTTTTCCCTGAAATTTGGAAGGAAGACAGCCAACAGCCCACAGATGTGCCTTTCAGTGGTTTGGTGAAAAAATATTACAGGGAGGCAAAGTTATGGTGCTCCGAACATCTCTTTTTTCCCATAGGATAACATTACAGCGTTCGCCGCGCCTTTCAGGGCCCGTATCTCGGAAACGGTGCAAGATATGGACTTTTCGTCAGAAAAATGCTTATCTCCCTGATAGGGGCTAAGTACAAAACTACCCAGGACAGTCGTAAATCATATGACTTTTTTCATTTTTTTTCTATGTAGTACGGTTCTTGAGATATAACCTATTTAGTATTCCAAGTCCTCATTTTCTGCTCCGATACCCATTATTATGCATACATTCTTTGTACTCACTGTCTTTCTCTATGCAGGTTTTGGGGAAAACCAGCCTGTGCGCTTAAATTATTGTTAACGTTGCCCTTTCCGCTTGCGAGTTCAGTCCGTTTCACTTACCGTTGGCGTCGCCCACCATATGCGTTATCCTCTGCGTTTTCATCATTGCGCTTGCGTTTCTGTTATTTTTGCCATTTGTGTCTACAGTACTGTTTCTCTTTCTGTTTCACTTTGCGTCACCATGCCCATTGACATTTCCATTTGCAGGCACCATGTTACTATGTGACAACACATTACTCGGCAGACCGTTCCTGTGTACACCACTGTGTGCGTTACCCTTTCTGTTCTCATTCACGCTTGCATTACCATGTGTGCCACTGTTACCACTTCTGTTTGCATTGCTGTTCCTGTTACTATGCCACAAGACATCACTCGGCGGGCCCCGCGCTCCCGCCGCTGCATTACATTCACTATTTCTAGTTATCATTCTCAAAAAGAAGGGAAATTAGAGGCAAAAAACTCCATTTAATGCATTAGTTAGGGTTGTTCCACAGCGACAAAAGTGAGGAAATTCGGTTTTGGGTTGAAAACCCCTTGGACCCTGCCCACCCACCGGCATTGGTGTTCATTGGGGTCGTCGGTCCTAACTCTCACCCCATTCTCCTATACTTCTGCTGCTTTACACATGTGATGGGGTGAGAGTTAGGCTGATGACCCCAATACCTAATGCGGTTGAGAAGTAACGAAATCAGGTTTTCAACCAATTTCCTCACTTTAACTGTCGCTAACTAACTAATATAATACTATATATGAAATATATATATATATATATATATATAGATGTGTGGACAGTATTAGAGACAAAGTGTGACATTCACACACTCAAAAAAAGTTTTATAATTAGGCATGACTCAACCTTAATTTTAATGTGTATATGTGGTAGTTGCACAATACAAAATATAAAGATAGTTCTGTATTTCTAAGTTTGGAAAAATGGCACAGTTATTTATGACATGTAAACTACTTTTGTGGGTAACTCAGTGTCCATTATGCATTATTTCCAAATTCTAGTAATAAATAAAATTTTCAAATGCAGTGTCTCTGTCTTCTATTTAAGTGTATTCGTTTGCAACACCTAATGATTTGCTATTCTTCCATACCTATGTGTTGCTATCTATCCTCCAATGTAGACAGAACTAAAAATACACACAGGAGGTTACCAAAGTTTCATTACTTCATGCTTATACTGTTTATGTCCAGTCTACATGCCTTTCACACTTAAGCTGGACATTAAGCAGAAAGATAAACATGAACAAATCACTTGGTTGTACTTGATTTATTATGTGACCATCTCTGTTGCATAAAACTACTGTGGGTAATGCAGACACCACAGTAGCAATGCAACATGTGAAATACATGGTGCAACTTTTATTAATGGCTTATTATCAACCAAATAGCCAATACACATTGATAAGTACCATGCCACATCAGGGGTCATTTTGACATCACTGTAGCTCCACAGGGCCTGACTGAGGAGAGGCCCAACCACAGTTAACAACCAGAAAGTACCCAGGCAAGCTGTTTGGTACTGATAACTATCACGAGGGTGCCACATCATGCTCCATGGCACCCGTGCCAGCCTGAGGAAAATGATGCCAAAATATCACACAGGCCCACCCTAAGCTTACCACCACGTGCATCACAGGGATGCCACTGCAGCGGGGTTCTTGTTCTGCACCTGGAATGCCACATAAACTACTCCACAAGTCAAAATAATACACCAACATTCCCCATGAACAAGGCAAGGCAAGATACAGCTGGATGTTACACGGTGGGTCTAAGCCACATCAGGAGTCATTTTGACATCACTGTACCTCCACAGAGTCAAACTGAGGGCAGGCCCAACCACAGTTACCAACCAGAAAGCACACCCAGGTAATCTGTTTGGTGTTGATAACTGTAGATGCAGGCACTGCATGGCATCCCCTGGCAACCCAGTGCCAGCCATTATGGGGAAAAGTATGCCAAAATATCACACAGGCCTACCCTGTGCTCACCACCATGTGCATCACAGGGACACCACTGCTGCAGGGTTCTTGTACTGCAGATGGAATGCGTCATCCAAACTGCTTGAGTCAGGCCCAGGTGATGTATTTTTTTATTTTCAAACAGTTCCAAGATTTTATGCCAACACTTGACATTTAATTTATAGGCAGTCTCGTTATAAATAAATCTGCAGATGAATCCAAACCACCGATATTGCCCAACAGGCACTAGTACACACAGGCAATGACCAGATTTCAATTCTACACATGATATCCCGCCCATACTCCTGAATGTACTAAGCAATGCCATGAGCAGCCTTTCTGAGGTTACCCCAAGTGCTGTATTTTTTTTATTTTTAAACAGTTCCAACATATTGTGCCATCACTTTACATCTAATTTAGAAACAGTCTTATTATAAATAAATCAGGAAAATGTTTTTGCCAGATGACTCCAAAACAATGATGTTGCCCTACAGGCACCAGTACACCAAGGCAATGACCCAATTATTACACATGGTACCCCCATGCCATGAGCAGCCATTTTGAGGTAGGCCCAAGTGCTGTATTCTTCTATTTTTAAACAGTTCCAACATATTATGCCACCACTTGATGTCTAGTTTAGAAGTAGTCTCATTCCTACACATGGTAAACCCCCATACCCTCAAATGAACTAATACCATAAGAAGCATTTTTGAGGTAGGCCCCATTGCTGTAGTTTTTTTATTTCAAACAGTTCCAATATATTATGTCACCAGCCACACCTAATCCCCTAGTTCAGTATGTCAATACAATGATGTTTCTTTATAATCTTACATCAAGAAAGGCAACTTTATCATTTTAAAATAACACCACATACACACACACACACACTCATACACACACACATGTACAAAAACACACACACACACACCCCTACCTTAACCAGAGCCAGCATCACCCCTTCTTTCCAAAAATTACAAGCATCTCTCACAAATTGCATTTATTTTTATGTAAAACATTGTAAGAGAGCAGCTTTTATATTCATTCCACATAAACACTTCTAAAATAGAGCCATCATCACATCAACAGGTGCAGCATTCATTCAACAAATACACATTCTTAGAATTTACCAGTAGGAACCCCACAGGTGTTTTTTCTCCATTTAAACATGATTAAAGTCATGAGCAGGGGAAAGTTCACCAATATTGGCAATATTCTGAAAAAATCAAATTATACAATGAAAACCCATTGGATGGATTGTAAACAAAAAACTATAAATCTCAAACAAAACTCTATTTGATTAGACTGGTCACATATATGCACAGTCCCATTTTGAAGAGGGGCCCTTCACAAACAGCTGGGCCATGAGAGAACATACAAATTTAACTTTTCTGCCCCCAAAGATAATAGAACACAACTGCCGCACTATAGCCAGATAGTATTTAATATGCCCTATTTAGACAGTGCCAGCACCAGATGAAAGTTCTGCTGCTATGCTCCCCAAACAAAACTTTAAAATATACTATTCATTTAAACACTAACCACACTAGAAGAAAGTTCTACTGAGATACTGTACTTCTCATACACAACTTTAAACTATACTATTTAATATGCCCTATTTACACAGTGCTAGAACCAGAGGAAAGTTCTGCTGATATGCTTCCAAAACAAAGCTTTAAAATATACTCATTGTGCTGCACAGCCCACTAATCCAATCATCCTCTATTTTGAAGAGGGGCCCATCACAAACAGCAGGACCATGAAGTCTTAAGGTGAATACTTAACTTTTTCTGTCCCCAAAATGATGCAGAATAACTGCTGCACTTTAGCCAGTCACTATTTAATATGCCTCCCAGAATTTTAACTTGCTGTTTTGTAGCAGAATCCTGAAGATCATGTTTTCTAGTGACTGGAGACCTCTGAGATCTGTCCAAACTCCTGTACAGCACACCAGATTTAAAATGGACGATGCTTCATTCTACCTGTTTTTAAGAATGGTAAATGGGAGAAGCAGTGGGAAGAGAACAATTTTGCTTAGAGCCAGAGTACCAAAACTGAATGCCTGATGTCAACTTCGGGTCCCGGCTATTTGTACCAATACCAACATCATCATCATCCACGTGGGTAACACGGACACGACAGCAAGAGCAACAGCTTTTGATACTGCAGCTCCTACCAGGCTTTATGTATCACTGCATTAAGATTGCAGATTTGTGTGGGGAAACACATTAAGCAATGTGAACTAACACTGATAAAATACCTCAAAGCATAAAGGCAATATACACAAAAGAAATTATGCAGCTATATAAGACACCACAATAATGCACGAAAGTAATAAATTACATGTGGTGTCATGTAAATGTAATTACATCTGCATAAAATCAATAATCACTGGGGACAGTTACACATCCACTCTGTCCACTAAAAAAGAAAACTTCAGTATTGTTTTTTAAATACAGCAAATTTAATGGTCACCAAGATGTGTAGCACAGCCATGTCACAAAATGACTGCCTTTTTAAGGCTGTTTTCATTATTAAAATGTTGTTTCAATAAAATAAAAATACATACACCCTTTTTTATGCACACTATCTCTTGACCATATTGGCAAGAGTACAGAGCACAAATTCTGTATTTTCAATAAATTATTAGTAAAATACAGACCTTATTTTAAGTGCACACCCAGGTCTCTTGAATACTGGCCACATACCTATATATATACGTACACACACACACACACACACATATATATATATATATTTATACAATGTGGGTGAGAGCAATATCAGTGTGATAAACTTGATTATTTCCACTGGAGTGTGATACCTGACGATGACATCACCGGAGTTAAAATATCTGACAAATATACATACTGAACTCTGCTGATGTCATCACTCACTCACTCACTCCAGCTTGCATACTAAATTGAACTTCTTTACAAATCTGTTTCTCACTACTACTTGCAAGTAACATGATTAACATTCAAAAAACATTCAACTGTTTTCCACAGTGTTCTAAAACTCCCAACCCATTACATTTCCAAAAAATCCTGCATTCTAAGTAACAGTGCCTCACACTTTGTTTCTCACTGCTACTTGCAAGTAACTCACTTAACACTGCAAAGAACATTTAGCTCTTTCCCACAGGATTTGTAAAACTCCCAGCCCATTACTATGTTATTTTAAGTTCAAGAAAACCTGCAGTCTAAATCACAATGCCTCACAGTTGCTTTTCCGCACTGCTTGCTGAAACTAACTTAATTAGCATTGCCAAACACATTCACCTGTTTCTTATACTGTGTGCATCACTCCGAGCCCATTCAGAAACACTTAAACATACACAGAACATAATCAAACACTGCTCTCAGTATAGCCTAGCGGTTACAGTAATAAGCTTGATAAGTCCAGCTCACCAGACCTAGGTTTGATTCTCCCAATCTCCACATCCACACTGTGTGACTCTGAACAAGTCACCTCTAAAAATTTTCCTAGTTACCAAACAAGAAAACACAACTATACTTTGGAAGTTCTCAACCCTATTGTATAAATAGAACACGTAATGGGCAGATTGTGTGCTATGGATAATATTGTCACTCCTGCATCATGAGCTCTGGATATTATTACTCGTGCCTTTGGCATTCGTGAGTATCCAGAGCTCACTCTGCAGGAGTGACAATATTATCCATATCATACTCCTGCCCATTACGTAGCCTCTCATATATATATATATATATATATTATAATTAGTGCAGGTAGTGCCACTATAATTAGGGCTGAGGAGCCATTTACATGTTAAACCCAAAATTTTGCACCTTAATAACTTTGCAACTGTTTTACAGATTTGCCTGAAATTTGGAATACATGATCAAGACCCATACGCCTTGGGATCTGTCAAGTTTCATACCAGTCGGATACACGGCTGTGGAGTTATTAAGCGTGATCTGCACGTGCGTTTGTGCTTTTTCTGGAATTCTAGGGTCGCGCCTACAGGTCGCACGGTTTGTGCGACCAGCCTGAAATCTTCAGGGAATGTGTGGCCAGGGTCCCCAATGTGTCTTTCAAAGATTTCATGAAAAAATATTAAACGGTTCAAAAGTTATTCAAAAAACAATTTCCCATTATAAGTCAATGGGAAAAGTTAACAAAAAGTTCGACAGTGTCGCAAATGCACTTTTTACTGTCGCAAATGGCCCTTTTACTGTTGCAAATCTGCCATTTTGTTTTCAGTTAGTGATCAGAAAAATGCTTGGGATTTAAAATTGAGACCCTCTAGCAACCTAATTCTTTTTGTATTCACCTAGTCGGGCCCTGAGGATGCTAGCCATGTCTTTATTTTAGGGTAAAACACCCCAGAAATATGTTTTTCAGATTTCTGGAAAAAATCTTCCATAAGTAGTGTAGCACTCACAGAAAGTGTAAATTTTGCAAAAGCTTTACGTAAATCGACACTACTGCACCTATCTTAAAATAACAGTATTTTTTTGGCACACCACTGCAAAAGAACGGTTTGGAGTTTTGGGCTGAAATTTGGAGGGAACGCAGCCGACATCTCACAGATGTGCCTCTCTGTGTTTTGTTAAAAAAATATTACATGGCGGCAAAGTTACGGTACTCCAAAGTTTACACTTTTTCCCATAGGATAACATTACGTCGACGCATTGCAGCAATCGTTTGGCGCCCTGCTGCAAAATAATGGTTTGGTATTTTGGGCTGAAATTTGCAGGGAACACAGCCAACATCCCACAGATGTACCTTTCAGTGGTTTGGTGAAAATATATTACAGGGAGGCAAAGTTATGGCAGTCCGAACTTCTGTTTTTTTCCCATAGGATAACATTACAGCGTTTGCCGCGCCTTTCAGGGCCCGTATCTCGAAAACGGTGCGAGATACGGACTTTAGCCCCCTCATGGGGGCTAAGTACAAAACTAGCCAGGAAACTGATAATTCATATGACTTTTAAATTTTTTTTCTATGTCGTACGGTTACTGAGATATAAGCAATTTACTATACCAAGTCCTCATTTTTGTGTTCCGAGAGTCATTATTTTGCATACATTCTTTGTACTCACTGTCTTTCTCTATGCAGCTTTTGGGTAAAACCAGCCTGTGCGCTTACATTACTGCTACCATTACCATTTCTGCTTGCATTTCCGTACCCGTTTCACTTACCGTTCACGTTTACGCCACCATGTGCATTACCCTTTGCGTTTTCATTTGCGGTTGCGTTTGCGTTGTTTTTAACATTTCTGTCTACAGTACTGTTTCTCTTTCTGTTTCACTTTGCATCACCATGCACATTATGATTTGCATTTGCGGGCCCCGCGCTCCCGCCACCGCTTTACATTCACTATTTCTCATTATCATTCTCAAAAAGAAGGGAAATTAGAGGCAAAAAACTCCATTTAATGCATCAGTTAGGGTTGTTCCACAGCGACAAAGGCAAGGAAATTCGATGTTAGGGTTGAAACCCCCTTTGCACCCCTCCAGCCCACCCCCCAACTGGAATCAGGTTGCGCATTGGGGTCATCGGTCCTAACTGTCACCCCATTCTCCTATTCCTCAGCTTCTTTCCACATGTGATGGGGTAACAGTTGGGCTGATGACCCCAATCGCAACCCGATTCCAGTTGGGGGTGGGCTGGAGGGGTGCAAGGGGTTTCAACCTAACATCAATTCCTCACTTTTGTCACTGTGGAACAACCAACTGATGCATTAAACAGTTTTGCCTTTAAATATATATATATATATATATACACACACATATATTAGAGGCAAAAACTCCATTTAATGCATTATTTGGGTTGTTCACAGTGACAAAAGTGAGGAAATTTGGTGTTAAGGTTGAAAGCCCCTTTGACCCCCGTCCACACCCCAACCGGCATCAGGGTGCGCATTGGGGTTGTCGGCGTAACTCTCACCCCATCAGATGTGTGAAGAAGCAGGTATAGGAGAATGGGGTGAGAGTTGGATCGACAACCCCAACACGCCCCGATGCCAGTTGGGGTGGACGGGGGTCAAGGGGCTTTCAACCTAACACTGAATTTCCTTGCTGTCACTGTGGAACAACCCTAACTAATGCATTAACTGGAGTTTTTTTGCCTCTAATTTCCCTTCTTTTTGAGAATGATAATGAGAAATAGTGAATGTAATGTGGTGGCAGGCCCCGCGCTCCTGCCACGTGATGTCTTGTCACATAGTAACACGGTGCCCGCACATGCAAATGGTAATGTGCATGATGACACAAAGTGAAACAGAAAGAGAAACAGTACTGTCAACACATATGGTTAAAATAATGCAAACACAAGTGCAAATGAAAACGCAAAGGGTAACGCACATGGTGCCGTAGATGGAATGGTAAGTGAAACAGGTACGGAACCGCAAGTGGAAGCGGTAAGGGCAACAGTAATGTAAGCACACAGGCTGGTTTTCCCCAAAAGCTGTATAGAGAAAGACAGTGAGTACAAAGAATGTATGCATAATAATGGGTCTTGGAGCAGAAAATGAGGAATTGGAATACTAAATTGCTTATATTCAAGAACTGTCTGACGTGAAAAAAATTAAAGAATCATATGATGTATGTTTCCTGGCTGGTTTTCTGCTTAACTTCCCATTAAGGTCAAGAATTTTCCAACGAAAGTCTGTATCTCGCGTTTTCGAGATATGGGCCTTGAAAGGCGTGCAGACGCCCGTAATGTTATCCTAGGGAAAACAGAGAAGTTCAGAGTGCGATAACTTTGGCTCCTGTAATATTTTTCACAAAAACCACTGAAAGGCACATCTGTGGGATGTTGGCTTTCTTCCTCTAAATTTCAGCCAATACCAAACCGTTACCTTGCAGCAGGTGGCAAAGGATTCCTGTAATGTGGCGGGCGCCGCTAATGTTATCCTATGGAAAAAAGAGTCGAGCCCCGAGTGCGATGGCTTTACCGCCTGTATCATTACCACTAAAACCTGAAAGGCACATAATGAAGGCACGCGTTCTGCAAATCCATTAAAGACTAAACCGTTCTTTTACAGCAGAGATGACAAAGAATTGCTGTCATTTGCCATAACCTGGAAAGTAGTGCTGCAATTTGCGAGCTTTCATAAAATTTGCAACACTTTCATAAGTGCGACACTACTTTGCGAAAGTACTTTTTCCAGAAACTTGAAAAACATATTTCTAGGGTGTTTAACCTCAAAATAAAGACATGTCTAGCATCCTCAGGGTCCGACTAGGTAAACACAAAAAGAATTGTGTTGCTAGAGGGTCCCACATTTAAATGCCAAGCATTTTTCTGATCACAAACTGAAAACAAAATGGCGGATTTGCGAAAGTAAAAACTGAATTTGTGAAAGTGTTGAACTTTTTGTTAACTTTTCCCATTGACTTATAATGGGAAACTGTTTTTTTAATAACTTTTGAACAGTTTAATTTTTTTTCATGAAATCTTCAAAAGGCACATCGGGGACCCAGGCTACATGTTCCCTGAAGATTTCGGACTGGTCGCGCAAACCGTGCGACCTGTAGAGACGACCAAAGAATTTCAAAAAAGCATAAACGTGCACGCAGATCACGCTTAATAACTCCGCAGCCGTATATCCGAACAGTACAAAAATTGGCAGATCCCAAGATGTATGGTTCTTGATCATGTATTCCAAATTTCAGGCAAATCCATTTAACAGTTGCAAAGTTACTAAGGTGCAAAATTTTAGGTTTAACATGTAAATGGCTCCTCAACCCTAACTATGGTAGTACTACCATGCTACCATAATATACACACATACAACATATACATATACATATACATATACATATACATATATATATATATATACAGTATATATATACATACACACACACAGAAGGAGAAGAAGGAGCCCTCCACCAGTGCTCAAGGTTGCCGTTTGTCTCCCCTTCACCGACTACAGGTACACTACTGGCTGAGACGCGAGTCTTCACCCGGACGGCAGTGGAGGACCCCACCACCCTCAGTGAATAGTGAGTTTTATAGCATTCACCACATGATGGTGTGAAACCTATCAGGCTTTTTTACCATTTGCAAATTGTCTGCTTCTATCACTAGCGGCCACTACAGCTATCAATCTGATACACTCCATTCAAAGCTGTGCCACCATGTTGCCTTCCCTAATATTAATCTCCATTCTTGCTCCACTAGTGTCCCTCCCTCCATCCTCGTATCCTGAATTGCAGGCATGTCTGCTGGCATATAGTACCCTGACAGCCACTGAACCTCCCTCCGCCACCTCCCACGCAGGGCTGCTACCTGTGGCATATCCGCACTACAGTTTCTCAGGCTCAGCCATCCTTCCACCGCCCTTCCATTCTGGCATGTTAACCCTAAAATTCCCCTCACAAGTGCCCTCAGCACTCACAAATAAGACACCAGAGTCTCTACACAAGCTTCCTTGGACATGGTTCTTCATTAAACTTATGATAAACCTCCTACTGCTCTTATCTGGAAATGCTGCGCTAAACTCTGGACCATCCCCACCCCATGTCACATCCACCCCCTCCCTTCAACTCCCCAAGGGCCTAACACTGATTCACCTAAATGTCTGCAGCCTGCTACACAAACTACCCTTCCCGCAACCACTCGCCCTATCTCTATGTCCTGACATTCTGATTATCTCCAAGATCTGGCTAAAACAAGACACTGAGGTCACTATCCCTGGCTACACTGTCATTTGTCATGATCACCTCGGGTGTAAACGTAGTGGTGGCATAGCCATGTATGTTACATCTTTGCTCCAATTCACCCGAGTATCATTACCCATGCCAGCACTATCCATCGACACCTTAACACTGAAACTATTCCTCCCCTACAATATACCCATATTCATAACTGTGTCCTACTGCCCACCTGACTCCACCTTGCCAGACATACTGGAATACCTTGCCAACCTAAAATCCCTGGCATCGGGGGAGAGCTTTATATCCTTGGGGACCTCAATTGGAACTGGCTCACCAGTGCCAGCTCCAAGCTGCGCAGCCAAGTGGCCACTCTCAATCTGTCACAATTGTTCACCAAGGTTACACACCTGAACCCCAATTCCCCAAACCACTCTCTCATTGATTGGGCCCTCACCTCCCACCCCCCATGCATAATAGCCTCAGCCTCCTACTGGACTTGATAAGTGATCATCATATGATTTACATAGTAAGAAAAATCTTCAGGCCAAAGACATCTCCCCCAAAAACCCTTCTGACCAGGTCCTATAAATTCCTTCACCTCGCCTCACTTCTAAATGACCTGGCTAATACTGACTGGTCTGACATCCCTCGGGCAACCACCATCGACTCCACCCTGGATTATTTCAAGTCCAGGCTCCTTGCTGTCTGGGACTGCTATGCCCCACTCAGATGGGTGCGGGTGAGGGGTGCTGACCTAGCCTGGATCACAGCTGACATCATGGCCCACCTTGGAGTTAGAGATCAGGCATGGAAATCCTTCAAAGTCTCCGGCCTAGCCACAGATCATCTGTGGTATTGTGCTCTACGTAATGCCTGCACAAGATTAATCCAACAGGCAAAAGCAAATTATTTCAACACCACCTTTGCCATGAACCTAAACCACCTGGCCAAATTCTGGAAGGTGGTCAAATCTTAGTTTTCGCCACCATCTCAGCCCCAACCCCTGCATTAAGCATAGGTGGCTCGACTGAAACGGACTGTCTTGTAGTAGCCTTGGAATTCAACTCCTTCTTCACAAGCTGCACCTTGTCTCTGCTGTCTTCCCTCCCCTCTGCACCAGTTTCCCCCTCACCCCCTACCACGACTGCTCAAGTCCCTCCACAAGCCTCTTCCTTTTCCTTCTGCCAGGTTACCCTGCAAGAAGTATTAAATGCTTTACTTGCCTTAAATCTGTCCAAAGGTAAATGCACCACTGGCCTGGACTCCAAAATGCTATACCTGTCTGCCTCTGCCATTGCCTCCCCACTGGCAGCGCTCTACAATCTTTCCTTCACTCTAACCTCTATCCGATCTGAGTGGAGACATGCCACCGTCATCCCTCTTCTGAAAGGTGGTGATCCATCCATCCTTGGAAACTATCACCCTATATCCCTCCTTCCGATACTGGCTAAGCTTCAGGAACACCTGGTCCTCTCACAACTCTCCCTCCTACCTTGACTCTGCATCCCTTTTCACACCTTATCAGTCTGGTTTTAGGAAGACCCACTCCACCGTCACCTCCCTGCTAAGGCTCACTGATTCCATCCATACTGGTATGGACCAAGGCCACATCACCTCAGCAATCTTTGTCGATCTGGCAAAGGCATTTTACACTGTCTCCCACCTACTCCTCCTGTCCAAGCTCTCACTCACTGGACACTCTGGTGTAGCCACCAAATGGTTCCACTCCTACCTGGTTGGTAGATCCCAATTGGTTTGTATTAGAAACACCATCTCTGTACCCCTTCCTGTCTCTACCGGCGTGCCACAGGGCTCCGTCCTTGGATCACTCTTCTTTTCCATTTTCCTAAATGATCTGCCCTCTGCTTGTCCTCACACATCCATTCACAAGTATGCAGATGATACAGTGGTGTGTACTTCTGGCCCCACGCCCCCAATGAGGCTACCAAACTGCAGCAGACTTCAACAATATTCATCTCTGGTTTCACACAAACCAACTCTCCCTCAATGCCAAGAAAACAGTCTCCATGACCTTCTGCACTAGGCAGAGACTCTTGCGGCTCCCCACCACCCCAAAATTCCAAACACTGGATGGAACATCCCTGGAGGACTGTAACTTCTTTAGATATCTCGGGGTCTTCCTTGACTAGCACCATGACTTTTCTGTACACATCAATGCCATCCAGAAAAAGCTCCACCCTAGATTGGGGTCTCTATACTGAAATCGTGACTGCATCTTGCTGCTGTCACGCCGTGCCATGTCACCGAAAATGATCCTCCCTATTTCTGGCTATGGGGATGTAGTCTACAGTACCGCACCCAAGTCCACCCTAGCCAGACTGGACCCATTCTTCCACTGCTTCTGTCATTTCTCCCTGGACTGTCCACCCACCACCCACCATTGCGCTCTCTACCAGACCCTGGGCTTCACCTTCCTCTAGGACCGAAGACTGTCCCACTACACTCAGATCACAGCCAAGTTCTGGACCCAGTCCCTGCCCACCTACCTCGCTTCTTTACTGCCTGCCCCTACTCTTCCAGCTTATGTACTAAGGAGCAATGAAGCCAGGCTCCTATCCATGCCACACATGTCCACCACCGCAGGCCAGGCAGCCTTTAAATATTGCATGCCTAAACTGTGGAATTCCCTTCCCATGGGCATTTGACTCACCTCTCCTATCCAACACCTCAATTCACTATACAAAGCACATTTCTCCTCCACCTGTACATGCAACTAAATATTCTGTCCGCCCTAAGTCCAGCCCCTCCTATTTGTAAGCACAAAACAACAGCTTTATGATGTATGGGTGTATCTTACCTTAAGTCTCTACAACTATGCTGCCCTAAACTTCAGCTGCTGCTCTGTATTATTTTGTATTTTTTACACTGTACCTGGTACTTCTATATTGTATTGTAGTTTATATTGCATTGTGTACTCTATTACTGTATTTTCTGGACCTTGTTATTCAATTTTGTACTCATACTCCCCTTGTACTCTACCCCCAGGATGCATCTGGAATCGAGCAGTCTTTCTGCTCAGTATGCCTTCCTGGTAAAACTTTTAAATAACTATACATATATATATATATTTATACAATAGGATTGAGCTATATTTTTCACTGATAAAAGCATATATCACTACCACAGTGAGATAAATGCAAGCCCAGGCTAACACAGTGATGATATATGCTGTTTATACATAATGTGCTTACCTAACCAGCATTTATTCTCACTGAGGTGATGTCACAGACAAACCCATTAACCCTCCCTCAGTGCTGCAACTTGTTTCAGCTCATTAACACAAATGACATTCACCTGTCTTTCAAGTACCTGATGCCCCAACAACAGGTTTACTGCATTCAGTCTCACAGACACTTACATGCTGAGAAGATCTCTAAACTTCCTACTAGAAGAAAAAAAGAAAGAGCACTGACTGCTAAATACATCAAACCATGCAGAGTCAAAGATACAAACATGCTTTGATAGAGCTGAACTACACTGGAAGAATAAATACATAATTTTCAATAGCCTGGAAGGCCTGGAAAAATTGCTGTGCTCTTAGCATATCCCCTTCTAAGACATTAGTCTTGTGCAAATTGTCTGCTCACTTCCTTTTCAGGAGTGCTTTTTGTTTTTGCTTTGCAGACACAGGGTGGGATATTCAAAGGGACTGTCATTCACATTTTGGGACTGTGTAGTATAGTACGGTCTGCAAGCATGGGCCAATGGGTGTACAGCCATACTGTACGCTGTCAGTCGGCAGGCGACCGGGCAGCTTACGGGTGGGAGCTACTTTCCACCGCTGACTTGGGGGGGGAGCGGTGTGGCAGGTCTGAGTGGGAGGTGGGAGGGCACTGCTGGATCACCAGGGATATTACGTTTGCTAAAGCCTGCGATCGGGCTGGGGAGCAGGTCCACTGGACCACCAGGAAGTATTTGGTTACCTAAGCCTGCGATTGGGTTGGGGAGCTGGTCCACTGGACCACCAGGGACATTTAAGTTCACTAAGCCTGAGATCGGGCAGGGGTGCAGGTCCAATGGACCACCAGGGAGGTTTCATTTATCTAAAGCCCACTATCGGGCAGTGAGGTAGGGTCCACTGGACCACCAGGGATATTACATTAACTACAGCCCAAGATCGGGCATTGGAGCACGTTGCCCGCCGAGGGGAAGGGGGCGTCGGTCCCTGACAGCTGCAGTCTGGCAGGGCGCCAGGTGCAAGTAACGGGGATCGGGCGCACCTGCCGCAAATGGGGTCATAATGACAGCAAATGGCCCTTGCACCTTTATGCATAATGACCTCATTTGCATGTCCAGTGCTGAATATTGCGGGTCATGTGCCTAGCGCACCAGCACTTGCGCTGGCGCATCCCCCTGCTCCTCACTTGCCACTTGCGCTGGCGCAGTGCCACTGCGACATGCACAGTGCGGGCGGCCCCAGTGCCATATTCAACAGTGCTGAGACATGGCGCAGCACCATTGAATATTGCCCAGACCATGCCCTGGTGCATCCCAGTTGCGCTGTGCCCAGGCTTGCGCCCCTGCCTGGTGCATTCTGAATATCCCACCTACAGTTTCCAGTTCCCACTCTGAGGCTCTTTTATTTTTGCAATCACTGAACTCAGGATCGCCACATTCAGACACACTGTGGTCTGAATCACCTTCACCATGCTTACCTGATGGTTGTGCAGCTTTATCTTTTATATCTGTCTCCACTGACAGTGACTGCTGCTGATTCTAAGGGGAAGGACCCTCGTCTGAGCATTTACTGTGTTTTGGTGACAAGGCTGGGAAAGGAATAGGATAACTGTTGGGGAGGGGTAAAACCATGATCAACGCCAGGTCATGGGGTTCTACAGAGATCCATGGGCAGACTGGATGGACCATTGATCATTTTCTGCTGTCACCTTCAATGTTTCTCTGTTTCTGTGACATGGAGATGGACTGAGAAGCCATAAGGTCTTTTTTAAGGTCTTTTTTTTTGGGCCCTTTTCTTCTGTGTTTTAGGGTAAACTTTTTTACAAACTTCATATTTTATAAAATTGTCATCTGGAACCAGAATCCCTTAAACAAAACTTGTGGCAGTCTGACCTTGCCATGAGCTAAACAATTGATACTGTTTTATAGCCTGTGGGTCTGTTCTTTTCTTCTTTGGTCTGTCAGTCATGCCAAACGTTGATGGACCATAAACCATTTTTATTGGTTCTCAAAATAGTCAAATTGTAATAGAGCTCCCAAGTGTTATAAAAATGCTCTAAAAAAGAAGGTTTCAGTTTGGTTTCTTGAAAAAGGGGGCCACATTAATTTTTTACCTCATACACAATAGTTTTAAGAATAAGTGGCACAATTTTAAAAGGGGGAACTTTGGCGCAAGGTGCCTGAGCCAAATGGTGTTGATTCAAGTCACATCTTGCTTCAAAGTTTGAGGTAATCTCGATTTTCAAATGCAGCCTGCAATGATATTGGGATGCGTTGTGCCCAAGCAGTCCAGCATCACCCTTGTGGCAAAAGTACCCTTACACCAGGTCACAAGGGGGCTTGTATCTTGCAGAGCTACACCATCCCCTTTTCTGGAATTTTGCAAGCCCTGTAGTGGATGCAGCAGGGGGCTCAGCTTAGACCAGCCAGGAGGTGGACTAAAGGCCATGCACCACCGCCAGACACTGTGGCAATTGGGAAGGGACCTCAAAGTAGGGGGCCAGGGACAGAAGGAGCACAGATGTGTCCTTGGGGTGGTGAGAATATGGCAGAATTGCAGGGTGGTGATGTGGCACTCAGCGGGGGTACATTTTGCAATGCAAGGCAGTTGATTGGATCAGACTGCTTCATGGGGGGGTTGGCAGGGATGGACAGTGACCTGGCCCAGGTGGGCACAGTCCTATCACCTGCCCTATAGGTGCCTCGATCCCCAATCCTGTAGGCAGGAAGAAGTGGCTGAAGGGTGAGCACTGCCAGTGGTGGAGGGGAATGGTCTGTGGGCACCAGAACAATCCTCTGGTATCCAGCCCCCCAAATTGCAGCAGGCTGTTTCCCCTACAGAGTTAGCAATCATGGTACCTATGGGGCATGTGTCATGGCTGAGCCCACCTGGAGCTAGATCACTGTCCATCCCCCAACTCTCTCAGTGGTCCCTATCAATCGGCTGCTGAGTGTTGCTAAAGGCACCCCTCTGGGTGCCACATCACCTCTACAATTCCATCATATCCGTGACAACCTGAAGTCCCTGTGCCTCTTCTGCCCCTCGCCACCTCTTGGCAGACATTTGTCTCCACCCCATCTTTGCTGCCCTGATGGTGTTGCACCATGTGGGTGCCAGATCCTGCATCTACTCTCACAGGTACACAAAATGTTTGGCGAAACTTGCAGCTCTGACAACTCCTGGGTCTTTGGTGCATGGACCCCAGTTTTATAAAATTGAGTGCAGGGTCCCTGACACCCTCAGAGTTTGCTACAGCTTTAAAGTGACACAACATGTGTGACTCTTAGAGCTTTTTAAAAATCGAGCCCAATGAGTTAGATTTTGTTAACAGTTTCAAATACTTATCAGTCACAGTAGCTTGGTTCCCTCTACATTGGAACTGCAGCTCTAGTGCTTTAAAACTGCTATTGAAACTATAGAAAATTAAAATATGTGGTTATTTTGGAATAAAAAATACAGATATTTTTTCTCATACATAAACATTTCCCTAAAGGTAGAATCTATGTTAGCTTACGTCCTTCTCCAGTACCTGGGAACTAATCGAGAATCCGAGAAACCACATTATACACAAATAAACAAAAACAACCTAACTGATGAAGAGTATGGAGAAATAACTAAAAAAATATTGATAACAGAAATTAAATCACTAAATGGTTCTGGAAGCCAGAAGAGTGGGAGCTATAGGTGAGACTGTGACCACAGTGCAGGGTTTGAACTTATTCTAATACAAAGATTACCAAAATGTGCACCCTTCTATCTCCAGGGCAACTCAATCCAGTTGACTGATTGCTATTGTAAAACTATACTGATGGGTTCCTGTGGTTAGAAAGTATTGAACTGGAATAAAGTTCAAAATACCTTTACATTTATGGACTGGTTCTGAAACAGGTCACTGAAGACCTGAACCTAGTCATTAGCCTAGTGGATTTAGAGTTAAAACTATTTTTCTCTTTTCTCATCTTATATTAATCTGCCATATCCGCTTGACTAGCCTCATCAGTGGTGATCCCAGCTATCAAGGATTTGGATAGTGCAAAATCAAAATTTTTGCATTTTTTTCCTCATCACTTTGCGCTCTAACATTGTAGTTATTTTGTATGATTTTTTTGTGGTAGAAACAGCTTAGGTAGCAGAACTGCCATGAACACAGACACTGTTATTTCATTTCTCGGTCTGGAAAGATGATTTCATGGTCACTGTGCAGAATCATCTTTTGGGACTGATTAACAAAATGACAGTGACACTATTCATGAGGTGAGATCCCAAAAAGACCCTGTTGCAAATTTGGTGAAAAAAATTCCCAAAAATGACTGAGTTACGAGCATGCATTGCACAGTGTCTATGCACGTTCGTAACTTCACCAATTTTTCATGTTTTCACTGCAGATTTTCAACATTGTCATTTTCATCACCGCCATGAACAGTACACTGTCATTTCCACATCTCCCAAAATGTGTTTCCGCTCCAGTGGCGCAGAATGGCCGATCGCTGTCTGAAAACAACTTTAAATTATTAACAAAATCCCAGTGCAACTATTCATGAGGAGATCCCAAAAAACCCATATTGACAATTTGGTGAAAACATTCCAAAACATCCGGCAGATTCTACAGTGTGTTGCAGTTTCTACATGCGCTCTTAACTCACCGATTTTCATGTTTTCACTCCAGATTTTCAATATTACCATTTTCACACCACCTCAGGAATAGTACAGCTGTAATTTTTCAAATCCTGCCAAAAATGTTTTTCTGCAACTGTGGTGCAAAACAGCGTTACAGTTACACAGAATTATATTTCCACAGGGATTTGAATGTTTTCTGCACTGGGTACATGCAGTAAGGTGATAAGAAGATTATGTGGACCATTTGGGGTGAACATTTTTCAAGATGGCACAGTTATGACTATTTGTTGCAATTCCACAATGCCTGCTTCGTAACTTTATGTGTAGGCGCGGGGCAGAGACCCTGTGTTTCAACAGCGAGATACATACAGTATGTGCATCTGTGGAGGGATAGGAGCACAGGGTCCAAAGGACATTGCATTCCCACTGTGGCATATGGATACAGTTGTATGGCCAATCTGAATGAAGGAATGAGGCCTCCCACAGTAAAATGAGGATACAATTATGCTATCCCTGAAAAAGAGAAATTCTGTGAAAGAACACCTATTAGGCCGATATTCATACACCCAGATGCCTGTTGGTGTGTGGAGGGTGGAGAGAGGAGGGGTGGAGTGATAGGGTGGGAACCCTGGGGTTGGGGCATTAGGGTTGGAAACCCTAACGCCTCATTCCCTTCTTTTGTCGCCATAGTATTCACCTTAACTGATGCATGTAGCAGGTTTTTCAATGAATTATATATATATATATTCACCTAACTGATGCATTAGCAGTTTTGTACAATGAAATATATATATATATATATATATATATATATACATATCACACACACACACATATACATGCATATATTATAACTGCACAGTAGTGCAGGTATAGATTAGGTTAATGAGCCACTTTAATGTTCAAATCCCAAAGTTTGAAGTTTAATAACTTTGCAACTGTTTTAACAATTTGCCTAAAAGTTTGCACAGTGATGGCCTAATCAAACATCTCTGTGTCTGTGAGTTTTGTTCCAGTTGGATGTACAGTTGTGGAACTGTAGAGTGTCAAAATATGAAAATTAGTCAAGTTTCGCATTTTTGATTGGGCATAATGGACTGAAGAATGCAACTGAGTGAATTCAATTTGCATGTCCTTATGTGGCCTGGGTTGAATTAGGTACCCTTTGAAGATTGGGTGAAAAATAGTTAATCCGTTTAACAGTTATGCAAGTTTTTCATGTCTCATTGTGCCTATGTGAAAATTTGTATGTGCATTGTAAAACTTTCACAAAAACCTTTATAAACATTTTTGCATGACATATTTTAGTGCATGAAAACATTCCATTGTAAGGTATAGTAAGCACGAAAACACTTTTATTTATTGCGATAGTATTTTTGTTGTCATGAAAACAATACTCCACAACATTGTCCAATGTGTTGTTTTCTTTGTCCTTCATTGTGCCGAGGTGGATTGTGCTTTTGAGCTGAAATTTGGGGTGGCAAGCCTGCGTCCTGAATGTACCTTTTGGTGGTTTGATCCCAAACTATTCAATGGGCCATAATTACAACGATTCAAAAGTTGACAAATTTCCCTTAGTATAACACTACGGCACCTTTTAGCGCCCGTATCTCAAAAACGATTGAGATACCGATTTTTTACCCAAGCTTAGTCCACTAAGCATTTGAGAGTTTTGAAGTAATTTATTTATTTATCAAGATTTCGGATATACCTTTGGCAAAGGCTCTTTGCAAAAGTTCCACATCAGAGGACAAGTACTAAAATAACACAGACAATTAAACAAAGAAATAAGACAACTGGCAGCCAAGGGCCTTGTCAGATACAATAGTGAGCAAAACACCACAAAACATATATTCAATAGTGATGCCATGAGGTCAACAGCTAAGGTGAGATAAAGCAGGAAGAGAGTCAGCAGTCACGAGCAGAATGGTAGAGGTGAAGGGCAGTGTCAGAGTAGGGAGGGAGGAGAGGAGGGAAAGGAAGGGAGGAAAGGGAAACATAAAGGAGGACAGGATGGGGCAGGTTGGCTAGCAAGAGAAGCATTCACAAGAGGCCCTAGTGACAGATATTGTTGCAGTCTGTGCTTAATAGCTCCTTGGATTTGAACTGTTTAATATTTCTAATGGAAGTGAGTTAAACCAGGATGAGGCTCTGGATTAGGAGCATTGGATTTGGGTAGTTCGGCAGCAGGGGACTGTAAAGTAAGACTTTCAGAGACTCTGATTTGGCGTGTACCACAATGAAAAGCTACAGGGTCTGGACCCGGTGGGAGTTTCAAGGTGAGCTTTTTGGCTAAGATGCATGTTTGATAGCTAATCCCGCAGAGAGTTGGAGCCAGTTTGGCATGTTCATAGATGTCGCAGGTGTGTGACAGCCAGTGGGGCTGACATCAGGAGTCCGACATGCCTTGTTGATACAATGGTAGCGATGTAGAAGGGCAGTATCAGTGGCAGATCCATAAATCACTAGCCCTAGTCACTTATTGAGATGACAGAGCTCTGGAAGGCAGTACTTAACCCGGCTGTGAGGCAGTTTCTGTCTATATAAGCAGGCCATTCATGAGTTTTGCTATGTAATTGATGTGTTCCAGAGTAGGCAAACTTACAGTCAGGATCACACCCAGATATTTCAAACAGGTGAACTTGTTTGAGTAGAGGCCCCGTCCCTGTTCATGCTAGAGACCTCTGTTTTTAAATTTGCTGTGGGTACTGTGAAATAACACTGATTTTGTGTTTTGTAGGTAAGAAGAGTCTATAATTTAAACCATGTCTCCCACTTGACAAAGCTTGATTGTAGTTGTGACTGAAGGAAGGAAGGCTCAGGGTGGGAGCGAAGATGACTGCATCATCTGCATAAAATGAAGATTTATCAGGGCAGGATGTAGAAAGACTGTTTAGAAAAATACTGAAGAGCATAGGACCCAAGATGGAACTTTGAGGACACCACAGTGGACTGAGAGGGAGACTGAGAGGTTTTGCCAATTTAATCTGTTGGGTTCAGTCACTGAGGTAGCTTTGAAACCATTGAGTGGTGTCATTTGAGAGACCTGTGAGAGTTAGTCATTGAAGGAGTAAGGGTGGTTAATGGTGATGAGCTGGCTTTGTCAAATCGATGAAGGTGGCTGACAAGATGTCCCTGGTCCAAGGTGTTATGGATGTAGAAGTGAATTCTAGGAAGCCGTGGTTGTGCTGTGTCCCTTGCGGAAACTGTGTTGCTCTGGACTTAGCAGATTGGCATTCAAGGTGATCACAAGCTGGTCATAACTATTCTCTCAGGGCTTTGGGAGGGGATGGAGATTAGTCTGTAGTATTACTAGTATTTTGCTCACCACTTTTGTGGATGGGTGTCACCATGACAGATTTCCATTGTGAGAGCATGGTGAGAAGGTTGGGATTTTTGGTGATAAGGGTCGGACTTCATCCATAGTGAGGTGAGGGTTTCAGATCAAGAGAATCACCAATGGATCTAGATCTCCGAGTACTTTAAAGATGCTTTCTTGCTAGGTCCTTGGAGATGGTTTTAAAACAGAATGGGTGCCCTGCGTAGTGCTTGTTTTGTCAGCGAATAGGGTGTCAGGTGGTAGATCAAAAAGGTTGGCGGTTACTGCAGCTAAGGTCAGTAAAGGCTGCATTGAATGCATTATCCATGGTGAAAGCTGATCCAGATGATGTTGCCCATAAGTTTAACATAGAGGTGGTACTCTAGGTCTTTTCCTGCAAGTTCAGTGAGGTTGATCCAGAACTTCTTCCCATCTTTCAGAGTGTTGGTTAGAGTAGTCTTGTAACACCTGGCCTTTTGTTTGTGAATTGCTTTTGTACAGGCATTTCTCGCTACTTTGAAGGCTTGGATATCCAGCCTGGTTGCCAGTCGATTTAACACAAGTGCCAGAGGTGATCCCTAGCCCTCATTTATTGGAGAGATCTAAGTTGATCCATGGGTTGTTGACACATTTTATCTTACATCTCATGAAAGGAGCATGGACATCACAGGCAATATTAAAGCTATGGATTAAGTAATCAGTGTACCATCCACGTCAGGTGCTGAGCCTATAGATTGTCAGTCACACTCTTGTAGGAGGGCTTTAAGTGGCCCAAGGCACCCAGGCATTAATTTTCTGCTATTGATGGTTTGGGGAGGCTTTGTAGATTTGTTAGTCCAAGAGCATAGAACAGGGGAATGGTCACTTAAACTGTCAGGAGAACCTGGTAGGTGATTGGACCATTTGGGAAAAGTCTGCAGCTGTCAGGGCATCTTAATACTTGTTTGCACTAGGGAGGACCTAGTTGACATTGATGTCCCCAAGTATGATAGTTTCAAGCTCTGATCAAGGGGTAGCTGAGGTCCAGTATGTGGTTAAATCCTTGACTGGTAAGTTTAGAAGGTATATAGACTGATGCCACTGTCAGGCTTTGTTATGTGCTCGAGCTGTATCTTAGTACCAATGAACTGGATATCATTCACAGGGTGGGCATGAGTGAAGTCATGGCTATATAGAGTCTTTTAGATAGAGGCACACCCTCACCTTTTTGATACGTCTGTCTTGCATAAGGCAGAATATCCTGGGATTAATATTGCTGCATCAGGGATCTTGGGGATAGTCAGGTCTTAGAGCAGTAATATATCAGGGTTGTGGCGTGATACAGGCGGTGGGCAGTCCATTTTATTGAGGAAGCTGCAGATATTTATAGTAGAAGGCAGACATCCCAGCAGGTCAGTGCCTGTGAACCACACTGAAGAGGCCAGGGCTGGGGTGAACATTTCCTGAGAAAGTGGTAGCAGCAGAATTAGGGATTTTGAGAAGCTGAGGTAATTCTTCATAGCCTGGCATTGTTTGGGTTTAAGTAATTCCTCTCACGGAATGTTGCCTTGCAGAGAAGAAGACTTTTGAAAGCAAGACATACTGAAAGCATGGGAAAGTGTGTGGTCTCAGTGGGAGTGTCATCCATAGTTGAGGAGGTCTAGGGTTTGGTGTTGGACACATATCAGGGTATGCAAGGGATTGTCCATAAGGTAGATAAGCGGATCTTCAATAGAGGTTCCAGAAATATGGGAGGTAGTAACACCAGCACATCCTGAGTAGTTGATTATAGTGAAATAATGATCAGACTCAGTAGTGGTGAGCAGTTCCATTCTGTGGATAAAAGTAAGGCCAGGTGTGATGGGCTGGGTCAGCTGATGGCACTTTAAGAAGAGGGACAGGTTGGAGAGAAAGAGCCAATGGGAGATTGGTAAGGGAAAAGGGCAGTGCCTGTCTGGATTTAATAGTGATCAGGGCAGGGGAGGTGTGAGGGGACAAATCACTATCCCAGGAAAGCTGAGCAGGATTACACCTGCAGTGGAATTTTTCATAGCTACTTTCTGGTTACTGACATATAGTACAGTTATAATTTTTCAAATACTGCCAAAAATGTTTTTCTGTACCTGTGGCTCAAAATTCTGCATACAGTTGCGCAGAATTATATTTCCACAGAGATTTGAAAGTTTTCTGTACTGGGTACATGTGGTGAGGTGATAAGAAGGTTATGTAGAACATTTTGAAAATAATTTAAGATGGCACAGTTATGACTATTTGCTGCAATTTCACACTTGCTCATATGTTTTTGTGTGGAAGCACAGGGACCAGAGACCCCTGTGTGTTTCACAGCTGATACATACATTATGTGCATCTTCTGAGGATGGGGAGTTAATAGGTCCAAAGGACCCAGTGACCTCACAGTAAATGAGGATACAATTATATTATCTGAAAAGAAGGGAAATTCATTGCATAAAACTCTGTTAGGCCGATGACTCTCAATGCACACCCAGATGGCTGTTGGTGTGTGGAGGATGGAGGGATGGGGGTGGAGTGGTAGGGGTGGAACCCTGGGAGGTAGAGTGTTAGGGTTGGAAACCCTAACTCCTCATTTCCCTGCTTTTGTCGCTATAGTATTCACCCTAAGTGATGCATTAATGGAGTTTTTTTACAACTTTTATGTATCTATGTAACCCCTGGGTGGCACTATCCCCAGTGTTACACCCCTGCCCACTACTTACAAGCTAGGCTGAGGGGTTTGGGCTCATTAACTAATAACCATACTGTTTAACCTTTGCACAGTGCCTCCACTTAGGTGCTTTTTCGTGGGTAGTTGGTAAAAGGTATAGCCCCGAGATGCTATACTACCCATTTATAACCATTGACCTTCTTCCAGACATGCCCCAATAAACATTTCTACATTTCAATGCTTTGCATTTAAAGGCTTTCTCTAATAATATGCTCACACCAAATATTTCAACAACAATAACAAGATATTTATTTAGGGGACAAGGAATTAGGAATGGGGATATGGAGAAGAGGTTATTTGATTACTATATACATATGTACAGGCTTAATTGGGTGCTTTGCTGGTGAAGCCTCCAGCTGAGTGGCTATGTGCTAATAGACTACATTTAATCACATGTCTCAATTCAACCCACGATACCTAGAGCCCTGGCCATCTGGCTGCTGACAAATCAGATGTTACATAAAGGATTAGCATTATTGCCCACATTGGTACCAGACCCAGATACAGCAGAAAACCTCAATCTCATACCATACTGGAATCCCAGATACCACAGTTCAAGATGTTGCAGGCCTGGTGGACATTGCAGTTGGTCAAGGTGGCCGGCTTTTGATTCAAAGTGAGAGGCAGACTTGGTGAATGATCCCTACAATGGCAGTAGATGCTATGCACAATCTAATGCAGGAGTGCCCCTGCACTTGCAGACTTCTGAACATTCCAGGACAAGTACGTGAAGCAATAAAGCATACTGGAGGTACATGGAACACATTTTACCGCATGGCCAGGGGTGTAATAAGGCATGAGGCTGAAGGCCAAGTGACTTTAGCCACTGGCCATGCAGTAAAATGTGTTCCATGCACATCCCAGAGTGCCTTATTGCGCTTATAAAATGGGCTCCTTTTTTCAAACTTTTTACAGTTGGGAAAAGCATGTTTACATGTAGAAACAATAGATTTACTTGTATTTATTTATGATTAAATAGTCCTTCCGCCCCCCACTAGAAATGATGTCATTGATAATGTCATTGTATTGTTGTCTACTTTCTTCCCATTTTTTTTTTCTGTGTTTTCCCCACATTCAAGTTATGGAATGTTTGTCATGGAATGTTTACCGTGGCATACATGGATTCAAAATTCTGCTCAGTTCCACTGCTAGAATGTTACTTTCCTAACATACTATACACACACAAACAAAGGCCTCTGTTACAGCCAGAGACTCAATTATCTCACTGTCAAGGCAAGGAGAAGAGATTTCACTGATGAGCAGGCAAAGCTAGAAGGGGGATTTTTCACTGTCAGTAAAGAAACAGTTGTAATGAAAACTATAAACAATACTTAATGTTTTTAATTTGTTTATGTGTGTAAGGAGAATGTGATGTTCAGACAAACATTTGATTAATCTGTTTTATTTTTTATTTAGGGTAGTTTTATTTTTAGGGCCCAGTGCAAGTAAATGTGATGCTTACAGCTACAGGGCAAAAAAACAATGGCTGCCAGTTGAATACTTAACATTCTATTAGCGTACTGATTCCAGTGGTGATCAGTGCACATTTGGCAGCACTTTTTATTTTCTGTGCGTGGAACATAATTGCTTCATGAACAGCAGCCAATCAGATTTCAGGATTTTCTCTTACCATTTTATAATTGGATTTAACATCCTGAACATTCAGCACAATATTTGATAGTCCCATCCAACATAATTAAAGAGTGATACTTTTATCAAGCATCCAATATTTCTTTGAAATGAGGTCACATCTAGTACATTTACACGCCAAAAAGGTATCCATCCAGTATAAGCAAACAGCGACACATTTATCAAGCATCCAATATTCAGTTATATGAAGTCACATCCAGTAAATCTAAATACCAAAGACAGTACCTATAGGCAAAGACACTACTCAAGGTCTCTATCCAGCACGTAAACATTTTTCACTTCTTGCACGTGCTCTAGACTAAATTTAGGTAAAACAAAGGTAAATTCTCTTCAGAACAACTCAGACACACATGCTTTAGGGCCTCCTGTCCCATGGAGGGCAAACGCAGATTGGCAGTCAGCTCCATGAAGGCAGGACTTCAACCTCATAGCTACCACAACTTGCAACACATTTATATGCTTTTACTAGCTAGTGCATCTTGCTGCACCTGCACTTAGCCAATAGGGCCACAGACAAGATGCATCCATCCTAACTTTCACTAGACAGTCTCTGTAGGAGCTTTTGTCCCAGACTGGTAACTCAGAGATCTTATCACACAGCAGGAAATATCTGGAGTGGGTCTTGAGGCCCCCAAGATTACTTGTACAGCTTCTCCCTCGCATGAGGGGGTAAGAGGGTACTCACTCTGGTCCTCCACAGGTCTCACCTGCAATCAAAGGCATCCTTAAGTCTCTTCAGCTCTCTCACCACTGAGGCATGGTGGATGTTCTTCTTTTCCACATCTTTACCCGACGTGGGAGGGAGAACTAGCCTCTGGAGGTCATTACTGGCAACCTCCAGACTAGCTGTTGCAGACACTATTTATTTTAACTTTTAAACTGGATACAAAAAATAAAAAGCACCCTCTGATGACTAAAGGGGCATAGTTAAGTGGCCCAGGCCTGGTGCAGCATGGTTGGGGCCTGACCCCCCACCCTCGTGGGCTCCCACCAGGCTGGAGCCTGCTCTCCTTCTCACTCTCAAATCTGGCAAAATGCTGGCAGACACTGTCTCTTATAGGGCTCCTGGTACGATTCCTGATTGGTAATAGAGATGGGGTGACAGGTCTCTAAATGGCTGAGGTACTGTCAATCAGAACACCTGGAGGCACTAATTGGGTTGTAGATTTGCACCCAAAATAATGTCCCTGTAAGTCCCCATGAGCACTTGAGTGGTTACCCATGAGGTGTAGTGAATGTCCCACAGGTCCTGGCATTTTATTCCTGGCTCCCAATTAGCTGTGGCTGCTGTCAATGGCTGCTTAACCCACTGTACCTTATAGCAGATCCAATACAGTCCTGAAGAATGTGCTGGTGCAGCCAGAAGGAAATAATTATTTGCCCCAAATGCCCCACAGTTTAGCAGCCCAGATGCTGTACTTGTAGTCACTGCACAGATGAAGGAAGTGGTCTTGGCTTTCCTGTCATACTGCACTTATGCAAGCTCCCTATGCAGCTGACAGGTTGACACACAGAGTCCTACAAAGGCTGGTTAATCCAGGAAAAAGCATCTATTTTAATTTAAAAACACTGTCTCCTACACACACAGTCAATCCCCAATATGCAGCACCAAGTTCCATTATTTAAAACATTTAAATTCTGTACCTTTCGGCTGAAGCCATTTAGGGCTACCCTGGAGGCAGCCAGATCCACGTTATTTATTATTCAGATGACCGGGGCCCTGCTCAGGCATATTGGCTGTGAGCCCCAGTCAAACTTGCTCAATTTGCATGTAAGTGGCCCCCCCAGCAGGCTGTCTGTGGTCACTGGGACCCACTAGGTAGGAGGGATCCCAGACTCACAGCACAGTCCCCGAGGTGACCGCAAACCGCCAAGAGCTCCACATCAAAGGTGCTTTACGCGCCAGCACGACTCCCGCTGCCCTGTAGGCAGCAATTTCACAGTGGGAGCTCACAGTTCGCATTTCAAGCCCCAAGGGGCTGGATTTTTTGAGTTGGGCAGCATGGCAGGGCACTGGAGGAGCAAACAGACCTGGGGGACCCCCCCCAAAAGAGGAGGCCAGAACGGGAGAAGCTCGGGAGACAGCAGGAGAAGAACAGAGGAGCAGGACTAAGGTAAGCCCAGGCTGGCATTTTAGGAACCCCCATTTTCAAGGAGGTTACATACATTATGGTAGCACGGTAGTGCTACCATAGTTAGGGTTGAGGAGCCATTTCTATGTTAAACCCCAAACTTTTGCACCTTAATAACTTTGCTACTGTATGACGGATTTGCCTGAAATTTGGAATGCATGATCAAGAACCATAGGCCTTGGGATCTGACAAGTTTTGTATGGGTCAGATACACGGCTCTGGAGTTATTAAGTGTGATCTACGCACGCCTTTACGCTTTTTCTGGAATTCTACGGTCGCATGTACAGGGCACATGGTTTGCGCAACCAGCCCAAAATCTTCAGGGAATGTGCAGCCAGGGTCCCCAATGTGCCTTTCAAAGATTTGGTGAAAAAATATTAAACAGTTCAAAAGTTATTCAAAAAACAATTTCCCATTATAAGTCAATGGGAAAAGTTAACAAAAAGTTCGACAGTGTCTCTGAAATGCATTTTTACTTTAGAATGGGCCTGTTACTTTGCAATCCACCATATTGTTTTCAGTTGGTGATCAGAAAAATGCTTGGCATTTAAATTTGGGACCCTAGCTAACCTAATTCTTTTTATTCACTTAGTTGCACCCCTGAGGATGCTAGCTATGTCTTTATTTTGGTGAAACACCTAGAAATATGTTTTTCAAATTTCTGGAAAAAGTATTTCGTAAAATACTTTCGTGTTCGATGAAAGTGCTCAAATTTTTCTAAAAGCTTTCAGAAATCGTACAGTAGTTTCTAGTCTGTGGAAAATGACAGCAATTCTTTGGCACTGCGCTGCAAAAGAACGGTTTGGAGTTTTGGGCTGAAATTTGGAGGGAACACAGCCAACAACTCACAGATGTGCCTGTCAGTATTGTATTGAAAAAATATTACATGGAGGCAAAGTTACAGCACTCCAAAGCTGACATTTTTTCCCATAGGATAACATTACGGTGCCCGACGCAGTACAGGAATCCTTTGGCACCCTGCTGCAAAATAACGGTTTGGTCTTTTTCCCTGAAATTTGGAAGGAAGACAGCCAACAGCCCACATATGTGCCTTTCAGTGGTTTGGTGAAGAACATATGCAGGAGGCAAAGTTATGGTGTTCGAACTTCTTTTTTTTCCCATAGGATAACATTACAGAGTTTGCTACGCTTTTCAGGGTCAACAAGATTCAGATTGGAAACGGTGCGTAGACACGACTTTTCACAGAAAAATACTTAGCCCTGATAGGGGCTAAATACAAAACTAGCTAGGACAGTCGTAAATCATATGACTTTAAATTTTTTTCTATGTCGGATTGTTCTTGAGATATAACCTATTTAGCATCTCAAGTCCTCATTTTCTGTCTGATACCCATTATTATGCATACATTCTTTGTACTCACTGTCTTTCTCTATGCAGGTTTTGGGGAAAACCAGCCTGTGCGCTACATTACTGTTAACGCTGTTCTTTCTGCTTCCGGTTCCGTACTCCATTTCACTTTACTGCTGACGCCTCACGCCACCATGTGCGCTATCCTTTGTGCTTTCATTTGCGCTTGCGTTTCTGTTATTTTTTGCCATTTGTGTCTACAGTACTGTTTCTCTTTCTGTTTCACTTTGCGTCACCATGCCCATTGACATTTCCATTTGCAGGCACCATGTTACTATGTGACAACACATTACTCGGCAGACTGTTCCTGTCTACGCCACTGTGTGCATTACCCTTTCTGTTCTCATTCACGCTTGCATTACTATGTGCGCCACTGTTACCACTTCTGTTTGCATTGCTGTTCCCCCGCCGCTGCATTACATTCACTATTTCTAGTTATCATTCTCAAAAGAAGGGATAATTGTAAAAATCTTGAAGATATTAGGGTTAGCTCGATAGTGGAGAATTGCTAGGGTTGAAAGTTCCTTTTGCCATTTTCAACCGGATGTGGTGCATTGGGATCGGGTCCCAACTCACCCCATTCCTCCCATACTTCTGCTGCTTTACACATGTGAGGGTGAGAGAGGCTGATGACCCTAATGCACACCCCAATGCCGGTTGGGGGTGGGTGGTCCAAGGGGTTTTCAACCCTAACACCGAATTTCCTCACTTTTGTCACTGTGGAACAACCCTAACTAATGCATTAAATGGAGTTTTTTGCCTGTAATATAAATATATATAGAAATATATATATATATATATATATATATATATAGCTGTGTGGACAGTATTCGAGAGACAAAGTGTGACATTCACACACTCAAAAAAAGTTTTATAATTAGGCATGACTCAACCTTAATTTTAATGTGTATATGTGGTAGTTGCACAATACAAAATATAAAGATAGTTCTGTATTTCTAAGTTTGGAAAAATGGCACAGTTATTTATGACATGTAAACTACTTTTGTGGGTAACTCAGTGTCCATTATGCATTATTTCCAATTTCTAGTAATAAATAAAATTTTCAAATGCAGTGTCTCTGTCTTCTATTTAAGTGTATTCGTTTACAACACCTAATGATTTGCTATTCTTCCATACCTATGTGTTGCTATCTATCCTCCAATGCAGACAGAACTAAGAATACACACAGGAGGTTACCAAAGTTTCATTACTTCATGCTTATACTGTTTATGTCCAGTCTACATGCCTTTCACACTAAAGCTGGACATTAAGCAGAAAGATAAACATGAACAAATCACTTGGTTGTACTTGATTTATTATGTGACCATCTCTGTTGCATAAAACTACTGTGGGTAATGCAGACACCACAGTAGCAATGCAACATGTGAAATACATGGTGCAACTTTTATTAATGGCTTATTATCAACCAAATAGCCAATACACATTGATAAGTACCATGCCACATCAGGGGCCATTTTGACATCACTGTAGCTCCACAGGGCCTGACTGAGGAGAGGCCCAACCACAGTTAACAACCAGAAAGCACCCAGGCAAGCTGTTTGGTACTGATAACTATACACGAGGGTGCCACATCATGCTCCATGGCACCCCGTGCCAGCCTTTGAGGGGAAAATGATGCCAAAATATCACACAGGCCCACCCTAAGCTTACCACCACGTGCATCACAGGGATGCCACTGCAGCGGGGTTCTTGTTCTGCACCTGGAATGCCACATAAACTACTCCACAAGTCAAAATAATACACCAACATTCCCCATGAACAAGGCAAGGCAAGATACAGCTGGATGTTACATGGTGGGCCTGAGCCACATCAGGGGTCATTTTGACATCACTGTACCTCCACAGAGTCAAACTGAGGGCAGGCCCAACCACAGTTACCAACCAGAAAGCACACCCAGGTAATCTGTTTGGTGTTGATAACTGTAGATGCAGGCACTGCATGGCATCCCCTGGCAACCCAGTGCCAGCCATTATGGGGAAAAGTATGCCAAAATATCACACAGGTCTACCCTGTGCTCACCACCATGTGCATCACAGGGACACCGCTGCTGCAGGGTTCTTGTACTGCAGATGGAATGCGTCATCCAAACTGCTTGAGTCAGGCCCAGGTGATGTATTTTTTTATTTTCAAACAGTTCCAAGATTTTATGCCAACACTTGACATTTAATTTATAGGCAGTCTCGTTATAAATAAATCTGCAGATGAATCCAAACCACTGATATTGCCCAACAGGCACTAGTACACACAGGCAATGACCAGATTCCAGTACTACACATGATATCCCTCCCATACTCCTGAATGTGCTAAGCAATGCCATGAGCAGCCTTTCTGAGGTTACCCCAAGTGCTGTATTTTTTTTATTTTTAAACAGTTCCAACATATTGTGCCATCACTTGACATCTAATTTAGAAACAGTCTTATTATAAATAAATCAGGAAAATGTTTTTGCCAGATGACTCCAAAACAATGATGTTGCCCTACAGGCACTAGTACACCAAGGCAATGACCCAATTATTACACATGGTACCCCCATGCCATGAGCAGACATTTTGAGGTAGGCCCAAGTGCTGTATTCTTCTATTTTTAAACAGTTTCAACATATTATGCCACCACTTGATGTCTAGTTTAGAAGCAGTCTCATTCCTACACATGGTAAACCCCCATACCCTCAAATGAACTAATACCATAAGAAGCATTTTTGAGGTAGGCCCCATTGCTGTAGTTTTTTTATTTCAAACAGTTCCAATATATTATGTCACCAGCCACACCTAATCCCCTAGTTCAGTATGTCAATACAATGATGCTCCTTTATAATCTTACATCAAGAAAGGCAACGTTATCATTTTAAAATAACACCACATACACACACACACACACTCACACACACACACACACACACCTACCTTAACCGGAGCCAGCATCACCCCTTCTTTCCAAAAATTACAAGCATCTCTCACAAATTGCATTTATTTTTATTTAAAACATTGTAAGAGGGCAGCTTTTATATTCATTCCACATAAACACTTCTAAAATAGAGCCATCATCACATCAACAGGTGCAGCATTCATTCAACAAATACACATTCTTAGAATTTACCAGTAGGAATCCCACAGGTGTTTTTTCTCCATTTAAACATGATTAAAGTCATGAGCAGGGGAAAGTTCACCAATATTGGCAATATTCTGAAAAAATCAAATTATACAATGAAAACCCATTGGATGGATTGTAAACAAAAAACTATAAATCTCAAACAAAACTCTATTTGATTAGACTGGTCACATATATGCACAGTCCCATTTTGAAGAGGGGCCCTTCACAAACAGCTGGGCCATGAGAGAACATACAAATTTAACTTTTCTGCCCCCAAAGATAATAGAACACAACTGCCACACTATAGCCAGATAGTATTTAATATGCCCTATTTAGACAGTGCCAGCACCAGATGAAAGATCTGCTGCTATGCTCCCCAAACAAAACTTTAAAATATGCTATTCATTTAAACACTAACCACACTAGAAGAAAGTTCTACTGAGATACTGTACTTCTCATACACAACTTTAAACTATACTATTTAATATTCCCCATTTACACAGTGCTAGAACCAGAGGAAAGTTCTGCTGATATACTACCCAAACAAAGCTTTAAAATATACTCATTGTGCTGCACAGCCCACTAATCCAATCATCCTCTATTTTGAAGAGGGGCCCATCACAAACAGCAGGACCATGAAGTCTTAAGGTGAATACTTAACTTTTTCTGTCCCCAAAATGATGCAGAATAACTGCTGCACTTTAGCCAGTCACTATTTAATATGCCTCCCAGAATTTTAACTTGCTGTTTTGTAGCAGAATCCTGAAGATCATGTTTTCTAGTGACTGGAGACCTCTGAGATCTGTCCAAACTCCTGTACAGCACACCAGATTTAAAATGGACGATGCTTCATTCTACCTGTTTTTAAGAATGGTAAATGGGAGAAGCAGTGGAAGAGAACATTTTGCTTAGAGCCAGAGTACCAAAACTGAATGCCTGATGTCAACTTCGGTCCCGCTATTTGTACCAATACCAACATCATCATCATCCACGGGTAACACGGACACGACAGCAAGAGCAACAGCTTTTGATACTGCAGCTCCTACCAGGCTTTATGTATCACTGCATTAAGATTGCAGATTTGTGTGGGAAACACATTAAGCAATGTGAACTAACACTGATAAAATACCTCAAAGCATAAAGGCAATATACACAAAAGAAATTATGCAGCTATATAAGACACCACAATAATGCACGAAAGTAATAAATTACATGTGGTGTCATGTAAATGTAATTACATCTGCATAAAATCAATAATCACTGGGGACAGTAACACATCCACTCTGTCCACTAAAAAAGAAAACTTCAGTATTGTTTTTTAAATACAGCAAATTTAATGGTCACCAAGATGTGCAGCACAGCCATGTCACAAAATGGCTGCCTTTTTATGCTGTTTTCATTATTAAAATGTTGTCACAATAAAATAAAAATACATACACCCTTTTTTATGCACACTATCTCTTGACCATATTGGCAAGAGTACAGAGCACAAATTCTGTATTTTCAATAAATTATTAGTAAAATACAGACCTTATTTTAAGTGCACACCCAGGTCTCTTGAATACTGTCCACATACCTATATATATGTACACACACACACACACACACATACATATATATATATATATTTATACAATGGGGGTGAGAGCAATATCAGTGTGATAAACTTGATTATTTCCACTGGAGTGTGATACCTGACGATGACATCACCGGAGTTAAAATATCTGACAAATATACATACTGTACTCTGCTGTTGTCATCACTCACTCACTCACTCACTCACTCACTCACTCACCACTCACTCCAGCTTGCATACTAAATTGAACTTCTTTACAAATCTGTTTCTCACTACTACTTGCAAGTAACTTGATTAACATTCAAAAAACATTCAACTGTTTTCCACAGTGTTCTAAAACTCCCAACCCATTACATTTTCAAAAAATCCTGCATTCTAAGTAACAGTGCCTCACACTTTGTTTCTCACTGTTACTTGCAAGTAACTCACTTAACACTGCAAAGAACATTTAGCTCTTTCCCACATGATTTGTAAAACTCCCAGCCCATTACTATGCTATTTTAAGTTCAAGAAAACCTGCAGTCTAAATCACAATGCCTCACAGTTTCTTTTCCGCACTGCTTGCTGAAACTAACTTAATTAGCATTGCCAAACACATTCACCTGTTTCTTATACTGTGTGCATCACTTCGAGCCCATTCAGAAACACTTAAACACACCCAGAACATAATCAAACACTGCTCTCAGTATAGCCTAGTGGTTACAGTAATAAGCTTGATAAGTCCAGCTCACCAGACCTAGGTTTGATTCTCCCAATCTCCACATCCACACTGTGTGACTCTGAACAAGTCACCTCTAAAATGTTCCTAGTTACCAAACAAGAAAACACAACTATACTTTGGAAGTTCTCAACCTATTGTATAAATAGAACACGTAATGGGCAGATTAGGTGTTATGGATAATATTGTCACTCCTGCATCATGAGCTCTGGATATTATTACTCGTGCCTTTGGCATTCGTGAGTATCCAGAGCTCACTCTGCAGGAGTGACAATATTATCCATATCATACTCCTGCCCATTATGTAGCCTCTATATATATATATATATATATATATATATATATATATTATAGTGCCACGGTAGTGCCACTATAGTTAGGGCTGAGGAGCCATTTACATGTTAAACCCAATATTTTGCACCTTAATAACTTTGCAACTGTTTTACAGATTTGCCTGAAATTTGGAATACAAGATTTAGACCCATACGCCTTGGGATCTGCCAAGTTTCATACCAGTCGGATACACGGCTGTGGAGTTATTAAGCGTGATCTGTACGTGCGTTTGCGCTTTTTCTGGAATTCTACGGTCGCGCCTACAGGTTGCACGGTTTGTGCGACCAGCCTGAAATCTTCAGGGAATGTGCAGCCGGGGTCCTTGATGTGCCTTTTGAAGATTTCATAAAAAAATATTAAATGGTTCAAAAGTTATTCAAAAAACAATTTCCCATTATAAGTCAATGGGAAAAGTTAACAAAAGTTCGAAGTGTTGCAAATGCACTTTTTACTATCACAAATGGCCCTTTTACTGTTGCAAATCTGCCATTTTGTTTTCAGTTAGTGATCAGAAAAATGCTTGGGATTTAAAATTGAGACCCTCTAGCAACCTAATTCTTTTTGTATTCACCTAGTCGGGCCCTGAGGATGCTAGCCATGTCTTTATTTTAGGGTAAAACACCCCAGAAATATGTTTTTCAGATTTCTGGAAAAAGTACTTTCACAAAGTAGTGTCGCACTCATGAAAGTGTCACAAATTTTTGCGAAAGCTTTCGCAAATCACGACACTACTTTGCGACACTATGCCCAAAATAACAGTAATTCTTTGGCACCCCGCTGCAAAAGAACGGTTTGGAGTTTTGGGCTGAAATTTGAAGGGAATGCAGCCGACATCTCACAGATGTGCTTTTCAGTGTTTTGTTAAAAAAATATTATGTGGCAGCAAAGTTACGGTACTCCAAAGTTGACACTTTTTCCCATAGGGTAACATTACGGCGTACGACACATTGCAGCAATCGTTTGGCGCCCTGCTGCAAAATAATGGTTTGGTCTTTTGGGCTGAAATTTGCAGGGAACACAGCCAACATCCCACAGATGTACCTTTCAGTGGTTTGGTGAAAAGATATCACAGGGAGGCAAAGTTATGGCAGTCCAAACTTCTGTTTTTTTCCCATAGGATAACATTACGGCGTTCACCGCGCCTTTCAGGGCCCGTATCTCAAAAACAGTGCGAGATACGGACTTTAGCCCCCTCATGAGGGCTAAGTACAAAACTAGCCAGGAAACTGATAATTCATATGACTTTTACATTTTTTCTCTATGTCGTACGGTTACTGTGATATAAGCAATTTACTATACCAAGTCCTCATTTTTGTGTTCTGAGAGTCATTATTTTGTATACATTCTTTGTACTCACTGTCTTTCTCTATACAGCTTTTGGGTAAAACCAGCCTGTGCGCTTACATTACTGTTACCATTACCGTTTCTGCTTGTGGTTCCACACCCGTTTCACTTACCGTTCACGTTTACGCCACCATGTGCATTACCCTTTGCGTTTTCATTTGTGGTTGCATTTGTGTTGTTTTTAACATTTCTGTCTACAGTACTGTTTCTCTTTCTGTTTCACTTTGTGTCACCATGCACATTACGATTTGCATTTGTGGGCCCCGTGCTCCCGCCACCGCATTACATTTACTATTTCTCATTATCATTCTCAAAAAGAAGGGAAATTAGAGGCAAAAAACTCCATTTAATGCATCAGTTAGGGTTGTTCCACAGCGACAAAAGCAAGGAAATTCGATGTTAGGGTTGAAACCCTCTTTGTACCCCTCCAGCCCACCCCCCCAACTGGAATCGGGTTGCGCATTGGGGTCATCGGTTCTAACTGTCACCCCATTCTCCTATTCCTCAGCTTCTTTCCACATGTGATGGGGAAACAGTTAGGGCTGATGACCCCAATGCACAACCCGATTCCAGTTGGGGGTGGGCTGAGGGTGCAAAGGGGTTTCAACCCTAACATCGAATTTCCTCACTTTTGTCACTGTGGAACAACCCTAACTGATGCATTAAACTGAGTTTTTGCCTCTAATATATATATATATATATATATATATATATATATATATACACACACACATATATTAGGGAAAACTCCATTTATCGAGTTGGTTGTTCCACAGTGGCAAAAGTGAGGAAATTTGAGTTATAGTTGAAAGCCCCTTGAGCCCGCTCACACCCTCAACCAGCATCAGGGGTGCGATTGGGGTTGTCGGCCGTAACCTCACCCCATCAGATGTGAAGAAGCAGAGGTATAGGAGAATGGGGTGAGAGTTAGATTGACAACCCCAACACGCACCCCGATGCCAGTTGGGGGTGTGGACGGGGGGTCAAGGGGGGGGCTTTCAACCCTGACACCGAATTTCCTTGCTTTTGTCACTGTGGAACAACCCTAACTAATGCATTAAATGGAGTTTTTTTGCCTCTAATTTCCCTTCTTTTTGAGAATGATAATGAGAAATAGTGAATCTAATGCGGCGGTGGGCCCCGCGCTCCTGCCACGTGATGTCTTGTCACATAGTAACACGGTGCCCGCACACGCAAATGGTAATGTGCATGGTGACACAAAGTGAAACAGAAAGAGAAACAGTACTGTCGACACAAATGGTTAAAATAATGCAAACGCAAGTGGAAATGAAAACGCAAAGGGTAACGCACATGGTGCCATAGATGGGAACGGTAAGTGAAACAGATACAGAACCGCAAGCGGAAGCGGTAAGGGCAACAGTAATGTAAGCACACAGGCTGGTTTTCCCCAAAAGCTGTATAGAGAAAGACAGTGAGTACAAAGAATGTATGCATAATAATGGGTCTTGGAGCAGAAAATGAGGAATTGGAATACTAAATTGCTTATATTCAGGAACCGTACGATGTAGAAAAATGTAAAAGTCATATGATGTATGACTTTCCTGGCTAGTTTTGTACTTAGCTCCCATTAGGAGTCTAAGAATTTTTCCAATGAAAAGTCTGTATCTCGCACCGTTTCCGAGATATGGGCCCTGAAAGGCGCGGCGAACACCGTAATGTTATCCTACAGGAAAAACAGAGAAGTTCAGAGTGCGATAACTTAGCTCCCTGTAATATTTTTTCACCAAACCACTGAAAGACATATCTGTGGGATGTTGGCTTTCTTCCCTCCAAATTTCAGCCCAAAAGACCAAACCATTATTTTGCAGCAGGGCGGCAAAGGATTCCTGTAATGTGGCGGACGCCGTAATGTTATCCTATGGGAAAAGGTGTCAATTTTGGAGTGCCGTAACTTTGTCGCCCTGTAATATTTTTTCACTGAAACACTGAAAGGCACATCTGTGAGATGTTGGCTGCTTTCCCTCCAAATTTCATCCAAAAGACTAAACCGTTCTTTTGCAGCAGGGTGGCAAAGAATTGCTGTCATTTTGTCATAGCCTGGAAAAGTAGTGCTGCAATTTTCGAAAGCTGTCGCAAAAATTTGCGACACTTTCGTAAGTGCGACACTACTTTGCAAAAGTACTTTTTACAGAAACTTGAAAAACATATTTCTAGGGTGTTTAACCTCAAAATAAAGATATGTCTAGCATCCTCAGGGTCAGACTAGGTAAACACAAAAATAATTGTGTTGCTAGAGGGTCCCACATTTAAATGCCAAGCATTTTTCTGATCACCAACTGAAAACAAAATGGTGGATTTGCAAAAGTAAAAGGGCCATTTGCAAAAGTAAAAACTGAATTTGCGAAAGTGTTGAACTTTTTGTTAACTTTTCCCATTGACTTATAATGGGAAACTGTTTTTTGAATAACTTTTGAACCGTTTAATTTTTTTTTCATGAAATCTTCAAAAGGCACATCGGGGACCCAGGCTACACGTTCCCTGAAGATTTCGGATTGGTCGCGCAAACCATGTGAAATGTAGAGACGACCAAAGAATTGCAAAAAAGCGTAAATGCGCACGCAGATCACGCTTAATAACTCCACAGCCGTATATCCGAACAGTACATAAATTGGCAGATCCCAAGATGTATGGTTCTTGATCGTGTATTCCTAATTTCAGGCAAATCCATTTAACGGTTGCAAAGTTACTAAGGTGCAAAATTTTAGGTTTAACATGTAAATGGCTCCTCAACCCTAACTATGGTAGCACGGTATATACACATATATATATATATATATATATATATATATATATATATATATATATTATATATATACAGTATATATATACATACACACACACACAGAAGGAGGAGAAGAAGGAGCCCTCCCCCAGAGCTCAAGGTTGCCGTTTGTCTCCCCTTCACCGACTACAGGTACACTACTGGCTGAGACGCGAGTCTTCACCTGGACGGGAGTGGAGGACCCCACCACCTTCAGTGAATAGTGAGTTTTATAGCATTCACCACATGATGGTGTGAAACCTATCAGGCTTTTTTACCATTTGCAAATTATCTGCTTCTACCACTAGCGGCCACTACAGCTATCAATCTGATACACTCCATTCAAAGCTGTGCCACCATGTTGCCTTCCCTAATATTAATCTCCATTCTTGCTCCACTAGTGTCCCTCCCTCCATCTTCGTATCCTGAATTGCAGGCATGTCTGCTGGCATATAGTACCCTGACAGCCACTGAACCTCCCTCCGCCACCTCCCATGCAGGGCTGCTACCTGCGGCATATCCGCACCACAGTTTCTCAGACTCAGCCATCCTTCCACCGCCCTTCCATTCTGGCATGTTAGCCCTAAAATGCCCCTCACAAGTGCCCTCAGCGCTCACAAATAAGACACCAGAGTCTCTACGCAAGCTTCCTCGGACATGGTTCTTCACTAAACTTATGATAAACCTCCTACTGCTCCTATCTGGAAATGCTGAGCTAAACCCTGGACCATCCCCCACCCCATGTCACATCCCACCCCCCTCTCTTCAACTCCCCAAGGGCCTAACACTGATTCACCTAAATGTCTGCAGCCTGCTACACAAACTACCCCTCCCGCAACCACTCACCCTATCTCTATGTCCTGACATTCTGATTATCTTCAAGATCTGGCTAAAACAAGACACTGAGGTCACTATCCCTGGCTACACTGTCATTTGTCATGATCACCTCGGGCGTAAACATGGTGGTGGCATAGCCATGTATGTTACATCTTTGCTCTAATTCACCTGAGTATCATTACCCATGCCAGCACTGTCCATCGACACCTTAACACTGAAACTATCCCTCCCCTACAATATACCCATATTCATAACTGTATCCTACTGCCCACCTGACGCCACCTTGCCAGACATACTGGAATACCTTACCAATCTAAAATCCCTGGCATCAGGGGAGAGCTTTATATCCTTGGGGACCTCAATTGGAACTGGCTCACCAGTGCCAGCTCCAAGCTGTGCAGCCAAGTGGCCACTCTCAATCTGTCACAATTGATCACCAAGCTTACACACCTGAACCCCAATTCCCGAAACCACTCTCTCATTGATTGGGCCCTCAACTCCCACCCACCATGCATAATAGCCTTAGCCTCCTACTGGACTCGATACGTGATCATCATATGATTTACATAGTAAGAAAAATCTTCAGGCCAAAGACATCTCCCCCAAAAACCCTTCTGACCAGGTCCTATAAATTCCTTCACCTTGCCTCACTTCTAAATGACCTGGCTAATACTGACTGGTCTGACATCCCCCGGGCAACCACCATCGACTCCACCCTGGATTATTTCAAGTCCAGGTTCCTTGTTGTCTGGGACTGCTATGCCCCACTCAGATGGGTGCGTGTGAGGGGTGCTGACCTAGCCTGGATCACAGCTGACATCATGGCCCACCTTAGAGTTAGAGATCAGGCATGGAAATCCTTCAAAGTCTCCGGCATAGCCACAGATCATCTGTGTTATTGTGCTCTACATAACACCTGCACAAGATTAATCCAACAGGCAAAAGCAAATTATTTCAACACCACCTTTGCCACGAACCTAAACCACCTGGCCAAATTCTGGAAGGTGGTCAAATCTTTGTTTTCCCCACCATCTCAGTCCCAACCCCTGCATTAAACATAGGTGGCTCGACTGAAACGGACTGTCTTGTAGTAGCCTTGGAATTCAACTCCTTCTTCACAAGCTGCACCTTGTCTCTGCTGTCTTCCCTCCCCTCTGCACCAGTTTCCCCCTCACCCCCTACCACGACTGCTCAAGCCCCTCCACAAGCCTCCTCCTTTTCCTTCTGCCAGGTTACCCTGCAAGAAGTATTGAATGCGTTACTTGCCTTATATCTGTCCAAAGGTAAATGCACCACTGGCCTGGACTCCAAAATGCTATACTTGTCTGCCCCTGCCATTGCCTCCCCACTGGCAGCGCTCTACAATCTTTCCTTCACTCTAACCTCCATCCGATCTGAGTGGAGACATGCCACCGTCATCCCTCTTCTGAAAGGTGGTGATCCATCTGTCCTTGGAAACTATCACCCTATATCCCTCCTTCCGATACTGGCTAAGCTTCAGGAACACCTGGTCCTCTCACAGCTCTCCCTCCTACCTTGACTCTGCATCCCTTTTCACACCTTCTCAGTCTGGTTTTAGGAAGACCCACTCCACTGTCACCTCCCTGCTAAGGCTCACTGATTCCATCCATACTGGTATGGACCAAGGCCACATCACCTCAGCAATCTTTGTCGATCTGGCAAAGGCATTTGACACTGTCTCCCACCCACTCCTCCTGTCCAAGCTCTCACTCACCGGACACTCTGGTGTAGCCACCAAATGGTTCCACTCCTACCTGGTTGGTAGATCCAAATTGGTTTGTATTAGAAACACCATCTCTGTACCCCTTTCTGTCTCTACCAGCGTGCCACAGGGCTCCGTCCTTGGATCACTCTTGTTTTCCATTTTCCTAAATGATCTGCCCTCTGCTTGTCCTCACACATCCATTCACAAGTATGCAGATGATACAGTGGTGTGTACTTCTGGCCCCACGCCCCCTGATGAGGCTACCAAACTGCAGCAGACTTCAACAATATTCATCTCTGGTTTCACACAAACCAACTCTCCCTCAATGCCAAGAAAACAGTCTCCATGACCTTCTGCACTAGGAAGAGACTCTTGCGGCTCCTCACCACCCCAAAATTCCAAACACTGGATGGAACATCCCTGGAGGACTGTAACTTCTTTAGATATCTCGGGGTCTTCCTTGACTAGCACCATGACTTTTCTGTACACATCAATGCCATCCACAAAAAGCTCCACCCTAGATTGGGGTCTCTATACTGAAATCGTGACTGCATCCTGCTGCTGGCACGCAGTGCCATGGCACAGAAAATGATCCTCCCTATTTCTGGCTATGGGGATGTAGTCTACAGTACCGCACCCAAGTCCACCCTAGCCAGACTGGACCCATTCTTCCACTGCTTCTGTCATTTCCCCCTGGACTGTCCACCCACCACCCACCATTGCACCCTCTACCAGACCCTGGGCTTCACCTTCCTCTAGGACCGAAGACTGTCCCACTACACTCAGATCACATCCAAGTTCTGGACCCAGTCCCTGCCCACCTACCTCGCTTCTTTACTGCCTGCTCCTACTCTTCCAGCTTATGTACTAAGGAGCAATGAAGCCAGGCTCCTATCCATGCCACACATGTCCACCACCGCAGGCCAGGCAGCCTTTAAATACTGCATGCCTAAACTGTGGAATTCCCTTCCCATGGGCATTTGGCTCACCTCTCCTACCCAACACCTCAATTCACTATACAAAGCACATTTCTCCTCCACCTGTACATGCGACTAAATATTCTGTCCGCCCTAAGGCCAGTCCCTCCTATTTGTAAGCACAAAACAACAGCTTTATGATGTATGGGTGGATCTTACCGTAAATCTCTACAACTACGCTGCCCTAAACTTCAGCTGCTGCTCTGTATTATTTTGTATTTTTTACACTGTACCTGGTACTTCTATATTGTATTGTAGTTTATATTGCGTTGTGTACTCTATTACTGTATTTTCTGGACCTTGTTATTCAATTTTGTACTCAACTCTCCTTGTATTCTACCCCAGGATGCATCTGGAATTGAGCAGTCTTTCTGCTCAGTATGCCTTCCTGGTAAAACTTTTAAATAACTATACATATATATATATATATATTTGTACAATAGGATTGAGCTATATTTTTCACTGATAAAAGCATGTATCACTACCACAGTGAGATAAATGCAAGCCCAGGCTAACACAGTGACGATATATGCTGTTTATACATACTGTGCTTGCCTAACCAGCATTTATTCTCACTGAGGTGATGTCACAGACAAACCCATTAACCCTCCCTCAGTGCTGCAACTTGTTTCAGCTCATTAACACAAATGACATTCACCTGTCTTTCAAGTACCTGAAGCCCCAACAACAGGTTTACTGCATTCAGTCTCACAGACACTTACATGCTGAGAAGATCTCTAAACTTCCTACTAGAAGAAAAAAAGAAAGAGCACTGACTGCTAAATACATCAAACCATGCAGAGTCAAAGAAACAAACATACTTTGATAGAGCTGAACTATACTGGAAGAATAAATACATAATTTTCAATAGCCTGCAAGGCCTGGAAAAATTGCTGTGCTCTTAACATATCCCCTTCTAAGACATTAGTCTTGTGCAAACTGTCTACTCACTTCCTTTTCAGAAGTGCTTTTTGTTTTTGCTTTGCAGACACAGGGTGGGATATTCAAAGGGACTGTCATTCACATTTTAGGACTGTGTAGTATAGTACGGTCTGCACGCCCATTGGCCCACGCAGTGGGTCAATGGGCGTACAGCCATACTGTACGCTGTCAGTCGGCAGGGGGTGGGAGCTGCCTTCCACCACTGACTTGGGGGGAGCGGGGTGGCAGGTCTGAGTGGGCAGGTGGGGAGGGGGGCACTGCTGGACCACCAGGGATGTTACGTTAGCTAAAGCCTGCGATCGGGCTGGGGAGCATGTCCACTGGACCACCAGGGAAGTATTTAGTTTACCTAAGCCTGCGATTGGGTTGGGGAGGTGGTCCACTGGACCACCAGGGACATTTAAGTTCACTAAGCCTGAGATCGGGCAGGGGTGAAGGTCCACTGGACCACCAGGGAGGTTTCATTTATCTAAAGCCCGCTATCGGACAGTGAGGTAGGGTCCACTGGACCACCAGGGATATTACGTTAACTACAGCCTGAGATCGGGCATTGGGGCACGTTGCCCAATGAGGGGCAGGGGGCGTCGGTCCCTGACAGCTGCAGTCTGGCAGGGCGCCAGGTGCAAGTAACCGGGGATCGGCGCACCTGCATGCAAATGGGGTCATAATGACATGCAAATGGCCCCATTTGCACCTTGCATGCATAATGACCTCATTTGCATGTCCAGTGCTGAATATTGTGGGTCATGTGCCTAGCGCACCCGCACTTGTGCTGGCGCATTCCCCTGCTCCTCACTTGCCACTTGCACTGGCGCAGTGCCACTGCGCCATGCACAGTGCGGGCGGCCCCAGTGCCATATTCAACAGTGCTGAGCCATGGCACAGCACCATTGAATATCGCCCAGACCATGCCCTGGCGCATCCCAGTTGTGCTGTGCCCAGGCTTGCACCCCTGCCTGGTGCATTCTGAATACCCCACCTACAGTTTCCAGTTCCTACTCTGAGGCTCTTTAATTTTTGCAATCACTGAACTCAGGATCCCCACATTCAGACACACTGTGGTCTGAATCACCTTTACCATGCTTACCTGATGGTTGTGCAGCTTTATCTTTTATATCTGTCTCCACTGACAGTGACTGCTGCTGATTCTAAGGGGAAGGACCCTCGTCTGATCATGTACTGTGTTTTGGTGACAAGGCTGGGAAAGGAATAGGATAACTGTTGGGGAGGGGTAAAACCATGATCAACGCCAGGTCATGGGGTTCTATAGAGATCCATGGGCAGACTGGATGGACCATTGGTCATTTTCTGCTGTCACCTTCAATGTTTCTCTGGTTCTGTGACATGGAGATGGACTGAGAATCCATAAGGTCTTTTTTAAGGTCTTTTTTTTTGGGCCCTTTTCTTCTGTGTTTTGGGGTAAACTTTTTTACAAGCTTCATATTTTATAAAATTGTCGTCTGGAACCAGAATCCCTTAAACAAAACTTGTGGCAGTCTGACCTTGCCATGAGCTAGAAACAATTGATACAGTTTTTATAGCCTGTGGGTCCTGTTCTTTTCTTCTTTGGTCTGTCAGTCATGCCAATCGTTGATGGACCATAAACCATTTTTATTGGTTCTCAAAATAGTCAAATTGTAATAGAGCTCCCAAGTGTTATAAAAATGCTCTAAAAAAGAAGGTTTCAGTTTGGTTTCATGAAAAAGGGGGCCACATTAATTTTTTTACCTCATACACAATAGTTTTAAGAACAAGTGGCACAATTTTAATAGGGGAAACTTTGGCACAAGGTGCCTGAGCCAAATGGTGTTGATTCAAGTCACATCTTGCTTCAAAGTTTGAGGTAATCTCGATTTTCAAATGCATCCTGCACTGATATTGGGATGCGTTGCGCCCAAGCAGCCCAGCATCACCCTTGTGGCAAAAGTACCCTTACACCAGGTCACAAGGGGGCTTGTATCGTGCAGAGCTACACCATCCCCTTTTCTGGAATTTTGCAAGCCCTGTAGTGGATGCAACAGGGGGCTCAGCTTAGACCAGCCAGGAGGTGGACTAAAGGCCATGCACCACTGCCAGACACTGTGGCAATTGGGGAGGGACCTCAAAGTAGGGGGCCAGGGACAGAAGGAGCATAGATGTGTCCTTGGGGTGGTGAGAATATGGCAGAATTGCAAGGTGGTGATGTGGCACTCAGCGGGGGTACATTTTGCAATGCAAGGCAGTTGATTGGATCAGACTGCTTCATGGGGGGGTTGGCAGGGATGGACAGTGACCTGGCTCAGGTGGGCACAGCCCTATCACCTGCCCTATAGGTGCCATGATCCCCAATCCTGTAGGCAGAAAGAAGTGGCTGAAGGGTGAGCACTGCCAGTGGTGGATGGGAATGGTCTGTGGGCACCACAACAATCCTCTGGTATCCAGCCCCTCCAAATTGCAGCAGGCTGTTTCCCACCTACAGAGTTAGCGATCATGGTACCTATGGGGCATGTGTCATGGCTGAGCCCACCTGGAGCTAGATCACTGTCCATCCCTGCCAACCTCTCATGAAGTGGTCCTATCCAATCGGCTGCCTGATATTGCAAAAGGCACCCCCTCTGGGTGCCACATCACCACCCTGCAATTCCATCATATCCGCGACAACCCCTAGGGTATCCCCTGTGCCTCTTCTGCCCCCCTGCCACCTCTTGGCAGACATATTATTCCCCACACCCATCTTTGCTGCCCTGATAGTGTTGCACCATGTGGAGTGGCCAGATCCCTGCATCTACTCTCACAGGTACACAAAATGTTTGGCAGAAACTTGCAGCTCTGACAACTCCTGGGTCTTTGGTGCATGGACCCCCAGTTTTATAAAATTGAGTGCAGGGTCCCTGACACCCTCAGAGTTTGCTACAGCTTTAAAGTGACACAACTTGTGTGACTCTTAGAGCTTTTTAAAAATCGAGCCCAAGGAGTTAGATTTTGTTAACAGTTTCAAATACTTATCAGTCACAGTAGCTTGGTTCCCTCTACATTGGAACTGCAGCTCCAGTGCTTTAAAACTGCTATTGAAACTATAGAAAATTAAAATATGTGGTTATTTTGGAATAAAAAATACAGATATTTTTTCTCATACATAAACATTTCCCTAAAGGTAGAATCTATGTTAGCTTACGTCCTTTTCCAGTACCTGGGAACTAATCGAGAATCCGAGAAACCACCTTATACACAAATAAACAAAAACAACCTAACTGATGAAGAGTATGGAGAAATAACTAAAAAAATATTGATAACAGAAATTAAATCACTAAATGGTTCTGGAAGCCAGAAGAGTGGGATCTATAGGTGAGACTGTGACCACAGTGCAGGGTTTGAACTTATTCTAATACAAAGATTACAAAATGTGCATACATTCTATCTCCAGGGCAACTCAATCCAGTTGACTGATTGCTATTGTAAAACTATACTGATGGGTTCCTGTGGTTAGAAAGTATTGAACTGGAATAAAGTTCCAAAAATGCCTTTACATTTTATGGACTGGTTCTGAAACAGGTCACTGAGAGACCTGAACCTGGTCACTTGGCCTAGTGGATTTAGGAGTTAAAACTATTTTTTCTCTTTTTCTCATCTTATATTAATCTGCCATATCCGCTTGACTGGCCCTCATCCAGTGGTGATCCCAGCTTCTGAGATCTGGATAGTGCAAAAATCAAAATTTTTTGCATTTTTTTCCTCATCACCTTGCGCTCTAACATTGTAGTTATTTCGTGTGATTTTTTTGTGGTAGTAACAGCTTAGGTAGCAGAACTGCCATGAACATAGACACTGTTATTTCATTTCTCGGTCTGAAAAGATGATTTCATGGTCACTGTGCGGAATCACCTTTTGGGACTGATTAACAAAATGACAGTGGCACTATTCATGAGGAGAGGTCCCAAAAAGACCCTGTTGCAAATTTGGTGAAAAAAATTCTCAAAAATGACTGAGTTACGAGCATGCATTGCACAGTGTCTATGCACATTCGTAACTTCACCAATTTTTCATGTTTTCACTCCAGATTTTCAACATTGTCATATTTTCACATCACCCCATGAACAGTACAGCTGTCATTTTTTCACATCCTGCCCAAAATGTGTTTTCGCACCAGTGGTGCAGAATGGTCCGGTCGCTGTGCGAAAACAACTTTTAGAATTTATTAACAAAATCACACTGCAACTATTCATGAGGGGAGATCCCAAAAAACCCATGTTGACAATTTGGTGAAAACATTCCAAAACATGACAGAGTTACGAGCGTGTGTTGCGCAGTTTCTACGCACGCCCTTAACTTCACCACTTTTTCATGTTTTCACTCCAGATTTTCAACATTACCGTTTTCACAATACCTCAGGAATAGTACAGCTGTAATTTTTCAAATCCTGCCAAAAATGTTTTTCTGCAACTGTGGTGCAAAACAGCGTTACAGTTATGCAGAATTATATTTCCACAGGGATTTGAATGTTTTCTGTACTGGGTATATGCAGTAAGGTGATAAGAAGATTATGTGGATCATTTGGGGTGAACATTTTTTAAGATGGCACAGTTATGACTATTTGTTGCAATTTCACAATGCCTGCTCGTAACTTTATGTGTGGAAGCGCAGGGGCCAGAGACCCCTGTGTTTCAACAGTGAGATACATACAGTATGTGCATCTGTGGAGGGATAGGAGCACAGGGTCCAAAGGACATTGCATTCCCACTGTGGCATATGGATACTGTTGTACTATCTGAATGGAGGGTTGGGAGCGCTCCCACAGTAAAATGAGGATACAATTATACTATCTGGAAAAGAAGGGAAATTCATAGCAAAAAATTCCTGTTAGGCCGATGACCCCAACGCACTCCAGATGCCTGTGGTGTGTGAAGGTGGGGGTGGAGGATATGGGTGGGAACCCTGGGGATGGGGCATTAGGGTTGGAAACCCTAACGCCTCATTTCCCTTCTTTTGTCGCTATAGTATTGCAACTGTGGTGCAAAACAGCGTTACAGTTACGCAGAATTATATTTCCACAGGGATTTGAATGTTTTCTGTACTGGGTACATGCAGTAAGGTGATAAGAAGATTATGTGGATCATTTGGGGTGAACATTTTTTAAGATGGCACAGTTATGACTATTTGTTGCAATTTCACAATGCCTGCTCGTAACTTTATGTGTGGAAGCGCAGGGGCCAGAGACCCCTGTGTTTCAACAGCGAGATACATACAGTATGTGCATCTGTGGAGGGATAGGAGCACAGGGTCCAAAGGACATTGCATTCCCACTGTGGCATATGGATACTGTTGTACTATCTGAATGGAGGGATGGGAGCGCTCCCACAGTAAAATGAAGATACAATTATACTATCTGGAAAAGAAGGGAAATTCATAGCAAAAAATTCCTGTTAGGCCAACGACCCCAACGCACACGCAGATGCCTGTGGGTGTGTGGAGGGTGGGGGGGGTGGAGTGATAGGGGTGGGAACCCTGGGGATGGGGCATTAGGGTTGGAAACCCTAACGCCTCATTTCCCTTCTTTTGTCGCTATAGTATTCACCTTAACTGATGCATTAGCAGAGTTTTTTCAATGAATTATATATATATATTCACCCTAACTGACGCATTAGCAGTTTTTGTACAATGAAGATATATATATATATATATATATATATATATATATACATACACACACACACACACACACACCCACACACACACACATAAACATGCATATATTATACCTGCACAGTAGTGCAGGTATAGTTAGGGTTGACGGGCCACTTTAATGTTAAATCCCAAAGTTTGAAGTTTAATAACTTTGCAACTGTTTTAACAATTTGCCTAAAAGTTTGTATGCACAGTGGCTAATCAAACATCTCTGTGTCTGTAAAGTTTTATTCCAGTTGGATGTACAGTTGTGGAACTGTAGAGTGTCCAAAATATGAAAATTAGTCAACTTTTGCGCATTTTTCGGCCGGGCATAATGTACTGAAGAATGCAACTGAGTGGATTCCAATTTGCATGTCCTTATGTGGCCTGGGTTGAATTGGTACCCTTTGAAGATTTGGTGAAAAAATATTAATCCGTTTAACAGTTATGCAAGTTTTTCATGTCTCATTATAGCCTATGTGAAAATTTGCATGTGCATTGTGAAAACTTTCACAAAAACCTTTGCAAAAACATTTTTTTGCGTGTGACATTTTTTTGTGCATGAAAACATTCCATTATAAGGTATAGTGAAGCACGAAAACACTTTTGTTGTTGCGATAGTATTTTTGATGTCATGAAAACAATACTCCACAACATTGTCCCATGTGTTGTTTTCTTTGTCACTTCATTGTGCCGAGGTGGATTGTGCTTTTGAGCTGAAATTTGCAGGGTGGCAAGCCTGCATCCCACAGATGTACCTTTTGGTGGTTTGATCCCAAACTATTCAATGGGCCCTTAATTACAACATTCCAAAGTTGACAAATTTCCCTTAGTATAACACAGCAGCACCTTTTAACGCCCGTATCTCAAAAACGATTCGAGATACAGATTTTTAGCTACCCGCAGCTTAGTCCACCTAAGCATTTGAGGAAGTTTTGAAGTCATTTATTTATTTATCAAGATTTCGGATATACCTTTGAGCCAAGGCTCTTTTGCAAAGGTTCCACATCAGAGGACAAGTACTAAAATAACACAGACAATTAAACAAAGAAATAAGACAACTGGCAGCCAGGGGCCTTGTCAGATACAATAGTGAGCAAAAACACCACAAAACATATATTCAATAGTGATGCCATGAGGTCAACAGCTAAGGTGAGATAAGAACCGGGAAGAGTCAGCAGTCACGAGCAGAATGGTAGAGGTGAAGGAGCAGTGTCAGAGTAGGGAGGGAGGGAGGGAGGGAAAGGAAGGGGAGAGGAAAGGGGAAACATAAAAGGGAGGACAGGATGGGGGCAGGAATTGGCTAGCTAAGAGAAGCATTCACAAGAGGCCCTAGTGACAAGATATTGTTGCAGTCTGTGCTTAATGGCACCGTTGGTTGAACTGTTTAATATTTCTAATGGAAGTGAGTTAAACCAGGATGAGGCTCTGGATTTGAAGGAGCATTGGATTTGGGTAGTTAGGCAGCGGGGACTGTAAAAGTAAGACTTTCAGAGACTCTGATTTGGCGTGTACCACAATGAAAAGCTACCAGGGTCTGGACCCCGGGGGTAGGAGTTTCAAGGTGAGCTTTTTGGCTAAGATGCAGGTTTGATAGCTAATCCTACCAGAGAGTTGGAGCCAGTTTGCTTGTTCATAGATGTCGCAGGTGTGTGACAGCCAGTGGGCTGACATCAGGAATCGACATGTCTTGTTTAGTACAATGGTAACGTGTCAAAGGGCAGTATCAGTGGCAGATCCATAAATCACTAGCCCATCGTCACTTATTGAGATGACAGAGCTCTGGAAGGCAGTACTTAGTGCTTCGGCTGTGAGGCAGTTTCTGTGTCTATAGAGCAGGCCATTCATGAGTTTTGCTATGTAATTGATGTGTTCAGAGTAGGCAAGCTTACAGTCCAGGATCACACCCAGATATTTAAACAGGTGAACTTGTTTGAGTAGAGCCCCGTCCCTGTTTGTGCTAGAGAGACCTCTGTTTTTAAATTTGCTGTGGGTACTGTGAAATAACATTGATTTTGTGTTTTTGTAGGTAAGAATGAGTCTATGAGATTTAAACCATGTCTCCACTTCGGCAAAGCTTGATTGTAGTTGTGACTGAAGGAAGGAAGGCTCAGGGTGGGAGGCGAAGATGACTGCATCATCTGCATAAAGTAAGATTTTATCAGGGCAGGATGTAGGAAGACTGTTTATAAAAATACTGAAGAGCATAGGACCCAAGATGGAACCTTGAGGGACACCACAGTGGACTGAGAGGGAGACTGAGAGGGTTTTGCCAATTTTAATCTGTTGGGTTCAGTCACTGAGGTAGCTTTGAAACCATTGAGTGGTGTCATTTGAGAGACCTGTGAGAGTTAGTCATTGAAGGAGTAAGGAGTGGTTAATGGTATTGAACGGCTTTGTCAAATCGATGAAGGTGGCGCTGACAAGATGTCCCTGGTCCAAGGCATTATGGATGTAAGAGGTGAATTCTAGGAGAGCCGTGGTTGTGCTGTGTCCCTTTCGGAAACTGTGTTGCTCTGGACATAGCAGATTGTGGCTTGCAAGGTGATCTGCAAGCTGGTCAGCAACTATTCTCTCCAGGGCTTTGGGAGGGGGGATGGAGATTAGTCTGTAGTTACTGGTAATTTTTTTATCACCACTTTTGTGGATAGGTGTCACCATGACAGATTTCCATTGTGAGAGCATGAGTGAGAGGTTGAGGATTTTGGTGATAGGGGTCAGGACTTCATCCATAGTGAGAGTGAGGAGTTTCAGATCAAGAGAATCACCAATGGATCTAGATCTCCCAGTACTTTAAGAAGATGCTTTCTTGCTAGGTCCTTGGAGATGGTTTTAAACAGAAATTTGGGTGCCCCTGCGTAGTGCTTGTTTTGTCAGCGAATAGGGTGTCAGGTGGTAGATCAAAAAAGGTTGGCGGTTGCACACGGCTAAGGTCAGTAAAGGCTGCATTGAATGCATTATCCATGGTGGCTTGATCCGAAGTGATGTTGCCACTTAAGTTTAACATAGAGGGTGGTACTCTGGAGTCTTTTCCTGCAAGTTCGGTGAGGTTGATCCAGAACTTCTTCCCATCTTTCCAAGTGTTGGTTAGAGTAGTCTTGTAGTACCTGGCCTTTTTGTTGTGAATTGCTTTTGTACAGGCATTTCTAGCTACTTTGAAGGCTTGGATATCAGCCTGGTTGCCAGTCGATTTAACACAGTGCCAGAGGTGATCCTGGGCCCTCATTTATTGGAGAAGATCTAAGTTGATCCATGGGTTGTTGACACATTTTATCATACATTTCATGAAAGGAGCATGGACATCACAGGCAATATTAAAGCTATGGATTAAGTAATCAAGTGTACCATCCACGTCAGGTGCTGAGCCTATAGGTGTCCAGTCACACTCTTGTAGGAGGGCTTTAAATGGCCCAAGGCACCCAGGCATTAATTTTCTGCTATTGATAGTTTTGGGGGAGGCTTTATGAATTTGTTAGTCCAAGAGCATAGAACAGGGGAATGGTCACTTAAACTGTCAGGGAGAACCTGGTAGGTGATTGGACCATTTGGGAAAAGTCTGCAGCTGTCAGGGCATCTTAATACTTGTTTGCACTAGGGGAGGACCTAGTTGACATTGCTGGCCCCCAGTATGATAGTTTGCAAGCTCTGATCAAGGGAGTGGATGAGGTCCAGTATGTGGTTAAATCCTTGACTGGTAAGTTTGGGGGGTATGTAGACTGATGCCACTGTCAGGCTTTTGTTGTGTGCTCCAAGCTGTATCTTATTACCAATGAACTGGATGTCATTCGCAGGGTGGGGCATAATGAAGACATGGCTGTATAGAGAGTCTGTTAGATAGAGGGCACACCCTCCACCTTTTTTGGTACATCTGTCTTGCATAAAGGCAGAATATCCTGGGATTAATATTGCTGCATCAGGGATCTTAAGGGATAGTCAGGTCTTAAGAACTGATAATATAGCAGGGTTGTGGCGTGATACCCAGGCGGTGAGGCAGTCCATTTTATTGAGGAGGCTGCAGATATTAATAGTGGCCAGGCGGAGCATCCCAGCCAGGTCGGTGCCCCTTGAACCACACTGAAGAGGGCCAGGGCTAGGGTGAACATTTCCTGAGAAGAGTGGTAGCAGCAGAATTAGGGATTTTAGGAGAGCTTTGAGGTGATTCTTACGTGACAGCATTGTTCAGGTTTTAGTAATTCCTCTCATGGAATGTTGCCTTGCAGGGTAGAAGACTTTTGAAAGCAAAGACATACTGAGAAGCATGGGAATGTGTGGTCTCAGTGGGAGTGTCATCCATAGGTGAGGAGGTCTAGGGTTTAATTGTTGGACACATATCAGGAGGTAGCTGCAAGTGATTGTCCGCAAGGTAGATAGCGGATCTTCAATAGAGGGTTCAGAAATATGGGGAGGTAGTAGCTTACCAGCGCATCTTGAGTAGTTGATTATAGTGAAAATAATGATCAGACTCTGTATTGGGTAGGCAGTTCCCATTCTGTGGATAAGTAAGGCCAGGTGTGATGGGCACAGGTCAGCTGAAGTGGCACTTTAAGAAGAGGGGACAGAAATGGAGAGAAAGAGCCAATGGGAGATTGGTAAGGGGAAAGAGGGCAGTGCCTGTGTGGATTTAATAGTGATCAGGGCCGGGGAGGGTGTAGGGGACAAATCACTATCCCCAGGAAAGCTGAGAGGATTACACCTACAGTGGAATTTTTTTCATAGCTGCTACGGTTACTGACATATTGCCAAATAAGTGTTACAAGGGTTACTTTACAGTACTATGGGGCTTCTGTATGGCTCTGTATTTAAGTGTAAGTGGCAGCACAGGGCCCAGAGGGCCAGCGCTCCCACAAACACATACCACTAACCACTTGCATTACACTTTCTCAAAAAGAAAGGAAATTCATTGCAAAATACTCCATTAATACATCAGTTAGGGTTGATGTCACAGCGACAAAATTTTGGAACTTCGATGTTAGGATTACCACACCTACCACCCCACCCTACAGGCACCTACAGGGACTGGGCATGCTATGGGGTCATCAGACCTAAGTCTTACACCATTCCCCTATACTGTAGAGTGTGAGCTTGTTTACACATGGAACGGGATGAGAGTTGGGCCTGATGACCCCATGGCATACCCCAATACCTGTTGGTGCCTGTAGGCTTGGGGTGGTGGGATACTGGCAAATTAGTGTTACAAGGGTTCCTTTTCAGGTCTATAGTGCTACTGTATGGCCTGGGCCCTGTGCTCCCACAGATGCATATCATTATGCACAAATGGGCAAATTGGTGCCCCGCACTCCCACCAGCACATACCATATACTAGTTACAATACACTTTTTCAAAAAGTAAGGAAATTCATTGCAAAAAACTTCATTAATGCATCAGTTAGGGTTGATGTCACAGAGACAAAAGTTTGGAAATTCAATGTTAGTGTTACCCCCCCACCATCCCACCCCTACCCCGCCATCATCCACACACCAACAGACATTGGGGTGTGCCAATGGATCATCAGTCCTAACTCTCACCCAATTCTCCTATACTGTAGCATGTCAGCTTGCTTACACATGGAATGGGGGTGAGAGTTGGGCCTGACAACCCCATGGCACCCCTGATGTCTGTTGGTGTATGGAAGATGGGGGTGGGGGTTGGGTGGTGGGGGGGTAACCCTAACATTGAATTTCCAAACTTTTGTCACTGTGACATCAACCCTAACTGATGTATTAACAAAGTTTTTGCAACGAATATATAGATATAGAGAGAGAGATAGATAGATATGTAATAGATAAACCACTCTGAGGTGTGCGGTCGCACTCTGATATATGCACGCCTTGGTGTGCGTTGTTATGCACGAGGCCGCAGGCCGAGTGCGTCAACCACCCAAGGCGTGCATATATCAGAACGCGACAGCACACCTCAGAGTGGTTTATCTATCTTATAAAATGTCAACATTGTTTTGGAGGGGGTAAAAGTGCAGGTGTGCGGTCGTGCTCTGATATACGCACGGTCATGTGATGCTGTTCAGCTAATGATATTGCTGCAACTTCCCTACCCATTTTATAAATATATATATACGTATGTGTATATCTAATCGATAAATCACTCTGAGGTGTGTGGTTGCGCTCTGATAGATGCACGAGGCTGCAGACTGAGTGCGTCAGCCACCCAAGGCATGCGTATAACAGAGCGCGCGATCACACACCTCAGAGTGGTTTATCTATCTTATAAAATGTCAAAATTGTTTTGGAGGGGGTTAAAAGTGCAGGTGTGCGGTCACGCTCTGATAAACGCACAGTTATGTGATGTGTTTTATACAATCAGAAGACTGAATTTGCAACTAGATGTCATACTCATTATATATATATATATATATATATATATGTGTATTTTAATTTTTAATTTTATTTGTAATTATTTTTTTTTAGTCTTTTGGTAACCAGGTAAGGCCCACTAGGCACAAGTGCCTGTTTTCAGGGGCGACCTGGGAGCACTGGGTGGTTAAGTGACTTGCTCCGAGTCACACAGTATGCAAGTGGAGGTTGTGAGAATCAAACTCAGGTCTGGTCTTCTGGATGTACCAAGCTCGTTCACACCTCATTCCTCTAACCTCTAGGCTATACTGCTATATGTAATAGATAACCACTAACCCACTCTGAGGTGTGCAGTCACACTCTGATATATGCACAAGGCTGCAGGCCAAGTGCATCAACCATCCAAGGCGTGCATATATCAGAGCACTACTGCACACCTCAGAGTGGGTTATCTATCTTACAAAATGACAAAATTGTTTTGGAGCGGGGTGAAAGTGCAGGTGTGCAGTCACACTCTGATATACGCATGGTCATGTGATGTGTTTCAAAGAACCACTAGATATTCCTTTTCTTACCCATTTTATATATATATATGTATACATATGTATATGTGTATCTATGTGTATATGTGTCTGTGTGTGTAGATATATATATATATATATATCTACACACAAAATCACACATGCCCCCACAATGCAAAGCATCTTGGGCTGCATATGCAAATCACCACAGAATATTATGCTGGTTCAACTTCAAGAAAAAATGCATGGTGCTGAAAGGCCTCTCACACAGTTTGCAAAGGGTGCCAAAAGAAGACATAGACACATGTTTCGTCCTACCAGGACTCATCAGTATGCCTCATCTGTTTGACACCCCATTGGAATGAAACAGCTACCCTAAGATGGTCTATCTGGGTTATGTTGTGGTGACATTGTGGGGGCATGTGTGATTTTGTATTTCTTTGAAACTTGGCTTCCCAGCCAAATGCTCTATGGGGTAACCACTGCCTCAGTGCTTGCACACAGAAGTTCTTTGTCTTTTAAATTGTTTTTTGTTTTAATTGGGTTCACCACAACATAACCCAGATAGACCATCTTAGGGTAGCTGGTTCATTCCACTGGGGTGTCAAACAGACGAGGCATACTGATGAGTCCTGGTAGGACGAAACACGTGTCTATGTCTTCTGTTGGCACCCTTACAAACTGTGTGAGAGGCCTTTCGGCACCATGCATTTTTGCTTAAAGCTGAACCAGCATAATATTCTGTGGTGATTTGCATATGCAGCCCAAGATGCTTTGCATTGTGGGGGCATGTGTGATTTTGTATTTCTTTGAAACTTGGCTTCCCAGCCAAATGCCCTTTGGGGTAACCATTGCCTCAGTGCTTGCACACAGAGGTTCTTTTCTTCTATATATATATATATATATATATATATATATATATATATATATATACACACACACACACATATATGTTAGTTTTACACAAATATGGATTCCCCCATGTTCATAAATTGAAATCTTACTTCAAGAGGAAGTTCTTGCAGCAGGTACCACAATTAGGACTGATGACACCTTGCAGCAGTTCATGGCAATTTTTCTTCCAGCAGTACCAACATGGGAACGGCCCCCCGCTGAAGTCAGCTCCACCCTTGGCGTCACCCTATATAAGGGAGGAGTTCCCCATGTGCTCCAGTTCTTTCCTGCCGCATGGTCAGGGTTAGTTCACCTCAGTTACCGCACGCAGTACCGATCACACTCATTCCTTCTCCACCATTCTCTAACTAGTTTTTCGCTGCATCTATGTGTTTTTCTTCCAAAGGGCACGTTAACATGTGCTTCTGTGGGCAACAGATACCTGCTAAGGATGGTCACTCTGCGTGCCTCTTCTGCCTCGGGTCCGACCACGACGCCAACGCCTGCCCCCATTGTCAGGCCTTCAACTCCCGTACACGGATCAGGTGTCAAAAGTCCCTTTCCGCCTTTCTAGTGGAATTGAAATTGGCTGCTATGGAATGTGCCTCATCCTCGGGGGGAATCTGACCACCCTCCAGCCCACAAGCACCACAAACACCGGAAGCACAAGGAGAGAGATATCCCACTCCAGGCCCAGGTCCTCGGGCTTGAAGTCCAGGTTGTCAGGGCATGATTCCCACCTCACGACCCTCAAACCACCCCCCGGATCTTCTGCGGCCAAGTCTCCTGGGACCACCCTTCATCCTTTGAAGGTACATCCGCCCTCCGAGAAGGCTTTCTGGCTGGCGCAGGTAAGACCTCCTCCCACTCGGCCTCTTCTTCCAAGGCTGACTCCCAGGGTCATGCAAGGCCTCCAGGTCTTCAGGCAGCAGGGCCTCCTCCTTGCTGCAAAAATCCTGGGATTCAGACTGGTGCCCACCTTTGGCGGCTGACTGGCGCTCTGTCGAGAAGTCCACCAAGCACAAGGCCAACCATCCTAAGGCTCATGCCGCTGAGCGACGTCCATCAGCCTCAAAGGTCAAGCGGATGCCAGACTGACGCCCGCCCGCAAACCCCCCGGCCACCAACCCGGTAAAGGTCATCCCACCGCCGGTCACTGTCCTTCCGATGCTGGCCACCCCGGTGCCTCCTGATGTCAGTTCTGGGACCCCATCACCTCTGTCACCGGTTTGAGGGATGTTGAAGCCTGATGATGGAGGAGCTGATGCACCTCTGATGCCACCTCTTAGGCCTATGTCAGTGCCTCTTGACACAGGTGACAAGGGTTCAGACCTGATGATGGTGCCCCTGACAATGGGGCCGGTGCTGGCTCAGGCTTGGATGATCCTCCACCCCCTGCACCTGGTTCTCCCAGACTGAACCTCTCGCAGATCAAGGAGCTATTCTCCCACTGGTGGGACACTGTGAAGCGTGATCTACCAGAGGGGGCACCTTCTCCCACACCCGTTCCTGTTACGGTGCCTGATGCCCAGGAACCATTGGACCAAGAGGCAGGAAAGGAGCCAGCACCCAAATAACACAGAGATAAGAGATGCAGGAGGACCAGCTGCAGTAGTTCCTCCCACTCTCCCTCTCTGGACGAGAGGCACAAGAGGAAATGTCATAGATCCACTTCTTCTTTAACCTCGGACTCAGTACATGGACTCCGACACTTTGCGTGTGGACTCTGACATCGAGTCTGACCTTAGGGACATGGAGGAGCACCCTAAATCCCCTCCAGATGACCCTAGCTTCATGGAGGTAATAAGGCACATCAAGGCCAACATGGGCTGGGACACTGAGGCCCTGGACACCGAGCGACTGCGGTTGGCTAAATACCTCTGCCAAAAAGACCCTAAGCCAGTGGTCATCCCTCCCATGGTTGACACCTTTCAGGATGTCACGTGTGCAACCTGGAAGCACCCTCACTCCTCCTCCACCATGCCCAAGAAGGCTCATCAGCTTTACCGGGCCCCTAAGGACCATCCTTTCCTGGCCGAACCACCCACAGTGGACTCAGTGGTGATTTTGGCAGATCACAACTGTTCACAGAGACCCAAACACCTGAGCACTCAGCCGCCTGATAGTGTCAAAGCAGCTGGATTCTATGGGGTGCAAGGTGTACTCTGCTGCCACTTGCAGTATCAGGAGTCTCAACTTCCTGGCACACATGGTCCAATTCCAAAACGCCCTTTGGGAACAAGGACTGGACATTGTGCAAAACATGCCCGACTGTCCTCAGCAGGCAGAGCTTGCAAAACTGCTTCAGACCAGCTCAGACGTGGGTACCCACATTCTGAGGTTGGCCTATGACTCTGCAGACACCTCTTCAAGGGTGGCCGCCACTGGCATTTGTCTCCGATGCCATGCTTGGCTTTAGGTTTCTGGGTTCGATCCAGATGTCCAGATGAACATACTGGATGCTCCCTTCAAGGGCTCTGTGCTCTTTGGCAAAGACACGGAGAGGATCATCACCAGGCTGCAAGACTCCGGCAAGGCAATCTGAACCGTGCAGTCCATGTACCACCTGAAACAGGGGTCTGCTCGTAGGCCTCGTTTTCATGGCTGTGGGGACATCAACCTCAGCAGCCTCACTTCCAACCACACTCGCAGCGAGGCGGCTTCAGTCATAAGGGCAGAGCCAGAGGATCTTCTGCCTCCTCCTCTAGACAGGTCAAGGCAGCCACTACCACCCTCCTTCCCCCTCCCACTGTCTGACTATCCAGGCTACCCTGCTCCCCTAGACGCTTCATCGGGGGAGCCAGTCAGAGGCCACTTTTCCTCTACGTGGATGTGTGGAGTCAGTTAACCTCCGACCAGTGGGTTCTCGATCTCGTGGAGTTCAGGCACTCCATAGAGTTCGACTCTCTTCCACTGGACAGACCACCGCCCCCATCCTGCTATCCAAGGGAACACTGAGCGCTGGTCAGAAGGGAGATATTATCCCTTTTGGACAAGAATGCCATCGAGCTAGTACCTCCGGCCGAGCATGAGAGAGGTTTCTTCTTCCACTTCTTCCTAGTTCCGAAGAAGTCGGGAGACCTCAGACCTATTCTGGACCTCAGCAATCTGAATCAATGGGTCTCCTATTGGAGATTTCGGATGGTCTCCCTTCCCACTCCCCTGCCTCTCATTTTGGAGAGAGACTGGCTGGTGTCCTTGGACATGCAGGACACTTACTTGCATATCCCTGTTGCCAGGAGTCATCAAAAGTTTCTGAGGTTCAGGTTCGAAGACGAGGACTATCAGTCCTGAGTCCTTCCCTTCAGTCTCTCTTCAACCCCCAGAGTCTTCACCAAGTGCCTGGCAGTGGTTGCCATGGCACTGCGGAGCCGGGCCACTTTGTGTTTCCTTATCTAGATGACTGGCTCCTCCTAGCTCCTTCCAGGTCCCACCTGTTGGGAACCATCAGGGACTCCATTTCGCTGTTTCAGCGCTTGGGGATCACCATCAACAGGGACAAGTCTCATCTGCCCCATCCCAGAACCTCCAGTTCATAGGAGCTCTTCTGTATACCACTCTCTGAAGATGTTTCTTCCCTCTGACAGAGCAGGTCGCACTCAGGTCTTGGCATACCAGATCTCTTCAGCCTCAAGCATTCCTGCAAGGCTCCTCCTCAGGCTGCTAGGGCATATGGCAGCCACCATAGTGTCGGTCCCTCTGGCGCAACTACTCATGAGAACCATCCACTGGTCGCTAAGGGTTCAGTGGGATCAAACACTAGACAACTTGGACTCCTCGATCCGGATCTCAGAGCCAGTCTGCCGGAAATTGCGCTGGTGGATGTAGTCAAAAAATTTGCTGGCGGGCATCCCCTTCCACATAGGGGCACCATCCCAGATTTAGACCATGGACGCATCATCCTCGGGATGGGGCGCTCACTTGGGGACACATCGCACTCAAGGCTCCTGGTCCCCAATAGAAGAAGATCTGCATATCAACATTTTGGAGCCAAGAGTGGTCCTTTATGCCCTTCAAGCCCTGGTCTCGATCCAATTACCAGGCCACCACTTGGTACAGACGGACAACACTTTGGTGATGTTCTACATCAACAAGCAGGGTGGCACACACTCTTATCACCTCTGCTGGGAAGCCATGCGAGTGTGGGACTAGGCTCTGGAGCACCAGCTCATGTTGATGGCGGTACATGTTCTAAGAGAACAAAATGTACTAGCCGACATGCTCAGCAGGACAAAATCACAAACTCATGAATGGGAGTTGCTTCAAGAAGTCACAGATCACATCTTCTGTCGGTGGGAGACACCAGACCTGGATCTTTTCGCGTTTCTGTCCAATGCAAAACTGCACAGTTTCTGCTCGCTAGGTCCAGAGCCTGGAGCTTTTTGGCAAGACGCGTTGTCCTTCTCCTGGAAAGGGAGGTTTCTCTACACGTTTCCTCCTTTTCTGCTGTTGCAGAAGGTTCTCCTCAAAGTGCAGTCAGAACCTTCCACCCTCATTCTGATCGCTCCGCTATGGCCTCATCAGATTTGGTTTCCCTTGCTTTAGCGCTTAGTGGCAGAGCTTCCGCTGCCTCTTCCACTATCCTCTCATCTTCTGTCACAGGACAGAAGGTCCCTGATCCATCCGAATCTGTGATCTCTTCACCTGCATGCCTGGCTCCTTAGGACCTAGCTAAAGCCAGATTTGGGGTGTCCGATCAGGTAGCTCAAGTTTTGGTTGAGGCGTGCAAGCCTGTCACCAAGGCCACTTATGCCATGAAGTGGAAATGTTTCTGTATATGGGCCACAGCCAAGAGTGTGGACCCACTGGTCTGTCCGGTTAACTCTGTTTTAGAATACCTGCTTTCTCTCTCAGAAACAGGTCTCAGTTATTCCTCCATCAAAGTACACCTGGCCGCCATCTCCGCTTATCACTTGCCAATATCGGATAAGACAGTGGCTCAGATGGAGGTTTCCAAAGCTTTTCTATGAGGTATTCTGCATAACAGACCTCCCATCAGGGATCCTGTTTCCCCTTGGGATCTCCTTTTCATCCTGGAGAAGCTTACCCTTCCTCCCTTTGAACCGGCTATGGAGGCTGAGCTCCATCTTCTCTCCTGGAAGACTCTGCTTTTGGTAGCCATTACTTCGGCGAGGTGCATTTCAGAACTTCAAGCCCTCATATGTAAAGAACCTTATCTTGTTTTTCACAAGAATAGGGTTGATCTTTTCACTAACCCGAAGTTTCTACCGAAGGTCGTTTCTGAAGTCACTCTGAACAAATCCGTTCAGCTTCTGGTGTACTACCCGGAGCACTGTAATAAGGGGGAAGTCCTGCTTCACTCCTGGGACATCCACAGGGCTCTCCAATGTTACCTGGCTAGGACCAAAGGGAACAGGAAAACTGATCAACTTTTTGTATCCTTTGCTTAACGGTCCTTAGGTCGCCCAGTCACCAAACAGATGCTTTCGCGCTGGTTGGTTCACTGCATTACTTTTTGTTATGAGAAGCATAACAGGTCTACCCCGGGGCTGGTTAGAGCTCATTCTACCAGAGCTGTGGCTGCTTCCTTCATGGCACTGAAGCGGGTACCAGCAGCTGATATTTGTTCTGCCACTACCTGGAATTCTGTTCATACCTTCATCAAGCATTACAGCCTTGACATCATTTCCAGACACAGAGCAGGGTTTGGCCTCGCAGTTCTGCAGGGCCTGGCTTCCTGAGGGACTCTCCCTTTTCCTGCTGTTCCTTTTCATATTGTTCCCCCTCCCAGGGGTTGTTATATGTTCATACTGCTTGGGAATCAGTCCTAATTGTGGTACCTGCTGCAAGAGCTTCCTCTCAAAGTAAGATAGTACAGTTACGTAAGAACTTACGTAACAGTAGATCTTCAAGAGAAGCTCTTGCAGCAGGTGTATTTCCAACCCTCCTTCCCCCAGGGATCAGGCCTTTTCCAGGCTGGTCTTCCCTCCCTGTGAGGGAATAATTTTAGTTCATACTTCTGACTATTGCCTGTTACCATCTCTCTACCTGACGGGGGGCATGCAAGAATTGGAGCACGTGGGGAACTCTTCCCTTATATAGGGTGACGCTGGTGGTGGAGCCGATGTCAGCGGGGGGCGTTCCCACATCAGTACTGCTGGAAGAAAAAATTGCCAGGAATCACCGCCAATTGGCGTCAGTCCTAATTGTGGTACCTGCTGCAAGAGCTTCTCTCGAAGATCTACTGTTATGGTAAGTTTGTATGTAGCTGTACTTTTCTAGTTATTCCAGGGCTGTAGTTTCTCTCTACATAAATGGGTGGCTGGGTGACAAAAGCCCAGTATTATGTAGCATCAGCTCTGCTATTGCAACCCTCTCCTATTTCTCTCCTTCCAGCATTTACTCCTACCAGCCTACTTCCCCATTGCCCTTCCCTCTCGCTCCTTTCCCTTCAAGTATCTCTTGCTAGACCTTCCCACAATATTTGGCGCTGACCCACCCTGCCCCCCAGCTCCTTCTTTCTCCTCCAACTGTGTTCATTCCCTGCACCTGGCTTAGCTAATCCTCCTCAGACACCTTCAGCCCCCGCTGCTTAATTGCTGTGCGTATTCAACCCCCACCCCCCTTTTCAGCTTAAATTAACTAAACCTCTTCTCTCTTCCTCTCTTTTCTACAGGACTAAGAGCCCCCATGACCTGGGTGCACTGCCCTGCAGTGCGGCTTTCCCTGCTGACACCACCCACCTCGCTCCCTTCAGCTGCATGAAATTCAAGGTATGGCCTGCTTAGGATCATAGAATCTGTTCAAATTCTTGGCGCCCTCCAGCTGGCTTACCAACGATTGGCTACCTCCGTGGAGAACTCCTCCTCATTGGCTCCAATAGCAAGCCAATTTGAGCTCCAGCTGAAATCTGCCAGCAGGCTGCTTATCTGTATTTTAGTACACCTAAATTTTGTTCCTCCCTCACCCCCAGCACTCTTTAAATTCTCTTGCTGCACCTCAGACTCCACCCTTCAGTGCAGATTGTCCAGTCAAAACCCAGCAGCATTAGTCCATATCATCAATCCTAATTTTCTCTCCACAGCTGCTGCCTGCTGTCAATCCTAGTAGCCCAGTCCTCCTATCTCTTACACTTCTCCACTACTGCTCCTCCTCTCCTCCACATCTAAACTCTCTACTCTCTCACTGCTCATATAATCTCCCACCTTACCCTGCAAACGGGTCTCTCTGCCTTGACCATGGCATCCAGCTTCCTTCTCTCCCCCACATCTCTCTCCTGTTTCTCCTACTTACTTACCTTCCCTCCCTCCATCATCCCCTCCTTCTTGCTCCTTCCACCCTCAGCTGCCTCTGACATTTCTCCACTCTTCCACTTATCCTCCCCCTCTCCCCCCACCTGCTCATGGTCCATGCCTATGCTATCCTTTCCCCTTTCTCCTGTCTTCTGCTCCCCCATGTGCCAACCTTCTACCTCTCTGACCCTCTTTTCCCCTTTCATTCACCCTTCTCTGCTCCCTTCCCACCTCCTAAACCTTGAGGCTCTCTTCCGGTGCTTAAACCTCTACACCCCGTCCTCCGTGTGCTGTTCTGATAGATCCAGACACCCTCTGCTCCTTATATTCTCCCTCCACTTCTTGCTCCTGGCCGGTGACATACAACTCAACCCCAGCCCCTCTGTGCCTCTACCCACCATCCCCTCATCCTCTGCCCTCCCAGAACTGCCCCCCTTGCCAGACCTCATGCTCACTCCCCTAGGGCCTCTGCATTTTCCTCTTAACACCAGGAGCCTTCTCCCCAAAATGGATGCCCTAACTGTATGGTTCCCCAATACCATCCTGACATACTCTGCATCTCGGAATCCTGGCTGCCAAAATTCGTAACTCCTCTCTTGCAATTCCTGACTACAACTTATTCCATCAGGACAGAGGTAAGTGAGGCAGAGGGGTAGCCCTGTACATCAGGTAATCCATTTCTAGCTCCATTATTTTCATGGAATCCTGCCCTTCCTCCCACGAATCCATTGTTGCTCACTTATCCTTTCCCTCCTTTGCCCCCCCTTTACATTGGTGCTCTGTACACCCCGCCAAAGACCTCAACCGATTCCCTCATCAAGGCTATCTTTTCTATCTCCTCCAGCACATCAAGTGAACTCTTGCTATTAGGCAAATTCAATCTCAACTGGCTCTCCTCATCCACCAAGTCTACCACCCTTAAGATAGAAGCCCTTAAACTCTCCCAGCTAATCCAGGAACCAACCTGCCTAAACCATCGGTCCCAAAACCACTCCCTTCTGGACTGGATTTTATCCACCCATCCCCATCAGATCTCTGCCTCAAGCATCCTCTCTGATACCCTTAATGACCACTGTTTTACTTATTGCATTCACAAAATCCACTCCCCTCCCAAATTCATTTGGTCTCGCTCCTTCAACTCCCTCAATGAATCTACCCTGCAGCAAGATCTCACAAATATGGACTGGCAACCAGTCTTTTCTATGTCAGATGTAGATCTTGCCCTATCCCAGTTCTGCAACATCTTTAAGCATATCTGGGACCTCCATGCTCCCCTTAGAAAAGTTAGGGTAAAATGCTACCATCACCCCTGGATCACTTCTGATCACTCATCGCCATGTGTCATTCCAGGGACAAAGCCTGGAGGCGGTACAAAGCTTTCCATGCTCTAAGTGATCTCCAGTCATACCAACAACTCAGAAATAAATGCACCAAGGCCATCCGTCGGTTCAAGGCTTTATACTTTAAAGCCCAACTAGATCAGAGCCAGAATTCCCCAGTGATTTTCTGGAAGGTACGAAACATATGAAACATATGAAATTTGTCAGCAGATAAAGGCCTAGAGGTCTAGCAAGTCTGCTCAAATGTGCAGCTAGCACCCCTTACTCTGCAGCAGCCCCTCCCTTCCACCCTTCCCTTCCATTGACCCTCCCCCTTACCCTGTCCCAGTCCCTTTTGAAGCAGACCACTGTTCTACTGGATACCACTTCTGCCGGTAATGCATTCCACCCAGATACCACCCTCTCTGTACAAAAGTGTCTCCTCATCTCCCTCCTCAACCTTCCTCCCTCCAGTCTTATATCATGGCCCTGGGTGTCCCTCCCCTCCCTTACTTTGAACAGCCCCTCTATACTGGTCTTGTTTATTCCTTTCATGTACTTAAAGGTTTCAATCATGTCCCCCATCCCTCCTCTCCTCCAGCGAGTACATGTTTAACTCCCTCAGTCTCCTCTCATATGATAAGTACCCCAGCCCCTTGATCATCTTTGTCACCCTACACTGCACCCCCTCCAGTAACTTAATGTCCCTCTTCGGATACGGGTGCCAGTACTGCATGCAATACTCCAGGTGCAATCTTATTAATGCCCTATACAGTGGCAGAATCACCTCCTTCCTCCTCAAGGATATACCCCTTGCAATGCAACCCAGCATTTTGTTGGCCTTTGCAGTTGCCTTCCTACATTGTGCCAAGATGTTCATTGATGCTGTAATGAGCACCCCCAGATCCTTCTCCTCCTCTGTCTGGGCTAGCTGCACTCCCCCCAGCTGGTAACTGCTCCTTGGGTTCTTCACCCCAAAATGCAACTTGCACTTTTTGGCATTAAACCCTAGTTGCCAGGTGTCTGACCAGGTTTCCAGCTTTGCCAGATCATCCTGCAACCCCTGCCATCCCCCTAGGTCATCCACCACTGCTCCCATCTCGGTATCATCAGCAAACAGATTGATCTTGCTCTTGATGTCCAATGATATGCCTACAATGAATATCCCAAACAGCACTGGTCCTAACACTGAGCCCTGTGGAACATCGCTCATCACTACCCTTGGGGATGAGAACTCCCCACCCACCACCACCCACCTCTGTTGCCTTCCCTGAAGCCAGTTCCCTACCCATCTCACCAGCTTTGCACCTGCCCCTGTGCCTTCTAACTTACTTCCCAGAAGGGTGATCAACTCCCTTCTGGACCCCCTCTTTCAAACAAGCATGCCCAGTCCTTAAGATTGATGACAGCCCTGTCTCTGACCCTGTTTCTGTAGCTGAGATCTTCAATAAGTTCTTCATCTCCTGTGCCCTAACCTGCTCCCCCACCCTATCTTCCACCTCTTCCCCTGATTCCCCTGAACTATCCTCCCCTTCCTCCAGCTTTCTCTTTTCTCCCTTCATGCCGCTAGAAGTCTACAATGTACTCACCTCCCTTAACCTGTCCAAATCCAGCCCTGATGGTACGCACCCTAGACTGCTCCATATCTCCTCTCCCACGATAGTAGCCCCCTTGATGTACATACTGAATCTCTCTCTATCCACAGCCATCATTCCCAAAGCCTGGAAATCAGCCAATATCCTTCCACTGCACAAAGGCGGCGATCCCTCCACTCCAGGGAATTACAGGCCCATATCTCTCCTCCCCTCTCTTAGCAGTGTCAATGGCTCAGTAGGTAGCACACTCACCTCTGAGGCTGGGAGATCAGAGGGCTGTGGGTTCAGTTCCCACATCTGGCACTTGGGTTAATATCCCAGTACTGACACTGCAGTGCAGCATGAGAGAGGTGCTGCACTTCTGAGGTGCCGTCTTTTGGATGAGACATTAAACCGAGGGCCCATCTGCCTGGATTGGTGGTAGTTCTGGTGGATGTTAAAGATCCCATGGCACTTATCGAAAAAAGTAGGGGAAGTTTATTGAGCAAAAAAACATAACATCACCATAATCAGGACCGATATCATACAACATAATATTAATAACAGAGATTCTTACATACATAATAAAAAAACAGAAGCTATCACATAATTAAATATTTACAAAAAGAAATGATTCCAAAGAGAGCAAAACTTAATGGCCCAGATATTCAAAAGGGTTGCGCCATGCGCAACAGGGTTGCGCATGCGCAAGTCCTACATTGCGCCATTCTGCGATATTCAGCAGGAGGCAGTTGCGCCACTGAAAACAGGTTGAGCAACAGCGCAATGCAAATGAATGCATGCTCAACAGGAGGGAGAGGAACCATGCATAAACTGTGCAACCCGATATTCAGTCGGGTTGTGCAGAGTTGTGCAGGCGCAACCCCCAACCTGCGCCTGCACAACTTGGGTTCATTCACAAATCTGGACTGTCATGTACGGTATGGGCTGCATGCCCATTGGCTCTAGCTCTGCACCAATGGGCGTGCAGCCCTACTGGACAGTCAGTCGGCCGGGTGGCAGGCGCCGGTGGGATGCTGCCACCGCCGCCGCCGGGGAGCAGGTGGTGGGGCTTCATGATGGGTGGGGTGGAGGACACTAGACACCAGGAGATGTTTGGGGTTGTCACTGGACATTCTGCCCGCAATCGGGCATTACGGTCCACTGGACCACCAGGAGATATTCAGGTTGGGGGTCTTTTACATTCTGCCTGCGATCGGGCACTGGGGGTTGTTTCACATTCTGCCTACGATCGGGCATTGGGAGATGTGTGGGGGGGTTGTTTTCACGTTGTGCCCGCGATCGGGCTGCAGGGTGCGTCGGTCCCCGACGGCTGCTGCCTAGCAGGGCGGCCAGGTGCAAGTCCTCAGGGATCGGCGCACCTACATGCTAATGGCATGCAAATGGGGCCATAATTAGATGTAAATGGCTCCCCCTGCGCCTTGCATGAATTATGGCCCCATTTGCATGTCACCTTTTGAATAATGGAAATTTGCGCATGGCGCAATGGTACTTGTGCCACCACAAGTTTAATGCTCAACTCTGACAACTTGCGGTGGCGCAAGTTCCATTGCGCCATGCACAGTGGCTATGGCTGGGGGGTGATATTCAAAGGAGTTGCTCAATAGCGCAACTCCTTTGAATATCGCCCCGGCCACACCCCTGCGCAACTATTTTGAGCAGCACAAGGGCTTGCGCCTCAGAATGGTGCAGTTTGAATATCCGGGCCAATGTGTGAAAATATCTGCCTATCTTTACTTTTAACATTCAGCAATCCATCTTCTACCTGAGACATTATAGTTGAATGTAATACTAGTTGTTGTTGAAAGATAAACTGACAATGAGCTTGCCATAAATAAAACTGAAGAAAAGCAAAAACATTCAAAGTACTAAGATGATAAATACTCCAGGCCCCAGAATAATCCCCTAAAATTTATGCATTATAAGTAATACATGAGAGTAAAGGCATATTCCAATGAATGGCAGCCTCATTCCAAAAGCTTTTAATAAAAAAGCAAGTGATAAAAAGTGTGATAAACTCTCCTCCTCATTAGTACATGAAAGCCTTGGACAAAATCTATCTGTTAAAGGCTTATATTTAAGGTTTCCTCGAACCCCTAACCGCCCTGAGCTGACATCCACACTATGTCCCACACAAAGGCAGGAAGTCTAAAATCAGTTAATTTATGAAGAGCAAAGGTCATTTTAGTTGGAACACATTCTGGCAAAAGCAACACAATGCCCTGCACTTCAGAAACTATATATGTATAAAAGGACTTTCTAGTGTGCGAAATCAAATTCTGAAATGACAGTTTCCATTGATGGCATTTTTTCAGAGCTGAAATCCCATGAACTGGTAAATGATCCTGAGGTAAAATTTTAGGGGGCAAGACTTTCCTTTTTTGAAAAAAATGAGCCCAAACAAAATGTGACCAAACTTGCCATGATAAAGTAATCGTCCCCCATAAATAACTAAAGGAATTAAACAAAAAAATGGAATGATAGAATACAATCAGATTTATCACCCAACTTCACAGGCAAATAAGTAATCTCCCTTCGTACTGGATTCATCGAAAAGAGTAGGGGAAGTTTTTATTGAGAAAAAACATAACATCACAAGAAGAAGGGCAAATTATAAGTTAGAATACAATATTTAAAAAATAGTTATACAGAGGAAGAACAAAAAGCAATTTTTTTGTTTTTTACATACAATCACAACAAAAAAGAAATCTTCAAAAAATAGGAAAATGTTTCCACAAGGTCATCATTTTTTCATTAGAAGAAAACTTCCTATCTGTCACATGAAGAGCAAGTAAATCATTATGAACAGATTCAATTATTACCGAGTGAGATATCTGTTGCTGTTGTAGAGCAAATTTACAACGGGCTTGCCATAAAAAAACTGTAATAAGGCAAAAAAAACATTTAAAGTACTTTTATGATAATTCTTCCAAATCCCTGTATATTCACCCAAAATGAGAGTATTATAAGCAAGGCCACTGTTTTTCGGTTTTTACCGGAAAATCCGGTAAAATTCCGGAATTAGGGCTGCCTGAAGACCAGTAAAAATGAAGATTTCATGGAATCTGGCATTTTCTATCAGATCAGTAAATCTATAAAAAAGTGTGTTTTTCTTTTAATTCCTTCCTGTACTATTTGCAGTTTGCTTTATTTAATGCTCTGTTTATTAAGCCTTCTTTAATTCTGATTATTTATGCACATACTAAAAGAATGATAGCAGAATCCTGGTAAAATCCGGAAATTAGAGTAACAATCACCGGTGAAATTCCGGAATCTTAAGTCTTGAAAATGGAATTTAATTGTTTTAATCACCGTAAATCAGTGGCCTTGATTATAAGTTATTAAATTTAAATGTGGCATCTTCCAATAAATTGCTGCTTGAGACCAAAAAGCTTTACTGTCTGCGCAATCTATAAAAAAATGCTGTTGGTTTTCTTCAACGTTAATGCATTGTGGTCTTAAACAATATCTTTCATCTAGAGGCTTGTATTTCATATTCCCTCTTACACCTAATCTCCCGTGAGCTGAAATCCAAATAATATCCCAGGTTTTAATTGGAATTCTGTAATCGTCAATTTGTAAAGGCAAAAATCATTTTTGTGGGAGTACAATGAGGAAATAGAAGCGTAATTTTCTGGACATCATAAACAATATATGTATAAAAAGATTTTCTAGAAAGAGAAAGTAATTTTTGCAATGGTATCTTCCATTGATACAATTTTTTAAGGGTGGGAAGTCCATAGGTAGGTAAAGAATCTGAAGTAATAATTTTTGAAGGGAATAATGACCATTTAAAAAAATATTTATGCCCGACCGATTGGACCCAAAACTGCCATGGTAATGAAGGTTGTGTCCAAATGAATGAAAAAGAAGAAAATAAAAAAGTAGAGTGGAAAAAGATGACGGGATTAATCATGCTCAGACCACCATCTTTCTTTGGAAGGTATGTGTAGTCCCTCTTGACTGGGTTAAGTCTGTTTCCCCAAAGCATCTGAAAAAAGATGCTGTATAGCCTAGTTTTCACAGATGTGGGGGGAGGAAAAATATGACTTATGTATGTGAACAGGGGCAACAGAAATCGTTTAATAATAGCTACCCTTTTTAGTTTACTAAAAGTCCAACTTTTCCAAAGGTTCACTTTCAATTCACCTATGTCCAACTGATGTTCCCAATTATAGAGGGCCATATCTTCAGCTCCAAACCATACCCCTAATATTTTTTGAGGAATGTGCGATATGGGTATATCAAAATATTTTGAAACAAGTAAGGGAGTGTGTTGTAAAGGTAAAATAAAACTTTTCTCCATATTTAGGGATGCCTCTGAAAAACTCCCAAGAAAAGCAAAAATCTCTAATGCTCGCTGTAGTGATGAAGCATTTGCCAATAATAAAGTGACATCATCTGCAAATGCTGTAACTTTCACTCTTTCCAATAAGGGAGAGGGTGAAAGCCCTATAATCTGATGATCAGAAATGATACTTCTAATGACCGGATCCAAAATAAAAGTATATAAAAGAGGGCTTAGAGCACAACCTTGCCGAACACCCCTACTAATTTTAATTGCAGTCCCCATTAAACCATTTACTATTGGTATGGTAACTGCCTGGCTATATAGTTTGGTTATCCAATTGACAAACATTTCTGGAATACCATAATGAACCAAAAGAAAGTACAAATAGGAATGACAAACCGTATCGAAAGCTTTAGCTTGATCAAGAGCTACTATCAACCCGGAATCTGAAGAATTATGTGCTGAAGTGGAAAAAAGATCTCTTATTAAAAAAAGGTTATGTTGAATAGTTCTAGTTGGTATAGAACAGGTTTGTGCTGGATGAATCAGAATTTCTGCAGCCTTTAGTAAATGATTATGTAAAATTTTGGTTAAAATCTTGTAATCGGTATTTAATAAACTAATTGGTCTCCAATTAGATACTGAGCTTTTATCACCCTTTTTGTGTAAAAAGGTCATAAGGGAAATGGAGAAATCTTTACAAGCGGAAATTGAATTCAAAACAGAATTAAAAACTGGAGGCAGAAAGAATTCCATGTATTTTGAACAGGTTTTATAGAACTCATTAGGGATGCCATCCAGACCTGGAGCAATTCCAGTTTTTAACTTTTTAATAACCTCTGCAACTTCATGGGAAGAAATAGGATTTACTAGGGATTGTAAAAGATCAGCTGGAAGCAAAGGTAGAGCATGAAATTTTTGAAGCGGAAATGCCTCAGTAGGCAACAATGTTAGAGACGAAAAATATTCTTGTATATGTTTCTGAACAACAGACAACATACCTATATCAGTGGTAATTAATTCTTCCTGTGAATTAACAAGTTCTGTCATTAGGGTATTTGTTAGACGAGTTTTACAGGCCTGAAAAGGATCAGACATAGGACTTTGTTTGATTCCATATTTAAATTCTAAATCTAGAGATTTTGCTCTATCGTATTGAAAGGCTTTCATTAATTTCTTTATTTGTATAATTTGGGAATGGACCAGGAAATGATCCTTAGGTGGTAGGGACATTAATTTGTACAACTGATTCCTATATAACAGATATTGTAGGTAATCTGAATTCGCCTTAATTTTACCCCATTTAGTGAACAAAGATTTAATTTCACTCTTCAGTTGTATCCACCAGTCATGTGAAAGGTCAAATAAATCCATAGTAGAAAATTTGGCCGAAAAAAAATCTTCTAGTTTAGAAAAAGAGATTGCATCTCGTAAAAAGGAGATGTTTAATCTCCAACGGCAAGTTATAGAAGAAAAAATAGGGGGAATATATGTCAGTGAGAGGTTACAAATTAAGATAAAGTGATCAGAAAATTCAGTAGGTTTAACTGAACAAGATACTGGGAAGAGATATCGGGAGATAAAAACCATATCGATACGAGTTGAAAAAGTATGCCTGAAATAAGTTGCTCCACCTTGCGGGTGAAGACTTCTAAAGACATCTTGGAGACCAGAATCTTTAATAAGTTTATTAAGAAAGTTAGCATCACAATATATCTTTCTTCCAAGATGTTTACCTAAATTTATATCTAGGGAGCAATTAAAATCTCCACCCCATATTATATGCTTTCTAGTCAACAAAAAAGGTTTAACATCTTCAAAGACCTCTATCCGAGTAAACTTCGTCTGAGGCGCATATAAATTAATCAGACGGAAGGAATATTCCCCAAAGGAAAAATCTAAAATTAGCAACTTACCAGGTCTAACATCTATCACTTTGGATATTTTAAAAAACACATTCCCAAATAATACCCCAAGACCGTCTGCAACATCTGGTCCAAAGGTCCAAAAGGAAGGTCCCCAAATCCATTTTCTTTGCAGTTGTTTAGTTTCAAAAAGAGACGTCACCCTAGTCTCTTGTAAAAGAATTATGTCAAGTTTCAAAGACCCCAGGTACATCAATATGGGCAGTTGTCTTTGAAATTTTTTTATACTACAAGTATTGTATGATGCTAGCTTTAAGGTAGTCATGGAATCATAAGGTATCTAGTATCAAGAGCTATGTTTTTGGCTAACTTTCCTTTTTTTTTCTTTTTTCCTTTCTTTTCTTTTGCTAATTCTGTTGCTTTGCTATCCTCATCTTCAGTAATGAGTTCTGACACATGAGAAGTATCAGATTCTAGATCTGACTCCCTAGCTTCATCTTGTAGGGGGGAAAAAAATTTTCTGTAGGTAATGGGATTACAGGAGGCTGTTTTACAGAAGCTCTGGTAAGGCGTCTGCTTTTGACTGTCTCAAAAGGGGGAGGCATGGAAGGACCGGAGGTCTGTGAACTGGAGGCAAGGGGCTTGGGGTTAATATGTTTTTCTGCAAAAGCTTGGGGATCCTTTATGCTGGTCCCTGCTGTCTTGGGAGTAACTGAATGATTTGCAACCTGAGGGCTGGGGCATAGGAGCAGTATTATCAGGAGGGCCTTGTTTTTTGCATGTGCTTTTCAGCAAATCATCCTGATCCCATCCTCAGTATAATTTCTGCGTGCCAAGGGCACTGATGGAAGGCATGACCCTTCATCGCAGAGGTTGCACTGAAAGATGTTGGTGCACATATCCAGAGAGTGACCAAACCACCACATAAGGGGCATTTAATACATCGCAGACACTACTAATATGGGTTTTGGCTCGCACTTGTAGCAAGCTCTGGGTTGACCGCCATAAAACAGACTCCCTGTCCTTACCCAAAAAGAAACTATTAGGGAGATGCACAATTTCAGAATTGACTAAGAAAAGTTTCACTTTAAATTTCCAGCCCCCAGTCCAAATTCCTTCAGAATATAGCAAGGCCTCAGGGGGACTCAGAATGTCACATTTGGACTGTAACCAGTGATAAATATCACTTACATTGACTCCTTCATTACGAAACATGATAGTAATGTAACGGATTTGTGGCCTAGTAAGTGGGACAGCGAAAAAAGGAACCCATATAGGCGTAGTTTTGTAAATGGCATATTTATCCCAGAATTTTTCCAAGTGGAGATTAGTCTGAAAACTGACGTCAAACGAATCCTCACCTGAAATATGTATTAAGGCATAAATATCAGAAGAGGAAAAACCCATAGAACTTTTCAAAAGCTGTTTAAAAATGTAATACCTGTCCAGATGCTCTGGAAGACCTCCTTTATATCGTATCCGAACAGCATTACGTTGAGGGGCCTGCTCTAATTTATTTTTAAACAGCTCTGACATAGGAGGTTTTGATTGGGAACCCTTACCCCACTCCTGCAATACCATTTCAATGTTATCACCATGAGACTCAGTAGAATTAATCAAGGAGGTATTTGGCTTCAATGAAGCCAAAATGTGCTCCCCACCCTCAGTAATTACAGCTCTTTCAGATGCAATATTTGAGTGCACTGGAGAAATACCTGGGCCCAGTATCTCAGAATCGGTGGCATGCATAGAAGATTGTGAAGTTGATGTGAAGGCAGTCCAAGAGGAGTCCGGAATCCAATGCCCTGATTCAGTTTTTCGCCAGCCTGCTCCCGTTAACGCTGTGTCCTCTGACCAGTCCAGAGAAAAATCCTGTTGAGCCTCTTCGTGTAGTCCAAACTGTCGTCGCACAGTCTGCGACGTTCTGAGTCCGTTCATAGTAACGGTCCCTGTTGCATCATCTCCCCGGGAAGATTGTTCCATTGAGGCGCTTGTTTCTAACGTATTTCCGGGTACCGCCGAAAAAGATGCCGAATTGGGATCAGGAACTGCAGAATCAAATGCTTCCTCGCCAAGCAAACTCCCGAACGCTGGAATATTCCCAGCCAACTCCGGAAAAATCAATGTCTCCTCCGGTGCTGTTTCCAGTGAGGGAACATTCGCGAGCAAACTGGGTAAGTCATTTGGAGCATTGCAAGAACTAATTTCAGAAACCGAGCTTTCACCGACCTCCATCCCCGAACACTGTTGCAAAAACACTGCCATCATGCAGCGTGACGTCAGCGGGAATCCTACTGACGGCAACAAGGCAGTCAGTAGGGGAATTTCCAGTGTCCTGGCCAAATTTCCTTCATTCACTAAAAATATCACCAACAACTTAATCTGGTTCAAGGTCAGTTGGCATTCATCTGTATCCCCCTCCTCCCCCGGGTCATGCCTGAAAATAGGCAGGGTTTGTCTAGTGCACTTACCCAGTCAACAAAAACTAAATAAAAATAAAATAAAAAATAAAGTCCAGGAATCCCTCATTCTGTCCAAGCTCTCTGACTTTCTCTCCTCCAACAACCCCCTTACACCCGTATGGTCAGATTTTTTGACACAACATTCCACCATCACCTCTCTGCTGCGCATTACTGACTCTATCCTCAATGCCATGGACCAAAACCAAATCACTGCTGCTATCTTCATTGATTTGGAAAAAGCTTTAGACTCTGTCTCCCACCCTCTGCTTCTCCATAAACTTAGTTCCTTCGGACTTGCTAAACCTACTATTGCCTGGTTCCACTCATACCTCCAAAACAGACAACAGTCAGTCCAAATAGGCGTCACACTCTCCTCTCTGTATCATATCAGGGGTTCCCCAAGGCTCTATCCTTGGCCCCATCCTCTTCTCTTCTTTTTTCATAAATGACCTTCCCTCCACCTGCCTCTCCTCCAATAAGTACCTTTACACAGATGACACTATCATCTATGCCTCCGGCCCTTCCCACGACAGTGTTCTCCCTAATCTCCAAAATGACTTCAACAGAGTTCAGTCCTGGTACCAGGAAAACCAGCTAAAACTTAATGCCGAAAAAACAGTCATCATGGTTTTTGGCTCCAGACAGAAGCTTACCTCCCTCCCTACCCCCCCCCATGATCACCACCCTGGATGGCTCACCTCTTGAGCTGGTCCCTGCTTTCCAGTACCTGGGAATCTAGCTGGACAGCCACCTTGATTTCTCCACTCACATCGAGGCCATCTGCATCAAACTCTGGACCAAACTCAAAATCCTCTATTGACACAAAGCCAGCCTCCCTCTCCCCACCTGACGTGAGCTCATACATAAAGTAATCTTGCCAGTGCTGGACTACACTGATGTTGTCTATGGGATGGCCCCAGCCTCTTCTCTCTCTCCAAATTAGACACCCTTCTCAACTCCTTCTGCCACTTTGCCACTGCCTCCCCACCTCACTCATCACTGCCTCCTCTATGCACCACTCTCCCTGGCCCCGCTGTTCCACAGGAGAATAAACCCCAGTGCCTCCCTCATGGCAAAATATTGGTTTGGTACCCCCCCATCTCTCATCCCATCTTACCCCAGCCAAATTCTCAAGTTACTCTCTTTACCACAGGGATTCATGCACTTTCCACATCCCCTGTCCTCACACTGCTACTAGCCAGTCTGCCTTCTCATACCATCTTTCTCTCCTCTAGAACAATCTTCCCTCTGACCTCCTCCTGGTCTCCACTTTTTTATCCTTTAGTCAACTCCTCAGACTCCTCCCCTCCCCTCTATGCCCCAAGTGCTCCTAAAGACTCAGTGTGCTCCTCCCACCTCCCTCCCCATCTCCACTTAAGCCTTCCTTCCCTAGCCCCCTGCTCTGTGTTTCATATGACATGCTGGCCCAAGTTGTCTTCCTCCTGATCTCAAACCCACCCCTACTCACCCATGATCCCTGCATGAGGGGACTTAATTGGTCTTAAGATATAATTGCTGTCCTCACCTAATGTACTCTTGCCTATATCCCTGTACATATACTCTGTATGTATTGTAACAAAACCAATTATGTCCTTGCACATATGTTGTAATCTACTTATTTTGTAACACTGTTCACTACTGTGTATACTTTGTACCCGGGTCACACCTGGAAACGAGCCTTAGCTCAGTGTGCCCTTCCGGTCATCAATTTTTAAATAAATAAATGTCCCCTAAGTCCCCTCTTCTATGTCATTTGTGTTGATCCTCTGTTGAGGTCATTAAATCAAAACCCAAATGCTATGAGACTAGAAACACCTAAGCACGTCTCATCACTCAAAGTACTGGCCTATACAGATGACCTGTGTCTTCTTATGCATGATGAAACTTCATGTTGCTATGTCCTTTTTTTCTGTACAAAGGTTTTCTAAAAATGCTTCCATCCCTGTCTTTAAGCAGTACTACTGTGGTTGTGGATGATGTCTCCATTACTCTTGAGCCTACAAGAATTTTAGGTATCACCTTTGGTAGACAATGCAAAATTAAATGGGGAAGTCAAATGTGTGGAAGGCAGACAGAAATCAGATAGAAGGAAATCCTGGCAATTATCAAAAAAAGAGAAGGGTTAAAACCTTTTTACTTCCTGTCTCTTCATTTCTGTTATTTGTTTCCTCCACCCATTTCTTTGGAAGCCAGTTTATATAGCATCTGTTTTCAAATGGTTTGGGGGGAGAAACTTAAACCCCATCAAAAGGAACATGTCTACCACTTTAGGAAGGTGACATTAGAATAATAAATCCAGTCTTTTTTATTAGCTTGTTTATACCTGCCTGTTTAGGTGGGGGCAACAAAGGAAACACAACCAATGTGGTCCCTATCGATGTTGGATTGGTGTGGTCCTTTCCTTTCATAATGGAGATCAAGTAAATTTGGGTGACTTAGATTGTATGCCATGTCCTTTCTTCCAGATTACTGTACATTAAAGTTATTGCCATGACACTTTAAGAGTAGACCCTTTCCTACACAGATATTACCAGAACTAAATAAGAAACGTGTACAACTCTATAATTAGTTCTGTCTTTAGCTCGATGCCTGAATTTATGGTAGGTCCCACATTCAAACAGATGATACTGACTGATAAGAGAATCCCATCAAAAATGTGGGGTGTATTGTGGTTATGCTGCCACACGAGGCTTAATGTTCAGAACAACAGGAAACACAAAGGAATCAAAGGAAAGGTATTGTTCTAGGTTAGGTTGTCAGGGTATTCTGGAGACTCAGGTACACCACTTTTTTGAGTGCTGCTTTATTTGATCTTGCTGGCCACAGGTAGCAAGAATAAGGGCTGAACCTTTGTTTTATTCCCTTTAATATGATGAACTTGTATAAAATCACACAACACAGGGATGGGTGAAGTATGACTTAAGTTCATTGGCTGTGTGGTTTACCTGCATAAAATATTTTATCTGGCAAGTTAGATGCCAATCTGTATTACAACAGAAGCACAGCACTGTTACTGATCTGGAGAAAAAGATTTCCTTGGCAGCACAAAACAAATGTAATACAGAAAAACATTCTTTTCCAGCTTGCATATATAGGAATCTTTGGAAAAATATGAATGGGCTATTCCACCAATGAGTATTGGGCTTGTGTATAATCTACATCTGTTTGTATGGTATCCCATGATAAGAGTGATTGCAAAATCGTGACTGCATTAATGGCGACGGCAGAATGGCAAGCGAGAAAGCGCGACTGGGAACAACAGCGAGCACTGAAATTGCAACCTACAGCTTTCTCCCCCTTCCCCAAGTTTTGCCTCCCCCAGAGTTGAATATATGTATATATTATACTGGTGCAGTAGCAGCAGTATAGTTAGGGTTGGGTGCACAGTCTTATGTTAAACCAGAGTATTTGAACTTTCGTAAGTTTGGAACCATTTAATGAATTTGCACATTTGGCATGCATACTGTCTAGGTGAAGCTCCCTTGATGTGCCAAGTTTTGTGGGAATCTATTTTGTCATTTTTGAGATAGGCAGCAGCAAAAATCCTAAATTTACCATTTTTTTGGTGTTACTTTCATCATGCATGTCTCCAAAACGACTTGATGTGCTGGTCTGAAATTGTCATGGTACAAAGTCCAGCACAAAAACATGCTTGTTTCCAAACACAAGCTTGTTTTCACATCTGGCTACAAGTGGATGGTGTGTTGTGGCACCTCCACCCTCCAGTTGTCATTATTTTATTTTTTTTCACTCTTATGAATGATTCTTATCTGGCACCAGGATGCCCACTCTGGTGTCAGATGTCACATTCCAAGTCCCCAGTCCCCTCTTTTCATTATTCGATTGCTGACATCAGGGTGCCCCATATCAGCTCTGCAAGACCCCCCAAAAGTGTGGGACACTGGGGTCCCCATTTCCAGTGTCCCAACATCATTCTTTTTACTTGCCAACATTGGTGCACCCAATGCCCATGTCAGCACTGCAAGATCCCCCCCAATAAAGTGTGGTACACTGGGAAGTCCACTCACAGTGTCCCCAAATTACTCTTAAGTTGCCGATATTGGTGTGCCCAATCCCCGTGTCTGCACTGCAAGACTTCCCACCCCTTGAAAAGTGTGGGACACTGGGTAGCCCACTCCCAGTGTCCCCAAATGATTCTTTAGTTTCCTGTAAAAAAACAAAACAGTCCCCTGATGTCTTTTTTTCCCCTGAAAAAAGAAAATGGTCCCTTGTCATCCAGTCCGTCCCCCTCCTCCATCCCAGCCCTCACACTAAGCACCCACAACCCCACCTTCCCTTGCCCTATACTTACCAACTGAGGTTGACAGTTGTCATCTTCTGTGGACCTGGACATGTCTGTTTTGGGATCCCACCTCATAAACACTGGTACTACCATTCCGTTACTCAGTCCAGAAAGGTGATTTCACCATCACTGTGGGGAATCACCTTTTGGGACTGAGTAACAAAATGACAGTGCCACTGGGCTGATGGCTGCATGCTAAGCGACTGTGGAGGAGTCACAAAGTCAGGAGCAGTGAGACACTTTAAAATATTTTAGTAAAGGTATGCCACCATTGCCTCATTAGGTTTTATACTCACTGCTCTTTCCAGACTTTCTTGTGCCATCAGGTTCCTGGTGTTCTTTCCTTCTTTTGTTTGTTTCCCTGTTGTTGTACTGCAGTGGGGTCCTAGTGGTGGGCAGGGAGCCCTGGTGACTGCAGTGGCCAAGCCACCCTGCAGAGGGCTGTGAAGGTGCAGAACACCCCTGCATTATTGCCTGTTTCGGATAGCGTATGAGAGATTTGCTCCTGTGAATGAGCCTTTTATGTTGTTAAGCTTTTACACTTCTACGAGTCAAAATATTTTAAGACTTATTATCCTGAGATGACTGATGCCGATGCTGTGAACCTAACTCTGTGCCTGTTTAAAAACAGACTTGGTTTTGTTTCATTTTATCTTATTTACCAGTTTTGGGGATTTAATAATCTAAAGTATTACTTTCCTGCTATAAGAGTAATAACGATTAGCAAAGTTTGCTGCAGGAAGAATTTTGGGGTCCTTTTGGGGAGAGTTATAAGTGCATAAGTTTTGTTTTTTTAGCTATGCTTTTGTGCCATTGACCTCATGACTTGCTAGTATTTATTGCGCATGTACGACTTGGTATTGGGATTCATTGAGTGTGTTTGGCCTGGCATCTGGCATTTGGCATTGCTCAGCGTGTCACTTGTTTTTAAGAGAACTACCGAATAGATTTAAATTCTTTATTTTCAGTGGTATTGCTGGGCAGTCATTTGTTAGCACTAGCTATTTGCTTCACTCTTTTCTGTTGCCCTGTTGAATTCTTGGTTAACTGCTTGATCATGATTTCTTACATCACGTTCGCTGCATTATTGTGTGCCTAGGGCTTTGCTTGCTGAAGACCGCACTGAAACCCTGCTGTTACTGTTTATATCGGGCAGTTGTATGTGAAGGAGCTTCATTACTTACTGGAGATTATTTCCTATGGCTGTGCTTGGTTTGAGTTGGAGGATAAAATATATAGCAAATATTCAGTGCCGCCAGCTATGCCTGCTATGAGGATGCACAAGTAAGAATAGTTTGTTTGTTGAGCCTGCTTGATTGTGAATTTTTCTTCTGTGTTTTTTCTCTCCCCCACTAAGTGAATAATGAATGCATAGATGTATAGAAGAGAGTGGCAGTTTACTTTGAAGAACTGCTTGAGATTATACAATTGGTGATTGGTACCCTGTATTTTAGCTCGTGCTTATTTATTCTAAAACGGCTGCCCTAATAACATAATAAATATTCTTAAATATATAAATTAAGGTAAAAGGCAAAATAAAAGGCTAGGTTTCCTTTAAGTGGGAGAGCTGCAGCTATCATTTTGTAAAGTGGATGGATCAATGACCATTATTAATTGGGTCCCTTGGGTTTTAACCAGCCATGATATTGGGCTATTGAGTGGTTTTTTTTTCCTTCCTTTTACTGGCGACGTGGACATTTCCCTCACTTTCTGCATCATTATATGGCAACGTTTATTTTCATGAAACACCTAAGGATCAAGTTCATCGAATTAATCGAGATGACATAAGAGATGTTAAAAGAGTAGAAACACCTATACTGACTGGTCGAGTAAGGTGGAATCGCAACTGCTTTTTCAGTTTCAAATACTTCATCGGAGGAGTTTATGTCTTTCCTGAAACATTGCAGCAAATTAACTTGTTAAATAGAGGAAATGTTTGCTAATATTCCTAATAGCATGGCCTAACGATTCTAGACTGCTGTGAACTAGTGGACTATTAGATTAATTGTTTTAATTGCTCTCACTATTTCTAGCTCATTGATGTTTTGTTGAAGCTTTGCTGACATTATTTCTGCTAATAAGTATTTTGTACTGTAGTATTGTAATGTGAACGCTGTGCTAGCCTCTGTATTAATATGCCAGCTACTACTCGTAGAAAGAATATGGGCCTTTTTTTTAATACATCTGGTAGAATGGATCAGAGTAATTTAGATATTAGTGGGGGGAGGGTGAAATCAAGATTAAAGGCCCTTTATCACTAAAATTACTCGCAATGAAAGAACTGGGTAAAACCCAGAAACTAATAAATAAAAAGGGCAGATGTTTGAAAAAGAATAATAGATATAAGATTGATGAATTGGTTATTGGAAATAAAGAAATACAATTGGTCTCTATTAATAATGGGGCCATTGAAAATAAAGGAGACATCAGAAATTTGTTTAGCTTTAGCTCTTTAGCTCCCCGATCAGTTCCCAGTCTCTTTAAGGGGAATAATGTTAATGAAAATGTTTAAGATAAGGGTGAAAGTGTAGTAAATAAGAGGGGGTTAGACGGACAAGTGGTAAATGCAGCAGGTATTAATCACTATGAGAATCTAATGAAGGGCAACATGTGGATGCAAAGATTGATTTCTCACAAATTTTTCACAATCAGTGTTGGATTCAGAAGTACAGAGCTTGAGAGAAACATTGCAATTAGATGAAGAAACTAGAAAAAAATTATGGAAAAAGTACAAACATAGCTCATAAAGCTTCTAATATTACAGAAAGACCTCTGCACCCACACTGATAATAGTAGTTATGACAGAGTTACTGAGATAAATCAAAACCAATTACTTGGTGACAATAGTAATTGTGGGGGCTTAGGAAAAGTGAGGTTTCTGGATGACCCACAAGAGTTATCTTCTAGAAACAATAGTATAAGCCCATGGACAATGAGCCCAGAGAGACAGGATATCTCAGTCTGTATGGATATTGAGGGGATTTCAAGGGATCTATTTACAGCACTAAAGGATCCAATTGATTCCAATGTTCTGCTATTCAAGCAGTTACTGGAAATTAAACAGGATGTCTTATTTATTAAAGGGGTTTGCTTAGAGAATAGGATAAAATTGGATCTAATTGAAAGGGAATTTGTAACTAGAGACCACAGAACAGGCATTTTGGACAAAGAATTAGATTTACAGCAAAGTTACTCTGGCAATATACATCAGGATTATAATGAAGCAAGGGATTTGCCTCTTAATAATGATGAGAGTAAATTGAATTGCACATTAAAGTCTACAGCAAATGAAGAGGTAACATTTGTGGAATCACCAACGGTAGATCAAAATAGTCTAAGTTCCAAATTCAAATGTATTATGCTCCCAGCAAAGGAACAAAGGGATAGCAGTATTTGCAGAGAATTAGTTCAAAATCACCCACATCTTTGGCAGAAGGGCATGTTGCAGGAAGCAGCAAATATAATACAGATGGAGAGTATTGAGGCTAGTAATGCCAGAAGACATAGGGATGTTAATAACTTAAAAATAAAGAAGGGAATTACTAAGACAGTCATTGCTGATGTTTTGGACACCCCATATCCAGAAAAAAAAGATAGTAATAAGAAGAACAAAAGGAAACTGATAAATTAAGTTTCAGTGGATGACAGAGTGGATATTATTTCCACTCAATCCAAACCCAAACCAAGACATATCTGTAAGCAACAGAGAATAAAGGGGAAACATACTGAGAAGGGTAGCAAATCCATGAAAAGTGAGCTTAAAGATACAAAAAATAGTAGGAAAACAGAATATTGAAATGGAACAGAAATTAAAAAACACAGGAAACCAGAAACAAATATGTGAAGAGATTGCCTTGGTGGATTTTGAGAAATGTAGTATTTGTAATGATCGAAATGATAAGGAACTGGAGTTAGATCTGGTAAATAGTGAGTGTCCTAAAAATAATGACAATCTGTCTAGTCAGAATGATCTTTTTGATTTTTTTCTAACAAAAACATTGGGTTCTGATTTTGTGTTACCTCTTTTTGGGGTAGCCTGCCTGTCAAATGAAACATATGAACATCTGATGGAAACTCTACCAACATTATTATCTTCTATACTGAATGGTTGTAGAATAATGAAAGACTCAATTAGCATTATTAGACCAATGAAGGGAACTGAACTGGTCCTTGTGGTAACCGACCAATTTTATATCTTAAAAGCTATAGCACTTAAGGCAAAAAATTTAGAGGGTATGGGTATTATTGGTGGGGGAAGTTACCACATTGAGGGCTCTTTTCCCGGAATTTTATATAAATCAAAATTTATCCAGTGTAAGAAAAATTGATTCTGCAATTTCAATCTTTGGGTTGAAGCAATTACCAAATGAATCTAAATTTAATTTAAGGGGTAAATTGATTGATTTCCTTAATGTTTGTCTTGATATACATATAAGAAGCCATGGGGTAGGAAAGACAGTAAGGCAAGAGTTTGATGGTCAAATTTTGTTTCATGTAAATCCAGTCTCTATAATTAAGGAGCTAATGAAGAAGCAGAGTATCTTGTACAAACTAGGAATTCATTTTTGTTTTGAAAATGAAGATGGATATGGTCTGGATGAAACAGGCAAAGCATATATGAACTCCAAAAAGGGGAAATTCTGGTTGAGACATCTAACAAGTTTGAGACTTTAGCTTCTTTGGAGCAATGACGGTATAAGATCAACTGCTTGGGGTGTCCACGGGGACAAAATAATGGGAAGGTGGACATAAGTAAATGTATCAATAAAGGGACTGTAGAAGTGTTATCTCAGGATATAGATTTGTTTAAAATTTTATCATGGAGTTCTTCAGGGCTAGGAGAAAAAATTGGAGATCCTGAATTGAGTAAATACTTGAACCAATTCCATATCATTGGCATTCAGGAAACTTGGGCACTGGGTAATCAGTATTTAAGCGGCTATATTGCATATTGCAAGAAAGCAATGAAAAATAAATGTTTTGGGAGAGGAATTGTGGGTCTAGTTATGTTTATCAGACCGAATAATAATATTATTACAGAAGAAAGTAACACTGCTTGCTGCGGCATTCTTGCTGTGAAGATAACAGGGAGGATAACAAAACAAATATGGTTTATAATTAATGTTTATTCTCATCCTGCTGGAAGCCTCTATGGTGACGTTAATTATTTAATTACTCAAGAAGAACCGATTGGTAACATCCAATCAGCTTGCCCAATTGGAAATATAGTGTTATTAGGTGATTTTAATGCAAGACCTGGCACCTTGCAAGGTTGTTCAGATGATATGGTAGAAGCTCTTTCGGTTCATCCACACATAAGATTAAAATCAAAAAGGAATTCCAAAGATGAAATTTTTAACAAAAAAGGCATAACTCTGCACAAAATAATGTGTAAAAATGATATGCTGCTTTTGAATGGAAGGTTACCCTCTGATTCTGAGTGTGAATACCCATTCATGGGTGGCAATGGGTCATCTCTAATTGGTTATATTTGGATTAATCTTCACCTGATTAATAAATGCTCAACTTTACAATTAGTTTCCAGAGCAGAAAGCCAATATAGAGTGTTGGAACTAGAAGTCTGGATTAGAAATTTTACTCTGGATAATGGCGGTAGGGCTCTTCCTGTTGTATTAAGAAGAAGGGGTATTGAATGGAGGGCAATTGGGGGAGAAAATTTTGAGGCCCTACTTGAGAGCAGAGGGATATTATCAAAGTTATCCTTACTGGCTGAACAGCCATCTGGTCCTTCTATGATTTCTGAATTAAATTCTATTATAAATATGATTGCTTCTATAATAACCAAGGATGTAGGTATAAAAGAGAGAGATGGAAAAAATGGTATAATAATGAATGCCAAAATGCTAGAAAATTGTTAAATAAAAGGTTTAGAATATTGAAACAGCATCCAGATAAGAATAACAATAAGTTAATGAATAAGGCAAGGAAGGAATATAAGGGGATTTTAATTAAAAACAAGCAGGAATTCTCAACAATTATGGATGGAACTCCATAAAGCAGTTCTTATAAAGGATAATAAAACCTTTTGGAGGATTGTCAGTTCTGGAATGAGATATCATACTTGAATTGATACATACATTGAACCAGAAATATGGGTTAAACATTATAAGCAATTGTTTTATAGGGAAAATCCTGATTATCTTTCTGGATTAGAAGAATATAGTATGTAGGAAGAAGGCATTATCATGATTCTGAGATCACCTATGATGAAGTGGAGAGAGCTTTAGACTCCTTTAGTAAAAGAAAGGCACCAGGGCCTGATGGGGTGCCACTTGATGTAATAATAAGAACTAAATCATTTTGGATCCCTTTTTTATATAATCTTTATAAGTATATTTGGAGAACAGGGGATATACCTAAAAGCTGGAAATTAAATATTATTATACCAGTATTTAAGAAAGGAGATAAGAAGAACCCTGGTTGCTGTAGGCCCATTAGTCTCTTGGATACTCTGGGAAAGGTGTTTACTAGAATTTTGAATAACAGACTGTTGATATGGGCACAGACAAATAGTATAGTGGATGAAGCACAGGCTGGATTTCGTAAAAATCATTCAACAATTGATCAGTCCTTTCTTTTGGTACATCTAATCCATAAATATAAAAATCAAAGACTGTTTTGCACTTTTATAGATCTCAAGGCAGCCTTCGATTGGGTCAATAGACCTTTATTATGGGATAGACTTTATGAACTGGGGATTGAGTAATCTTTGTTGGAAATTATTAGATTTATGTACCAACATAATTATACCAGTATTAGATATGGAGATTCAGGGGAATTGAGTACCTGGTTTAAAAATAATATAGGGGTGAAACAGGGTTGTACATTGGCTCCATTATTATTTAATCTTTATTTTCTACTGTGCTGAGAGAAATGTATAACACTGATTTTCACTTACCAAGGATCGGAACAAGGGTTATGTCATATTTAGCTTATGTGGACAATGTCGCATTAATTTCACTTAGTCATTTGGGAATGTGCAGGAACATTGAAAAATTCTATTTGGAATGTAAGAAAGCTGACTTGTTGGTTAATTATGACAAAACCAAGGTCCTTGTTTTTTTGGTGGGGGGGGGAAATAAGAAAGGATATGACTATTACATGAATACCTATAAGCTTGAAGTGGTAAAAGAAGTTTCTTACCTTGGCCTTACGGTTAGTTATACTGGAACATGGAGTGCTCACTTGAAAAGTGTTAAAACCAAGACTGAAAGTTTCCTCCCAGTTATGTTGTTCTTCTCCCATCAATATGGGGGAAGGTGAATTGAGGGAAATTTAAGAGTTGTAAGAGCAAAACTCAAAAGCCAGATCCTTTATGGTGCTGAACTTTGGGGAGGGGAATTTAAGGGGACTTTGGACTCCAGTTTAAACAAATTTTATAAAAAAAAATGGGACTTCCTAATAGTGCCCCCTCAGCTGTAGTTAGGGCAGAGATTGGGGAGTTATCTATTGAAAGTGCCTGTGTACAGAGACAAATTAATTATTGGCTCAGGATGTTTTGGATGCCTTTGGATAGATTTCCCTGTTTGTGTTTAGAGGAAGCAATTCAATATACACATGCTAATATACTTTTTCCATGTATGAAAGTTCTAGAGGATCTTATAAAACCATATGGGTTGTTATATATTGTTGTAGATTGTTTGAGGTACCCTGTTGATTGTATTAAAATGATAGTAAATGACAGCGTTAAGGACATCTTTGCTCAAAAAGATTTAGAGCAATCCTTGATTTAGAGCAAGGATATTTATCTCAAAAAGATTTAGAAGCCCATCTCTTCAAGTGGTGTAACAGGCTGTGCTTTGAAACAACTGAGAAGCTGCATGGGATATACTATATTGGATTAGAATTCTGCAACTGATCTCTCTTACTTACATCTGAGGGAAGTTTTCCTTACTTTACAGTCTTACATTGGGATTGCTTTGTGTTTAATTTCATTTTTAAATCAGGAAGGGGGGGTTTCAAAACTACTAAGAGCTAATATTCTTCAAGTGAAACTACCTCTGTCTGGAAGCTGCAATACTGAACATAGGATTTGCAAGAAAGCGAGTTGTGCTCACAACAGAGGGAGGTGAACCTTACAATTGTCTTTGGTTTGTAGCAGATATTCTGCAGGTGGAGGCTACTTCTAACTGCAAGGTGAAATAAGGAACTTAGAATTATCAGGAAAAGACAGTCTTTCAAGCAACAGAGGGAGGTGGATCTAGCTTTATGTTTGTTACAATTCTTAAGATTTTCAGTACAGGAAGAGTTTAAAGCAGAGCTGACTTATTTTGGGGCTGACTGCTTTCAGAGAACAAACTACCAGGCTGTTTTGGGGCTGGGGAGGTTTACCTGTGTCTGACCTGGATGTCTGGATTTTTCTCTGTTTGATTAGCAGGGTATTTTCTCTGTCAAATTGTTGTGTAGGGCATCTTGCTGACAGGAAGGCACTCATCGCAGTGGTGGTTCAGAGCTTTTAGCTGATTGTTTTGTGAGGCACTGTTTAGGCCCAACCCTTCCCACCCTCACCCCACCCACCCTGAAATAGTTCCTTTATACCTGGGGTTCTGACATCATTTCTCAAGAGTGCAAGGTGCATATCACTGTCATATCCTCTCTAGCACACTGCACTGACAATATAAGCATACACATTGTATAATATATATATTTCTATAAACAAACCAATCACACACACAAACACACACACAAAAAAGTAGATAAACATGTGGGGAGTAGTGCAATGTAATGGCTGTGGGGCAGCAGTCTTCGGGAGTCTTTCTGGAGGCTGAGATGCTGCCTATTTGCAGACAACTCTCTGCCCTGAGGGAGGAAGTTGCCCGTCTTCAGGCCACACTGACAGTAGTAAGGAACCTTCCCCAGGCCACAATGGATGGTAGGAAGGAACCTCCCATCCAGGGGAGCACCAGAGCCACCACAACTACCTCAGAGGTTGCAAAGAAAGCACAGCAGTTGGAACACAGTGGCTCAGGGAGGGTGAGGATGGTGGAACAGAGGCACACCCAGTCAGTTGTTCCACTCCACAATCCATACACCATTCTAGGGAGCATAGCTCCCCATGGATGCACCCGCAGAGGAGACTAAGGAGGCTGAGGACAACTGTCACAAGGAGGCCCACAGGAAGGGAGGCAGAGGACACCACAAGGAAAGGAAGCAGCTCCTGGTGGGGACCCAGTTATTAGGGGATAGAACTGGGGAGTAGGGAAAACTGAAGTAAGGTGCCTGCCTGGTGCCATGGCTTGAGGGACAGGAAGCGCATCCTCAGGATCATGAGAACAGCTGCAGGGAGTCTGAGCTGGACATCATTGTCCACCTAGGGACAAATGACTTGGCTCATCATGAGATTAGAGCAGTGCAGAAGGACTTTGTAGAATGGGGGAGGGTCTAAGACAAATAGCACACACAGTATCCTTCCCTCAGACGTGCTGCCTGTCAATGGCATGAGTGAGGCAAGGTACTTTGCACCATGCAGTTTAATGAATGGTTGAAAATGGTGTGGAACACAGGGTTTGGCTTCATTGGGGACTGGGGTTCCACCTGGAGGACACCAGCCTATACTGGCAGGATGGTCTGCATCTGTCCAGGAAGGAACAAGTATTTTGAGCAATCGGTTTAAATGCTTCATTGGCAAGCTTTTAAACTAGTCAAGAGGAGGCACTGATAAGCAGCAGGAAAATCCCGGCCTCCCCCTACAAAACAGGGTACTAAATGAGAAAAAGACCAAGGTAGAAAGGTCAGTGGGGGATGCTGCAACAGAAGGTAAAGCCATCAAAAAATGGAGAGCAATGAGTACCAATGCCCATAGTCTGAGTAACAAGCTTCCTGAATTAGTGGCCTTGATGGAGGAGGAGGAACAAAACCATGACTGGGACATAAACATACCAGGATACACTATCTACAGGAGGGACAGGGAGGGTAAAAAGGAGGGGGAGGAGTAGCTCTTTACATAAGGGAAGGAATCAAAGCAACAGAACAAAAGGGAAAACAGGGAGGAGAAGAAGCACTGTGGGTAAATTTGGAGACCGACAATGGTACCACAATCCACACAGGGGTTGTATACAGACCCCCTTCTCAAGGGGAGGAAATGGACAAGGAAATGATAGAAAGTATACTTAGAATGGCAGACAAAGGGGAGATATTGCTGATGGGTGATCTGAATATGCCAGATGTTAACTGGAGTGCAGTTGCAGCAGCCACTTTGAAGAGTGGGGTTATTCTAGATGCCCTACAGGGGCATGCCTTAGACAACTAGTATTGGAGCCCACTCGAGAAAGAGCAATCTTAGACCTGGTTCTCTCAAATGGAGATGAAGACAGGATCACAGATGTAGAAGTGGGTAGCCATATGGGAACTAGCGACCATTTATCAGTAAGGTTCACAATAAACACAGCAATAGAGTAAAGCCATACAAAGGCAAAAGTACTGGACTTTAGGAGGGCTGACTTTGCCAAAATGGGTGAGTGCCTAAGGAATGCACTAGCAAATGGGCAGGAAGGAGGTGTGGAAGAACAATGGGGAATAATAAAAACTGCCATCACAGAGGTAACAAGCCTTTGTGTGAAGCAAAAAAAATGAAATGATGTAAGAAACCACTATGGTTCTCAAAGGAAGTGGCAGTGAAGGTTCAAGAGAAAAGAAAGCATTCAGGAAGTACAAGGAATCACAGAAGGAGCAGGACAGAGAACTGTATCAGTTAAAGCAAAAGGAAGCTGGGAAGGCAGTCAGAACAGCAAAGGCCAAAACCAAGGTAAAGATAGCCAACTCAGTTAAGAAGGGGATAAAACCTTTATAGGTACATCAGGAGTGAAGGAAGACCAAGGAGGGATAGTGAGGCTTAATAAAGGGGAGGGAGGGTGGGCAGAGGGTGACTGTGAAAATGCAGAGCTACTAAACAAATATTTTTGCTCAGTATTTACAAAGGAAGAGGGGAAGGTATCTAAAACAAACAGTAGAAACACTCTAGATACAGAAGTTGATACCAGCCCATTTACAGAAGAAAGGGTTCTGAAAGAACTCTTAACATTGAAGGTGGACAAAGCAATGGGGGCCTGTTGGGATTCATCCCAGAATTCTAAAAGAACTAAGGGTAGAACTAGTGACACCACTGACTACCCTCTTTAACAAATCATGAGAGGATGGGGTGGTACCCAAGGACTGGAGGAGGGCAGATGTGATTCCCCTTCACAAAAGTGGGAGCAAGGCAGAAGCAGGAAACTACAGACCTGTTAGTTTAACCTCAGTGGTAGGGAAAATGATGGAATCACTTCTGAAGGAAAGAATTGTTGAGTATCTAGAGGCTAGAGGGGGCACAGGACCCAAGGCAACATGGATTCACAGTGGGAAGGTCATGCCAGACAAATCTGATAGATTTCTTTGACTGGGTGACCAAAGTAGTAGATCAGGGAGGGGCTGTGGACATGGCCTACCTAGACTTTAGCAAGGCATTTGACACAGTCCCACACAAAAGATTAATATACAAGTTAGCCAGCCTGGGAGTGGGTCCCAAGATGACAGCCTGGGTAAAGAATTGGCTGGAGAATAGGACACAGAGAGTAATAGTAAATGGAGTCCACTCTGAAGAAAGGGGGGTTACTAGTGGGGTACCGCAGGGTTCAGTATTAGGACCGTCCTCTTCAATGTCTTTATAAGTGACTTTGCAGAGGGACTGGAAGGAAAAGTATGTCTCTTTGCAGATGACAAAAAGATCTGCAACAGAGTTGATGCACAAGGTGGGGTGGAAAGCATGAGAAGGGACTTGGCAAGGTTAGAGGAATGGTCAAATGTATGGCAGCTTAGATTCAATGCTAAGAAGTGCAAGGTAATGCACCTGGGAAACAAAAACCCAGGGGAAGAGTACACAATGGGGGGTGAGATACTAATAACAACAAAAATGGAAAGGGAACTGGGGGTAGTCATATCAGATGACCTAAAGGTGGGCAAGCAATGTGAGAGGGCAGCAAGGAGGGCTGGGGGGATACTGGGATGCATAGGGAGAGGCATCACCAGTAGAAAACAGGAAGTTATTATCCCTCTGTACAGACAGCTGGTCAGACCCCATCTGAGTACTGTGTGCAGTTCTGGAGACCCAATCTCCGCAAAGACATAGACAGGATGGAAGCTGTCCAGAGGAGGGCAACTAAAATGGTGCAGGGTCTGCACCGGAAGACATATGAAGAGAGACTTAAGGAACTTAATATGTATAGCCTCGAGGAAAGGAGGGAGAAGGGGAACATGATAGAAACTTTCAAGTACCTCATGGGAATCAACAAAGTCCAAGAGGGTAGCATCTTTCAAAAAAAGAGGTGCGCAAGAACAAGGAGGCACAATTTGAAGATGGGGGGGTGGCTCAGAGGTAATTTAAGGAAATATTTTTTCACAGAGAGAGTTGTGGATGCATGAAACAGCCTTCTGGAGGAGGTTGTGGAGTCAAAAACAGTGGTGGAATTCAAGCATGCATGGGACAGTCATAAGGCAATTCTAGGGGGTGGGGGTAGGAAGAAGTAGGCTGCTGGTTAACTAGGATCTGCAGCTTATCCATTAGGTAGGGAAATGGGCAGACTGGGTGGGCCAAGCGGTCCTTATCTGCCGTCAAATTCTATGTTCCTATGTTTCTAGAGGCCTGTTGGCTATCTAAAGCTTGTATATACTGTAGCTATCAAAAAATAAAAGACAGCATAAGTTTGAACAATATCTTCTTGTTCTGCCAAACCCAAGGCAAAGAATACTTTTATCAAGGTTTCGCTTTGAGGTATTTGAAAGTAATTGAAAAAGAGGACAATATGCAGGGGGAAAAATAAGGATTTTGTGTGCAAATGTGGTCTTGGTAAAGACAACCTGTTGCATTTAATGCTTTTGCGCCCACTATATGAGAAATATAGGATCTCCTTGTTAGGAAACATACTAAGCCAACAACAGTATCAGCCTATGTAATTATTGATTTATTTACTTACAACACATGACCCTAAAATATTGGTCCCCATGGTCTCCCTCCTCAAGATAATTGAGCAAAGAAGGGTACAATTAGTAGATTAATATCTGGGGTGATAAAATTAAAGTTTATATTTTGATAACATAAGCTCAACTATTATGTCTAGAGTATTTGAGTTGGTACTATGATAGTGCCACTTTTTAATGGAATTTGTGTTAAATTAATGCTGTGATTTTGATGTTTTTAAGATTCATGGAACATTTATATTTGTGTAATGAATATATTTTAATGTTTGTAATGGTCTTTTGACCAATCAATAAATATTACTACTACTACAGTGCCACTGTTCAGGAAGCAGTGTACCAAAAAGCCCATGTTGAAAACTTGGTGCAAAAATATGAAAAAATGCCAGAGTTGACATTTTCCTATGCACGCTCGTAACTTTGCCAATTTTCATCATTTTCACTCCAAATTTTTAATATACCCATTTTTGCACACCACCTCATGAACAGTACAGCTATCATTTCTTACATCCTGTCCAAGACATGTTTTCACACCTGTGGTATAGAATGGCACTTTCCTTGCATGAAATCACCTTTTGGGACTGAGTAATGAAATAAAAGTGCCACTGTTCAGGAGGTGGGGTCCCAAAAAGCCTACATTAAAAATCTGGAGCAAAAATACCAAAAAACACCCGAGCTACAAGCGCTTGCTGAGATTTTCCTACATGTGTATGTAATTTTCCCAATTTTTCATATTTTCACTCCAAATTTTCAACATAGTCATTTTTTCACACCACCTTATGAACATTATGTCACAATCTCGCTCAGCCAGTCAGCCCCCTACTCCCAAAGTGCCAAACTCTGAACATATGATTTGTGAACAGTGAACAGACAAGGTAACCCTCTTGTCTGTTTTGTGGGTTCAAGTCACCTTAGTCTCAAACTCTGAAGGGATTCAAACTGATAACCTCTTGTTAGCATACCCAATTATCAGGCTCAGATAATTCATTCTTCGGGGGGTCAGATATCTTTGCCTATGGGCACCCAACCAGGTCTTTCAAATGAACCCTTAGAACTCTATGCAAGACTTTAGAGAATTCTATCCATTTCCCAGTTTGGTATACAATAAGCCCATACACAGTGTACTTATAACCTTTAAAAGCTCCACTTAAAATAAAAAGAAATGTAAAGGCACTCCAGCAGTTTTGTTTGTAAAAACAATATCTTTACTTTAAAAATATTAAAACAGAACAATAGTTACAGAACAAATATATACAGTATATATCCCAACACATACAGCCTTAAAACAAACAGGTAAAAAAAATACAGTTCCTACAATTCATACATTTAGACTGGTATAATCTAATGCTTACTTTCTTTCAGTGCTTTGAGGATCTCCCTTCTCTCAGTCAAAAATATTTTCTTGTGTGTTTCTGTCAGGTTCGTTCAGCAATTAAGCATTTCTGAGCTGGCCTTCTCATGAGGTCACTAACTCTGCCTTGGTGTATCAAACTCTATATTTTATAATACAGGGTCTCCAAATAAAATATTTAAAAAAATATATGAGATGACCTCACTGACTTCCTCTCCACAGGTTAACTGGTCAGAACTGGTTTGTGCTCTGCTACACATACATCTCAAAAGTTTCTTTGATCTAAGTCACTGTATTCAAAGCAAAAGTGTATTGGCCTCTTTAATCCCATCTGGACCTTGCAATCTACACCTCAGATCTTTTTGATGTAATGCAAGGGCTCCTTGGGAAATGTATTTTGGACATTCCAAATCCATCTGGGTCCTCCCTGGCTCAGACTTCAAACCTCTTCAGTTTAGTTTAGTTTATTGTTCTATGAATTACTACCTTTGAGCCAGAGGCTCTTTTACAAAGGTTCCACGTCAATTAGGTACAGTACAAAAAAGGTTACATAGATAACACAACAATTTGTGCTGTGTCAAGAGCAAGAAAACATATACAAATACATATCAAATCATTTGTGCAAAAGGACATGAGATATCAATAATCACATTATTATTACAGAAAGAGGTCATGCCAGATAAGGAGAAACAAATAGGGAAAAAGTCCAGAACAGAGAGGGTAAGTGAAAGGTGTGGGGAGCAGACAATAGCAGGAGAAAAGGTTTCCCAAACATGTCTTTGTCAAATAACGGAACAGGGTGGGTAGTGAGAAAAAGGAGGTTTAATCAGGGCAGTCACAGGAGCTGGAGGTGGCAAGGTGAGAGAACAGCCTTGATTTGAAAATACCTAGAGAGGTGGAGGCAGTAATATGAGTGCTGAGGGCATTTAGCCAGCTGGGGGCACGATAGGCAAATGATCTTTGTTCCTGAGAAGTCCGGCACCAGGGGACTTGGAGAGGCTGGTGTTCTGATCTTCTGGTAAAACAGGTGCTAGCACTCGGGCATAACAGGTCTTGGATACAAGGTGGAGTGAGGCCCAGAGTGGATTTTTACGCCATCAGGCAGGTAAGGTACTTTATCCGGTTTGAGAGTTGCAACCAACCTGAGTCAGCATAGAGTTCACATGTGTGGGTACGTCGATGTGCACCAGTGAGCAGCCGACAGGCCATATTTAGGGATGTTGTAATGTGACTAAGTGCTGTAGTAGTGGCAGATCCGTATATAACTAAGCCATAGTCAACGACTGAGATGATAGAGGATTGGATGGCAATCCTCAGTGCAGAATGGGTAAGGAGCTGTCGGTTCCGATACAGAATCCCAATACGCTGATTAATAGTTTTTGCTGTACTATCAATGTGAGTTGCAAAGGTTAGGCCTTGATCAAAGTTGATTCCAAGATATTTGAAAATTGGCACCTTGTTCAAGGGTATTTCCCAGGTATGTATTAATGGTGAGTGGGACTTGCCGTTTCTTGTTTTCTGGGTTAGAGAAGAGCATGGATTTAGTTTTTTTGTGGTTTAGAACCAGCTTATGTTCAAGGAACCACATCTCAACTTTGGAAAAAGCATGCTGAAGGTTGAGGCGTAAGAGGTTCGGATCTTTATGAGTGGCAAGAATCACGGCATCGTCGGCATAGAGGATTATTTGTTCAGGGCAGGATTTGGGGAGGGAGTTTAGGAAAAGGCTGAAAAGGAGGGGGCCCAGGATGGATCCCTGGGGAACTCCTGAGCGAACCGGTTTTGAGTCTGAGAGAACTCCAGCTACTTTTACAGATTGAGAGCGCTGAGCAAGGTAATTTTTTACCCAGTCACCAGGACCCTGTGAGAGCCCTAGGGATAGTAGTTGTTTGATAAGTAGGCCATGGTGTACTGTATCAAATGCCTTGGTTAAGTCAATGTAGACTGCTCCAGTTAGGTTTCCTTTGTCCATGGCATTGTGGATTGCTCCTGAGAATTCAAGTAGGGCAGTCGATGTGCTGTGCCCTTTCCTAAATCCATGCTGCTGAGTGCATAGGATGTTGTGCTTTTCCAGGTAGTCTGAAAGTTGGTCTGCCACCAAGCGTTCAAGGGCCTTAGAGAGAGGTGGTAGTATTGATATCGGGCAATAGTTACCAGGCAGTGACTTATCACCACTTTTGTGCACCAGAGTGACAACTGCAGCCTTCCATTTCCTAGGGAATTGGCTGTAGCAGAGGGAGAGATTGAACATTTTTGTGAGGGGGAGCAGTACTTTCTCCCGAGTGAGCGACAGAAGTTTAAGGTCAATAGTGTCGCTGCTTGCTCGGGACTTAGAAATGGCCTTCTTTACATATTTATAGACTTCATGTGCCTTTACTAGTTAGAACTGGAAGGGTGATTTGGTTGGAGAGGCAGTAGTAGAAGTAGAAATTGGAGGGTCAGCATCAGTGAAGAAATCAAATGAGAGGACACCACTAAGGTCCGTGAAGGTATCATTTAGGGGTGTTTGCAATGATCTCTGGGTCTAATGTAGTGGTTCCATCCACATTCATTATTGTAGGAGAGGATTTGGACTGCTGACCCATGATATTTCTTATGTTGTCCCAGAAGGATTTCCCTTCACCCCAGGAGTTGGAGAGGGCATTCTTGAAGTAGGAGCTCTTCATCAAGCGGATCCAGTCTGGCCTCTCTGACGCCCTTCCCCACAAGTCCTTCCTGGTAACCATGCAAGTCAAAGAATCTCCCTGAGGGCATTATGAATGGCTAATTTTATTTCCTGGGATGAAAACAAATTGACAAGGTAATTGCACCCCAGATCTCTGCAGTTTAAAATACCTCCTGTCCTTTGAACTTATCCCTGGGGGATCTTGATGTGTCAGTTCCAGTAAGACAGTAGTTTCCTCAAACTGAGTTTCCCATCACATATTTTATATGTAATAAAAAAAATTAATACAGCACTCAAGCACTCAGAGCTGGCTGTCTACATCATACTCCTCCCCACCTAGACTGAATTTGGGGGATCCATCCCCTACATGGGATGAGCTTCCCAAATCAGTTCACTCCTCTCAGATGCTAGACAGTCCATCTGAGATCTTATTCTTGGCTCCGGCCCTATGTACAATTTTCAAATCATACCCTTGTAAAGCAAGACTCCATATGAGCAGTCTGCCATTGTTTTTCCCAATATGTGACAACCAAACCAGGGGGTTGTGGTCAGTTTGCACCACAAAAGGCTGCTCATACAAGTATGGCTCCAATTTCTTAAGAGCCCACACTAGGGCAAGACACTCCTTTTCCACCATGGAGTATGCTTGTTCCCTGGGGAGCAGCTTTCAGCTCAGGTAGGCTATCGGGTGGTTCCCTCCCTTTGCTGGATGTCTGGCTTAGTACTGCCCCAATACCCATGTCTGAGGTGTCCATCTGAACTACAAAAGTTTTGCTATAGTCCGGACTTGTACAAAACAGGAGCACTGCACCGTGCCTCCTTCAGTTTGGTAAAGGCTTCCTCACAGGCTGGACCCCAGGTAACTTTCTTGGGCATCCGTTTCTTTGTCAGGTCAGATAGGGGAGCAGCCAGGGCACTGTAATTAGGTACAAATTTTCGATAGTACCCTGCTGTCCCAAGAAAACTCCTGACTTGCTTCTGAGTGTCTGGTCTGGGCCATGCCTGTATTACCTCTATTTTTATCTGGTTAGGACAGAGCTGTCCCTGGCCTACCACATGCCCGAGGTATGCAACTTCTCCCATGGCCACCTGGCACTTCTCGGCTTTGACAGTGAGCCTGGCCCTCTGTATTCTTCCCAGCACTTCCCTAAGGTGTGACAGGTGTTCCTTCCAGCTGGCACTGAAGATGGCAATGTCATCCAGGTATGCCATGGAGTACTCCTCAGCACCATTTAACACCTGGTTCACCAACCTTTGGAAAGTGGCCGGGGCATTCTTCATTCAGAAAAGCATTACTTTGAACTCAAATAAGCCTATCGGAGTGATGAAGGCTGACCTCTCCCTAGCACTGTCCATCAACTCTACCTGCCAATACCCCTTTATCAGGACAATGGTGATAAGGTAGGTCACCCCCCAACTTGTCCAGGAGTTCCTCTGTCCAGGGCATTGGGTGGGCATCTGACTTTGTGACTGCATTCAGTCCACGATAGTCTACACAGAAATGAGTCGAGCCATCTGGCTTGGGTACAAGGACTATGGGTGAGGCTCAGGGAATGTGGGATGTCTGGATTACCCCTAATTCCAGCATCTCCTCCACTTCCCTCCTAATGTCCTTTTGGACAGCCTCCGACACCCAATATGCTGTCCGCATATGGGCATCTGTGTCCCTGTCTCCACATCGTGTGTCGCTAAGGGGGTTAGTCCAGGCTTGGCATTAAACAAGGGGGCAAAGTCTGCTAAAACCTCCCTCACTTTCTGGATCTGGCCTGGGGTCAGCTGGGGAGACAATTTTACTGCCTCCACAGAGGACTTCCACTTGCTCTCTTCCAGCAAGTCCAGAAGGGGGTCTCCTTCATCCGTCCCCTCCCCATGACTACACACTGTGAACACCATGTCAGCCCTATTTGCACATGGCTTCATTATGTTGACATGGTACATCCTTTCTGTCTGTCTATGGTCAGGTAACTTCACCATGTAGTTTACATCATTTACCTTCCTAACCACTCTGTACGGTCCTGCCCACTCAGCTTGCAGCTTGTCTTTCTGGACCGGAATAAGGATCATGACTTCCTGACCCACCATGTACGTGCGAGCTCTGGCTCTGTGGTCATACCATACCTTTTGTTTCTGTTGGGCAGCTGCCAGGTTGCTCTGGACTGTCCCCATAAGCTCCTTCAGCCTTTCCCTAAACCTTAGGATGTAATCCACAATGGGAGTTCCTTGGGTGGCGTGCTTTCCTTCCCAGTCCTCCCGAATCAAGTCTAGGGGCCCATGTACCCGGCGTCCATACAAGAGTGCGAAGGGGGAAAATCATGTTGGCTTTTGGGCCACCTCGCGAACAACAGGTGCGGAAGGTATTTCTCCCAGTCCCTCCCATGCTGTTCAGCAAATGCACAGAGCATTGACTTTAGGGTACCATTGAAGCATTCCATAGGCCCATTGGCTTGTGGGTGATATGGTGTCATGCATCTCTGCACCACCCCACACTTCTTCCATAAACAATTCATTAGGTCTGACATGAAGGAACCCCCTCGATCAGTGATTACCTCCTGCGGAAACCCAACAAAGAAGAAAATCCTAAGCAAGGCATCTGCCACTTTATCTGTCCTCAGAGAGGATAGGGTGACTGCCTCTGGGTACCGGGTGGCATAATCCACCACAGTCAGGATGAATCTCTTCCCTGATGAGCTGGGGGTATTTAAAGGCCCCACAATATCCATTCCCACCCTCTGGAATGGCTCCTCCACTATGGGAAAGGGGATCAGTGTGGCTTGGGTTTTCTTGCCCGCCTTCCCTATTTCTTGGCACCAGTGACATGACCTGCAATGCTCCTTCACCTGCTCGGTGAAGTTAGGCCAGTAGAAATTCTAGGCCAACTGCTGCATTGTGCGCATGATTCCCAGATGACCAGACAAGGGAATATCATGGGTAACCTTGAGCAACTGCTCACGATATCCCTTGGGAATGACAAGCTGCCTGCCTAGCATCCCTCCCTCTGTCTGTACTGCCTGTGTATATATAAGTCCATTTTCCCAATAAACCCTATGTCTTCGGTCACCTCCCCGTGCACCGTCCGAGTCTGCCCAATCCCTCAGCTTCTCTAAACTAGGGTCCCTTCTCTGAGCAGCTGTGAAGCCCTCACACCTTCCCAAGGCATGGGACGGGTCCCCTTCAGTCACTAAACTAGGGTCCCTAGCACTAACGTCAGGGACCTCAGGATCATTGTCAATCTCTACCCTCTGACAAGGGGTCACCCCTCCATTTTTGGAGTAACCCTCTGTAGCTATGTGATTATTTGCTACTGGGGAAATTTCTACCCTCTTTTTATCAGTCTCCCCCTCTGGAGACACAGGCTTGGGAATCAGCCTCTCAGTATCTTCCGCAATGGCTTCTGGGGGCTCAGAGAACTACAATTTTCTCTGGCCGTTTGGCTATGGGTAACTGCACATACCAACCCCTGCTGGAGATTGTTACCCAGGATCACATCCACTGCTAATGTGTTAGCTACAGCCACCTGTTGCACAGTTCCCCCTGTTTCACCCCAGTTCAGGAGAACACTGGCCAACGGCAATGTTTTCTCTACACCCGCAAAATCCTGTACAATCACGTATTTATTGGGTATAAGCTGACCAGGCTGTACCAGATCCCCTTTTATCAATGTCAGGGAGGCCCATGTGTCCCTTAACCCCTGCGTCTGTCTGCCATTTACCATGACTGGGTGCATGTGTTCCCTCATGTTCACTGGCATGCTCTCAGGGACACACAAACAACCCACTTCCTTTCTGGTACTACTTTGCGTATTATTGCTTGCCCTTCTTGGACACTGTCTGGCAAAGTGCCCAGTTTCTTTACAAAACCAACAAACATTTCTTACTTCAGAGAAATCTTTTCTTTGAAACCTGGGGCTAACTGGTTTCGGTGGAGGCAGTGAGAGTTTTAGCTGCCCTGAAGGCACGCTTTTCCCTTTCTGTGCTGCCACACTCACCCCATTCACTCTCAGAGCAGGTCTGCTCTTGGCATAGCGGTCCAAGAGTTAAGCAGCCTCTTGCACTGTTTTTGGATCTCGGTCCTCTAGCCAGGTTTTTAACTCTGTTGGGCATGCCCAATAAAATTGTTCTAATAAAATCACATTTTCAATTGTATCAACAGTGTTTGCCTCAATTCCTTCCCACCAATGTTTTAAAAACTGACGTTGTTTCGTGGCTAGCTCCTCATAGCTCATATCAGGGCTTCTCCTGAGCTTATAGAATTTAGCTCTGTATGATTCAGCAGTTAATTCAAACTTTTTCAGTAGTGCAGCTTTTAACTTGCTGTAATCATCACTGTCTTTATTGTCCATGTGACCCAATGCATCCCGAGCTTTTCTGGTAAGTAACGGGGATAGCTGGAAGCTCCAGGACTCTATAGGAATTTTAGCCTGAATACAAACTTTTTCAAAAGAATTTAAAAAGGCGTCTATATCCTCTCCATCCTTAAACTCAGCTATTAATTTAGAGTTCAATTTGTAACCCAGTCCTGCAGTCCCTGTTTAACCCAAGCCACTTACCTGCCCTGGTGCCGCTGGTTGGAGTCTTAGCTTCTTCAGTTCGTGTTGCCATTGGCGCTCCTTTCTCTTCTCCTCTGCAGCTCTGCATTCTCACTCTCTCTTCTCTGCCTCTCGCTGGCGCTCACGTTCCTCACAGTCTGTCTCCCTCTGTTGTTGCTTTGCCTCCAGTTCTATCCTCCGCAACTCAATTTGCAACTTGAGCACCTCTGGATTTGGGATACTGCTGACCTTCCCCTGCTGCTGTGGCTCTTCACTGACAGTGGCCCTGCTGTCTGCCTCATCGGCTCAGGACCCCTCACTGGCTACTAGTTCTGCCACACTCGAGGTCTGGTCCCTTTCAGTCACGGTTGGTGACTCGCTGCCCTGGGTATCTGCTACCATCAGGGCCTCTATGAGGTTCTGCTTACTGGCTTTCACCCCAAACGGGACTACCCTGTCCCTGCACAACTGCTTTAAGAAATCTACAGTGTGCTTGCTGTAGTCAGAAGACATTTTCTTCTTCTCTCACTACTAATACTATACTGACTGGCACTTCAGAGAAAAATAAAATGGGTGGGAACTTAACTGTAAGTCAAGGGATATATTTCTGTTTCCTTTTTAAATAAAACACTGCCTTTCTTTTTTTTTTCAAGTGAGCTAAATGGTTTCAAGCTAACACACTGAACAATGAAGCTTATACCACCAAACTTTTATCCTACCACTGCTACCAAATCTGTCACAGTCTCGCTCAGTTGGTCAGCCCTCTACTCCCAAAGTGCCAACCTCTGAGCATATGATTTGTGTACAGTGAACAGACAAGGTAACCCTCTTGTCTGTTTTGTGGGTTCAAGTCACCTTAGTCTCAAGCTCTGAAGGGATTCAAACTGATAACCTCTTGTTAGCGTACCCAATTATCAGGCTCAGATAATTCTGTCTTTCAGGGGGCCAGACATCTTTGCCTATGGGCACCCAACCAGGTCTTTCAAATGAACCCTTAGAACTCTATACAAGACTTTAGAGAACTCTATCCATTTCCCAGTTTGGTATACAATAAGCCCATACACAGTGCACTTATAACCTTTAAATGCTCCACTTAAAATAAAAATAAATGTAAAGGCACTCCAGCAGTTTCATTTGTAAAAAAAAATCTTTACTTTAAAAATAACAAAACAGAACAATAATTACAGAACAAATATATATATCCCAACACATACAGCCTTAAAACAAACAGGTAAAAAAATACAGTTCCTACAATTCATACATTTAGACTGGTATAATCTAACGCTTACTTTCTTTCAGTGCTTTGAGGATCTCCATTCTCTCAGTCAGAAATATTTTCTTGTGTGTCTCTGTCAGGTTCTTTCAGGAATTAAGCACACTTCTGAGCCGGTCTTCTCACGAGGTCACTAACTCCACCTTGGTGTATCAAACTCTATATTTTACAATACAGGGTATCCAAATGAAATATTTAAAAAAACATATGAGATGACCTCACTGACTTTCCTCTCCACAGGTTAACCGGTCAGAACTGGTTTGTGCTCTGCTACACATACATCTCAAAAGTTTCTTTTATCTAAGTCACTGTATTCAAAGCAAAAGTGTATTAGCCTCTTTAATCCTGTCTGGACCTTGCAATCTACACATCAGGTCTCTCTGATGTAATGCAAGGGTTCCCCAGGAAATGTATTTTGGACAGTCCAAATCCGTCTAGGTCCTCCCTGGCTCAGACATCAAACCTCTTCAATGTCCATTCTGGCCTCTCTCTGACACCCCTCCCCACAAGTCCTTCCTGGTAACCATGCAAGTCAAAGGATCTCCCTGAGGGCATTATGAATGTTTAATCTTATTTCCTGTGATGAAAGCAAATTGACAAGGTAATTGCACCCCAGATCTCTGCAGTTTAAAATACCTCCTGTCCTTTGAACTTATCCCTAGGGGGTCTTGATGTGTCAGTTCCAGTAAGACAGTAGTTTCCTCAAACTGAGTTTCCCATCACATAATTTATATGTAATAAAAAATAATAATACAGCACTTGAGCACTCAGAGCTGGTTGTCTACGTCATACATTACAGCTGTAATTTCTCACATTCTGCCTAAAACAACTTTCTACACCTGTGGTGTGGAATGGCATTTGGCCACGGATTAAAAGATTCTCTCCTATGGGGTTTATCAGGTAGGGTGATGAGAAGACTATGTTGAAATTTTGAGGTCAAAATGTGGAAAAATTGCAAAGTTATAAAGGCAAGCTACATACAGTGAGGATATGATTTAAGCAACAAGACACAACAGGGGGCTGTTGTAGTGGGATAACGGCCCTCCTTGGGTGGGTTGAAGCACAAGGTGAAGCCGAGTGCTTCCACCACCCAAGAAGGATTGTTAGCCCACCATAATGCCTTCCTAGAGTGCCTTATGATTATGAAATGGGGTCCCAACATTAGTAATAAATAAAAAACAATTAAACATCTCTATGTGTGTTTTAAATTGTTAAAATGTAAGAAATATAAATAAATAATGCAATTGTGGAAAAGTAATACCGGCCCTCTGGCTGTAGTGCTGACTGCCCCTTGTTGTCACTGACTTCCCACTGTTGCATTCCAGAGGGAAGAGAGAGATAGAGAGAGAGAGAGAGATAGCGAGACAGTGGCTGGTAAGCAACAGTTGAATGAGGCAGGAGTTAGTGGGGGTAGTGACTGTACTCTGGAGGGAAGGGAGAGAAGGAGGCCAGCAAGCAGCAATTGAATGAGGCAGGAGTTAGTGGGGATAGAGACTGTGCTCTGGAGGGAAGAGAGAGAAGGTGGCAGGCAAGCAGCAGTTGAATGAGCACAGAAGTTAGTGTGGAAAGCAACTGTAGTCTATAGGGAAGAGAAAGAAAAGGGACAGAGAGAGAGGCAGTTGAAAGAAGCATGGGAGCACTTAGTATGAGCTGCTTTATATATATATATATATATATATATATATATATATATGGGGAGTAAGCAGGGACAGCAACTGTGAGCCGCTTTCTGTGGCATGGGTAATGAACAAATCCCATTTGTTCATCTATCCATCCCCCTCCCCCATTGTAAGACAAGGTGCATGGTAAAAAAAAGGTGCAATCTGCTCTATGTGTGGTGGGTAGCTGGTGATGGTCAGTTGAGGCGGAGCACTCGAAATGTGAGTGGTCAGTCTCTTGGTCTGGGAGTACTTTCATATGGGCCATCGTGCTGGGATAATGGCCCAGCTGAAAGGGGATCTCAACCAATCAGGATTTTTAATACACATTTCATAATATACTATTATACCAGACTCCGGAGAACCGCCACCGAGTAGAAGGAGCAAGAATACAAGTACAGGGAACTCAGAGCATTTAATTCTTTTTACTGCTTCTGTATTCTATTTACTGCTGCTGTTTTGATGTGCTGACTGTGGGGTTTATGAACAGGGGACTAGGAGGTGAGAAGAAGAGGAATGAGAGAGGTTGAGTGAAGGACTGACAAAAGGAGGATGCTGGGGGGACCATGTGGCACAGCTAGCCCAATAGGGCAGCAGTAGCCAGGAATTTAAAAGAGAGTGCGCTGCCCATAGTTGTAGTCCAGACTCCAGAGACCCATCGCTGAGTGAAAGGAGCAAAACTACAAGTACAGGGAAGTCAGAGCATTTAATTCTTTTTACTGCTGCTGTATTCTTTTTACTGCTGCCGTTTTAATGTGTTGACTATGTGGTTTGTGAACGGGGAACTGGGAGGTGGGAGGAAGAGGAACGAGGGAGGTTGAGAGAGGGACTGAAGAAAGGAGGATACCTGGGCCCACGTGGCCTAGCTAGGCCAATAGGGCAGCTACTGCCTCCATATGTATCTCAGGGGGCCAAGCGACCCATCGTGGAGTGACCCTGACACGAAAGTGTCATGACACAGGACTGTAGCATTTTGAGTAGCATCTGCAGAGAGGACAGCAGGCAGCAAGTTAAGCTGGGGAGGAGAGAGGAGGCTCTAAAAGGTAGGCAGATCCATTACAGCATGGACATGATGGGGAGCCCAAGGTGGAGGTGGGACCATTGGGAGTGGGACAGGAAGCAGGCAAGGGCAGGGAGGGTGTTCATGGACAGTCAACCAGGATGGGAGGAGGGACAGGTTGTATGTTGCAATGGATGCAGGGCAGCCATATTCCTGGGGATTTCAAGGACAGCAGGGGGCTGCATGGTGTGTTGACAGGCATAACAGCTAAGAAAAGAGACTGGATGGTTGAGAAGGGAGCTGGGTGGATGTGGGACAGGGTGGGGGAGGAATACCAATGGAAGGGTGGCCTTCAACAGAGTTACTGCAGCAGGAGGTAAACTAAACAGTATACAAGGCAGGAAAATAAGAGAGACAGACAATCAGGAACTGGGGCAAGGAACACTGACTGAAGGAGGGTCAAACACAGGCGTAAGACTAGAATATGGGCAGGGCAGGGATATAAGTCACAGGAAAGGGTGGCTGTAGTACCCCAGACAATGGAGATTGACAGTGCAAACATATTCTCCATTTTGTCCTGCCTGGAAGAGCAGAAAGAGACAGGGAGGGAAGCCACAGAGAAGGAAAGGGAAGAGGATATTATGAAGGGTAAGGGATACAATGCTGATTTGGAAGGCAAACATGGTAGCCCAGGAGGCAGCAGATGCATTGGAGGGCAGAAGGATGGAGGTTGAGCAACTGGAACTGGAGGGGGAAGGAGCAGGTAGAAAAGGGGGAAAGGGAAGCAGCAGGCAGCCCTGGACAGAATAGCATGGGGGATGGGAAACAAAGAAGGGGAGGAGCACAGTTCAGAAGGACAGAGGGAAACAGTGGCAAGGGGGGTGTTATGGTAGGGGTGGGGCAGCAGGTCTAGGAAAAGGGGAGGTAGAGCAGATGAGGAATGGTTCAAAAGTGGAATCATATAGTCTGTCCATATTTGTTAGAGGACAGAGGACAGGGAAAAGAACAGGGAAGGCACAGGGGTACAGAAGCAGGGGGGATGGAGGGAGGGACCATGTTGGGGGCCAGGGTATTAGCAGGCAATGTGTGGGTGAACTGGATAAGGCAGGGAGGGTCATCTTTCTGGGGGAGTCAGTACTTAAGGGTGTGAGACAGGGAAGGGGTGCCAGAAAAAGCAGCATTCGGGTGGACTGCATGCCATGCAAGACAGCAGAAAGAGTGGGTCAGCATATTAGCAGATGTGTGGAGAAGGTAGGGGAAAAAACAAACATTGTGGTGCACCTGGGCATGAATGATCTGCAGGGGAGAAGGATAGAGGAGGTGCAGGACAGTTTCAGGGAGCTGGGGAATCTATGCAGAAAGGGGGGGAGATCAGTAGTTTTCTCAAAAGTTCTACCAGTACCATGAGTGAGTATAGCCAGGAAGCAGAGAATCAAGGACTTCAATAAATAGCTGAAAGAATGGTGTGGGTCCATGGGGTATGGATTGGTGTGGGAGTGGGGAAACAAGTGGGATAACACAGATCTGTACGCAGAGGATAGACTGCACCTTAATAAGGAAGGCTCACAGTTATGAAGCAGATGTTGGGGGAATTTATCAAAGAGAAATATAATTGAAACTAGTTAGGGGGCAAAGGAGGTGGAAGTCACCAATAGAGGGGGTCCTTTGGACCTCCCCACACAGCAAGGCAGGACCCAAACTTAAACAGGAAAGAGGATGGACGGGATGGTAAAGGAGCAGAGCAGGTAAGATCAGGGTGGAGAGTGGTATCACTAAATGTTAGTGTAACCACCCAGTCCCCTGGGGTTAATAGAATCCCTTCAGTATCAGTGCTAGGCAGGAAGAAGCAGCTGGTGATTAACTAGTTAAATGGGTTTTTCACCTGCTCATTCTTTTGTGTACTTGGCTTCAGCTGAGATGAGAGAGATGAGCTCATTTGGAACTCTCACAGCAGCATAAGCCACAGTCAGTTGTCAGAAGGGAGTTTAGAATCTTGAGATAGTAGTCAGTGTGAGGAGTCAGTGTGTGTGTCAGCAGCTTGAAGTGTGAGGAGTGAGAACTGCTCAGCTGAGGGCTCTGAGTAGGGCCTTGCTTTCTCACCCTAGTCCTGATATTCTCCAGTTTGCCAACAGAAGTGGTGGAAACTGTTGTCTACAGCAGAATCTCCTGATTTCATCCCTGGAGGGTGAAAAGGATTGCTAGTGGATGGATCCAAGGGGCAATCCCCTTTTTGATCCAGGATGTTTTGAAGCTGTCTGAAATGTCTAACAGTGAGTAGGATCTGTCTTTTTGCTGCAGAAAGTAAGTACCTGTGCTGTTGTATTATCTGGCTAAAAGAAAAATGCACAACTCTTCTGTGAATTCAGAAGATTGAGACTGTCCACATTTCAAGTTGGCTGAAAATGTGTGATATCCAGAAGTATGACTATATCACATTGTAACATGGCTAAAAAATATAGACAGAATTCCAGTAATGGCATTGGCCAAACACAATACATGGTACATTCTGAAGCAGTGATTAATCCCCTAGTAATGCCCACCTCAGAATGTAGCAGTGTTTGTTGTGAGACCGGGAGTGAGCAAAAGAGAAAACTGGCTGACAAGTAGCATTGTGGATGCCCTGACAAAACCGTGAGCACACTCACCATCAGATGGGGACAAAAGCCATGGGTACCGCACTGCACAGTGAGGTATCACAGCGAGAAGTAGTATGTAACATTTTGGGAGTAAAAGTGAGGCAAGTGACATAGCCTGTAATGTTGTAAATGCCTTATAGATCAATATTTCCTTTTGTACACCCCCACCCCTTTGATCTCTAGAGTAATGACCCTGGTATACAATCCCAAAGCTAGGGATGGTACCATTTGTTTAAATGTTTCTGAAGTCAGTGCTCAGTTAAGAGCGCCAGGGGTAGCTAACCGTGTAAAGTAGTGGGGGTGGTTACAAAAAATGGGGGCTCATCTGGAGATGTTTAATTTGGGGAGAGAACCAGAGATTTTTTTGCTGAGGGTATGTCTAGCATCTTTCTGTCTGGTAGCAGTGTAGCCCAAACAGAAAGGGAGCTTTGGACAAGAGGATTTTTGCCCAGAAAAATGCCTTCCAAATATGCTATTTGTGTGCCTTCTAGTACAGTAAAAGAACTGAGTGCTGCTTGTGTGATTCAACTTGTAATCGACAGTAAAACATTGAAATGTATGTCCTGGTCTCTGCATCAAAAAGTGCTTACAGAACTTTTAAGATGCAATTTTCAAGTGCCAAAAGTATTGTGGACCTTAGGGAACAGACTCAGATATGTGCCCTGAAAGTTTCATGTGCTTTGTGTGCAAATTGGGGGAGTCGCTAAAGAAATTGTCCAGAAACTGTGATAAAAATGGTTAAAATGGTGCTCCTGCCACTGAAATTGCAGATGAGAAATAAAAAAGTTACAGTTTGCAGTTTAAATTTGCTTCTGCTCAATGATCACCGTGAAGGAAGAGCAAGCAAGGAGAGAGAGAGAGAGAGAGAGAGAGAGGCTAATTTGCATGGCATCGAGTGATTGGTGGGGCTGCATCCAGTCCCGCCCCCTGACCAGCATCTCTGTGCTGCAGAGTGTTCGAAGAGGAGAGAGAGAGAGAGGGATGTGAGCTGGTTAAACTAGGATCAACCATCAAGAGACCTATGAGCATTCTAAACTTTAGTAAACAGACTAGTACAGTGTAATTTCAGGCTCAACCCATTGTCCGACCAAGTGAAGAGTGATCGAGGAGTTTGTGGCTACAATTGTCAGGACCACCAGCCCATTTCACTCCAGAGGCCTTCCTAGGATCAGCAGCAGGCCAACATTTTCCATCGGAGAGAACCAGCTACTGAATTCAGTTAGTAAACAAGTTATCTGTGTAAACTGTGTGATTATCAAGCCAGCTGAACCTGTGTGCAAGCAGTGTGATTTTTGTGCAAAGAAGGACTGTGCATTGTTAGAACAAGTGCAACAAACAAATATTCTGAGCATAGACTGTGAGCAGTGATAAAGGGTTTTAGCAACAGTAATTTTTTTCTAAGCAACAGGACTGTGAGTTGTATATGGAGGATGCAGCAAACAGGCAATCCTGTGTAAAGAAAGACTGTGGGGCTTAAAAGTGACTTTGAGCATGTGTAAATAGTTTTCCTGAATTAATGCTGATAGCAAAGTCAAGTTACCAGCTTAAATTCATATGAATGTGTTGAAATGTACCAGCAGAGCAATCGATTGCAGTTTATTTTTTTTTATCATATAATATTCAGTTTAAAGTAAATTCAGTAGCCAGAAAGGTCAGAAACAGCTGAACAGACTTTTTTTTTCAAATTGAATGAACTTTATTAAATAAATCACAACTTGGACATACAGTGGGAAGCAAGAAAAGATGAAGCAAATCCAGGAGCAATCATTTTACAATAATCAAATAAACAAATAATTCAATCACCCATATCCCACCTCCTACAACCCACACCCTTCTTCCCCCCCCGCCACTGGAGGAAAATTTTATTTATTAGAAGCCTTAAAACTCATAATCTGAACTGTGCCCATTGGACAACAAAGTTCAAGGATGGCCAGAAGTTACCATTTATGTTGTTAAAATGGTATATAATGGCTCCCATATTCTCTTGTATGAGGAGATTTTACCAGACATGTAAGCAATGAGGAATTCTGTTTGTAGAGCAAACAGAATCTCCTTATGCCATTCCAGATACTGGGGGGTCCAACGGTCCAACCAAAGCTAGAGAATAACTTTTTTCACACTTGCTGAAATCAAGACCATATGGGGTTTTTGGTTGCCAATCAAGGTATTATTATAGTCACCCAGAATACTTATGTCATGGAGGAAGGCATCTGCCAATCCCAAGAGAGGGTCAAGACGAGATCTAATGGAGTCCCAAAAGGGGGTAACTGTCTCACAGGACCACAAGATGTGGAGTAAAATATCTTGTTCTTTACCACATCTGGAACAAGAATCGGTAGATAAGTGACCCATATTGTGCAATTTAACTGGGGTATAATAAAGATTATGAAGAATCTGGAATTGTATAAGGCGGAATCTGTCCCATTTAATAAACTTATATAAGTGCTTCCAGATATTTGACCAATCTCTAGAGGAGTCAGCAGCCTGAAGAACCTGGTCCCACCAATAGAACCTAGGCCCTTCTTGAGCAGTCAAATATTCCTGTAAAGATTGGTAGAAATATGAGAGAAGATGGGAGGTAGGAGCCGTATAAAAAAGGGGAAAACTGAACTAGCCAAGGGACTACTCCATGGACCCGTGCCAAAATATTTAAGAGGCATGTGTGACAATTGGAAATATCGGAAACATAGAGAAGAAGACCAGTTATATAAAATACAGGCATCTTTAAAGGGGAGCAGTTTTTTTGGGAAATGAGATCCACAACTGTGTCCACGTCTATGTCTGGCCAAAACCCCTTAGTAAATGTTCGTCCAGCTCTCTGAAAATTAGGGTTTCCAAATAAAAGTTGTGAAGTGTCCTTATATGGGCAAATCTTGAGGAGTGAATACAGCTGTAGATGAGTGTGGAGAGATGCCTCTAAGGGTGTATCTTGAAGAGAGTGGAGAAGGTTTTTCCTGGAAAGAGAGGGGAGAGACCAAATGTCCAGACCATTAGTGGAGCATATGGAATGCTCTATATCCACCCAACAGGGTATATATGATGCACAGACATCCCTATGTGATGGGCCCACCCAATAAGAGAGTCTTGTTAGATGTATGGCCAGGTAGTATAAAAAGAAATTGGGGCCTTGTAAACCACCATCCTGATCAACTCGCATTAATTTTGACAAAGCCTGGTGGGACGTTTTGCACAACCATAGAAAAGAGGTAAGCATCCTGTGCACTTGGGTGAACCACGTCTGAGGGAGAGTAGAGTTACATATCTGAAAAGGGTAGAGAAGATGGGGCAGAATATTCATTTTTATAACATTAAGTCAGCCCCACAGTGAGAGAGGTAACAAGGCCCAGCAGTCCAAGTCCCCTTAATAAGGGATACCAGGGAATCTAGATTGTATTGTTTCATCTTGACCTGTGAGGTACTAAGGTAAATCCTCAGGTATTTCAGTTTGTCTCTTCCCCAACTTAGGCCCAAGTGTTCTATTTCTGCTTTGAAAGTTTTACTGTTAAGGGGCATGGCCTCAGTTTTAGCAATGTTTAATTTATAGTTGGGAATCAATCCAAATTGAGAGATGATTTGTAGGGCAACAGTCAGGGATGTAGCAGGTGAAGAAATGTGCAGTAATATATCATCAGCATATACAGGTAGTTTGTAATCCAATTCACTGACTGAAATTCCACAAACCTGAGGGGAAAGTTTGAGTTTGCGGATCAAGGTTTCCAAAAAAAGATTAAACAAATAGATGGAGAGGGGGCATCCCTGCCTGGTGCCCTGATGAAGAGAAAATGAGGATGATAGTACTCCGTTATGAAGTATACAGGCTGATGGAGAAGAGTAAAGTACTCTTATCCATTGTATGAGACTGTTGAGGGATATGGTACTTAGGTAATAGGGTAAATAAATAATCCCATGAAACCCTATCAAAGGCCTTTTCGGCATCCAGGGACACCAACACTGCAGAAGTGGGGGAATCCCTGGATGCCGAGATGAGATAAGAAAGTGTCCTGTGATGATCAGCTGACAGTCTACCCTTCACAAAACCGATCTGCTCCCTACTTATGAGTGATTCCCACACCTGTCCCAACCTGCAAGCCAACATTTTAGCTAGAATTTTAAAATCCACATTAATGAGAGAGATAGGCCTGTAGTTGGAGACAAGCAAGGGATCGAGACCTGGTTTGAGGAGAACAGTGATAGTGGTCGAAGTAAGGGATGGATCTGATAGACCTTCTTTGAAAACAAAATTAAACGTGTACAGAAGAATAGAAGCTACTTGAGATTTGAAGGCCTTATAAAAATTGGGAGTGAACCCGTCTGGGCTGGGGGACTTATCTGTGGGAGCGCATCAATTGCCTGAAAAACTTCTTCCAATGTCAAAGGAGCTTGCAAACATTCTGCTTAGGAGTCATCTAATTGGGGAAGTGGCATGCCTTGAAGAAAGGTCTCAAACTGATCAGGACAAGAAGGGGCAGAAAGTAGGGTATATAATTGTTGATCAGAGTTTTTAAAGGCATCAATAATGTTCAGAGGAGAGGTGAGAAGGTGACCTGAATCTGTACAAACTGAGGACACAATCTTGTCCATGACTTGAGAACATAATCGGAGAGCAAGTCATTTCCCAGCCTTCTCCCCTTGATCAAAATACCTAACTTTGGACCTCAGTATAAGGAGCTCCCCCTTCTCCCCTATTAAGGTATTGTACTAAAATCAGAGACCTTCTAGTGACTCCCACTCTGAAAGGGAAGAATTTAGGGAAATGTACACCACGAGGGTTTTCATCCGGTTTAACAAAGAAGATAGGGTAGCTGACTGCTGCTTCTTTCTTTTAGTGGCCAAGCGAATCAGCTCCCCCCAAAGGGCACATTTCAATGCCCCCTATAACAGGTCAAGCTGAGGCATTGAGGATGAGTTAAGTTCCATAAAAGTAGTGATAAAAGAGCAGAGATGTTGTAATAATTCCTCTGATTTGAGTAACTGGTTATTAAGTGTCCAAACCTTGTATCTTCCTGTCAAAGGGACAAGGTTTAGTTGAACATGGGCAGGATGGTGATTAGAAATGACTTTGGCTAAATAATAACATGAGGTAGTCCCAGGGAGATGGTCAACCCCAATTAGGAAATAGTCAAGTCTAGAAAAGGAATTGTGAGGGAAGGAATAGAAGGAATATTCTTGACTATGAGGAAACAGGGCTTGCCATGGGTCTACCAGACCCACTGAATCCATGAACTCTTGGGAGAGCCAATTATCTGGGTGATAGAACTTGTCGGGCTTTACCAGTTTTATCCAGGTCATTGCAAAAGACCATATTCCAATTACCCCCCCCCCAGGGATGATTGGTAGAGAGATCCAGGGAGCTAAAATGACACAAGAGTAGTGAAGAAAGCCAATTTAATCAGTTGTAGGGCTATATATAGCACCCACGATCTCCTCTAAGTGACCAAGGAGGGCACAGAGAATAACATAATGGCCTTGAGGATCTGTTATTTCCTGAATAAGGCAGAAAGCGATTTTTCTGGCAATAAGAATGGCCACCTCCCTTTTACATGTGTCAAGACCTGCTCCAAAAGCCTGCCCCACCCAGGATCACCTAAAGAGGAGATCCTGGGATGGAAGAAGGTGAGTTTCTTGTAAGAAGGCCACATCAATTTACAAATTTTGTAGGTGTATGAAAATGTTAGCTCTTTTAGTGGGAGGTAAGGCACCTTTAATATTCCATGTACAGAAATTATAAATCGCCATAACAAAGCAGTATTTGGTGACGAAAACTCAGTTAAGGATGGAAATAACCAGATAGGGAAAAGATCATGACTAACCAAAAAGAAGCCCTTCCTCCAGTGGCACCTCCCTCCCCATACAATAAGACCTCCCCCCCAGAAAGAGACAATCAGGCAACAAACAGAACAATCCCAGGGAAAAAAATGATAGTAAAAAGGATAATGGGATAATATGGTAGTAAATTCAGCCCTCCACACACTCCAAGTCACTCCTCTTTTAACATCATAAGGAATAATGATCCAAACCCATTGACATAAAACCCCATATCCAAACCCCCATCCCTCCAAACAATAATGATCACGGTCCATGATAAAACAGCCTCACCCGCCTAGTGCCCGTATACCTCCCACCCCCCCCTAAAACCCCATTTTGGAAAGGTGGAGGGGCTCCCAATTCTATATGGCCAGATGCCCATTATGAACAAATAAAGGTGGGGAGCCCACCCCAGCCCACCAAGCCTCCTAACAGAAGAAAAAAAGAGCCATAACTACATATTTGTCCACAGGCAATAGACAAAACCAAGGAGAAGGACATAGACACATTACTGTTAGAAGATATATGAAACATAACAGCTAAAGGGGAGGTTCTGATAATGGGAGACTTCAACATGCCAGATACAGAGCAGTCAATACCAGCAGGAACATCTGCCAGAACTAGACGCATGGTGGATTCCCTGCAGGGGGAGGGACTCAAACAACTGGTTCAACAACCCACAAGAGACAGGGCTATCCTAGATCTAGTACTGACTAACAGGGAAAGGATCACAGATCTCCAGGTAGAAGGTCACCTGGGGGTCAGTGACCATCACATGGTATGGTTCAATTTGGCCACTAGAACTAAATCATCCCATTCCAAGGCAAAATATGGGACTTCAGAGGAGCTGACTTTCATAAGATGGCCAACAGAGTTAAGCTAGCCCTGGCAAAAAGAAATACAGGTGAGGGGGTACAGGCAAAATGGGCAAGCATTAAAGATGCAATACTTGAAGCAACATCCCATTGTGTTAGAGAGAAAAGGAAGTGCAAAAGAAGAAGGAAACCACTTTGGTTCTCAAAAACAGTAGCAGAAAAGGTCAGAGCCAAAAGGCTGGCCTTTAGGAAATATAAATGAATGCAGCAGGATGAAGATAGGGAGGCATACAAAACTTCCCTAAGGGAAGCAGGGAAGGAAGTAAGGCAGGCAAAGGCCCAAACCAAGAAAACACTAGCACAAACAGTAAAAGAAGGTGACAAAACTTTCTATAGATACATTAGTGAAAGGAGAAAGTCCAGAGGGGGTATTTCTAATATCAAAGGGGATAAGGGGGCATGTGAGGAGAAGGAGGAGGAGGACCATGTAAAAGCATCTATCCTAAGTAGATACTTCTGCTCAGTATTTACTGAAGAGAAGGTAGGGGAAAGGCCCACAGCTCAGCACCATGGACATATAGGGAAGGGAGGTATGCACTAGTCCCTTCACAAAAGAAAGTGTCCTATAAGAGCTCGATAAGCTCAGGGTGGACAAGACAATGGGACCTGATGGCATACATCCCAGGGTACTAAAGGAGCAATGGGTGGAACTAGCAGAGCCATTATCAGAAATGTTTAGTGAGTCTCTGGGCACAGGAGAGGTCCCAGAAGACTGGAGAAGGGCTCATGTGATCCCGCTCCACAAGAGTGGTGGTAGGGAGGAGGCAGGGAACCGCAGACCAGTCAGTCTTACCTCAGTAGTGGGCAAGATTATGGAGACACTCCTTAAGGAAAGGATAGTGCAACACCTTGAATCCATAGGCGCACAGGATCCAAGACAGCATGGGTTTACAAAAGGAAGGTCCTGTCAAACTAATCTCATAGATTTCTTTGACTGGGTAACCAGAGTGGTGGACCAAGGGGGAGCAGTTGATGTCACCTACCTTGACTTCAGCAAAGCTTTCGATAATGTTCCACATAGAAGATTGATTAATAAGCTGGGTAGGTTCGGGTTGGGTCAGAAGTTGGTCAACTGGGTGGCAAACTGGTTGACGGGCAGAAAACAGAGAGTGGTGGTAAATGGTATACAGTCAGACGAGATGCAAGTCTTAAGTGGGGTACCTCAGGGATCAGTCCTGGGGCCAGTCCTGTTCAATACCTTCATCAGTGATGTTGCAGATGGATTGGAGGGTAAGGTTTGTCTGTTTGCAGATGACACCAAGATCTGCAACAGAAGGGATGATCCAGATGGGGTGGAAAGAATGAGAAGAGATCTGGATAAACTAGCAAAATGGTCGGAAAAGTGGCAACTGGAGTTTAATGTAAAGAAGTGCAAGATCAGGCACATAGGTAGAGAAACCCTGAAGCCACCTATAGGCTGGGAGGGGAGTTGCTGGCAGTCACAAGGGAAGAAAAAGACTAGGGCGTCATCATCACCGATGACCTGAAATCATCCAAGCAGACCACTAAAGCAGTAGGTAAGGCTAGAGGATGTTGAGGTGTATTAGTAGGGGTATCACAAGTCGGATGAGGAAGTAATAATCCCTCTTACATGACACTAGTTGGAGGCCTCATCTGGAGTACTATGTGCAGTACTGGAGGCCACACCTTCACAAGGACTTTAACCAAATTGAGGCAGTCCAGAGAAGGGCAACCAAAATGGTGCAGGGACTGCATCAGAAAACATATGAGGACAGATTAACGGAGCTCAGTATGTATACCCTAGAGCAAAGGAGGAGAGAGTGGTGATATGATCGAAACATTCAAACACCTTAAGGGCATTAACAAGGTGAAAGAGTCTAACATGTTTTGTTTTTTTGTATAATATGTTTATTGATTTGTAAACATACTCACAAAACACATTACCCCATAGAAGAGTAACACTGCAATTTGATATACATACATAGTTATTTCAGATAAATAAGTACTCTCCTCAGATGATACATCAAAGGGGGAAGAAAACGTTAGTTATACTCCCACAACCTCATTATTCCCAAAGCCTACAGCTTAATTGGAAGAATCCCCAAGCACCTCCCTGCCAGATTATATTCCATGTCCGGCGGTGCTCCAAATATTTAATGTAAATATCTAACTAGAGCTCTGAGATAAGTAGTAAACCCACTTTATAAAAAACAGGTACTCCCATATATACCAAATTCTTATATTTTCCCCTTATCCAACCCCTGCAATCTTAATTAAGAAAAATGAACTACAGCTCAAGTCTCTACAGAGCCTGATATCAGATCAAAACTTAAATTGCATACAATATAAAGAAAAATACATGCAGATACTTGCTAAGAAACAGTCCTTTTCCTACAATGTCCCCAAAAATGGGCTGATTCAGGATGAGAGACCCTTTCTAATAATATCCATAAGTCTCTAGTCCACTTATAGTCACCATCCCAAAACAGGGAGCAGGGTTAATAGTTCCAAAAAGAAACCGAATACTGTCTTTAGTATCCACTGAATATTCTTAATCATTTTATAACTGAAATTAGAACCATGGTGGCCCAGCTCCCAAAAAACTCACAGGTCGCAAGTCTCATCTGCGCTTCTTCAATCTTCCTCTGAGGAAATGTGTCTCTCTCTCAGGTCGCATCCTCCGACTCCTGTTCCAGCAAGCCAAGAAATTTTTCTACGTCTCCAGGCTCATTGAATTGATATGTTTTTCCTTGCCATATAATCTTCAGGTGTGCAGGGAATAGCAGATGATGGATGATGTTCCTTTGTCTTAGACAACCTCAGACACCGTCAAAGGCCCTATGTCTCTGTCTGGTTGAATAAGACAAGTCTGGGAATATACTCAGGTTATCAGGCCCATATTTAAGTGTTCTCTGACGTCGCACCATCTGTAGCACTCGATCTCGATCCCCAACATATCGGCAAACAATTAACAATGTTCTGGGTGTTTGTGAAGTGGCTGATAGTCTGTGTGGTGAGATCCGGTAAGCTCTATCAATGGCTATCTGGGGATCCTCCTCCTCCAAGCCCAATATAGAGGGCAAAAATGATCAAACAAACAAAAGACAATCCTCCCGCTCAGCCCGCTCAGAAAGCCCCAATACCTGGAGATTCCTTTCTCTTGCTTGGTTTTCGACCACTTCCAAGCGTTGTCGGAGTACTGAATTCTGCTTGATTAGTTTTGTGGTCACATCACAGGCCCATAGGATAGAGCTCTCATTCTTGTGGACAGTTGCCTCACAATTCGCCATCCTGGTCTCCAGCACAGAAACCAAGGAGTCAAGCTATCCAACCTCTTATCTATGTCCTGAACGGATTTTACCAACTGGTTAAGAGTAGTCTGGATGGTAGATAAGGAGGCCTCCGAACCACTGTCGGTATCCAAGTGGCTGGCTTCCGCCTGGTCTCTAGGCCATTCACCCCGTGGCTGCGTGCTTTTCTTTGGCCCAAAAAATCGGCTGCTGCAGCAGCATTTCCTCGGTTTTTCCCCATTTCTGAAGTCCTGAGCTGTTACCACTTCAGATACAAATTAAATGGGTTGAATAAGTTCAATGTAACAATCATAGATACTAGAAATTAATATAATTTTACTTGGAGCTCTATATCAATGCTGCTTCCTGTAAGCAGCTCAGCAGCGCCCCCCCAACATGTTTTAATATAAGAAAAATAGCAGGACAAGAGGACACAGCATTAGATGAGAGGGAGGCTGATTAAGGGGTAATGTGAGGAAGTTCTTTTTCACAGAAAGGGTGGTGGATGCATGGAACGGCCTACCTCAGGAAGTGGTGGATATGAATACAGTGCAGGGCTTCAAACAGGCATCGGATAGGCATAAGGGAGCAATACAGATGAGTATGAATAGATAGGCCATTGACAGAAAAAGGATGATGGCAAATTCATAAGGCAGAAAAAGAAATGGGCTGACTGGACAGGCCTTGTGGTCTTTATCTGCCATCAACTTCTATGTTTCTAAAAAAGAAAAACATCAGTGACAAGGTATTTGGTAATAAAAAGGTGATGTCAGTCTCACCTCATAAGTATTTATAGAGCTTTTTAAAAACGCAATTGAAAATAAAAGTAGAAATAAAAGTAAGGGTCCATACATTGATACACTGAAAGAGTTCCCTCTGGAATACAGTATATGTCCAAACAAAATTAAAAGATAAGCTGCTGCTTGAGCTGAAGAAGATAACACAAAAGTCTGCCAGTAGGTGGCAATCAGGAGCTATCCCCTTGTTGGACCCAGAAAAAGGAAAATCAGTACCAAAATGTCTTACGTTTAGTCTATAATAGAGGGGGTAAAAAAAAAAGTAGCAAAACACAAACAGGCCAATCTTGTCTTTTAGGAGAAAGCAAAAACCCACAGCAATTACAACAGTCCCCAGAAAAAAGGACGAGCATCTTCAGACCTCAGTAATAGTGAGAAAAATATGAATCCAGGAGACCTCTAGTCAGTAGATACCAGAAACAGTGAAACTGAGGTCCAACTGTCCGCACTAAAAAGCAGAACTCAGGAAGAAATAGGGACCAAGAATAAAACACGATCCACAGTTGAAGTAGACAGAGCAAATAGTAGGTGTACAAGCCCCTCATACCAATGTATATAGCCAGTAATAAATGGAAACCCATTATTTCAACTTATCTCTGAACAGATCTGGGAGAGCAAATTTAAGTTCCATGATTGCTTTCTTAGGCTCCTCAAATGGGCACCAAGTACCCAATAACATAACTTGGAGTTGGGCAGGGTACCCCATTCTAAATTTGATGCCGGCAGTGATAAGTTTGGTCACTGTAGGGTGGCAAGCTGTGGGCCTCTACTGTACTGATCCTGGCCAATTTTGGGCAATACACAGCTTATGACCATCCCAAATCACCTCCTGCAGCTCTCGTACTTTGTTGAGAAAGTACTGCCTTTCCAGAAAATTTGGGAATCTGAAGATAAATGGGCGAGGTGAGGCACCATGGTGGTATGGGGCGCAGCGCTCGGTGTGCCCATTCTATAGCATAGTTTGTGCCATATGATGATGGGCCAGCAATTTTTTGAACTAATTTTTAAATAAAATAGCATCAGAGCCCTCTTCTTTTTCAGGGAGGCCAATAATAACAGCATTATTATAGCCAGCAATAACAGCATCGTCTCCGTCCCTCAAGATCTTCAGTTTTGGATTCCAATCTTGTTGTTTTTTGCATTAAAGCAATGACTTCAGGATTTAGCCGGTCAAATTTTTTCTCAAGGGAAGTAATCCAAACTTCACTGTCTCCAGTGCATTTAGAAAGGTCCTCAAGAGCAATGGTAACAGATTTTAGCTCAGAGGTAAGAGTTTTTAAGTTCTTCATGAAAAGGTAGGAACTCAGAAATCATTCCTCAGTGAGTGGGTCCTGGCTCAGGATGGCAGTAGAAGGGTACATGCTGGTGGTTGTCTGGGCCTTGGGACGATTGCTCATCTTGTCCAGTGTGTAAGGTGGGGTATGTTTTGGCAAAGCCGCTTTCATTTCAGCATCCATCATGGCTTAGCCTGCAGTGTAGGTCCCGATGCAATTTAAGAGTCTTCGGAGGCAGGTAGGTGCACAAAATGCAGCTGTGTAATTGAAAAAAGTAAGGTTTTAAAAGGGGGAAGTCAGAGCTCCACTACTGAGCTGCTAAGCGGCAGCTTGCATCATGTGACTAGAGTTGAACAGACTTTGATGCATGAGAAAAGTTACTGATGCTATTACAGGGCGGGGTCAACAATGTAAACACAGCAGCAGGGAGCCATTTTGTGAGGCAATATGTGACTAATGAGCAATTCAGTAATGAAATGTTTGTGTGTTTGCTTTCAGACATGGCTTCTGAAACTCCCTGCTACCCAGATCATGCCCAAGCTATGATCGCTGAGGAGGTGGCAGCACTAAGAGAGAGAGAGGTTGAGAGAGTCTACTATGGTGACAGGTTAACCTCGGATGTAGCAGTTCCTAACTATCCAGTGAGACTATGCATTGTGTGTCCAAAGCCTGGGAGGGATGTGTTTCTCATACCCCATTGCTTGGACTGCCTTGTGAAGTTTGGAATAAACAGGGCTGCTGCGCCAGAGAGGGCAGCAAGAATTCGATTAGCTCCATGGACCCTGACAGTAGCAGCACGCAGCACCAGGTTGAATCTGTTGGGGAAAGTTCTTCAGGGTCGGTTACAGAAGTAGAAAGTAAAATTGATGTTGATCCACTGCAAGGGCAGGAACAGAGAGAGGTTTTCATGCCTTTGTCACAGATGGACAGTGCAACAGAGGGATCAGTGGACCCGTGGAAGTAGGGTCCGAGTCCTAGCCTAGTGGGGGAGGACGAATTACAAGAGACATTGAATTGGGAGGTGTCTCATTACATGCCCAAGAGATGGAATGTCTCAGAAGTGAGACATTTGCTCACTCTTGGGCACAGAGATAAAAGTGAGGAAGAGGAAGATGAAGAAGGGTACCTTCATGTTGAGGACTCCTGTGTTCACCTCAAGCTCTTGTCTCAGAGGAGCCGAGACAGTTGGAGAAAGGCTCTAGCAACATAACCAAGATAGTGGGGACAAGTTCTTTCATTCTTTGAGCTCGAAACATTGGCACAGCCAGGACTGGTCACTCCAAAGCCAGGCCGAGGGCCGCCGACTAGTAAAGAGGAGAGACTGATTCATAGGAGGGCTGATGCCCCATATGGGAAGTCAATTCCTTCCTTTCCTTGCCAAGTCTTGGAGGAAATCAAACAGAACAGACAATCCTGGCTGATGGAAGAGTGAAGTAAGAATTTGTACCCTGGTGTGGCAGAATGTGTAAGGGACAAAATCATCAGTGATCACCTTAGATTCTGTAGACTGGGTAGAACTCTGTTTATGGACATTGTGTGAATTTTGGATGGGGCTGGGAATGAAACATTTCACAACATCAGCTTTGAAAGCCATAGTCCTCACCCCACACCCTGAGCGGTACTACCCTTAATGGTGCCACTTCCTGTGAATATGCTCAGTATGCCTAAAGGAAGTGAGCAGTGGCAGGCCAGTGTCTGTCATCTGAAGCAGCAGTATCTACAGAGGAAGATACAGCTCTTCTGGTATTCCAGGATTTCTTCAGGTGTATCCAGATTCGTCAACCCAGCAATTTTCCTGTTCCACTGTCTGGCCTTCCAGAGCACATTAGCCCCACAGTTTTCCTGCTTCATCGTTTATTTTTCCAGAGGACATCAACCCAGCAGCATCCGAAGATGCCATTAGTCTGATGGAAGAAGGTCCTCAGCTCATAGAAGATGATCCTTTGTTTTCGTTCTTCAAGTAGCTGGTAAAAAAACTTTTTATTTACATTAACTGACTTTACACAACACATCCTACATTTGAAGACTATCCATGGAAATTTAATTTTCATCAAAGACTCTCTTCATGGATTGCAGTGCTATACAGGCCCTGTCCTGTCCAAGAACTGTTGTTCAGCAGGCTTTGGACTAGGAGAGACTCTTTAATGGACAATGCCTACTGGCAACGGTGATCTTGTCATTAGTTGGGACATTGTAGGACACCCCATCCCCAAATGTGTTGTATAAATGTCTTCTTTCTATTTTTCACTTTTGTGCTTTTATAGAAAAATATTTTTGGGGGATCTTTAGTGTTAGGTGGCGGTTTAGGCACTGTGTGGAATGCAGAATATGTTTTTGTGTTTTTCTTCTCTTGTAGATGTTCCTGAAAAAGAAAAGAAGAGAGGAAGACTGTTGGTTAACTAGGATCTGCGGCTTTTCCAATAGGTAGGGAAATGGGAAGACCAGGTGGGCCAAGCAGTCCTTATCTGCCTTCAAAGTCTAGGTTTCTATGAAGAGGATGTTGGAACTCATCTGCATTCCCATTTTCTTAGTGTTTTTAGAATTGTGTATGGTTAACATGTTTTTTTTCTTCAAAGGTGTGAAATTCTGGGAAATGTAATGCAATGTAGTATATGTTTCCTTTGTTGTTCACAGGTATCCTGGGAGGTTTGGGGGCATGGATTCCCCAGTAGGTAGCATAAGTCAGATAGATTTTCCCTAGCGGGCTAGGGGAATTGTCAGGCTGGTGGTCCTGAGCCAGATAGGGGTCACCAGTGCTGTCTATCAGGGCATGCTTCAAGCAGTTTTCTTGGAGCCACTGAGAATCCATACATAGATCAAAGGATAGGAGCTGAAGTTTCATCAGTCAGCCAGCCTCTATTCCTTAAGTGTTACCTGCCTGTGCCTGGCACATAGTAGAGGAGGGCCTGATCATCCCTTTCATAGGTAACACAGTGGGTAGGATGGCCTAGTGCCAGATGGAGATATGACTGCAGACAGTCATTTGTCTGGTTGCGGTGAGTGTAACCACCCAGTCCCCTGGGGTTACTAGAATCTCTTCAGTATCAGTGCTAGGCAGGGAGAGGCATCTGGTGATTAATTGGTTAAATGTTTTTTTTTTACCTGCTCACTCTTTTGTTTACTTGGCTTCAGCTGAGATGATAGAAATGAGCTCATTTGGAACTCTAGCAGCAGCATATGCCACAGTCAGCTCTGAGGAGGAAGTTTAAAATCTTGTGACAGTAGTCAGTGTGAGGAGTCAGTGTGTGTGTCAGCAGCTTGAAGTGTGAGGAGTGAGAACTGCTGAGCTGAGGGCTCTGAGTAGGGCCTTGCTTTCTCACCCTAGTCCTGATATTCTCCAGTTTGCAAGAGAAGTGGTGGAAACCATTGTCTACAGCAGGATCTCCTGATGTTCATCCCAGGAGGGCTGAAAAGAACCCGCTAGTGGATGGATCCAAGGGGCAATCCCTTTTTTGATCCAGGCTGTTTTGAAGCTGCCTGAAATGTCTAACAGTGAGTAGGATCTGACTTTTTGATGCAGAAAGCAAGTATCTCTGTTGTTGTGTTCTCTGGCTAAAAGAGGAATGCAAAACTCTTCTGTGAATTCAGAAGTTTGAGACTGTTCTCATTTAAAGTTGGCTGAAAATGTGTGATGTCCAGAGGTAAGACTATATCACATTGTTCAGGACTTTAGTTCTTCCACTACCAGTGTAGTGCGTTTAAATGCTGGATATGAAAGTTCATTCAAATAAGCATTTTCCAAGTGAGCTCAAGATGTTTATGGTATAACTCTGAAAGAATGGCTGGGTATGGATTTGGGAGCAAAGGGTGGGCAGCCCCCCCATCTGGTGTAACCAGTTCAGGACTGCAGAGTCAGTAAGGGTGCCTGGTTACACTAGACATAGGGCCAATGTCTGAAAAGGGGTTTAACCCCTGAAATGGATTGTGCTAGTTATTAGCCAAATGTATGTTCAGTTGTGGCCAGTGCCACTGGAAGAACTGTTAAAACTCCTATGTTGTATGGGAATGCAAGTGCAAGATGTTCAATGTCCTATGAAATATGGGAATATGAAAAGTTTTCTGTCAGATACAGTCGTTTTGTTGTTCTGCAAGTTCCTATTGCCACGATATGTAAACCTTGGGGGTCCACCCTTGCTTTAGAGAACATTTGTTTGGAATAAAGCCACACTCTATAACCCCAACTATGATTTGGACAGTTACATTATTGCTCCCTGTGTGTGGATTTACTGGCTACCCCTCCAGAAGTTAGATCTAGCATAGCCCTAGCAGAAAGTTCTCTCCTCAGGACCTGGTTGTTGTAAATACCTTATAGGTCAATATTTGCTCTTGTACACCCCCACCCCTTTGATCTCTAGAGTAATAAGATCCTACCAATGTATGTACTACTGTGTACTCCTGCCAATATATGTAATTATTGTCTGTAACTAATCCGGGTCACTCCTGAAAAAGGGACCTCTGGTCTCAGTGAGCTTACCCGGTTATCAAAATCTAAATAAATAAATACATTCCCAAAACTAGGGATGATACCAATTGTTTAAATATTTCTGAAATGTGTGCCCAGTTAAGGGTGCCAGGGGTAGCTAGCTGTGTTAAGTAGTGGGGAGTGATTTCACTAGGAGCCTGGGGAACAAGATGGCAGAGTTTGACTGGGTGATGCTGGCAGTGGATAAGGGTCATGCAGTGGATGTCCTCTACCTGGACTTCAGAAAGGCCTCTGATTCAGTGCCTCATGGTAGGCTGACCAGCAAGGTGAACAGTCTGGGATCAGGGAGGAAACTGGTTAGATTAGGAACTGGTTACAGGATAGACAGCAGAAAGTAGTAGTTGGGGGTGAGGTATCAGAGCCCAGAACAGTAACAAGTGGAGTCCCATAGGGTTCGGTGCTTGGACCAGTGCTGTTTAACATTTCCATTGTCAACACTGCACGAGGCATAAAGAGTAAGATCAGTCTGTTCGTGGATGACATCATGATCTGTGTGGAAGTGGATGGAGGGGAAGGCGGTAAAGTACTTCAGGAGGATTTGGCAACACTACAAGAATGGTCTCACACATGGCAGCTTGGATTCTATGCCAAGAAGTGCAAAGTGATGCACATGGGAACCAGGAACCCCAGACACAGTTACTGGTTGGGGGTGCAGTTATTCATGTCAACAGAGGAGAGCAATCTGAGTGTACTGGTAACCAGGGAAATGAACAACTCAGCCCAGTGGAGGAAGGCAGTGGCAAAGGCCAACAGGATGCTGGGGTGCATCACAAGGGGATTTAGTTCTAGGTGAGGAGAAGTCATCCTGTCCTTGTACATGTACTTAGTGAGGCTGCACTTGCAGTACTGGGTGCAATACTGGTGCCCCTACTTAAAAAGGGACATCAAGCTACTGGAGGGGGTAAAGCACAGGGCAAAAAACAAATTATCCTAGGATTGGGAGATAGAACCTATGAGGACAGACTGAGTGAGCTCAATATGTATTCTCTGGAGGATAAAAGGGAAATAGGGGATATAATTGAGGCCTTTAAGTACCTGAAGGGTTTGAACAGAGTAAGCATCAGGAGTATGTTCAAACTAAAAGGTGGAAGGGAAACCAGAGGACACAATCTGAACCTGGAAGGGGCCAGAGTCAAGAGGGAAATGAGGAGACTGTTTCACTGAAAGGGTGGTTGCTGGGTGTAACACACTGCCAGAGGAGGTGGTATCATTGCAGATGGTGGGGAGCTTCAAGAGGGGCTGGGACAGGTTCAAAGCGAGTGTTCAAACCGTGAGGTGGGTGTGTGTGAAGGAAACACGAGCAGAAACAGTGAGGTGGGGGGTAGTTGCAGTCTAAAAGGCTGAAGTTCTGCACACTCAAGCAGACTAGATAGACCATAAGGCCTGTATCTGCTGGCAATTTTGTATGTTCATACTATCTGGAAAAGTAAGGAAATGCTTTGCAAAAAACTTAGCTAATGCATCAGTTAGGGTTGTTACTAAAGTGACAAAAGCAGGGAAATGGTGTGTTAGGGTTTCCAATCCTAACACCCCACCCCCACCCTACAGACACTGACAGACATCGGGAGTATGCCTTGGGGTCATTGTCCCTAATGCTCACCCCATTCCACTCCCCTCCCACCCTGCACACACTGACAGGTGTGTCCCTTGGGGTCATCAGCCCTAAAGGTCACCCCGCTCCATAATTAAATAACTTGAGATGGATAGTGCTGGAGACCAGGATGAACTAGGGTCAATTACCCCAATGCACACCCCTGATGCCTCTCAGTGTTTGCAGGGTGGGGTGGGGTGTTAGGGTTGGAAACCCTAACACACCATTTCCCTGCTTTTGTCACTTTAGTAACAACCCTAACTGATGCATTAACTAAGTCTTTTGCAATGAATATATATATATATATATATACACACACACACTATACCTGTGAGTATATTTCTAGCCAAGTATCAGTGGTATTTTTGCCTGCTATGGGACCTACAGTGAAACTATCAAAAATATGTTCACTGTAGGTCCAAATATACTGTACCTATACCTATAGTAGGTCCGCATTGGCTCATTTTGAACTCATTTGCATATTTGACCTCAGTAATAGTACTAACTATATTCAAATGTGAATAACTTTAAAACAAAAAAATGATAACATGGTACTATGAGCATGAAAGTTGTTTAGCACAAAAATATCTGCAAACTGAGTTGTGTTTCATTTTTGGTAACTTTAATTTTAGTTATAGTTGGCAAAAAAGCAGCAAAAAATGCAATTTGGTTTGCCTTTTTGGCAAACAAATGTAAATAACTTTAAAACAAAAAATGATAGCATGATACTTTGAGCAGAAATGTGTTCAGCACAAAAATATCTACAAAACGAGCAGTGTTTCATTTATAGATACCTTTCAGTTGTTTTATAATTGCACAAAAATCCACAGAAAACTCAATTTTTCACATTTTGCAACAAATAAATGTAAATAACCTTAAAATGAAAAATGATAACATGGTACTGAGGCCCAGATATTCAAAAGGGTTGCGCCTACATGCACTGGCACTGAGGTTCTTGTCGTCGCAACTCCATCATCATTCTGCGATATTCAAGAAGGGCCAGTTGCGCCACCGAAACATGCTGAGCAACAAAGCGCAATGGAAATGAAGGCATGCGCATAACCCGAAGGCGCGGTCCATAGAAAGCGCAATGCGATATCCGAACACTTGCGCAATGCGCAAGAGTGGCTCAGCCGGAAGCGAGTACCGACGGAGCCAAAACAAAAGGTCTGCAGAAGCGCGCAAGAACCCCTAGCAGGCCGAAACTGTGGAGAGAGACAGAGAGAGAGAGAGAGAGAGACAGGAGCTGGAAGGGCAGAAAGGGACAGTGGGTCCAGGAGGACAGAGAGGCCAGTGGGGGGTGCCCGTGCAGTGGGAAGCAACAGTGGGGCAGCGGGGTTAACACAGGAACAGCAGCTGGGGGCAGAAGCCAGGGAGATGGACAGTGTCAGCTTCCACATGGAAGCTGTAATGAGAGTGAGACACCATGCTGCAGGGGGCGTGGCCGCGGAGGGAGCGTCGGTATTACCCCGACAGGCGGTATCGTGCCCGCATCAACTCGAGCTGTACACAGACGCCGAGATTGTGGGCCGGACCGCCTGAACAGGGCATACTGAGACAGCTCTGCGAGCTGTGCAGTGATGTGATGCAGGCACCCACGACGTGAGTCATGCTCTGTCCTTGGAGACCAAGGTGACAGCCTGCATGTGCCTGCTCGCCACGGGCACCTTCCAGAGGCCGACAGGAGGACACCACAGGCATTACACAGTCGCCACGTCCACGCATCCTCACCCAATTCCTCAGTGCACTGCTGCCTCATGCTGCGGAATGACATCCATTTCCCAGCACCGCGGCAGAGCGTACAACAAACATGCAGGGTCCACAGGGTAGCACGTATGCCTGGCATGCTAGGGGCCATAGACTGCACCCATGTGGCCATTCGCACGCCACTTGGCCCCGACGCCAGGCTTATCGGAACCGAAGGGCTTTTCCAGTGTCACTGCCAGGTGGTGTGTGATGCCACTGGCGCATATCAATCTGTGCCACACACCTGGCGAGCACATGATGCCTTCATATGGCACCAGTCTACTGTGCCATCGATTCAGTGGGAACATCCCACGGGTCATCTAGTGGGTGAGTACATGTGGAATGCAAACTCTGGGCAAGGGTGGGAATGACACAGGTGCCATGGTAGTGGCACACAAGGATATGGGCAATATGGACCTGACATGGCACAGTCTCCACTATCCCACACAGGTGACTGCGGATACCCACTCCGTCCCTGGCTGCTCACACACACCGTGCAGCGCCCACGACCCAAGCGCAGCTATGTTTCCAATGAGGCACATGCCGCAACCACGTAACATCATAGAGCGGACTGTTTGGGATGCTCAAGGCACGCTTCGATGCCTGGACACCTCGGTGAGCCTACAGTACAGCCCCCAAAAGGCCCTGTGGAGTTCATGGCCTGTTGCATCACTGCAAAACATGGCCAAAGACCATGGGATAGCCGTACAGGTCCAAGAGGACAGCGATGGGGGCGCCAGTGGCGCGGTGATGTGGAGTGATGAGCAGCCCCCTAGGACGGAGGGACCCCCGACTGACCCGGCAGGCCCAGCTGCACCGGGACAACACTGCAGAAGAGCACTATGCCCAACACAGGTAAGTCAAGGGACATGCAGGCAACACGGCCCATGCGCAAACCACAGGCACACACAGGAACACACCGTGCATGAAGGTCAGGAGTTAGCGGTTCCAGGCATACTAACACACCATCAGAGAGGGTGAGCACTCATATGGACACACACACACCAGGCAGCGTACATGGGCAGCAGCACAGCACTGCGGAAATGACATTGCCAACACACAGCACCACCAACCACCCCCACCACCTGGACTGTCCACGTACATGTGTCAGGACCTTGGCATGTTTGCACCTTGGTGTAGAGTGCAATGCAGGCATCATCATACACACGCACCTGTGGACAGCAGTTGGGAGAGTGTGCAGGTGGTCCATGTGTCAGCGTGGTGAGCAGAGCACCCAGCAGTGCACTGCCCACCATGACACACACGTACACATGGGCAACACCAGACAGAGACCTGCGCACCGGGGACAGCTCAGTCAGGTAGCACTGTCCCACGGCCACCACGGATGCGCCGTTGGCCCTGCGTATCCCAGCAGCAGGCTGGCAGGGGCCACATCGGGTGGCGCTGGTGCACCACCGAGGGTCCCACTCTTGTGAACGCGACCTTGCCCGCACAGGGGTCTGCATCCTGCCAAACAAACTTGCACCAGGGAGCTCTGGGATGCCCACAGCAGAACCTGGCATCGACAGGCCTGGATGCGCACGGCGCTGGGAACGGGGAGTGGTGAGCGCACTGTGTGGGGTGTGTGGTACAGGGGCACCTGACAGTGTGGCCAATGTGTCCGCCACAGAGACCACTGCCTGGGTCAGCCTGTCAATGGCAGCTGTCACATCCGTCCGCATAAGGACCAGCTCGGCTCGGTCCCGAGCACACTCCCTGCTATGCCACTCCACGGACACAGACAGTGCCTCCACAGACCTTGAAACCCGCCCCTGCAGCTGTACCGAGTCCTGCAGCAGGTGGGTGTGTGTCCAATAAGTACTCTGCCCCAATGGCAATGACCCCAGGGTGTGGATGGTCCTGGTGCACAGCACCCGCGAGGCGGGCGTGTTCACAGGACCAGGTATGAGCAGATCAATGAGCGGTGGACATGTGACACTGATTGACACTGTACCCCAGCCTGGTGTGCGACAGCTGCTGCTGCCCCCCAACTGCTGAGCCCCAGGTCCACCTCCACCTCCGTGCTGACAACAGTGCCAGACACCTGCAGCCACGGTGCTGCCCACGGTGCTGACAGGCACAGCCTGGGACTGTGCCAGCATGCTGGTACACAGGTGTGAACCAGGAAGGCCCAGGGGCACGTGCTGGCCTGCCATGTGTCGTCATGGGACACCACCTATCACTCACCATTGCAGGCCTGCTATCATCAATGGTGCAGGTGCGTGCCACTGCCATAGGCACAGCATGCTGGCATACCTGCATGCCCAGACTGCTGTGACACAGGCTGTGCACCCCTGCACCTGTATCACTGACACCCGGGTTGTAGGCCCAGCGTGCATGCTGCTGCAGTGCCTGCAGGCTGGTGGTGGAGGTGTGATCCCCTCCTCCACGTCCAGCAGGTCCTCACTGTCGGACCCACCACCTCCACCACTCCTGCAGATGAACAGGATCTGTAACAGAAAGAGAGTACATGTAGTGCATGTGAACAACAGCCCCAACAACACCACCATGGGACTGTGCATTGTTAGAACAAGCACAACAAACAAATATTCTGAGCATAGACTGTGACAGTGATAAAGGGTTTAGAACAGTAATTTTTCTAAACAAAAGGACTGTGAGTTGTATATGGAGGATGGCAAACAGGCAATCCTGTGTAAAGAAAGACTACGGGAGGCTTAAAAAGACTTTGAGCATGTAAATAGTTTTCTGAATTAATGCTGATAGCAAAGTCAAGTTACCAGCTTAAATTATGAATGTGTTGAAATGTACCAGCAGAGCAATCGACGCAGTTTATTTTTAGAATATATAATATTCAGTTTAAAGTAAATTCAGTAGCCAGAAAAGGTCAAAACAGCTGAACAGACTTTTTTTTCAAATTGAATGAACTTTATTAAATAAATCACAACGGACACACAGTGGAAGCAAAAAAAGATGAAACAAATCAGGAGCAATCATTTTACAATAATCAAAAAACAAATAATTCACCACCCATATCACACTCCTACAACCCACACCTTCTTCCCCTCCCCGCCACTGGAGGAAATTGATTTATTAGAAACCTTAAAACTCATAATCTGAACTGTGCCCATTGGACAACAAAGTTCAAGGATACAGAAGTTACCATTTTATGTTAAATGTACATAATGGTCCTTATTCTCTTGTATGAGAGATTTTACCAGACATGAACAATGAGGAATTCTGTTTAGAGAGCAAAGAACTCCTTATGCCATTCCAATACCAAATCAACGGTCAAACAAAGCAGAAATAACTTTTTCACACTTGCAGAAACAAGACCATATGGGGTTTTTTGCCAATCAAAGTAATATTATAGTCACCCAGAATACTTATGTCATGGAGGAAGGCATCTGCCAATCCCAAGAGAAAAAAGACGATCTAATGAGTCCCAAAAGGAAGTAACTGTTCACAGGACCAAGATGTGGAGTAAATATCTTCTTTACCACATCTGGAACAAGAATCGGTAGATAGTGAACCACACAGTGGGTGCTTGGGGTATAATAAAGATTATGAAGAATCTGGAATTGCATAAGGCAGAATCGTCCCATTTAATAAACTTATATAAGTGCCCAGATATTTGACCAACTTAGAGGTCAGCAGCCTGAAAAAACCTGGTCCACCAAAGAATCCCACCGGAGCAGTCAAATATTCTGCAAAGACTGAGAAATATGAGAAGATGGAAGTAGGGCCGATAAAAAGGGAAACTGAACTAACCAGGGACTACATGGACCCGTGCCAAAATATTTAAGAGGTGTGTGACAATTGGAAATATACGAACATAGAAGAAGACCAGTTATATAAAAATACAGGCATCTGTAAAGGGAGAAGCTGGGAAATGGATACAACTGTGTCCACCTATGTCTGGCCAAACCCTTAGTAAATGTTCATCCAGCCTCTGAAAATTAAGGTTTCCAAATAAAATAGAAGTAACCTTATATGGGCAAATCTTGAGGAGTGAACACAGCCAGATGAGCGGAGAGATACCTAAAGGTGTATCTTGAAGAGAGGAGAAGACGCCTGGAAAGAGGAGAGACCAAATGTCCAGACCATTAGTGGAACATATGGAATGCTCTATATCCACCAAAAAGGGTATATATGCACAGACATCCCTATGTGATAGCCCACAATAAGAGAGTCTTGTGAATGGACACCAGGTAGTATAAAAAGAAATTGGGGCCTTGTAAACCACCATCCTGATCAACTCGTGATTTGACCAAAGCCTGTGGGACGTTTTGCACAACCATAGAAAAGGGTAAGCATCCCAAATGGGTGAACCACGTCTGAGGAGAGTATTATATCTGAAAAAGTAGAAGATAAGAATATTCATTTATAACATTAAGTCAGCCCACAGTGAGAGGTAACAGCCCGCAGTCAAGTCACAGGGATACCAGGAACTAGATTGTATTGTTTCATCTTGACCTGTGAAGTACTAAGCAAATCGGTAGTGAAATGTCTCTCTTAACTTAGGCCCGTGTTCTATTTCTGCTTTGAAAGTTTTACTGTTGGCAAGGACTCAGTTTAGCAATGTTTAATTTATAGTTGAGAATCAACCAAATTGAGAGATGATTTGTAGGGCAACAGTCAGGATGTAAGGTGAAGAAATGTGCAATATCATAGCACATAGGTTGTAATCCAATTCACTGATGAAATTCCACAAACCTGAGAAAGTTGGAGCTACGGACAAGGTTTCCAAAAAATTAAACAAATAGATGGAGAGGGGCATCCCTGCCTGGTCCCTGATGAAGAAAATGAGGATGATAGTACTCCGTTACGAAGATACAGGCTGATGGAGAAGAAAGTACTTATCCATTGTATGACTTATTGAGGATATGGTATAGGTAATAGGGTAAATAAATAATCATGAAACCTATCAGCATGCTGCATCCAGGGACACCAACATGCAAAGTGGGAACCGGATGCGAGATAAGAAAGTGTCCTGTGATGATCAGCTGACAGTTACCCTTCACAAAACCGATCTGTCCCTACTTATGAGTGATTCCCACCTGTCCAACCTGCAAGCCAACATTTTAGCTAAATTTCAAAATCCACATTAATGAGAGAGAGGCCTGTAGTTGGAGACAAGCAAGGATCAGACCTGGTTGAGGAGAACAGTGATAGTGGTAGGAAGGATATCTTACACCTTCTTGAAAACAAAATTAAACGTAACAGAAGAATAGAAGCTACTTGAGATTTGAAGGCCTTATAAAAATGGGAGTAAACCCGTCTGGGCTGGGGACTTATCTGTGGGCTTATCAATTGCCTGAAAAACTTCTTCCAATGTCAAAGACCTTGCAAACATTCTGCTTAGGAGTCATCTAATTGAGGAAGTGGTGACTTGAAGAAAGGTCTCAACTGATCGGACAGAAGGCGAAAGTAGGGTATATATTGATCAGAGTTTTAAAACCTCAATAATGTTCAGAGGAGGTGAGAAGGTGACTGAATCTGTACAAACTGAGACACAATCTTGTCCATGACGAGAACATAATGGAAAAAGTCATTTCCCAGCCTTCCCTTGATCAAAATACCTAACTTCAACCTCAGTATAAGGGCCCCCCTCCCCCTAATAGGTATTGTACTAAAATCAGAGACCTCAAGTGACCCCACCTGAAAGGGAAAAATTAGGAAATACACCACGAGGAGTTTTCATCCCGTTTAACAAAAAGATAGGGTAGCTGACTGCTGCTTCTTTCTTTGTGTACAGGCAGATCAGCCCCCAAGGCCACTTCAATGCTATAACAGGTCAAGCTGAGGCATTGAGGATGTTGTTCCATAAAAGTAGTGATAAAAAGCAGAGATATTTATAATTCCTCTGATTTGAGTAACTACATAAGTGTCAAAACCTTGTATCTTCCTGTCAAAGGCAAGGTTTAGTTGAATGAGAAAATGGTGGATTAGAAATGACTTTGGCTAACAATAACATGAGGTAGTCCCAGGAGATGGTCAACCCCAATAGGAAATAGTCAAGTCTGAAAAGGAATTGTGAGGGAAGGAAGGAATATTCTGACTAGGGGAAACAGGGCTTGCCATGGGTCTAAACCCACTGAATCCATGAACCTTGGGAGGCTAACTATCTGGGTGATAGAACTTGTCAAGACACCAGTTTTAACCAGGTCATTGCAAAGACCATATTCAATACCACCCAGGGATGATTGTAGAGATCCAAGGAGCTAAAATACACAAGAGAAGAAAAAGCCACCGAATCAGTTGTAGGCCATATATAGCCCACGATCTCCTAAGCGACCAAGGAGGCACAGAGAATAACATAATAGCCTTGAGGATCTGTTATTTCCTGAATAAGGCGAAAGCGATTTCTCACAAGAAGGGCCACCTCCCTTTACATGTGTCAAGACCTGCCCAAAGCCTGCCCACCCAGGATCACCCAAGAGGAGATCCTGGATGAACAGGATTTCTTGTAAGAAGGCCACATCATTTACAAATTTTGCAGGTGTATGAAAATGCTAGTCTTTAGTGGAGTAAGGCACTTTAATATTCCATGTACAGAAATTATAAATGCCACAACAAAGCAGTAAGCAGCGAAACTCAGTTAAGGATGGAACAACCAGAGGGAAAGATCATGACTAACCAAAAAGAAGCCCTCCAGTGGCACCTCCCCCATACAATAAGACCTCCAGAAAGAGACAATCAGGCAACAAACAGAACAATCCCAGGAAAAAAATGATAGTAAAAGGTATGGGACATATAGTAGTAAATTCAGCCTCCCAACACTCCAAGTCACTCCTCTTAACATCATAGGAATAATGATCAAACCCATTGACTAAACCCCATATCCAAACCCCCCAAACAATAAACAATCAGGTCCATAAAAAACAGCTCACCCTAGTGCCTCTTACCCCCTCCCCCAAAACCCCATTTTGGAAGGTGGAGGGCTCCTCAATATACCAGATGCCCTGAGAACAAATAAAGGTGGGGCCACCCCAGCCAGAAAGCCTCCTAACAGAAGAAAAAGAGCTTAACTACATATTTGTCCACAGGCAATAGCAAACCAAGGAGAGGACATAGACACATTACTGTTAGAAGATATATGAAACATAACAGCTAAAGGGAGGTTCTGATAATGGGAGCTTCAACATGCCAGATACAGAGCAGTCAATACCAGCAGAACACCTGCCAGAACTAGACGCATGTGGATTCTGCAGGAGGGACTCAAACAACTGTCAACAACACAAGAACAGCTATCCTAGATCAGTACTGACTAACAGGGAAAGGATCACAAACTCTCCAGTAGAAGGTCACCAGCCAGTGACCATCATGGTATGGTTCAATTGGCCACTAGAATAAATCATCCCCATTCAAGGCAAAATATGGACTCAGAGGAGCTGACTTTCAAGATGGCCACAAGAGTTAAGCTAGCCTGAAAATACAGGAGGGGTACAGGCAAATGGGCAAGCATTAAGATGCAATATGAGCAACATCCCACGGTGTTAGAGAAAAAAGAGTGCAAAGAGAAGAAACCACTGGTTCTCAAAAACAGTAGCAGAAAGGTCAGAACCAAAGGCTGGCCTTTAGAAATATAAATGAATGCAACAGGATGAAGATAGGAGGCATACAAAATTCCCTAAGGAAGCAGGAAGGAAGTAAAAGGCAAGGCCCAAACCAAGAAAACACTAGCACAAACAGTAAAAAGACAGACAAACTTATAGATACAATAGTGAAAGGAAAGTCCAGAAAGTATTTCTAATATCAAAGGGACAAGGGGCATGTGAGGAGAAGGAGGAGGAGGACCATGTAAAACACTATCCTAAGTAGATACTTCTGCTCAGTATTTACTGAAGAGAAGGTAGGGAAAGCCCCAGCTCAGCAACATGGACATATAGGGAGGAGTGCACTAGTCCCTTCACAAAGAAAGTGTCCTAAGAGCTCGAAGCTCAGAGTGGACAAGACAAAAATGGGACTCACGGCATATCAGGGTACTAAAGGGCAATGGGTGGAACTAGCAGAGCCATTATCAGAAATGTTTAGCGAGTCTCTGGGCACAGGAAGGTCCCAGAAGACTGGAGAGACTCATGTGATCCCGCCCACAAGTGGTGGTAGGGAGGAGGGAAACAAGACCAGTCAGTCTTAACTCAGTAGTGGGCAAGATTATGGAGACACTCAAGGAAAGGATAGTGCAACACCTGAATCCATAGGCCACAGGATCCAAGACAGCATGGGTTTAAAAAGGAAGGTCCCAAACCAATCTCATAGATTTCTTTGACTGGGTAAAGTGAGCGGACCAAGGGGAGCAGTTGATGTCACCTACCTTGACTTCAGCAAAGCTTTGACAATGTCCACATAGAAGATTGATTAATAAGCTGGGTAGGTTCGGTGGGTCAGAAGTTGTCAACTGGGTGCAACCACACGGGCAGAAACAGAGAGTGGTGGTAAATGTACACAGCAGGACGAATGCAAGTCTTAAGTGGTAATCAGGATCAACCTGGGGCCAGTCCTGTTCAACACCTTCATCAGTGATGCTGCAGATGGATTGAGGGAAAGGTTTGTCTGTCGGCAGATGACACAGATTCACAAAAGATGATCCAGATGAAGTGAAAGAATGAAGATCTGGATAAACTAAAAAATGGTCGGAAAAGTACAACTGGAGTTTAATGTAAAGTGCAAATCAGGCACATAGGGTAGAAAACCTGAAGCCAACTATAGGCTGGGAGGGGAGCTACAGGAAGAAAGACTTGGGCGCCTCATCACCGATGACCTGAAATCATCAAAGACCACCAAAGCAGTAGAGGAGTGAGGTGTATTACAGGGGTATCACAAGCCGGATGAGGAAGTAATAATCCTTTACATGACACTGGTTAAACTCATCTGGAGTACTATGTGCGCACTGGGCCACAACTTCCAAGGACTTTAACAAATTGAGGCAGTCAGAGAAGAACCCAAAATGGTGCAGGACTGCATCAGAAAACATATGAAGACAGATTAACAGACTCAGTATGTATACCCTAGAGCAAAGGAGGGAGAAAAGATATGATCAAACATTCAAACACCTTAAGGGCATTAACAAGAAAAAAGAGTTAACATGTTTGTTTTTTTGTATAATATGTTTATTGATTTGTAAAACACTACAAAACACATTACCCATAGAAGAGTAACCTGCAATTTGATATACATACATAGTTATTTCAGATAAGTACTCTCCTCAGATGAGACATCAAAGGAAAAAACGTTATTATACCCCCAACCATTATTCCCAAAGCCCACAGCAATTGAAGAATCCCAAGCACCTCCTGCCAGATTATATCTCCTGTCCCGTGCTCAAATATTTAATGTAAATATCTAACTAGAGCTCTGAGATAGTAATAAACCCACTTTATAAAAAACAGGTACTCCCATATACCAAATTTTATATTTTCCTTATCAACCCCTGCAATCTTAATTAAGAAAATGAACTACAACTCGTCTCTACAGAGCTGATATCGATCAAAACTTAAATTGCATACAATATAAAGAAAACACATGCAGATACTTGCTAAGAAACAGTCCTTTTCCTACAACAACCCAAAAATGGCTGATTCAGGATGAGAGACCCTTTCTAATATATCATAATATCTAGTCCACGAGAGTCACCATCCCAAAACAAGGAGCAGGGTTAATAGTTCAAAAAGAAACCGAATACTGTCTTAGTATCACTAATATTAATCATTTTATAACTGAAATTAGAACCATAGTGCAGCTCCAAAAACCCACAGGTCGAAGTCCATCTCTTCTTCAATCTTCCTCTGAGGAAAAGCCTTCAGGTCGCTCCTCCCACTACATTCCGCAAAGAAGAAATTTTTCTCGCCTCCAGGCTCATTAATTGATATGTTTTCCTTGCCATATAATCTTCAGGTGTGCAGGGAATAGCAGATGATGGATGTTCCTTTGTTAACAACCTCAGACACCGTCAAGGCCCTATGTCTCTGTCTGGTTGATAAGACAAGTCAGGAAATATACTCAGGTTATCAGGCCATATTAAGTGTTCTCTGAGGTAGCACCATCTAGCACTCGATCTCATCCCAACATATCGGCAAACAATTAATGTTCTGGTGTCAGAAGTACTGATAGTCTGTGTGGTGAGATCAGTAAACTCTATCAATGGCTATCAGGGCATCTCCAAGCCAATATAGGGGCAAAATGATCAAACAACAAAGACAATCCTCCGTTCAGCCGCTCAAGCCCCAATACCTGAGATCCTTTCTACACGTTTTCACAACTTCAGCGTTGTCGAGATACCAATTCTCCTTGATTAGTTTTAGGTCACATCACAGGCCCATAGGATAGAGCTCTCATTCTTTGGACAGTTGCCTCACACACGCATCCTGGTCTCCAGCACAAACCAAGGTCAAGCTATCCAACCTCTATCCATGTCCAGACAGTTTTACCAACTGGTTAAGAGTAGTCTGATGGTAGATAAGGAGGCCTCCAACCACCGTCGGTATCCAAGTGGCTGCCTAGTCTCTAAGGCCATTCACCCACGACTGCGTGCTTTTCTTGGCCCAAAAATAGAAACTGCAGCAGCATTTCCTTTTTCCCCTCGAAGTCTGGCTGTTACCACTCAGATACAAAATTAAATGGGTTGAATAAGTTCAATGCAACAATCACAGATACTAGAAATTAATAAATTTACTTGGAGTCTATATCAATACTGCTTCCTGTAGCAGCGCAGCAACCCCCCAACATGTTTAATATAGAAAATAGCAGGACAAGAGGACACAGCATTAGATGAGAGGAAGCTGATTAAGGGTAATGAGGAAGTTCTTTCACAGAAAGGGTGGTGGATATGAACGACCTACTCAGGAAGTGGTGGATATGAATACAGTGCAGGGCTTCAAACAGCATCGGATAGGCATAAAGGGCAATACAGATGAGGAGGAATAGATAGGCCACACAGAAAAAGGATGATGGCAAATTCATAAGGCAGAAAAAGAAATGGGCTGACTGGACAGGCCTTGTGGTCCTTATCTGCCATCAACTTCTATGTTTCTAAAAAAGAAAAACATCAGTGACAAGGTATTTGGTAATAAAAAGGTGATGTCAGTCTCACCTCATAAGTATTTATAGAGCTTTTTAAAAACGCAATTGAAAATAAAAGTAGAAATAAAAGTAAGGGTCCATACATTGATACACTGAAAGAGTTCCCTCTGGAATACAGTATATGTCCAAACAAAATTAAAAGATAAGCTGCTGCTTGAGCTGAGGAAGATAACACAAAAGTCTGCCAGTAGGTGGCAATCAGGAGCTATCCCCTTGTTGGACCCAGAAAAAGGAAAATCAGTACCAAAATGTCTTACGTTTAGTCTATAATAGAGGGGGTAAAAAAAAAAGGTAGCAAAACACAAACAGGCCAATCTTGGCTTTTAGAGAAAGCAAAACCCACAGCAAGTACAACAGTCCCCAGAAAAAGAGACGAGCATCTTCAGACCTCAATAATAGTGAGAGAAAAATGAATCCAGGGAGACCTCTAGTCAGTAGATACCAGAAACAGTGAAACTAAGGTCCAACTGTCCGCACTAAAAGCAGAACTCAGGAAGAAACAGGGACCAAGAATAAAACACGATCCACAGTTGAAGTAGACAGAGCAAATAGTAGGTGTACAAGCCTCATACCAATGTATATACCAGTAACAAATGGAAACCATATTTCAACTTATCTCTGAACAGATCTGGGAAACAAATTTAAGTTCCATGATTGCTTTCTTAAGCTCTCAAATGAGCACCAAGTACCCAATAACATAACTTGGAGTTGGGCAGGGTACCCCATTCTAAATTTGATGCAAGCAAGGATAAGTTTGGTCACTGTAGGTGCAAGCTGTGGCCTCTACTGTACTGATCCCGCCAATTTGGGCAATACACAGCTGATGACCATCCAAATCACCTCCTGCAGCTCTCGCACTTTGTTGAGAAAGTACTGCCTTTCCAGAAAATTTGGGAATCTGAAGATAAATGCGAACGGTGAGGCACCATGGTGGTATGGGCGCGCAATCGGTGTGACCATTCTATAGCTAATTTGTACGCATATGGTGATGGGCCAGCAATTTTTGAACTAATTTTTAAACAAAAAAGCATCAGAGCCCTCTTCTTTTTCAGGGAGGCCAATAATAACAGCATTATTATAGCCAGCAATAACAGCATCATCTTCACTCCCTCAAGATCTTCAGTTTTGGATTCAATCTTGTTGTTTTTGCATTAAAGCAATGACAAAGATTTAGCTAGTCAAATTTTTTCTAAGGAAGTAATCCAAACCTCACTGTCTCCAGTGCATTGAAAAGTCCTCAAGAGCAATGGTAACAGATTTTAGCTCAGAGGTAAGAGTTTTAAACTATTTCATGAAAAGGTAGGAACTCAGAAATCATTCCTCCAGAGAGTGGTCCTGGCTCAGGATGGCAGTAGAAGGGTACACATGCTGGTGGTTGTCTGGGCCTTGGGACGATTGCTCATCTTGTCCCAGTGTGCAAGGTGGATATGTTTCGGCAAAGCCGCTTCATTTCAGCATCCATCATGGCTTAGCCTGCAGTAGGTCCCGATGCACCTAAGTCTCGAGGCAGGTAGGTGCACAAAATACAGCTGTGTAATTGACAAAAGTGAGGTTTTAAAAGGGGGAAGTCAGAGCTCCACTACTGAGCTGCTAAGCTGAAGCTTGCATCATGTGACTAGAGTTGAACAGACTTTGATGCATGAGAAAAGTTACCGATGCTATTATAGGGCGGGGTCAGCAATGTAAACACAGCAGCAGGGAGCCATTTTGTGAGGCAATATGTGACTAATGAGCAATTCAGTAATGAAATGTTTGTGTGTTTGCTTTCAGACATGGCTTCTGAAACTCCCCGCTACCCAGATCATGCCCAAGCTAAGGATCGCTGAGAGGTGGCAGCACCAAGAGAGAGGTTGAAGGAGCCTACTATGGTGACAGGTTACCCTCGGATGTAGCAGTTCCTAACTATCCAGTGAGACTATGCATTGTGTGTCCAAAGCCTGGGAGGGATGTGTTTCTCATACCCCATTGCTTGGACTGCCTTGTGAAGTTTGGAATGAACAGGGGCGCCGCGCCAGAGAGGGCAGCAAGAATTCGATTAGCTCCATGGACCCTGACAGTAGCAGCACGCAGCACCAGGTTGAATCTGTTGGGGAAAGTTCTTCAGGGTCGGTTACAGAAGTAGAAAGTAAAATTGATGTTGATCCACTGCAAGGGCAGGAACAGAGAGAGGTTTTCATGCCTTTGTCACAGATGGACAGTGCAACAGAGGGATCAGTGGACCCGTGGAAGTAGGGTCCGAGTCCTAGCCTAGTGGGGGAGGACGAATTACAAGAGACATTGAATTGGGAGGTGTCTACCTCCATGCCCAAAGAGGAATGGAATGTCTCAGAAGTGAGGACATTTGCTCACTCTTGGGCACAGATAATGAGTGAGGAAGAGGAAGATGAAGAAGGGTACCTTCATGTTGAGGGCTCCTGTGTGTCACCTCAAGCTCTTGTCTCAGAGGAGCCAGAGACAGTTGGAGAAGGCTCTAGCAACTTGTCGACCAAGATAGTGGGGGACAAGTTCTTTCATTCTTTGAGCTCGAAACATTGGCACAGCCAGGACTGGTCACTCCAAAGCCAGGCCGAGGGCCGCCGACTAGTAAAGAGGAGAGACTGATTCATAGGAGGGCTGACGCCACATATGGGAAGTCATTTCCTTCCTTTCCTAGCCAAGTCTTGGAGGAAATCGAACAGAACAGACAATCCTGGCTGATGGAAGAGTGAAGTAAGAATTTGTACCCTGGTGTGGCAGAATGTGTAAGGGACAAAATCATCAGTGATCACCTTAGATTCTGTAGACTGGGTAGAACTCTGTTTATGGACATTGTGTGAATTTTGGATGGGGCTGGGAATGAAACATTTCACAACATCAGCTTTGAAAGCCATAGTCCTCACCCCACACCCTGAGTGGTACTACCCTTAATGGTGCCACTTCCTGTGAATATGCTCAGCATGCCTAAAGGAAGTGAGCAGTGGCAGGCCAGTGTCTGTCATCTGAAGCAGCAGTATCTACAGAGGAAGATACAGCTCTTCTGGTATTCCAGGATTTCTTCAGGTGTATCCAGATTCGTCAACCCAGCAATTTTTCTGTTCCACTGTCTGGCCTTCCAGAGCACATTAGCCCCACAGTTTTCCTGCTTCATCGTTTATTTTTCCAGAGGACATCATCCCAGCAGCATCCGAAGATGCCATTAGTCTGATGGAAGAAGGTCCTCAGCTCATAGAAGATGATCCTTTGTTTTCGTTCTTCAAGTAGCTGGTAAAAAAACTCTTTATTTAGTTAACTGACTTTACACAACACATCCTACATTTGAAGACTATCCATGGAAATTTAATTTTCATCAAAGACTCCTCTTCATGGATTGCAGTGCTATACAGGCCCTGTCCTGTCCAAGAACTGTTGTTCAGCAGGCTTTGGACTAGGAGAGACTCTTTAATGGACAATGCCTACTGGCAACGGTGATCTTGTCATTAGTTGGGACATTGTAGGGCACCCCATCCCCAAATGTGTTGTATAAATGTCTTCTTTCTATTTTTCACTTTTGTGCTTTTATAGAAAAATATTTTTGGGGGATCTTTAGTGTTAGGTGGCGGTTTAGGCACTGTGTGGAATGCAGAATATGTTTTTGTGTTTTTCTTCTCTTGTAGATGCTTCCAGAAAAAGAAAAAGAAAGGAAGACTGTTGGTTAACTAGGATCTATGCTTTTCAATAGGTAGGAATGGGAAGACCAGGTGGGCCAAGCAGTCCTTATCTGCCTTCAAAGTCTAGGTTTATAGGAAGAGGATGTTGGAACCCATCTGCATTCCCATTTCTTAGTGTTTTTAGAATGTGTATGGTTAACATGTTTTCTTTCTTCAAAAGTGTGAAATTCTAGGAAATGTAATGCAATGTAGTATATGTTTACCTTTGTTCGCTCACAGGTATCCTGGGAGGTTTGAGGGCATGGATTCCCAGTAGGTAGCAGAGTCAGATAGATTTTCCTAGCAGGCTAGGGAATTGTCAGATGGTGTCCTGAGCCAGATAGGGGTCACCAGTGCTGCCCATCGTGCATGCTTCAAGTTTCTTGGAGCCACTGAGAATCCAACATAGATCAAAGGATAGAGCTGAAGTTTCAATCAGCCAGCCTCTATTCCTTAAAAGTGTTACCTGCCTGTGCCTGGCACATAGTAGAGGAGGGCCTCAATCATCCCTTTTCATAGGTAACACAGTGGGTGAGATGGCCTAGTGCAGATGGAGATATGACTGCAGACAGTCATTTGTCTGGTTATGTGAGTGTAACCACCCAGTCCCCCAAGGCTTACTGAAATCTTTCAGTATCAGTGCTAGGCAGGAGAGGCATCTGGTGATTAATTGTTAAATGTTTTTTTACCTGCTCACTCTTTGTTTACTTGGCTTCAGCTGAGATGATAGAAATGAGCCTATTTGGAACTCTCGCAGCATATGCCACAGTCACTCTGAGGAGGAAGTTTAAAAATCTGTGACAGTAGTCAGTGTGAGGAGTCAGTGTGTGTCAGCGGCTGGAAGTGAGGAGTGAGAACTGCTGAGCTGAGGACTCTGAGTAGGCCTGCTTTCTCACCCTAGTCCTGATATTCTCCAGTTTGCCAGAGAAGTGGTGGAAACCATTGTCTACAGGGATCTCTCCGATGTTCATACCAGGAGGGCTGAAAGAACAGCTAGTGGATGGATCAAAAGCAATCCTTTTGATCCAGGCTGTTTGACTGCCTGAAATGTCTAAACAGTGAGTAGGATCTGACTTTTTGATGCAGAAAGCAAGCATCTCTGTTGTGTTCTCTGGCTAAAAGAGGAATGCAAAACCCTTCTGTGAATTCAGAGTTTGAGACTGTTCTCATTTAAAGTTGGCTGAAAATGTGATGTCCAGGTAGGCACTATATCACATTGTTCAGGACTTGTTCTTCCTACCAGTGTAGTGCGTTTAAATGCTGACATGGTTCATTCAAATAGCATTTTCCAAGTGAGCTCAAGATGTTATAAGTATAACTCTGAAAGAATGGCTGGTATGGATTTGGGAGCAAAGGGTGGCAGCCCCCATCTGGTGTAACCAGTTCAGGACCACAGAGTCAGTAAGGGTGCCTGGTTACATTAGACATAGGGCCAATGTCTGAAGAGGTTTAACCCCTGAAATGATTCTAAAGAATATTAGCCAAATGTATGTTCAGTTGTAGCCAGTGCCACTGGAAGAACATGTTAAAAGTCTTATGTTGGTATGGAATGCAAGTGCAAGATGTTCAATGTCCTATGAAATATGGGAATAAAAAGTTTTCTGTCAGATACAGTCGTTTTGTTGTTCTGCAAGTTCCTATTGCTCACGATATGAAAACCTTAGGGTCCAACACTGCTTTAGAGAACATTTGTTTGGAATAAAGCCACACTGTATAACTCCAACTATGATTTGGACAGTTACATTATTACCCCTGTGTGTGGATTACTGGCTACCCTCCAGAAGTTAGATCTAGCATAGCCCTAGCAGAAAGTTCTCTCTCAGGGACCAAGTTGTTGTAAATACCTTATAGGTCAATATTTGCTCTTGTACACCCCACCCCTTTGATCTCTAGAGTAATAAGATCCTACCAATGTATGTACTACTGTGTAACACTGCCAATATATGTAACTATTGTCTGTAACTAATCCGGGTCACTCCTGAAAAAGGACTCTGGTCTCAGTGAGCTTACCCGGTTATCAAAATCTAAATAAATAACACATTCCAAAACTAGGGATGATACCAATTGTTTAAATATTTCTGAAATGTATTGCCCAGTTAAAGGTGCCAGGGGTAGCTAGCTGTGTTACAGTGGGGAGTGATTTCACTAGGAGCCTGGGGAACAAGATGGCAGAGTTTGACTGGGTGATGCTGGCAGTGGATAAGGGTCATGCAGTGGATGTCCTCTACCTGGACTTCAGAAAGGCCTCTGATTCAGTGCCTCATGGTAGGCTGACCAGCCAGGTGAACAGTCTGGGATCAGGGAGGAAACTGTTTAGATTAGGAACTGGTTACAGGATAGACAGCAGAAAGTAGTAGTTGGGGGTGAGGTATCAGAGCCCAGAACAGTAACAAGTGGAGTCCCATAGAGTTCGGTGCTTGGACCAGTGCTGTTTAACATTTCCATTGTCAACACTGCACGAGGCATAAAGAGTAAGACCAGTCTCTTCATAGATGACATCACGATCTGTGGGGAAGTGGATGGAGGGAAAGGTGGTAAAGTACTTCAGGAGGATTTGGCAACACTACAAGAATGGTCTCACACATGGCAGCTTGGATTCTGTGCCAAGAAGTGCAAAGTGATGCACTTGGGAACCAGGAACCCCAGACACAGTTACTGGTTGAGGGGTGCAGTTATTCATGTCAACAGAGGAGAGCAATCTGTGTGTACTGGTAACCAGGGAAATGAACAACTCAGCCCAGTGGAGGAAGGCAGTGGCAAAGGCCAACAGGATGCTGGGGTGCATCACAAGGGGATTTAGTTCTAGGTGAGGAGAAGTCCTCCTGTCCTTGTACATGTACTTGGTGAGGCTGCACTTGCAGTACTGCGTGCAATACTGGTGCCCCTACTTAAAAAGGGACATCAAGTTACTGGAGGGGGTAAAGCACAGGGCAAAAAACAAATTATCCTAGGATTGGGAGATAGAACCTATGAGGACAGACTGAGTGAGCTCAATATGTATTCTCTGGAGGATAAAAGGGAAATAGGGGATATAATTGAGGCCTTTAAGTACCTGAAGGGTTTGAACAGAGTAAGCATCAGGAGTATGTTCAAACTAAAAGGTGGAAGGGAAACCAGAGGACACAATCTGAACCTGGAAGGGGCCAGAGTCAAGAGGGAAATGAGGAGACTGTTTCACTGAAAGGGTGGTTGCAGGGTGTAACACACTGACAGAGGAGGTGGTATCATTGCAGATGGTGGGGAGCTTCAAGAGGGGCTGACAGGTTCAAACGAGTGTTCAAAAACCGAGGTGGGTGTGTGTGAAGGAAACACGAGCAGAAACAGTGGGGTGGGGGTAGTTGCAGTCTAAAAGGCTGAAGTTCAGCACACTCAAGCAGACTAGATAACCATAAGGCCTGTATCTGCTGGCAATTTTGTATGTTCATACCATTCGAAAAGTAAGGAAATGCTTGCAAAAACTTAGCTAATGCACTGAAGAAGTATTAAAGTGACAAAGCAAGGAAAAAGGTGTGTTAGGGTTTCCAATCCTAACACCCTACCCCCACCCTACAGACACTGACAGGCATTGGGAGTATGCCTTGGGGTCATTGTCCCTAATGCTCACCCCATTCCACTCCCCTCCCACCCTGCACACACTGACAGGTGTGTCCCTTGGGGTCATCAGCCCTAAAGGTCACCCCGTTCCATAATTAAATAACTTGAGATGGATAGTGTATAGGAGACTAGATGAACGTTAGGGTCAATTACCCCAATGCACACTCCTGATGCCTCTCAGTGTTTGCAGGGTGGGGTGGGGTATTAGGGTTGGAAACCCTAACACACCATTTCCCTGCTTTTGTCACTTTAGTAACAACCCTAACTGATGCATTAACTAAGTCTTTTGCAATGAATATATATATATATATATATACACACACACACTATACCTGTGAGTATATTTCTAGCCAAGTATCAGTGGTATTTTTGCCTGCTATGGGACCTACAGTGAAACTATCAAAAATATGTTCACTGTAGGTCCAAATATACTGTACCTATAGCTATAGTAGGTCCGCATTGGCTCATTTTGAACTCATTTGCGTATTTGACCTCAGTAATAGTACTAACTATATTCAAATGTGAATAACTTTAAAACAAAAAAATGATAACATGGTACTATGAGCATGAAAGTTGTTTAGCACAAAAATATCTGCAAACTGAGTTGTGTTTCATTTTGGTAACTTTAATTTTTGTTATAGTTGGCAAAAAAGCAGCAAAAAAATGCAATTTGGTTTGCCTTTTTGGGAAACAAATGTAAATAACTTTAAAACAAAAAATGATAGCATGATACTTTGAGCAGAAATGTGTTCAGCACAAAAATATCTACAAAACGAGCAGTGTTTCATTTATAGATACCTTTCAGTTGTTTTATAATTGCACAAAAATCCACAGAAAACTCAATTTTTCACATTTTGCAACAAATAAATGTAAATAACCTTAAAATGAAAAATGATAACATGGTACTGGGGCCCAGATATTCAAAAGGGTTGCGCCATGCGCAACAGGGTTGCGCGTGCGCAACTCCAAAAATGCGCCATTCTGCGATATTCAGAAGGGGCCAGTTACAGCCAATCGGAAACATGCTGAGCAACAGAAGAATGGAATGAAGGCATGCAATCAAGGGGGCGGTCCATGCATAAAGTGCGCAATGCGATATCCGAACACTTGCGCAATGCGCAAGAGTGGCTCAGCCGGAAGTTGCGCAGTATCGGATTTGAGCCAAAATAAAAAGGCTCAAGGAAGCGGCGCAAGAACCCTAGCAGGCCGCAAACTGGGGGAGAGACAGAGAGAGAGAGAGAGAGAGAGAGACAGGAGCTGGAAGGGCAGAGAGGGACAGTGGGTCCAGGAGGACAGAGAGGCCAGTGGGGGGTGCCCGGTGCAGTGGAAGCAGCAGTGGGGGCAGCGGGGTTAACACAGGAACAGCAGCTGGGGGGGCAGAAGCCGGGAGATGGACGATGTCAGCTTCCACATGGAAGCTGTAATGAGGGGGAGACACCATGCTGCAGGGGAACGGGTTTTCCGCGAGGGGCTCCGCCGGGCGGTATAAGCCTTCGACGGGCGGTATCGCGCCCGCATCAACCGAGCTGTACACAGACGTCGACATTGTGGGGCACCGCCCCTGAACAGGGCACACTGGAGACAGCTCTGGTGAGCTGTGCAGTGATGGATGCAGGCAACCTCACGAGAGTCATGCTCTGTCCCTGAGACCAAGGTGACAGCCTGCATGTGCCTGCTCGCCACGGGCACCCTTCCAGAGGCCGACACAGGACACTACAGGCATTACACAGTCGGCCACGCCACGCATCCTCACCCAATTTCACAGCGCACTGCTGCCTCATGCCGCGGAGTACATCCATTTCCCCAGCACCGAGCAGAGCGCATAACAAACATGCAGGAGTTCCAGGGTAAGCACGTATGCTGGCATGCTAGGGGCCATAGACTGCACCCATGCTGGCTATTCGCTGACGCCACTTGGCCCCGACGGCCAGGCTCTACCCGGAACCGAAAGGGCTTTTCCAGTGTCAACTCCAGGTGGGTGTGTGATGCCACTGCGCGCATTATCAATGTCTGTGCCACACACCTGGCGGAGCACATGATGCTCTTCTATGGCACCAGTCTGCACCGTGCCATCGATTCAAAGAGTGGGAACATCCCCACGGGTCATCTAGTGGGTGAGTACACATGTATGGAATGCAAACTCGGGCAAAGGGTGGAATGACACAGGTGCCATAGTAGTGGCACACAAGGATATGGCAATATGGACCTGACATGACACTGATCTCCACTATCTCCCACACAGGTGACTGCGTGGATACCCACCTGCCCCTGGCTGCTCACACCGCACCGGGCCCCCACCCACCCCAGCGCAGCTATGTTTCAATGAGGCACATGCCGCAACACGTAACATCAGAGCGGCTGTTTGGGATGCTCAAGGCACGCTTCCGATGCCTGGACACCTCGGCGGAGCCCTACAGTACAGCCCCCAAAGGCCTGTGGGATATTCCTGGCCTGTTGCATCCTGCACAACATGGCCAAAGACCATGGGATAACCAGACAGGTCCAAGAGGGGGACAGCGATGGGGACGCCAGTGGCGCCCGGTGATGTGGGTGATGAGCAGCCCCCTAGGACGGAGGGACCCCGACTGACCCGGGCAGGCCCAGCTGCACCGGGACACCATTGCAGAAGAGCACTATGCCCAACACAGGTAAGTCAAGGGACATGTGCAGGCAACACTGTCCATGCGCAAACCACAGGCACACAGGGAACACACCGTGCATGAAGGTCAGGAGTTGACGGTTCCAGAGATACTAACACCATCAGAGAGGGTGAGCACTCATATGGACACACACACACACCAGGCAGCGTGACATGCGGGCAGCACAGCACTGCGAAATAACATTGCCAACACACAGCACCACCAACCACCCCACCACCTGGACTGTCCACGTACATGTGCAAGACCTTGGCATGTTTGCACCTTGCAGAGTGCAATGCAGCATCATCATACACACGCACTCTGGGACAGCAGTTGGGAGAGTGTGCAGGTGGTCCATGTGTCGCTGCAGTGAGCAGAGCACCCAGCAGTCACTGCCCACCATGACACACATTGCACACAGGGCAGCACCAGACAGGGCCTGCACTGGGAGACAGCTCAGTCAGGTAGCACTGTCCCACGGCCACCACGGATGCACTGGGTGGCCCCGCCTCAGTCCCAGCAGCACTGGCAGGCTGAGCAGGGCCACATCGGGTGGCACTGGTGCACCACCAGGGTCCCACTGCGCGAACGCCGACTGCCGCACAGGGTCTGCATCCTGCCAAACAAACTTGCACCAGGGGTGCTCGGGATGCCCACAGCAGAACCTGGCATCGACAGGCCTGGTGTCGCACGACGCTGGGAACCGGGAGTGGTGAGCGACTGTGGGTGTGTGGTACAGGGCACCTGACAGTGTGGCCAATGTGCCGCCACAGAGACCACCGCCTGGGTCAGCCTGTCAATGGCAGCTGTCACATCCGTCCGCACAAGGAACCAGCTCGGCTCGGTCCCGAGCACACTCCCTGCTATGCCACTCCACGGACACAGACAGTGCCTCCACAGACCTTGAACCCGCCCCTGCAGCTGTACCGAGTCCTGCAGCAGGTGGGTGAGTCCACATGGTACTCTGCCCCAATGGCCTCGTGACCCCAGGGTGGATGGACTGGTGCACAGCACCCTTGAGGGTGGGCGCTGTTCACCAGGACCAGGTATGGGCAGATCAATGAGCGGTGGACATGTGACACTGATTGACACTGTACCCCCAGCCCTGGTGTGCGACTGCTGCTGCTGCCCCTCCAACTGCTGAGCCCCCAGGTCCACCTGCTCCACCTCCGTGCTGACAACAGTGCCAGACACCTGCACAGCCACGGTGCTGCCCCACCGGTGCTGACAGGCAAGCCTGGGACTGTGCCAGCATGCTGCAGTACACAGGTGTGAACCAGGAAGGCCCAGGGGCACGTGTTGGCCCGCCATGTGTCCGCCATGGGACACACACCTATCACTGCCCATTGCAGGCCTGCTATCATCAATGGTGCAGGTGCGTGCCACTGCCATAGGCACAGCATGCTGGCATACCTGCATGCCAGACTGCTGTGACACAGGCTGTGCACCCCCTGCACCTGTATCACTGACACCGGAGTTGTAGGCCCAGCGTGCATGCTGCTGCAGTGCCTGCAGGCTGGTGGTGGAGGTGGATGGTCCCTCCTCCACGTCCAGCAGGTCTGCCTCACTGTCTGGACCCACCACCTCCACTGCCTCCTGCAGATGAACAGATCTGTAACAGAAAGAGAGTACATGTGAGTGCATGTGACAGCAGCCCCCCCAACAACACCACCATGTCATACTGGCAGTGATGGGCTTCCACCTGTCTGGAATCCTCCGCCTGAATACGCCCTCAATGGCACTTCAGCTGCATGGCCACGACCAGTGTCTCTCTCTGGGGGTCAGTTGCAACACCACTGGTGGGCCCCCACCAGTGCCAGCATCGCGCGCCCTGAAGGCTGCCACCTCTCCTTCAGCCTCCCTGCGGTCAGTCCCCATCTTCTTCCTGCATTCCTGTCACGGAGCGTGGTGGCTTCCTGCAGTGTTGACGCCCGAGCCACCCCTCCCATGTGCTGCACGCCCTGAGGGGTGCCCCGCCATCCACTCAATAGTGGCTCATCCTCCAGGTAGGCCTGGAAGAGGGCCCCGTCTCTGCCGCGTGAAGTTCGGGCTCTCCTACACCACCGTCCACACCTCAGCTTGGCTCTGGTCAGTCAAGGTGATCTGTAAGGGTGGAAGTGGACACCTGTCACTGTGCAGTTGACAGCATTTCCCCATGAGCACAGCTGCCGCCCGGGGACGGAAGCCCCCCACGCTCTCTCTCGCATGGCAGATACCGATAGAAAGGGTGCCCTGTGTCCCTTCTAAGTGCCCCTTTCATGCTCTTTAGCCCTCAGCCTTCCTATCATCCTCCGGCACCCCTGCCCATGAGCATTGTCCCGAGCATCACACAGCATGTAACTCACCTCTCACCTGCAGTAACCAAATCTGGCCGGCACAACCCACTGTCGCATTTTTATAGCGCAACACATGCAAATGAGGTGTGGCGCAACTTTAATGACATGCTAATCGCGCCACTGCACCTTTGAATGGCTGATCGAATGATTTGCATATGTCGGCTGAATATCGCGTATTTGCGCTTTGAACAATACGGAAGGTCCGGCTGAGCCAATGACACAGGTTTGTGGCTGCGTGCTACACTGCATTGCACATGCCCAGCAGCTCGCATGCGTCTACGTGCTACAGACCTGCTGGCGTGATAGGCGATTCAGCCATAGCCACCATTGTGCCAGTGACGCTACAGCACTGGGCACTATGATGGCGCTGTGGCACTACTGCACGATAGTCCACTGTGGCACTGGAAGCTCAGCTGGCAGTCGCGCAGGATGCCCATACGTCCGATGCGCCGTAGCGTAGCCTGCATTGCCGTGACCTTGTGTATGCCCTCTGCCCTCTGGCGCTGTTCGCATGCCATGTGTACGTCCCTATTGCGCTGTCTGGTGACAGCACCATGTAAAGTGACGGCACTGTTCGAACAGCGCAATTGGAGCCTGTGGTGGTCTATTGCGCAACAACTCCACGTGGGGTCACGGCGCAGCAGGGCGCCATATTACCTGCTGTAAAGTTGGTGCCATGGCTAGGAGGAGGGCGGTGTCCTGGAGCCAGTTTGAAGTGGCAACCTGGTGGCCCTGGTGGAGCCCACTGTGAGGCACTGTGGTGGAGGCCCCTCACCATGCCTAGGACCCGTGTGGCAGGAAGTGGCCACTGACCTGGTGGAGGCCACTAACGGGCCGGTCTGCTGAGCAGTGCTGGCACCGGTACAGTGACCTCCGCCCAGAGGGAGCCGGAACTTGACGCTGCCACGCTCGCGATGCCAGGCGGGCGTGGTGCCTAGGCCAGGTGAGTGTACCATCTATGCACCTATATTCTCTGTAGGGGTGTGTGTGTGCTTGGGTGGCTGTGCATAGGTGCCGGCTCGGACACGGTTGGCTGTGTCAGTGTGTGCAGCTATGCGATGGATGGTTATGGCTGTGTGGGCAGGCACTCTCACTGGGGCAGGGGGCACTCTGCTTTTGAGTCACACTGATGTTTGTCTCAACATATGTCTCCCACAGGCCGGATTTTGAGGACGCCGGGCGAGGGTGAGGTGGGCCGTGCCAGGGCCCCGGTGCCAGGGGGTGTTGTGACCCAACTGCAGCAGCAGCAGCATCAGCAGCAGCTGCAGACCCAGCTGCTGGAGGATAGTATCATTACTTCATGGATGCTATTGCATGCTGGGGGCAAGACCACCAGCCATGCACAACACAACCAAAGGGAGGTCATAATTCCACTATACAAGACACTAGTGAGGCCCTACACTGGAGTACAGTGTATAGTTCTGGAGACCATACCCACGTATGGACATGGACTGGCAGAGAGGTTCAGAGGAGAGCAACACGGATGGTGCATGGATTGCATCACAAGTCCCATGAAGACAGGTTGAAGGAACTGAACATGTACTCCTGGAGGAGGGAGGAGAGGAATATGATGGGGACATACAAGTATCTTACAGGGAGAACAGAGTGCAGAAAACACTATTTTTAGCGTAAAAGATGTTCCAGGACTAGGAGTGGGATGAAGTTGGAGGGGGACAATTCAGAGGAAACATGAGAAAGAATTCTTCACAGAACGGGTGGTGGACAAGTGGAACACCCTGCCAGAGGAAGTGGTGGGGGCTGAACTTGGTCACTGGATTTAAGAATGCATGGGATAGCCACAGGAATTCTGGAGGTCAGGGGTAAGATGCAACAGACTTATAGAAAACAGAGTGAACTTACAAGGTCAAATGGCCAGGCTGGGTGGCCCATAGGTCTTATCCACCGACACCGTCTATGTATCCATGTATGTAGGCACGACACAGGTGACATGCATCACAGTGCAGTATCACAGCACATCTGTGTATGCGTCACTGGTGGTCCAGGCATGCACTGGGCACATAGCTGTGTAACTGGCATCGCACCATGTTGCCACATCACTTGCCAGCCTAGTTTGTACTGTGATTGATGTGGGCAGTGTGTGTGGGTGGTGGTGCGCATAGCTGGTGCCGCCTGTTTGTGATGGCCATGTGCATGTTCACTGTGGGTGGGTGCATGCCATCACAGGTGCGGGACATTGGGCTATATGGCTTGCAGGTTGGGTGGTGTTCAGGGTTGTGGTCAGTCACAGCCATTGACTGTGTTCCCCATTTTCCTAGGCCTTGAGGTTCTACTGGAGGATGCAACAGGATGTCTGTCAGCCTCTAGAGGTCAGCGCATTGCAAACCACAGGATCCTGCAAGCCATCCGGAGGCATGGACGCCATCAGGGCCGGATGGAATGGAGCGAAGCCAGCAGGGGAGGACCAGGAGCCGGCTTGGGCTGTGAGCCCATACCACACTTCCCACTTCTCCCATCCCTACCACCTGCCTTCCTCTCCAAGTTTTTAATCCTCCATCTTGAACACCCCTTCCTTGTACCCATCCCCCTTGTAAATAGTTTTATTGTTCTTGTTGAAATATGTTTAATATACATTTCTATTTTGATATATGAATACTGTGTCGGTCTCTGATTTGCAGCTGGCTATGGATGCTCAGTTGCAGGTGTGTACATGCCACCTGGGCTGGTATGGTCCTGGTATGTGTGTGTGTGTGTGTGTGCATGGGGAAGTATCTCCAGCACGGCAGTGACTCTCGCTGGTCTGCACATCTGCTGCCACCCAGTGCTGGGTGCACAGGGTGTGTCTGGCTTGTAGGCTTCTGTGTTGCATGGGGCTGACATGTGCTGGGGGACTGCATGGGTTCCTGCAGTGCCAGTCACTGCACATGGGTGGTGTCTTGGGGTCACAGTGCAGGGTGTGCTGTGCATACAGGGGGGCTGATGTGCACTGTGGTTGTCATCCCCCTTGTGGCACTCTCCGCCTGCCAGTGGTTGTGCTGGGGTGTCAGGGCTCTGCTATGCTTTGTTGGCTTGTCCCCATGGGCACATGGATCATCCATCCCACCCCCAGTGATGCTGTGCTTGGGGTGTGCCGGTGTGGTGTGGGTTCTGCAGTGTGTTCCTGTGCCCATGTGTGGCATAGCTGGCGGTGGGCCCCAGCCTGCCTCCCCTGGATGTGCAGTTCCATTGCTCTGGGGGGGCTGTGCTTGCACTATGGCAGCTCTGGACTGCTCAGCTGAGCTTCCCTGGTTGCGCCATAGCGCAACATTTTGGCTCAGCTTCTCCTTCCTGGTTGCGCGATGGCGCAGTATGTGCGATATTCAGACGTTGGTTGCTTGCGCAATTTGCTCTGCTCCATGTTTGAATATCACACCTGTTGTGCATTTGCGTAACTGGTTTGTGCTTGCTCCTGCTGTTGCGCCAGTTTTGAGCGCAGTTTGAATATCTGGGCCTGAGAGCACAAAATTTGTTCAGCACAAAACATCTACAAAATGAGTGGCATTTCATTTATAGATACCATGCATTTTTTATAATTAGCAAAAAACAGCAGAAAATTCAAACCCACTTTTTGCAACAAACAAATGCATATAACTTTAAAATAAAAATGACAGCATTGCAGTTTGAGCACAGACATTGATAAGGACAAAAATATCGACAAAATGATGGTGTTTCATTTATAGATATCTTTTAGATTTTTTTTTAACAGTCAAAAAATGGCAAGAAATTACTTTTTTTCCACTTTTTGGAGGTATGGCATAAATGGAATACAAAACCCCCTGCTGCAAATATTGTTGATATTTTTGTTCTCATGGCAATTGACCCGATGACATCACGTCAGCTTTACCACTCCGTGATGTTATAGGGTCAATTCGAACGTCCGAACAAAAAATATCAACAATATTTCCAGTATGGGGATTGGAGCAGAACATATAAAATATATTATATATAGTGTATATATTATATATCTATCTATCTATCTATTATATATATATATATATATATATATATATATATATATATACTTATATAGATATATATATCTATATAGCTATATAAAGCTATATAGCTATATATCTATATCTATACACACACACACACACACACACACACACACACAGTAGGGGTGGACATATATCCAGTTTGATAAATCCATTTATCTGAGTCACTGTATGTATAAATAAATTTATACATAGAGTGACCATTTATATATACAGTGCCAGACTACTTCCTAAGCCCACAGCCTTAAAAAAGAAAAAACAAAACAGCTTCACTCACAGTCAGCGCTCTGACATGAGATACCACCTTGTGAGCAGCAGCACAGCCAGCCAGCCCCCATCCAGCTTTTACCAAATCACAATTAATCACCCAAACTGCTCAAAAACATATTTTTATATATTTTTTTAAATCCCCTCACATGTCAACACTACCTCTCTCTAGCCACAAATTCTCAAAACTACCTCCCCTCCGCATGCTGTACCTGCTGACCTTTAGGTCCCACTTGCTCAATTTAAACTACTTTTCTCCCTCGTTCCACTCAGCTCTACCACAGCCCATCATCTGCAGGTTCTCCTTGAACAAACAACAACAACAAAAGCACCACTGAATCCACATTTCAAATAACACTTTACCTCAGCACTTCATGCTCAGAAACTGTCACGGAAATGATGAATGGCAAACCACACATTACCTCACTGACACTCAGCAGTTACTTTCTAACATGGTGCTTTCAATTTCCTAACAATGCCTCCAAAAATCAAACTTTTACCTTACGCTATTACAAGTTAGCTTTCCTAACCTCCAATGATTAAAACATTTAAAAAGAGCTGCTATACCTCTTTCAAACCATCCTTGCCAACTGCAGTCTTCAGTTATCCCATTCCATGCTGTTGTCCTCGTAGCCCCACTCTTGTCATGCTCCAACTTACAAAACGAAATGTAAATAAACCACAATTATTTTTGAAAATTTTCGGCAAAAAAAAACCAACTCCATAGCGTAGCTCAGTACTACCGTGTCTTCTCCCTGATTCAACCACAGACTCTCACTTAGAGTCGCTGCCATTTTCTCCTCACTTTTTCCAAAACAGTGAAATTCCACCAATCACTGAGCACATTGGCTCCTTGACTGCACATCTCCACACTCCATCCATAGTAACACCCTTAACAACTGGCACAAAAAAAAAAGGGCAATGTCATTATTACTTAAAATAAACCCACAAACTAAGCTACATTTTCAAAAAATAAAACTAAATATGCAGGAAAATTGCACATCATACATTTCCTCTTCTATTGCATAAATGAAATATGCAGAGGAGATCCTTGTGTGATACATAATTTATCTATACTCGTGGTGTTTGACCTCAGCCACCACAGTGGCTTACGCCACTCATGAGGTTACCCGAGGTCAAACATCACTTGTATAGAGAAATCATGTATCACACAGGCCCCCCCCACATATCCTATTATATATATATATACACATTATATATAGATATATACACATATACATACATACACACACACACACATACACACATATATATATGTATACAGTATATATATATGTACATATATATATATATATATATATATATACACATACATACATACATATACACACACACACACATACACACACACATATATATATATATATATATTCATGGCAAAAAAACTCCATTTAATGCATCAGTTAGGGTTGTTCCACAGCGACAAAAGCCAGGAAATTCAGTGTTAGGGCTGAAAGCCCCCCTTGCACCCCCCCAGCCTGCCCCCCAACCGGCATTGGGGTGTGCTTTGGGGTCGTTGGCCCTAACTCTCACCCCATCACATGTGTAAAGAAGCTGAGGTATAGGAGAATGGGGTGAGAGTTAGGACTGATGACCACAATGCACACCCCGCTGCCAGTTGGGGTCAGCGGGCTGGGGGGTGCAAGAGGGGGCTTTCGACCCTAACACCGAATTTCCTGGCTTTTGTCACTGTGGAACAACCCAAACTGATGCATTAAATGGATTTTTTTGCCATGAATTTCCCTTCTTTTTGAGAATGAGGACTACAGGGCCCGCGCTCCCACCACATGATGTCTTGTGACATAGTAACGGTAACTGCAATGCAAACACAAGCGCTAATGGTTACTCACATGGTGATGCAAATGTAAATGGTAACACAAACGTTAATAGAAACGCAAGCGTAAAGTGATGCCAAAGCGAACAGTGACACAAATGGAGATTCAAGCGCATACAGAAACGCAACTGGTAACACGCACGGTCATGGTACTGCTATTGTAAATGCAGATGTTAATTGTTACAGCAACAATAATGCCAAAGGGAACAGAAACGGAAAGGCAAATGCAAGCGGTATGGAAATGCAAAGCATAATGTGCACAGTCACAGTACCGCAATTGCAAATAAAATGGTAATGGTAAGAGCAAAAACAACGCCAAACAAAACAGAAATGCAAAGATAAACAGAAGTGCATATGGAAATGCAAACCGTAACGCACACGGTCACGGTACCGCAATTGGAAATGCAAATGATAACGGTAACAGCTAAAATAACGCCAAAGGAAACAGAAACGGAAACACGAACGCAAGGGCGTACAGAAATGCAAACCGTTACGCGCACAGTCATGGCACCGCAATTGTAAATGCAAATGGTAAAGGTAACAGCAATAATAATGCCAAAGGAAACAGAAACGCAAGAGCGTATGGAAATGCAAACCGTAACATGCATGGTGACGGTACCGCAATAGTAAACGCTAACATCTTTGTAGGTGACATGCAGAGGGTCTGGAAGGAATGGTATGCCTCTTTGCAGATGACACAAAGATCTGTAACAGAGTTGATACACAAGGGGAGGTAAAAAGGATGAGAAGGGACTTGGCAAGGTTGGAGGAATGGTTAGACATATGGCAACTTAGATTCAATGCAAAGAAGTGCAAAGTAATGCACCTGGGAAACAAAAACCCAGGAAAAGAGTACACAATAGCCGGGGAGGTACTAACAACAACAAAAATGGAAAGGGACCTGGGGTAGTCATATCAGATGATCTAAAGGTGGGTAAGCAATGTGAGAAGTCAATAAGGAGAGCCAGGGGGGACTGGGATGTATAGGAAGGGGCATCACAAGTAGAAAAAGGGAAGTGGTTATCCCTCTGTACAGACAGTTGGTGAGACCCCATCTGGAGTACTGTGTGCAGTTTTGGAGACCTCATCTATGCAAGGATATAGACAGGATGGAAGCAGTCCAGAGGATGGCAACTAAAATGGTGCAGGGTCTGCATCAGAAACCATATGAAGAGAGACTGAGAGAGCTTAATATGTATACCATTGATGAAAGGATGGACATGATAGAAACATTCAAGTACCTCAAGGGAATCAACAAAGTCCAGGAGGGTAGCATCTTTCAGGAAAAGAGATGTGTAAGAACAATGGGGCACAAGTTAAAGATAGAGCGGGGACGGTTCAGGGGTAATGTAAGGACATTTGTTTTCATGGAGAGAGTGGTGGACACATGGAACTGCCTTCCTGGAGAGGCTGTGGGGTCTAAAACAGTGGAGGAGTTCAAACATGCATGGGACAGACATAAGGCAATTATAGTGGGGGGTAGCAGGAAGTAGGCTGTTGGTTAACTAAAATCTGCAGCTTATCCAGTAGGTAGGCAGGGAAATGGGCAGACTGGATGGGCCAATTGGTCCTTATCTGCCGTCAAAGCCTATGTTTCTATGTTTCTATGTTTAATGGTAATTGTAACAGTAACAATAACTCCAAAGAAAACAGAAACGCAAACGCAATCGCAAGCGCATAAGAAATGCAAACCGTGACGTGCAAGGTGACGGTACGGCAATTGGAAATGCAAATGGTAACATTAACAGCAGAAATAATGGCAAAGTAAACAGAAATGCGAACGCAAGTGTGTACGCAAACGAGAACGCAAAGGATAACGAACATGGTGCCGTACACGGGAACGGTAATGCAAATGGGTACAGAAACACAAGTGGGAATGGTAAGTGTAACAGTAATGGAAGCGAACACCCTGTATTTGCCGAACAGCTGCATAGAGAAACACAGTGTGTAGAAAGAATGTATGCATAATAATGGGCCTCAGATCAGAAAATGAACTGTTGGAATACTAAATTGCTGATATCTCAGGAACCGTATGACGTTGTAAAAATATTTTAATTTCACATGATTCATGAGTTTCCGGGCTATGTTTTTGCTGAATGAGTGGCCCATAGGGCCACATTGTCATGACTAAAAGTCCGTATCTCGCACTGTTTTCGAGATACGAGCCCTGAAAGGCGCGGCATACACCACCATGTTAGTCTATTGGGAAAACGTCAACTTCTGAGCACCATAACTTGGCATCCACGCAATATTTTTTCACCAAAAGGCACATCTGTGAGATGTTGGCTGCCTTCCCTCCAAATTTCAGCCCAAAAGACCAAACCGTTCTTTTGCAGCAGGGTGGCAAAGAATTCCTGTCATTTTGGCCATAGTCTGGAAAAGTAGTGTCACAATTTGAGAAAGCTTTCGCATAAATTTGCGAAAGTGTCGCAGGTGAGACACTACTTTGCGACACTACTTTTTCCAGAAATTTTAAAAACATTTTTCTGGGGTGTTTAACCCCAAAATAAAGACATGGCTAGCATCCTGAGGGTCCGACTAGGTGAACACAAAAAGAAGTGTGTTCCAGAGGGTCCCAATTTTAAATGCCAGCATTTATCTGATCAGTAACTGAAAACAAAATGGCAGATTTGTGACACTACTAGGGCCATTTGCGACACTAAAAAGTGCATTTGCAGAAGTGTTGAACTTTTTGTGAACTTTTCCCATTGACTTATAATGGGAATTTGTTGTTTGAATAACTTTTGAACCGTTCAATATTTTTTCACGAAATCTTAAAAAGGCACATCGGGGACCCTGGCTGTACATTCCCTGAAGTTTTCAGACCAGTTGCACAAACCATGTGACCTGTAGGCTTGAGCAAAGAATGGGCAAAAAAGTGTAATTGCGCACACAGATGTTGCTTAATAACTCTGCAGCCGTATATCCGACCAGTACGAAAATTGGCAGATTCCAACATCTACCATGACCAACTGTGCATACCAAATTTTAGGCAAATCTGTTGAATGGTGGCAATGTTATTAAGATGCAAAGTTTCACCCTTTAACCTTAAAAGTGCTACTCAACATGCAGGCTCAGTGGCACTGAGGGCTGAGGCGTTGGACGCCTTACCTCAAGCCATGCTAGTGACCCGTGTTTGGGAATGAGCATGGGTCACCGGGGGAGGAGAAGGATCAAGCATCCATTGGACTGCTCTCCTTCTCTGGGGTGGGGGGACACTAACGGTCGGCGTTCCACTGGCCCCTAGTGGCTGCTGGGGGGCAGTGTGCTGATGCTACAGCTGAAGGGGAGGAGACAGGCAGACGCTTGGTGAGAGCATGTGCGATAGCATGCGCGCTCACCGCAGGTGTCATTGCACATCCTGCCTCATCACAAGGGGAGAAAAATGGAAAAATAGCTCCAGCTGGATGACATGGTCCCTGCAGTGCCACCTCCGAGAAGGCACCTCCCTGGCATGGATCCATTTGGGGTGGGTTGAGTCACTCCCCACCACCCTGCCATGAAGGGTAAGTCATGGGGTGCACAAGGGAGGGGGTCTAACCTTCGGGTGAGGGATGTGTTGGGGGACAACCAAAAGCAGAAGCTGTGAGCTCGGAAGAAATAATTTATCCAAAAAAAAAAAAAGTGCTACTCTACCATAATATATATATATGTATAGAGTAGAGGCAAAAAAACTCCATTTAATGCATCAGTTAGGGTTGTTCCACAGCGACAAAAGCGAGGAAATTTGGTGTTAGGGTTGAAAGCCCCTCTTGGGCCCCCCAGCCCACCCCCAGCCAGCTTTGTGGTGAGCATTGGGGTCGTTGGCCTTAACTATCACCCCATCACATGTGTAAAGAAGCAGAGGTATAGGAGAATGGGGTGAGAGTTAGGACCGATGACCCCAACGCGCACCCCAAAGCCAGTTGGGGGGGTGGGCTGGGGGGGCCAAAGGGGGGCTTTTAACCCTAACACTGAATTTCCTCACTTTTGTTGCTGTGGTACAACCCTAACTGATGCATTAAATGGAGATTTTGTCTCTAATTTCCCATCTTTTTGAGAATGAAGATGATAAATAGTGAAAGGAATGTGAGGGCCCCGCGGTCCCATCACGTGATGTCTTGTTACATAGTAACAGGGACTGCAGTGCAAATGCAAGTGGCAATGGTTACGCACATGGTAAAGCAAATGTTAATAGAAACACAAGCGTAAAGTGACACCGAAGCGAGCAGTGACGCGAACGGACATGCAAGCGCATACAAAATGCAACTGGTAATGCGCACAGTGATGGCACTGGTATAGTAAATGCAAATGTTAAGTGTTACAGCAACAAGAATGCCAAAGGGAACAGAAACGAAAAAGCAAATGGAAGCGCGCATAAACACGAACTGTAATGTGCACAGGCACGGTACCACAATTGTAAACGCAAGTAGTAAAGTTAACATGAACAATAATGCTAAAGGAAACAGAAACATAAACGCGTATGCAAACGCGTACTTAAATGCAAACTGTAATGCACACAGTCACGTTACCGCAGTTGTAAATACAAATGGTAACAGTAACAGCAACAATAACACAAAAGGAAATAGAAATGCAAAACCAAACACAAGTGCGTACGGAAATGCAAACCATAATGCACACAGGCACAGTAACGCAATTGGAAATGCAAATGGTAACAGTAACAGCAATGAAGACGCAAACCGAAAGAGAAACACAAACGTAAATGAAAGGGGTGCCAGAAACGCAAACAGAAACAGTAGTGGAAGTGTAAATGGTAACAGTAATGCAACCGCAAGCACAAACAAGAACACAAAGGAAAATGCACACGGAGGCGTACACAGCAATGGTAACGCAAACGGGTATCGAAACGCAAGTGTAAACGCTAACTGTTACAGTAACGGACGTGCACACCCTGTTTTCACCCAACAGCTGCATAGAGAAACACAGTGTGTACAAAGAATGTATGCATAATAATGGGCCTGGGAGTAGAAAACGAGCAGTTGGAATACTAAATTGCTTATGTCTCAGGAACCGTATGAAGTAGAAAACAAATTTAAATTTCACATGATTCATGAGTTTCTGAGCAAGGTTTTCGCTTTGTCATGACAAAAATTCAGTATCTCGCACCATTTTCAAGATACGAGCCCTGAAAGGCGCGGTGTACGCCACCATGTTAGTCTATGGGAAAAATGTCAACTTCAGAGTACTATAACTTGGCAGCCATGCAATATTTTTTCACCAAACCACCAAAAGGCACATCTGTGAGATGTTGTCTGCCTTACCTCCAAATTTCAGCCCACAAGACCAAACGGTTCTTTTGCAGCAGGGTGGCAAAAAACTCCTGTCATTTTGGCCATAGTCTGGAAAAGTAGTGCCACAATTTATGACACTTTTTGCAAAAATTTGCGAAAGTGTCGCAAGTGCGACACTACTTTGAGACACTACTGTTTCCAGAAATTTGAAAAACATATTTCTGGGGTGTTTAACCCCAAAATAAAGACATGGCTAGCATCCTCAGGGTCCAACTAGGTGAACACAGAAAGAATTGTGTCCCTAGAGGGTCCCAATTTTAAATGCCAAGCATTTTTCTGATCACTTACTGAAAACAAAATGGCAGATTTGCGACACTACTAGGGCCATTTGTGATGCTAAAAAGTGCATTTGTGACACTTTCAAACTTTTTATTAACTTTTCCCATTGACTCATAATGGGAACTTGTGTTTTGAATAACTTTTGAACCGTTTAATATTTTTTCATGAAATCTTCAAAAGGCACATCAGGGACCCCAGCTGCATGTTCCCTGAAGGTTTTGGACTGGTTGCACAAACTGTGCGACCTGTAGGCGAGAGCAAAGAATTTACAAAAAAATTTAATTGTGCTTTTGGTTGTTGCTTAATAACTCCACAGCTGTACATCCAACTGGCACAAAAGTTGGCAAATCCTAAGATCTACTATGCCCAATTGTGCATACCAAATTTCAGGCAAATCTGTTGGATGGTGGAAAAGCTATTAAGGTGCAGAATTTCACCCTTTAACCTTAAAAGTGCTACTCAACCCTAACTGTGGTAGCACTACCGTGCTACCAGAATATACATACACATACACACACACACACACACACACACACACACACACACACACACATACACATATATATATATATATATAAAAACTGCGTTTAATGCATCAATTAGGGTTAAAGCAACAAAAGTGAGAAATGAGACATTAGGGTTGGCGCTAACCCCCACACCTCACACCCCATCCTCCACAGACTGACAGATGCCGGGGTGTGCCATGGGGTCATGAGGCCTAACTCTCACCCCATTCTCCTTTACTGTAACATGTCAACCTGTTTACACTTGGAATGGGGTGAGAGTTGGGACACATGACCCCATGGCCCCCCCGGCATCTGCCAATCTGTGGAGGATGGGGGTGTGTGGTGTGGGGGGGTTAGAGACTCAACCCTAATGTCTCATTTCCTCACTTTTGTTGCTTTAACCCTAACTGATGCATTAAACGCAATGTTTTGCCATGAATATATATATATATATATATATATATATATATATATATACACATTCATTCATGGCAAAAAACTCTGTTTAATGAATCAGTTAGGGTTGTTCCACAGCAACAGAAGTGAGAAAATTCGATGTTAGGGTTGAAAGCCCCCCCTTGCACCACCCACCCCACCCCCCAACCGGCATCGGGGTGTGCGTTGGGGTCATCAGTCCTAAGTCTCTCCCCATTCCATGTGTAAACAAGCTGAGGTGGTGAAGTATAGGAGAATGGGGTGAGAGTTAGACCGATGACCCCAACGCACACCCTGATGCCAGTTGGGGGGTGGGGTGGGGGGTGCAAGGAGGCTTTCAACCCTAACATCGAATTTCCTCATTTTTGTCGCTGTGGAACAACCCTAACTGATGCATTAAATGGAGTTTTTTGCCATGAATTTCCCTTCTTTTTGAGAATGAGGACTATAAATAGTGAATGGAATGTGGTGGTGGGCGCGGTCCCTTTGGCCCCTACCCACCATGTAATTTTGTCACACAGTAATGGTAAGTGCAATGCAAATGCAAGCGCAAATGGTTACGCACATGGTGACACAAACGTAAATGGTAACGCAAACGATAATAGAAATGCAAGCACAAAGTGATGCCAAAGCAAACATTGACACAAATGGAAGTGTGTACAGACATGCAACTGGTAACATGCACGGTCACAGAACCGCAATTGAAAACGCAAATGGTAACGGTAACAGCATCAATAATGCAAAAGAAAACAGAAACGGAAAAGCAAGCACATATGGAAACGCAAACCGTAACATACGGCCATGGTACCACAGTTGTAAATGCAAATGGTAATGGTAATAGCAACAATAATGTCAAAGGAAACAGAAACGGAAACGCAAGCATGTACGGAAATGCAAACCGTAACACGCACAGTCATGGTACCACAATTGTAAACACAAATCATAACGGGTAACAGCAACAATAACGCCAAAGGAAACAGAAATGGAAATGCAAACACAAGCGCATACGGAAACGTAAACCATAATGCGCACAGTCACGGTACCGCAATTGGAAATGCAAATGGTAAAGGTAACAGCAACAATAACGCCAAAGGAAATGGAAATGGAAATACAAACACAAGCGATATGGAACGCAAGAATCAGGAACGCGACAGTCACGGTAACGCAACTGGAAACGCAATGGTAACAGTAACAGCAACGATGACGCAAAACAAAAGACAGATGCAAATGGAAGGGTGGCCTCAAAACGAAATGGTAATGTGTACAGTGACACAAATCGAAATGCAAACAGAAACAGTAGTGGAGACACAAATGGTAGCAGTGACACAAAGCATAGCGCAAACGAAATGCAAAGGGTAACTCACATGGTGGCATACACAGGAATGCAAGCGAGTACGGAAACACAAGTGGAAATGCTAAGTGTAACAGTAAGTGAGCGCACACCTGGTTTTCCCAACAGCTGCATAGAAACACAGTGACTACAAAGAATGTATGCATAATAATGGGCCTCGGACCAGAAAATGAGCACTTGGAATACTAAATTGCTTATATCTCAGGAACCGTACGACGTGAAAAAAAAATTTTAATTTCATATGATTCATGACTTTCCTGGTTGTTTTTTCACTTAGCCCCAAGTGGGGGCTAAGCATTTTCTGACAAAAGTCTGTATCTCACCGTTTCGAGATAAGGGCCCAAAGGCGCGGCGGATGCCACCATGTTAGTCAATGGGAAAAAATGCCAACTTTGAAGTACCGTAACTTGGCAGCCGTGCAATATTGTTTCACCAAACTAATGAAAGTTACATCTGTAAGATGTTGACTGCCATCTCTCCAAATGTCAGCCCAAAAGACCAAACCATTCTTTTGCAGCAGGGTGGCAAAGAACTCCTGTAATTTTGGCCATAGTCTGGAAAAGTAGTGTTGCAAATTGTGACACTTTTCGAAAAGATTTGCGAAAGTGTTGCAGGTGCAACACTACTTTGTGACACTACTGTTTCCAGAAATTTGAAAAACATATTTCTGGGGTGTTTTACCCCAAAATAAAGACATGGCTAGCATCCTCAGGGTCCGACTAGGTGAACACAGAAGTAATTGTGTCCCTAGAGGGTCCCAATTTTAAATGGCAAGCATTTTTCTGATCACTAACTGAAAACAAAATGGCGGATTTGTGACACTACTAGGGCCATTTGCGACACTAAAAAGTGCATTTGCAACACTTTCAAACTTTTTGTTAACTTTTCCCATTGACTTATAATGGGAACTTGTTTTTTGAATAACTTTTGAACCATTTAATATTTTTTCACCAAGTCTTCAAAAGGCACATCAGGGACTCTGGCCGAATGTTCCCTGAAGGTTTTGGACTGGTCACACAAGCCATGTGACCTGTAGGCGAGAGCAAAGAACTTGCAAAAAAGTGTAATTGTGCTTTTCGTTGTCACTTAATAATTCCGCAGCCGTATATCTGACCAGTACAAAAGTTGGCATACCCCAAGATCTACCATGCCCAGTCATGCATACCACATTTCAGGCAAATCTGCTGAATGGTGGCAAAGTTAATAAGGTGCAAAGTTTCACCCTTTAACCTTAAAAGTGCTACTCAACCCTAACTATGGTAGCACTACCGTGCTACCATGGTATATCTATCTATATCTATATCTATTACTATATCCATATATATATATATATATAGATATATATATATATCAATATATAATATATATACTGTATATACATATATATATATATATATATATATATATATATATATATATATACACATATATACAACCCTCCTACTGGAAATATTGTCCATAAATAATATATATATATATATATATATATATATATATATTTATATATATATATAGATATATATATATTGCAGAGGGCTTTGGCAAAACAGTGTTGTCACCCTTTCGGCAATTGCTCTTTATTCATGGTCACCCTTTGCAGCCTCGCTCTTTTGCCATTGCTATTATTCCTTTGCCGTTTTGCTTTCGCCGATATTACATGGAACCGTTTGTATAGTAATACATATCTTTATTACCCCTTGCATGTAATTGGGTACAAACTGCCTCCAGAACTTTATTCCTCTCCATAATACTGTATATATATGGTTGTGTTTGATTTTGTATTGTTTCTTATTTAATGGAGAAGGGTGTAACTTTTTTTCTTTATATATATGTATCAAAATCAAAGTACTTGATTTTTTGTTCCTTTTTGTTTTTAACTTTTTTCAATTTTCTATTTTTGTCCTGCATCCCATGCCAGGACCATCTGTCCAGTCAGGACTCCAGCTGCAGCTTCTCACATTAGCAGCCTCCTGAACCCTGGCTTGCCCTCCAGGGCGGGGTTCTGCACCTTGACCAAAGGTGCTGTGAACTTGGGAAAGGAGGGAGGCAGCCTAAAAGCCTATGCAGCCAGAGCAGGTGTCATTAAGGCAGCGGGAGCAGAGTTTTTTTCCCCCTTATTGTGCGCGGGGGTGGGGACATACAATGATGTCCTGTGTCTGCCTGCCTCCTGAATCCTGGCAAGTGCCAGTAGCTGAGGTACCCTGCTTCTGCCAGGGTCCGCAAGTGCTGGACGGTATCCCCCATCTTCCCTCGAGAAGGAGAGCAGTCCCTGGACGCCCATCCTTCTCCCCTAGCCGGCCCTCCAATGACCCGGGTCCATTTCCAAACCCTGGTCACCGGCCCCGCAATTGGAACTCTAACGGCTGCGCCGGTGGGCCGGTTTTTGTTCCTTTTTTGTGTGTATTCAATTTACTTTTCTAGCTTGTTTAAATAGAACCTTTTTCTTTATTTCATTAAGTTTTGTATTTCTGTATTAATTATGTATTATTTTAATAAAAAAAAATTCCCTTTTATTTTTTGAGAAGTGCCATGATATTTTTTACATCCACCTGAACAACCACCAGAACAAGCAAATGGGACCTCTATTTACTGTAATGTCTCATTCAAAGACTGTAGCTCAGAACAGTGCAGTTCCCCCTTACACCTTGCTTGGCATTGATATGGTTACTTAAGTTATAACAAGGAAAGACTCCCCTCTGCACAGTCACTAACAGCACTTCCTGCAGCATACAGTGTTCATTTAGGTCTCACATCCAACTACAGACCAGGCTTGACCTAGTTAGTTTCTGAGATCTGATGGGATAAGTATTCAAGGTGGTAAGGCTGTTAGGAGCGGGAATGAAAGTACTACATATGTCTTGGGTGTATTTTTACTTAGGTTAACAATAGTAAGAAGGGGTGATCATTCAAATGGGTGGGGGATTATGCAAGAATCTTGTGACCAATTAAGTCATTATTGGGTTCCCAAGGGATTACTGTAATTCTATGGATTGGGTCAAGGTTGTCTCCCCAAATGAGGTCAGGACTGAGGTGCTTAACTTCACTTGTGTCAGCATGAAATAAGTGACATCTAGAACAGAGGAGCCTGAGCAAAATCAGGTAAAAGACTTTGGACCTGAGTGATTAGTGGGTTTAAAAATGATGGTAATCCCAGAAGAACCTGGGGGCTGATTCTGGGACGAATGTCACAACTTGCAGGCATATGCGAGTTGCAACATTCGCCGCTACGCCGGGGACCCTGCGCTGTATTCTAAGAGTGGCAGGGTCCCAGCACTTATGATGTGCAACTTGTGACATGCGTAGGCTAACAACACTGGCATGGCGTAATAGCCCCGCATGTCGTAAGTCGCAGCCTGCTGCAGACTGCCCCCCAGCCCCGCCCCAGAACACCACAGCATGCACTGGGGCATGGGAGGGCTGGACAGGTGGACAGGTGTCCAGGGGCACATGAGAAAATGGACCTCGGCGGTCCCCGACATTCGGGGGGGCATGGACATGTTTGAGGGGGGCACTGGGAGCACTGTAAGACCTTTGCCGCAGTGCTGCAAAGTGGGCATCCATCGAATGGTATGGACAGATGCCCCTTAGAGCATCTCCAAGATGTTCCAACTTCCCTCTGTCATTGTGGCTCCCGGAATAGCATAAGTGGGTTACGGCAGCCACCCTTTTGGAATAGGGCATAGTTGTTGCCATAACCCACCCTTGTGCCATGTTATTGTGGGTTGCGGCATAGTGGGTGGCGAAACCAAAATTTGGTGTAACCCGCATGCGACATGGTGCAAGGTGCCTTTTGGAATAGCAAATGACATAACACATGGCACAAGTTGCAATTTACACCATGGGGTTTGGTGTACAGTAAGTCAGCTTGCGCCGGCATATGCCATCTTGGAATTGGGCCCCTGATACTTAGTAGTCACAGTAGTAGTAATAGATTTTATTCATGATGTGAATATGTATAATCCAATTGAGCAGAGTTCATTTTCAATTGGGACATTATTACATAATTACAGAGGAAGAATCTCAACAGATTTATACAATATTGAAAAGGACACTTACCCAGTTTGTTTCACCAGCTGGGATACTGGTTAGTGTGAGATTTATGTTCACTGTCATTTAATTGTCTTTTAATGATATTTATAAACTGAGTTCTGTTTAGTAAATGTTTTGTGTAATATTTTATCCTTTTGTATTTAATTTAGCCAACTGTATCCATTTTAAGAAAGGACTTAATTGTAAATAAGCTTTGCTCAATTGAGTCTCCTGTTGATATGAAACATGAATAAAGTTTTACCATACCATACCATACCATACTATACCACATATATAAGATATGCAAGCTACATATATAATTACTGGTGACCCCGTTTAATGCACGGAGTCGATCTGTGTTTCAAACACCATAACAACCGCGTTACCCGGTTATTACAGTGTTCTGTGTCACTCACAGTTCGCATGCCACCCCATTAGCTCTTACTGCATGTGTGGATAGGCCGAACACCTCAAGAAGCATGGCAGCTCTGTTTTTCCGTTACTGAGGTCTCGCACTGATCCTTCACCTCTCATTGTCATCGCAGGTAACTTTTAATGTTTTGCAATATTTATCTGGTTGATCCTGCCTTTACAACTTTAAAAATCTAGCTGGTTGATCCTGCCATTTGTACCTGTCAAGTGGGGCTTTGGGAGACAGTGGCTGCATTGGAAATGGACCGTGGCTGAGTACTCTCACTTAACTTGTCACGGTTCGCAGTGTAATGTGAAAAAGAAAAAGTAAAATAATGCATCTACTGGAAAGGGAGACACAGGCAGAGTGTGTGTGTGTGTGTCCCCTGACAGTAGTGCTCCACTAACTTTGGTATCACTCAAGTGTTGAAGGAAAAAAACTCCCTGCACCAGTAATTATAAAAGATAAAGGCTATGCAACTGTGTTGTTATGGATTTGTTTTACACACCCTCGGTGTGCAATGACCTCATAAACCAAACCTCTCAAGCTTCACTCGAGGTTTATGGGTCATCACACACCTTGGGTGTGTAAAAAAATACATATCACACAGTTGCATAGCCATTATTCTCTATATAATATTTACATTTCTTATGCATGTCTCACTATGACTTAATATTCAAAAAGCTAAAAGAAAGTTATAAAAATCATAAAACTAAAAAAGAATAAAGGAGGAAGAAAACTCCTCTAAACTTCTAATGTACCTAAAACCAAAGCAACATTGTTGTGGTTTCTTTCCTGCTTCCATTAGCCATACATTTATCCTGTTTAGGCTAATTTTTTTATCAGTTGATCTTAAGCTACAGGGAATTGTGTTCCATGCTTTTGGGCCAGTATGGTAAAAGGCCAATCTGCTTATACAGTTTTCTTAAGAGGGACAACATATTCTAATCCTTGTGCTGATCTCAGTCCTTTTTGAAGCTGTCTCCAGTCTATAGCATCCAAAAGACAGATTGGAACAGTACCAATACTACATAAGCATATGAGCTTTACAAGATGCAGGTTTCTTCTATCAACCAATCTCATCCATCCAGGCTATGAATATTTTGTATTTATTTATTTATGACTTTGATAACCAGGTGGGTGCGCTGATCCCAGGGACTGTTTTCATGCACAACCCGGGCCATTTACAGAATGGCATGGATAACACAGAACAGAAAAAAATAAAAGGAAAACAAAAAAAACTGATGCAGGTTACAATAACACAAGATAGGATACATAAGTCAAATAAAACAAAACTGGATAACATAAGTCAGTTATTTACGTATTTACAAGTAATTATTACACAAGTACATTCTGCGGTAGACAGTATGAGTACATTACCTGCAATCAAAGCAAAAACTGCAGCTGGTAGTGAGTAGATGAAGAGGGAAATGGAGGGAAAATCTGAGGGGAGGGAGGCAAAAATAAGACTCAGCAGGTGAGTGGACAAATTTGGCAAAAACAGGTGGCCTACCCAGGGAACAGTGACAGGAGGAATTTGCTAGGAGCCAACTTTTGAGGTGGGATTTGAAACTAGAGTGTGTGTCAGTGGAGCAGAGTACAGGTGGCAGTTTGTTCCACTGAGTAGGGGCTGCTGCCAACAAAGTTCTGCCACCCATATTCGTGTGTAGCCTAGGAACTGCTAGTGTGGGGGTGCTGTTAGAGCAGAGGCAGCGGCGGGGAGTTTGGATCTTGAAGAGAGCCACAAGGGGAGGATTCCTGACCAGTACAGATAACAGTATCTGCCAGGCAGCAGAGGGTGAGGTGAAAGCAACCTTGCAGTGGCAGCCATCCAAGGGAGTTGTAAAGGATGCAGTGGTGGGTAGAGAAAGGGGCCAGCAAGGCAAAATGACAGGCATTGTTGTAGGCTGAAGAGAGCTTGGCTATAGCGGTTACAGATGCTCTGGCGTAGATAGTGGAGCAATAGTCCAGTATTGGGAGAAGATTTCCCTGGACAATGGCTAGTCTGGTCTCTGGGGTAAGGAATTGTCAGAATCTATAGGCTGCGTCCAGTTACAATTAGATTACAATGGTCTGTACACTGGGGGGAGCATCAAGGATGAACTGGGCAAATCTTTTGTACATAACATCCAGCTTAGCCAGCTTGCTCCTCGATGCCCACATAAAAAGCAGATCACCATAGTCGAATTTCAGAGCAATCATGGAATCCAAAATAATTTTCCATAACTCTCTGGGAAGACATTTCCTAATTCTATATATTATTCCAAACTTTCTTCCCAAATTTGCTACTGTTTTGTCTATATACATATCCCATTTATATTTTTGTCTAGCCAGATTCCCAAGTATTTAAACTACTTGCATCTGCTGCAAAACCAAGCTGAAGGAGAAGGCATCAGGGCTTCTTTTAATTGATTTTACTGCAGAAACATCTTTGTGCAGCTGTAGGGGAAAGACAGCTAGTGCTGTGTTTGGGTAACGTAGTTGTGGACGGCATTCTTGCTCCCCGCCCCCCGAGGAGCTGGAACTAAGACAAACACCTTGTGGTGTTTTGGAGAGGCTATTTTAGCCACCATGAACTGACTACTTTGCCTTTTAAAAGGCAGGGTATGGTACTGTCTGCTGACACAGGGAGGTATTGAGAGTGTCACCTAGCAAAATGGTCACGTCATCTGTGGGCGCTTTATATATTACTCTGCTCCAGCAAGTGGCGTCAAGCATGGAGTTGCATGAAAGGTAGTGGTGAATCAGGTGCATATTAATTCACAGGTTAACATACTTTGGTGTTATACTAAGATGTCCACTACTGGTAGCATGGAGGAAGCATTAGTAACACTACCAAATGGAGAGATAGGTATAAGGTGTACTGTTTGCCATAGAATTAGCACCCAGGAGAGTGACTTGATAGAGACTATTTGTACACAGTGTAACAAATTAAAAGAACTGAAGGCAGACATTATAGGGCTTGAATTGCAGATAAAATGTCTGTTACAACTAGAAAAGGACTCAGCAAGGGAAAGTGTAAGAAAAGATAATGAAATCAAGACTCCTGCACTAAGTAACAAAAGACAGCATGATACTGAGGAATTAGAGGGGATGGGCAGTAACCTGTGAAATGTTATGTTCAGAAAGGGAAGGCAGGTGATGATATTTAATTCAACTATTGGTACGGACCCGTTGGAACTGGATACAGATAATGGTATACAGAAAGAGACACTCTGCAAGGAAGGATTAGATATACAGGTACAAAATGGAAATAATATTGTAGTAGAAATACAATCACTAGATAAAAGAGACATACAAACTGCTGTTGCTCAACTGCAGAGTGAGCAAGTACTAGCAGGGAGCGTGAGGACAGAGAGCAGGACGAGGAAGCTCTGCGATATAAGATCAGTATAAGAAACAGATATTGCCCATTATTATCGTTAATGACTGATGTTCAGAATGAGGCCAATGAGTTACTGGAATTAGTCACAGATAGTAACAGCATAAATAACCGGAATGCAGTACATAGTAGACGAAAGGAGGAGAGCATGGAGGTGGAAAGAGGTGAAACTCGGCCAGACTTTTCCATCATAGGTGATTCTATTATAACATATACCAACACCATTACAACCCTAAATAGGAAAGAGCAGGGGTGTGAGCCTGTCACTGCCAGGCGGTGGCCTGAAAGATGTGTGAGAACTGTTACCCAAAATAATTAAACCATCTAGAGGAAAACAGTTGGCTGTAATACATGCAGGGACAAATGATTTGAGATTCTATACTGAACTAGAGATCATAACTCTATATCAGAAGATATATAAATACTTGACTGATGGTAATTGTGAGACTGTATTGTTAGAGATACTCCTGGTCCCAAAAGCAGAAGGTAGAGATAATGAGCTCAGAAAATGGTGCTTACAAAAAGGCATTACCTTAATTAAAACTTGGGAACTATAAGAAGGTAGTAAGCAAACCATGTTTTGTAGGAATGGTCTACAGCTCAATCGCAGCAGAAGTATCTTATTGGATAGTGTGTTCAATAATATTATAAACAAATGTTTAAACTAACTAATTTTTTTGGGGGGGGGATAATCTGATTGAGATGAACCAGTACACAGGCAAAGAGCCAACTCAGCTTTCTAATGATAAATGTTGAGTTACACATAAGGAAGTTAGAAACACAGTTTAACCTCTTGGTAATGGATGCCAGGAGCTTAAAAAATAAACTAGAGGAGTTAAATATTATACTGAAAAAAGAAGACATACATATTTGTGTTGTAACTGAGACCTGGTTTAAGAAAGATGACGGGGGAATCAATGTGCAGGGTTTTCAGGTTTTTCATAGGGACAGGGTAATTAGGAAAGGTGGCGGAGTGGCACTGTATGTGCACAATGGTATAAAGGCAACAGAGAACAATATAGTCCAAGGACTTGCAGATCTAGATGAAAGTACTTGGGTGTACATTTGCATGAATGGCACAAAAATGACATTAGGTGTTATATACAGGTCACCTAATTAAGACAAGGAAGAACATTCCAAATTTCTGAAGCAAATGAATGAGCTGGGCGTAGAGAATAATTATATACTACTAGGAGATTTTAACTATCCTAACATAAAGTGAGTAACACAAACATCTGCAGTACCACAAGAGAGGAAGTTCCTAGATGTAATAAGTCAGAAAAACCTTGAACAAATGGTTAGAGAACCCACGAGAAACAATAAATCCTGGACCTAGTACTAACTAACTCAAAAGACAAAATAGATCAGTTCAAAATATTGGAACCGCAGGTTAACAGTGACCATAATATGGTCAAATTTAAGTTCAATGGTGAATATGAGACATATTTGGGGGTGGGGGTAACTAAACTGAGAAGTTACAACAAGGCTAACTATAAAAAGATGAGACTAGTATTAAAGAAATGGGATTGGGAAAATGATCTGCAGGAGATAATTTGGAAGGAATGTGGAGCAAGATTAAATGAAAGACTGATTACTGTATTAAGGAGTTTGTACCTGAAATAAGTAACTATAACTCTAATAGGAGGATACCAAAATGGTTAACTAATAGAATAAAGAAAAATATAAGGAGAAAAAGGAAGGCCTATAGGAAATTCAAGCTGCAACAATGAACTGAAAAATGGGAAAAGTATAAAAAACTAACACGAGATTGTAAGAAATAAAAAACATCAAGACAGCAAATTAAATTACATAGATACATAGACAGTGTCGGCAGCTAAAGGCCTATGGCCCACCCAGTCTGCCCATTTGAGCTTGTAAGTTCAGTTTATGTTTTCCTAGAAGTCTGTTGCCCCTTACCCCTGACCTCCAGAATTCCTTTATGTCTATCCCAAGCATTCTTAAATCCCGTGATTGTTTCAGCACCCACCACTTCCTCTGGCAGGGTGTTCCACTTGTCCACCACCCGTTCTGTGAAGAAATTTTTCCTCACGTTCCTCCTGAATCATCCTCCCTCCAACTTCATCCCATGCCCTCTAGTCCTGGAACATCTTTTTCACTTAAAAATAGTGTATTCCTGCACCCTGTTCCTCCCTGTAAGATACTTGTACATCTCTATCATATCCTCTCTCCCTCCTCTCCTCCAGGGAGTACATGTTCAGTTCCTTCAACCTGTCCTCATAGGACTTGTGATGCAAGCCATGCACCATCTTTGTTGCCCTCCTCTGAACCTTCTCTATCCTGTCTACATCCTTATGTAGGTAAGGTCTCCAGAACTGTACACTGTGCTCCAGGTGGGGCCTCACTAGTGTCTTGTATAGTGGAATTATGACCTCCCTTTTCCTGCTGGTGATGCCCCTGCCTATGCATCCCAGCATCCTATTTGCTTTACCTGCTGCCTTGTCACACTGTTTCCCTACCTTGAGGTCATCAGAGATGATAACCCCAAGATCCCTTTCCTGCTTGGTGCATGCTATATCCTCACCCCCAACTGATATATTGTGCCAGGGTTTTTGTGCCCCATATGCATTATCTTGAACTTCTTTGCATTGAATTTCAACTGCCAAACCCCTGACCATTCTTCAAGTTTCTGCAGGTCCCTTCTCATTCTGACTACACCCTCTGGTGTGTCTACTCTGTTATGGAGCTTTGTGTCATCAGCAAATAAGGAAATTCTGCCTTCTAGGTCCTGCACAATGTCACTGAAAACGATGTTGAATAGGACCGGTCCCAGCAGTGTTCCCTGTGGTACCCCACTGGTCACTCTTCCCTCTGTGGAGTGACAGCCATTTACCACCACTCTCTGTGTCCTGCCACCCAGCCAGTTACCTACCCACCACACTACTGTCCTGCCCACACCCATATTCCCCAGTTTGTGTAATAGTCTTCTATGTGGCACAGTGTCAAAGGCCTTGCTGAAGTCTTGATAGGCCATGTCCACTGCCCTCCTCTGATCCACTTCCCTAGTCACCCAGTCGAAAAAATTAAACGAGGTTGATCTGACACTGACCTCCCCCGGTGAAACCATGCTGCCTTGGGTCCAGTAGTCCACTTCTGACTGGATGGGTGTGACAAGTGGGGTGCCGGAGGAGTCTGTACTGGGTCAGATTTTATTCAATATTCTGATTTCAATCATGCAGACGTCCGATAAGGCATGGATATGTAAATACGCCAACAATTCTAAGACTAGGGCCATAATCAATAATGCAGAAGCAGCTCAAGATCTACAGAAAGAACTGGATAAATTAAACAGTTGGGCATTAAAACATGACCTTGATTTTAACACAGATAGTAATGAATGTAGGTTGCAACAATATTAAGGCACAGTATACACTGAACAATATAAACATATCAACTACAGTGTTGGAGAAAGATTTAGGGGTCTATACCTTTGACAACCAGATATTTGACTATCTTGTCAGGGAAATGGTCAAGAAACAGAACAGAATGATGGGATGTACTATATATTGAGGGGAGTTAGGAGTAGAAAGAGAGGTACTGATTCCGTTATACACAGCATTGATTAATCCACATTTAGAATAGTGTGCACCGGTAATTTCTGTATATAATATAGGTAGTATAAAACTTATAGAAGGTGTTCAATGGAGGATGACTAACAAAGTTAAAGGACTACATAATATGACATACAAAGACAGATTTCATACACTGGACTTGTACTCAGTCACCTGTAGAAAACTGAGGGGTGATTTATGTTATGTGTATAAAGCCTTTAACAATGAAACCCTATGGGTAACATCCAGACTATACAGACGTGATAGTTGCAAAGATACAAGATCACATGGAAGGCAGCTGAGAGGAGAGATTTGCAAAACCAACAAAAGAGCACAGTGTTTCAGCCAAAGGATGGCTGGACCCTGTTAAGTGCCCCAAGCTTAGGCCTTAGTTTTTTCAGAATGGCATCAATATGTACAGAGAAGTCAAGGTGTCTGTCCAGCCAAATGCAGAGACACCTGAAAGAGGAGGAGTCCTCTAGAGCAGTCCCATCAAGGGTGTGGAAGGAAGGGAGGGAGGCGAGTTAGCCTAGCAAGTCTTTGCCTTGCGCCAAAGGACATGGAGACCATCTTCTTGGCATTTAGAAAGAGTTGATGAGAACTAAACCAGAGTTGGACTTTGGTGAAGTCGGACTGGAGCCTGGTAGTGACATCAGCAACAGTATTGCCAGAGGTAAACAATATTGTATCATCCGCATACATGTGGATGCTGGATGCAGTGCAAACCCAGGGGAGGTCATTTAAAAATATGGAGAACAGAATGGGGCCTAGCACAGAGCCTTGAGGGACTCCAGTAGTTATAGGCAGGGGGGGAAGAGATAGCATCAGCAATTCTTACTGATTGTGACCTGCCGGACAGGAAGGCACTGAACCGTCCTGTAGCAGATGGGGATAGACCAGCAGCTGAAAGGCTGTGAAGGAGAAGGGGGGGTGAGAAACAGTGTCAAAAGGCTTTAGCTAGGTCTACAAAGATAACTGAGGTAATGTGCCCTTTGTCAAAACCTGAAGAGATAGTGTCAGTAAATCTTGGGAGTGAGGTGGTGGTAGAGTGGGATTTCCTGAAGCCAGACTGGAAGGGGGTGAAAAAAGTGGAGTCAGAGAGAAACAGAGAGAGTTGTTCGAGTGCTATGTGTTCCTGTAGTTTGGCTAAGGTTGGTAGTAGGAAGATAGGATGATAGTTACCAGGGGAGGAGGGGTCGCCACCCTTCAGGAGGGGGAGGACAACAGCATGTTTCCAGACAGAGGGCACAGTGGCAGTCACAAAGGAGAGGTTTAGTAACAGGGAGAGTGGGAAGGCTATGGCAGGAGCAGAGATATGTAGGAGCCTGGGGTCAAGGCCATCAGGCAAGAAGCCTTTGGTAGGGTTTAGGGCCAGGAGAGCTTGAATGGTAGAGGCAGGGGTAACAGGGGATAAGGAGAATGGGGGGAGGTGTAAGGGGTTTGGAGGAGGGGGACGGGGCAGAGGAGCAGATCCTGACTACAAAATCCATTGCCTGGTAGTCTAGTGGCCCCCTTCCACCCACCCCAGCAAGTAGTGACCCACCATCCCACCTCCCACCCAACCCTAGCCTGCGACTGGCATAACCCTCCTCACACTGCCATGGCCAGCAGATGATTAAACTGTCAATGAGCGTGTATAGTAGACAGTACGCACTTATTGGTTGACCAGTCATCATGGCCCTCAGAGTGTGTGCTGTGCATAGGTGGCCTTTAAATATGACCACTCCCCTGGCAACTGGCATTATTCTGGGTTAGCACAGCACAAACCTGGTTTGTGCTGCACTAACCTTTTGAAAATGGGGCCCTACATCCATAATCAATATTTAGAAACTCATGAGTATTGACGGAGAGGGAAAAAACCCAGAAAACTCACCAGATATATGTCGTCATCAGGAGCAGAAAGGTGATGATGATGAAGATAACACACTTCTTATCTGGTTTCATCTTCATACATCCCCATTTAGCACCCCGGTAAAACCTGGCAACACCTAATTAGATGTTAATTGTGGCAGTTATTGGCTGTTAGCTAATCATGGCTGTTAGCTGGAGGGAGCTTAGCTCATAGCCACCCTTCCCTATCTCTCCAGCTACTCGGACTTATGTACCCAGATGCGGTCACAGATCGCAGTTCGAAAAATAAAAATTTACTTGTGCCACAGATCGAACTTCTGATTGCAGTGCCCGTAACTCTTACTGCTGCCACCAGAAAACAGAACTGCATCTATCTCTTTATCTCTCTCTCTCTCTCTCTCATGTTCACCTATGTGCTGGTCTACCAGAGAGAGAAGCAGGACCTCCAGCCACTCAGACTTGTGTACCCAGATTGCTGATCACAGTTCGAAAAATTTAAAATGTACCTGTGCCGCAGCTCGAACTCCCGATTGCAGACTGCTGACACAAGAAATCAGAACTGCCTCTCTCTCTCCCCAAGTCATACATTTAATCATTTAATTCACTGAGAGTACCAACATGAGAGAGAGCTAGAGAGAGAGAGAGAGAGAGAGAGAGAGAGAGTGTGCTGCTCAGAATAAAAATAACGGCCGGTGTGAGTGTTTACTCCCTCCCTGTCTTGCAGAGATCACTGACACCAGACACCGGACAACATCAACAGGTAGAGTAACCAAAGGTACTGAACAGCACTATAAGGTTTACAAAACCTCTTTTAAAATGAAAGTCAGCACCGTAGTGCTTAACGTATGTTAGGAGGCTCTGCACTACATTAAAATTAAGCAACTTCTCTTAAAGGGGACAGACGCTTAAACGGGACAAAAGTGTGTCCACGGAGGCATCCCATTTAAGCGGCTTCAACCGTATACCTCATGGGCAACTGGATGACTGAGTATATCAATTGTTCAATTCATAAAATATTGTATTTCCTAATACATATGTAGGATTATTTATGGTATTCTATAATGATGTATGTAATTAATGGGTCTCCCCCTTTTACCATAAGGAGACTGTGCTGTAATTTGCCATTATAAAGGAGTGTTTATAACAGCAAACACGTGCATGGTCCCCTTGCTCTGCTCATGCATCCACTGCAGTGGCTCCCTTCCTGGTTCGTCGCTTCCTTCTCACCCACAACCCAGCCACCAGAGAAACATGTCAGTAAGTCACTTTAAAAAAAAAAAAATATATATTGGCTAGCAAAAATATATTTTTAACAAAATTTAAAAGCTGGGGAAAGAAAATCTGTCGACTGACTCACCAGTAGAAAACCAAACTTGAGCGCAGCCATGGGAATGTCTGCTATTTTATATAATTGCTGTGGCCAAAAAGGGAAGACCCAGCAATTATGTAAAATAAAATATGGGGTGTTGTGTGTAAACTTGAAGTTTATACACATGCTCAGTGTTAGATGCTTTGCACAAACCCCTCGAGCTTCACTCTTCAGGGTTTATGTAGCATCTAACCACTCGGGTGCATGTAAACTTTTCATTACACACTTTATTCCCTATACTATACCCCATACTTTATTCTATTTATTATATAAATTATATAACAAAGTCTGTTTCATGATGTTGGATTTTATATTTCATACTATGTATATGTTGTTTTGTCCAGATTGTAATGGCAATTTGCCCACAATAAACTCTTTACTACTACTACAAATAACGTAAAACCTGGTGGTTTTGTGGTCCCTCTTCCCTTCCTGTTCTTCAGTCACAGCCCTGACTACACAATCCATTGCCCTGGTAGTCTAGTGGCCCCCTGCTCCCCAACCCAGCAAGCAGTGACCCACCAGCCTGCTCCCCCCACTCAACCTGAGCTGGTGACTGGCATAACCCTCCTCACATTGTCATGGCCAGCCGCTGATTGAATTGTCACTGAGTGTGTACAGTAGACAGTATGCACTCATTGGCTGACCAGTCATCTTGGCTCTTAGGAGTACGCTGTGCATAGGTGGCCTTTGAACATGACCACGCCCCCAGCAACTGACACTTTTCCAGGTTAGTGCAGCACAAACTTGGTTTGTGCTGCACTAATCTTTTGAAAATGGGCCCTACATCCATAATCAATATTTAGAAACTCATAAGTATTGTAGGAGAAAAACACAAAACAGAATGCTCACCAGATAGATGCCATCATCACAAGCAGAAAGATGATGAAGAAGATAACATAGTTTGCAACTGGTTTCATCCTCACTGAAAGAAATAGATTGTCCATGAACAACATTAGCAATGGTGGATGAAAAAGTCAACTTTCCAATTTCAACCCTAGAGGAGAGTGTTTCACATCAAATTCATTATAAAGTAGCTTCCCTATTCACCAGACTAGAGCATTTCTAGCACAGACACCATATAATGAAGTTGAAACAAACATCAGCCAGAGTCTGGTAGGCTCTGAGTTAATGAAGATTTTCCATTTGATTAGCTGCAGTACATATGCTGTACACATGGAACTACGACAGATATAGGGACATACTGTAATTTTTATTTATTTTCCAAAGAGAACAAAAGGAGTGCTGCATGACTATAAATCTGATGAAGGCTTGTGGGAACAGAACAAATGACTAGAGCAATGCTCCAGTGAATTTATGTCATTAGGACTGTGGGATACACACCTTTCCTTGCTATTTCTATATTATGTACACATATATAGTTTTAAGGAGGAAAAAAGACCATTAGTCCATCGAGTGCTTCCTTCACTCCCTTCTGGTAGCTCAGTGAGAAAACCATACCACCATATTTATTTTGGAAACACTCGTCAGGTCTCAAGCTGGAGCCACTACAATATCAGCTGATACTACATACTCTGCAATCTGTTGCTAGTGTACGCTCCTCGTTCTGTAAAGAAGTTCCTCCTCAATTTACACTTGACTCGTTCTCCCTTCAATGACACTGAGTGTCCTCTGGTCTTTCCTAGAAAGGGAACAATGCAAAGAGCAGTTTCGCACTACAGTGTGTACCTTCATAAATGTATTTCAGTGGCTGCAATTTAACACAGAATATATTTGTTCCACATTCATATTTTTTTCTGTTCCAGAGTTTTTAACACATCTTGTTGTTAGTCTGTCCAAAAAGCCTAAAAAGAAGATTTTGACTGTCTCCAACTGATCTAATTAGTGCCTTTGCTTATGACATCATAGTACATATCGTGACATAAGAGTGTAATGCTAAAAACAGCAATTGTGAGTGCAGTTGCTGCAGTTGGATTCTTTTTAAAAGGCAGTGAAATAAGCACTGCAAAATGTAAAATATTTAGTATACTAACAACAAAAGAAAAGAAGAAAAAAAAGAACATGCTAAAATTAAGCACATTTCTTATAACAATTGTAGTTTTTAGAGAACCACCTTACTTCAAAGAGGAAAATCTGAAAAAGGGAAAAAAGGGACCAATAATTTTCAAACACATTGCAGCACGTATTCCATTTGTAAAAAAAATTATCCTCAGCAGTTTTACAACAAGTGCAGAAATACAAGTGTTGAGGTTTCTGGGGTTGACCAGTCTCTGAAGTCCACAGATCACATGGATGATTTTGTTAGAAAGACTACCTGCAGCACTGGAAGCACTAAGGAGGCGCAGGCAGTGTTTCCATGAGGGAACAAGAGAGACATTCGCTACTCAGGTGCTGGGGCCCAGACCTGAATATGGAACTCTAGGCTATAGGCATGCAGGATCTAAATATGTTCACAAAACTGACAGAGTATTTATTTCAAACGTTTCACCAGGAAAGACATACTGAGCTGCTAACAGCTTATTTCCAGGTGTGTCCTGGTGGGATGGGGAAGGGGAGAATACAATACAGGATGTGCACGTGGAAACACATAATGTAAGGCACAGTAGTAATAAAACAACGATAAAAATAAGCAAAATATATAGCAGTGTGCAATCAAGATTTACTGGCAGATAGGGTAACACATAAAGATGAATAACAATGCAAATTAAGGTACAAGTGCAATACAGTACTGTGAATAATGCCAGATAGTTAAGCAATACACCATGACAGGGTGTCTGTTATGCTGGGATTTACCACAACTGACGTGGTTTGGCCACGAGGCCGCAGGCCGAATGGTCAAATCCTGGCCAGCTGTGGTAAATCTCAGCATAACCCACACCCTGGAGTGGTTTATTACAATTATACAATGGGCCATTTTACCTTTTGTACCCAAAAGTTAAACAAAAATTACATTTTTGGGCTCTTGAATTAATTTTTGTATAATTAATTGATGCGCGAGAAAAAATAATTCCCTGTTACTAGGTATGGTACTCCCCCCCTCCCCCCGTGAGGCTTCAGTTTCTTTAATCCCTCTCCCCTCAACCCTGTAACTAAATCATACTTCTTTGTTTTCTTTTTGTATTTTGTTGTGTTTTAAGGTGACATGCGGGCATAGTCAAACTGTGACTCGCTGTTCGTTTTTGTGTGTGACTGCGTGGTGCGAGCACTAATGGGCTACATTCAGTGACTTAGTGCTTCTGGGTTCACTGTGCGGTTGGGAGACAATATCAGCGAGACATCGGGGAATACCTCTTTCTTTCTTTTTTTTTTTTGTAAAGTTTGCTGCCGATTAGGACCGATTGGAGTTTGGGGGGCATCTGCAACATGATGAGAGGCTCGATGTCTGTATTTGTGACAGTGTCTGGAGGGCTGACAGGAGGAGTTACAGCAGATGTTGATAGAGGTACGTTCACCATTTACACTTATTTGGGGGCTCAAATTTTTTTTGTATTTAGATAGGGTTTTGGGACTGTTGGGCTCTGTGAGTTAAAATTTACTGTGCTTTTGAATCTCCAGCTGCAGTTTAGCGGGGAGTAAAGATGGCACATCGGATTGATCTTATACAGTTGGGATTGCTGATATGGCTAACTAGCACCTTTTGTATGGGTTATCTTAGCATTAACCAAGGCAGAAAGGTGCCAGTCAGCCAATGAGAGTTGCAGATTCTCCCACCCCATGGTATAATAGCAGATTACCACCACCCAGACTGAGAAAGTGCAAGAGCTATCAAAGCCAGTGTAGAAGAAAGATTCAGGAGCAAAATAATACTAGATATGACTGATTTAGTCACACTTTAGCCTGGAGGGGGTAGGAAATTGCTCACAGCCGGGGAGGTATCAACAACATAGGGTAAAGGGAAACACTGGGGTCAGGCAACAGGAATAGTTGCAAGAGGGGTTAGTAAAGTCACAAAAAGGGGATGAGAAGAATGAGGCTGAGTGGACAGACATGGGAAGAGAGGACCAGAGTTTAGGAAAGAAATACCAAAAAGGCGGCTTAGCCCTCAGAGATTTGCCTGGAGAGTGAATGGGAGCCAGTGAATATACTGCATAACAAGGTGTTTAGATTTGCCCTAAAATCACAGAGAAGCCCCACTGGAGCTTCATTGCTCTGATGCCATAAGTAGATATGGCTGGCTGCCATGATTTAATTGAACAGACAGGCAATGGATGTCACTTATGTATACAGTTACAGGCAACAAATCCTAATCTTGAACTTTACCATGGAACAGTTTACCACATTAAGATACTACATAAAAGCATCCCCCCTTTCTGCAGTATCCTCAAGGTATCACAGTGGCTGAATTTTTACCTAGAGCTGTGTAGAATGTGGAGCTCTACTAGCAGAAGGGCAATTCTGCTTCAAAAATGAAGTATTTTCTTTTTCAATTTCACTTAATTCTGAAAAGCATTTTTATGTAAACCATGAGAGAAAGAAAAAGAAAATCTTTCTGCTGGGTAAAGGTAATATCTTTATTAGGCTAATGAAAAGTGAAAGATTCACACTTTCAAGGTTTAGGCCCCAACAATGTGTATCTTTAACTTTTCATTAACCTAATAAAGGTATTATCTTTTCCCAGCTAAAAGATTCTCTTTTTGTTTCTCTCCTGCTTTTGTGTAGCCAAACACCGAACAACCCTACCTTGATATTTAAACCGTGGAATAACTTTCCATGGATCACATCAACATACAGTAATGTAATGCATGGATATCCCCAGAAATAATACTGAAAGTTATACAATAAAATTTCTCGTAATACTATAGAAGAAATCCATCGATGGTATTACGAGATCTCCATAATAATATTTTTGGATATTCATCAGTGGTATTACAAGATCTCATAATATTACGGCTAGCTTTCCTAAGACAGTGCTATGAGAATCCTGCTTCCCTCATGCTGCACACATACATCATCCACAGCTGCCCGCAAGCTGACTTTACATAACCATCGTGTACAATAAAAGCCGGTCATCACCAGAGCTGACACAAGTGCAGATTACAAAATGTCTCAAAGTCATTCAGTAATGCCGCACCTATGGGTCTTTGTTAAAAAGCCCCATGGGGCTTTATATACAGGTGCAGGGGTGGGCAGCAGCAGGAGCCACCAGGAGTCACCAGATAAAGCCGCATCATGGCTAAGTTTAAAGTGCACAAATGGGCTTAAATGTAATTATATAAGCTTGTATTCATATATTACAAAAAAAATAGCAAACAAGACTGATCACTCGGCTATAATACCATATTGAGGTTCTGCGGACATGTTGGAACCTCTCGATGGTATTATAGCCTTGTAATACCTTGTAATACACAGTCCCCTATTATGTGATTTGATTTGCAGGATGTGGAAAAGGAATCCATGGTTTATGTAAACCATGGATTACTAATCCACAAAAAAATTTCGCTTTCAAAGTTTTAGAATTCAACTACTGACAGAATTCCACAGAATTAGACAGAATTTTCAGAAATCCTTCAGGATTCTATTCTGTCAGAATTTGAAAATTTGGGACAGTAATAGTGTTACCTATAGTGTACTTAGCTAGCACAATAAGATAACACTTCAGCTAATGTGGTACCATAACTTATACTTTGGTAAGAGGGAAATGCTGTTATGCAGTGCCTTGAAGTGGTAAACTATTTTGTAGTAAAGTGGAAGATTAGGATGGCTGACACTGTATGTGCTATAAACAGAAGGTGCCAAGTCATTCAGTGAGTCTCCTAACTAGTCCTGACCCAAGTCACAACCTCAGGAATGTTATTTAGAGTGGTTCATCTCTCCAAATGTAGCATCATCACCGTATAGTATTGACATTTGTATAATCAGCAGCTAGCAACTGGAATAAAATCCCAACTAATATCACAAAATGTGTCCAACTCTTCTTTTTTGTAATTCAAATGTTATTGATTTTTACAGATCCACAAATAATTCATAAGTCCAGACAATAAGGTAAAAAATAAAACTAAAACATTGCATATAACAAAAATTAAATACATTTCATGAAAAACTGTATACAATAAGATCAAGACTCTATGACTTAGCATATAAACATAAGAAAAAGTTGCAGGAGAGGGTGGTGTAAATCGTGTTACACTATTACCAAGAGCCTCAATGGGTTACTTTGAATCAATCTTATGAATAACATCTTTTAATTTGGACTCTTACACAGGGAAGAAATTAAGGAAAGCGTTTCATATCTCATAGAGTTTATCCACTCAGCCATGTGTTTTATGGTCAAATTTTTCGTAGGCTGCCCTAGTGGCTAAGTCTTTTATGTAGTCTACAAAAGAAGGTGGAGTTGATTGTTTCCAGTGCCCCAATAGTACATTTTTGGTGGGGATACATGCAGTGTGGAGCCATCTTTTCTGGTTAGTGGAAAGATAAGAACATCTGGAACTTAGGCCCAACATTATACTGTAAAACTGGTACTACTTTTGAAACTGTTGTTTAATGTCTTCTTTTCCATTAGGGTTTTTATTCCATTTTTAGTTACAGAGATAAAATCCAACAACATTAATTACATACATGTACAAATGCATACATATTTATATTAACATGTAGATTAACACAGTCCCTGTAACAACCCCTAAAGACCCTCCCCCACACCCCACACCCCCATTACCACCCCAGCACAAGTCTAACAAGATTACGTACCAACTATCAGTAGGTAAGCTATGAGCCATTATAATGAGTAAATAGTATAGAAGGGGCCCCAGATCCTATCAAACTTAGGGAGCTTATTCTGAAGGATAGCTATCATTCTCTCAACCCTCAAACTGGCAAGCAATTCCTCCAACCATTCTGTGTAACTGATCACGACAGCGTCCTTCCAGTGTCTGAGGATGATTTTCTTAAGAGTGGCCGCAATCAAGACTATGTGGAACCTTCTGCTCTTTACAGGAATATGAGAAACATCTCCCAACAAGCATATTTCAGGAGTAAAAAGGTCCCCCAGCCCCAACAAAGGGTTCAATTTCCTTTTGATCTCTGTCCATAACGGGATTATCTTTGGACAGTTCCAGAAAATATGCATCAAATCCCCGATCCCAGATTGGCACCTACTGCACGTATTATTTGTGGCTATGTTTAATCTAACCAACTTTATGGAGAATAGTAAATATTACGAAGAAATTTAAACTGGACCAATCTTAAACGATCTTGTAGAAGAAATCTATGACAACTCAGCCATAGAGCCTTCCAGTCGAGTTCCACATTAGGAAATTTTGAGGCCCAATATGAGCCTTGGACCGGAATTTGAGAGTAAGCCCACTCAAATAATACTGTATATACTTTTGAAATGGCATGTGATAGGCCTACCAACGGCCCTAATGTATCATAGAAGACTACTTTTGTACACTGAATTTCCCTCTTACCCATCTTACTAAGCAAAAGGTGCCTAAGCTGGTATACTTTAAAGACTGCGGTGGTGGACATCTCAAATTTACTCAGGATCTCAGGGGAAGAGAGTACTATTCCATCAGGTGTAAGAAAATCTTTCACACAACATGAATCGGGCAGGGCCAACCATGTGGGGTTGAGGATCTTACTATCAATTAGAAAATGCGGGTTACCCCAAACAGGCTGCTTCCAATCCCTAAGACAGTCATATTTGATGAAGCCACAAAGTTGCATATGAATTCTCACCAAGATCCCAAATGGGGAATTACGCAAGAGGGGGGGCAGGAGTTTCGGAGAAAGATAGAGCAAGGCCTCGGCTTTCAACCCTTGCTTCTGAATAAGGGCCAGCTCAATTTGTAGCCATAAAGGCGTATATGATTGTTGTAATGAGACATCCATACCCTTCACCCACCTCAGGTATTTACTAGCATGGCTAGCCCAAAAATAGAGGGCAAAATGTGGCAGTCTCAAACCGCCCAATGATTTGGGAGCAGCCAGCCTATGATAAGCCATTCGGGATTTCTTATAACCCCATACAAAATTAGCAATAATACTATGCAGTTTCCTAAACCAAGAAAGTGGTAACCAGAAATTTAACATACTGAGAGGGTAAAACAACCGGGGAAAAACATTCATTTTAACTAAATTAATCCTCCCCCATAATGATATCGGAAGCCTAGCCCATCTTTCCAAATCTAATTCAATAGTACGCACCAAGGGGTCCAGGTTTAATTGACGTATCTTAAACCTGTTCCTTGTTAGGTTAAGACCGAGGTATTTAATGGAGTCTGATTTCCAAGTCAAACCAAACTCAGTGATTTCCTGTTTAAAAAATCTATTATTTAGCGAGAATATCACGGATTTATCTAAATTTAATCTATAATTGGCCAATCTGCTAAATTCCCGAATCACCTCCAAAAGGACTGGAATAGACATTCTCGGATTGGAGATATAGACCAAAAGATCATCTGCATATGCTGTTATTTTCAAGGTATGGTCGAGAATTCTAATGCCATTAATTCCCTGTTCGTGCATTATTGTTCTGATGAGGGGTTCCAAGTATAAACTGAAAAGAAGAGGTGACAAAGGGCAACCCTGTCTAGTACCTACGTGAAGATTAAAAGAGTCTGAAGTGGGCCCATTGCAACTGACTCTTGCTGTGGGGTTGGCGTACAGGGAGCCTATCCATTTTAAGAATGGATCTGGAAACCCAAATTTTCCCATTGTGGTTAACAGGAACCCCCAATGGACCCTATCAAAAGCCTTCTCTGTTGTTTAATGTCTGTTGGGATGCTAGTCAGACCTCTTCCCAGCAGTTTTATATGTCTACAGGACCATATTAAATGAGATATGGTACCTCTTTCAGTTTTACATTTCCAACAAGAATTGTCTTGTGACAAACCAAGACTGAAGAGCTTATCTGGGGTATAATATCATATTTGAACAATTTTATACTGAACCAATCTACCTTTGGCTTCTTTGTGGGAAATGAGTGTTACATTCTAGCTATCATACCATTTTTTTTTCAGATTATCATACCATTTTCTTTTCAGATATAGTCAAACTTAGTTCATGTTCCCATTTTTCCTTTAGTTCTTCGTCATTTCTCCCCCCCCACCCCGCCTTCAATAATTTGTAAATTATCTTACTGGGGTACGTACTTAGGAAGATCTTATCCAAGACATTCTTATCAGAAAATGAGAGACTCTGTCCTAGTAGGTTTCTGAGTATGTCTCTCAAATATAAGTAGTTATAAAATTCTGTCCTGGGAAGAGAATATCACTTTGCTAAATCCGTGAATGATACCACTGTATTTAGCATGGGATGTAACAAATCCCCTGTTGTATAAATTCCTTTTTGCCTCCAAATATCCTACTTTAAACTTTTGACATCAATTTGAGTCAATGTATTTTCCCACACAGGGCAAAGGGGTGACCAACTAGGATTTCAATTCATGATCTTAATTTTTTACCACATCCTCATAGATTACCCAATACTGGGTGGGGGATTAAATATCTAGGTAGGCTGGTAGATGTTACATATAGTACAACCCTCTAATGGTCTGTAATATAGCAAAGGCTAAATGCTGAGTGCAGAAGTCAGGGAGTGAAAATCCCTCTTTAATTCTAGGTGTTTGTAATCTAGCTAGTGAAATCCTAGCTGGTTTCTTATCCCACAAAAAACTCATTTATTTTCTTATAAATGTGAGTGAAAATTAATTCAGTGATTTCTAATGGGATATGATGTAAGAGGAAATACATTTTTGGCACAATAATCATATTTGGAGTCTGAATCTTACCCCATATGGAAACATATAAGGAATTCCACCTCTGGAAATCAATTTCCATTCTATTAATTGTACCATAAAAGTTTTTATATGGAATTTGGTTTAGGCCTTTGACCAATAGAATGCCTATATATTTAAGGCTTTCTTTCTGTATTTTAATCCCTATATCCCCCCAGTGGTTTAGTGTCCAGATCAGTTGACAATGATAGGACTTCTGTTTTGAACCAATTAATTTTGTATCCAGAAATTTAACAATCTATCAATAACATTGAGTAAACAGTTGAGGGAGTGTGAGGGCTTATCCAGGTAGAGTAAAATGTCATTGATGTAAGCCATAAGTTTAAAATGGGACCCAAAGTGTATGACCTATGTCCTGAGAGGCCCTAATCTTAATTAGCAGAGGGTCCAAAGCCAAAATGAAGGATGATACATAGATACATACATATATACATAGACAGTGTCAGCAATTAAGGGCCTACGGCCCACCCAGTCTGCCCATTTGAGCTTGTAAGTTCACATTATGTTTTCCTAGAAGTCTGTTGCCCCTTAACCCTGACCTCCAGGATTCCTTTATGTCTATCCCATGCATTCTTAAATCCCGTGACTGTTTCAGCCCCCACCACTTCCTCTGGCAGGGTGTTCCACTTGTCCACCACCCGTTCTGTGAAGAAATTCTTCCTCACATTTCCTCTGAATCGTCATCCCTCCAACTTCATCCCATGCCCTCTAGTCCTGGAACATCTTTTTCACTTAAAAATAGTGTATTCCTGCACCCTGTACCTCCCTGTAAGATACGTGTATGTCGCTATCATATCCCCTCTTTCCCTCCTCTCCTCCAGGGAGTACATATTCAGTTCCTTCAACCTGTCCTCATAGGACTTGTGATGTAATCCATGTACCATCTTTGTTGCCCTCCTCTGAACTTTCTCTGCTCTATGTCCTTACATAAGTAAGGTCTCCAGAACTGTACACTGTACTCCAGGTGGGGCCTCACTAGTGTCTTGTATAGTGGAATTATGACCTCCCTTTTCCTGCTGGTGATGCCCCTGCCTATGCATCCCAGCATCCTATTTGCTTTACCTGCTGCCTTGTCACACTGTTTCCCTACCTTGAGGTCATCAGAGATGATAGCCCCATTATTCCTTTTCTGCTTGGTGCATGCTATATCCTCACCCCCAACTGATATATTGTGCCAGGGTTTTTGTGCCCCGTATACATTATCTTGAACTTCTTTGCATTGAATTTCAACTGCCAAACCCCTGACCATTCTTCAAGTTTCTGCAGGTCCCTTCTCATTCTGACTACACCCTCTGGTGTGTCTACTCTGTTATGGAGCTTTGTGTTATCAGCAAACAGGGAAATTCTGCCTTCTAGGTCCTGCGCAATGTCACTGAAGAAGATGTTGAATAGGACTGGTCCCAGCACTGTTCCCTGTGGTACCCCACTGGTCACTCTTCCCTCTGTGGAGTGACAGCCATTTACCACCACCCTCTGTATCCTGCCACCCAGCCAGTTACCTACCCACCGTACTACTGTCCTGTCCACACCCGTATTCCCCAGTTTATGTAATAGTCTTCTATGTGGCACCGTGTCAAAGGCCTTGCTGAAGTCTTGATAGGCCATGTCCACTGCCCTCCTGGACCACCAGGGATATTGGACAAATATGTCTATTTTCAGACAGATGCCCGCGATCAGGCACATAGCGGTCCACTGGACCACCAGGGACATTGGATGAATATTTCTATTTTTAGACAGATGCCCACGATCAGGCACATAGCGGTCCACTGGACCACCAGGGATATTGGATGAATATTTCTATTTTTAGACAGATGCCCGCGATCGGGCACATAGCGGTCCACTGGACCACCAGGGATATTGGATGATTTCTTATTTTTTTTTTTACAAATGCCCGTGATCAGGCATGGAGGGGGGCGCCGCCAGATGCAGCCGGAACTCGGGTGGCCACCCACAGGTGGCAGCTGCCGTGTTGCGCCCTGCAATGCGGCAGCTCACCTGTGGGTGGCCATCAGTTGTTCCTTTTTTTTTGGCTTAACTTTGTGCTGGCGCAGGTAGGGGTTGCGTATGCATGGCTCTACACATCCTGGCTGTGCAATATATGCTTGGGCACGTCCTCCCACCTGTGCCTGCATACATTACTGATTACAAACCCTTTTGAATATCTGGGCCATGATTTCTTGTTTAAGGGACAAATCATTACATTTGGTCTTTTAAAAACGTTCTTCTTTTTGTTTCTATAGTTGTTCCATATCAGCTACCTTTTCAATTTAGATTTCTTTCTATAACTTGAAAAATAAATCATTCAGCCCCTCATGTATACCTTTAAGTCATCTCATAATACACTATCACTGACTTCCCCATTATCATGAAGTTCAAAAACAGGTTATTTTCTGCCTCTAACCATTTCACAAATTCATTATCCTTAAATAGTGAGGAATTGAATCTCCACATCATGTCTCCCTTAACAGTAATACCTAGTACCAAACATACTGAAACCGGGGCATGAGCTGAGATTACAGTATTCCCAATATTTGCTGTTGACAGGCTGTGTAGTATGGAGTTTGAGACAATGATATAGTCTAGTCTACTGTACTGGTGCATAACATTAGACATAAAAGTATAATCACTCCCTTTTGGGTTTAAAACTCTCCATGAATCATTTTGACCAAATTCGGAGCATAGGATTTTTTAGGGTCAGGGAGGATTTGCAGGGTCTGGCAACAAGCCCATTGGATCTGTCTAAGAAATTGTCGATCACAGTATTCATCTTTCTGGCCATTATGATGTCTGAGACTACTGAAGCTATTATCTGATCAGCTAATTTTGCAAAACAAAAAAGTCTGGGCAATCATTATTAGGAGCATAAACATTAACTAACAGTGTTTTGTGTCCATCAGTTGAACCTTTAGTCATCACAAATTTCCCTCCGGATCTGATGTGACTGATTCAACAGCTAAAGGAATCATTTTGTGGGTTAGGATGCAGATGCCCTCTACTTTTTGAGGAGAAAGAGCTTCTGTATAAAAACATTACCTACCCATGCTTTTTTTCAGATTAAAGACATCTCTTTAGGCCAGCCCGTCGGCGCAGCGCTTGGATTTCCGTCTGCGACGCCGGTGACCCAGGTTTGAGAACGGACTTGGGTCGCTGGAGGGCCGGCGAGGGGAGAAGGTTGAAGCATCTGGGGACAGCTCTCCTTCTCGGGAGGTGGGGATGTGCACTGGCATCTGCTGACCCCTGGCAGAGGCTGGGGACACAGCAGAACACTGGGTTCCGTGCACAAAGGGAGTGGCAGACATTGGCGTCAGCCTTGATGTCAGGACGTCACTCCCCCAAGAACAAACAGAGAAAATGAACCCTGGCTAGCCAGATGATGGTCTCCAGCCCTCCGATGCCGCTGAACCCATGACTGGCACTCCTCAGCAACACCCTGGGCCAGGTATAGAGTGCGCTGGCTGGCCCCATCAGTGCCTTCCCCCTTGGAGGAGGGGGATTAGTCCAGTGAAGGGATACACCGGGTTACCCAGGGGAGTCGCAATATGAGGTAAGTGGCTGGCATGGGGACAGGTAGGCAGTCGGGAAGGGCCTGGTGGACCTGAAGGAGTGGGCAACCAGGGAGGAGGAGAGGCACATAAAAAAAAAAAAAGACATCTCTTTGGTTAAAGTGTTTTTTGAAGAAATATAAAGTCAGTTGTCAAGGATTTTAGATATGACAGGACCTTAGTGTGCTTCATAGTACTGTGGCATCCTTTAATATTCCAAGTCACTATTTTGTAAATACATAAGTTCTCAGCCATTGTGAAACTCATCATATTTGTTAAAGTAGGGGCATATGAAAGACAATTCCCTTTTTGTAGATGGCTTTAAGAAAATGTGTAAAAAATCTAATTATACTGTAATAACCACAGCCCACTGTAGTTCACACTAATTAAGGTAGGAAGATCGCACTCACCAAACAAGAACAGATGGCACACGCAAAGTTTGCAAGTAAAACAAGCATTTGTCAATGCCGAATGTTTGCTTGCTGGCATTGGCATTGGTAGTGTAGAAGTTACAGAGCTGCATAATAGGAATGGCAGTGAAGTATTGAACTGAAGCCAACCCCACCACCACCCTGCAGAGAGTGACAGGCATTGGGGGTGTGCCCTTGGGTCGTCAGGCATAATGACCACGCCATTTCACCACACCCTACCCTGCAGACACTGACAAGTGTCACGGTGTGCCTTGGGGTCTTTGGCCCTTATGCGCACCCCATTCCATCAGGAAATATGGCGAGATGGGTGCAGTATAGGAGAATGGGGTGAAGTTTGGGCCTGAAGAGTCCGAGGCACACCATGATGCCTCTCACTGGCTGCAGGGTGTGGGTGGGGGTGGAATGGTATGAGCATTACAGGCAAAAATCCCAAGTCACACCCCTGATGCCTGTCATTCTCTACAGGGTGGGGCATTATGGTCGGAAACCGCAATGCCTCAGGCATTCGTTGGTATTTTCACTACAAATTTTCAACATGGTTTTTTTGTGACCCCCACCTCATGAACAGTGGCAATATCAGTTTGTTAGCCAAAAACTGCTTTTGCACAGCGACTACGGCATTTGGCACCACAGGTGAAAAAACACATTCTGAACAGGATGTGAAAAATGACAGTGGTACTGTTCATGGGGAGGTGTAAAAAATGGCAATGTTGAAAATCTGCTGTGAAAATCTTAAAAAAACTGGTGAAGTCACGCGCGTGCGTAGAAACTGTGCAACGCACACCCGTACTGTAACTAGTTTGGGGATTTTTTTACAGCAGATTTGGGGACCTCCGATCATGAACAGTGTCAGTGTGATTTTCTTTATCTGTCCCTAACAATGATTTCCCACAGAGGCCATGCATTTCTGCACTGAAAGTGTGAAAACACATTTCGGCCATGTTGTGGAAAATGACAGCTGTACTGTTCATAAGGAGGTGTGGAAAAATGAAACTGGTGAAAATCTGGACTGAAAATATTACAAATTCATGTACTTACGAGGGTGCATGGAAACTGCACAATGGTCACTCGTAACACACTCATTTTATGGAGTTTTGTCACCAAATTTTCAACATAGCCATTTTAAGACCTCTGCTCATGACCAGTGTCACTGTGATTATCTTACTCTGTCCCAAACATTGTTTTCGCACACCGACTGTACCATTGTGCGCTACATGTGTGGAAACACATTTTGGGCGAGATGTGAAAAATGGTAGCTGTACTGCTCATAAGGAAATGCGGTTAAATGGCACTGTTGAAAATCTGGAGTGCAAATATTACAAATTCGAAAACTTGCCAGCGTGCGTAGGAACTGCGCAACGTGCACTGCTAAAACAGTCATTTTTGGGAATTTTTTCACCATAGCCATTTTAGCACCTCTGTTCATGACCAGTGTCACTGTGATTTTCTTAATGTGTCCCATACATTGATTTCGCACACCGACTGCGCCATTGTGCGCTACATGGGTGGAAACACGTTGAGGACGAGATGTGAAAAATGACAGCTATACTGCTCATAAGGAGGTGTGGTAAAATGGCAATGTTGAAAATCTGGAGTGAAAATATTGAAAATTTGCGAACTTACGAGCGTGCATAGGAACTCTGCAACGCACGCTCGTAAAACAGTCATTTTTAGGAATTTTTTCACCAAATTTTCAACATAGCCATTTTAAGACCTCTGCTCATGAACAGTGTCACTGTGATTTTCTTAATGTGTCCCGTACATTGATTTCGCACACCAACTGCGCCATTGTGCACTACATGGGCGGAAACATGTTTTGGGTGAGATGTGAAAAATGACAGCTGTACTGCTCATAAGAAGGTGTGGTAAAATGGCAATGTTGAAAATTTGAAGTGAAAATATTGAAAATTCGTGAACATATGAGCGGGCGTAAGAACTGCGTAATACAAGCTCATAAAACAGTCACTTTTAGGAATTTTCCTACCAAATTTTCAAAATATGCTTTTTGAGAGCCCACCTTATGAACAGTGGCAGTGTCATTTCGTTAATCAGTCCTGAAAGGTGATTTCGTGCAGTGACAGCGAAATCACCCTTCGGGCCCGAAATGCCATGACAGTGACAGCATTCATGAGAAGGTGTCCCAAAAACCCCATGTTGAAAATTTGGTGCACAAATTCCAAAAAATGCCTGAGATATGCAGCAAAGTTGAAAAAACCCTCTCTATTACATTATACAGCTTACCAGCATTTCCTCAGTCGGCTTTGAAGAGTGCAGACATGTTCCTGGTCCACCGAAGATCATTGCGCCAGACTCTGGAGGTAAGTATGAGGTGAGGGGGGGTGTGGGGAGGCAGGGTACGCAGTGGGTGGGTGCAGGTGGGCGCAGGGAGACTGCGAGGGACCGATTTTTAATTTACAGGATTTTTTTTTATTATTATTATTAAGACGACGCGGGACGTTTGCCACGCTGGGGTGGGCTCCCAGCGTGGCAGCTGTAAGGCTGTTTGGGGGGGCTGGAGCCGATGGGGATTGGGCACCCCCGTCTGCCATACGGATGTGTGCCACACTGGGGTGGGCTCCCAGCATGGCACCAGGAAAGCTTTTTTGGGGGGGGATGGTGTGGAGCCGATGGGGCATTGGGCACCCAGTCGGCTATATAGTATGTGCGTGGTGGGGGGAGTGCGTCAGCACGTAATACGCGTGCGTGTTGATGGGAGAGCTCTGCTCACTGAAGCGGAGCTCTCCCTTTCAACTGTATGCCACTGCATTTTTAACTGCTGTCATAGACAGCTGGATCAGTGATTGGTGCACTGCGACTGCGCCTGCAAACACACTGACTGAATTGGAAGAGGCTGACACACCTCTGGAAAACTCGGATGATGGCACTATGTTTCTTGCACATGCGTGCAAGCAAACATAAAAAGCTTCCACTATTTATTGTGCCAATAAATGCCAGATACTGCAGTGAACTAAAGCAGAAACCCCTGTGCTTCAACCAAAAGATCTTCCTAAGGGATAGTTTCTGGTTTGTGAAAACCAGGCTCAAATAGCCCCAGAGCACATGATGTCATGTGTCACATGATACATAAGCCAATTATACACAGCTGATTGCATTTTGGGTTTTAGATACCCTTAAGCAAAATACTAGTATCCAAGCCAGCATTCACAATTATAAAAATTATAAAATTATAATTATAATTATAGACTCCCACCCAACCTACACCCCTCCCTTCTGTAATCCACTATGTTTGGTTTTCATTCTTCTACCCAGTCAGTTATCACATTTCATATAAATGCCTATAGAAGCCCTACTATTTGCTTATTTCCCTTCTATATCGATTATCCTCTTCATTTTTACAGGTTAAGTTATTGTTACTGTGCCTTGTATATCTGTAAATTTTGTATATATCTCTTATTTATTTGATTGTACTGATGTTATGTTATTCTCATGTCTTTGTAAAAAACTTGTATCCTTCTTTTTATGACCACTCAGGTCCATCTTGTAAATGAGCTACGCTCAATGATGTTCGCCTGAATAAATAAAGATTTTGATTGATTGATTGACTGATTGAAAAAGAAAGAAGAAAACCAACAGCATATTGCAGTTTAAAAATACAAGTCAAAAATTCAACCCAGCCTTAGTAGTAATTGGAAGAGCATCTTACGGGACCAATTTAGTGTATTTTGAGGTGATGAAACAAAAAGGGAGGACCAGGTGGTACAAAACCACCTTTATCAACAGAACAACAGGCCTCTACATCCTCAGCCACCACTAATGGAGCAGAGCCCCCATGGAAGGCCTTACAATTGTTGATGCAGGCCATTGACATTAAGGTCGAGACCATACTGCAGAGGATTGGGGGACAGGAGATTAAAATAGAGTTGGTGACTAAAACAGCACCTACGGTGGAGGCTCAAGCTACTCAACCCCTTTCCGCAACCACAAAACTGACTCAGGAGAACTCTCAGATCTGGTACAGATTGGAGGCACTGGAAAATGCGCAATGTGCCTCCAACATCAGAATTGTGGGACTACCGGAGGGGAACGATGATCCTGATCTTGTTACTTTCTTGAAGGACTGGCTCCCTGGGGCCCTACAACTAGGTCAGGACTGGGTGGCAAACTTTTTGCGAGCTTACCGCATATCCCCATGATCTGCAGAAGCTCAATGGGATCTTCCCCAGACTGTGCTCTGCATCACGGATGGTGTGGCTACCAGAGATCAGCTGTTGCATGGAGCTTGCAGTACTGAACAATTAAACTGTGATGGGCATATGGTGCATTTATTCCTGGACTTGTCTTATGACACCAATCTTGCTGTAAACAATTTGATGGGGTGCAAGCTAAACAGAGAAGTCTTGTGGAGGTTCATTCACTTTTGATGCTGGTCCATTTGTGGATCTTTTATGGGGGTCCACGCTTTCCAGATTACGGCCCTGGCAGAAGCCGGGAAACAAGTTGAGCACATCCAGCGGGAGTTTGAGGCAGCCCATGGGACCAGGCAAGAGGACCAGAGCTTAGATGAGTCTGAGGTAGCAACATGAGAGGTGCTGGACTGGCCATGGTTTCTCCTTTAGAGACACTATTTAGCCTCTAATTAATCAGTTCTGTAGTGCATGCATATTGTTCTGAGAGAGGGCTACTTCTAAACTGGGCAGTATTTACATATCAATATACACTGCTTTATTTCTTCTGGGTTGTGGTGTTGAAGCAAATTGTTGTTTCTGCAAGTTGCTCCTTGGTTATTGAGGGGCCTGTGTTGAACATGTAACCCCTCACCCCAGTCTTTTTACTAAAATGACAGGTGGCATGCTGTTGGCATTGGCAGCAATACCTGGTGGGGGACCTGGGTTCGGGGAGGATGAGGTTACCTGGCACAAGGGACCTAGATTTGGCTACTCTGCACAGGGGGCACCCAAGTAAATCCAACTACAGGAAGCAATAACTGTAATGTCCAGAACCAGGATTGGGATTTTGCAGTGTGGCTTTATTCAAAACTAGCTGACACATGACAAAGCATTGAATGGTCCCCCAAGGTGCTACATTCACTGTATGTGCAGCTAGAGACTAAAGGCGGTCCATTTGAGAATGAACACATTTTTACATCGTCTGGCTCTGGACCCACCAGGCACTCAGCCCGGACTTTGCATGCGCATTGGATACACAGCCTGACTGGCCTGGCTCACCTGCCGGCCACTTGACTGACGGTCCATTTGAGAATGAACCCAAACTTTACTTGGAGAGACTCCCATCACACAAGGAGTATATTTTCCCAAGCTGTGGCTCCCCACACCACTTAGAGTCTGCGACTCCTAGAGAGATTTGATTTCTTACTTCCATCGGACTCCTATCAAACAAGGAGAATATTTCCCATCCTGTGGCTCCCCACACCACATAGAGTCTGCGACTCCTAGAGAGATTTTAAAGTTGTGACCCACGTCTGGGTACCCACCTCATCACTGGCCAGGCACATGAGGCAAGTAGCAAATCACAGATGAAATCCGTAGAGGTGGACCTGGTCACTAAAGATGGGGGGTGTTCCCACCTCCAGCTCCCACAGCCCATACCCGGCCATTTCTCTGGACAAACATAAACTTAAAACTTTGAAATGTAGATTAAACGGTGGATGACCTGAAGCACCCCCTCTACAGCATTACTTGAAATCCATTAAAACGTTAGACTTTTTGACTGCTCTATTTGTTTGTCCTAGTTGAAATAGTCCTCCCAAATAGCAGTCCACATTCCAACCTCCTTTATATTTCCAAACTGATGAAATAATTGGTTTGCCCCTTCAAATGGGGCAAAACACTCACCCATTCGTTGCAGGTGCCCCACAGGCGAAGTATTACTTCTTTTACTGTTATACAAGAACAGAACTGAAAACAGGCAGCTTTCTTCCATAGTGGAAATAGGGGATTGCCCCTGGAATCCACAGAGGGACTTTTCTTCCACCCTCCCCCGGAGGGAGGGGGCACTGAGACCTGGACAGCGGTCTCCACCACTTTTTAAAAGGTAAACTGTATCACACCTCCTTCTTGCTTAAAAACAAACTGAAGACTGCTTTGAAAACTCCAAAGTTCTAAACTCACTCCCTGAGCTGCAGATTCCAATGTGGCTTATGCAGCTGCAACAGTTCTATGGTGATGTCATCTCTCAAGTCTCAGCTGTGACTGAGAACAGAGTGAGACAGTGTGAAACCCATTTAACTGGAGTTTCACAAGCTGCCTTCCCTGCCTACCACTAGGTCTTACTGGGATTCTAGTAACCCCGGGTAACAAGGGGGTTACAAAAACTACCAATGTTTGGATTTCTACATCTTTGGGAAAGGGTCATATCAATGTCTGATGTTGAGGAACTGCTATCATTGGACTAACCTTTTTGTATGGACTGATCACCCAATTTCTGTTGGGTGCAGCTATTCATTAAGAAATACTTTATAGCCATTCCTTTTTCTCTCGTATTCCTGACCTTGAATGTCTAGGCTACTTAGATCTTTTCCATTGATGGTTCCTAATTTGTACTGAGATGTCTGACATTGGGATGTAACTTGTTATTGTATTTTTAATTGCAATAAATACAAAGTAAAAAAAAAAGAAACAGTACAGCATTAGCAAACGCAAGTGCAAAATTCCACATATTGGGAAATCAAAATGGCATTTTCAGCAAAGTTCAGAAAACATACATATCATAATTTTCTCTATCTGAATCCATCACAATTCATTAATTCAGAGTTTAAAGGAAAAAAGAGAATAGATTTGCAGAGAAAACCAAAGTGGAGGAAAGTATTTAAGCAAGGACATAAGGGGAGGGCTTGGGGAGAGGTAGCAAAACTGCACAAAGGATTAGAATGTAAAGTACATCTTAGATTAAGGCAATTTGATCAAGTTCAGGAGAAATGAGGTGGGGTGGTGGGGGCATGACTGCCAGTCTATACCTTGGCTCGGTATAGCACAGAGACCCATAGGTTCCAAACTGGAGCTATTAGGAGCTCTGACAGTACAGTATCCCTATGGATGCATCCTGGCTGCTCCCCACACAGCACATTACTCTGGGGACAGCTGCAGGGGGTTGAGGGTGCACCGGCAAGTGTTCTCCATTGTAAAATGTTGGTGGGGAGGGGGCAGGATCAACCAGATATATTTTTAAATTACAGATGGCACAGTAAGGTCAAAATTATAACTGTTTGTTAAAGTGCTAATTGGGCCCTGCTTCACACTGAGGTGGGTCCCGCTTGTAGGTGACCGTTTCCCTTTAACATTTCATTTCAGTTTGTCAAGCCAAGGTGTAAAATGTTAGGTGGAATTCATCAAAAGATTTGTTTTTTGTTAAAAGCTGCTGCATAAATCAGAAGAGGCTTAATTAAACCGGCAGAGATTTAAAATTCAATAAACCCATCAACAGTGTGGTACTCCTATAAGAACACCTTGGGTGGGATGTTCAGAAGGGTGTTGCACCATGCACAACCCACTGATGCACCCTGGCACGATATTTAAAAGGGGAAAGTGTGTGGCACAAATTCTGATGTGCAGGGGCGCATCAGTAATGTATGCGGTGCAAGTGGGTGGGCATGCTCATGCATACCCTCGCCCATTCCGATATTCAGCCCGGGGTGTGTAGAGCCCATGCAGGTGCAACCCCTACATGCGCCGCATACAGTTGTTCCAAAAAATAAAGGAGCAATAGCTGGCCACCCACAGGTGAGCTGTCGTATTGCAGGACGCAACACGGCAGCTGCCAGCTGTGGGTGGCCATCCGAGCTCCGGCGGCACCCTCCATCGGATAGTGCCCCCCCCATGCCCAATCACTGGCATAAGTTTAGAAATATGTAACTCCTATATCCCTGGTGGTCCAGTGGACCACTCGCTGCCCGATCGAGGGCAGATGTCTAAAACAAGATTAGGTCCCATCCCTGGTGCTCCAACGGTACCCCCCTTCCCACCCTCCCACTGAGCCCCACCACCCGCTTCCCCTGGTCAGCAGCAGCGGCAGCTCCCCACCATGACTACCCAGTCGTCCACCGACTGACTACATACTGTACAGCTGTCGCCCATTGGTCCACAGCGTGGGCAATGGGCGTGCAGATCGCATTGTACTACACAGTCCAGATATGTGAATGTATTCATTCACATATCTTTGACTGTAGCACGGTACGGTCTGCATGCCCATTGGCTCACTTGTGGACCAATGGGTGTACAGCTGTACTGTATGCAGTCAGTCGGCAGCCGGGCGGCTTGTGGGTGAGGAGCGCCGCCCGCCGCTGACCGGGGGAGGTGGCGGGCTCAGTGGGAGGGTGGGGGAGGGAGTACCGCTGGACCACCAGGGATGGATCTAATCTTGTTTTTACATCTGCCTGCACTAATAGCGAAGCGTCCACTGGACCACCAGGGATATAGGAGTTTCATATATCTATACTTATGCCCGTGATCGGGCTGCGAGCGGTCCACTGGACCACCAGGGATATAGGAGTTTCATATTTCCATACTTATGCCCGCGATCAGGCTGTGGGGCACTTTGCCGCTTGTGCAGGGTGTGGCAGTCCCCGACGACTGCAGCCTGGCAGGGCACCAGGAGCAAGTCACCGGGGATGGGCACACCTGCATGCAAATGGGGCCATAATGACATGCAAATGGCCCCATTTGCACCTTGCATGCATTATGGCCCCATTTGCATGTGCACCTTTGAATATCGCAGTTGATGCACCTAGCACAATGGCACTTGCGCTAGCGCTTCTCCCTGCCCCTCTCTGGCCACTTGCACCATGCACAATGCAGGTGGCCACAGAGCGATATTCATCAGTGCTGAGCCATGGTGCAGCTCCGTTGACTATCACCCTGTCAGCACCCTGGCACATCCAAGTTACGCTGCGCCCAGGCTTGCGCCACAGCCTGGCACAGTCTGAATATCCCACCCCTTGTGTAACTTTAGAGGAGAAATGTGGAGTGTGCCTTTAAGAAGATTACCAAAGTTAGGCAGACAGAAAAGGGACGTAGCATGCCTGTCTTGCACTGTCAATGCCTGTCTACACAGGTGGCACAGGATACCACAAACACTGCACTCCTGGGGTCTAACACCCACAGATACCTGCTGGAGATGCCAGGATTGTAGCAGCACCATTACACATATCCTGTGGTCCTGTCATTCTCTGGTACCCTACTGGAACTCAGTACAGAACACTCTAAACATAGTCCTATCCAACCAGATAGCCTTGTCATCTCCATTAGTGATGCTGGGCCACAATCAGACCTCCATACCTGGAACTGGACTCCCCCCTGCAGAAAAAAGATGGCTGATGGGAGCCCTAACCACAGTCAAAATGGGTCATACTTAGACATTGGAGAGACTAGCAACCCCCAATGCCACAGGAATGGCTGCAAGAGCTTGGAAAGCTTGCAAGCATTGAAAGGGTTTTACATGTGGCCAGCCACAGGATGGAAGTGTACCAAGCTACATGGGATAAGTTCCTGGTGTCCCCCCCTTTTTCAAACTCCCACGAACCAGCCAGGCACCAGTCTTTAACCCCTCAGACTGCCAGAGAACATTCCCAACAGGCAAAGATCAAGCAGCTTCGCCCCTTTCCCAAGTTCGGGAAAGACTACTCAGAAACGCAGACTTAGCAAAGGTGAACCCCTCCACCAAGAACATGCACCATTACTAGGCAATACCAAGAGAAACGTCTTAAATTTGCTGAACGTACTGCATTTATAAATGTATAGATAGGTGTCATTGCACACTGTAATAATAATTTACTCTGTTCATCCAAGGGTGTAACAAGGAGCTAGGAAGCCAGCACCTGCTGAACACAGTCTTTAAGCTTATTTAAGCTTGTTACTCAGCATCAGTGGAAGGATGTTGCCCAGACCAAGGCTTCAGAGTAAAATATAACTTTTATTGGTCCATTTAAAAGATGCCTTCATTCATAAATACAAAGTCTACATGATACAATATACAGCAAACTCCTAAAAAAAAAAAAACAGTCTCCCTCACCTTTGGCTCTAGGGCCAAACTAACCCGGCTTACTGCTCCACCCACATTTTACACCCTGGACAGATCTCCACTTGAGGCCTGCACCACATATCGTTATCTCGGTGTCTGGTTAGATCAGCACCTTGACTTCTCAGCGCATATAGAAGCTCTTCACAAAAAATTGCATCCCATGCTGGGAGCCCTCTAACGAAACAAGAACTGCATTCCACTACCAACCAGAACAGCAATTGTCCAAAAAATGATCCTTCCAATTATGGACTATGGTGATGTTGTATACGGTGCTGCCCCCCAAACTTCCTTAGCCAGGCTTGACCCCCTTTACAACTCCTTCTGCCGGTTCTCCTTGGACTGTCCTACCACTACCCATCACTGTGATCTCTACCAGGCTCTGGACCTCCCCTCACTTCAAAACCGATGATTACTCCACGTTGCTAGAACCGCTGCAAAGTTCTGGTCACAGATGCTCCCTTCCTATCTGTCATCATCCCTAACCGTCCTCTTCCCACCTGCCTACGCTCTCAGAAACATAGACTCTAGGCTCCTGCACATTCCACACAGATCCACCAGATCTGGACAGGCAGCTTTAAGCTTCAGGTTGCCCAAATTATGGAACTCCCTGACAGCTGATATCAGACACGCCACATGTACTCATGAACGGAATGCCCTTCTTAAAACGCACTTCGCTACAAATTGCTTCTGCTTTCCCCCTCGCTGAATCCCCATTTCCACTCCTACCTATCCAGCTGCTAGCACCAGTCTGGGTACCATTCTCGCTCTGCACCTAAGGTTATTAAATACTAATTGAAATTGAACCTACGCTATTTTTTTGTATTTAAGAAATGCCTCACCCATTGTCTGTAACAACCACCCTATGTATGTTTATTCTCCTGTACTACTGTACCACTGTCGGTGTATAAACACATAATTGTATGATTTTGCCTGTAACAACCACCCTTTGTATGTTTATTTTATCTGTACTACTGTACCACTGTCTGTGTAATTCACATAAGTTGTATGATTTTGTCTTCTCCTGCACATCTGTATCTTTTGTAAACCCTCTACCCCCAGGGCGCATCTGGAATCGAGTGGTACTCCGTTCAGTATGCCTTCCTGGTAAATCTCTTAAATAAATAAATAAATAAATACATCACCAGCTCCCGGTTCCATGTGATAACAGCAAAGAAAGAATAGTGCCATACAGTTCAGAGAGTGCACACCACCGAAAACAGAAACGGTGATTGTGCACTACAGCAAGTCCAACATCGATGAACATCAAAACACATCTATGGAGTGATATATCCTTTATATTTTATGTGGGGGCTGCAACCCCTGCACCTCCCTTTCTTATTATAATCAACTCCGAGGGGGGCCTGACTCTGGAGTATGGGAGGCAACTCAGGGGGAAGGGGGAATGGAGGACCATGGAGCACAGTTCCTGGTGATTGGGGAATGGAAGACAAAAAAATAAAGTACCAAACACACACTTGTAAAATAATATCTGCATGCACCTAGCAAGCTCTGAACCCAGGTACTCCCACACTGGAGGCAGTGACTCAAGCCACAGCACCAAGTGACCAGCTGGGAACTTCCTGGCCCAACTACCTCCAATATACTTCTTCCCTACAGCTCCCTTTACCATTTGCTTTATTCCTCACTCACCATTCTTCCACTTTCACTGTAGCTCATACTGCACCTCGCTATCTTTTTACATTCGTGGTCAAATTGAGTCACTCATACTGAGACACTCAATTTGACTTGTCCATATCCCAGGATACCCCAGCTCCCCACAAGAAAAGGAACACCTGTCCCTAACATGTTTCACTCACATCTGAGCTTTTTCAAAGAGTCATTCCACTGATGTTAACTGTGACTAACAAGCTTAAATAAGCTTAAGAACTGTGTTCAGCAGGTGCCGGCTTCCTTGATGCTTGTTACAAATATACTTCTAGCCTTAGCACTGCACCTCCCAGGGTGCAGTTCATTCCTAACATGTACTGGAATCATCCAAGGGTGCTTATACCCAGCTAGGTTATACATTGTACAAGAATGACACTTTTGATGTTCCTGTTACTTGTAAATTGTTATTATTAATGGAATTCATCCATATTGTTTGTTAAAATATGAAACCTTAATAATATATGAATTAAAAAAAAATGGCAGCAACGGAGGAGGGATCCTAGACTGGAGAGCCATTCACTGTGAGGACTAGGGGAGTTTTCTGGGTGAGGGGATCTAGCAGGGAGTGGGTGACATTCCAGAACTTAGAGGGAGAATTATGAGTGGATTGAAGGTGGAGTTTGAAATACTCTGCCTTTGCCTTGCAGACTGCCTTGGTAGTTCAATTTCTAAATGATCTGTACAGCTGGAGGTTCTGGGACTGGGAAGATTTAAAAAGAGCCCAAGCTCAGTCCCGAGACTTGCACAGGGCTATGAGGTCAGCAATGATCCAGGGGTGATGAAAACATTTTACTTTTGCTTTTTTGAGGGGCGCTGGGGAATTCCAGACTTGCATGAGAGTTCAAGTAAAGACACTAAAGGCTGTGTTGATGTCCGGGTGGAGAAGACTGGAGATCAGTCCATGCCAGTGAGGTCACGGAGGAAGGCAATCATGTCAAGTGCTCTGAGGGGGTGATATCAGATGTATTTTGGGGCCAAGTGAAGGGGACACATCTTTCTAACTCAATAGTTCGGGCAACTATCACTAAAGGCAGCCTGGAAGGATGCCAACAGTGATGATGCGGTGGGGATGGGAGGACAGCACCAAGTCCAAGAGTGAGTGGTTCTGGGAGTGTGGGTTCAGAAGGGTGGGTTTAGTTAATAACTGGGATAGAGTCAATGATTCAATTTTATGTAGGGTAGTCTTGGATGTGAGGGACAGCCAGTCTAAGTTGAAATCCTCAAGGAGGATGAGCTCTCCAGTGGTGGAATGGAAGGCAGTTGAAGCTATGCAGGAGAACAGGGAGGTTTGGGAAAGCATACAATACACCAGCATAACCTGGGGTTGTGGAAGGAAGTGAGAGTTTAGCGAAAATGAGTTCATGAGAGACATAGATAGTTTCTTGGAGAGTCATGGAACAGGAAAGGGATTGACAGATATACAGCGCTACTCCACTGGCACGTTTACTTTGATCCTGGTGGAAGAGGTTGAAATCTGGAAGAGCAAGGAAGGAGTTAGGGACCTTGGAGGACAACCAAGTTTCACAGATGCACAGGACATCAGTGGAGTATTGAGCTACCCAGACTTTGAGGGCATCAAGTTTGGGGGAGGAGTCTCCTGGCATTCAGGTGAAAGAAGCTGATACTTTTGGAAATGGCAGATGTGGAAGTGGGGGTAGGAAGGCCTGGGTTTAGTTCAACACTGCCAGCAAGAAGCCGGAGTAAAAGGAAGAAAGGGTGAAGCGAGTGAGTTCAGCCATTTGGCTTTGTGAATGGAGGGAGGTGGGGAGAGGAGGAAGTAGGGATTGTTTATTGTTTATTGAAAATTTCAGAATTACAACCTTTGAGTCAAGGACTCCTTTGCAAAGGCTCCACGTCAATCACACCAGAATATTAGGACAAGACTGTTTGTACAAAAGTTTTCAAGACAGAGACATTACATTTTGACACAAATGTTCAAGATCATAGCATAAGCAAGGCTACATGTCAGTTTCAATACAACATTACATAGAGCAAAACAGAGATATTACATTACGACAAAAAAATTTAATATCATAGCATAAGTAAGGCTACACGTCAGTTGTGCTAGGGAGTACACAGGGAGACCGGTTGTATTGAAGTTTCAAAACAGGACATTACAATGGTTCAAAGATTCACCGTAACAGGTATTGCCTAGTCTCAGCAAATATCTGAGAATAGAGATGCTCCTAATGGCGAGGAGACCCCGGTGACCGACCACCTAAGGGGAAAGAGGGAGAACAGGTACAGGTCTCAGAGTTAAGTAGAAACTTCTTGATCCCAGCTTTGAATAGACTTAGATTAGGGGCAAGTAAGACGGAGGAAGGTAGATTGTTGCCAGAGCGAGTGGAGAGCGGAAGGATCTTTGCCCTAGAGATGCCCTACAATGGGGGACTGTGTAGGAGGTACCAGCAAGTCGTCTAGTGGTGCCCCTATGATGGGCTGGGCAGATGAGATGGTGGAGTCCAATTGGTGTTTGTTTCATAAGGATCTTTTTGGCTTGGAGGCAGGTTTGGTACTTAAGCCTCCCTTCTAGGGTTAGCCAGTCTGCACGATAGTAGAGCAAACAAGTGTGAGTTTGTCTATTGCTGTTAGTGACCATGCGGCAGGCTTTGTTGAGTGCTATATTGATGCTGCTTAGGGCAGATTTGTCAGCAGCGCAGTAAATGGTTATTCCATAATCGACCAATGAGAGGACAGAGCTTGTAACGGCTAATCAAGCGCCTGTGGGTAAGGCAGTGTTTGTGCTGTAAAGAATGCCAAGTCAGGTATTGACTGAGGAAGAGAGAAGTTTAATATGATGATGGTATGAAAGGGATGTGTCCAGAGTGATGCCTAGATATTTAAAATGAGTGACCTGTTCAATGAGGGTACCCTGTAAGTTTGAGATAGATAGTTGGGAGTTACTGAGGGGGTTTTGGCAATGGGCAAACATCATGGATTTAGTTTTGTCATAGTTAAGTATTAGCCGATGGTCAGAGAACCAGTGTTCAAGTTCCCTAAAACAACCTTGAAGGGCGCTTTGGAGTTGGATGAGGTTGTTGTGCTTCCAAAATAACACTGCATCGTCAGCATATAGCAGTAGCTTTCCACTGCAGGCTTGGGGGAGTGAGTTCAGGAAGAGGGTGAACAATAGAGGGCCAAGTATAGACCCTTGAGGGACGCCAATGATGAAGGGATTCAAGGTTTAACGAGTGGGATCACAGCACCCTGAGCTGGATAGAAGGACACTGAGATAAGGGGAAAGAAAAGAGGGAGAGGAGAGGAGAGGAATGGGGGGGATAGCAAGGATGGGAAATGGAGGGGGAGAGATAGAAAGGACATGTGGTTTGGATGGAAAGGATAAGGGCAGGAGGGAGAGGAGGCCAAGAAAGAGGAAATAGGTTTAGCATGAGAGATGAGGGGGAAGTATTGTACTAGTATTCCTACGGTTTTCCCCAAATTTGTATTTGTACTCCTGCACACTGCCCAGATTTTTACTTGTACCTCTACATCCCTCCAAAAAGTTGTGCTTTTACCCTTGCACCCTCCCACAATTTGTACTTACACCCCTACACCCCGCTCCAATTTGTAGTTGTATCCCTGTACACTCCCCAAATTTACACTTGTACCTTTACACCACGCCCATAATCTGTATTTGTACCCCTACACACCTTCCAAAATTTTAACTGGTACCCCTTTAGCCCTCCCAAAATGTGTACTTGTACCCTTACATAGAAACTGTATTTGCGCCCCTTCCAAAATATGTACTTATACCCCTTCACCCCTCCCAAAATTTGTAGAATACCTCCCAAAATTTGCACTTGCACTCCCTCTATCCCTCAGCGAAGTTTAGATAGTACTTGCATCCCTCCCAAAATCTGTTCTTGTACCCCTCTTAAAATTTGTATTTTCACCCCTGCCAAAGTAAGCATCCCTCCCAAACTTTGTTTCCCTACTGCCTCACACCTCTTAAGCTCTGTAAAGGGCTGGTGTGCAGACTTGGAGAGTAGTATGTGAAAGGTTTTAAGCACATAGTTTTAGGAGTAGTGTAGGGCAAAGGGTACTAATTTTTGGAAAGGGTGTAGTGGTAGGGATGTAAACTGTGTAAGGGTTGCAAGAGAAGGGATGCAGATTTTTGCAATGTCACAAATTTTATGTATGCATGGCACTGAGTAAAATCTTTTAGAAAATGTGTGGATTGCAGAATGAATTTTGGGAGGAGTACTGGAGAAAGGACAGAAATCTTGGGTAGAGTGGAGGTGGGGTAAATAGTTTGTAGAGTACAGGGTAGGGTAAATTATAGATGGTTCCAGTGGCACAGATATTGTGGGAAGGGAGCAAGGTAGGAAGTACAGGTTTTGTGTGGGTGGGGGGTCAAACTTGTGGAAAGCTGAAGGTTTGGGCGGGATCTCTGCAAAGGAGGTACAAGATTCATGAGTCATGGGATAGGGGATACACATGCATGGAGAAATATGTATGGTATAAATTTGGACATGCACAGATGGCCCCATATCTTGGGTGAGTGTTGATGGGTGCATATGATAATGGATAGGGTGGGAGTACAAATTCTGTGAGGGTTGGGATGAGTGAGTGTGCAAATATTGGAATGGGTGCAGGATAGGAGTACAAATATCAAGTGTGAGGGGACAGCTTTACGGAGGCATGCAGAATGTTTTAAGAGGTGCAGAGGTACACATTTTAAGAGGGGAGTAGTGAAAAGTATGCATTTCAGGAAACGTGGGAGAAGGGCTATTGGTTACTAGAGAGGTGCAAGACAGAGTTATAAACTTGGAAGAACTGTGTGGGCATGTTTTGGAATAATTACAATGGAGGGGAAGGGTAGAGGTGCCCATTTTTGTGACATTATACATTTGAAAAGATGTACTGGGTTGTAGTACACTTTTTGTGATTGCTGTGAAATCTCAGCAAAGGAAGTGAATCTAAAAAGAGTACTGTAAATAAAGAGGATGTTGTGGTGGCTGCATTCAGGGCTGAAAAAGGAACATAAGGAACCAAAATTGACATTTTTGGAGTATGAGTGTTTTTTTGGGGCTTGATACGGTGCTCAGACAGTTGATGATAAACCTAGGGAATTTGCCATATTTACCTACTGGTATAAGTCCTTTAATAGGCTAGGCACCCCCCCCATCTGAAGTGCAAGCAACAGAAAATACAAGGGAAGATAAACATCACCCTATCTGCCAAAGAGGTTATCCTCATGCTACTGCTACTCTCTGGCAATGTTCACCTAAACCCTGGACCAACAACCCTGAGGAGCAGGGAAGCCCTCTCATTGACCGGCCTAAAGACAGCATCTCTAAACATCGCAGCCTAACTGCAAAATTCGACCAGCTCCTGGCTTGGATGACCATTCACACCCCAGATATACTCTGCCTAACTGACACCTGGCTGTCAAATAGGATCAAAGATGGTGAGGTGACCATTGAAGGATTCCAAATGTTTAGACTCAATAGAATAGGCAAGAAAGGTGGCGGCTGCCTCTTGTATGCCAGAAACACAATGAGTTGCTCCGTCCTCCCCATCTCCATAGTTGCGAAGGAATATGAGCTACTAGTGGTAAAAACTCAAGCTGGCCTAAATGGCAAGACCATTACCATTGCCACAACCTACCTGCCCCCCAAAAAAGCCAATGAAGGCCTTCCTCTGGTTAAGCAAGAAATAAGTGGCCTCAAAAAGAGCTCAGAACTCATCTTGACGGGCGACTTTAACATTAACTGGCTTTGTAAAGAGGCAACACCTGCCAAAGACCTAATCACCTCCCACAATTTCACTCAACTCGTAAGTCACCCCCCCCAGGCAGAACTACAAGGCTGGTACCAGCACTCTAATTGACTGGGTCCTGGTCAGCACACCGTCTTGATTCTCTGAAGTCAGAGTTCGCCTGGATGTGCTGAGTGACCACTCTCTGATCTCCTTTCTTTGGACCACTAAAATTGCCAAAAGCCCACCACGTCTTGTCGAGAGCAGGGTCCTGCGAAAGACAAACTTGGTTCCCTCAAATCAGCTCTGTCTGCCTACAACTGGTCCCCCATACACAAGGCACCTACGTTGGACCAGGCACTCAGCTTTCTCACAGAGGGATTCAACTCCATCTGTGATATCTATGCTCCATGCACTAAACGGAAAATTCAGGGAGCGGAGAATGGCTGGCTGGATGGTAAGCTCCTCTCTCTCCTAAAAGAAAGGGACTGCTTCTGGGCAAAAGCCTTAAACTCAGGTTGTAAGGACGATCTTTAATGTTACAAAACCACTAGAAATCAGTGCACTAAACTTATCCGGCTCGCGAAAGCCTACTTCCATATGACCCAGCTCAACAACGCTTGTGAAGATGGAAAGAGGTTTTGGGATAACCTCAAGAACACCCTTGGCAAAGACCAGAAGCTGAATCCTACAATGCTCAATATCAATAATGCTCCTTCCACAGATCCATTAGCCATTGCTGATGCCTTTAACCAGGCCTTTACTGACCTGTCCCCAGTACTGCCCCCAGACTACCTTCTGCCAGTGGGGACCAAGGTTGCACCAACCTGACCACTACTAACCACCCAGATTTCTACTTTAAGAAGGTGATGGCAAAGGAGGCCCAAACAATGGTCAGGAAAGTCCTAGGAAAAACTAGGGTGGGGAGTGATGGGCTAGACATGAAGTTACTGTCTCTGACCCTTGATGTTCTGATCAAACCCATTACAATGCTATTTAATAAATCCTTGGCCCTAGCTCAATTTCCGGAAGTATGGAAGCAAGCCCTGGTAACTCCAGTGCGCAAGAATGGAGACAAGGCACTGGTAACTAACTACAGGCCAATATCTATCCTCTCCTCACTATCCAAAGCTCTGGAAAAAATCATGGCAAACCAACTCACAGAATACCTCAACAAGTACAGTCTGCTCTGCCCAAACCAACATGATTTCCGGCAAAAACACAGTACCACCACTGCACTGCTGGCATACTCTGACTATGCGCACTAGTTGCTGGATGAAGGCAAATTGGTGGGGTCCATCTTCATTGACCTCACTAAAGCCTTCAACGCCGTCAACCACCCTCTACTTGTACTCCAGCTCCAAAGACTGGGAGTGGCTCCAAACGCACTAAATTGGTTCAATGATCACCTATCACACAGGAATCAGCAAGTCAAAATCGGGCAGACGTTATTCATCTCCAGAGATGTACTCCTAGGAGTTCCTCAAGGATCAGTCCTAGGGCCCTTGCTCTTCAGCCTCTTTGTTAATGAATTACCCACGGCCTGTGACACCAAACTCATCCTGTATGCAGACGATGCCATGCTGCTGAGTAGCAGCACCTCCCAGGCTGCCCTACAAACAGAACTACAGACCTCTTTCAACAAACTTGAGGAATGGTTCTGTAGGCAAAAGCTGCTACTGAACTACAAGAAAACCAAGGCAGTGCTTCATTCCAGCCCCTACAATAAATGCAGGCTCACTCCCCTCAAAATCACCAATAACTCAGGAGAGCAGATTGAGCAGGTACAATCGTTTAAGTACCTAGGGGTCACCATTGATGACTCTCTCACTTATATGAACCATACTGACTCCCTTGTCAGATCGGTAAATACAAAGATTGGGGTCCTCTATAGACATAAGAAATCCCTCACCCCAGAAGTACTCCGAATCTCAGTCTTCAGCTCCATACTCCCCACGATAGACTACTGGCTAGTGGTCTATGTAGCTGCCACAAATACAGCACTCAACAGGGTCCAAATTGCACTAAATAAGGCATGCTGCCTGACCCTGTGCGCAGACCAATACACTCATACTTGCACCCTATATGAGTGTACAAACTGGCTTAACCTAAAAGACAGGATCAAATACCAAACATGTCTCCTGGGTAAGAAGGCACTCCTTGGAAAAAACCCACCCTGCGTAGAAAACCTGCTCGAGGCATATCTCTCATCCCATATCACCAGAGGGAGGAAGAATGGAGCACTGTCCATCCCATTCTGGTGAACCTCACTTGGGCAGTGCACTTTCTCCTACCGAGCCCCCCTCTGGCTAAATGAACTCCCATTGAAACTACAAACACACAGCCTGCCACAGTTGAAAACAGGCCTCAAACAGCACCTAATGTCTAGCTCAAAATGCACGTGTTTCTCAGGCCCTACTTGAAATACTAACCTACACCGGATGTAGTATCCAGCACGGAAACCTAGCAAAACCTGCCCCCATCCCAGCCTAGCCAGGAGCACTAGTGAGTTATTAATCCTCTTTACCGCTCTGTGTACTGCCCCCCCAAACCCCCCTTCACCCACTTTCTTAACCATAGTCTATCAATGGATTTTGGTGGTCTCCAGGGCTGAGCTACCCAGAGTATCATCCTATATATAGCCTGAATCCTCTTACAATCACTTTGTTGTCCTCTGATGTTGTCGATAATTCTCATGTAACTGCTCGTTAATTGCCTAATGTGCTGAATCCTGTAACTATTGTATTTGTGTCTTGTATTATTGTCCACCCTGTTGTGGAACCTTTGTAAAAGAGCTCACGCTCAAAGGTCTTCCGATATTACAAATAAATAAATAATAAAATCCCTCATCAGAAAATTGGTAGCAGACTGATTTTTGCCATTTCATAATTTAATTTACTGTGTGCACTAATTTGTCAGGACCTGGGGAAAATTATGTAATTGTTGCTTGATTGCCATCAGCACTCACCCAAGACTCTGCTGGCTGGTGTCAAAAAGTCTGTGGGCATTTTTGTAAAAAACATTAAATGAGAGAGGCAAATAAAACAGCATTTATACATGACTAATTGCAATATTTGAACTTAAGTGAGGTGTTGTCCTCATAGTGGACAAATAGTACATTTTACAGCATTGCATTTGATCTTTAAATCTCCCCCCTTCCAGCTTCATTGCATGACATCTTATCCTGGTGTGATTCCTTGTTTGAAATAGACCCCCCTCCGCTGCACCCTGCTCACCCCATGAGGCAACTATAGGTCTCTCTCATGTCTCCCTTTTCTCTCCTCTCCTCCAGGTAGTACATGTTGAGGTCCTTTAATGGGGCTGGTCAGTTATAACTGTAACCCCCACACCACCTTTGGCTAGCTGGCACCCCCCATTAGAACCAGTGTCCAAATCATGGCATGCAATTTGCTCTTGGCAGAATTACTAAATTGGTACCACCCCTAGCTTTAGAGTGTACACCAGGCTCATTATCTAAAAGTCAGGGAAGTGGGGTTACAATACTAACAAAAGAACCTTTGTATTTACCACCAGGTCCAGGGGAGAGGATGCTAAGCATATGCTTGCCCTAACTGCTGAGGGGCCCCAATAATGTTCACACAGGAGCAATAAGCTGAATGTCCAAAGTAGTAACTGGGATTGTGCAGTATGGCTTTATTCACAGATGTTACTTTAAAGCTCAGGTGGGCCCACAATTTTTTTTCATTGCAACACAGGTACACTCTTTTTTGCAGAAACACTTTGCTAGACAGTATTGTTTTGCACAGAAACATCTCTATCCATTTTCCAAAGTGTATGTTTGTGGCAACTACTTTCAAAACATTTCAGTTTCCAAAATGTATGTTTATGGCCTGAACCACATCACTTAAAATCATCCTGGGCAACGGCATTTGCCCAGGGGACCTTGGTGCCCATCAACAAACCAGTTAGCCCTGCATTGAAACTCCAGATGGCATTTCTCCCACCCTTTGCTCCCAAACTGTCTCTGCCATTCCTTCAGGTTTACATCAAAAGAAGCCTTCAATTCCCACTGAATTGCTAAAGACTCCCAAACTTTACTTTAACTTAGCACCCTCAGGTGAAAAGGGGTCCTGACCAGTGTGATCTAGCCTTATCTTGGGTGCACACACCTCAGACGACCTCCCAAGAGAACAGTCTCCAATTCTGTACTCACATATTAGTTGATCCTTCCTCCCAGTCATGGAAAGAACAAATGAAAGGCATCTTTACTTCTCTGGTAGCTTGTCAGATTCCACTCACTGTCCTTCTCCAAGGCAGCTGTAAACTTCAAGACCTTCAGGGGATTGCCCCTTGGATCCACCAGACATTGCAGTCCCTCTCATTCCCCCTGGAGTGAAACTAAGAGTCCTGCAGGCAAACAGTCTCCACCACTTCAAAGGCAAACCAAGGATTTTACCAAACTAGGGTGAGAAATGACCAGGGCTACCTTTGCAGAGCTCCACTGGCAGACCTCCTACCACTCTACCACTCTAACTCAGGCTAACTGAAACATTCTAAACTTCCCCTAAGCAGCTGACTCAAAAATGGTTATGCTGCTGCGAGAGTTCTAAATGACAATCATCCCTCTCTCAGGCTAGCTGAGTAAACAATGATGCCATTATGTAGACAGCCCCTAATGAGCGCCCTACCAGCTGGGTTTTCTACCTGCCTAAGACTAGTATTAATGGAATTCTAGTAACCCCAGAGGAATGGGTGGTTACATAACCATTTATCTCTGAAGTATTTTTCTTTTTCCTTTTGCTTTTTAAATCTTTTTTTTTTAATTTGATAGCATTATGCTGGATGTGTGGAATAGCACTTTACCTGGCAGCTGATATCAGAAAAATACTTTGATTTGGGACTAAAAGTATTAATTGGTCTTGAGTATATCTAAATAAATAATGTATTGTAAAGTGTGTGTGTGTGTGTGTTTCTTGAAGGCAATAATACTGTAGTGGCCTAATAGAATTTATACAGGTTGGGGGAGTGTTGTTAAATTAAAGACTAGCTCAGTCTGTACCTGTAAATTTGATTTTTTTTAAATAAAATTTGAAGAACTATCAAGCAGCACAAATTAATAACATGGCCACTGTGCAAGCTAGCCACTGCTAGTCTTTATTTGCAGAGGTAATTCTGTTATAAATAGTTTTTTTAATGGGATTTTAGGTAGGTTACATGTCACAAGAATGCCAGTGTTAATGCAAGGGGGCATAGAGAGACTGGATTTTTAAAAAGTGTGACCTTCATCTAACCTGAGAGGAACCAGCTTGCTTGCCAGGAAGCTGACAATTATTTCTCAAAGGCTTGGGGATAGCTGATCAAAGGGTATTTCCCTAGTTAACTAACTGAGGGAAGCAGAGCTATGCCAAAAGCCATCACCTGTCGTAAACCTTTGCACTTAAAAAGGCAGAATGCTTGGGAAAACCAGGTTTTGGGAAACAGTCCTTCTTGACTGGCTGATGCTAAAATTGTCTTACCTACTGTATGTGAATTCTTGACACACTGGTGTCAATTCTGTTACTAGTGGGACACTGAGATATCAAAGGTTATCAGGAAAATAAGATTTTGGGGAAGCGCAAGAGTGACACCCAGTGGCCTAAAATGGAAGGGCCAGCCTCTATTCACAGACTGGGGTGGTCAAACCCTATAAAAACTTTCAGCACAGACACTCAGAGTCATTTTGCTTGGACTCTCTCTCCTGAACACAAGAACAACTGTCAGCACAGAGATTGCCTAAGGACAAAGGCTGCTACAGAAAGAATGAAATATTTTGCCAACCAGGGATTCTCTGGAGTTTGAAATCTTCATAACTAAGGTAGAACTCAGAAAATAGTTTTAATGTGTTTTCTTTTTGTATGAACATACAAACATATGAAATTTGCCAGCAACATAGAAACATAGAAACATAGAAGCATAGAAGTTGATGGCAGATAAGGACCGCAAGGCCCATCCAGTCTGCCCATTTCTTTTTCTACCTTATAAATGTGCCATCGGCCTTTGCTCTGTCAGTGGCCTATCTATTCATAGTCATTTGTATTGCTCCCTTATGCCTATCCCATGCCTGTTTGAAGCCCTGCACTGTATTCATAGCCACCACTTCTTGTGGTATGCCATTCCATGCATCCACCACCCTTTCTGTGAAAAAGAATTTCCTCACATCTCTCTAATCGGCCCCTCTAATCTCATGCTGTGTCCTCTTGTCCTGCTATTTTTCTTATATTTAAACATGTTAGACTCTTTCACCTTGTTAATGCCCTTAAGGTGTTTGAATGCCTCGATCATATCACCTCTCTCCTCCTTTGCTCTAGGGTATACATATTGAGCTCTGTTAATCTGTCCTCATATGTCTTCTGATGCAGTCCCTGCACCATTTTGGTTGCTCTTCTCTGGACTGCCTCAATTTGGTTAATGTCCTTGTGAAGGTGTGGCTCCAATACTGCACGCAGTACTCCAGATGGGGCCTAACTAGTGTCTTGTAAAGAGGGATTATTACCTCCTCTTACGACTTGTGATACCCCTACTAATACACCCTAACACCCCCTAGCCTTACCTACTGCTTTAGAGGTCTGCTTGGATGATTTCAGGTCATCAGTGATGATGGTGCCAAGTCTCTTTCTTCCTGATCTAGCAACTCCTCCCAGCCTATAGGTGGCTTCAGGGTTTCTCTTCCCATGTGCATGATTTTGCACTTCTTTGCATTAAATCCCAGTTGCCACTCTTCTGACCATTTTGCTAGTTTATCCAGATCTCTTCTCATTCTGCCCACCCCATCTGGATCATCTACTCTGTTGCAGATCTTGGTGTCATCTGCAAACAGACAAGCCTTACCCTCTAGTCCATCTGCAAGGTCACTAATGAAGATGTTGAAGAGGACTGGCCCCAGGACTGATCCCTGAGGTACCCCACTTGTGACTTGCATCTCTTGCTAAGAAGTGCAAGGTAATGCACCTGGGAAACAAAAACCCAGGGGAAGAGTACACAATGGGGGGTGAGATACTAACAACAACAAAAATGGAAAGGGACCTGGGGGTAGTCATATCAGATGACCTAAAGGTGGGCAAGCAATGTGAGAGGGCGGCAAGGAGGGCTGGGGGGATACTGGGATGCATAGGGAGAGGCATCACCAGTAGAAAACAGGAAGTTATTATCCCTCTGTACAGACAGCTGGTGAGACCCCATCTGGAGTACTGTGTGCAGTTCTGGAGACCCAATCTCCGCAAAGACATAGACAGGATGGAAGCTGTCCAGAGGAGGGCAACTAAAATGGTGCAGGGTCTGCACCGGAAGACATATGAAGAGAGACTTAAGGAGCTTAATATGTATAGCCTCGAGGAAAGGAGGGAGAGGGGGACATGATAGAAACTTTCAAGTACCTCAAGGGAATCAACAAAGTCCAAGAGGGTAGCATCTTTCAAAAAAAAAGAGGTGTGCAAGAACAAGAGGGCACAATTTGAAGATAGAGGGGGGTGGCTCAGAGGTAATTTAAGGAAGTATTTTTTCACAGAGAGGGTTGTGGATGCATGGAACGGCCTTCCGGAGGAGGTTGTGGAGTCAAAATCAGTGGTGGAATTCAAGCATGCATGGGACAGTCATAAGGCAATTCTGGGGGGGGGTAAGAAGAAGTAGGCTGCTGGTTAACTAGGATCTGCATCTTATCCAGTAGGTAGGGAAATGGGCAGACTGGGTGGGCCAAGCGGTCCTTATCTGCCGTCAAATTCTATGTTTCTATGTTTCTTCTGACTGTATACCATTTACCACCACTCTCTGTTTTCTGCCCGTCAACCAGTTTGCCACCCAGTTGACCAACTTCTGACCCACCCCGAGCCTACCCAGCTTATTTATCAATCTTCTATGTGGAACAGTGTCAAAAGCTTTGCTGAAGTCAAGGTAGGTGACATCAACTGCTCCCCCTTGGTCCACCACTCTGGTTACCCAGTCAAAGAAATCTATGAGATTAGTTTGACAGGACCTTCCTTTGTAAACCCATGCTGTCTTGGATCCTGTGCCCCTATGGATTCCAGGTGTTGCACTATCCTTTCCTTAAGGAGTGCCTCCATAATCTTGCCCACTACTGAGGTAAGACTGACTGGTCTGTAGTTCCTCCTCCTCCCTGCTACCACTCTTGTGGAGCGGGATCACATGAGCCCTTCTCCAGTCTTCTGGGACCTCTCCTGTGCTCAGAGACTCACTAAACAGTTCTGATAATGGCTCTGCTAGTTCCACCTTTAGCTTCTAAGTACCCTGGGATGTATGCCATCAGGTCCCATTGCCTTATCCACCCTGAGCTTAGCAAGCTCTTGTAGGACCTTTCTTTGTGAAGGGAGTAGTGCTCACCTCCCTCCCCTGTGTCCATGATGCTGAGCTGTGGCCCTGCCCTACCTTCTCTTCAGTAAATACTGAGCAAAAGTATCTATTTAGGATAGATGCCTTACAGGGTCCTCCTCCTCACATGCTCCTTTCTCCATTGCTTAGCAATACCCCTCTGACTTTCTCCTTTCACTAATGTATCTATAGAAATTCTTGTCACCTTCTTTTACTGTTCGTGCTAGTTTTTCCTCAGTTTGGTACTTTGCCTGCCTTACTGCCTTCCCTGCTTCCTTTAGCAGTTTGGTATGCCTCCCTATCTTCATCCCGCTGTGTTCCCTTATATTTCCTGAAGGCCAGCCTTTTGGCTCTGACCTTTTCTGCTACTGTATTTGAGAACCAAAGTGGTTTCCTTCTTCTTTTGCACTTCCTTTTCTGTCTAACACAATGGGATGTTGCTTCAAGTATTGCATCCTTAATGCTTGCCCACTTTGCCTGTACCCCCTCACCTGTGTTTCTTTTTGCCAGGGCTAGCTTAACTCTGTTGGCCATCTTATCAAAGTCAGCTCCTCTGAAGTCCCATATTTTTGCCTTGGAATGGGATGATTTAGATGTAGTAGCCAAATTGAACCATACCATGTGATGGTCACTGGCCCCCAGGTGACCTTCTACCTGGAGATCTGGAGAAACAGGCCACGTGGTCTATCAAGTTTGCTCGAATGTGCAGCTAGCACCCCTATCTTGCAGCTGCCCCTCCCTCTCCCCTTTCACAATAACCCCTCATAGAAACATAGACTTTGACGGCAGATAAGGACCACCTGGCCCACCCAGTCAGCCCATTTACCTACCTATTGGATAAGCTGCAGATTCTAGTTAACCAACAGCCTACTTCCTGCAACCCCCACTGTAATTGCCTTATGTCTGTCCCATGCATGTTTGAATTCCCCCACTGTTTTAGACCCCACAACCTCTCCAGGAAGGCAGTTCCATGTGTCCACCACTCTCTCCATGAAAAAAAATTTCCTTACATTACCCCTGAGCCGTCCCCCCACCATCTTTAAATTGTGCCCCCTTGTTCTTACACATCTTTTTCTGAAAGATGCTACCTCCTGGACTTTGTTGATTCCTTGAGGTACTTAAAAATTTCTATCATGTCCCCCGTCCCTCCTTTCATCAAGGGTATACATATTAAGCTCTCTGTCTCTCTTCATATGGTTTCTGATGTAGACCCTGCACCATTTTAGTTGCCCTCTCTGACTGCTTCCATCCTGTCTATGTCCTTGCATAGATGAGGTCTCCAAACTGCATGCAGTACTCAGATGGGGTCTCACCAACTGTCTGTACAGAGGGATAACCACTTCCCTTTTTCTATTTGTGATGCCCCTTCCTATGCATCCCAGTATCCCCCTGGCTCTCCTTACCGACTTCTCACATTGCTTACCCACCTTTAGGTCATCTGATATGACTACGCCCAGGTCCCTTTCCATTATAGTTGTTGTTAGTACCTCCCCTGCTATTGTGTACTCTTCTCCTGGATTTTTATTTCCCAGGTGCATTACGTTGCACTTCTTTGCATTGAATCTAAGTTGCCATCTGTCTGACTATTCCTCCAACCTTGCCAAGTCCCCTTTCACCCTGTCCCATCCCCTTTTGAATCCTCCCACTGTCATGCAGGATACCACCTCCTCTGGCAGGGAGTTCTATTCTGCCACGACCATCTCCATGAAAAAGTGTCTCCTCATTTCCCTTCTATATCTTCCCCCCTTCAATCTAGGACCTTGACCTCTCGTGTCCCTCCCTCTCTTTAACTTAAATATCCCTTCTGTTCATGTCTTGTTAATCCCCTTTAAGTACTTGAATGTCTTAATCATATCCCCCCGATCTCTCCTCTCCTCCAGGGAGTACATATTCAACTCATGCAGCCTCTCCTCGTATGGCATTTCCCCCAGTCCCTGGATCATCCTAGTTGTTCTGTGCTGTACCCCGTCCAGCAGTCTGATATCCTTCTTTGGATATGGGTGCCAGTACTGCACACAGTACTCCAGGTGTGGCCTGACCAGTGACCTGTAGAGCAGCAGGAATACCTCCCTGTTCCTGGAGGAGATTCCTCTCGCAATGCTCCCCAGCATCCTGTTGGCCTTTGCTGCTGCCCTCCTACACTGCCCCAAGTTGTTCATTTTTCAAGTTAGAACCACCCTAGGTCCTTTCCTCTTCAGTGGTACCTAGCTGTACTCCACACAGCTGATAGCGCCTCCCTTGGTTCCTCACTCCAAAGTGCATCACCTTGAGCTTTTTAGCACTGAACCCCAGCTGCCACTCTTCCAACCACTCCTCCAGTTTAGTCAGGTTGTTCTGCAGTCCTTGTCAGCCCTCTATGTCATTCACCACTGCCACCAACTTGCTATCATCAGCGAAGAGGCTGATCTTATTCCTGATGCCATGCGAGTTGTCCACTATGAATATCCCAAACAACACTGGCCCCAGTACCGATCCCTGTGGCACCCCACATGTCACTGCCCTTGGAGACGAAAGCTCCCCCCACCACCACCACCACCCTCTGCTGTCTTTCTCTGTAGCCAATTTTCAGTCCAGTTAACCATCTTAGTCCCAACTCCCACATACCTCAATTCCCCCACCCCAACCTCCCATGTGGCACTGAATCAAAAGTCTTGCTGAAGTCCAAAATATGACATCCACTGCATGACCTTTGTCCAATTCCCTTGTTATCTAGTCATAACACTCAACTAGGTTAGTCTGACTGGATCTTCCTGACACAAACCCATGTTGATGACCATCCTAGAGTCCATTATCCTCCAGAAATGTCTCCAGACTCTCCTTCAGGATTGTCTCCATTCCCCAAGATGGATGTCAGGCTTACAGGTCTGTAATTGCCTGGTTCATCCTTAGGGCCACCTTTATGGAGGGGCACCACGTTGGCCATCCTCCAGTCCTGTGGCATGCACCCTGTGTCCAGGAAGGTGTTGAATAGGTCTGCCAATGTGCCCAGCCAAAACCTCCGCCAGTTCCCTCAGCACCCTGGGATGTATGCCATCCAGATCTGGTGCCTTATCCACCCTCAGAGCCCTCAGACCCTCCAATACCCTGCCCTCAGTGATTACTCTATCTGTCACCCCCCTTGCCCACCCTCCCCAACCCCGTGGAAGATGCCCGCCCTTCTCCCTTGTGAAAACAGAACAGAAGTACTCATTTAGTGCTTCTACCTATTCTGCTCTTTTCTCTGCTCATCCTCCGTCCTTCTTGATCCTCACTATCTGGTCCTTGCAGTTCCTTCTTTGCCTTATGTATCGAAAGAAGTTATTTTCCCCATCTTTGATTCCCTGAGCCAGGCTCAGTTCCCTGGAGGCCTTGGCTGCCCTAACACCCTTCGTAACTTCTCTGGACTTCTACACATACTCCTCCCTATCCACCTCTCCCAGATTTCTTGTATCTACTGAATGCTGCTTTTTTTGCCCTCACCTTATCTAAAACTTCCCTAGTCATACAGCTTGGCTTCTTAGCTCTTCCCTTTTTGCTCTGCAGTTTGGTACAAGTCCCAATAGCCTTGACAAGCCCCAATTTGATTTTTTCCCATTTATGGTTTGCATCCTAGTGTGACTGAATTCCAATCAGGTACTCCCCTAAGATTTCACCCATCTTTCTGAAGTCAGCCTTTCTGAAGGCAACCACCCTGGTACCTGTACCCACCGCCTCCCTGGCTATGTTGAGCGTGAACCACATGGATTGGTGGTCACTCTCTGCCAGTGGGTCTGCCACCCCCACCTCCCTTACAGCCTCCCCGTTGGATAGAACTAGATCCAGCATATTACCCAATCTAGTTGGCTCAGTAACCAGCTGTGCTAGGAAGTTGTCCTAGAATGCTTCCAAAAGTATCTGTTCCCTGGCACTCGATGTGATTGGGGTACTTCAATCCACTCCTGGCAGATTGAAGTCCCCCCACACTCACTATATCACCCTTCTTGCACACCTTCCTAATTTGCTCTGCTAGCTCCCTATCCAAGTCCTCCTTCTCCTGAGCTGGTGGTCATTATACCACCCCCATCCTGAGAGCCCTATTTCTCACACCCTGGAACTGCATCCACAAGGCCTCAGTTCTACCCTCCCCCCCTTCCCATGCACACCTAATTAATGCCCTCCCTCACGTAAATTGCCACCAACCCCCTTTCCCCCTGCCCCATCCTTCCTGACAATCCTATACCCTAGGATCATTAGGTTCCAGTCCTGGTATTGGTTGGCCCATGTTTCGGTGATGGCCGTTATTTCCACCCCCCCGCCAATAGCACTGGAAGTTCTGCAGTTTTGTTTCCTAGGCTTATAGCATTCAAGGAGATAACCTTCAAAGTTGATCCCCCTCCTTCCTTACCCCTTGTCCCACCCTTCTTAACCCCCTCCATCGACCCTACTCTGGATCCATCCCTGTTGGTACGGGGGGTAGGCTCCTTTGGCTCCCCCCATTTCGGAGACCCCTCCTTCCAGGTGCCCACTCGCTACACCCCTGCCTAGTTTAAGGTAACCTTTGTCTCTATGTACCCCCTATTACCTGCTTTAACATCCTCTGCCCCTCCCCGCTCAAGTGTAATCTGTCCCCTGTGAGCAGATCACTATAGTCCCAAACCCCACCCCAGCTCCCCACTATCCCTTACCCCTTGGATTGACACCATACCCTCAGCCAGGTGTTGAACTCCTCTATCCTGCCCTTCCTCAGCGTGCTTGTGCAGGGCGCCGGTAATATCTCAGAGAAGGCCACTGATCCCCTACCTCCTCGCACAACCTCCCCAGTTCCTCAAACCTCTTCCTTACCACCTCCACCATTTCACCCACCAGGTCATTCATCCCCAAGTGCACCACGACATGTGGATTCAGCCTTCCCCTTCTTGCACACCTGAGAATAGACTGTCCTGCCCCACCTGCCATCAATCCAGGTATGGACTCTACCCATATGAGACTATGCCTTTCCCCTTTATTTTCCCATCTGACCCCTCTCAGTATAGAGTCTCCCTGCACTCGTATGCTCCCTTCCTCATTTCTCCTCCCTTCCCCCTTCCCTTTACCTATGTAACTGCTTTGAGGTTCCACCCCAGTCTGTCCACCCACTTCCCCCCAAGCCGTTCTGCATCACAGTCTTCACCCATTGTTCCATCTCTGCCCCCTGGCCCTGTATCACCCCCTCCACTAGTGCCCACCCTGTTGGACCTCCCCCAAAGCTGTGTCTAATGCTATCTTCCCTGCTCTTCACACCAGACCCTCTCCACCCTTCCCCCACCTTGGCTGTGATTCTCTCGTCCACCCTTTTTGCCCGACTCCTCCTCCTTTTACCCATCCCCACTGCCTCTGACTGAATGTTGCCCCCTAGGCACCTGCTTCACCTTCCTACTCCTGCCACCTCACAGAGAACCTCTCCATCCTCATTCCCTATCATAGCCAGCACTGCAAACCTATTTCCTGTCCCTACTGTACTGCCACCTGTGGGGCTGTCCCGCTCCTCCAACACAGTATGGGGTTACTCAGCTGGACCAGTTGGGGGATGTGCCTCAGCCCCTCCTGCACCCTCCCTGAGCCCACCATGATCCCAACCACTCCTCCCTCTGGACAACCTATGAGGTTTAGGCTGTGGATCAGGTGACCTCTGGGTGAGGATGAAAGCCTCCTGTAACCTGGTCAACTCGGCTCGGAGACAGGTGACCTCCTCCCTCAACCCAGTGAGGTGCTGCAGACAGGGCAGTAGAGCAGCTTCCGGAACATCTCCATGAAGACAGCTGCTCCACAACCACTGCACTACACCACTTCCAACATGTTTGTTGCGGACTTCCCTTTGTACTACCTATTAGTCCATTGCTCCTCCTCTTCCTGGTCAGATATGTCATGATTGGTACACCCTACAGGCCCACAGCCTATAACAGGAATAGGTGCTTAGAGGTGGGTGGCAGGTATGCTCCTGCCCCTGTCCTCCAAAAACAATCAGGCTCAGAAAAACAAAGTAGGAAAGCAAACAGACCAGCAACAGAGCACCTTTGTATCTACTGCTGTTGAAAGTAGAGCCCCACCCACTTACAAGCAGCCAGAACCTTCCAGAAATCGAGCAAACACAAAGGCACTTCCAGAGTTGTAACTTGCTCCTTCTCCCAAATCAAACTGAGGCAAACAATCTCAGCTCACATCAGTTTAAACTCAGAACAAAACACAGAATTGCTTGAAGCTGTTACAACACAAAGAAACCTCCAGAACTGTAGCTTGCTCTCTCTCTCTCTCCCACATCAATTGTCTACTTTTTACTTTTCTGTTTATTCTGTGACAAATTTGTCAAAATTAAAAATCTTTTAGTTGTAAAAATATGTTAGTAAATATTTTAGTAAAAACATGTTTTGTTAAGAAAACTTGTCTTGAGAGAATTTTTTTAGTGTGTGTGTGTGTGTGTGCACATGTGTGACCGTAGAAGGTTATAAATAATATGGGACTAAACTGTTAATGCCAAAGGGGTGTCATACATAGCTACCAAATCAAGGATCTGTAACAGGGAAAAAGGCTGGATAAAGATAGTGGAAATATGAAAGTCTCAAAGAAGGGTATGTGGGAATTTGAACCAGGTTAATGTACGCCTTGTGGGAGAAGGCAAAATCAGCGTTACGCTGCTACCCTCAAGAGGTTGTAATGCCAGATCTCCTCCCTTGTGTAATAACCAAGAGAGGGTTCTTATTTGGTTACAAGACTCAAGATTAGTATTATACACTACCCAGAAGTAAAGAGGGTTTCCTTGGAACCTCATGGTGAGTGTTCAGTCGTGACCTCAGTGAGCATTCTAGAAGCTAACGGGGTGGGTCTCCCCTTCCACCCCTCCCTGTCATGGATTGCACTTAAGGGTGTGCACTGTGAGCCCAGCAGTGGCCTTGACCCTCAGGAGTGGGTTCATGATAGTGCACCCTTCAGGTCGACACTCGACGGTAAACAGGAAAAATACCATTACAGCGACATTCGCGGAAATGGTCCTTTTTCCGTGTTTTGCCTTCCCTCAGTGTTCCGCCCCCTTCCCAGACCAACTCCGACCTGGAGTTGGAATCCTAAAGTCTTGGGGGTGTAGGGGGCAGAGCCTCCTGCATGGGGGGGGTGTGGGAGGTGAAGTCTCCCACAAGAAAACACTGTTAGAATAGGCAGCACAATACCTGCGTTGGTATTCTGCAGTCGATGTGGGGGAGGTCGGCATTTTCACTGTCAACCTCCCTTGGTGCTTCCAGTTCATGACAGCCACTACTACACAAGGTGCTTCCCCACTGGAATGCTTGATGGTGCTCCAAACACACTTAAAGGAGAACTGCGCAGAATCTGTAAATCATTTTTTCACAGTAGATGCTTTTTTCATATATCTGATCCATTTCTGATATGGTTCCATCTTTACTGGCTTTTTAGCAAATACAGTGAATGTTTCTGATGCACACTCTGCTGGTAAATGCCATGTTACTGGTAGGTATTATGGTATCATGCTGGTAGGGGACCTAAACCTCCCAGATGTAGACTGGGAAATCCTGGATGCAGCATCATCAAGGAGCAGGGAGATACTAGCTGCGCTTCAGGGGGTATTCCTTCAGCAGCTAGTCAGGGACCCGACAAGGGGTAACAACCTCCTGGATGTGGTCCTGACAAATGGGGAGAGTGTGGAGGAGGTGCAGGTGGGAGAAGCCTTGGGCAGCAGTGACCACAGCACAGCAATGTTCAGGGTAGGGCAGGGAGGGAGACAAGTAATACCAGTACTTCAGTCATGGACTTCAGACACACAGACTTTGACAAGATGAGAAGGATAGTAAGGGAGACAGTGGAGGGTACAGAGAATATAGGGGCAGTGGAGAAGTTATGGCAAGCTATCAAGGGAAGGGTACTGGAAGCTGTGGAAATATGAATAAAAAAGGTTAGGAAGAGCAAAAGGGGGAGGAGACCGCTTTGGTTTACAAAGGTGGTTGCGGGGCAGTCAGGGAAAGGAGGAAGGCTTTCAGAAAATTTAAGAGGACACTCAGCGAGGAAGATATGGAAGCGTATAGGGAAAAGAGGAGTATGGCAGGGAAGAAGATCAGAAAGACAAAAGCAGATACTGAGGAGAAAATAGCAAAAAAGGCCAAGGGGGGTAAAACCTTTTTCAGATATGTGAGGGACAAGAGAAGGGCAAGGCAGAGGATTACTAAGCTGAGGGGGGAGGAAGAAATAAAATTGGAAAGGGACTGTGAAAAAGCAGAGTTATTAAATAAGTACCTTAGCTCAGTATTCACAGAGGAGGAGGAGGATGGTAGGAGACCTGCACTAAAGTCTATTGGGAAAGAGGGCAAATGGATGGATCTGAGCCCATTCACTGCGTATAGGGTTAGGGCAGAACTAGATAGATTGAGGGTGGACAAGACAATGGGACCTGATGGGTTACACCCCAGGGTGATCAGGGAATTGAAGGAGGAGTTGGCTGTACCCTTGACAAGGCTCTTCAACTTATCCTGGATATGGGGAGAGTGCTGGAGGACTGAAAGAGGGCAGATGTAGTGCTTTTACACAAGGGAGGTAGTAAGGAAGTGAAGGGGAACTACCGACCTGTCAGCCTCACGTCAGTGGTGGGGAAAGTAATGGAGGCATTAGTCAAGGAGAAGGTGGTGGATTATCTGGAGGAGAGTGGCTTGCAGGACAGCAGATGGCATGGCTTCATGAAGGCGAAGTCTTGCCAGACAAACCTAATTCAGTTCTTTGATTGGGTGACTCAGGTGACTGACTGGGGGGCTGTGGAAGTGGCCTATCTGGACTTCAGTAAGGCCTTTGACACCATCCTCCATAGGAGGCTGGTAAGCAAGATGGAAAGCTTGGGGTTGGGTGGGAAAATAACAAGCTGGGTGGAGGCCTGGCTGTCAGGAAGAACTCAGAGGGTGATGCTAAATGGAGTGCACTCCTGGAGAGCAAGGGTGAAGAGTGGAGTGCCACCGGGGTCAGTTTTCAGTCCGCTTCTCTTCAGTATCTACATTAGTGATATTTCTGAGGGTTTGAGGGGGAGGGTGCCTATTTGCTGATGATACAAAAATATGCAATAGGGTGGACACTGGGGGGGTGGAGGACATGAGGGAGGACTTAAAGACACTTGAAAAATGGTCTGGGACATGGCAGCTGAAATTTAATGCTAAGAAGTGCGCTGTGATGCACTTGGAGAGTAGGAACAGAAGAGCAGGGTACACCCTAGGTGGAGAGGAAATTAAAGTAAAAGAACAGGAGAGAGATCTGGGGATCATAGTCTCCTCGAACCTTAAGGTAGGAATCCAATGTAGCAGGGCATTGGGAAAGGCCAATGGAATATTGGCATACATAGGCAGGGGCATTACTAGCAGAAAGAGGGAGATAATAATGCCCCTTTACAAAGCCATGATGAGGCCGCACCTGGAGTATGGGGTTCAGTTCTGGAGGCCACATATCCACAAGGATATAGATGTGTTGGAGAGGGTTCAGAGACGGGCAACCAAGATGGTACAGGGTATGCAGGGAAAGTCATACGAGCAGAGGTGTAAGGAGCTGGATCTGTACACGCTGGAGACAAGGAGGGAAAGCGGAGACATGATTGAAACTTTTAAATATGTAAAGGAAGCTCAATAAAGTGGGAGAAGATGATTTACTTAAGAGGAAGAAGGGGGTCCAAACTAGAGGGCACAGCCTCAGACTGCAAGGAAAAAGATACAGGGGCAATGTGAAGGGCAAGTTTTCATGGAGAGGGTGGTGGAGCCCAGGAACAGACTACCAGACAGAGTAGTGGGGGCTAAATCGGTGAAAGAATTCAAGAGGGCATGGGACAAGCATATGGGGCTGAGTATCAAGGGGGATGGCGGGGGTTAGTAGGGAGGGCGAGGTGTAGGTAAGAAAAAGGGCAGACTAGATGGGCCGGTATGGTCCTTTTCTGCCATCAAGCTTCTATGATTCTATGATTTTAGAACTGCATGATGTAGTTTATTTCCCCTTCAGGCCACAGAATAGTAGTAGTAGTAGTAGTAGTAAATCTTTTTTATTCATAAAGAATAAGGGAAGCATTCAATTGAGTGTAACTCATTTACAATGAAGTCCCAGGTATCAAAAGACAAACATCAGTTTCAAAAGACATAACAATCAACATAATCACATTACAATATAAAAATATATGATTGTACAGCAAGGAGCAATATATATATAAGTAATCAGTTGGTTAATAAATATCACATTGTCTACAATTAAATTGACTGCTGGCCCATCCCAAGTACCATTTATACAGATCAGAAAAATGAGTTATCTGATTCTCATCCCTTAAACACACAGGAATTTTATTCCAAAGAGTCATCCCTCCAAAGGGAACCGATGTTTTACCAACATTCAGATTACATCTTTGGATTAGATAATGCAAACCTGGGCAGACCTAAGATTATCCTTAATACTTCTGGGAGGAAACAATTGAGAGATATAAATTGGAACCATTGTGAAAACACTGTAAATGCTGTAACAAGGACATAAAGTACCTCATACAGTTCTAAAATGGTACTGCCCACCACAGTGTAAAGCAGAAACATCCAATGAATCTACTAAAAGGCCAGTACACATGGAGCAAAAATAGATTGTGAACCAGTATTAGAAACACAGCTTCTACAGAAAACACAGGCTTGCAGGTTCAAGACAGTTCTCCTTTAACCATGAAAAACCAAATAAAATGGAACACTCACCTCACCAATGCTCTGAGTGCCAGCTGGCCTGTGCTCTCTGCCTCCCCATGAGCTGAGTGCCTCGTCACTGTAAAGTGACCAGCCAGCTCCACTGTGGGATTCCGGGACTTGGACGTAAACCACACAGCAAATGTGCTGCGAGTAAAAACGAATAAAATGGAGCACTCACCTCCCCAACGTTATTCATGCACGATGTGAAATATCTAAGTCACATAAAAATAAACCAGCACAAGTACCCAACAGTATGCTCTCAAAATGTATTATACATACGTTCAACGGCACACACCAATCCATGTAAATTATCAATCTAGAAACACACAGTAACAGAGGTAAATTTTAAAAAGGCAGTCCATACTTGCAGCTGCAGTCACGCCAGACAAACTGATGACTAAACCTTCCATTTCACCTCGGCTGGGCAGGGTTTCATCAGAGGCTCTGATTAAGCCCCACCCAGCTGAGATGAAATGTAAGGTTCAGGCATCAGTTTGTCCAACACTACTGCTGCTGCAAGTATGGACTGCCTTTTTAAAATATACCCCTCTCACTGTGTGTTTCTACACCAGCAGTTCAGATTGCACAGTGGAACTGGCTGAGCCCTTTTCAGTGACAAGTCACTCAGCTCTTGGGGAGGTGGAGAGCACGGGCCAGCAGGCACTCACACATCTCCCCCACACAAGTTGCACTGGCTGCTCTTGAAGCAAAAAGTCGACTATAAATAAAAACAGAAGCAAACTTTACAGGCAGCAGTAGTCTTGGAGTCTATCATGTCTGCACTGTTCTACCTACTATATACCTACTACAGTCTATATTAGCTTAGTCTGAGCCTTCAGATGTGAGCTCTGACTGACATTTAATGCTGTCCCCTTTCTCACTCCTCTCCCCAAACTCACTATGCCCCATACCCATTCCATCCCACTTAAATCCCCTGGACAGACATGGATCTTTCCAGCACACTAATACAGATCGATAGATAGATAGATAGATAGGATAGATAGATAGATAGATAGATAGATAGATAGATAGATAATCAGACAGACAGACAGACATTTAAAGAACTAGTAGAACCAAAACTGGCAGACAGGAAAATATTAAAAATTTTAAGAAGCAGCCATAGAAACATAGAAGTTGATGGCAGATAAGGACCGCAAGGCCCATCCAGTCTGCCCATTTCTTTTTCTACCTTATGAATGTGCCATTGGAGTTTGCTCTGTCAATGGCCTATCTATTCATACTCATCTGTATTGCTCCCTTATGCCTATCCCATGCCTGTTTGAAGCCCTGCACTGTATTCATATCCACCACTTCCTGAGGTAGGCTGTTCCATGCATCCACCACCCTTTCTGTGAAAAAGAACTTCCTCACATTACCCCTTAATTGGCCTCCCTCTAATCTCATGCTGTGTCCTCTTGTCCTGCTATTTTTCTTATATTGAAACATGTTAGACTCTTTTCACCTTGTTAATGCCTCTAAGGTGTTTGAATGTTTCGATCATATCACCTCTCTCCCTCCATTGCTCTAGGGTATACATATTGAGCTCTGTTAATCTGTCCTCATATGTTTTCTGATGCAGTCCCTGCACCATTTTGGTTGCCCTTCTCTGTACTGCCTCAATTTGGTTAAAGTCCTTGTGAAGGTGTGGCCTCCAGTACTGCATGCAGTACTCCAGATGGGGCCTAACCAGTGTCTTGTAAAGAGGGATTATTACCTCCCCTCTCCCGACTTGTGATACCCCTACTAATACACCCCAATATCCCTCTAGACTTACCTACTGCTTTAGTGGTCTGCTTTGATGATTTCAGGTCATCGGAGGTGATGATGATGCCCAAGTCTCTTTCTTCACTTGTGACTGCCAGCAGCTCCCCTCCCAGCCTATTGGTGGTTTCAGAGTTTCTCTTCCCCATGTGCATGATCTTGTACTTCTTTGCATTAAACCCCAGTTGCCACTCTTCCAACCATTTTGCTAGTTTATCCAGATCTCTCCTCATTCTGCCCACCCCATCTGGATCATCTACTCTGTTGCAGATCTTGGTGTCATCTGCAAACAGACACACCTTACCCTCCAGTCCATCTGCAATGTCACTGATGAAGATACTGAAGAGGACTGGCCCCAGGACTGATCCTTGAAGTACCCCACTTGTGACTTGCATCTCTTCTGACTGTATACCATTTCCCACCACTCTGTTTTCTGCCTGTCAACCAGTTTGCCACCCAGTTGACCAACTTCTGACCCACCCCAATCCTACCCAGCTTATTAATCAATCTTCTATGTGGAACAGTATTGAAAGCTTTGCTGAAGTCAAGGCAGGTGACATCAACTGCTCCCCTTGGTCCACCACTCTGGTTACCCAGTCAAAGAAATCTATGAGATTAGCTTGACAGGACCTTCCTTTTGTAAAGCCAGTTGTAACTTTTTATTTCTAAAGTATTTTTTTTCTTTTTGCTCTTTAGATAATGTTTTATGTGATATTACCATATTGGATGTGTGGGACAGCACTATGCCAGGCAGCTGATACATCTGTTTCTAGTTCTTCCACTGCATAATCAGCAGTGTGACCTCACTGACAGTGACATCACTGGTGACTGACTTGGCAGCTGCTAAATAGCTCTTCCTGAGCAGCTGTGATCTCACAGATAGTGAGGTCACAATGCTGATGGTGTAATGGAAGGGACAGAGCTAGATATATCAGCTGCCAGGCAGAGTGCTGTTCTACACATTACACCTACTAACATCAGGTACTGTAAATATGTTCTAATCAGTCAAAGGGAAAGGAAAACTGACCTTAAATATAACTAGCTCTTTAAGGCCTCAAATGGTATGGGTCCCACCTACCTCTATGAGCTGCTGACCACCCCTTCCCCACTACCACCACCACTGCTCTAGAAGAGCCCTTAACTCCAGAGACCTGGGGCTGTTGAAGGGGTTCACTGTAGTACTGTGGTGTGAGTTCAATTAAAAACTTGCAGACCATTTCCAATCAAATACTGGAGTCTTTATTTCAGTTCACATGTGTTCCTTCAACACCATGCTTTTCTTAGTCTCATAACAATAAGCATTTCTCTGTTTCCTGTTCTACACTCTCTGCTGCCACCTAGTACAGTGGCAATCTTGTCCTCTGTTGCCTATCACTACAGAGGACAGGGCATCTCTGTGTTAGCCCTAATACTCTGGAAATCCACCCTCCTTAAGCCCAAATTGTTACACTGCAGAGTCACTTTGAGACAGAGGTCCAGAAATGGCGTTTTGTTCAGGTCTTTTCTGGCTCTGTCACCTAAGACTTCTTGGATGCAACCTGTACCTTTTGTATCTTTTTATACATTTATTTATAGACTGGCTGTCATCTGTTCATTGTTATTTTATTGACTGTTATATAAAGTGCTTTTGGATGCTGAAAGGCGTTACATAAATATAGCCTCTCTATTTTCTAGTTTCTGTTCACCAGGTAAGCACGCTAGGCAATTAAATGCCTATTTTCAGGTAAGACCTGGGAGATTGCAACCAAATTTACTTACAGTAGAAATACATTGTATTACAGTATACAGTGAAGAAACAAAAACATGAAACAGCAATGTATCTGAAAGGTGATCATTCAATTAGATACATCTGAGGCTATGTCTGCAGTCCAGTGGGTGGGAGCAATTAGCCATGCCTCCTTCCTGAGATGTTTGTCAACTCCCTGCAGTCTCACTTGGATGCATTCTTTCTTTGCTGCAGCTGGAGGCTCTGCTGGAGCTCTTTGCCCCGCCCCCAGGTGTTTGTCTCCTGCTTCATTTTGTGCTTTTGGGGATTTCGGCTGCCTTGTGCCTCTGCTGTTCTTGGTCTGTATTTTGCTTTTGCTTCCTAGCTGCAGTTTTGCTTTTGTCCCTCATTCCTGCTGTGATTTTCTTCTCAGTCCTGTGTTTATCCCTGCTTTTGTTTCTTTTTGGGGGTTCCTAGTTCTCAGCATCCTGGCTTTGTCATTTATTGTGCTTTGTGCTTATTCACACTCTAGGGGTATTGAGTTTCTGTACCATTTGCAATCTCCCTGCTTACCTACACTGTTTTTGTACCATTTTAAGTCTCCTGTTCGCTTAAACTCCTTAAGTGTTTACACCAGACAACCACTCCCTTTTGGGTTCAATGGTTTCATTACTCACTGCAGAAGCAGACTGCTTCCTGGTTTGATTCCTCCATTCTGTTGCATTCCACATGCCACTGCATTTCCTAACAGCATGTACTCATTCTCTACAGCTTCAGCATGCTGTCTCCTACCAGACTCAATGCTAGTAGTTGCTCCTTATGTCATGCTGTCTCGCTGTCCTCAGTGCTAACAGATGCTCTTCGCTTCAAGCAGTTTGATATACTCAGTGCTAACAGTTGCAATCCTACTCATACAGTCTCTTAACCTACTCTGTGCTAACAGTTGCTTTCTCACTCATGCTGTCTATTGCTGTTCTCAATTCTACCAGTTGCACTCCTAATCCTGCACTCTCAGTTGCATCCTCGACTCTCTCTAACTAGCACAGCTCTGCACCCTTGAAGTCCGTATCTTGAGGATGAGTCCTTCACTGGGGGCAGGGTTCTTCTCTTCTACCATTAGGGTGAGAAGGTCCTCCACTCTGGTGGAAGTCTTTTGCTTTGCAGATAGGATTGGTGGCACCTCTTGATGTAGCATTTAAGATTTCAGTTGCCAGAGAGTGGGATCCCTAAGTCCCAGGGGGCTCCTTAAGCTGCTGACAGCATTGGCAGCACCTTCAAAAGCTATTCTCCCTACAGCCACCTAAGGTTCACCTAGTCTTCATCCTCTACCCACCCTTATCCTTCCTGCTCTTCAAGGGTGAAGATTGTACAATCCTCCTGATCGTGCCTCTCTAGGGCTCGGCCTTACACCTCCTGGGTTTGGCTTTGCCTTTAGGTCTTTGCTTGGAGGCAAGGTGAGTGCTATTCAGTGGTTGTCACTTTCCTCCTCCACTGGTGGGGTGGGCCCCAGCAGGTTTACCTTTAGCTGCAGAGGACATTAACTCACAGCCCCCCCATGGCTTTCCCATTAGAGGGATAGAGTGAGAGCCCTTCTTCTAAAAAATCATCCCCTGAATTTTGTCTCTAAATTGCAGTAGTGAGCCATCATTAATATTTTAACAAGCCTGGAGGGAAGGCAACCAAGGCCTTGAATCCCCAGAGGTTGCCCCCTCATGGGGGTTCCTTTCCTCTGTGCTGAAGGTCATAAAGGTTAGATAGATAGTCTGTAAGTAGGTAGTCCTCCAGTAATATATCTGTATAGTACATGTTGACCCAGGTAGGTTTCTACTGTTGAGTTGGGGTTGGATGGTGGCCTTCTTTCTCTTTTGCCATTCCCTCTCTCCTTATGGAAGTCCTGCCCCTTCTGATATCAATACCAATATTGTCAGTCATTGCACAACCCTGCCTATATCTGTTGCAAGTCACTACTGCTGCTGTCAGTCCATGCTCATCCAGTTTCTGCATTCACCACTTGCTGCTTGTCCTTTCTGGGGACTCCTTCCTATGGTACCTTTAGCCTAAAGGAATTACATTCCCGTGGAACCTCTGGGCTGCAACCTTCCTCAAGGGGGTTCCTTTGCCTTCACGTTACCCCAACAGGGTGGTAGTTTCTCGTGGGATAGAAAGTGCAAACAGCCAAAGTATCTATTTGTCTCAGTCAATAACATAAGCATTCAAATTCTATCAGACTGTCAATGAAGTTGCACAAGTATAACTTATCACTAACTTGAGTAACACATTGGAACTGCAGTATGTAAACACTGAGGGAAGAAGTATATAATTTCTTAACAAAACTCATCATAGAAAGGGAAACATTTAGGAAGCAGCATTCATTTACATGGAGTTACATCAAAGAGAGTATAAGGACAATGATAATATATCAGCACAGATCATATGAAATGAGTGCCAAACAGGGAATTATACAGGTACCATGGCAGGAGCAGTGTGCCAGACCAATGAGATGCTTATGATACCTAAGACGGAAAGCATTAATTTTTTCTCAACTATCAATAAATATTTTTAGCAAAAAGTACTCTTTCACCTGCATATCAGCATTACATTTTTAGTATTGATCTATTGTGTCTTTACTTTTTTCAGATATCAACATATAAGCAAAGTGTTCTTCTGAATCATTTTAGGAATACATTTCCACGGTATAGTTTGATGCCTTTTATTGGACCAACATACTGTATACCTTATCCAAAGATCGTAGGGTACACAAGCTTTCAGGGCCACACAGGTCTCTTCATCAGGCACATCAGGGGCCCAATTTTCAAAGGAAGGAAAGCACGTGTTGGTGTCAGAATTGATGCTCAAGGGGGCTTCCTGTACCGAGTGCAAATTTTTCTGCATGTGCGCAGTTTTCAGACCAGGAACTGTTTCACTACTCTTTACCTGATTTTCAGCAGCTTACACTCAGATTCCAGGTGCTGCTGCACTGAAATGTTGCACCTAGTACTACTTGGCATCACACTCCACCGCAGGTGTGCCTGCCTTGTGTTTGCCGCCTGTGTGCATGAAATGCTGAAAATAGCATTTCTGCTGGTGCAAAGATATTTTTTTCTCTGCACCAGTGAGTTGCGTATGGGTACCTGGTCTCAGTGCCATGTCACGCCTTTTGAAAATACAACCCTAGATGTTTGCATCTGCTGAAGGGACCTGTGTGGCCCCAAAACCTTGCATACTATACCATCTTTTTTACAAGGCATATGTTGTCCAATATAACATATCAAAATATCCAGTGACTTCTATTTTCTAAGGACCAATATGGCTACAATTTATTTTTACTAGGAATACATTTCCAAACTTTTCTGAATGTTGGTTCTACTTTGGCCTATTTCATGATGATCTGTGTAATTTTAACCTTATGTTACATCATATTATACCTTAAATGGCATTGCAAACATTTTAGTATCTGCTCTAGTAACCCCTAATCTTTCTTACATTTGTAGGCTACATCTGCTAAGGCATCAGTAGATGTTAAAAATTACATTTGTAGCCCCAGTGGTTGTAAAGTTAGACATTTTTATAGAAATTATCTTTAGAAAAGGATTGGGTTGGAACTGTTAGGGCTAGAAATGTCTTTAAAAAAAAAATTAAGCCTGGAGTCCATTTGATATAGATAAATCCTACTGCTACAGTTGCCATGTGCTGATACACATTTATATACCATGCATTGATGTACATAAATATCATTTTTTAGATCCTTGTTGAATCAACCAACTAAGCTGGTCTCCTGTCCCATACATCAGTTGGTGGCTTGCCACCAAATATTTTTCCCCTTCTTGTCTAGAGCCGCTCTAACATAGTTAGTGCTATTTGTGTTACCCAGCTCCCTCAGATTACCACCAGAGACAGGGGTTACCTTTTCTATTTTGTTTATTTTTTTTTATTTTCTCTTTGTGATCCTTTCACTGACTGGCTCTTTGTCCCCTCTCTAGTCCATACTACCACCCCAGCCTCATCACCCTGCCATCTTCCTGGCTACTTATGTACACTCATGGAACAACCATGGGCTTGCCCCCCCAACAAGGTGGGGTCTTTGGGGTAGGAGTCGGGACCAGACCCCTCAGGATGCAACCTGTATAGTACACTGGGAGTAGAGCCTGGTGGCATGTGTGAGGCCTGCAAGCACCGTGATTGCTTCAGTCTGTGTGGCCAGGGAATTTTCTTCAGTTTTCACCATGCCCCTGGAGGACACCACATGCAAGGATATCATGATGTGCTTTTGTACCAATATGCATGCATGCATTGATGACGGTAGCATCTTCTCCATCCCAGAGCAGGCCAAACTTCTTTTCCCTCTTTGGTTGCCCAGGGAGCAGAATCACAGCTGGGTTTGTTGCCTACCATCTTCAGAGAAACAGAGTGTCCTCTGGGACACTCAAACTTCCTGCCCCTGCCCCTGCCCCAGCCATTCCTGACAACCCAGGCTCACACCCAAACCTGGGCCATCAGCATCAGGATGTTCCATTTCCTTGCATGATCACTGCAATCTGAAGGAAGTTGTCGGATCAGTGACAACGTGTGAAGAGGATGCAGAGGGCATGTTCAGGGCATGGGTAACAACTGGAGTCCAATAATCATTCAGTGTTGAATAAGGAAAGGTTTGACCCCTTAAGGACCACAAAGCTCTCTATTATGACTGCCCTAGATGGATGCCCAATGGCCCATGTTCACCATAGTGCCAATGTGAGTTCCAGCATGCTACCTGTAAGTGCTGTTAAGTGAGTAGCAAATTGAGCCACCCTCCCCCTAGAAGGAGAGCTTCCACATGGATGATCTTAACTCTCCCTGATGGTCTCCACTACGGCTGCCCCAGGCATGGGGGAGATGAACCTAGGTCATCAGTGTGCATGAACAGTCTTTGGAAAATAGGTCAGAGAAAATAAAGTCCTGTGATTGGTCAAATGTGATCACATGACCCTGCATTATTCCAGCACCATATCAGAGGTGAGAAATGGTTTTTTTTCCACGTAAGTTTTTATCATCCATGGCCAAGACAGGCTGGGCTTCCCTCTACTCTTCTCCACTGAACCCCTATGGACCTACACCTTCCCATGACTTACCTAAGGACCAGATACCCCAACAGATCCCCCCCCCCATGGCAGGGTTGGGGGCAGGGCTGTCCTTACCTCACACCCAAAGCACAGAAGTCTGGCTCGGGTTCCAGAGTCCTGGTGATGCAGCGGGCAGGGATTGGCATGCAGGCATTATGTATGCCTGTCCTACCAGCATTTTCCATCATTTTCTGCTCTTCCCCACACACAAAATAGAGATGATACAGATGGTAAAACTTTTGCAACTGAACAGACATAAGTAATCAATTTAATACTGTCTTTATTGATACATGAAATTTCATCAGTATTGATACTTTTTACAAGAAAGGACAAACTGAAATAAAAACTTCTCAGAAATTCTGCACCGCTCTCTCTAATTGTTTGCAACCTCTGAAAGGTAGGTACATGATTCACATGTGAAACTCTGTGCTAATAAAGGCCCTGAGCTGGGCAATATTCTATCCAAATGACTGCAGTTCTTTGCTAAGATTATCTCTAAACCTTGTTCCCATATTTATAATCTGTCCCTTGCTGCTAATACTGTACCTCCTAAAGTATTTGGAAAACTGCGGTTGTTACACTTGTTCATAAGGTTGACAACATACTGTAAATCTACCAGTAATTAGAGATCAATTTCAGTCTTTCCAGCCATACTTCTCAACTGTCCCGGATTTTCCAGGACTTCACAAATTTAGACAACTTGTCCCGAAGTCCTGAACTGATTGCCTAGCAGACTTGTTTAACCCTTAACCTAACAACAGAATTCAAAAGTGTAGGAACTCTGAACTGCTATTATCAGTCAACAACACAGCAAGGGTTAACCCCCCTTGCATTCCACAGGCTTATCTGTTTCTAATGAGAGTACACACACACACACACACACACAGAGCATTCCAATACACAATATATTTCTGTTTAGTTAAATGAGAACTGCACTGAACCTGAAAGTCATTTTTGAGTTCATCATGGTGCGCAGGCACAGACAAACTCATTGCTATAAGAGGTGCTATGCAGGGGTGTGCCCAATGGAGAGCTCCATTTCAAGGGCAGGTCAGCAGGTGAATCAGTCAGCAGGCTGGCGATGACTCCCCTTCAGCTGTTGGAGCGGAGTTGGCCAACTTTTCAAAGGACAGAGCCACACCAATAGTGGCACAGCTCAGTCCTTTGATGTTGAATTCCTGCACTGTTAAATTCCTTGTTGCATGTCCACACTGCCATAGCTTACAGCAGTGTGAATGTGCTGTGCCCAGGCTGTCGACATGCCCCCTCACCATTTCAAATAAACAAGCTGATGGGGATGCCCAATCCCCCTGTCAGCATGCCCCCTACCAGTTCATTTGCCGATGGGGTAGCTCACTCCCCGTCGGCATAATGCCCCCCCATTTGTTGTGTGCCGAGGGTGTCCAATCCCCCTCGGCTCTTGTCCTCCCCAGACACTTGATATGTGCTGATGGGGTGCCCAATCCCTGTCAGCTACAGCCCCCCAACAAACACTCCGTGGCCTGGGAGCCCACCCTCAAAATGACTGATAGTTTTACGAGTGTGTGTTGCGCATTTTCTACACACAATCGTAACATTGCAAATATGTAATATTTTCACTAGAGATTTTCAACATTGGCATTTTTTTACACCTCCTCATGAACAGTACAGCTGTCATTTCACATCCTGGCCAAAATGTGTTTTCACACTTCTGGCGCAGAATAACACAGTCGCTGTGGGAAATCAGTGTTTGGGACAGATTAAGAAAATCAAAGTGATGGTGTTCATGAGCAGTGGTCCCAAAACGCCTACGTTGAACATTTGGTGACAAAAGTCCATAAAATGACTATGTTACAAGTATGCATTGCGCAGTTTCCATGCACACTCATAACATCGAGAATTTGTAATATTTTCACTCAAGATTTTCAACTTTGTCAGTTTTGCACACCTCCTTATGAAAAGTTCAGCTGTCATTTTTCACATCCTGCCCAAAATGTGTTTTTCGCATATCTGGTGCACAATAGCGTGGTCGCTGTGGGAAATCAACATTCGGGACAGATTAAGAAAATCATAGTGACAGTGTTCAAGAGTAGAGGTCATAAAATGACTATGTTGAAATTTTGGTGAAATTATTCCACTAAATGGCTGTTATGCACGTGTGTTGTGCAGTTTCCACGTACACTCGTACGTTCGAGCATTTTTAATATTTTCACTCCAGAAGTTCAACACTGTCATCTCTTCACACTTCCCTATGAATGCTACAACTGTCATTTTTCACATACTGCCTGAATTGTGTTTTCGCACATCTGGTGCAGAATGGCGCGGTCGCTCTGAGAAATCAATGTTCGGGACAGATTAACAAACTCACAGTACCACTGTTCATGAGCAGAGGTCCCAAATGCTTTCATGAGGTGGGGGTCACAAAAGACCATGTTGAAAAACAGAGAAAGTATCTTGAACCAAAATAAAGTCACATGTGGTAAATTATAGCTTTTGAAGGAGCAAGATATTGGAAGCTTCCAAGAAGTCCTCTAAAGAAAAATTGAGACCACAAAAAGTGATTGGATCTTACTAATACTAGTGAAATATATTTTGGCTCAACAATTGTTACTGGCAAAAAAGTAAAAAAATTAAAATGAAAGAAAGAAAATTACCAGTAAAATAGAACTTTATGTTGCATATTAACTTTATTGTCATTTTTTGTAAATTATTTTTGATATTTAAATGATGAAAAGAATAAAAAAAGCTTAAAAAGTTCAAAAAATGAATTTATAAGGGTAAAAGGTTCAAATCCCTCCAAAGCCACTTAAAATTCCAAAAAATGTTATGGGTTTAAATGAACACCAGGGGGCTACCAGGTATTCATGATTAAGTTGGCTATTTAAGGAGGGTGTAACCAAACACTAATCACCCCCTGAGGAAGACCACACCCTGGTCAAAGCGCCGGGGTCAGTTCAGTTTTGGAGACACCGAGAGAAGTTATGGTGTAATGTTGAAATGCCTGAATGCTGAAAAGGCTCAAGCTTTGAATGAAATGTTGAATGCAGCAAAATATCAACCACAATAAAAGAAATTTGTGGCAACACACAACTCTCTGGGTAATGATTTCATAGAGTGCAGAGTGATTTGGATTTTGTTTCATTAAGAAGGTTGTTACCCTCTCTGCATCCGGGTTAATGGCTGAGCACATAGATTCTGAGGATCTGTGTGTTGAAAATTTGTACTGCAAATATCAACAAATGACCAGGCGTTAGGGTTTCTAACCATAACGTTCCCCCGTCCCAACCAATGGTAGGGTTCCAGTGCCCTCATCTTCTCTGAACCACAGACACATCTTCACTCTTCAAAGCCAGATCATGAATTGAGGAAATAGGTATTCACTTCATTGTATTTCAATGGGAATGTGAACTTGGTGGCATAACTTGTTCTTTCTGCTGGGAACTGTAGTCCTGCCAATCAGTGCGTACCAACAGCAGTTCCAACGGCGAACTTTGGCATTGACAAATGCTTGTTCCTAACAGAAGCTGTTTTTAGGTACTAGTTAAATTTCTGTTATTGTTCCATCTATACAGGCCTTTTAGTAATCTCAGTGGGTGCTTCTGCTTTACATTCTGGTGTTAACTGTCATTTCAGAACTGTGTGGTGTAATTTATGTCCCTCTCAGCCACAGAGTTCTATAGTAGAACACAGATGCACTGTGCCAACAATTGAATTGTAGAACTCATTGTTTGGAGCAGGATTTTATTTCAGTTTGTCACTGGTTTGGTGAGAGTTGTTTGGGACTTCTTCTGCACAGCAATCCTAGTTCAGTTGTTTGCAATATCCATGGGATTCCTCTTGAGCAAGTTTATGAATTTAAATATTTAGGGGCCTTGTTGGACCCTGGTCTATCTTTTCAAGCTCAAATTAGAACTGCTAGCCATAATATTAATGAAAAACTCTGTGTAGTTTATAAATTGAAACAATATTTCACTCCTGAGACCAGAAAGGCCATAGCTTTTGGGGTGCTTTTACCTCATTTAGGTCACGTAGTAAGTCTGTATCATAAACTGTTAGTGAGGGAAACCCAGGCTTTTTCATGTAGTTTATAACAACATATGCCACTTTGTGTTGAGAGCTCCCCCTTGTACACACCACTGTTTGCTTTATTCTTCACTTGACTGGTTACCACCTCATGCCCGCTCTGTGTATTTTGTTTGCTGTCTAATTTTTAAATCCCTTTTTGAGGCAGAGAAGTTTCCTTTAACTGAACTGTTGAGTGTTCTATGTTCTACATTGAATCTTTTGATCTTTCAGGAGACTTTTTCTTCTACAATGTTTTTCTACTAAAGCTGGCTCTCGCGTTCTCTGAGTCTGCCCCGCTTTCTGGAACAGTTTGCCTGAGGATCAGAGAACTGACTGTAGGCTTCTGAAAGTTTTAAAAGAAAGTTGGAAAACATGGTTGCTTGTCTTCATGAATGTAAATGTTTTAACTACCTGCTGTTTATTGTTTGTTTGTACTGTAGTATGTGTTCAGGTTGGAACTGAAAAGGGCTTGTCCCAGTGTTCTTTACCCGATTAACAAAATAAAACAAACATAAACTATGCATACACCATTTAAATAGTTTTGCCAGCAGCATAACCTGAAACACCCTATTATGATAGCTTGAAAAGCCTGGATAGCTAGAGCAATAACAGAGTTCGGAGCAGTGTTTAAAAAAACAGCTTCTACTGGGGAAAAATGACTTATAGATTCAGTGCAGTTCTCCTTTAAGTCTGGAAAGTAATAACAGTGGATCCTTAAAAACCTGGAAATTAACTTAACACTGGATCCTAACAAAAATATTTCTTTAGCAGTGCTTATGTTCCACTTTCATTTCAATTATGTAAATGAAGATACCTTACAGCATAAACTTGCAGAACATTTGCCTCTGTTTTTATTATGCCATTTGATTGTATGCAACTGAATTACACATTTAAAAAGCATAAACAAAGGTACTTTAAATAGGTACAGTACTACATCGTGTGACGTACATGTCATGCGATAGCGCTGCACCACACTGAGTAAAATATGGTGTCCCTGATTTTGGTCATTTGTCCCTGATTTTTGGGGGGAGTGTCCCATATTTTGGTCCTAGCAGATTGAAAGGTATATTTCGAGCCCTGGCAAAAAACTTAGGAAAAAAACAGAGTTCCAACAATTTTACACTTACCTTCTGTAAGTAAATATAATCCTAGTCTTCAACCAACAGCGTGGCTTCAGGGAAGGCATAGGAAGTATCAGCACTGTCTTACCTAAATCCGAGGAGTGAGTTGTGTGTGATGCAATGACTATTGTTCTATAACTGGAGCAATCTGAATAGGAGGGATTAAATTGGGCAGGAACTCAGTTTCACCTCCTCTGGCACCTTTCTCAATTGATTGCTTAGAGATTTCTACCTCCTAGGGATGACAATTCAACCTCCTACAAATGTAGAGGTTACAGTTACACTTCCTACAGGATTCCAATTTTTTTTTTAACTCTCTTTCCCTCCTGATCACGGACTGAGGAGCCTCTCTCAGGCATCTAACCAGATCCTGCCCGGCCCAGAGTCCACCTGACTAAGCCTCCTCTCTCCCTTACCTCACAACTGATCCCCCAGCTTGACCCTCTGGGTGTGGCTGCCTCCACTTGGGCACACTTAAGGACAATGTTCCCAGCTGCTATGGTGAGGGCCCAAGGAGGAACTGAAAGGTCTCCAGGATGGAACCAGCAGTGGGCATGGGGGTGGCACGCCACCCCAAGGTCTGTGTTTTCTCTTGTTCTGCAATTCTCCCGTGCATGGTGCCCCCCTGTGCACTGGTGCATGGCAACCCTGCCTGCATCAGCCATGTTGAAATTGTGCTGCCCAGCATGCTGCAGTGCCCCCTGGTCTCCACTCAGGCTACTGGCATGTTTGACCTTCTCCAACCTCTCCCTCCTGGGAGGAGCAGCACCAGGGCACTCACCTCAACCCTTCCCTGGTGATCCCCGACACCGAGCTTGGCTTTCTGGAACTCGGGTCGCCAACGTAGTGCAAGGTGTGGCATCCAGTGCCTCAACCCTCGGTGCCACTGGCCCGGCTCAGGTTTCCAGTTTAACCATTATTGTATAGATCTTCCAGAGGCAAACCAATAGTGTTTATTAGCGCTCTGTCCTGCAGGCTGTTGCATAATATATTAAAATTCTTCATACAAAAATAGATTCAAGAGCTGCCGACACCTCCAGGAGAACGTTGAAAGCCATCATATTTGGACACAAAGCAGCTTATATTTCTTTTATTAGCTCTGTATTTTCTCCCATTATTTATTGTTGAAGTTGTATGCATTAAAACATGATCTATGTTCGTTGAGAGTTCATCAGCTGCTATTGCTTATTTACAACCTTGACTGTCAGGGTAACCTGCTTGTGACATCACTGTCATTCCTCTGGCAACAGATTGTGAAGTCACAAAACAGGATCATGATTTCTATTAGGAACAAACTGGCAAGCAGATGAACTCAACCTGGATAAAGGTCCTTGTTTTGTGGAAACTTTCTCAGTAATAAATAAGCGGCTGAGAAATCTATACAAGGTAAATGAAATAAAAGCAAACTCGTGCCTAAATATTATTTCTGTCAAAGTTTTTCCCAAGGTGTCAGCAGCTATTTAAATAAATAAATAGTACTGGGAGCTTCACAAAAAGCCTTTGATTTTGTAGCACATACAATTCTACTTGATAAACTTTCACAAATATTGTTGCTAAATTTACATTACTGTACATTTGCGTAAAAACTATTCAACAAACAGGGCTCAGTTTGTTAAAAATCAGTGACCAAATCAGACACTTTGGGAATGACAGCAGGGCCCGGATATTCAGACTGCGCCACAAGTAGCGCAATAGCAGGAGCAGGCGTAAGTGCAAAGCACCCATGCGCAACACACACGATATTCAAACACAGCGCAGGCCAAGGTGCGCTTGTGCAACACAACTGAATATCACGCTAACTGTACCATGGCGCAGTCCAGGGATGCGAGGGTGCAGGGCTGATGCAGTAGCACAACCAGGGATGCACAGGTAGCAGGGTAGTGGAGTAGCACAACCAGGGATGCGCAGGACAGGATGTAGGTGCACCACCCATAGCTTCCATGGGGAGGGAGCGCTGGAGACCAGACAGTGCCTCCTGCCCCCCATGAACTGCACAACCTGTGGTGAGCTGGATGAACCACCAGCCCATGAACACCAGCACCAATCCACAGCTGGGGCACAGTGCCTCAGCACACCCCTGGCAAGCAGTGATCCGAACACAAGGAGGGCCAGCCACCCAGTGCCACCCCATCCGACCAATGCAGAGCACACCCTGCACAGGATCCCCAGACACCCTGCCCAGGAGCAGCACTCCAACAGTGTATGGCAACAAATGGCTGCCACCACCCCACTGTGACAATGCAACCTCGTGCATCATGGAGCCATGCATGCAGTTCCACTGTGAGCACCCACAGTGGTTGCACCAGCCACCTGACACAACAACTGCAGACTCAGTGCCGCCCTGCATGTCCCCCCCATGGCACAGCAGAGGGGCATCCCTGCATCATTACCCGAGGGAACCTGCATGCGACAAGGCCTGCCCTGGACCACACCACCAGCAGGACAGCACCCCGCACACCCACCCAAGCACACATCCTGTCCCAGCACTGGCCCCAACAGTTAGCACAAATGCCCAGTGGTCATGGAGGCATGCCACACAGATGCAACACAGGGCATGAACCAGCACCACCAGACAGGGCACCCCAACACAGGGACACAACAGCCCGGGACAACAGTACTGTGTACTGATGCACTGTGTACCCATGGCCTGCACCCACCATGGCACAGGTGTACCAGCCATCCTGCGCATGCACCATGAAGCCTTCCACCACCAGCATGCATCCGGAGCACAAGTGACAGACATCAGAACACAGACCCTGCAACAGACACTAGTGACAGCATGGAGGGGGGACAACAACAGCATAGGCAACAGTCAAAGAACCTCTCTGTGCAAACACTGAGACAAGGGTTACCCCAAAGGGCATTTGGCTGGGAAGCCAAGTTTCAAGAAAATACAAAATCACACATGCTTTCCACAATGCAATGCATCATGGCTGCATATGCAATTACCACTGAATGTTATGCTGTCCAACTTTAAGCAGAATTCCATGGTGCCGGAAGGCAACAGTGCCACCTGAGGCAGACATGCACCATACCGGTGACAGGAGGCAAGCCACCATTGCATTGTGGCCAGAGGGTGGCCAGCATGGACAGCCACCAATGACATGCCAGCAGACCGTACATACCACAGACATGCAAGGGTGCCAGCTACACTGGCCATGGACATACTGACAGGGGCACCAGGGACACAGCGCATGCACCAGGGACTACTACACAGGCATCCAGTGTACTGGGAACAACACACATACCAGATGACAAGGACCATGTCTCAACTATTTTATAGGTGGTTCTCGCTTGACATACACACGCCCAGTCCTGCACCACCCCCGATGCCATGCACACCACTGCAGCCAAGCTACTATGCGTTTCACTGTAAATCAGAGACCACCACAGTTGTCATAATAAATGTGTGTATTAATGATGGAATCATATACAAAACAGATATAAAACTATTTACAATGTGGGGGGGAAGCCACATACCAGGTGGGTGGCATGGGGCAAGGTGAACAACTGGGAGTGATGAAGGGGTGTGAGGGTTAGTCCAGGGAGGGAATGCAAATCAGGGTCATAGTGGGCCTAGCATTGACCCCTCTCCCCACTTCAATGTCTGTGCCTCCGCCGGTGATGCCGTCCTCCACCCAGTTCCATTCTCTGGAGCAGCTCAAGGGTGGCCCTCGCCAGCTGCAGCAGCTCCTGCACACTCCACTCGAGTGCAGTCCAGGGTTGTCCACCTAGGACAAGGGAGCAGAGTCATTATGCGTGACTGGCCAGACCCCTGCAGCCCACTCATTGTGCACGCAGCAGGTCGTGGGCCTGCACCCTGTGATGGCATGCGACCACCCACAGTGACAGTGACCACTTGACCCACCTACCCAGGCACCCACAGCCATGCAGAATGCTGCACACACCCACCTGTCCCACACGGCACCACCATGGCCGTACAGTGACATAGCTATGCGGTGCAAAGGCAGTGGCACAGCCATGTACTCAGTGCACGTGACAGACCACCTGCGATGCTCCTCCACACATGCAGTGTTGCTGGTGACAGTGCTGAGTGGTATTGTGTGGCGGCATGGCAGTGCGAGTGCTGGTGGCCATGCCCCGCCACCACCCCTGTAACCCAGCATGCACAGATGTAAGGGGAAACACGACGCTCACCTGCATCCAGGCCAGCAGGGTGCTGCTGGCCCATGGCCCCTCCACCTTGTCCCTGCTGCGTCAGTGGAACACCCACTCGGTCCTGCTCCTGCTGTACATGGGCCTGCCTCACCCTATGGTGCTCCTCCAGGCATAGGGTGCAAACATGGAGAGGGAAACATCAGTACAAACCAGTAGCAAAGCTCTCGTGTGTGCATGCCCGCACAGCCCAGCCATGATGCACCCCCACCACCACCCCACTAGACAGCCCCCACCCCCCTGTGGGGTGGACACATGCACACCACGATACCCGGACAGACAGACGCTACCAGTGTATGGATGGATCACCTACCTGGCCATGGCATGGTGCCTCACCGGGAGCGTGCCTGCAGATGCCCCAGTTGGTCAGGGTCTCTCTGCTGTAGGTTGCCATACATGTGGCGACACTGCTCTGCTGTCCTTATGATCCCGGTTGTCTTCTCCAGGCCGTCAGCCACCTCCTGCCACACAGCACTACATGGCCTGTCCAGGGGATCCTGGCCAAATAGGGCACCAGCATGAGGCTCAACTATGGCTACCAAGTTGGCCAGCTCAATAGCACTCCATATCTGTGCTCTCCTACATGCCATCCTTCAGTGTGTATCGCTATCAAAATGGCGCTCTGTAGCGCATGTGTCCCACGTGCGGAGGCAGCGTGGTACTGCACTGCCAGTCCCCATCGCGCTGTCACTGAACTGCGCGATTGGGGTGCACCCATGTGGACGCATGGCACCTAGGGGGCAAAGGTTGACCTCAGGGTTAAGGGTCTGTCCGCGCATGGAGCACCACAGTGCTACTGAGACACTGTGCGTGTAATGCAGTAGGGTGCTTGTGTGTGATGCCCTGCAGTGGCCTACCGTGCTGTGGCTCCATGGCACCTACTGCGCATCAGTGCACGAGCGCCACATGGGCGAACAGCACACTAATGCCACAGGCACAGTGGTGGCCATGCCCTGCACTGCCTCCTGTGCACAGCACGTCAGCAACGCCGCACACATCAGCGTCAGCACCCCGGACATGTGCCGTGCAGTGCCAATTGCGCACTTCACAGTGCTGTGCCATAGCCTGAGCACACTCACCAACATTGCGCAAGGCACAACAGCGCGATATTCAGCCAGCATATGCAACTCAGCTCATCAGCCATTCCACGGTGCAGCCACTGCATTAGCATCCACTTACAGTTGCGCCTCACCTCATTTGCATGCATTGCGCTATATAAATGCGACATGGGGCTGCAGAGGACATAGTTAGGTATTGCAGTCTATTGTGGTGGGTTGCATGCTGTTGGGATGTAGGGACTGTGGTTTGTGAGGGCTGAATGGGACTGCACAATCCAAGGTAACACCTGTCATTCCCACAGGCTCGATCATGACCGAATGTGAAGAAGAGGAGGAACAGGGACGGGGGAGAAGGAGGAGGCCCAACTTCACCCAGGCTGAATCAGATTTCCTGTTCGAGGCATACAGTATTTTGACAGGGAACCACTGCTCAGCAGACAGCGTGGAAAGCCACAGGCCCGTGCTGCAGCATGGGGTGAGGTGGCGTGTGCCGTGAACCAGCATGGCAGCCACCAGTGGTCCATGCAGGAGTGTAAGAAAAAGGTCAGCATGGACAGGAGGAGGATCAAAGATAAGGTGGCTGCCATCAGGGCTGCACGTGCTGTCACCAGTGGGGGACAGCCGGATGTGCCATGCCTGAAGCCACAGGAGGAGCGGGTGGCCAGCAGCATGCGGTGTTGTGCCATTGAGGGCGTTCCTGGTGGTGGCTTCCAGATGGATGGCAGCCCATCACTGCATGGTAGGTCCTATGCTGTCACTGTGTGGGTGGTGGAGGGAATGCCACAGGGCAGGGTGGAGCCACTAACGCTAATGTGTTCCCTTACAGTTCCTGAGTGTCTACATGGGTCAGCAGTGGTGGGTGTGTCCACTGAGGGGGATGCCCTGGACACGGAGGATCGCCCATCCACCTCCACAGGTGTCTGAGGGACTGGACTAGTGCATACCTGCATGTCTGTCCGGACTGATGAGGGTGGTGCGGGGGCGGACGAGGCCCTGCCTGTGTCCCAGCGCCCATGGTCTCCAGCGTGCTGGGACATGGATTGGTGCCGGATCCAGCACCGATGAAGATGGACCACACGTCCCAGACAGTGATATGTGTGGGACACAGGATGGTCCCACAGCAGGCAATGGCACGGGCGTTGCCATGGGTGGTGCTGCCGTGGAGGCCTTCGTAACAACACAGTACCAGCCTGTGCCTCTATGCCCCAGTGGGGCAGCACTGGTGTGCGTCCAGGGTGGTGGGGCTGTTGCGGTCACTGCGGCAGTGCCAGTGAGCCCTGGCGATCAGCAGCCGGAGGGGCAGTGCCAGCAGTCGGCCAATGGCGACAGGGGGACAGTGTTGGGGGGTGGTGGCAGTGCACCACTTGTGGATGTGCCCCAGCATGGCTCTGGTGTGCAGCGCCCATCATCAAGGGGTGCTGGCCAGCAGGGCCAGGAACTCAATGAGGGACAGCATGCCGGACAGGTGGATGACCTCTTTGGCCTGGTTCAACAGCCTTACCCAGGCTTCAGTAGGCTTCAGCAGATGCCTCTTGTGATGGCGGTGGATGCACCTGCGCGGCTTCTGCACCAGGCAGAGGAGCGGCACAGCAGAGACCAGCGGTCTGCTCCTGGCAGATGGCCTGGCAGCGGCGGATGACCATCGCTATTGACAGGCAGACCAATGCATTGACAGCTGTCATGGCCACATTGGGAACCCAGTTCAGTGCCCATCCACCGCAGACACTGCACAGTGTCATGTCCACCCTGTTCCCTGTGCCGCATTCATTATCTGCTGGTCGACACCGTGTTCGCTGTACATATCGAGCATGCCTGCACGGGCATGTTTGGTGGGTTGCAGACCCCGCGTGAACACAGTCGATTCACGCAGTGTCACCCTGGGGACCATCGGTGCCACCCTATGAGGCCAATGGTCAGCCTGGCACAGCTGGCAGGTCTCAGCAGGGCTACCCACTCATCCGTGTGCAGCTGTGTTACTGCGCACTTGATGACCTGTCCCACCATGGCCACTGTCTGCCGCTGCCCTATGTGCAGTGTGTGGTGTATTGTGGGATGCATCGGTGGGGTACCCGGTCTGTACACACGTGGTCCCCAGCACACCTCTCGGGCTGCTGGCCACTGTGGCATGTGCATGATGCCTGCATTGTGCTGTCTGCCAGTGTGCAATGGTGCCCAGTGTCTGAGGCATGCACAGTGATGGCCACTGGGCATGGTCGTGTGTGGACCTGTGTGGGGGTGGGGTGGCAATTGGGGTCAGCGTGCTGTCTACCCCTTGTGCATGTCTTGTGGTGTGTGTGTGTGTGTGTGTGTGCGCACGTGTTATGTTCGGCCCTGCCCATCCCTGACACCATGTGCGGTGCCACACTCAGACCCATTCCCTTACTGCCTGCCCTGGTGTTCTGCCTGTCTGTCTGTGGACTGTGCCCTTGCCATTGGTGGTTACATGGTCCTGACCACCCTTAGGACCAAAGTGCTCTTCAGTATGGTGTCCCGTGCAGCTGTGATCCGGATCAGTGGGGTCTTTCACCTGTGGGTGGCTGCCCATCACCAGCTGGACCGGTGTCCTCATCGTTCTCCTATTGCTGTCCCTCTTCAACCCCACGGCTATCCCAGTCAGTGGCTATGTTGTGCAGGATACAGCAGGCCAGGAATAGCCCACAGGCCTTTCGAGGGCTGTACGTGTGGCACCACCAGATGTGTCCAGGCACTGGAACCATGCCTTCAGCATCCCGAACACCTGCTCAATGACATCTGTGTTGTGGCATGTGCCTCATTGTACTGTAGCTGCGAGTGGGTCATGCACCAGTATGGTGTGAGCAGCCAGGAACGAGTGGGTAAACCACTGTCACCTGTGTGTAGAGGGTGCATTAGTATGGTGGTTCATGCCACTTTGCTATGGGCTAACAAGGCAGGTACCCATGGTACCTGACTATGCACCTCTTCCACGCCTGCTGATGTCGGCCCGCGTGATATTCATACACACCTGCTAGATGGCTCGTGGGGATGTCCCTACTCAAACCTGTGGCACAGTGTGGACTGGTGCCAGATGAAGGCATCGTGTCTCTGTGGGGTGGGTACAGACATTGCTAGTGCGCCTTTGGCATCGCACACAACCTGGCAGCACGCTATGCACTTTCTTCTGATGTGGTGCTGCCCCTCTCTGGGCCTGGTGGCATGCGGATGGCCACATGGGTGCAGTCAATGGCCCTCAGCACACCAGGCAACCAAAGCACCTGTGAACCCTGTATGTAGCGTGGCTCCACCTGTGTGCTGGGGAAATGGATGTACCGCAGCATGTGGCAGTGTGCTGAGGAATTGTTGAGTAGGCTGATGTGGCCGACTGGGTTATGCCTGTCGGTCCCCTGTTGGTCTCTCGAAGGTGCGTGTGCTTGCAGGCGCTATGATGGCTGTCACCTTCATCTCCACTGACAGAGCATGGCTCGCTGCGTGGGGTGCCTGCATCTCATCACTGCACAGTTCCTAGAGCTGCCTCAGGGTCACCCGTTAAGGTGGTAACGCCCACAATCTTTGTGTCAGAGTAGTGTTCTAGCTGGTGTGGCTCTGTACTGTTTGTCTGTGTGACCGATGACGGTCCTTTCCATGGCCATGCCCCCTGCTGCCTGCCTTCTCACACCTCATTACCCTCGATCTGAAGGTGGCGCTGGCCATGTCCCTGTCTGGTGTCCCCCCCCGGTGGCTGTTGTCCCGTTCCCCCCGCTGTCCATTCCTGATGCTCCCCCTGCACCGGGTACACCTCTGGCCTTTCACTGTGGCTGTCCTGCCTCCTGCCACTGCCCTCAGTCCACTGTGGCACTCCACAGCCTTTCCTGTACAATGGCACAGGCTCCCCACTCCTACCCTGTTTCTGGTTCAGCTCTGGTGGGCCCTGTCCTGCTCCTGCCCAGTCCTGCACACTGCTACCTTCTCTACCACCCTGGCTGTCTGTCATCATGCTCCCACCTGTGGCTTCTCTTTTGTGTTCTTGTGCCCCTCTCTCGCTCCCTTTTATTTTGGATCATTTCCGCTTGTCGTGCAACTTCCACTAGTTTCTGGTTACGAGTATGGCGATGCTGTTGAATATCGTGACTGCGCATGTTATTCATGGTTCTGCCTCTCACAGTTGCACATGCATTCATTACTATTGTGCTTGTAGATTGTTATTGTATCAGTGCTGCTTCTCGCTGAATATCGTGACAATGGCTCATTTCGAGATTTTGCGCTGGCTTATCCCTGGCTGCGCATGGGGCAACCCTTCTGAATATATCTGGGCCCAGAGTCTGACAAGGGTTTGTTTAGTCTGTTGTTTCAGTTTTCTTTATATAACATCCCATCTGTTTTACTAATGCATAAATATTACTGTATGCAGATGATACTGTATTATCCAATGGCTAAAACTAATGCACATAAAGATTGATTAACATCCATGGGGACATCCTGCACATACCCACAGTAAAAGGGCCAGACAACAGCCTTTTTGCTTGTCTTTTAGAGTATTCCATCCTTCTGCTCAGTTTACCCACACAGAATATGGCTGTCCTGGCATCTGTTCACTAAGACTTAGAAAATTGTCCTGATTCAGCCAGTACAACCACTGCTGATATTTCTCCCAATCCCAGGTTTTTCAAATACACCTTACCTGGGCTGTTGTGTCTCAGGCTCAGAGCTTGCACCAAGAACTGGCTGGCCAATGCCATTCAACAGAACAATCTGCTCTTCTACCATTAACACACATGCTTCCTGCTTTCCTCTCCTGTGGCAATCTATTAAAATAGAGCCTACTATGACCCTTAACAAAGTGAGGGACTATTTGTTCTAAATGCATTGAACAAGTAAAAGAGTTTTTTATTTTCTATGTACATAAAAACTACAGATAATTGTAATAATACACTCTAGGGGTGGTATATCATGATACTACTACTTGAAGTGCATGATTCACTTTTTTTTGCCTCAGACCAAGGCACATTTGTGCAGCAGCAATATCTCATTATATGCCACATCCAGTCATGGAAGATCCTTTAATTATAAGTCTAATTAATTAATCATGAGCCAGTAGCTCACTGATTGGTTGTTGTGCCGGTCTGAAATCTCTTAGAAATGTCTGGCACGCGTGGACGCCATCTGATTGCTCGCACCACTCTGTCTAAAACCTTAAGAAACTTAAAAAATAAACGGTAAAAACAGAAAATTGTTATTGTGATTAGATTTATAATCTCAATAATAACCTCAAAGTCAGTCATTTCCTTGGATTAATGACTGGCAGGAGGGAGTGGCCCTTGGCTGCAGGCCACCATCCCTCTAACCGGTCAGCATCCTCTGTAATGCTCCAGCTTCTGGGTCATTATTGCTTAATTATACAATGGGTATTAAAATTCTTTTATAAAATTCAGTGCCAGCCTGTGGCTCAGAAGCAGAGCTACTGCTTACAGCATTGGTAACCCAAGTTTGGGAGCAAACTCAGAGGCATCAGAGGTGTGACCAAGGGGAGGAGGATGAGCCTCTGAAGAACTGCTCTCCTCCTCAGAGGATGGAGGGATCTCCTGCCCAGCAACATTCTGAGCCCTGGCAAGGGCTGGGAGTAGATGAACCTTGGACCCAGTACTGCAGCAGGGATTGGTGGGCAGATGTCTGCTCTTCATGAGTTGAGCACACCTAATTGTGTTGATGTCTTTGCACATCCAACAAAAGGGGAAAATGGGCTGGCTGGTTGGCAGACAAAGTTGGGTCCCTGCCTGCCACTACCAAAGCTGGTCCTTGCCCGCCTGACCCCTGGGGCTCCAGTTTTTACCTCCACCTTCCAAGCTAACTGGATGTGTGGGGAGTCACCAGAGGAGCTGAACAGTAGACCACCTTGGCGGCAAGCCATGGGGTAACAAACCTGCAGGTGAGTTGCTGATGGGCCAGAAGCCAGGAACTCATATGTGGAGGTCATGGAACAATGGTATCAGGGTGCTGGAGCAGGGCGGAGGAGTGTCCCAGATGGTGGTAAAGAGGATAAACAAAACTGAAAAAATTTGATAGGCTCTTCTGAATCCTGGTTGAACAAGAAGATTCCTTGTCATGGTTCTATAACAGAAACTCTTTCTGGACTTCAGGCAATACAGCACATTCATATATCAACACCTTGAGAAATGTTTCAAAAACTGCCTCTGGCAGCTATGTTTGCAAAGTAAAGCCACTAGTTGTTTTACATTACAAAACAACATACTGTACTGGTAATTTATTTACTCATTACCCACTTTTCCTTCAAATAACTTTTAAAGCTATTTTCAGACCAGTAGCACAGTCATTTTTATGTTTGCTTGCACGCATGTGCAAGAAACATAGTGCCATCATCCAAGTTTTCGGAGGTGTGGCAGTCTCTTCCAATTCAGTCAGTGTGTTTGCAGGCACTGCCGCAGTTCTCCAATGGCTGCTGGAACTGTCTATGACAGCAGTCGAAAATGCAGTGGAGTACAGTTGAAAGGGGGAGCTATGTTTCAGTGAGCAGCGATAAGATATCGCCTGCTCATGCGCGCTGGCCCCCCACACACACACACACACTTTGATGCATGCTGTGCTCGCCCCCATGCACATTATCTGTCTGGCCGACGGAGGTGCCCAACCCCGCCGGCTGTGCTGCGCCCCCCAAACAGGGTTCCACATGCCACGCTGGGTGCCCACCCCAGCATGGTTACACATCATAGCCAATCGGGGTGCTCAATCCCCGCTGCCTGGGCTGTTTGCCCCCAGAGGAGGTGCCAGCTGGCAGCCCACCCCAGCATGGCAACAGATGCTATCGCGATGGTGGTGCCCAATCCCATCGGCCCATGCCCTCCCAAACAGCCGCCCCAGCTACGCTGAGCCCACCCCAGCGTGGCAAACGCCTCGTGTCGTCATCCTTTTAAAACAAAAAACACTGAAACACAAAACGGGTCCTCGCTGTCTCTGCCTCACCCGCGCCTCACCCACTGTGCACCCTGCCTCCCACCCCCAATTCATACTTACTTCCGCGCAATGATCTCGTGGACTGGAACATGTCTGCACTCTTCAAAGTTGACTGCGAACTGAGGATAATAGGATAGATAGGTTTTTCAACTTTGCTGCATATCACAGGTATTTTTTGAATTTTTGAACCAAATTTTCAACATGGGCTTTTTTGGGACCCTTCTCATGAATGCTGTCACTGTCATGGCGTTAATTGTTCTGAAGGGTGATTTCGGCAGTCACTGCATGAAATCACCTTTCAGGACTGAGTAATAAATGACGTTCTGCTTCGTTCATATATAGGTGGCTCTCAAAAGCCTATGTTGAAAATTTGGTGAAAAATTCGAAATGATTGTTTTACTAGCGTGTTGTGCAGTTACTAGCACGCTCGTAAGTTCTCAAATTTTCAATATTTTCACCCAGATTTTCAACATTGCCATTTTACCACACCTCCTTATGAGCAGTACAGCTGTCATTTTCATCTTGCCCAAAACATGTTTCCGTATATAGCGCACAATGGGCATGATCGATTGTCTTGAAATCAATGTATGGGATACATTAAGAAAATCCACAGTGACATTGTTCATGAGCAGAGGTCTTAAATGGCTATGTTGAAAATTTGGTGAAAATTTTGCAATGACTGTTTTGATGAGCATGCGTTGGTGCAGTTTGTACGCACGTAAGTTTTGGAATTTTCAATATTTTCACTCCAGATTTTTAACATTGCCATTTTATTATACTTTCTTTATGATTAGTACAGCTGCCATTTTCACATGTTGACCAAAATGTGTTTCCCGCACATGTAGCTTAATGAATGGTGCTGTGTGCTAAAGCAACGCTTGGGACAGATTAAGAAATCACAGTTACACTGTTCATGAGCAGAGGTCTTAAATGGCTATGTTGAAAATTTGGGGACAAAAGTCCATAAATGACTGTGTCACGTTGTGAGCATTGGCGCAGTTTCCACTTAATTTGTAAGTTCACGACTTTGTAATATTTTCAGTCCAGATTTTCACCAGTGTCATTTTCCACACTTCCTTATGAACAGTAACAGCTGTCACTTTTTCACAACATGGCCAAATGTGTTTTTCATTTTCAGCGCAGCGATGCATGGTCACTGTGGGAAATCATTGTTCGGGACAGATAAAGAAAATCATAGTACACTGTTCATGATCGGAGGTCCCAAAATGCCTGTGTTGACAATCTGCTGTAAAAACTCCCAAACTATTACTTTACGGGTGTGTTGCAATTTCTGCTTTCATGCATGCTCGGATTCACCAGTTTTAATATTTTTACTGCAGATTTGCAACATTGCTATTTTTATACTTCCCATGAATAGTATTAGCTGTCATTTTCACATCCTGTTCGAATGTGTTTTTGCACCTGTGGTGCTAAATGCTATAGTCGTTGTGCATACAGCTTGCAGCTAACGAAACTGATATTGCCACTGCTTGCGAGGTGGGGGGTCATAAAAACCATGTTGAAATTTGAGGTAATACCAATGAATGCCTGAGGTGTTAGGGTTTCAACCATAACGCTCCCACCCTGTAGAGAATGACAGGCATCAGGGTGTGACTTGGGATTTTGCCTGTAATGCCTGTACTATTCCACACCCTGTAGCCAGTGTGAGGCATCGAGATATGCCTTGGACTCTTTGGCCCAAAGTTCACCCCATTCTCCTATACCGCATCTATCTCACCTATATTTCCTGATGGAATGGGTACATATGGGTCAAAGACCCCGTACACACCGTGACACTTGTCAGTGTCTGCAGGATAGGGTGTGGTGAAATGGCATGGCCGTTATGCCTGACGACCCAAAGGCACACCCCAATGCCTGTCACTCTCTGCAGGGTGGTGGTGGGGTTGGCTTCAGTTCAATACTTCACTGCCATTCCTATTATACAGCTCTGTAACTTCTACACTACCAATGCCAATGCCAGCAAGCAAACATTCGGTATTGACAAATGCTTGTTTTTATTTTCTTTACCTTGTTCTCCAAGTCTGTAAACACTCCACAGCAGTTTTTTGCCAGAACCCTGCTCCAACAAACATTCTCCCAGTTCCTGTTGCAGCCCCTCCCCCATCTGCTCCCCTGAAAGCGGACAGCACTACCGCCCTCGATCAACCTCCCATTAGAGCTGCTGCCTGGTACTGAGATTGCTCCTGCTCCTCTCAGCACTTCCATGCAGCCTGCTGTTAAAGTGTAAAAGAAAGCCAACAGTACTCCTGCTCATGCCCTACCCACCGTTGTACTAATCTTGCTCCTACTCACTATGAATACCCAGCCCAGCATCCAGCCTTACAACATCAATACAGCCATAATATTAATAAAAAAATTACTTAGGGAGATGGGATCGCTTCCACAAACCCCAGTTGCAAAGACAGAGAGAGAGAGAGAGCGAGAGAGAGAGAGAGAAAGACAGCAAACCTCACCTGGCTAAACATACAGCTTTGAGCTCCCTATAGTGGGTAAATTGAATTCAGCACACACATTAACACAGTCTCAGCAGGGCCTTTTTTGTGTTGTTGCCTTTTTTGTATTATCTATTTAAGCAACCTTCCTACTCCAGTAGCTAGCTCTCTCTGAACTCACTAGGTACTCACCCAGTCCTTCCAGTGCCTCCATATCCATGGCTGCCAGCTATCATGGAGCCATGGCATACTCCTCAGCTGGGATCAGGAGGAGGGGGCTATACACCCAAATGCTGCTTTTCTGGAGCAACCCACTGGAGATATGGGTACTTTATTTTTGGAAGGATATGGTAACCTATTTTATAAGTGTACTGTGACTTCCAGGGTGTGGGGTTCTTTTCTGAACTACACTTCCATGTGGTTGAAAGCACTCAGCACAAGTGCCACATGGACTCACAATGCGGGTACGTGGTTTGCAGGAAAGAAACCCACAATCTGTTGTTCCCTGCTGCCTATGTATTCTGATTAGTCAGTTAGGGTCTTCAGATTGGGGTAAAATCCTGCCATAACCCATGGGTAAGCTGACCTCCTCACATTTTACAATCATGATAGTTGTACAACATTTTACCAACTGAATCTGTCGCCAAGTTTTTCTCACTGCTCAGACAAGCCTCCTTTGTCAGTCGTAACACCTGGCAAAGAACTGCAAATGGTACACACATAAATCTGCTTACTTTCAGCAGGATGTTTTTAACCGTGTTTCTTTCTTGTAGCTCCATGCCACTGTTGTTCTTTCAAGGCTCCCCTTTAGTAGTGCCCTCACTCTCTCCTGATCCTACAGTGCCTCACTCACTCCCAACCATGTACATTAGCACTCGCATGCCTCCCCACTTGCAACTGCTTTACCATTCTGTATAACAATGATGCTCGTCTCTTGGTGACATAAGCCAGTCAAAAGTATTTAAGCCTTTACTGTGCTGCTTACTGATCTATCTGTCTAGAATTCCCTTACATTCTAATTCTCTTGGCAGCCTAAGGGTTAACATAAAGACACCTTTTTTACACAGACCATTTTGGCACTAGTGCAATTATGACAGACGCTCAGCACCTCTTGCATATGAGCACAGCTCCATCAGGGATCATTTTTCTGCAGTGATAGAAAGATATACAATACTCAAAATAAAACTTCAAATAAAAATGTTGACAAAACTTTTTTTTCACAAATTTTAAAAAAATTACAATGGGGTCCATTGAATAATCATAATAAAGAATTCTGGGTGTGAGTAACTGGGGGATTTATCCACTACTCATTTGACTTTCAGCCTCATGATGTAACACAGGAAGTGTGGGTAAATTCCCTAATAACCCACATCCTGTCATGCCTTATTGCTTAAATCTGTAATCAAGGTGAGTCTTAACTGCAACCAACAGAAATGTATGATACTACTGTTTCCTGGTGTTGCAGTATTGGTTTAGAGCCCATAACCTCTTGTTAAACAAAACTAAAAGTAAAGTGGATACTCCTTATACATCCTAGAAGCTGGAAAACAAATGGTAACCCGTATATTGTATGACAAACGGGCACCAATTAAAAATGTGAGAACCATTAATCATCTACAGTAGGAGCTCACCTGAATCAAAATTTAAACATGACATATCTCTCTGAGTAGGTAACCAATTATAACTAAAAACCAGAATACTTCTATCCGAATTAAGATTGCCTAACCACTGAAGCAAGACATACTGTATCTCAAAATAAATATTCCTTTCAACTCTGGAATATGGCATCAAAACTCTACAAAACTGTTAACAGTCAAATGCAAATACAGTTAACACCGGAGGGGTTATGTTGTTTTCCATAACAGGGCTGACCAGCAGATTTTATTTATTTATTTAGTTCTAGGATTACAACTGTGGTGGACGAGTTGTGGTGGTTCGTATCCCTATAGTTTAGGGTGATGCCAGATAAATCTGGAAGGAGACGCTGAAGACGTACTCTAGAGCCAAGATGCAAGGTTTATTAGCCACAGTTGGAGCACACAGAAAAGACTTAGCATTCATTAACACTATACACATGAGAAAGAGTGAATAAGGTTACCAGGACCAACTAGCCCCACTAATGTCCTACAAAAGTCCAGGTTATTCAAGTCTTAAAGGTGTAGCGATCCGATGCACCAAACTTGGGTTTCTTTTTTGGTCAGCCGACTGCTGAGGTGAACCTAAGGAAGCCGCCCACACAGGCTTACAAATGGGCATCCCCCAGTGAATCAAAAACCAAGTAAAACACTGTAGGCTTCCTGGCCCTGGGAAGAAGGCTGACTCCTGGCATCACTGAGACAGCGTCAGCAGGGCAGCACCTAGTCGAGGATGGTTTGCTGACGCTTAGGTTGTAGGGAAGAGACCTCCTCTGGGGATGTTAGCTGTGTGACCTCGGGTAGGTGATCTCCAGTCGAGGAAAGGATGCTGGGCTGATGATCCACTGACGACCTCTGGGCAGGTCCCCGGAACCTTACCACCTCACCCCTGCAGCTTCAGAATCCGACAATCTTGATTGTTACCTCTTGATGCATCACTGGAACATGAGCCACCTATGGGCAGTACAATCAAGAGTGTGGTGTCCCTTGGTGTGGCCTCTTGCATGGGCCACCGGTACTGATGCCACCTCAGGAAATGGGGCACAGAGCCTGGCAATCCTCGGCAAGGCCTTGGTATAGGCCACCGGTACTGTTACCACCTTAGGACAATGTCTATTCAGGAGAATGGGAAACGTGACTCCGAGTTCGGCGGATGACTTAAGTCCCTCGAGCAAGAGCCAGGGTGGCCCCTAATCTGACTCACTTTGGTGGGCCCTAGCTACCAGCTGGCTACCACTTATGACCCACAACTCGAACCTGGGGTGTCATGGCGAACATTTGGAGTTGTTGGAGGTCGTTGGAAGTGGGTGCAGGTGATACTGGGCTTCCCAGGGAAGTTCCCTGTGTCAAAGAAGAGATACCGGAGGACTTCTGGATGAGGTGTGAGGTGTGAGGTACGAGGTGTGTGCAGGAGCCTGGAACAGAACAAAATTAAAACCTGAAAGGCACTTCCCTTTAGACTGACTGGGAGAGCCCGACATTTGGGATGGGGTGGCCCCCAAATGTCTTCAGAGGGAGTAGCAGTAGGCAAGTGCAGTAATCAATTCTCAGGGCAGTGCCGAGTCGCTGTCATGACAATTGAGAAAATAAGGCAGTGCAGTCATTTAAACCCCTCAATTGAATATAGCAGTTCAGTCATGGCTAAGGTAGTTCATCAATTTAAAACAGTTTGATTGAATACAGCAGTTCAGACACTCGCAAGCAGTGTCCAGGCAACCATACTCTTAACCTCCTCTCATCACATGACAGGGACAAATAACCAAAATCAGGAACACATCAGATAAAACAGTAATATTAGTCCCAGAAGCTGTATACCACGTGTTTCTTAGTGTGAATAACATTTTCTTAATGAGAATGAGACTGTAACATCAATGGCTGGCATTATTCTGTGATCCCAATCCCTGCTCTTTAGTGCCAGAAATGCCAGACTTAGGAGGGACAGAAGAAATTTATGAGGTAAAATCAGGGACATCCCTGAAAATCAAGAACAGCTGAGGGGTAGGCAGGCAACAGGAAATTGCAGGCAGATAAAGAAAATACAGTTTGCTTCATGGGCATTGAGACAGTTTGATGACCCACCTCCCTTCTGAAAATGGAGGCCAGTGTACCTAGTGTCTCTGTCCCAGCTATGGGCTGCCACACCCTTCTACTACATGGACAAAGGACTAAGTTTTTCCATTACTTGGGCTTAGATTACTCCTAGAACCTGAGCAAAGCATGCAATAAGGCTCTCAGGCTTTTTAGTAATTAGCTTCACAGCTAAACAATAAGAAATTCAGCAGGAAAATGCACATTCTCACCAATAATACTTTGACCTGGCTTTACCTAGCACTTCTTTTGATTCTGACTAAGAGGGAGGCCCAAGTCTGTCTATATGGACCACAGACTGCCTAGAATAAGTTAAACTAGCAGAGATTCTTCAAGAGAGGAGTTCACAAACACCTTTAATCTTGGTCTAACAATGATTTGGTTTGAACCTTCTAGCTTCTGCCTTTTGGTTCTGTTTCTCTCTCTCCTCTGTCTCTATACAATTGGACAAGGTACCGCTTCTCCACGGGGGTACAATGGAAGCAGTTTAACAATTTAAGCAGTAATTACACAGTGCAACAATATAATTGCTAAACAAACAATCCTTTCCCTGGCTGAAGCAGGTCTAGCTAGGACTAATTATTAAAGGAAATGCTGGCCAACAGCCTACTCACCCCTGGAGTTCAACCAAGATTTCTGTCCTCTGGGGAATGTACAACCAAGAAGGAGGGATAAGGCTTCTTCTCCTGGATACTGCTGCATGGAAGGTTCACTGGGTCTGTTTCCCGGCCAAATTAACTGACTCGGCACACTGGGTGACCCGACTAGATGGCAGATTTCTGTAAAAACTGACCGAGGCTGCTACTGGGGTCTTCTGGAGGGAGTTACACCAAAGGGACCCAGGGGATTCGCTTCAACCTCTTAACAGGGAAGCCAACATCCATTGCCTTGCTGTCCTTCACCCTCCCTTGTCAAACTCTTTCTCGCCTCTCCCCAGTCTGTGAAGAGCCTCCTGTAGGCTGGGGTGGTCCTGGCTACCTGCCAGGGATTGGCCCTTCGTCCAGAGGTCAGATCCTAAAGTTGGGTCAGTGGCTAAAAAAAGTTCCAGATTTGAATCTACTTTGGCCACAGGTTTGGCTGAGAGGGCTTCAGCCTGGCTTCCTTCTCCACTGGGGATAGTGAATGCTGCCCAACTGGTTTGGCTGGCTGGTGTTGGTCTTGAGCAGGGGAAGGGAGGAAAGAAAAAAAAATGGTTTTCTTTTAAAACCCTGAATTTAGACTACTAGGACTGTTTGTTGGAGGAGTTGGGCCTGTTCTGTGTTTCAGAGGGTCACCAAAGCTTTTCAAGGGTTCCCCATTAAGCTGCCAGGTTCCCCATAACTGTCTGAACCCTCATATCTCTGAGGATCCCCTATTTTCTGTGGTGCTCCCAATTTCCCTGGGGCACTACACAACCTTTGAACCCGATGGTTCATTTACAAAGGTTCTGCGTTATGGTACAGAAATGAGAACAAACAATAATTACACAATACAGTGTGCGTGAGCCAAGGTCAAATTATAGAGCATCAGCGTAGGTATACAAGGCAATAACAGAATAGAAACAATGTGGCAGTACTTAGCTATAGGGTTAACAATTAATAGGTGACACAAGGCAAGGGAAATGAGAAGGGGGCAGAATGCCAGAATATGAGGGGGTGGAGCAGGAGGGGCGAAGGTGGACATGGCAGTCATAGGAGTGACTTTGTTGGAGGTGCTGGGTGTGGTTGGTGCTAATGAGGGAGGAAATAGGGTGGGAAAAGAGGTACGGGGGGACAAAGTGGGGGAACTAGGAGAGGTGGTAGGAGGCCAGCGAGGTGGAGGGGGGTAGGGGGAGAAGGGAGAGAGTAAGGGGTGGAAGTAATGACTAGTAGTGGATCACGTCACAGGCAAAGTGGCTGATAATTTAAAGAACAAAAGGAAACAGAAGGTCACCTCTGGTTGTGTGGGTATCCTAAACACTGATCCTATGTGCTTAGAAAGTGGCTAAGATGGCCTCCGTGCTGGGCATGCTGGCATGCTGACAGCAAGCTATTGAGCTGTATTTGTTTTGTAGTTATTTGTAGTTATTTGTTACACTGTTCTGTTTTATTTCCGTTTTTTTTTTTTTTTAAAGTTCCTGATTTATTGGTAAAGAGAACTAGTGTTCAGTAGTTGAACATTAGAACGTTACCGAGATGCTAAGCTGCTTCATAGTGAGCATTGGCTGCTTGACCACACTGTTATCGTTCTGACCATGAGGAACATTTTTTGTGTGTATAATTTGCTGTTGCCTCCTAGTTTTGGATTCTAATTAGGATGCTGGATAGCTGTACGAGCTGAAAGAGAAGAGACTGATAAAGAGAGGAATTCAATATGAGAAATTTGTGTGTGGAGTAGTGTCCTTGAGGATTACTCATGGGACTGTTTGGCTTTCTGTTTTTGTTCCGACCAGAAACTTGTTTGAGAGGATTATCCGGGACGAAAACTTTATTTTGAGGTGGTGCTTGATCTTTGGGCACTAAACAACCTGATTTGACTACTGCTTTGAATTCAATTAAGCCTCTGGGACAGCAGAGGACCCGTGTTGTGGCTTAGCCATCTGAGTCTGCCCCTGCATGGAGAACTGCTCGGATTGGCCAGAGCTGACGGATCAGTAGTCCTAGGCTCATGCAGGTATCGGCCAGGGCTGTGCCGTGGGGAGTCGGTTGTGGAGGCAGATATTTTGTGGGACCCATATAAGAGGGAATCCAGGTTGTTGTCATCACCTGAAAATTGGATTATCATCTGGAGGACTTGTTTACCAGGAAGTTTATAGGAAAACACGTCAGTCTCAAAATTTATTTTCATCAAATGTTTACTGTCTCGCAGTGAGAGTTCGTGCTTATTTTGTTTATTTTGATCCCCAGAGAGTTCCTGGGGTCTAAACTTCATTAACACTGCTCATCTGCTTTATTTAACTGAGCCTTTGGCTCAGGAATGAAATTTGATTTGACTGCTTGCTCATGTGAGTTGATAAATACACTTTAGTAAAGGCTCTGATGTTAATTATAGTGCTCAAGGACTCTAGCGACTTTAAAGTTCAGCCTCGTGGGAGGGCTGGGGGTCCTAGTTCACCCCACAGTGAGACCGTGGGTTAGAAAGGACTAATAAGGGACTTTTTGGTTAGGGGTATTTATTTGTAAGAGTTTTAGAATAAAGACTAGTGGAGGGGAGAGGAGTGAGGACTGAGTTACTGTGTGTATGAGAATATTTGCGTATGTGCTGGGAGTTATGAATATGGCTGTGAGTACTCCCCTCGAGATTTAGACTTCCACCCATTTGATCATCCACCACTCATTTGAAGTTTACCTAGATGTCATACTTCTGCATCTTGAGGAGACGAGGGTTGGAGGATGGGGTCCTGAACCTCGAGATGGAAAAGGAGAGACGATTGGGACAGTGAGACTGGAGGTGCCCTGGGCAAATGGACACAGGAATGAGTATCTGTCTTGTGCCCATGGGTTCTGACCTGGTCAGGCAGAGTGGGCACCCCAGGACCCCAGTACTTTTCAGGTGTTTACAATGTCAATAATAATAATACCGCAATGGTTACAGATCTTGTGGCCTCTGTTGATTGTCTTGTATCACCGAGACCTGGCTGGATGATACCATTCCTCATTTTGAGGCTGCCATTCCAGTCGGTTTCTGTGATTCACTGCCTGCAGGACCTGCTGGGGGTTGCTTTCTGTTTAGACAGGAACTGGGTCTCAGGGAGGTTAGTGACAGTGACCAACCCTTTGAGTGTATAGTGGTGGGTGTAGGCTATAATCTTCTCATCTACTGTCCACCAGGTGATGGAAGGAGTTACTGAAGGAGGTCAGACTCATCACTGAGGTGGAGTTGAACTCTGATGGTTGGTTCTGGATTTCAATGCCTGGGTCGATGATGAACCCCTGACAAAATCTCCTCCACTTGATGATTCATTAATTTAATATGGGTTATTACCATACTATCCAGACAAAGGGCACTGACTTCTGGTGTTCCACCTGGGATGAGATTCAATGAGGGAGACAGTTGGTTGGTCTGATCATCACATCCTGGATTCAGTTTCACAACCCACTGAAATAGGCCTGCCCTAGGGAGTTGGTACAGTACCATCTTTTGGAGTATTTGCAGAAGGCCTAATGACTGTGTTGGACCCCTGGCTTTCCAGGGATTGCATTGATCTGGGGCCTCTGTGGCAGTTTGTAACAGGGCTGTTACTGAGCCTTGATATTGTTGCCCTGCTCGTTCACTCTCTTTACTCTCACCCGGTGCCTTGATTTAACGGGAAATTCGTGGAGTTGGGGAGGCAGGGGTTAAGGTTGAAAGACTGGCGGAAAACTCACCTGAAGGTGGTAGACTTAGATTGATGGATCATTATTAGACCTATCATTAGCAATTTCTTTAGCTGGCAGCCCTGCTCTCCGACTGTGGAGAGACTGTAATCCAGCCAGTCTTCACCTGGCTGAGCGTTGTCAGAGTGCAGTGTGAGGAGTTTGCTGTTCTTTTGCTGATAAGGTGTCCACCATCAGATGAGATCGCCAGTGCCTTCCCACTGAGCCTGTATTGATCAATTGGGTGCGCATGCCTGTCAGACCTGCTCACCTTAATCAACCAGTAGCCGGATAGGAGATCATCCAGACTTGTGATCAACCTATTAGTTTGATCCGGGCCCACATCCTACTATGATGTGTGTGAGTTATCGTCAGTCTTTGCTGGGCTAGTGGGGTTTCATTGGAGAGGATCTTCAATCCTTAAAGGAGGGGGTAGTATGCCTTTTTAAAAAACTCCCTTGACCTGACTGCCCATTAATTCATACGACAATCTCAAACTACCTTGTAGGAAAGTTATGAGAAGGTGGTCGTCATGACCCTCCAGTCTGGTTTTAAAAAGATAGCACTGAAACAGCCCTGGTAAGGGTACTAATGACTTTCTGATGGCGAGAGATTGGAGAACCATTCCATCTTGGTTCACTGATCTGTAGCAGCATTTGACACCATGGATCATGGGTGGCTCAACGCCTGTGGTTTTTCTGTGAACTGAGAGGCAGTCTCTGTTGGTTTTGGTCTTTCCTGAGGGTAATCCCAGAGAGTGGTATCGATTTATTCCTTGTCCTGGCTACCCTGCAGGGTTGCAGGGCTCGTGCTGTCCCATGTTCTTAGCGGCTTCCCTATTAGGGACATTTAAGATGGTACGGTTGAGTCATTTTATTGCTATGCTGATGATTCAACTGTGCATGTCGTTGGTGCCTGGAACAAAGATTCTGCTGTGGTGTTTAATAACTGTCACTGGATTCAGAACTGATGATGCCAGCTGGCTCAGCTGAACTCAGGAAAACAGAGTATTGGTGGTGGACCCTGTTATAGGACAACAGGGCATGGGTAAACCTTAGGATTAAATCTTGGGGATCCTGTTATTACCTGGGCCAGTGCGAAACCTGGGCATGGATGATGAAGACTGACCCTGAGGGCGAGGCTTGGCTATAGTCAACTCTTCCTATTACCATCCTGTAATGATAGCCTGTGAAGCAACTGGTCCTGCCTTGTCACCAGTCGTTTGATTACTGCAACGCCTCACCTAGGGCCCCAGAGGTATTATCTGCTTGCAGCTAGCAGAATGCAGCCAGGTTGTTCCAGGAACTCTAGATCCAGCCATGCAACACCGTGCGGCGTGAACGTTCTGGCTGCCAATACAGTGGCAGATTACCTTAAAGGTCACGTTATTGACCTTAAAGCCCTACATGAGCAGGGACCCCAACCTGCGAAAGAATCTTATGTCCTTACTGCCCCACCCATTCATCTCACTCTCTGGCAAGGGATTGCTAGAGATTCCTGTATTCCTAAAACATCAGGAGGAAGATTGTTCACCTTTATGCACCTCCCCTGTGGAATTCTCACTTGCCAGATATGTAGAGCCAGATTAGAGGGTTTTGCGCTGTTGAAGACCCACTTATTTAATCAGGCTTTCAGTAAACTATTAATGTACACTGTTATGTTTTTTTCTGTTTTAACTGTAATACTGTGTGTTTTTATTTTGTACTGTAAAGGCACCTTGAGCATGGGAGGGTACATTGTTAAAATAAAATATTGATTGATTGATTGATTGATTGATTGATTGATTGATTTTATTAGCTATGTCTCATTGTACCATGATTGGCCATGATGGCAATCATGGAAACAAATGCTATTCGGCCATTATTATGTAACATCACATTCAACACCTGCTGCTGTAGATCTATGAAAACTATGAATGGCAGTTCTGTTGATTATGGACACTTCCAAGACAAAAGATCTACTGAAGCAGTATAGCTTGTGTCACTGTATTGACCTCTTTTTGTATGTCATCAAGGGTCCAATCAACAAGAAGGAAAGTCTGCAGTTCAGTGAGAAGATGTGAAACTGTTGAGAGGTTCTCCACTATGATCCTAAGTTGTTAACTGGTCCTTGACCTTCAACCAAAGCCTCTACTGTTTAAAATCACTTTCAAACAGACAGTATAGTATTCAAGTTATTAATGCTCCAAATGTCTGTGAACTGTATTGTTTTTATTGTGTGTAATCTTACTTTGTGACACCCTTTTTTTTTTTTCATTTTTTCTGGTCTGGTTTGGTCTGGAGAACTCTCAGGCATCTGCACCCCTTGGCTCTCCTGCCTGAAACCTCGAGCTTCCTGGCACCAGCCTGGCTATCCCTCGCTCTGAGACTCCTGAGGGGCTGCCCAACCACCCAGGCATTCATCTTGTACTTAGCTGGGCTGGCTTGCCCAGGAGCTAGGTGGGTCCGGCTAGTGAGGTGGTCAAGGTGCTGCTGCTATCTCGTGAGTGGGTTTCTCTCGCTTCCTTTCTCCATCCCTCCCGTGAGTTTAGTCATGCAATGGTGCCAGGCACACCCCCAGCCCACCTCCCTCTAGCTAAGCTCCTGTTGTAGAGCCTCCAGTTGCCACCGGGCTTGGGGGCGGGCAGGAGCCTGATCCCCTGAGTGAGGGGCAGTCATCCGGACCTTGATCTCTCTCCCCTGCTGATCTGTGGCCCTGGCTGCTCAACCCGGTCTCCAGCTGGTGCGAGGTGTGGCACCGTGCCTCAACCTCAGTGCCACCAGGCCAGCCACTTTGTGACATCTTTGCTTTTATGCACCATATATATTCTTTACATGTAAATACAAACTGTCTTAGAACTGACTCCAGGGGCTGGATTTTCAATGGCAGATACAGTGCCTGAGTCGATCCTTGAGGCAACACTGTACATCATTGCAGATGGGCCATGTATAATGCTGCAGCTGCACCGATTTTTGGTGAGGTCACTTGCTTTATGGGAGCTTGTCAACACTGTTGCAAGCTGTACCCAGAGTACATAAGAGGCCCTAGACTGATATACATTAGACCACAGAAAGGTCTTGAAGGCATCTAAACTGCACGGGATACAACCTATTCTTCTATCACAGATTGGGGCATCTCTGATGCACCCTGACTTGACAAAGTCAGCTTTGAAAACTGGACCCAGGTATTGCTGAAAATGGGTTGTGATTCGCCCGCCTGTGGCTCCGACCCAAAGCAGCAGCTAATGAGAAAATGTTTACCAAAAGGTGTTTAGCTATAGTTAATAAAATATTAGAATACCCGCAATCTATTTCAAGTGCTTCATGCTGTACACTGTGATATTTGTTTTATTTGATCCTAACCTATCAAGTCTACACTGTTAATTTAAGTCAAATGTGTAGCCATCTGTTTTCTTGAAAAAGTAGATTAAAATATTTATTACTGAATTTAGTGTAAGAATATTGTACCAGGTAAAACTGGAAGATGCTAGAAATCATTTATAATAAAAAGAGGATCAATTTAATAACATACTATGGTATTGTTATATTATCGTGTCCACTATAGTTGGGGTTGAGTAGTATTGAAGCTGGATTGAAGGGAATAAGTGTGAGGTGAGCCTCCTCTACCTCTGAGGGCACCTGCTTAATGTCTGTCATTAGGCACCCTGCCCACCCCCTGCCTGTGAGTTCTTGCACGCCCTCCTCCTACTTGGCAATACCAAAAAAATCCACGTGGTATGTGCCTATAACCCTCCAAAGGGAGGAATGGTTAGGCTCTCCTCGCTACTCGACTGCCTCAGTGGCAAAGTGGGCTAAAATGAACTACTGGTCCTAGGCGACCTCAATTTAAACTAGTTGGGGGTAATGCCAAGCAGTATGAGCCTCTTCTGTCAGGCATTGCCCTTAGCCAACTCATCACCGAACCCACGAGGCCCTCCCCATGTGGGGAATAGGATCCCTCATTGACTGGGTACTGAGTAACAGGCCAGATAAATTGTCTCCTCAGGAGTTCTCCCTGATGCCATCTCGGATCACTCCCCCACCTAGTGCACCTGGGGCATCTCTCCCCCCAAAATCCCTAGCAAGGTGATACAGATGCTGGACTACTCCAACTTTAACATTGAAGACTACAGTACCTTGCTGACCTTCGGCAAACTGACTGGTCCTGGGTCACTGCCACAAGTGATCCTACGGAGGCCCTCAACAACTTCCTCACTGTCTTCACTCCCCTCCAAAACAAACATGCACCTCTAACAAAAAGGAGGGTGAGGGGTACGGTAACCAAGTGGCTCCATGATGGCTTATTCTCCCTTATGAAACAAAGGGATAAATGATTGGCAAGATTCAAATCCTCCCACTCCAGTTCCGACCTCCTCGAATACAGACAGCTGAGGAGCTTCTGCAAGAAAGCCATTCACCCTGCAAAGAGCGAATTCTGCCAATCCGCCCTGCTATCCTCAGCCTGTAACCCTAGGACCTTCTGGCAAAACATTAAAAACTTTGTTGGAGGATCTGCCAGAGCCCAGGCCTCTGACCTGCTGATTGGAGGGGTCCATTGCAGTAACCCCCTCACTATTGCCAGTGCTTTTAACTGCCAGTTTTCGGTCCTGGCTGCTCCCTCCCCTCAACCCTCCGGCTGCATGACTCTGTGTCCCTTCCATGGTGGGATCCCTAGCCGACCTTCCTTCTACCTAAAGGCTGTCTCCGCCTCGGAGACCCAGAGACTCCTGGCTAGTCTCTCCCCTCACCTTGGAGCCAGGCACAACATCCTTCAGCCTAAACTGCTCTGCCTTGGGGCTTCCCCACAGCCTGACCTATCTCTCACATATTCAATACTTCCTTAATCATTGGAACCATCCCCGATTTATGGAAGGTAGCCAGGGTCATCCCTGTACTCAAGGCAACCGAAAGAATCCCAATAATTACCACCCTATTGCGATCCTGTCGGCGATCAGCAAGCTACTTAAGAAAGTAGTTGCCTCCCAGCTCATTCACTATCTTCAGAGCTATAAGCTACTCTCCCAAGCACAACACGGCTTCAGAAAAGGGCACAACACCTCTACAGCCCTTTCGGTGGTCACCTCTAAGATCAGGTCTGCTACCGATCAAGGTAAACTGACTGGGGCCATCTTTGTCGATCTCACTAAAGCCTTTGACCGGGTGGATCACTCGCTCCTGTGCTCCACTCTCTAGTCCATGGGATTCCCCCCCCCCACCCATTCCTGGTTCACCAACTACCTCTCTGGGAGGCAGCAATACACTAACTTTAATAAACCCTTCTCCAAACCTTCCTTGGTGACCTGCTGGGTCCCACAGGGCTCCGTCCTTGGACCCATTCTGTTTTCCCTATTCATAAATGAGCTGCCCTCAGTCTCTGCCCATGGGCACTCCACCCTGTATGAGGATGACCTCGTCATGCTGGTCAGCTTGCGTGACATCAAGAACATTAATTCCTGGTTAAACTCTGACTTTAACCACATTCAAACCTGGCTTAAGGATCACAAGCTAATCATTAACCTTAAAAAGACCCAGGCCATGCTCTTTTGCTCCTTGGCCAAGATAAAAGACTGCCAAGCTTCTCTAAATGTCTCAGGAGCTGATGGTTCCCTCCTGAGCATTGCAGATGTGTGTAGTACCAGGGGTCACCTTGACCAGCAACTGGACCTCACACTCATATATCTTGGATGCCGTAAGGCCACAACTGCAAGCTGGGCTTGCCTACAGAGCCAGAGGTTGCCTCACCCTGGCCTCACGTCTTGTCATTGCTAGGAGGATCCTTCTACCCACGTTCTGTTATGGCTTGGTATCCTTTGACCCCATTCCTAAATCCAGTCTCTCCAAATGGGACTCAGCATACAACAATGTATGCCATTTTGCCTCACTGCTCCCTCTCAGTTGTACCGATGTGAGCTATACTTCCTGCTGGAGTGGCCTCCGTGTGTACCATCACCTTTTGTTCTTGGCAACTTAATGGATAGTATTGTCGGAAATGCCATTCCTCCTACACTTGCCTCATTCCTCACACCTGTGAACCCTCCTACCATCTCAGATCCAGCGACTCTCAGGTCCTCCTGGTTTCTAAAACCCACACCCAAATGGGAGACCGGGCCATTGCTGCCTATGCACCCAAGCTGTGGAACTCCCTTCCTGCTAGCACTCGCTCTTCTACCTCCCACCCCTGTTTCAAAGCCTCCCTATAGGGCTTCCTAAAATCATCCTCTGCCTGCCACTGTGCCTGAGCCACAAAATCGGTCCTGACTGCCAGGGCGCACTGACCCCGGCCTCTACTAGCACTTCCCGTGTAATATGCCTCTCAATGCCTGTGTACTCCTGAGGGTATTGTCGACTCTACCAGCAGGCATTTGTTGTCCATGCTGACACCTCGCTGTTATCTACCTCTTATTAATTTTTCTCTTTATCTGGCAAGACCCCGTTGTTCATCACCCCCGGTCATGGCCCCCAGAGACCTCCACCACCGTCTATAGCTGCCGAGGACCCTCAGTCACCCCCAGCTACTCCCCGAGGGTGGGGGCCATGGCAACCTTCGTGGACTATGGTGGAACTAGGTGTCTGGTCGGGGCCCCACAGCGAGCGGGTGATGAGGTGAGGTCCTCTGGGGAGGGCTTCATGCTCACGGTGGTCCTGCCTGCCTCCATTTTTCCTTTACTATTCCTCCCCACGGAGGCGGGGACATGCAATGACGCCAGCATCCGCCCCGCCTCCCAAATACTGAGCGTTGGCAGCGCGAGATCTCCTGGCCTCCGCCAGGAGTCCTTAGCACTCTGAGTGCTTCCCTTGCCCTTCCCCCAGAGAAGGAGAGCCGTCCATAGGACACTCCATCCTTCTCTGCTGGCTCCTACTCACTCCGGTCCATTCTCGAACCCGTCCCTGGCGTCAGTAAGCTGAAAGCCCACCGCTGCGCCAACGGGCTGGCTTGTTATCTACCTCTTGATGGAATCTTTAAGCATGATGCTCTTGTATGTACCTAGCTAGCTTAATGTCTGTAGTGATGCACCATTGTTAAACTCCCCATGCCTGTATGCTGCTTTTCATCCCTCGCTCTAATCACTGTTTCTGTTGATTTTGTATGAACCTTGTCTGCCTGATGATCATGTTGTACCGCTTGATGCATTCCTGTTTGATGCATTGTGTAGTGCACCCTGTCTGCCTGATGCCCTTGTATGTACAACTGTAATCCTCCTGGGTTGCACCTGAAAATAGGCACTTGGTTGTCTAGTGTGCTTATCTGGTTAACAAAAGCAAATAAATAAATTCCGGAACACAATCCTCAATCCTCAGTGCTGAGAAAATCTAGTTAAAGCATATCAGCTCTGAATGTAGCTTTAGGTCAAAAATGCAAAGCTTTCTCAGCATCTAGTCAGCACATAACTCTCCATTTTAGCTTTAAAAAGGTGCAAAATTCTGCTCCATGGTTTTATAGGTAACATTTCAGTTTAATGTGAGCCCTACATGTTTGTTTATGTAAACATACTCAATAGATTGTGAGGCCTGTTTCTGCTGGCAATTTCATATGTTTGTATGTGTTTACCTGTTTGTTTGTTTGTTCGTTTATTTATTTATGTTTGTTTTGTTTTCAGGTGTGTCTTGGCTGGGGGGTTACATGGACTGTTTTTTTTATTAACAGATGGAATGTCAGGCAGGATACCATAGAACATTCTAAAAGTGTCATGAGACCAAGTGGATTATGTAGGAGAAACTGGGGACCCAATTTTCAATCCTCGGTTAGATCAAGTGAACCTGTGGCAAACAGCTGCTTGCACTGATCACTGGTGTGCCAGAAACCTTGCACCCAATTTATTTATTTGAATTTTGATGACCGGGTGAGCCCTCTGAGATGAAAAGTCCCATTTTCAGGAGCGACCCGGGATTAGTAACATACAGTAGGTGACAGATTATACATAAAAATACATCCTCATTCATATACAAAAATATTAGTTACAAGTAGTAGCTATGAATACTTAAATACAATTGTCTTTGATGGGTATGTATATGTACATACAATTATCTTCAAGGGAAGTGATCTACTAATTATAAATAACCAAATAACGTGATAAATGCTACTGGGGGTAGTAGTCTTACCTTACTGAGATTTGAGCAGGCAGAGATACTAGTGCCAGCATAGTTGAAAGACTGAGAGGATGCAGAAACATAGGATTCAAGGAAAAGTTACTATACAAAGAGCTGCAGTCCAAAAGAGGAATTTTAGTCTCTTTTTAAACTGAGCTAATGTAGGACAGGCCAGAACCACAGGTAGCAGTGAGTTCCACCGTGGGGCAGTGAACAAGAAGGCTCGCCTTCCTATTTTGTACCAACTTTGGGGTTTCTAACACTGAGGGCCATGGTTCTAGGTGTGCAACTGCTTGCATTGGATTATGCCAGAGAGACTGCATGGGGAGAGGGATTGCAATAGCTTGAAGTTAAGGTGATACGGAGGATAACGCAGTCTGATTTCAAAGGAGGGCCAGCCTAGGGTTGTTAGCGTTGTGCAGTGGTGGATGCTGGGGTAGGTACCAGACACAAATCACCAGTTCTTTTTTTTTTTGCTACTTAATAAGCTTTATTAGACACATCAAATCAAACACATACATTTTACATAAAATTGCATTGTGCTTTTCAGTGATAATACCAAAAATTACAAGTAAAACTTGAAAAAAAAAAAGAGATTTTTAAATTCAACTCTATTCACTCCCTCTCCTCCCCACCTCCCTCCTTCCTACATCAAATCACCAGTTCAGGATAAAGTGACGGCCAAGTGAGGTGGATTCTCGAACCGCCTGTAGTACTGAGCACCATAGAATAAAAAGGGAGGAGGCACTGCCTTATGGAGCGCGTGCCTCCTAGACAGGTAGGGAGAGGGTCTGTAAAGTAGCCAACATTTAGGTTGAGCGTTTTAGTCAATGCATCCACATGTGGTTCAAAAGTCATGGTTTGGTCCAGGACCATTCCCAGGTATTTAAAGGCCTGGGCCACCTTTGGGTTAACTCCGGTGCAGGTGATAAGTTTAAGAAGATGCTGTCTGTCTATGCCTAGGCTTTTGTGACCTAATAGCATTGCTTTCAGTTTTTTTGGCACTAAGGAGTTTGTTGACCAGGAGCCAACTTTCTAATGAGCAAAACTCATTCTCCAGTTCAGTATTGATCAAATTTAGGTCAGTGGAAGACTTATAGAGTATGGCATTGTCAGCATACAGCTGCATTGAGGCACCACCAAAGTGTCGGGGTAGGTCATTGATAAACACTGAAAAAAGAGGAGGACCAGTATGGATCCTTGGGGTATCCCATCTGTGATTGACCTGGGGGTGAGATCATTCCCTCCCATTTGACACTCTGCGTCTGCCCAATCAGATAGTTCTGAAACCAGCAGCAGGAGAGATCATCCAGAACATAGCCCCGTAGTTTTGTGAGAAACAGGTCATGATTAACCAGGTTAAATGCTTTAGTTGAGTCTGCAAAAATTGCTTCTGAGGCCATGCCAAAATTCATGGCACTGATAATGTCACTGGTGACATGTGTCATGCGCCCCCAAACCTCGGGCAGCCCGGCAGGACCTCCTGTTTACAGAGAAGATCCCCCTTTTTAAGAACTTGTGAGCAGGAGCAAGGGTTCAGGAAGACTACTCAGCCTTCCTTTTCCCAGTGGGAGGGTGGATTTTGTAGTTTCAAGTTCCCTTGACTCTACACTACTTTCTATATTTGAACTCACCATGGCCACTTGCCAGATCTTGGCATAGGTAGTTTATGTAAGATAGCCGAGTGGTTCTGTCTTTTTGTGCACACAGCTTGTCAGAACCTTTCTGTTTAAAATGTTAAATCACACAATCAGACCCCAGGCAGATTTGATAAGAAAATCATAAAAGTTTACCTAACATAAAAGCAATACAGAAAAGTCTACAGTTTGGAAGAACTTTGGAATGCAGACAATGACAAAAGTAAAACTGGATGGTTCACAGAAAACATTAGATACTGTATTCTAAACTATACCTGGTTTTGATGTTAAAGTTCAGACAAGATTTCAAATGTCTTTGTAGAGATGAGTCCTAAAGCAACAGTTGTGTAGCAGGTGTGTATTTCCAAGTCAGTTCTCTGAAATGTCCTTTTTAAAAGGTTTTCAGGTTCTTCCTAAATGCAAAGTCTTGATTTCCAAAATTCTGACTTAAAAATCAGAATTTTCTGTTCAGTATGTGAAGAGTCTAATTCTTAAGGTCACTCAGGTCTGTGAATTAGATTTTTCCAGGTCTACATACATACTTTTGTTCACAAGTATATGCCAGCTGCAACAGGCAATCTTTATTTTTTTTTGTTTTGTATTTATTCCTCCTCCTTCCCTCAGCCTCGGGTCTCCTTGAAACCCCAAGAGTCATCCCTCTGCAGTCCACTTTCTACCTGGTCAGTCCTCCGTCGCCCATGTAGCCTTGGATTACCTCCCGGGCAGGGATGAGGTGGGCCCCAACACCCCGAGCAGTCTGTAGCATTGGTCGGGAGGGTGCCAGGAGGGTGGCCACAAATTGAGGGCAAGCTCTGGTGCTCTGTTTCCACCGGAGCTGAAGGGCATTTTCCCCTGTTTCTTGGGGAGTGACTAGCACCCTGATGTCAAGGCATGGAACCAATGTCTGCCACTCCCCACCCCTTCTGTATATCATCAGTGCCTGCTGTATCTCTGGCCTCCACCAGAGGTCAGCTGAGCACCGACCAGGGACCCCTGTCCCTCCCGGGAGAGGAGAGCTGTTCTCCGGATGCTCAATCCTCTCCCTCCCCTGCCTATCCCCAGCAACCAGGGCTCATTTCTGAACCGGGTTGCCAACACTCTTATAATTGTGTGGCATCCAGTGCCTTTAACCCTCAGCACCACTCTGCCTGCCCACAAACAGGCAATCTGCCTTCCAATTAAACTGGTTTTCAACTGCCCTGAGTTCAAAATGTGTGTCCTATTCATACAGGCTGGTCGTTTTTTTCAAGCTACACCTACAGTGTGATGAGGTGTAACAGTGTACCTTTCCCTGTAGGTGTCACTGTGGTTCCATGACAATCCCAGTGACATCTGGTCCATGCATTTGGCTTAACTCCCTGACCCCTAGATCATCCCCCTGACCTCATATTATGGAAAGCTGCAGTGGGATATTTTATGCCTTCCTGGGGCAATATACCTGTCTCTTTTATCTTGAAATATAACAGATCCGCACTAGCCTTTATAGAAATAACAGTTATTTTGTAGTTACCTGTTAAAGGGACAGTATCTTAATTCTAAAGTACATTACAGCATATACAGTATGAACCCACATAAATGGATCTAGGCCTATCATGCGACAACATGTACCAAAATTGTATCAGTGCCATGATTTTTGCAGAAACTGTGCTGGAAGTGAGTAAGAGTGTGGTTTCATTCAAGGAAGTCTATTAGCTGATCATGTAGTAGTAGTCTTCTGGATTTTGGTAACTGCATAGAGGAGGGAGATAGGTCTGTAATTTTCAATTCTGTCCTTTTGCCCCCCGTGTATGGGCAACACGAGAGCCATTTTCCATTTGTCTGGGATAGTGCTGGGTATGAAGGATTTATTAATTAGGTGCTTGATAGGGGTGACAATGATTGGTGCAGCAATTTTCAAAAACTGTGGTTCCAGAGTGCCACTACCCAGTGAGCCTTCACTTTTGAGCCTCTTTGTCTGCTTAAGGACTTCCAGTCTGGTTACTACTCTAAGGTGACATTTTGGTGAGTGATGCCTGTCAGGTGGCTGTTGCACTGGGAATTCAGAGTTTTCAGGTGATTGCTGATTTGGGGAAGATTGAGGGATGTCAGGGAGAGTGCATGGGGGGCCTTAAATTTATCTAGGTTAGTGAGGAAGAGATTAAATCCAGAGGCAAAGAAATTAAACAGGGAAAGGCAGGAGGATTCCCTGCTGCTGAGTGTGGAGCATCTAGTTCTCAGTACCAGGAATGAGACTGGGGGATTAATAGGAAGGGTGACCCAATTGGGAAGGCGGCACCTCCTGGATTATATAGCCAAAACTAAGGGACTATGGGAGAGGGATCTGTTTAGGGAAATCTTGGATCAGAATTGAAATCTGATGCTGAGACTTCATAAGGGAATTGTTATATGTAATAAATATCAGGAGTCGCTTATAATTTGTCCAGATCTTTCCTGTCCCCAAGTATGGTGCATAAATTTAATCCTTCTGTTTCCATATGTGGAAGGTGTAACATAGAACTTGGGACCTATTGTCACTATTTTGTGGTCATGTACAATGCTACTGGGTTTCTAAGAGTATCGTAGAGGAGGTTGGGAGGATTTGGGAAGCAGGTTGACATACACCAGTGTTCCCTACTGTTTGGAGGATTATGCTGACTTGGGAATGGATTTACTCCAGGTTGAAGTTAGGGTGATGTTGGTATTGGCTAGGCATTGATATTCTGAGAATACCCTGGGTGGCAGTGCCTGACACTTACAATCCAGCAGTGGAAAGCTCTGTGTATCTAGATCCTTGCACTGGAATGCCTAACATGTATAGTTACAAATAAGGAGGATCACTTCCTAATGGTGTGGGAACCATTTCTGGAATCCATCTCCCCAGGTGAGGCCATAGCAGTAAGGGAGGGATTGCAGACATAATGTGGGTCACCCCAGGACTACATGCTCTGTGGATGTCCTGGCTCACTCATTATTTAACCCCTATTGGTCTGGGGGGCTCAGGCCTCTGGAGACGGGCCTCCCTGCCGGTGTGGGTTGGGTGAGCAAGGAAGAGTGGGTTATAATGATTCACTGATCCCTCTCTGAACCTGAGTCTCTAAAATTTAAGTATAAAATTAGGCTATAGTTTAATGTAAGTTATAGGCTTGGCTAAGAAAAAATGGTTTTGATGACAGGATTGTATCGTTTCTGTTATACTTTTTATTTTTTGTGTGACATGCATCAATTTCTTTAATATCTACTATTGGCTGTTAACAGTAGATGCATTGTATATTTAAATGTACAGAGTATGTTATTTTATGTAAACTTAATATACAAATTATGCAAAACAAAAAAAATCTAGAGGCAATGGCTTGGGAGGCTGGTAGAACTTGATCGTCTGAGAGAATTTCATGAGCAGAAGCAGTAGTTCTTCCACTGAGTAACTGGTTTATCTGGGACCAGTACTTTTGGGGGGGGTAGAGAGATTTTTGAGTTTGTAGAGACTTTAGGTAGGTCTGCTTGGCACTTGTCAGTCTGCTTTTGCAGGTGTTTCAGAGGGATCTATAAGAGTGCCAATCAGAGGATAGCTCAGATTGTTTGCATTGAATCCAGGCTTTATCTCCAAGTCTTACAGCTTTCCTGAGTTCACTGTTGAACCACGGTGCACAGAGGCTTTTGGCCCTGCATCGTCTTGTAGGGGCAAGTTTATTAACAACATTAGTAAAGTTGTGTGTAAAGTATTCTAGTGCCTGTTCTAGACTGGGGAGGTTAGTTATTGGCCTCCAGTCGACCTCTTTAAGGCTCCTAAGAAAAGCTGACTCCTCGAAGCAGGAGAAGTCCCTAGCTTAGATGTATTTAGGAGGGTGGTTGGGAAAATTATATTTTTCTGTATGCTATAAACAGGTGAATGATCACTAAGAGCATCGGGGAAAACTCCAGCAGCTCTGATTATGAACAGGTAAACATTCAAATTTGCCGGCAGACAAACGCCCATAGGTCTATCAAGTCTGCCCAAGTGTGTCGCTCGCAGTTTACTTCTCCTGCAGCAGCCTTTCCATCATCCTCTCCCCCCAGACTTCCCCCCTTTATTCTTGTCTGTACTTACCCTCCCCTTGACTCCATCCCATCCCCTCTTAAAACTGTCCACTGACTTCAGTGTGACCAACTGCTCTGGCAGTGCATTCCACCAGTTCCATGTTAAAATCGTGACTCCAAAATCGCGATCTAAATAAAAGCGTGTGCATAATCGTGCTGTGATTAAGTGCGACGACTCAGAATGGCGAATACATAATAGTGCCACAGTCAAAATAGTGCATTCAAAAGTGTTTTTAACCAATCTCCAATCTTCATACTCACTTTAGAAATGTCCTGACATTGCCATTGTCATGTGATTCATTAAAACACCACAAATAATAAATGTTGCACTTCCTGGTACCCATGATTCCATTCAGGCCTTACCTTTCCACCTGTGCATGATTGTACTTAATGAGTCAAATCTTAATTCCTTTCTCATTTGCTATTGCCATTCGTGCTTCAGCATGGAGTTTGACGTGGTCACAAGCCAGAAAGGTAAGCCCTTGGCTGTTTATGAGGCTACACCTATCGGAAGGACAAAGAGAAAGAAAAAAATCTGTTGGCATTGTTGTGGATGAAGATAATACTGCTGCCTTGCCAGGCTTCACTACTTCGTAATCAGGTGGCGGCTCAGAGAAAGGAGCATACATGCCCTGATGTTGGTGATGTAGGGTTAGGAGATCATCTTGGCAGACTTGAGAGACAGAGCATGGTCAAGTGTACAGACCACCACACAGGTTGTGGTTCAGTGCACAATGTCAGCCACTGATGCTGTCACTGGGTGCCTGTTAGTGTGGTTAGTACAGAAGTCAATGAAGTATGCAGTCAGTAGATCCTCCTGGGTAGATCTTTGATCATTGACCTCTGACTCGGTTGTGCGTCGGTTAGTGTGGTTAGTAGAGAAGTCAATGGAGTATGCAGTCAGTATATCCTCCTGTGTAGATCTTTGATCTTTGACCTCTGACTCGGTTGTGCATTGGTTAGTGTGGTTAGTAGAGAAGTCAATGGAGTATGCAGTCAGTAGATCCTCCTGGGTAGATCTTTGATCTTTGACCTCTGACTCGGTTATGCGTCGGTTAGTGTGGTTAGTAGAGAAGTCAATGGAGTATGCAGTCAGTAGATCCTCCTGTGTAGATCTTTGATCTTTGACCTCTGACTCGGTTGTGCATCGGTTAGTGTGGTTAGTAGAGAAGTCAATGGAGTATGCAGTCAGTAGATCCTCCTGGGTAGAGATTAAATGTGAGTACTGTAACCGCTACTTTTTCAGAGCCTTACATCGGTGTTCTTTTAGTTAGGTTAGTGTGGAGTAAAAGAACAAAAGTCGTGATTTTTGAATAGTCGCTTATCTTGTTTAATGATTGCCATGGTTTGTCGTGATTAGTGTATTAATGCTTTTTTGTATGGTCACTGCTATTGAGTCACTTTACTTGAGTCTCAGATCTTGCAGTCGCTAAACTGAAGTTGCGATTTTCACGGGATACCCATTCCACCCAGCCACCACTCTCTTTGTGAAGTAGTGCCTCCTCATCTCCCTCCTGAATCTTCCCCCTTCCAACTTCAGACTGTGCCCCCTCGTGACCCTACCTCCCTTTAAGCGGAACAATCCTCCCGTGTTGACCTTGTTTATGCCTTTTAAGTATTTAAAGGTCTCTATTATGTTCCTCCTCCTCTCTTCTGTCCTCCAGGGAATGCATGTTGAGCTTCCTCAATCTTTCCTTATAGGGTTTCTCCTCTAGAGCCATGATCATTTTCATCACCCTACATTGCACCCCCTCCAGCAATCTTATGCCCTTTTTTAGGTAAGGGCACCAGTACTGCACACAATACTCCAAGTGCAGCCTCACCAGTGATCTGTACAAGGGCAGGATAACCTCCTCCATTCTTGAGGTGATACCCTTGGCAATGCACCCTTGCATCCAATTTGCCCTTGCTGACAACCTCCTGCACTGTGCTGATGCCCTCATCTCCCCTGTGACTAGTACCCCTAGGTCCTTCTCCTCCTCTGAAGTTGATATCTGCACTTCACCCCAGCCAAAAGCTGGGCTGGTCCTGGGGTTTCTGACTCCGAGGTGCATGGCCTTTCACTTCTGCATTAAATCCCAACTGCCACACATCCAACCAGTGCTCAAGCTTATATAGATATTCCCTGAGTTCCTACCTCTGTTCCTCACTGTCCACTGTAGTATATCTTTGTGTCATCAGTGAACAGGCTGATCTTACTCTTGATCCCCTCTGCAATGTCCCCGATAAAGACACTGAATAAACCGGGGTCTAGCTCTGAGCCCTGTGGTACTCCACTAGTCATGGGTCTTGGCTTGGTGGTCTCCCACCTTACAACTACCCTCTGCTATCTATTCTGCAGCCAGCTCCTAACCCATCACACTAGCTTCTCCCTTGCCCCTAGGTTCCTCAGCTTGTCCAATAACCTTCTGTGTGGCACTGAGTTGAAAGCCTTCCTGAAGTTCAGATACAGGACATCCACAGCATGGCCCATCAACCACTCTTGTGACCCAATCAAAGAAGTCAGTTAGATTGGACTGACATGATCTTCCCGAGACAAACCATTGCTGTCTTTTAGCCTGGAGTCTATTATTATCGAAGAAGGTTATCAACCTCTCCTTCAGAATGGTCTCCATTAGCTTCCCCACTATGGAAGTCTAGCTTACCAGCTTATAATTGCCCGGTTCATGCCTGGGACCACTCCTGTGGAGGGGTACCACATGAGCCCTCCTCCAGTCCATGAGCACACTCCCTGTCTCCAAAGAGGTGTTAAACAGACTTGCCAGTACCTCTGCCAATTCCTTCAGGACTCTTGGATGAACACCATCAGGTCCTGGTGCTTTATCCACCCACAAGGCTTTAAGGTCTTTCAGAACCCTATCCTCCTGGATGACTCCATCTATTACGTCTGCCCCTCTCCCGCCCATCCCTCCTTTCCTTGTGGTATCGGCCCATCTTTTTCTTTAGTGAACACTGATCAGAAGTACTCATTGAGTGCCTCCACCTGGTCTTCTCCTTTTTTCTGCCAAACCCCCTTCCCTCTTGATACTGAAAATCTCTTCCCTCAACTCTTCTGTTATGTACTTGAAGAAATCTTTATCCCCCCTCTGATCCCTGAGCCAATCTCAGCTCCCTTGCTGCTTTAACTGCTATGACTGCTCTACTCACTTCCCTAGATTTTTTGAGTACTCCTCCTTGCCCAGATTTCTTGTATATGTTAAAGGCCTCTCTCTTTGCCCTCACATTTCATGCCACTTCCCTGCTGAGCCAGCTAGGTTTTTTAGACATGGACTGCTTATTCTATGTCTTGGCACATGTGTTTGTGGCCTCTGTCTGACCCCTCTGTATGACAGACCATTTCCATTCAGTGCCAGACCAATACAGCACTACAAAAAAAGCACGGCAGTAACCGCACTGTGTAAAGCACTAAAGCATTTAGAGTGACAGCTGTATAATAGCTGTAGGTAATTACCACTACCCCTATTGCTCTGCGCTCTTACTAGTAAGGGATCAAGTTGCCATGTGTGTGGTGCCTGGTTGAGCCGCTCCTGTGGTGGGGTGGCTAAGGCACCAGCACATGGCAGGGTTGGAGACCTGGGACCATGGTTCAGTTCCCCCAGGTCTCCTGGTGTTGCACCTTTTTTGTTTGTTTTTTGGGGAAAATTAAATTTTTCCTCCTTCTTGAGTTTTGCCCAATCCCCAAAGTCCACACCCCCTCGGAGTTTGTTATTTTAAGTCTGGGGGTGGCCAGGTGGTGCTGAGGGTTGAGGTGCTGGACACCACACCTCACGCCATTCGGCGACCCAGGTTCAGGAGCAAACTTGGGATGCTGGGATCTGGCTGGGGAAGGAGAGGATTGAGCATCTGTAGGACTACTCTTCTGTCCTGGGGTGGGTTGTGGGGATAGCCTCACTCTGTAGCAGTCCCCAGTGGAGACTGGGAGCACTACAAGAACAATGCAGCAGAGGGAAACAACAAAAGCATGAAAATGGCACGCATGCCTTCTGGATGATGGCAGTCCCGCCTCCTCACACTACTCAGCCGGGATGTCTCCATGGTTGCATTTCCACACCCCGCAAAGATGTAAAGTAGTGCCTATGTGCACTCTGGTCCCCTCTCCCAATTGCCCCAGGCAGATAAGGGGGCCCCCCCTGGTGAAAGGATATGTCTGGGACAACATGGCATTGGAGCAGCAGGACAGGCTGACCGGTGGGCGATGCCAGGAGGACTGCCCACCCAAAGGACAGAATGGCAGGATGCATGAAGGAGGAGGTAAAAAGAATTTTTAAAAAAGTCTGGGGGTGTGGGGGGAGAAGCCTTCCCATGTCAGAGGGGTGCATGGTGCATAGCCCCCAAAAAAGGAAAGTCCCATTATGTTCAATGGGCATGCTGTATGTGTTGTGGTCTTTGTATTTTCAAGCCTTATTTTGGTCACACTGTGTTGCTTATGGTATTTATTGCCACGTTATTTTTGTCAGTGACATTATGACCCTGTGCCTTTCCATTCAGCATCCATCCCTGGGGTAAATTTCAGCAAGATTCCCACCCAGGATGCTTCACATCCTGGTAAAATCTGCCTTCCTGAAGTCTACCACTCTCATCCTGATCCTAGCTGACTCCCTACCCATATGGAGGAAGAACCATACTGAGCAGTGATGGTTTCCTGCTTGAGGGTCCTATACAACTACACCCTGGACTTGGTCCCCATTTGCTAACACAATATCCACAATGTTACCCTCCCTGGTGGGCTCTGTCACCCCCTGCATTAGGTAGCTGTCTTGGATAACCTTCAGCAGTACCTGTTCCCTGGCATTCGTGGTAGTCATGGTTCGCCAGTCTATCCCAGGTAGATTGAAGTTGCCCACTATGACCATACTCTGTCTGCTGCTGACCTTCCTGATTTGCTCCCCCCAACTCCCGGTCATTTTCCTCATTCTGTGAGGGTGGCTTGTACATCACCCCTATCCTAATCTTCCTACCTTTGGAGTTTTGGAGCATTACTCATATGGCTTCTGGTTTCCCCTCCTTCCCCTTCTTCCTGGTACATAGTATCCCATCCCTCACATACTCTGCTTGCTAGTATCCAATCCAGCAGTGTATGGTTGCCTGATCTGATGTTGAGTCTAGGGGGGTTCTGCTATTAATTAAGCAAGATGTGCATTATCCAGAGTTGACTGATAGGTTTTTTGATTTGGACCAAGCCAGTTCAGGTTAAGATCACCACAGATGATGAGTTCCATGGAGGGCAGCTCAGAGAGGCAGAAGGTAAGGAAAGACAGTGCCTGAGAAGCATAGTTGGAGAATGTCGATGCATCCGACACAGAGTGTCTTAACAGCACCCAAGGTGACAGATATGAATATGGATTCCCCTGGGAAGTCCTTCATGGAGGGTACATTTAGTTCTGAGGCTGATAGGTGTGAGCAGACATAAAGTAGGACCACCCCACCCCATTTAGATAGCCAATCACCCCGGTTCAGGGATGAACTCGGGAATCAGAGGGCTGGCTAGGGGGAGAAGGACTGAGCATCCTGGGGACGGCTGTCCTTTTCCAGGGGAAGGGGGGAGAAGAGTGTCTGGTGCTCCACAGAACCCTGGCAGAAGCTGGGGGTTCCACCATGGCCGGCACCATCAATAATGGGGGGGGCGGGGCAGATGTACCACATCATTGCACATCCCGCCCCCAGAGAGCAGCATGTTAAAAATGACTTTAGATCATGCCATGATGCCACCCCAGTCCCACTATTTTTGCTACACCTTCCAGTACCAGCCAACACATTGTTCCACCAGTCAGATCCTCCCAGTAACCCCACCCAGGGGTGCAAGCCCAGGGAGCCCTGCCAGTGACAGTGTTGCCGCAAGTAATCTGGATGAGTTTCTGTGGGGAAAGCATCTCAGTGGCCTCGCCTAGTGGGAGCAAGCCAGGGTGGTCAGCGGCCATGGAGATCGCAGTAGGAGGCAAGATCTGGGTGGATCAGGGCAGAGGTTACGTGGGTAACCGACCATAAAAATAAAAGATAGCCTATCACACCTAAAGACTGTGTACCTCTGCAGCTCTAACTCTTGGGTTAGCACTGCTGGTTTGAGTCAGGTTTCAGAGATGCCTATTATGTCTGAGGCATAATAGAGTGACCAGGCTTCTAACACAGATAATTTGGGCTATAAACTGTGAATGTTCATATGTGCAATTTCTAACCCTTTAGTTCTAGATCATGTTTGGGCCGAAGGAGTAAACACCTTCACATTGGTAGCATTGGGACCGGGTTTTGCTCAACGTTTCTAGACAGAAAAAGTGCATTGAAGAAGGTCATGAACCATGTGTGTATGCCCAGAGTTGTAGGTTGAAGAGACATGCAGTAGTGTCTGATGCCTGTCATAAGTAAATAGCAAGTGCAGTTTCTGCGTAGACCATACAAGAGCAAGATACTGGGGGAATGGTGTACTGATACTAATGGATACCCATTTGTGGGTTGTGTGTAAGTCTGCCTATTCACATTTGTTGGCAACAAATAGGTAACTGCAAAGAGATCGCCATAGACAAGATAACTAATGAGTTCAGAGGCTATTAGTGCACCCAGGCAAACCATGACTTATAAGGTTTCTAGAGAGTTCTTATGGTGGCAGAATTGAAGAGAGTGGCCAGGACGTAGAATTGAATGCCCATGAGGTTCTGTTGGGGGGGAGTAGTATACAGCTTGAGCTAGCAGGCATATAGTGTGAGGGGCAGCCTGCTAATTGGATGGTGAGACTGGGTGTATTAGTTGGACACTCAGTAGAGATATGAGTTCACTGTGAATTAGGTTAATTAGTGTCTTTGGTCAATTTGCTACCTATGAGCCCAGAGCTAAATTAGAGGAAGGGTGTCTGAGAGGGATTGGGTAGAATAAGAACGGGGTGCGAATTTGTTGAACACTAGCCACAGGTGCAGGTCCTTCAAGGAGAACTTGTTAGTATAAAAGGATATTGCTGGGCTAGGGTGTGGGGAGGGTGGGTTCATTGTCTTTAGCATGGTGCCAAGTGCGCCCAGAGAATTGAGAGGAGAGAGAAACAATCAGGATGCCTGTGTCGACAGAAATCCCTGCAAAGTATGGGCTAGAGTCTCATACAAAGGTAGCAGCCATGTAGGGTGCCACTGTATAGGCGCAGGGACTGTGGGCAATGCAGGAAGAGCGAACACCCAAAGAGTGACTGCCAAAGAAGGAAGAACAGCAGTAAAACAGTGACTGCAGCCGCAGCCCTGTAAGGGCACTTCCCACGCAGCTACAGTCTAGACAGCGAACACCACCCAGCCATGCTCACGGGAGGCATTCTAGCCAACATCCCACCCTGGAGTGGTGCCCACTGCAACGGTGCCCACAGGACGGCAAACACAGAAACAGCTGTCACTGTGATGGGCACAGTTCCTAGCCTGGGCCCTCATTGCTCAATACCCCCTGCCACTCCCTGGACCAGTTGGCAGTGCACCATACATGACAACCCAGCTGCACCAGTGTGCAGTGCACTGACTATGCTGCCTCTCTGCCCTGTGCCAATGGGGGGGGGATGTACCAGTGGACCATGCTGTGCGGCAGTGCTGGGTGCTGTGGGTGCATTGGCCTCTGGGGTGTGCTGCATGCCTGTGGCCCATGGCCACTCGCTCATCGCATGCCGCCCAGTGCATGCACCATGCTCATGTCGGCCTTCCCCTGTTGCCATTGTTCTATTGCCTAGTTTCAGTTCTGCCCTGCCATGGTCACCGTGTTCATGTCGCCTTTGTGTCCCCGGCCTGCCACCGTCACTTGCACCGTCAGTCACCCTGCTGCCCTGTTGCCCTTGTGACATTCGCTCTGGTGCAGTCACCATTTTGGGACTCGTGCTGGAGGGGTCACTCTAATCACATAAAGCCCATACAATGCTTTGCACCAAAAACCCAAGGGTTCCTTTGCATTGGTGAACCTGGGGGGGTCTGTGGCAATGTGGTCAGTGGGTTCCATGTGGGGAGGGCAGAATTCCTTTAGCCCTCATGACCCTTGAAGTCAGCATCTGGGGATCAGTGCACAGGACTGGGACAGAGGGCTGGGGGGTCCATCCAAGGCAATGTGGTCAGCAGGGTACGTGGAGGGAGGGCCGTATTCCTTTAGCCCTCACAACTCTTGAAGTCAGCATCTGGAGAATGGAGAAAATTCAAGTGCAGGTGGGGTCCCAGCAACAAAGGCAGGGGATTTTCTGCAACAACCCCATGCACCGAACAAGAGGTGCATTGGAGAGTTTTGACAGAGGCAGCGGCACAAGGGAGCATGGGTTCAGCAAGGGCACCAGAGGCCAGGAAGGTGCAGGAACAATGTGGAGGTTGCTGACCATGCTATCCCACTGAAAGGGACAGTCAGCATGTTGCTGACCCGTGTACCTGTACCTTCCCAGTGATGCTGGCCATATCGGTGGCAGCACAGGTCATGCAGACATGGGACAGTGCCACTCACAGTCCCTCAGATGCACCAGTGCACTGCCCCAGCTGGCACATAGTGGTTAGGCAGCCACATCAGCGGGGGGACCACAGCTTCTGTAGAGGGGCACCAGCCAGAACAGAGTACATGGCTGGATGTCATAAGGGTGCACAGCACCTGACACTGTGGTCCACCCTGAAGGACATGACCCCCAGGACAGGCCCACTATGGTACCCAAAGTGGGTATGCCTGGTGCACCACTCAATGGCAGGTAGTATCCCCCATGGCTCCCCCACCCCCAACATCCATGAACCTTGGTTCCCCATGCTGTGCCCAGCATCACCTGCCATGGTAAGGACCCATAGCCAGGAACCAGCATGAGTACCAAACAGAGGTCCGAGTGCTGCCCATGTCCCTCCTCCATGTGTGCCAATAATGGTGGCCTGTCGTGGTGCTGAAGGGGGTGCAATGGGAACTGATTGGCAGGGGTACTGCCAGATGAGTGGCACAAGGGGTCTTAGACCGCATCTGGAATCCCCAAAAAGGGAATGGTGCAGCAGCTTCCTGGTGCGAGCACTCCTTGTGCCATGCCACAGCAGGGTTGGTGGCACAAGTAACTTAGGCATATGCCAACCCCTGGTTGCTGCAGCTCCACTTCTAAAATTGTGAATGATGCAAGGTGCAGAGCAGTGACCCACTTGCATCATTTCTCTTTCATGCAAGCACCACGAGTCATTCCTGGAGTTTTGAAAATCAGATACTGGGTGTCAACCACTGACTCTGGTGTAACAGCTCCTGCAAAAAAGGAACTTGTAACCTTCCCTGCTGTTAGAAAAGAGAGTAGTGTAAAATTTGCCAAGGGGTAGTTTTGTCAAGCTAAAATATATCACTTAAGAGTAGAAGGCAGTCTAATTAAATGTTAAGGAAAAGGGGATTCTTTGTAAATTCAAAGGTACCAAGAACTCAAAGTCTAGGATCAAGTGTGTGCAGACTGACAGGGATTAAAGGGCCACCTGTAGCCAGGCGCTTGAAGCCAAGGCTATTGTGCTGAGGCAACCAGTTTCAACTAGGTGTTAACTCAGATGTGGAGCTTATTGCCTTGCCAGTTAGACACTGAGTGAGCCAGTGGCAAGTGGTCCCAGTGGCAAATGGTCATGAGTAAATAAAAACAGAGTTGACATAGTAGGAGTTGGGCTGAGTGGATATAAGTACTGTTTCTAACAGTGTTGTTTACCAGAGAGGATAAAAGCAGACATGGAGCACTAAGAGAGCTGCATGATTTACACCATCTTTTTTTTTTTGTTTGCTGCCAGCTGCCCCTGCTTCAATTCACCTTCTGCCACCTGGCCCATCCCCCAGGACTTACCTGCTGCCTCCGGAGTGTACCCTGGCTTGCAAGGCGGGGCAATTGGGGAGGCTCTCCTACTCCCTGGCAGAGACTGGTTAGTGATCTGGGGGCACAGTGCTCTGGTTAGCTGTGTGGGGCTCGGTGGGGGCGGACATCCTGCCAACTCAGCCTGGTGATATTTCTTGTGTTTTTTTTTGGTGGGAGGTGTGGCGATGAAATGTGGCAGATATGTACCAGCATCTGGCATGCCTCCCTAACCATGCAAGTTTTGGTTGTTGCTCCCCTTGGCCTCCACCAAGGATTAGTCAAGCACCAAATGTTTCTCTGCCCTGTCCCCCTGAAGAAGGAAAGTAGTGCATCAGATGCTCAACCCTCCTACCCCCAGCCAACCCCTTGACTCCCCAAGCTCATATCTGAACGTGGGTTGTCGGTGTGCTGCCCCAGTGAGCCAGTGAGGTACACCATTCTGCATGCATAGTGCAGGAAGGGGGTAACATGTTCAGTCACTGTCAGCTGGTTGCTGCTCTTGAAGGGCATCTTGCCAGTCTGTAATGGTACCTGGCTATACCATTGGAACACAAAAAGAGGGATGTCAGCTGGCAGGGCCTGGTCTGGGGTGCATAGGCTAATGTCCACCACACTAAGAGGGAGGCACACCTTAAACATAGAAACATAGAATTTGACAGCAGATAAGGACCTCTTGGCCCACCTAGTCTGCCCATTTCCCTACCTAATGGATAAGCTGCAGATCCTAGTCAACCAACAGCCTACTTCCTCCTACCCCCCACTAGAATTGTCTTATGTCTGTCCCATGCATTATTGAATTCCCCCACTGTTTTTGACTCTACGACCTCCTCAGGAAGGCTGTTCCATGTATCCACAACCCTCTCTGTGAAGAAATACTTCCTCACATTACCTCTGAGCTGTCCACCCTCTATCTTCAAATTGTGCCTCATTGTTTTTGCCCATCTCTTTTTCTGAAAGATGCTACCCTCTTGGACTTTGTTGATTCCCTTGAGGTATTTGAAAGTTTCTATCATGTCCCCCCTCTCCCTCCTTTCCTCGAGGCTATACATCTTTAATTCCTTTAGTCTTTCTTCATATGTCTTCTGATGCAGACCCTGCATCATTTTGGTTGCCCTCCTCTGGACAGCCTCCACCCTGTCTATGTCTTTGTGGAGATGGGGTCTCCAGAACTGTACACAGTACTCCAGATGTGGTCTTACCAACTGTCTGTACAGAGGGCCAACAACTTCTGTTTTCTACTGGTGATGCCTCTCCTATGCATCCCAGTATCCCCCAGCCTCCTTACTGCCTTCTCACATTGCTGGCCCACCTTTAGATCATCTGATATGACTACCCCAGGTCCTTTCCATTTTGTTGTTGTCAGTATCTCACCTCCATTGTGTACTCTTCCCTGGGTTTTGTTTCCAGGTGCATTACTTTGCACTCTTGCATTGAATCTAAGCTGCCATACATTTGACCATTCCTCCAACCTTGCAAGTCCCTTTTCATCCTTTCCACCCCACCTTGTGTATCAACCATGTTGCAGATCTTTGTGTCATCTGCAAAGAGACATACTTTCCCTTCCAGTCCCTCTGTAATGTCACTTATAAAGACATTAAAAAGGACCAGCCCCAGTACTGAACCCTGCGGTACCCCACTAGTAACCCTCCTTTCTTCACTGTAGACTCCATTTACTATTACCCATGGTGTCCTGTTGTCCAACCAGTGTTTTACCCAGGCTACCACCCTGGGACCCACTCCCAGGCTGGCTAATTTGTTTATTAATTTTTTGTGCGGGACTGTGTCAAATGCCTTGGTAAAGTCTAGGTAGGCTATGTCCACAGTCCCTGCCTGGTCTACTGCTTTGGTCATCCAGTCAAAGAAATCAATTAGATTTGTCTGACATGACCTTCCTGCTGTGAATCCATGCTGCCTTGGGTCCTGTGCCCCACTGGCCTCTAGGTACTCAACAATTCTTTCCTTCAGAAGTGATTCCATCATTTTTCCTACCACTGAGGTCAAACTGACAGGTCTGTAGTTTCCTGCCTCTGTCTTGGTCCCACTTTGTGAAGTGGAATCACATCTGCCTCCTCCAGTCCTCAGGTACCACCCCTATCCTCCCATGATTTATTAAAAGGGTAGCAGTGGTGTTACTAGTTCTTCCTTAGTTCTTTAAAATTCTGGGGCAAATCCCATCAGGCCCCATTGCTTTATCCATCTTTCAGTTTTAAGAGTTCTTTCAGAACCTTTTCTTCTGTGAAAGGACTAATATCAACCCCCTATCCAGAGTGCTTCTATTGACTGGATTAGGTATTTCCCATTTCCATTGTGAATACTGAGCAGAAGTATTCGTTCAGTATCCTTGCTTTTCACTGTCGCCTCTGCCCAACCACCTTCCTCTTGTTCAGCCTCAGTATCCCTGCCTTAGTCTTTTTTGCTCCCTAATGTACCTATAAAGGTTTTATCCCATTCTTAACCGAGTTGGACTATCTTTTCCTCGGTTTGGGCCTTTGCTATTCTGACTGACTTACCTTCTTCCTTCTGCTTTAACTGGTACAGTTCTCTGTCCTGCTCCTTCTGTGTTTCCTTATACTTCCTGAATGCTATCTTTTTTTCCCTTACCTTCCCAGCCACTTCTTTTGAGAACCATAGTGTTTTTTCCTTTCATTTTGATTCGTTTATTTGCTTCACACAAAGACTTGTTGCCTCTGTGATGGTGGTTTTGATGTTTCCCCATTGTTGCTCCACCCTACCCTCTTGCCTGTTTGCTAGTGCTTTTCTGAGGCACTCTCCTATTTTGACAGAATCAGCCCTCCTGAAGTCCAATACCTTCACTTTTGTGTGGCTTGACTCTACAGCTAAGTTTATCGTGAACCACACTGTTTGGTGGTCGCTTGTTCACAGATGGCTACCCACTTCAAGATCAGAGATCCTCTCTCCATCCCCATTTGAGAGTACCAGGTCTAAGATTGCTCTCTCCTGAGTGGGTTCCAAAACTAGCTGTCTGAGGCATGCCCCCTGTAGGGCATCGAGAATGGCCCTGCTCTTGGATGTGGCTGCAGCAAAGGTGCTCCAGTCAACATCTGGCATATTCAGGTCCCCCATCAGAAATATCTCCCCTTTCTCTGCCATCCCAAGGATGCCTTCTATCATTCTATCATCATCACCTTGTGCACTGCCAGGGTTTTGCAGTGTTCAACATCGTGCCTATGGATGGCAGAAGGGGATACATCTGCATCCCTTGTGGGATGGTTGACTTTCCCAGGAGGTATGTTGCTAGGCTCAAGTGGAAAAATGAGGCTCACAGGGGCATATCAGACTTACGAGGCAGCTGAAGGGAATGGAAGGAGAAGAGACTATGGAATTGGACACTAGACCTTGAGTTCATTGGCTGGAGCAGGTTTGGTAGGGGGGATGCTGGCTGGGAATGTGATCTCTAATAGATGGGATGGGGCTATAGATAGAGCAACATGAAGAACGGAGACAGCAAACATCATAAGGATGCACTATCACCAGAGGACACCAGCAACAGGAGTCAGCTTCTTGCTGTGCAATTTGATGCAGAAACAGGTGTCTGCTGGTGAAGGCAGTCTGGGTGCTAGGACACCACACCTAACAAGAAGAATAAAGGAAAAGGCTGTAGGAGAAGCATAAAGGTAATAGTTTTGTGTGATTCCATTGTTCGGTCAGTGTGTGAGGTAAAAGGGCTACTGCTGGACCAGAATGGTAGCTGGGTCAGCTAGTTCACCTGTCTGGAGTGTGGGTGAAACAAATGTTACCCAGGGCCAAGCAAAATGGCTGGGTAGAGGAGTAGACTATCATTCTTGGAATGAACAAAAGAAGGAGTACAAGTCTGAGGACATAAGAAAGTCATTCATGGAACTGCCATGTTTCTGAAGAGAAATGTGTCCATGGTGATCTGTTTTAGATCCTCCTAATCCTGAAGACTGGCAAGGAGTGGTAGTGGGCCATTAGACAGTTCTAGGGCCACTGCTGTTCTCCATTTTCCTCAATGGCCTGCCCTCGACCTGCCCACATACATACATTCACACGTATGGGAATGACACAGTCCTGTATACCTCTGGCCCCTCTCCTGCTGATGTTGAATCCAGACTACAGCTAGATTTCAACAATGTCCAGCTTTAGTTTCTCTCAAATCAACTATTACTAAACACCAAGAAAACAGTCTCCATGATCTTTGGCACTAGGCAGAGACTATCTCGGCTCCCCTCCCTACCCACCTTCCACACCCTGGACGGGACAAAGCTGGAGAATTGCTCCTGCTTTAGATACCTCGGGGTATGGCTAGACCAACACCTCAATTTTTCTGTACATGTTGATGCACTCTACAAGAAGCTGCACCCCAAGCTTGGTGCACTGTACCGTAACCATGGGTGCATCCTGCTACCAGCACGGCGGGAAATTGTACAGAAAATGATCCTCCCTATCCTTGACTATGGTGATGTAGTCTATTGTGCCACTCCCAAAACTACCAGAACCAGACTGGACACCCTATTCCACTCCTTCTGTCATTTCACCCTTGACTGTCCTCCCAGCACACACCACTGCAGCCTCTACCAGGGGTTGCACCTCCCCTCACTGCAAGATACGAGGTGTCTCACTGCACCAGGCTCATGGCCAAGTTCTGGACCAGGTCTATACCCCCATACCTCTATGATGCCCTGTCCTCACTCCCCCCATCTTTGCACTCCCCCATCCAAAATCTTGACACCCACTCCCTGAGTATCCCATGTATGACCACCACTGCAGACAGGCAGCTTTCTCATATTGCATGCCTAAACTGTGGAATTCCCTACCACTGGCCATCTGGCAAACCAACTCTGCCATCTAGCTAAACTTCCTCCTCAAAGCCCATTTCTGCACCTCCTGTGCATGCACCTAGATGACTGGTAACTCTAAAAAGTGACTAGTCTATGATGGCTGACCCCACTGCTGGTGTGCAGCTATGGTCCAACAGTTTGACTGACCATCTCCCTCCTCCTGGCTAATACCCCAAATATACCTTTTTGGAAGGCTATTTTTTTTTGTAACCACATTCCTGATTATAGCTGTGCTGTACCTACTCGCCTTAACAGTTGTGTACTGGCTGTATTGTTATATTCTGATTGTCCCCCCCCACACATGACTGTAATCCACCAGGAATTCCTTCCACGATATAACAGGCTACCTGTATTCTAATCCTCTGTCTGTACTTTCTGTACTTGATGTGATTGCACTCATACATTACTGATGAATTTACATTCTGTGTTGACTCCCCTGCTCCCCACTCCCCGATTTCTGTACATAATGTGTTTTGTAATCATGCATTTTACTGTTATATTCTGCTCTGTGATGCCTCCCTTGCTCCCCACTCCCCAGGGCATGTCTGGAATCGAGCGGTAGTCTGCTAAGCATGCCTTCCTGGTAAAAAAATAAATAAATAAAGACAGGCTAATGCTTGGCTTATGGTTTGGTACAAGATGGAGTGTTTGTATTTCTTACCTAGTGGAGGGCCTTTTGAGAAAAGGGATGCTTGCATGCCAAGGATGGGTGGCATCCATACCAGGAGGGAGTAGGTACTGGCCAGGAGATTGGACCAGGCAATCAGAGAGGAATCAAACTAGAGGATGGGGGGCAGTTCAGGGAATCCACAAGGGTGGTATGAAAATGCAGGGAAACATAGGAGGAAGGACATCAAAAAATGTCAAGAAAAGAGAACTCCTAAGGACCAGAAAGTATAAAGGGGTAGCTATCCTTACTTGTACGCAGGCCATTATAAGGAGTACACCCAGCAAAATGGATGTGCTTGAGTGCCTAATGTACTTCAAAGTAGGGCTGTGAGAATGCCTTTTTTGAATATTTGGCCAAATATTAGGTATTCTGTTCTCAGATATTCATTATTCAGTATTCGTTATTCGGCTAGAGAAAATGCCTTCTTAGAGAATTGCCATAGAAGTCCTTTAAATGGCTTCAGAAAGAGCAGGATGAGCTGTCATGGCACTTTGGCTTGTACACTGGTGCCACAGGCTGTCGTTTGGCACTGCTGCTTCAATAGGAGGATGCAGAGGTCACGGCATTTTGGATTGTACACTGGTGCTGCAGGGTACAGGCTGCCTTGTCCCACTGCTGTTTCAGGAGGAGGATGCAGATGTCACGGCACTTTGGCTTGTACACTGGTGCCACTGCCACACAGGCTGTCTTGTGCTGCTTATGCTTCAGGAGGAGGATGCAGATGTCACGGCACTTTGGCTTGTACCCCGGTGCCATAGGCTGCCTTGTCCCACTACTGCTTCTGGAGGAGTATGCAGATGTCATGTCACTTTGGCTTGTACACCGGTGCCACAGGCTGTCTTGTCCCACCGCTGTTTCAGGAGGAGGATGCAGATATCATGTCACTTTGGCTTGTACACTGGTGCCACAGGCTGCCTTGCTGGGTACATTTCTGTTGTGGAGGAGGCTGCAGAATTCACGGCACTTTGGCTTGTACTCTGGTGCCACTGCTACAGGCTGTCTTGTGCTGCTGATACTTCAGGAGGAGGATGCAGATGTCTTGGCAGTTTGACTTGTACACTGGTGCCACAGGCTGTCTTATTGGGTATGGTTCTGTTGTGAAGGAGGATGCAAATGTCATGGCACTTTGGCTTGTACACTGGTGCAGGAGGGCAGGCTGCCATGTCCTGCTGATGGTTCTGGAGGAGGATGCACAGGAAAATAGTTCATCATGGGCATTCCATTCGGTTTCCCATAGGATTCAACTAGAAGTATAAGAAGACATAACTGTCATTTATTGTACTTGGGCGAAAAAAACAATGTGTACAACAAGAATAAAATATACCACACCCTAAAATAATTGTGGCCTTTAAGAAAACCAACTAATAAAATATCACTATGCCCATAAGAGAACAGTATAACTTCAATAGGCTTAACTCAGTCAATACTGGTATTTAATTGACAATCTGTATATGGGCACACTCCTCTTAATGGGGTTGGGTATTACAGGAAACACACATGACAGATCATTAACTAATTCTGTCCTTAAAACAAACTAACAAAACATAATTATGTCCCTAGAACACTATAACTTTACTTCATCAGGCTAATATACAAATTCAAATCTTACCTTCATAGCTGAGAGGGACGTCTGTGAGGACGGCACTCTTGCATGACGCCCATTCTGCCCATGATGTGTGGCCACAAAGATGCCTTTTGATGAATGCTACCTGTTAGGGACACATAATGAAATGAAGTGCTTCCAAATGGCCTGTACACAGCCATGAAGTCTCCCTTCTCATGTGGCCATCAGATGATTCAAAATCAATGGTCACTGGTCAGAAAGCTCTATTTAGTCCTCTTTTCTTTATGTACTGCTTCTTTTTTTTTTCTCCCATCCTATTCCCTGCCCACATGCCCCCGATGTGACATGCACATGTGGAAGTCTGTGCATGCATGCCTTGTGAGACACCCCCACCCTGCCAGTCACCAGGTTTCACCTATGTTCATTGCTGGGCCTTCACACAACCACAGCAGGACTACAGATGGGAGCCCCCTACCCACCCAGGAGAGGAGAGGAGAGGAGGTGCTCATTTCTACTCCAACTCCCAACTGGCCCAGCACCCTGTGGTGATCAGAGGTCATTCCCGAACCCATGTTGTCAGCGCAGCGTGCGGTAAGGAGTCCAGTTCCTCAACCCTCAGTGCCACTGGGCCAGCCTACACTGTTTTTTATTTCAGTAATTCCCACAAAAATACCACCAAACAGAAAGAAAACAATGAAATGACCAATACTTACCCTCACAAATCATACACAAGGTGTTTTTCAAAGAGTCCATCATACTCGTGATAAAATTCCTGCAGGGTAAAAAAAATAAAATTAAATAAACATGATTAATTTCCATCCAAGATTTACATTTTTACAGAAATACAGATGCACCGTTCAATCATAATTCCCAAACCCCTTCACCGAAACAAACATAAAGCAATTAAAAGATTTCATACAATTTACTTACTTTTGCTGGTAGCACACAATATGGTACTTGAAAATGAGCAACATCACTCTGGCTTAGGCGGTCATCATCATCATCCAGACTTCTTCATAATTACTGGTGATTTGACATGGTAAATGCATACTGGAGTGGAGACTGGTGATGCCACACTGGTATCTGGCATATTTCAGTCATGGGGAATACTGGAGAGCAAATCTCAGGCATGGGCAATACTGGAGACTGGTGATGCCACACTGGTATTCAGCAAATTTCAGGCATGGGCAATACTGGAGACTGGTGATGCCACATTGGTATCCAGCTTATTTCAGGCATGGGAAATACTGGAGAATGGAGACTGATGATGGCAAACCAAGTCTTACACTTAGCTGGTGGTGCTCTAAGCAACTACTTAGAATATTTGTGCAAAATTATGCTGAGCACCCACCACCTCACATTTCATGGACACCATAAGTGGCTTACAAATTCATGTGATTATTAAAAAAGCACAACGCCTGACACATTTCAGATCCTAAAAGATCCTTTTTCAAAGGTAATTACAACAAGACTTGAGCACTATTATATGTGCATAAGTGTTGTGACATCACAGTGACATCATAATACAAACAACCTTCAGAGTCATAGGATGTAATACACCCTGACCACATGATGTGCCCATGTGAAACATCCATTACCCACCCTTAGGTGCTACATATTGTTAAACAGACAATTCCAAAGGTAACACAACACAGTGTTACTAAACTGCAGTGCATAACCATTGAAAGTGCAGATGTTGAAAACATATAATATTGTAAATATACAACAGCATAGCCAAATAATCGCCTGTATCATAATGTACAGAATAACAGTGGAACGGAAAGGAGGGGAATAAAACAAGTAAGAAGGACAAAAAAGACGAAAAGAAAAAATTTAAAATGGAGAAAATAAAGGGGGGAGGGGGGAATTTAAGAATTTCACTGTCAGAATCCAAAAGTAATGTAGCAGCAGCAAGCAAGTCATTAATGTGTAACACTTAATTTTGCCGCACCCGGCCCTAGTAGGGATTTTATTTTTTCCCCACTATTGCACCCCTCCCCTCGACATGCACTCTCCTGGAGTTGAGAATCTATAGTAGAGGGGGTGCAGATAAAAGTAAAAAAAAAACATGTTTTTGCACCACTTTCACTGTCGCTGGAGTTGCACATTGCTGAAATTGAATTTTGGCAATGTACACTTGCTATAAGGATGATCGCCATTTGGCAATTGCCCTTGTGACATAAAACCATGAACTTCAATTATTCAAGACTTGTAATCGAGATGTGGTAAATTGAGCTTGATGAACACAAGTTGCTCGACATGTTCAGGATCTAATGAGGATCTGTGAGGCTACATCACATCCCCTGCTGTGCTAAACAGCCTCTCTGATGGCACGCTGATTGGGGGGCAGCTCAGGTATTTCATAGCCAGCTGTGCTAAGTGAGGGGATGATTTCAACTTTTTGGTCTAGTACTTCAGTGGGCCAACTGAGATGGGTTCAAGAGCTTCTGTCAAGAAGCAATTCAAAACATTGCTGGCCAAGAGTGGGTGCTACTCGTTTCGCTTTCTTTGCTCCGACTGTAGGGATGAACTGAGTTGTGCCCAGCAGTCGTCTTCCTCCATTTCTGGGGCATCCTCCACCTGCTGTTCTTGTTCTTCCAGGGCTACTTCAGTTGGCATCACATCCTTGGCACACATTATAAAGGTGAGCTCTGAGCACAGCTGCTGATGAAACTCATTGACATGGTGGACAGGCATTTCAAGGTGCAGTATCTCACACTTAAACCTCGGGTCCAGAATCATTAAAAAACATATGGATTAGTGGCACAAATGTCTGTGAACCTGTTCCCTAATTCCCTTGTTAGATTGTGTACAAGGGCCATCACTGTAGGTGCAGGATCAGCATGGGTGGAAAATTTCTGCAGCAACTTATTCAGTAACTGGATTGCAGGGATGACTTGACTCAGTAGTGCAGGGACAGCAAAAGTGGTACTGATGGCACTGGCTGATGTGCTTGTGCTACAGCTGGTCACAGGGACTGGCAGTACGCTAGTGGTGGGAAGGGGTGAAACATCAGCAAGAGCGGTAGATGCTACAGGGTGACTCAAGACGGTGGCTATGGCTGCTACTTCCTCACTTGGCACTCTGCTAAGCTGTAATGCCCTCCTACTACTGCCATAGAAGGCCAGGGCAGAAAATGGGTGACTGCTACTGGTGGTGGGGAAAGTGCTATCACTTAGGTTACTACTACCAGAGCTTCTTTCACCACCCAAAGTACTATGTAAGTTTATCGCCTTGCTAGGTGAAAAAAATATTTTTGGGGCACCAAATGCGTCCAGATGAATGTACAGTATTTTCTGAATCAGCAGCATCCCTGCTGCTTGCTGTGCTTGGTACAGGCAGGGCTGTGGATTTGTTGGGGCTAGACCAAGTCCTTTTACAGGTTTGCTTATCACAAGACATGATAAATGATACTGCTGCTGGTTAATGTTACAATCAGTAGAAGTGCTATGATTAATTAACAACACAGGCAAATATTTTTATTTATGTTATGGTATACAACTATGTTTGTAACTGTTGGTGTAATATATGCAACTTGCAAATAAACCCACAACAGAAGTGTGCCCAACACAAACACAATTCACTATGCCACACCTGACACACTGAAAGACCCCCGGAAGAAATTAAAGGACAGATGTGTGACTCGCTCTGTGCTTACACTCAGAAGCAGTGGGTTGGGGAGATTAGGTGTCAAAATACTTTCTTTTTCAAAGCAAAATCAGATTGACATACATTTTCAGTTACATAACAGGCAGCAGCCTGTCACACTCACACTATTATATTTTGTGTGGATTGGAATGTTAACCACTGGGGTTGGGGAGCCACCAAGTGGCAATGGTTACCAAACAAAACAACCCTCTGTGAATGACTGTTACTGAGCCCACAAACAGTTCCCCAAATTATAAATATCTTTTCTAAATACTATAATTCTGTCACACTAGGCAGAAAACTAAAGCCTGACTTTACTGAGCAAAAAAAGGGCTCTTTTCTGACACAAAATAAATTTATTTAAATGAAGAAAATTCACACACTGTAAGAGCAGACAGATGTTTGACTTGCTCTGCGTTTGCAGCACTCAGACGAAGTGGGGTGGGGAGACTAGATGTCAGACTACTTTCTTTTTCCAAATAAAATCAGATTGTCATTAATTTTCAGTTGCATCACATGCAGCAGCCTGTCACACTCACACTACTATATTTTTTTGTGTTGTTTGAACTTTAACACTGGGGGTGTGGGCAGAGGCCACTAAGCGCTGAAGCGGCAATGCTGCTTAGCAAACCCTCTGTGAATGACTATTACTGAGCCCAGAAACAGTTCCCCAAAATTATATATATTATATTTTATAATACTATATTAACTTTACTGAGATTTCACCAAGATTTGGTGTGGAATGGAACTTTTAAAGTTAAATCCGGGGGTGGGGAGGAGGGACTATGTGCAAAATGCACTGGCAGTGGCAGCAATGAGTAAAACCCTTTCTGAATGACTATTTACTGAGCCCAGAAACAGTTACCCTAAATTATTATCCTGTATCCTCATAATCTTTCAATGTGGCACACTAGGAGCCCAGCCCAGTGTGCCAAAACATGCTGCGGTGTTTCTTTCCAACACCAGGATGCTCACTCCCAGTGTCAGATGTGCCCCCCTCCCCACATATCCTCTGATGTCAGGGTGCCCAATCCCTGGGTCAGCATTGATCCCTCCAGTACTTTGGCACACTGGGAGTCCACTCCAGTGTGCTAAAATCCATAGTTTACCTGTAAGAAAGAAAACGGACCCACAAGGTTTTTTTTTTTAAACCAGAAAAAAAGAAAACAGTCCCACATCGTTGCCACCAGCTCCCTCCCCCAACCCGCACTCTCCCTCTGCACACACCACCTCCTCACACCCCTCTCACCCATACTTACCTGTGGATGTCAGGAGCAGTGATCTTCAGGAACACGTCTGCACTCTTCAAAAGCTGACTGCAAACTGAAGAAATGACAGTAAGTCCTATAATGGCACTGAATGGGGGGGGGTCAAATTTAGGTTGATATTTCAGCCATTTTTGGGAGTTTTGGTCCCAAATTTTCAACATGGGGTTCTTGGGACCGCACCTCATGAACACAGTCACTGTCATTTCGTTATTCTGTCCCAAAAGGTCATTTCACGTTAACTGCATGGAATCACCTTTTGGGACTAATTATCAAAACAACAGTGCCACTGTTCATGAGGTGGGCTCCCAAAAAGCCTATGTTGCAAAATTGGTGAAAAATTTCCCAAAAATGACTGTGTTATGAGCAGGCATTGTGCAGCTTCTATGCAAGCTCATAACTTCAACAATTTTTAATATTTTCATTCCAGATTTCCAACATTCCATTTTTTCACACCTCCTTATGAACAGTACAGCTGTAATTTTTTACATCCTTCCCAAAATGTGTTTTCACACATCTGACGCACAATGGCGTGGTCGCTGTGGGAAATCAATGTTCAGGACAGATTAACAAAATCACAGTGCCACTGTTCATGAGCAAAGGTCCCAAAATGGCTACTTTGAAAATTTGGTGTAAAAAAATTCCCCAAATAATTTCTTTACAGGCGCACATTGCGCAGTTTCTATGCACGCTCGTGACTTCACCAATTTTTCATATTTTCACTCCAGATTTTCAACAGTACCATTTTCTTACTCCTTTTCATGAACAGTACAGCTGCCATTTTTCACATCCTGCCCAAAATGTGTTTTCACACCTGTGGTGACACATGGCACAGTCGCTGTGCAAAATCACCTTTCGGCTAATGAACTAATAGTGCCACTGTTCATGAGGTTGGGTCACAAAAAGCCCATGTTGAAAATTTGGAGTGAAAATACCAAGAACCACCCTGGGTGTCAGTGTTTCCAACTGTAACGTCCCACCCTGTACAGACTGACACGCTGCAGGGGTGTGACTTGGGATTGTTGGCTGTAATGTTCACGCCATTCCACCACCACCCCCACCCTGCAGCCAGTGACAGGCATTGAGGTGTGCCTTGGACTCTTCAACCCCAAAGTTCACCCCATTCTCCTATACTGCACCCATCTCAGTGTATTTCCTTATGGAATGGGGTGAGCATAAGGCCCGAAGATCCCAAGGCACGCTGCAACACTTGTCAGTGTCTGCAGGATAAGGTGAGTGAAATGGCATGGCGTTGTGCCCGACGACACAAGGCACACCCAATGCCTGTCAATCTCTGCAGGGTGGGGGTGGGGTTGGCGTCAGTTAATACTTCTCCGCCATTCCTATTATGCGTCTCTCTAACTCCTGCACTACCGATGCCAATGCCAGCAAGCCAACATTCGGCATTGACAAATGCTTGTTTATCTTGTTATAACTGAGTTATGAAGCCCCAGTGTGAAGATTAAATTCAGAGGATAAGCTTTTAAGAGTAGAACAATGATAGCATGGTTCCTTAACTTACTTAAAAATGTGAGGGTGAGCTGACATTACCTAAGTGATAAAACAGAGAACAGAAAATTGAGTGTAGTTCATTAACATGTTTAGAAATGTAAGGGTGAGCAGACATTATCTAAATGATAACACAGAGAGTGTGATTCAGTAACACATATAAACAACGTTTTACAGCATGAATTAAGGTCTTTGAGACTAGATTATTAGAATTGTTTTAACATTCTGTTTGTTAATCAGATAATATAGAATTTTATCTTTCAAAAGTAAACTTGAGGACCTAAATGTAATGATGCGCTTTCGGTGTTTAACTACATGTAATATATGGAGTCCTTAAATTTATTTATTTTTATTTATTTAATTTTGGTAACCAGGTGGGCCCACTGAGTCCAGTAACTGTCCCTTTTCTGGGGCGACCCGGGGTTAATTACAGGTACTTCAAAATATAACATTTACAGAGTTGCACATACATTACTTTACACATGATGTTGAAGGGAGAACAGTTAACAACATATGACACATCTGCGCAATTGTTAATACACAAATACATTTATGAATACATCAACTCACTGACAGTTTTGTGAATCAAAGGTCTGAGGTTGAGAGATCAACGGTGGCAAGTGCCTTGGTTTAGCTCCAGGAGGTGGACCTTTAGTCCCATTTGAATCCCCCCAGTGAGTTGCACTCCTGGAGATTTGTAGGGAGCATGTTCCAGAGGGGAGGTATGATGGCTGAGAAAGCCCGGGACCTTTGGGTGGACTTAGCTCTGGGTACTGCGAGGAGCTGTCTACTTGAGGACCTTAGTGTCCTGTTGTTCTTTTTTGTTCTCAGCATCTCTGCCAGACTTGGGGGAGGGCACTGGCCAGCCTGAGTCTGTAGGCCAGGGAAAGAGATGGATGTTGCAATCTTCCTTCCAGGGTGGACCAAGATAGGGCTTGGAGGACCTGACAAGGGTGTTTTCTCAGTGGGGTCACTGCAGCAAGCCTGCAGATTATATGGTACAAGGTTCTGAGCTTCTGCATCTCAGTGTTTTTAACTGAGGGCAGTACAGGGGAACTATAGAATAGTGTGGGTAGGAGGGTACCTTGTGCAACCTTGACCCGAGAGTCCTGTGTAAGATAGGGACTAAGGCAATATAGGAGACCAATCTTCTGGTTCAAAGTCTAAGTAAGCTGATCGATGTGGGCCTTGACGGTGCAGTCCTGGTCAAGGGTAAGTCCTAGATATCTCAGGGACTCAACTACCTGAACCCTGGCCTCAGTTGATAGTGAATGAGCCAGTTTATTAGCCTTGTCAGGTCCAAGGTTTTTGGTCTGAATAGCATTGCCTTAGTTTTTTTGCTATTTAGGACCAGTTTGTTGTTATTCAGCCATCCCTCCAATTCCAGGAGGTCTCTGGCTAGCAATCTGTTCAGGGCATCTGGGTCATTTGTGGACCTGTATAGCACTACATCATCTGCATACAGGGTGATCTTAGCATCAGTACGGGAAGTAGGTAGTTAATAAATAAAGAAAATAACAGAGGCCCAAGGATAGATCCCTCAGGGACTCCATCCTGGATTGGGCATTTATCCGATATGGTACCCTTCCATTTAACTAGTTGGGACCTTCCTGGGAGATAGTCAGAGAATCACTGTGCCGCCAGACTATCTAGGCTGATCTGCTTTAGTTTTGCAAGGAGTAGTTGATGATCTACCAGGTCGAATGCTTTGGTGAGATCAATAAAGACTGCACCTGTGAGCATTCCCTTATCTAGAGCAGAAAATATATCCACAGTGAGATTTAATAAGGCAGTATTTGTTCCATGTTTTTTTCTGAAGCCATGTTGAGCGAAAGTAAATATGTTGTGTCTCTTGACATAGTCTACTACCTGGTTGTACACAATCCTCTCCATCACTTTACTTAGTATAGATAGGAGGGAAATTGGTTGGTAATTTTCTACTAGTTCTTGGGGCTCACCTTTGTGGATAGGTGTGACCAGGGCCACTTTCCAAAGAGAGGGAACTTTCCCTTCTAGGAGGGAATGATTAAACAACCATGAGATAGGCGTGGCAATAACTGTGACTGCAATATTTAATAGCTTGGGTTCTAGTCTGTCATGCCCCGCTGTACTGTGGGTTTTGATCCTCTTTAGTAATTTTAGGACATCGGTTCTGGAGGTTAATTTGAAGTGAAATTCCGGGGTATCATGGTAACCTTTATTGGAATCTTGGGGGGATTTTGTTGGCCCAGGGTAGTGGGTCTTAAACCTATCCAGTTCAGTGAAGAATGTGTTAAATGCCTTGGAGGCATCAATGGGGTTTTTGTGACAGGCTCCATTTGCAATAATATCACACCCTTCTTGTTTGTTGCAGCCCTTGATAAGAGTATTAATTTGCACCCAGAATCTTTTGGGGTTAGACAGATTTTATTTCTGTATGTCTCTGAAATGTCATTTGTTTTTGCTCTTTTTAACTCTATTTTGCATTTGTTTCTGAGTTCTCTGTACTTCTGCCAATCTGAGGCGCGTTCAGAAGATTTAAATGAACCCCAAGCTCAGTCTCTGTCAATCATGAGTTTCTTCAGGTCATGTGAAAGCCACCTGGCATCTTGTCCCTTAACTCTAATCTGTTTTAGTGGGGCGTGCTTATTGGTGGCAGACAAGAAGTTGTTAATGAAATATTCAAGGGCTACAGTATATCAAGGTTAGGAGCTAACTTGATTTGCTACCAGTTGACCTATGTCAGGGTATTGAGAAAGGAGCATGGATTGAATTTAGCGTAGTCCTTTGTCCAAAAGGTTCTAGGAGGGGTGGTGGTAAAGTCATTTTTCCATATACCAAACGTGGGGGAGTGGTCACTCAGTGAGTCTGCAAAGGTGCCTGCCAGCTTGAATCTGTCAGGGTTAGTGACCAGGGCCCAGTCCAGAGTGGTGTGGATACCAGATGTCATATTTAGTCTGGTTGGTTCCTGTATTAGTTGGGTGAGTTTGGCCTCTACTAGGGAGGATTTAAGGTCATTAGTGATGTGGGGCCCCCAATGAATGTTGAAGTCCCCCAAGATAACTTTCTCACCCTGGGAAAGAGTAGGTGGTACATGTACTAGGGACTTTAAGGATTCTGTGGCAGTCTTGGGAGGGTTATACACAGTCCCAATAAGGAGTGGCTTAGTCCCATAGTTTTACAAATATGGCCTCACACTCAGAGTTGCTAAGGTCTGGTGTCAAGACAGGTGAAGCATTATACTTTGACTTTACATAAATCATAACCTCTCCCCCCTTTTTTTTAGTCTATCTTGCCTGAAGGCCCTATAACCATTTAGGTCAACCTCATGGTCCAATACATGGGGTTTGAGCCATGTTACACTAATTGCAATTACATCTGGTGTATACAGGCTCATCCAGGCCTCCAACTAATGTATTTTTGGCCTTAGGCTGTTGATATTTATGTACGTTTATTTTAGTCCTCTAGTGGTGTCCCATATGGACCTGTTAGAGGTGGCTATCCGAGTATTAGCTACGGGGGGGAGGGTTTTCCTCAATGTCCCCTGATAGCAGCAGCCATGTACATATAAGAAGGTTAGCTACAAATTGCGGTATTGGGAGGGGGTGGGTATTGTGTTTTAGGGCACTGATATACCTCATTAATTGGTACAGGTTCTCTTGTCACCTGAGACCATTTAAATATATTAGGGAGTGCTGGTTTGTGTCAGTGGATAGTTCTGACTTTCTCTGGTTAAGCGACGTATCATCGCCCTGCACAAAATCCTGGCGTAGTTGATGCAGGATATGGCCAGACCCCAGTGTTACCAGAATATACATAACTGCACATATCATTCCCTTCGCCATTCTCAGAATGAGCACTTAGCAGTTTTGCTCTATACTGGCAAGATATCACCTATCTGTGGTAGTGCTGTAGTATAGCTGTGCTAGGATTGCTCAGAATTAACTGATCTGCTTGATTTTATTGATATGTGTGTGTATATATATATATATATATATATATATATATATATATATACACACATACATACACATAACTCAGGTTACAGTACTGTGTGTTTAGTTAGTTCTGATTAATGTATCTAAAAAAGCAGCAGATAATAATATGTGTATTTATTTATTTATTTTTACAGCTAGCAACACATAGGTAGTGCAGGGGTTGTGAGAGGGCAGCCTCTAGCGGCAGGCTGAGATAACCTGCAAATGGGAAAGTTGGCTGTTACAATTACAGGCCATGACTGCTAATCACGTGAGGTATCGTGGCTATATAAACAAATGATCACCAAGGGTGGTGGGGGGCCTGGCTGCTCTGAGGCGGCAGCTGGGTGAATCTGGAGGACACCATGGATTCCCAACGGCAATCACACCTGCAGCACAGGGGAGTTCAGCTGCTTGGAGAGGGCATGGATCTGACTCTCACGGCCCTCCAAACTTCACTGCAGCTATGGAGAGGAGAGAGAGGATTACTGCAGCCCTTTTTAAATGCAGTAAGATAGGAAGTTAAGGGGGTGGGGGAGAGAACAGGAAAAAACAGGAGTCAATCAGGTGTGAAGACTCAGGGCAAGTTCCTTGTTCATTGGCTGAGTTAGAGGTTAAACTTGTAAAGTTCCTTAGCTGCACAAACTTCCTCTATTGAATGTTTCTATCCTCTAACTTCTAATCTGCAGCACTGCTACCAACATTAGGAACAGCCTGGGAATTTTCAAGTAAATTCAATTAGCAGCTCTGTCCCTGGATTGAAACAACACAGGGCACTTCTTCCTTCTTAAGGGACACTCCGTAAAAATTAATAAATTGCTTAAAAATAGCCACAATTCACAAAACATAAGTCTATCTCCAGTGCTCTGCCAACATATAAAGTAGGCACAGGAGAGGAAGATTAGTTTAAGCTACTTCTTTTTTTTTTTTTGCAAATGTCTTGGTCTTGGTGCCAAAATAATTCAAATCTGGTGGACACCACGGATTCCCAACAGCAATCATACCTGCGGCGCTGTGGAGTTCAGCTGCTTGGGGAGGGCATGAATGTGACCCTCATGACCCTCCAAAGTTCACTGCGGCTTCGGCTCTGGGGAGTTCAGCAGCTGGGGGAGGGTATGGATCTGACCCTCACAACCCTCCAAAGTTCACTGCAGCTGTGAAAAGGTGATAGGAAACCATTTTTAGACCTCTAGATGCCCTCTAGTTGTTCTTTTATTGACTAACCACTATTCTGATATGTTTCTGACCTTTTTTGTTAAATTAATAATCTAATTCTGTTGTGTTTGTAACTACTCTGAATCCCTTTCTATTCAGCAGTTACTGCTCTCTGTTTTCATACTGCCTGAACATTCTATGACATCAGAAACACCCATTCCAGGCCATTCAGATGAATAGCATGGAATGGGAGTTTCTGATGTCATAGAATGTCTTAAAAATATGAAAATCAAGAGCAGTAGCTGGTGAGGAGAGTGGAACTCGATGTAGATCTGAGGGCACCCCAAAGCTAGATTATTTATTTATCAAAAAATCATTAAAGAACACTTAACTGGCATGGAAAGAAAGATGGAAAGGCAGTTAACTATGTAAAAATCATTTCCTATATCCTTTAAATAAAAGTACCTCAAAACATTCAAAAAATTCTCAGTAATACACCACAAGGCAACTCAGAATTCTATCTTTCCCTCTCTGTAAAACTATCATTCAGACCCCATAATAGTATCATTCTGAGATCTGAGCCATAGTATTATCACAGTATTCCAAGAGCGCAAGCGCAGCATGACAGCTTGCTCTGAGCACTAACCGGTTTTTACTGTAGAAACCATTTACAGTAAAAGCCAACTGTACAGTCAGTAGACACAACAAATTTCAAAGAATGGTGCTTTCTAAGCAAGAAAACATAATGGAGGACAGGCTCCGGTTCATAGAAAATCAAGAGAATGCCAACACAATAAAAAAAAAAAAATTGACATGAGAGTCCTGCAAAATAACATCATGAAAATAGGTGAGTTTCGCTAAATAGAAAACTTTCCTACTGAACAACTTGACAGGATTTTTGCTGATTTCATTTTTCAACTGAAAAGGCAAGACGGCACAGAATACGAGCCAAGAGCCATTCGGGGGTGCTAGGGAGTGTCGACCGTTACTTTATTAAAAACATTACCCTGACTCCATCTTGCAGGGTCCCTCTGTCACTTTCAAGCAAATGCTAGACACCCTAACAGACAGACAAAAGTACCTCAAAAAATTAGGGATAGGCAACTGACCCAGACAAGCCCAGCCCCTTACAGAAGCAGACATTATCCTCCTCTACACCAGTGGGACACTGGGTTTCCACTCCCCAGCCACTCTCCTACATATGTTATTTTTTCATATTGGGCTGCACTTTGCCCTCCAAACCAATGAGTAGTACCAATTACAGTGGGGAGACATTGTGCCTGGTGCAGACAATGAGGGCAAAAAATACCTTGAATATCACGAGCGGTAGACAAAGTCTAGAACAGGGGCTAATCTTTCAGATGTCAAACCTGTGCCATCCAGACTGTTCAGAAACACACTTCACCCTGAAAGAGATCCAGTAGCAGCTTACTGTACCACAAATATGCATCTCAGAGGCCACCAGACATAAATAAACCCAATGCCCCATTCTACCTGGCACCAAATGTGAAGCTGAAACCTCCCAGTTACTGGTTTAGATGTTTGACTATTGGGAAGAATAAAGTTAGAAATATAATGAAATTGCTCCAAAAAAGTGCAGGCCTGCCACCAGAGAAAAGGATCATGAATCATTCTACCCAGAAGATAGCGATCCAAATGTTGATAGATTCAAACATCCTCCCCACCAACGTGGCACAGCTGTCTAGACATAAAAAACATCCAAACTATCAACAATTACAGTACTTTGTCTGAGTCAAAGCAAAAGAAAATCTGCTCGATCCTTGCAGGCAACCAGCAACCCTCCACCTCCTGAGCAGAACCTGCAGCACAGAAGCAACAACCCACACCGGCAACTTCCCCTGCTACACCAGCCATACAGCAGGAAATGACGACGTCTCAGAAGCTGACCATTCAGAGCTCTCAATTTTCAGGGATGTTCAGCAATATTTTTCATTCCCACTGTTATTTCTTTGGAGATGTCTCCTTGAACATCCACCAATCTTCTCAACCTGTCAAAAAATGGTGCTATGTGATTTACTTAGTCTCTGATTCAGAGTAACCAGCAGCACTGCAACTGGAGCTCCAAAAAAAACCCCACTTTAACCAAAGTTCTTTTTGTTCCTGTTTTAGTTGCCTTTCAAAAGTTAATTTGTTTGCTGTTTCTTCCTGTTGCTGCAGTCATTGACAAATATTTAAAAGATTGAACTATTTCAATTGTATCCGGTTGGACCTGAAAACACAAGAAAACCTGGAGATTTCAGCCTTCTCTCAAGCAACACACAGGTAAGACCTCTGATCCATATATTACAAAAAATAAATAGGCGAGTGTGTATTTCAAGGGAGCAATACCATCTTGAGGTTCGGGGAATATGGAAACCTCTCAAGCTTCACTCTTGAGGTTTCCTATGTCACCAGAACCTCTCGATGGTATTACTCCCTTGTAATACACACTAACCTATTATTCTATTTATAATTAATAAGAGAATGGCATATGAGTGAATTAGTTTATTTAGAAAGATAACACTGTATGACTAATTATACTAAATATATACTGATTCAGTGTACTCCTTCATATTCAGGCACATGAGATCCTTTTCTAGTAAAAAGCAAAATGTGCAGTATGCACCAGTTGAACAAAGAATATAAGGTAACTTGCACATGTGATTCATTCATGAGAAGTATTCTCGGGGCCAGATATTCAAACTGCACTCAAAATGTGAGCAACAGCAGGAGCAAGCTCAAATCAATTGCGCATATGTGCAACAGACGCGATATTCAAACATGGAGCAGAACAAATTGCTAAGCAACCAACGTCTGAATATCGCACTAACTGCGCCATAAGCATGACAGGAAGGGAAGCTGAGCGATGAGGTTGCACCATAACGCAACAAGGGCAACCCAGCTGAGCAGTCCAGAGGTGCCATAATGAAGCACAGCATCCCCAGCAGAGCAATGGAGTGCACAACCGGGGGAGGCAGGCTGGGGCCCCACCGCCCAGCTATCGCACATGAGGCAGGGAACACACTGGAACCAACAAGACACCTGCACCCCAAGCACAGCATCACTGGGGTGGGCCCGGATGATCTACTTGCCCATGGGGACAAGCCAACAAAGCACACAGAGCCATGATGCCCCGGCACAACCACTGGCAGGCTGAGACTGCCCACACAGGGGTTGACAACCACAGTGCACATCAGCCCCCCCATCGCACAGCACACCCTGCACTGTGACCCCAAGACTACACCACATGTGCAGTGATTGTGGCACTGCAGGAAACACCATGCATCCCCCGGCACCACGTCAACCCCCGTGCAGCAGAAAGCATACAAAGCCAGACCCACCCTGTGCACCCAGCAGTGGGTGGCAGCAGATAAGCAAGACCAACAGAAAGTCACTGCCATGCTGGAGATACCTCCCATGCACACAGCGGCGCATGCACACACACACACACACACACACACACACACACACACACATACCCAGGACCATACCACCCCAGATGGCATGCACCACTGCAACTGAGCAACCATAGCCAGCTGCAAATCAGAGACCAACACAGTATTCATAACAAAATATAAATGTATTATAAAAATGTAAATCACAAAACCAACAACACCATAACTATTTACAAGGGGAAGGGGGTAGGGGTACAACGTGAGGGTTGGGCAAGGGTAGGGATGAACAACTTGGAGAGGAAGGCAGGGTGGGAGGGATGGGTGAAGTGGGAAGGGAATCCGACTTAAGGCCAACAGGCTGGTCCTCTCACGCCCGGTGCCACTGTGCCTGGCCATGCCTCCTCTGCAGGCCATGGCGCTGGATGTTTCTGAGGATAGCCCGGTTGTCCAAGGACACTTGTGTCAGCTCATGCAGTTCCCGCTGTATCCTCCTGAGAACACTGAGGTCTAGGAAAATGGGAACACAGTCAATGGCTGTGACTGACCACAACCCTGAACACCACCCAACCTGCAAGCCATATAGCCCAATGTCCCGCACCTGTGATGGCATGCCCACCCACAGTGAACATGCACATGGCCATCACAAACAGGCGGCACCAACTATGTGCACCACTGCACACACACACACTGCCCATGTCCATCACAGCACAAACAAGGCTGTCAAGTGACGTGGCAATGTGGTCTGGATGCCAGATTACACAGCCATGTGCCCAGTGCATGCATGGACCACCAGTGATGCACACACAGGCGTGCAGTGACACTGGACAGTGATGAATGTCGCCTGTGTCATGCATGGCTGTGTTGTGCATAGCTGGTAGTCATGCCACCCTCCAGCATGCAATAGCATCCATGATGTAATGATACTCTCATTCCGCAGAAGCTGTGTCTGCTGCTGCTGCTGTTGTTGTCCCACCTCCTGCTGACCACCGGCTGGCACAGGGCCTGTCACGACCCTCCTCAGCATGTGCCTGCATCCTCACAGCCCGGCCTGTGGGAGACATATGTTGAGAAAAACATCAGTGTGACTCCAAAGCTGACTGCCCCCTGCCCCAGTGAGTGCCTGCCCACACAGCCAGCCCCATGCATCTCACACCTGCACACACTGACACAGCCAACCATGTCAGAGCCATCACCTATGCACAGCCACCAAAACACACTCACACACCTACAGAGAATACAGGTGCATAGACAGTACACCCACCTGGCCTAGGCACCACACCCCTCCTGGCACATGACCGTAGCCGCTCATGCAGCTCAGGCTCCCTCCTGTGGAGGTCACTGTATCTGTGCCGGCACTGCTCAGCAGACCGGCGCTGCCCAATGACCCCCACCAGGTCACTGGCCACTTGCAGCCAGACCTGGGTCCTAGCCATGGTGAGGGGCACCTCACTTTACAGTGCCCCATAGTGGGGATCCACCAGGGCCACCAAGTTGGCCACCTCCAATGGGCTCCATTGCACTGCCCTCCTGCGTGCCATGCTACCAAGTTTACAGCAGGCAATATGGCCCCTGCCTGCTGGCGGCACGTGGAGATGTTGTGCAATAGACCACCATAGGTTCTAATCACGCTGTTCGAACAGCTGTCCCAGTCCATAAGCTGTCAAAGGACAAGCGCCAATGAGGCCATACACATGGCAGCCGAACAGTGCCAGGGGCAAGGTGGGACACCAGGTCAGGGTCTATGGCGCCAGGCCACGCACAAGCGCCATCTAGCGTATCGCATCCTGCGGCGACTGACCACCTGCGTGCCAGTGCCACAGTGGACTGTTCGCGAGTAGTGCCTAGCGCCATATAGCGCCCAGTGCTGTAGTGCCACTGGCACAATGGTAGCCATGGTCTGAATTATGTCAGCGGCACCGTCGTCAGTAGCGGCGAACACCTGCATAAGCTACCTGGGCATGCGCAATGCAGTGTACCGCCATGATCCTGATCTGGCTATTGGCTCAGCGGATCAACCATCTTGCGAAAAGCGCCAATGGCCCAATATTCAGCCAACATGCAAATCATCTGATCAGCCATTCAAAGGCGCGGTAGGCGCGATTTGCATCTCATTTCAGTTGCTCCTCTCCCTAATTTGCATGCATTGCGCTATAAAAAAGTGCGACAGTGGGCTGTGCTGGACAGAGTCGGTTACTGCAGGTGAGGTGAGTTGCATGCTGTGGGATGTTCTGGACAATGGGCATGGGATAATGCTGTAGACTGCACAGTGACAGGTGTCCCACTTACACCCATACAGATCACCATGACCCGAGCAGAGACAAGGTGAGGGTGAGGATGGTGGGCGAGGAGGAGGCCAACTTCACCATGGCAGAGACTGAGGCCCTCTTCCAGGCCTACCTGGAGGATGAGGCACTACTGCGTGGAAGCGAGGCACCCCTCAGGCCCGTGCGGCTGCATGGGAGGAGTAGCCGGGCAGTGAACCTGCACAGGAAGCCACCAGCGCTCCATGCAGGAATGCAAGAAAAGATTGGGACAGACCGCAGGAGGGTGAAGGAGAAGGTGGCAGCCCTCAGGGCAGCAGCGCTGGCACTGGCAGGGTAGGCCAGCCAGCGGTGGTGGAGCTGACCCCGGCTGAGGACCGACCGGCTGCAACTATGCAGCGCAGTGCTATTGAGGGCGTACCAGGAGATGGATTCCAGACAGGTGGAAGCCCATCACTGCACGGTATGACATGGTGGTGGTGTTGGGGGGGAAGGAAGGTTGTTCACATGCACTCACATGTCCTCTCTTTCTGTTGCAGATCCTGTTCATCTTCAGGAGATGGTGGTGGTGGGACTAGGCAGTGAGGATGACCTGCTGGACATGGAGGAGGGTCCATTCACCTCTGTCACCAGCCAGCATGCACTGCACCAGCATGCACGCTGGCTGCCAACTCTGGTGTCGGTGATTCGGGTGTGGGGGGTGCACAGCCTGTGTCTCAGCAGTCTGGCATGTAAGCATGCCATCACGCTGTGACTGTGGCTGTAGCACGTACCTGCACCATTGATGATGCAAGGACTGCAATGGGCAGTGACATGTGTGTGTCCCATGACAGACACACAGCAGGCCATCACGTGCCCCTGGGCCTTGCTGTTTCCAACTTGTGTGCCAGCATGTCAGCACAGTCCCCAGGCTGTGCCTGTCAGCACCGGTGGGGCAGCACGGTGGCTGTGCAAGTGTCTGGCACTGTTCGCGGCCCTGGCGGTGGAGCAGAGTGGACTCTGTGGCACAGCGGTTGGAGGGGCAGCAGCAACAGTCACCCACCAGGTATGGGGTACAGTGTGCAGTGGTGGCACATGTCCCGCCCGCCCTGTGATCGCCCATTCCTGGTCCTGGTGAACAGCGCCCACCCTCAAGGGTGTTGTGCATCAGGACCTTCAACACCCTGGGGACAGGCTGCCGTTGTGGCAGAGTACCCATTGGATGAGCACACCCGCCTGCTGTGGGAATCAGTACAGCAGCAGAGGTGGGTTGCAATATCCGTGGAGGCACTGTGTGTGGCTGTGGAGCGGCACAGCAGGGAGTGTGCTCTGGACCATGCAGAGATGGTCCACATGTGGATGGATGTGACCGCCCGCCATTGACAGGCTGACCCAGGCAGTGGTCTCTGTCATGGGCGCGGTGGGCACACAGTCAGGTGACCCTGTACCGCACACCCACACAGTTCACGCTCACTCCCGTTCCGGCGTTGTGCGACACCAGGCCTGTCGAGCGGGTTCTGCATGGGCATCCGAGCACCCTGGTGCAGGTGTGTTCGGCATGCTGCAGACCCCTGTGTGGGCAAGGTCGCGTTCGCGCAGTGGGACCCCTGGTGGTCCAACAGTGCCACCCCATGTGGCCCCTGCTCAGCCTGCCCATGCTGCTGGGTCATGGTGGGGCTGCCCACGCATCCGCGGTGGCCATGGGACAATGCTACATGACTGATCTGTCTCCCAGTGCGGGCCCTGTCTGGTGCTGCCCTGTGTGCAATGTGTGTCATGGTGGGCAGTGCACTGCTGGGTGCTCTGCTCAACACGCCGACACACGGACCACCTGCACACCCTCCCAGCTGTTGCCCACAGCTGTGTGTGCATGATGATGCCTGCATTGTACTGTACACCAAGGTGCAAGGGTGCCCAGCATCTGACACACGTACTTGGACAGTACAGGTGGTGGGGGTGGTCGGTGGTGCTGTGTGTTAGCAATGTCGGTTCTGCTGTGCTGTGCATCTGCCCATGTACGCTCTGTGCCTGGTGTGTGTGTGTGTCCATATGAGTGCTCACCCCTCCCTGATAGTGTGTTTGTATGCCTGGACCCTTCCACTCCCCTGGCCGTCATGCACCCCTGGTGTGTTACCCTGTGTGCCTGTGGTTTGCGCATGGACAGTGTTGGTTGCACATGTCCCCTTGACTTACCTGTGTTGTGCATAGTGCTCCTCTGTGGTGGTGTCCCGGTGCAGCTGGGCCTGCCGGATCAGTCGGGGTCCCACCGTCCTGGGGGGGCTGCTCATCAACATCAACACTGTCGCCACTGGCGTCCCCATCGCTGTTCCCCTCTTCAACCTGTACGGCTATCCCACAGTCCTTGGCCATGTTGTGCAGGATGCAACAGGCCAGGAATATCCCACAGGCCTTTGGGGGGGCTGTACTGTAGGGCACCGCCGGAGGTGTCTAGGCATCGGAAGCGTGCCTTGAGCATCCCAAACACCCACTCTATGATGTTGCATGTGGCAGCATGTGCCTCATTATAGCGTTGCTGCGATGGGGTCATGGGGCGCCGGTACGGTGTGAGCAGCCAGGGACGGAGTGGGTACTCGCTGTCACCTGTGTGGAGATAGTGGAGATCAGTGTCATGTTCAGGTCCATTTTGCCCATATCCCTGTGTGCCACTACCATGGCACCTGTGGCATTCCCACCCTTGCCCCAATTTTGCATTCCATACATGCGTACACACCACTAAGATGTCCTGTAGCGATGTCCCCACTTCTCAAATCGATGGCACAGTGTGGACTGATGCCATATGAAGGCATCATGTGCTCCACCAGGTGTGTGGCACAGACATTGATTATTAAGCCCAGTGGCACACACCACCTGGCAGTTGACACTGGGTATCCCTTCGGTTCCTATACACTGCCCCATCCAGAGACCAGGTGAGTGTGCGAATGGCCACATGGGTGCAGTCTATAGCCCCTTACGCCAGGTATCATGCTCAGCTGTGGAACTCCACGCATGCTGTCATGCGCTCTGCTGCGGTGCTGGGGAAATGGATGTGCTCCGCGGCATGTGTGGCAGCAGTGCGAGGAATTGGGTGAGGATGCGTGATGTGGCCGACGTGTGATGCCTGTGGTGTCCCTGTTGGCCTCTGGAAGGTGCCCATGGTGAGCAGGCACATGCAGGCTGTCACCTTGGTCTCCACTGACAGGCGTGACTCTGTCACGTGAGGGTGCCGCATCACATCACTGCACAGCTCACAAAGCCGCCTCAGTATTGCCTGTTCAGGGCGGTACCGGCCCACGATCTCTACATCTGTATACAGCTCATAGCTGATGCGGGCACAGTACTGCCTGTTGGGGGCGGCAGGCCATTCCCACGGCCTCGTCCCCTGCAGCTTGCATTCTCACCCCCTCATTACAGCTTCCATGTGGAAGCTGGCACTATCCATCTCCTGGGTTCTGCCCCCCCGGCTGGTGTTACTGTGTTACCCCCGCTGTCCTGACTGCTACTTCCACTGCACTGGGCACCCCCCACTGGCCTCTGCAGCCTATGGCCCACAATGCTTGCCTTTCCTGCCCTAGCCTGTCACTGTCTGTCTGTCTGTCTGTCTCTCTCTCTCTCTCTCTCTCTCTACCCCACTTGGCATCCTTGTAGCATTCTTACGCCGCTTCCTTGAGCCTTTTTATTTTGGCTCATTTCTGCTAGTCTTGTAATTTCACGGCAGTTCCACTCTCTTGCTGTCGCGAATGTCTTTGAATGCATTGCGCTTTATTATATAGCTCCACCCGTCAGTTGCGCATGCCTTCCTTTGCATTGCGCTGTTGCTCAGCATGTTTCGTTAGGCAACTGCCTCCTGCTGAATATAGCCCAGAATGGCGCACTTTTGGTCTTGCGCAGGCGCAACCCTATTGCGCATGGCGCAACCCTTTTGAATATCCCACCCTCTGTGTTTTAAAAATAACATTTATAACAAATTTAAAATGTGTTTCTTATTTTTTAATTCTCACTTTGTGCATTTGTACAGCCAAAAGAAAATTAGAATTGCAATGAAGAAACAAGGTTCTATACAAATTTTATAATTGAGGTATTTTTAATTATCCTTATTAATTAACTTTCCTGAAAGAAATGCTATTTATTTATAGTGATCTGTTAATGAAATGTAGTTATTAATTTATCATTTTTAAATTATTTTAATGTAGTTTGTTTGCAGATAATTTCCTTACGTTTTGAGAAAGTGTAATTGTGGCTTATTTGTTTGTGAAAGTGCAGGGCAGCTGTGAATTCGCCCTTCAGGCCACATTGGTGTAATTCTACCCACATTGTTAAGGATGTGGGGGTCTCAAGACCATGCTGAAACTTTGGGGTGAAAATATGCAAAAAATGGCAAAGTTCTGCTACAAAGTTGAAAACTTCATTGAAATACATTGAAGTGCACTTACCTTAGTTTCTCATACAGCAGTCGGCAGTTCCAGTATCAAGACATGTCTTCAATCGGAGAGTGGATCTTCACACTGGGACCTGCTCAGGTGAGTGAGGGTCTGTGGGGGGTGTTGGGAAGTGTATGGTGGTGCGTGCTGAGTGGGAGGTCGAGGTGTAGGGGAGCAGATTGTCAAGGGAACTTTTTTTTACAGGTTTAAAACGAACAAAAAAAGACATCAAGGTACCATATTCTTTATTACAGGTACAAGATAGGAGATCAGAGGGTGGGGGGTGCCACTAGACACCAGGGAAATAAAAAATAATTATGGGGCAGGCAGCGATAGAAGATCCAGGGATTTTTACGTGTAAGAAGGGGTTTTAAATTTGTAAAAATAAATATAGGAAAAAAGAAAACAATTGGGTTTATCATATTAAGGCCTCATCTAGCCTTCCCTAAATATAAAATACCTCTTTTAATGGATTTAAATGGCTACCCCAGATGCATTGAAAGAAACAGCTATAAATAGAGGTCTCTAGTTGTTTTGGGGGAGGGTAGACACTGGCCAGATGTAAAAACATCGACAGTAAGAAGGTTTTGTCCATGTAAACCCTTTTCAGTTTTGACATTCTCCGTTTATTCCAGCGCTGTACATTAAGTTGTGCTATTGTCATCAGATTTGTCCAGTTGATAAGTGCTTAATCTCCTTTCCTCAAAAATATGGCAAGTATTTTACAGGGGCTGTTTGTTACTGGAACTCCCATCACTTGAGGATCTAAAATATGTTCATCTCCAAAAGGTAAACAAATACTTTTTTTGTAGTTGATATTTAAACCCGTCATAATTGAAAAGGAATCTAACATGTCCCCTGCCACCTGACTGGAAACCTCATTACCTAATAATAAGCAGAGATCAACTGCACAAGCAATAGTGCGTATCTGAGGGTCTGAACTAGAAAAGGAAATTCCTGTAATGTGTGTTGAGGTATTCAAAAGATGTAATAATGGGTCTAAAGACAGAATATAGAGAAGGGGGCTTAAAGGGCACCCTTACCATACCCCTCTGTCTATCATGCACTTGGTTCCCATCCAGCCATTTATATATGAGGTAATTGTAGCCTTGATGTAACAAGCCTGTACCCATGATATGAACTGTTGGGGAATCCCATATGCAGACATAGTTCCCCATAAATATTGGTGGGAGACCCTGTCAAAGGCTTTTGTTTGATCTAGAGTGACTAGTAAACCTGACAGTTCTCCCAAGTTCCCTTTTTCCATAATTTCCCTGAGCAGGATTAAACTGTCCATTGTAATTTGTCCAGGAACCAAACAAGTATGGGACGGATGGATAATGCCAGGAAACACAAAAGCCAATCTGTTGCTCAGTAAATTTGTCAATATCTTAAAATCAGAGTTTAAAAGTATATTAGGCCTCCAATTTGCAAGCTCAGTAGGAGTAACTGTTTTATGCAAAAGGAGGACTAGATCAGTGTACATACTGTCCTGAAGATCTTCCAAAAGTAACATTGCATTAAAAACACTAACCATTTCCTTATGTAATTTTGGAAAAATGAAAGAATACATTTAATTTAGAAGTCCATCCTGACCAGGTGCAGAACCTCTTTTTAAGTTTTACACAATGTCCAAGAGTTCTTGCTTCTCGATAGGTTGGATTAATGTGGTTGCGTGAAATTGAGAAATTTGTGGTACTGCACATCCTTTAAACCATTCTGAAAAATCTGATGTTATATGTTACTCTGAAAACATGTTCTTGATGTAAGAATCAATTTCTGCCATAACATCAGATTTATCTGTAAGCAAAGTCTCACCTGGATCCTGTAAAGTAGTTATTCATTTTTTCTCTCTTTGGGATTTACAAAATTCAAAAGGGGTTACATCGTCTTGTTTCCCTTGTGTTCCAAACAGTTGCTCCATCTGTAAATATTTTAATCTATCATATTACAGGTCTATCATTTTTTGTTTGATATTTATTTGTTCTGCCAAATTTTTCCCACTTTCATTTGCTGTGAAATCAGAAGTGTCATTTGGTGATGCAAATGTTTAAAGGTATCTTTTTTTTTTGGTGCTATTTAATTTACTAATTTTTTGAAAGTACTCCCTAATGTCCTTCTTAATATTGTCCCACCAAACCAATGGGGAATCATATAGAAAGAAAATTGACCTTCGGGAATCTAAAACATTTTCATACCCTTGATGAATCAAATCATTGTTAAGCAGTTCCAAATTCATACGCCAATATCCTGGTCCATGGGGCATTTGGGAAAAATTTGCTAGTGACATACATAACATGCCATGGTCAGATGAAATAACTGGTTGAACCTTAGTCAATTTAACTTCTAATGCTGTAAAGATAAACCAGTAATCAATCCTTGTTGTAATAGAGCCCCTAAAATATGTCTTTTCTACTGGTTTGTTACAGTGTGAAAGCATCTATCAATCCAGTAAGTTCTAACAAGGAATTTAAAAAATTAACATCACAATAGGTTTTTGAGGTAGACAACCCCCTATTTGAAAGAAATCTACTGCAATTAAAGTCCCCCCCCAAACAACACATATCTAGCTGTAAAGAAGATATGGCTGAATCATTTGCAACAATTCTATCCTACTTGCCCTAGTCTGGAGAGCATAAATGTTAATCAATCTAAAATCCATATTATTCAACTTAACATCCAAAAAAAGAGGCCAGTCCGGTGGCACTGAGGGTTGAGGCACTGGACGCCACACCTTGCGCCACGCTAGTGACCCGGGTTCGGGAATGAGCCTGGGCCGTCGGGGGTCAGCAGGGGAGGAGAGGATTGAGCATTTGATGACAGTTCTCCTCTCCTGGGGAGGGTAAGTCAATGATTCCCTGGCGCTAGCGACTCCCAGCAGAGGCTGGGGGTACAACAGTCATGGGATCACATCAGAGACGGGGAGGAGAAACAGTGGATGTCCACGGGAGGGGTGTGGGAGCATGCTCAGCCTGCACTGGGCCTCATTGCACATCCATGCTCCCAGGGGAGGGGGAAATCACGAACAAAGGAATCTACCCATTGACTGGGAGGAAGACGTCGCCTGCCCCCACCTCCAATGCTGGATCCTACCCACCGGATCTCGTCTCACCCATCACCTCCACCCAAGGAGCATTAGAAGAGGGAGCTCCGAGGAGCAGAAGGCGGCCCCGCTCGGGGGGTGTATGGACTGAGGGATTCTCCAGAGGTGTGTCGCAGGTGAAGGGAGGGCAGAGAGTTTGGTCTGGGAGGATCTCAGCCGGAGGGGAACAGGCAGGATGTCTGATAGGGCCCCAGCCAGCAGTGACAGGAGGGAAAAATAGTTGTAACCCCCAAAATATCCAATAAAAGAGCCCTCCCAGGAAAATTATCCACCATATGAATAACCTGAGCCTGTGACCACTACATAACTCCTCCCCAATCAACCAGTATGCATCTCCCCATAACCAGGCTAAACTTGAATCTCTATTTCTGAATGAAGCCTAGCATCCTGAAAAAAAACTAAATCATAAGGACATGCTTTAAACTGGGCAAAAGTTGAAAGGTGTTTTCTTTCAGATTTTAAGCTGTTGGCATTCAGGGAGGCCACAGCTAGGTTATGTAAGAGCTCTTCATAAGAAGTCAAAAGGATCAACGATTATTTGGATTTCTTGTTACTGGCTCTAGTTCCCATCTTTCTTTTATTGTAATTCAAAGTTTATTGGTATTTCAAAATACAAGGGTTTACATATATTGAATAGCTGTAAATGAAATATCAAAACATACAATTTAACTATAAATTATCTATATCTAATACAATGCAATGAATGTGATAAACAAATGTGAAATAATGGGAAAATAGAGAGAAAGGGGAAAGAGACGAGAAGAAGAGAAAAAAAAAGGAGGAGGGAAGATCTGAATAGAAATCTTAAAATTTTATATATTATCCAATACATATCCGACTTTATAAAAACTAAGATAACATGTGGTGTTCCCTTATTTTAACCAAGACTAATTATGAAGAGGAAAGAAAAACATGTAATGACCTTATATATTCATGCAGTTTAGCGGACATTTCATGTAAGGATCCCAAATTTCTAAAAATTTGTCTATACGATTCATATTTACATAAGCAACCCTTTCATAACTATCTCTTGTAGATAAGTCAAACAACCATTCTTTAATTGAAGGCGATGTTTGGCTATTCCAATATCTAAGGATAACATTCTTTGCTGACCCATCCTTCTTTTATGAGTTTTGTATTGGGGGTACCGTGTACAGTCTCCATGTCTGAGGTCAAATCTCTCTGAGAAGAAGCAAGGGAAACAGAGTCAGAGTCAATGTCAACATCAGTATCTCCCCAGTTTAAAACTTCATATCTGTTCTGGACTTTCATTTCCTTATGAGGTATCCCTGATTTGGGCTTTGCCTTTCCTTTTTCTTTATCCTTTGCTATTTGGAAATTTCTCTCTTCTGGATGGGGTGGTGGATGCATTGCCTCAATGGAGGGAGCAACTTTCTCCATCTGTTGGGGTGATGATTGTTGGGGTGGGAGCTCCTGCTCCTGAGGCGGGGGAACAGAGTCCTGTGAAGTACCACCTGTTTGTTAGGGTCTTGTCTCTGTGGGTACTACAATTGGACGGGCAGTGTTTGACCTTGGAGGCTGAGTGTGGCCAGCTGATTTAGCTGCTTTGTTAATATAATAATCTTGCACCCCAAAGTCAGCATCATTAGTATTATGTGCAGCCCACTGATACTCAATAAAGGAGTGCCCTTCTTCTTCGCAGAGGTTTCATTTTAGTGGCTGTCTACAATGGAAACAGGTGTGCCCAATTTCCCCACATTGTGTGCATTTTATAACTTCACATGTCCTGCTCAAATGTCTTGCTGAGCCACATTTATAGCAGTGGTGAGGTTGGTCCAGGTAAAAAAATATAGCCCTTATCCTGGCCTAGATAAAAGCAATTTGGTAAATGCTGTATCTCTGTCAAAGTTTGATAGAGTTTCACCTTGATGCACCATCCCCCATTCCAGAACCCCTCTGAATCCAGAATAGGCTCTGGAGTGCCCTGAACTGCACACCATTTCTCTAACCAGTGAAAGATATTAGTGATGTTAACACCTGCATTCCTGAAAAGCACCATAATGACTTTAAAAGTTTATTTGGTTAGAGGAATTGCCTGAAACAGAGCCCAGATTGGACTGTTTTTTAAAGTAGCATATTTCACCCAGAATCTATCTAGAATGCCTGGTGTCCGAAAGCTGATATCAAAAGCGGTCTCCCCCAGGGTATGAATAAACACATATACCTCCACCGGGAGAAAACCCTAATAATTGTTTTAAAAGTATTTTTCCAACATAAAATCTGTCTGGTAGTTCTTGTATATCCCTCAGAAAGTGGAGCCACACCACATTACATCTTTTAGCCAACTCCACTGGTTTGTGGAGAAGACTGGCATAAGTAGATGCCTCTGCTGTGTTGGATTTTTCAATAGTGAAATTTTTGGGGGGTTCAATAGGTTGTCCCATGGGCTCTACCACATTTTGTAATGCTAGTATGGCTTCAGGCAAACTGAGAGGTGCATCAAAAGATTCCTCCACAATTGGAGTGGCTAAAGGTGAAAAACTAATGGAACTTGCCTGTGAATCTTTAGAATGGGAGGGAGCACTCTGTGTCTGTTCCTTAGAAGGAACCTGTTCTGATAATGGAGCTGATGTCACCGTACTAGTACCCAGAAGTGGTATCGCTGGATTGGGTATCCACAATCCTGGCACTGACTGTATCCAGCCCACTCCCTTCAGGGCTATTTCTGGCGACCAAGTGGTTGTATTCTGTGCTGGAACCACTGGCTCCATAGCAACAGTAACTGCATCTGGTACATCTGGGTCTTGGGCAGCTGCATTGAACAAAAATACTTTCTGAGATTTCTCTGGTGTGTTACCTGGAGAAACTCCTTCAATCTGCTTTCGTTTTTTTGCTTCCTCTATTTTAGAGGTAACTTCCTGCACTGCTTTTTCAGCTGCTGCAATCTGCTGTTGTAATAATGATTTCGGTACTTCGAGTTCTTCCTGTAGTCCATCCATTTCTTCTGCTATGCTCTCCATCATGACTGCAGCCTGAACTTGCTCTCCCATTTGCGACTGTGGTTCTGATGATTGCTGTCCTGTGTTCGCCATCTCAGCAGTCTCAGGTATGAGAATGGGTGCAGCTCCTGCTATACCCATTGTACCTCTGTCTCCATCTCCTTCCAACTCAGGATTGATGTCCTCCATGCTGCCCACAGGAGGCGGCACCCCCTGCAGCATAGAGTAGGGGAATTTCCCCAGTGTCCTGGCCAAATTTCCCCCATTCACCAAAAATACCACCAACAGCTTAATCTGGTTCAATGTCAGCTGGCATCCATCTGTATCTGGTTGATGGAGGTCCTCAGACAAAAAACTGAGGGAATCCAAATCTTCATTCAAAAACTTTTTTATTTTATATTTGATAAGGGTGCATGAAATTATCAAATATAAAATAAAAAAATGTTTTGAATAAAGATTTGGAATGCTTCAGTTTTTTGTCTGAGGACCTCCATTAACCAGTTTTTTGACCCAATCAAGAAGGAATAGTAACTTAATAAGAGGACTGACACCATTACCCCTGGTAACAAGCATTGCTCCATGGTGTAATCCATCTGTATCTCCCTCCCCCAGGATGAGGCTGAAAATAGGCAGAATTTTCTAGTCCTCCTCTCCCGGTCAACAAAAACTAAACTAAAAAACAATTAATAACATTGCAACCATTCAAGTGATTCACATGATATTTTGCATGTGCCATCAGGGAACAAAGGCTTTTGATGTGGCAAGTTTTGTTCTGGTTGAATTTGTAGGTGCAGAGATACGGAGTGTCAAAAACTGTGAAAATTACCATGTTTTGTCAAATTCTTTGTCATGCCATTACACAGAAATGGTGTGGAATTGTGGTCTGAAATTTTCAGGCTAAACTGGCCTTGGGTCACAGGTGTGCCCTTTGAAGATTTGGTGACAAAATATTAATCTGTTCAAAAGTTATTAAATTTTAAAGTTACCCATTATTTTCAATGGGAGAAGTGAGATGTCCTGTGTGAAAAAGGATCCTTAATCGCAAATGTGTAATCCTTTTTCGTGCGGCCACCATTTTGTCTGACAGTTAGTGAGGAAAACAAAACTAAATAACTCAAAAAAATGATGGCTTCATATGAAACTGATGCATGTAGCTTGCTTATCAGGACCCCTTCAGTTGGATTTTGCAGTTAACTGGTGGCAAATGGCTTTCAATTATTTTTTTGGACATAATAAATCTTTTTTTGTGACTCGTAATACGAAAAAAAGATTCTTTTTCATACCATGACTCATGAAAAAGGATCCTTTTTTGTGATCCAGAAATTGTTTCCCTTTCTTCTCACCTCCCCTCCTTCTAGAATAACCTCCCTATTACTCTTCACTCCACTTTCTGTCACTCAAACCTCACCTTCAAAATCTGTCTGGCATTAGTGGCCCCCCCCATATTCCTTTCTATTTTTCTGGACTTACTTTCTACCTTGTGTTGGTTGATATTTTCTTCTGCTGATTTTGTGGCCTTGTCTGCAGTAGTGCTTTTCTTACTTGGTGCAACAGTTTTTCTACCCTGCTACCCCTGATTAGAGTGGGATGTTTACTTATTTGTTAAGCGCCTTTCAAAATTATCAAGGTGCTTTACATAAAATAGGTAAAACAGGATAAAATATAGGACACAATATAAAATAATCAGTAAAAATTCAATAAAATCAGACAGAATAGGCTTGGCACCACAGATAGGTTTTTAATGTTCACTTAAAGCCCCATGATCGCGCACTCCCAAAGCTGATGGGGTAGAGAATTCCAAAGGGCTGGAGCCATGTACATAAATGCACAGGCCCCTGAAGATTTTAAAGATACCCTTGGAATCTCTAGCGACCCCTTGTCAGCCAAGCAGTGCGATCACTCAGGACAGTAGGGGGACAGAAGCTCTTTCAGGTAGTCTGGGCTGAGTCCATGTAGGGCTTTGTAAGTCAGCAGTCTGACTGACTTTGAAGGTGATCCACCACTGAATTGGCAGCCAGTGCAGTTCGCACCAAAAATACCACCAACAGCTGACATCCCTGTAAGCAACCGGGCTGCTGTGTTCTGCACCAGCTGCAGGTGGCAGATATCAACCCCTGGTAGCCCTAAGTAAAGGGAGTTACAATAATCAAGGTGCGAGGTCACAAAGGCATGGATCAACGTAGGAAGATCACCGGACGGAACTAGGTGCTTGACTCTAGCGATGTTCCTCAGGAGGTAAAAGGATGACTTGATGACTGAGATTGCAATGTCAGCCCATCGTCAAGCATCACCCCCAGGTCCTGCATCCATTCAGAAGCAAGAAGCTGGGAGCCCCCAGGAAAAGCCCCTTAGGCTCACCAGCCCCTGACCCCCTATCCAGTGACCCGGATCCATAACCATCACCTCAGTCTTTCCTGAGTTCAACTTCAGCCAGCTGGAATTCATCCAATCCTGGATTTCAGTGAGGCAGTTGTTAAATACCGAGTGCACTATCCTGGTCAGGTGCAAAAGACAGGTAGAGCTGGGTATCATCAGCGTAGCAGTGAAACCTCAGCCCATACCATCTTACAATGTCTCTGAGGGGCAGCATGTACACTGTGAACAACATGGGGAACAGTACAGAGCCCTGAGGGACCCCACATGACAGAGAGAGAGGGTCAGAGAAATAAATCCCCAACACCACCCTCTGGGTTCTGCCAGTGAGGAAGGACTTAAACCACCTGAGGACTTTACCAGTCAGGCCACAGATGAACCTCAGGCACTCAAGCAGCACCCCATGGTCCACGGTGTCAAATGTTGAAGAGAGATCCAGAAGCACCAAGATGGAATGGCTTTTCTGATCTCTCACCATCAAGAGATCATTGAGCACCCGAACCAGTGCAGTCTCGGTACTGTGCCACTTTTGAAAACTGGATTGGAGAGGTTCATAGATGTTATGGATGGTCAAATGGTTCTCCAGCTGTACAACCACTACTTTCTCAATCACCTTCCCCATGAAGGGGAGGTTAGAGATAGGTCTGTAGTTAGCAAGGCAGTCTGGGTCCAGAGAAGCTTTATTCAGGAGGGCTGTCACCACCGCCTCCTTCAGGGAGCTAGGGAACTCACCCGACTCAAGGGAGCACCAGACTATCCATACCAGGACCGGGCCAATGATGTCACAACAACCCATAATCAGGGAGGTTGGGCCTGGATCCAAACAATAGAGTGCATACCCTGGACAATCCACATGACATCTGCAAACTCCAGCCAGTCAAAGGTACTCCAGGAAAAATGGGGGGGAGAGTGACCAAGCACCGATCTATTGCATCCCCCATAGAGCATGCCGGTTGGATCTCCGCCCTGATGTCAGCCACCTTATACGTGAAAAACCGAGTGAGCTCATCACACTCCAGCTGTTAAAAGGCTCTTTGAGACTGCAGACAGGCTGGGTTGTGCAGCCTGTCCACAGTTCAAAAGAGCTGAGCCGGTTGGTTCTGGGCAGCAGCAATCTCCCCGGACAGGAACTCTGCCTTCTTACAAGAGATTGTTGATTGATAGACTTGGTGATGTTCTAACAATCTAAGATGGTCGACCTCCAGGACATATTTCCACCAGCAATGCTCTAACCTTCGTCCTAGTTGCCGCATCTCCCTCAAGGTCCCATCAAACCAAGGGGACCGAGGGAGAAGGGAGAGAGGACAAACACAGACAGAAGTGATAGAGTCCAGAGCTGTAGTAATGACCTCATTATAGACCAGAACCAAGGCCTCTGGACTCCTGCTTGCCACAGGAAACTCCAATAGGTCAAATACTGCCGCCAGGCCTTCGGGGCTCACATCCCGTAGAGGGCGGTATCTGACCATCTCCACAGGGGTAGGCCTATGAAGGGAGGGCACAAAAATTGAACCCCATGGTGTAGTGATCAGACCATCTGACAGGTTCCACCCCCCCAAATCAGAGGCTTCGATCCCCAGGAGGAAGACCAAATAAAGAGAGTGACCATATTTATGAGTAGCAGAGGTAACAATCTGTGTAAGGCCCAGTGATGTCATCAACTGGAGGAAGTGTCCAAATTGTGAGAGTTCGTCATTGACCCAGGCATTGAAATCACCCAGGACCATCAGCCTGGGTGACTCAAACACCATGTCAATCACGAAGTCTGCTACTTCCTGCAGGAATCACTTCTCATCCCCGGGTGAATGGTAGATGAAGGCTATCCTACAGCCTACACCTGCTATTACAGTGCACTCAAATGACCAGGCTTCCTCAACTGGTACAGTCATGAGGCACAGTTCAGTCTTAAAAAGGACCGCAACCCCCCCTCCTTGCAGTCCAATCTCAAGTGGTGTATCACCGAGTACCCAGACAGAATCACAGCCTCCAACGTGGGGCCAGCATTTTCATCCAGCCAGGTCTCAGTGATGCAAGCCAGACCAGCTGTTCTAACAAGATCTGCAATGATTGGAATCTTGTTCTTGATGGATCTGGCATTACATAACACTGCTCGAGTTGGATGGGTCTCCAGGGCCACCCCGGCTGCCTGCCCACCAGTGTGTATATATATACATATATATATATATATATATATATATTAGAGGCAAAAAACTCCATTTAATGCATCAGTTAGGGTTGTTCCACAGTGACAAAAGTGAGGAAATTCGATGTTAGGGTTGAAACCCCCTTTGCACCTCAGCCCACCCCAAATTGGAATCGGCGTGTGCATTGGGGTCGTCGGCCCTAACTGTCACCCCATCACATGTGGAAAGAAGCTGAGGAATAGGAGAATGGGGTGACAGTTAGGACTGATGATCCCAATGCACACCCCAATTCCAGTTTGGGGAGTGGGCTGGAGGGGTGCAAAGGGGGTTTCAACCCTAACATCGAATTTCCTCGCTTTTGTCACTGTGGAACAACCCTAACTGATGCATTAAACAGATTTCTTTGCCTCTAATTTCCCTTCTTTTTGAGAATGATAATGCGAAATAGTGAATGTAATGTGGCGGCAGGAGTGTGGGGCTCTTTGGGCCCCACGCTCCCATCAAGTAATGCAACAGCGGGGAGGCTGGGGCCCTGTGTTGTGGTCCCGCCTCATAATGTCTTGTCACATAGTAACATTGTGCCCACAAATGTAATTGTAATGCACATGGTGGCCTTAAAAGCGAAACAGAAGAGAAACAGTACTGTAGACAGAAATGTTAAAAACAAGCATAAGCAACTGCAAATGGAAACGCAATGGGTAATGCACATGGTGGCGTAAACGTGAACAGTAAGTGAAACAGGTATGGAACCGCAAGCAGAAACGGTAATGGTAACAGTAATGAAAGCGCACAGGCTGGTTTTCTCCAAAAGCTGTATAGAGAAAGACAGTAAGTACAAAGAATGTATGCAAAATAATGACTCTCGGAACACAAAAATGAGGACTTGGAATAGTAAATTGCTTATATCTCAGTAACCGTATGACATAGAAAAAAAATTTAAAAGTCATATGAATTATCAGTTTCCTGGCTAGTTTTGTGGGGGCTAAGAGCTTTTTGACAAAAAGTCTGTATCTCGCACCATATTCGAGATACGGGCCCTGAAAGGCGCGGTGAACGCCATAATGTTATCCTATGGGAAAAAAACGGAAGTTTGGACTGCCATAATGTTGCCTCCCTGTAATATTTTTTCACCAAACCACTAAAAGGCACATCTGTGGGATGTTGGCTGTGTTCCCTGCAAATTTCAGCCCAAAAGACCAAACGGTTGTTTTGCAACAGGGCACCAAACCAGTGCTGCAATGCGTCGTATGCCGTAATGTTATCCTATGGGAAAAAGCGTCAACTTTAGAGTACCATAACTTTGCCAAAGAATTACTGGGTGCCAAAGAATTACTGTTATTTTGGGCATAGTGTCGCAAAGTAGTGTCGTGAAGTGCGAAAGCTTCCATGAAAATTTGCAACACTTTCATGAGAATCTTGACACTACTTTAATAAGTACTTTTCCAGAAATCTGAAAACATATTTCTGGGGTGTTTTACCCCAAAATAAAGATATGGCTAGCATCCTCAGGGCCCAACTAGGTGAATACAAAAAGAATTAGGTTGCTAGAGGGTCTCAATTTTAAATGCCAAGCATTTTTCTGATCACTAACTGAAAACAAAATGGCAGATTTGCGACAGTAAAGGGCCATTTTGACAGTAAAAAGTGCATTTGTGACACTGTCGAACTTTTGTTAACTTTTCCATTGACTTATAATGGGAAATTGTTTTGAATAACTTTTGAACCGTTTAATATTTTTCATGAAATCTTCAAAGGCACATCAGGGACCCGCTGCATGATCCCTGAAGATTTCAGGCCGATTAGCACAAACTGTGTGACCTGTAGGTGCGACTGTAGAATTCCAGAAAAAGCAGAAACGCACGCGCAGATCATGCTTAATAACTCCACAGCTGTGTATCCAACTGGTACAAAACTTGGCAGATCCCAAGGTGTATGGGTCTTGATCATATATTCCAAATGTCAGGCAAATCTGTCAAACGGTTGCAAAGTTATTAAGGTGCAAAATTTTGCGTTTAACATGTAAATGGCTCCTCAACCCTAACTATGGTAGCACTACCGTGCTACCATAATATATATATATATATATATATATATATATATATATATATATATACACATACATATTTTTTGCAAAAATCTCCATTAATGCATCAGTTAGGGTTGTTTCCACACTGGCAAAAATGTGGAAATTCAACGTTAGGGTTACCACCCCACCACCTCACACTCCCATCCTCTACACACCAACAGATGTCAGGGTGTGCCATGGAGTCATCAGTTCAAACTCTCACCCCATTCCATGTGTAAGCAAGCTGACATGCTACAGTATAGGAGAATGGGAGAGAGTTAGGACTGATGAGTCCATGGCACATCCTGACATCTGTTGGTGTGTAGAAGATGGGGATGTGGGAGTGGAGTGGTGGGGTGGTAACCCTAACATTGAATTTCCACATTTTTGTCAGTGTGGAAACAACCCTAACTGATGCATTAATGGAATTTTTTTTGCAAAGAATTTCCTTTCTTTTTGGAAAAGTGTAATATAAATAGTAAATTATATGTGTCTGTGGGAGTGTGGGCCCTCTGGGCCCTGTGCTGCCACTTACACATAACTACGGAGCCATACAGCACCACTATAAGGCAAGGAAGCCTTGTAACACAAATTTGCCAATATCTCAGGAACCATAGCAGCTAGGAAAAAAATTCAAGTGTTGTAATCGTAACAGTGAGATGTCCATGCAACATAAGTTGAACAAATCCATGTCTTGCATAGTTTATGAGATATGGGCACCAAAATGCACTGTGAATGCTAACTCTGTGGGTGTAATAGTGGCCCACAGACATGAAAATGAGCAATTGGAATTCTAATTCCCAAATATCTCAGTAACCATACAAGGAAGAAAAAAATTCAAATTTCATGGAATTCATGGCTTTCCAACCTACTTTTGCACTTAGTCCCCCTGTAGGGGGACTAAGAATTTTTGCTACAAAAAATCCATATCTCGACATACGGGCAATGAAAGGCATCATGGGCGCCACAATGTTATCCTGTGGGAAAATTTCTCAGCTTTGGAATGCTGTAACTATGGACCTGTTCAGTGTTTTCATACCAAATCACCAAAAGGCACATCTGTGGAACTAGGGCTTGCCACCCTGAAAATTTCTGGCCAATAGCACAATCCACCTTGCCACAATGAAGTGACAAAGAAAACAACACATAGCAAAATGTGCTTGTGCAGTGTTACAATGATATCGTGACACTTCTATCTCTATAATGGGAACGTTAGCGCGCATACAAAAATGTTGCCGTGGTTCCTTTTTTTCCCTGAGTGCGATTGTTTTCGTGTCAATAAAAAATATTGCTGTGATCAAAAAATGACAAAAGTTTTAAAAAACACATTTGCGGGCCACCTAGTAAAGTAATGCCAGGGGCATGTTCCTCAGGGACCGATAAAGTAAACGCAACTATTGGTGTTTACCAAAGAGCATTATTTTTTGAGTTACAGTGTTTTTTTTCTCTGTCACTAACTGAAAAACAAGATGGCAGCAGCACAACAATTATTTCAGGGAGCTCGACAAGAAAAATGTGATTGCAAAAGTTTTTGCAGTGCGCATATACATTTTTTAATAGGCTATAATGGGACATGAAAAAATGGAATAACTTTTGAACGGAGCAATATTTTTTCACCAGATCTTCAAAAGGCACCAGTTCAACCCAGGCCACATGTAGACCAACAAATCTGAAGCCACTCAAATGCATTCTTCAGTCCATTATGGCTTACTGAAGAATTCGCAACAAGCGTGATTGTTCACTTTTTGAGCGCACTATGGTTAAGCAACTGTACATCCGACTGGAATGAAACTTTCCAGATCCAGAGATTTATGCTAGGCAGTTCAACATTCCAAATTTCAGGCAAATTGGATGAACAGTTGCAAAGTTATTAAAGTGCAAACGTTGAGGTTTAACATAGAAGTGGCCATGCCACTATAATACACACACATATATATATATATATATTAGAGGCAAAAAACTCCATTTAATGCATCAGTTAGGGTTGTTCCACAGCAACAAAAGTGAGGAAATTCGGTGTTTGGGTTGAAAGCCCCTTGGACCCCATAGGCCCACCCCAACCGGCATTGAGGTGCGCATTGAGTCATCGGTCCTAACTCTCACCCCATTCTTCTATACCTCTGCTTCTTTACACATGTGATGGGTGAGAGTTAGGACTATGGTCAATCTTACCAGCCGTTGAAGATGGGCTGGGGCTCAAGAGGGGCTTTCAACACATTACGTATCCTCAATCACTTACTAATACAGTAGTGTTTCTCTTTCTGTTTCTTTGGGTCACCATGACCCCAGCAGCACCCGATTCCAGTTGGGAGGGGTGGGCTGGAGGGGTGCAAAGGGGGTTTCAACCCTAACATCGAATTTCCTCGCTTTTGTCACTGTGGAACAACCCTAACTGATGCATTAAATGGAGTTTTTTGCCTCATATATATATATATATATATAGAGAGAGAGAGAGAGAGAGAGAGAGAGAAAAGGGGAGGATCAGGGAAAAAGAAGTGATAAATGGCAAGATTAAGAGAGAATTTGTGAAACAAAAAGGTGATGATGGGAAAGATAAAGCAAAATAGGAGTGAAAGAGCTAGAGAAGTCCCCAAGTGGGGACTAATTAACAGAGCCTAGTAAGAAGGCTGAAAGGTGACAAATGTGTGGGAAGGAGACAGAGATGGAGACTTATGGTGAAAATGAAAAATAAATTAAATGTGTACAGATACAAGCAGACTTTAGGGAAAATAAGGGGTGGCTGAAAAATGTTAGTGGAAAATAAATCAATCATTTAAACCAGAGGGCTGCTGGGAGCCAAGGTGGATGATCAGCTTGGCTTCCATGTTTTTTCTATGGTCAGGATCCCAGAAGCCCTGCTGAAGGACACAAACAGAAAGGTCATTGACACTGTGGTCCCTGGAGATAAAGTAGGATACAATGGGTTTAGCAATGTCACCATTCCTAACTGCTCTGTAATGTTCCAAGAAATGGACAAGGAAATGACAGATGGCATGCTTAGGATGGCAGAGAAAGGGGAGATATTGCTGATGGGAGACCTGAATATGCCAGATGTTAACTGGAGCACCGTTGCTGCAGCCACATCCAAGAACAGGGCCATTCTCGATGCCCTACAGGGGGCATGCCTCAAACAGCTAGTTTTGGAACTCACTCTAGAGGCAGCAATCTTAGACCTGGTACTCTCAAATGGGGACAGAGAGAGGATCTCAGATCTAGAAGTGGGTGGCCATCTGGGAACAAGTGACCACCAAACAGTGTGGTTCACGATAAACTTAGCTGTAGAGTCAAGCCATACAAAAGTGAAGGTACTGGGCTTCAGGAGGGCTGATTTTGTCAAAATGGGAGAGTGCCTCAGAAAAGCACTAGCAAACAGGCAAGAAGGTGGGGTGGAGCAACAATGGGGAAACATCAAAACCGCCATCACAGAGGCAACAAGCCTTTGTGTGAAGCAAATAAACAAATCAAAATGAAAGAAAATCACTATGGTTCTCAAAAGGAGTGGCGGGAAGGTTAGGGAGAAAAAGATAGCATTCAGGAAGAATAAGGAAACAGAAGGAGCAGGACAGAGAACTGTACCAGTTTAAGCAGAAGGAAGCAGGGAAGGCAGTCAGAATAGCAAAGGCCCAAACCGAGGAATGGATAGCCAACTTGGTTAAGAAGGGGGATAAAACCTTTTATAGGTACATTAGGGAGCAAAGAAAGACTAGGGCAGGGATACTGAGGCAGAAAAAAGAGGAGGGTGGTTGGGCAGAGAGTGACAATGAAAAAGCAGGGATACTGAATGAATACTTCTGCTCAGTATTCACAATGGAAGAGCTGTGGGAGATACCTAATCCAGTCAATAGAAGCACTCTGGATGGAGGGGGTTGATATTAGTCCTTTTACAGAAGAAAGAGTTCTGAAAGAACTCTTAAAACTGAAAGTGGATAAAGCAATGGGGCCTGATGGGATTCACCACAAGTCTAAAGAACTAAGAGAAGAACTAGTAACACCACTGACTACCCTTTTTATAAATCATGGGAGGATGGCGTGGTACCTGAGGACTGGAGGAGGGCAGATGTGATTCCCCTTCACAAAAGTGGGAGCAAGACAGAGGCAGGAAACTACAGACCTGTCAGTTTGACCTCAGTGGTAGGAAAATGATGGAATCACTTCTGAAGGAAAGAAATGTTGAGTACCTAGAGGCCAGTGGGGACTGAGACCCAAGGCAGCATGGATTCACACTGGAAGGTCATGTCAGACAAATCTAATTGATTTCTTTGACTGGGTGACCAAAGTAGTAGACCAAGAGGGCTGTGGACATGGCCTACCTAGACTTTAGCAAGGCATTTGACACAGTCCGCACAAAAGATTAATAAACAAATTAGCCAGCCTAGGAGTGGGTCCCAGGATGGTAGCCTGGGTAAAACACTGGCTGGACAACAGGATACAGAGGGTAATAGTAAATGGAGTCAACAGTGAAGAAAGGGGGTTACTAGTGGGGTGCCACAGGGTTCAATACTGGGGCTGGTCCTTTTTAATGTCTATATAAGTGACATTGCAGTGGGACTGGAAGGAAAAGTATGTCTTTTTGCAGATGACACAAAGATCTGCAACAGGGTTGATACATAAGGTGGGGTGGAAAGGATGAAAAAGGACTTGGCAAGGTTGGAGGAATGGTCAAATGTATGGCAACTTAGATTCAATGCAAAGAAGTGCAAAGTAATGCACCTGGGAAGCAAAAACCCAGGAGAAGAGTACACAATGTGGGGTGAGATACTGATAACAACAAAAATGGAAAGGGACCTGGGGGTAGTCATATCAGATGACCTAAGAGTGGGCAAGCAATGTGACAAGGCAGTAAGGAGGGCTGGGGGGGATATTGGGTTGCATAGGGAGAGGCATCACCAGTAGAAAACAGAAAGTTGTTGTCCCTCTGTACAGACAGTTGGTAAGACCACATCTGGAGTACTGTGTACAGTTCTGGAGACCCCATCTCAGCAGAGACATAGACAGGGTGGAGGCTGTCCAGAGGAGGGCAACAAAAATGGTGCAGGGTCTGCACCAGAAGACATATGAAGAAAGACTAAGGAGCTTAAGATGTATAGCCTCGAGGAAAGGAGGAAGGGGACATGATAGAAACTTTCAAATACCTCAAGGGAATCAACAAAGTCCAAGAGGTAGCATCTTTCAGAAAAAACCACCAGAACAAGGGCACAATTTGAAGATGGGAGGTTTGTAGATGCATGGAAACATTCCTAAGGAGGTTGTGAGTCAAAAACAGTGGGGGAATTCGAGAATGCATGGGACAGACATAAGGCAATTCTAGTGGGGGGGTAGGAGGAAGTAGGCTGCTGGTTAACTAGGATCTGCAGCTTATCCATTAGGTAGGGAAATGTGCAGACTAGGTGGGCCAAGTGGTCCTTATCTGCCATCAAATTCTATGTTTCTATGTTTCTGTGTAATAGACCCAGCCCATTTTGAGATGGGCATACAATGCCAGGAAGTGTTCCAAAGACACAGCCTGGGTACCTCAAATGCCTTCCCTGGGTCTAAGGCATAATATAATCAAACCCAGTTAAGTGAATAATTTGGTTAATTAAATAATTTTGCCAAGTCCCAGCTCCTTTACCATACTTTAAATGTTAATCCATCTGGTTAAATGAAAAAAGGAGCCCACTTAAGTGCATATTTTTTTGTCAGTTTTGTGTTCGTTTCAATGGTCTGTCAATGGTTTAGTGCTATTACTCTAGCACCACCATTGTTTAGGTGATAGCCCATTCACTTAGTTTAAATGAATTCAGCTGGAGGGGTGTATAAATGCTGGACATACCAACATATGAGAGAAAGAATTAAGTGTCTCAGCTGGGACTTGAACTCAGGCCGCCCGGCATACCATTCCGATTGCACTACCAGCTGAGCCACTGAGGCAGTTGGACACTGGGCTGTCCCTGAGCACATTACTGTTTCTCAGATGAACACACTGGTGCTGTATAAATGCTGATCTCCTGTGACCTGCTGAAGAACCTTCAAGCAGAAACAATGGCCAGCCCTGTACGCTAAAACAAAGAGCTCACACTTGCTGGGAAGGTGGAGGCACGTAGCATGCTTGTACAGCCTGGGATCACACAGTCAGAAGTTGTTCCGCATTGGGGTGTCCCCCAACCTCAGATCTGCCACCTGCAAAAAAAAAAAAATCAGAGCAGATCCTGACAGAATTTAAAGGCACTGTTAACTGGAGCTGCAAAAGAGAACACGGGAGGGGAAGTATGCCACTGTTGATGATGCCCTCCTGCTCTGGTTTGAGCATGCTTGAGCATCAGACATTCCTGTTTCTGGTCCCCTGCTTCAACACAAAGCTAAGAAGCTTGCTGAGTCCCTTGAAAGACCACAGTCTGAACCCACAAATGGCTGTTGTGACTGGTTCAAGAGTCGCCATAACATAATGTTCAAGCGGGCACATGTGGAAGATAAAAACACCAACATACCGTCGGTGGATGATTGGGTCCACACAGTGCTGCCAACTATCCTTGCAGACTACACTGCTGACACAGTGTACAACTGGAATGAAACCAACATATTTTACAGAGCCATACCAGACAGAATGCTGCCCTTTAAATCATCTTCCATATCTGGCATCAAAAAAGCAAAGAACAGACTTACAGCTGTTAACTTGTGCAAACATGACAATCAGCAGTTAGCTGAAACTAATGGTCACTGGAAAAAGTAAGAATCCACAATGCTTCCGTGGTGTAAACTTTACTAGGCTGCTGGTGCAGTACCAGGCCAATTGGAATGCATGGATGATGGCAGAGTTGTTTAGTGAATGGGTGAGGGAGCTCAAGAAAACCAGGAGGTGGGGAAAAAAAAAGGATTTGCCAGCTCCTTGACAATTGTAGTGCTCACCCATACTTGACACTACAACATTTTAAAATTGTGCTTCTGCCCCTGAACACAACTTCCCTGATCCAGTCCATGGATCGGGGGCTCAGAAAAAAAACTTCAAGGGAATGTACCACAGAAGAATGCTGGACAGAATCCTGAATGCATATGGTGCTGATGAGATTACAACCCTCACAGAGCTTGCCCGATGTCTGATAGTCCTTGACACTATCCACCTAACACACCTGGCTACAGAACCAGGAAAAACATAAAGCCCTCACAGTACAGCAGGCATGGATGGGGTGGCATAGGTTGCAGCCAGTTTCAGTGGCCTCTTTGGCTAGGTAAGCACTCTAAGCCTCCCACCCCCGCACAGAGGGCTCAAAGTCCATGTCTGGGACTTTTAAATAGGAGACACTGCCTGGCCTCTTAAACTTCCAAGTAACTTCACTGGGTGGTAAGTTGGTCACAGACATTCCACTCCCTGAAACCCACCACAGAAAGTGGAAGCTATTAGAGGTCCCTCAAGTGAGGATGCCTCTCTCTGTAGGTAATTTTACCCTGTCGATTGTTAAGCATAGCCCACCCTGTTTAAAAGTCCTCCCCTAGTAAGCCACACAGTTTCCCTTGGAGAGTTTATGTCATGTTCAGAGCACTAAGATTACAGGTTATACTCCCAATAGGATAGTAGGCTTTGCAGGCATATGCCTTACCCATACAAGTCTGTGTTATTGTTGTGTGTTAATTGTACTACAGAATATAGGCTCAAATGTGACAATGATTGAAGGTGACAGGGGGACTGAGTGATGGAAGGATGGTCTGATGAGAGCACATCCATTGACTTCACTGATAGCATAACAGTGATGTCAAAACAGTGTGTGGTTTCCTTAATGTAAACAGGTCGTCTAGCGCAGTAGAATGGTCCAGGGTACTCACCCTGATCAAGAAAGTGAAACCTGACATTGTGTGAGACACACACACATACACTGACAGAACAGGTAAAACAAGGCAAGTTTGCATTCCCCCAAATAGCTCCTCTTCAATACCCTCTGCCAATGAAGAGGAGTAGCTATACTAATTCTAAGGTCCACAAATTTTACAGAAAAAAAAGTGGAGACCAAAACAAACTTTTTTATGTACAGTGCTTCCTCTATTATCTCCCCATTATCCACCACCCTCTATTATCCGCCCACTTTTGTCTTGTACCACTTTCTCATTTTGCCATTGCCCCCCCATTATTCACCAATCTTGATTATCCACCACCTCCAATTATCTGCCAACTTTTGTCTTGTACCAAAGTGGGCAGATAATAAAGAGTGCACTGTATTTGAAAGTGTTTTACCAGGTAGACATATAGAAATTAAGGGAATTCCAGCCCAGCTCACCTCTGTATAAATGTAAATATATAATAAGGGAGGAGCTAGATCCAGTCAAGCCAATATGCTACTGCATCACAGACTGGATCAGAAAAGTCCACTCACCCAGATAAAAAGTGTATTTCACAACAGTCTTTATTAATTTGAACATTCATCCAACCAGAAAATATTTCAACATTTTGGGGAGAACGCCTTCATCAGGGATACTGGTGAAGGTATCAGTTTTATACATAAGCTGTAATGCATAGCAGCACTGAGGTCCTGGAGTCTTTTAGTGTGGTGTCAGGCTATGAAATGAACACAGGGAATACTGAGTTATTGGTATACAACTTCCAATCCTCCCCAGCACTGAGTGTGAAGTTCCCATTTAAATGAATTCTAACTGCCATGAGGTACTTGGGAAATAACTTAACTAGTAACCTCCCAGACATCTATGAGGCCAACTATACTCTCACCTCCCAACAAATAGAAAAATACCTACTCAGATGGGGTACCCTGTTTTTAGGTTTAGTAACGCAAATCAACCAAACCGCCCCTACATGCCTGGGAACTGGATTGGAAAAAGTGGCACAAACTCATACTTTAGTATATCTGGCCAGACAAGAGACCCCTAGTATGTCTCAAAACTCTAGTACTACCTAAGAACACAGGATTCTTAGTACAGTTGGATCTTAGACTTTACCATGCAGGACACAGATCACGGCAATCTGGCTGTGGCACTTCCCTGGCCGCCCAGATGCAAATGGTGTAAACACTATTGCCGATAGCTACTCATACTTACTTCCTTATACATGCCAGTAGGGGTACTAACAATCAGCTGCAGCAGATTCCATGAACAGTAGCCCCACTGAAAATGTGGGAATGGGTACTCTGCTATTTTCCAATCCAGAGATGGCTGATTGTCATCTGTCCTAGTGCACAACTTGAACATTTTCTCCCCGTGGTACAAGACTACAGGTACGGGTCCTGATCCAGCCTGATATATGTATACCAGCTGTTACAGGATGGATGCTGCCAACTTTTCAATGTCTTCAGCAAAAATACAGGTTGCCATCACCCAATGTTTTTAGATATACAGTTACATAGTTATATACTAACCTTGGCTCCAGAAATGAGAGACCCAGCAAGTTGGCCTCAGTTCATCCAAGTCATTGCAATTCCTATGAGGTGGTGGTAGTGCACATTTCATTCCCAGCATGTACTGTGCATCACACCGTGCTCAGATGGACACTACTATGCTGGCTGAACACAAATCGCTGATGGAGACAGGCCTGGAGATCAAGCAGGAGTACTGGTGCAGGGCATGAGAAAGCACCACTAGAGTAACATTGTCACCTACATGGCAGAAATACACCTGGAAGCAGCTGCTCTGGTATTTCTGGCTGCCTGTGATAATAGCCTACTATGCCCCTACTACAGGGGCCCACTGCTGGCACCAGTGTACAGAAAGCAGAGCAACACACACACACACACACACACACACACACACACACAATGTTATGTGGGACTGCCTGGTTATCAGATCATTTTTGAAGACCATATTTGAAGGCAGCAGAGGTCAAGGTACAGGAAGCAACAGGCAGTTAGACAGCACTGAAAAACTCCTTCTGCTTTCTCCTTTAGTATCCAATAGGATATAGAGAACCCCATATACAGTACATGCTGGGAATTTATATCCTGGCTGTTTAGAAAAGCTATTACTATGAAATGACTACTATTTATTCTGTATTTTAACAGATATGTCAATGCTCAAGTGGCATTCTGAAGCCTTGTCTGCCAGCAGGTGAAGAAACATGATTCCAGATAGGATTTAGCTAGAGTATGGGGAGATTTGGCAGGGTCTTAGCTATCAGATTATTTCAAAGGCTTATGAAACCCTCAGTAGTGTTGTAAAATATAATAACATTCCAGGTTCTCATTTAATGCTAAACACAATACTGAAAATAACAGTGGTGTTGCTTTAATGTGCAAACCAAAAGTTCTTTGGTTGCAGTACTCTATGTGTGTGATCAAAGAATTCTCAAGCTTGACTCATGACCCAAAAATTGGTTCCCTCACAAATCTAAGGACCAAAGATGTTTGTGGTGCCAGGAAAAGTTGTTTCAGGGCCAATTTTTTTAAGTGAACATCAGCAAAACAGGTCCCGTTTACCTAAGTTCAGGTGTTTGTTTTCTGAAAAATCATCATTTTTATGTATTTTTAAAATAAAAAAAAAGATGACTGCCATTATGACCAAATTTTTTTTCTCACAACCTGAAAACACAGTTAGTTGCAACAAAAAAACTGCTCATGAAAGATGAGTATTTGGGTTGTATCAGAGAGTCAGCCTGAAAACCCGACTGAGCATGCTCTGCGGCCATATTTCAAAAGCTTATATCTATAAAACCGATTAATATTGTTTTCTGGAAATGGGAAACCTTTGACAAGGCACAGCCTTGACATGAGCCTCTTCAGTCCTTAAAGTTTCAGAGCAAAATTCCAAGACATCTTTGCTGCAGGTGACAGCAAAAAAAACAAACACTGTAATTATTTCTTATAATCTTCCTTTACACATTAAATGGGCAGTGTTTCATGGTAATGCCACTTCCTTAGGCCTCTGTGTTGTTTTCTAAAAAAAAAGAATTGTACGTCAAGCAAGTACAAAAAAGCAGAAGGAAGAGGAGACTGTTATGGTTCTCGAGGGAGGTGACAGAAAGAGTAAGGGCAAAAACAGTGTTATTCAGAAGGTATAAGGAGCCCCAGAGAAAGGAGGATAGGGAAGTGTATCTGGGGAAATGGAGGAACAGAGGCAAAGCAGTAAGGAGCACAAAGGCGCAAGCTGAGGAAAGAATAGCCAGGACAGTATCAAAGAGGGACAAGACATTTTTCCAAGTATGTTGGTGAGAAAAGGAAGACAAAGGGAGGGATTGTAAAGTTAAAAAAGAGGGGGTGGGAGGGCTGTACAGAGGAGGACCAAGAAAAAGCAACATCTGCTCTGTGTTCATAGTAGAAGAGGAAGGGGAGGGACCACAAATAAACACAAAGTGCTTTGAGGGGAGGGAAGTGGATACCAGTCCCTTTTCTGAGGAGAGGGCCAGGAAAGCACTTGTTAATCTGAGAGTAGACAGAGCCATGGGGCTTGATGGGGTGCATCCAAGAGTGCTGAAGAACTCAGGGAGGTGCTGGCTGCACCCCTGGCAGACTTGTTTAACAGTTCACAGGAGATCAGCATGGTGCCAGAGGAATGGAGAAGAGTGGACACAGTCCCATTCACAAAAGTGGTATCATTGAGGAGGCAGAAATTATAGGTGGTAGGGAAATTAAAGGAAACACTATTAAATGAAAGGATTGTGGAATAGCTGGAATCTAGTGGACTGCAGGACCCGAGACAGCATGGCTTCACAGAGGGAAAGTCATGCCAAACAAATCTAATAGATTTTTTGACTGGGTAACCAAAGTGTTGGATCAGGGAGGGGTGATGGACATTAGCTACCTGGGCTTCAGCAAGGCCTCTGACACCGTTCCACATAGGAGACTGATAAACAAGGTGGGTAGCATGGGGGGTAGGCAATAACATGGTAACCTGGGTAAGAAACTAGTTAGGGGATAGGAAGCAGAGGGTGGTGGTAAATGGAGTTCATTCTGAGGAGAGTACAGTGACCAGCGGGGTACCTCAAAAGTCAGTACTAGGGCCGGTCCTCCTTAATGTCTTCATTAGTGACATAGCAGAGGAACTGGAAGGAAAGGTCTGCGTCTTTGTGGATGACATCAAGCTCTGCAATAGAGTGGACACCTTGTTGGGGGGGGTGCTGCAAAGGATGGTAAGAGATTTAAAATGACTGGAGGAGTGGCCAAAAGTTTGGCAGCTGGGGTTTAATACAAAAAAGTGCAAAATAATGCACTGGGTCACAGAACCCAGGGTGAAGTACAAAATGGGGGAGAGAGATACTTGCAATGACCAAGCAGGAAAGGGACCTGTGGGCAATCATATTGGATGACTTGAAGGTGGCCAGACAATGTGCCAAAGTGATCAGGAGAGCTAGTGGGATGTTGAGGTATGTAGGTGAGGGTATCCGCAGCAGGAAGAGGGAAGTGGTGTTACCTCTATAGAGATCATTGATAAGACCACACCTGGAGTACTGTGTCCAGTTTTGGGGACCACATCTCAGGAAAGACTGAGTAGAGGTAGTCCAGAAGAGGGCCACCAAGATGGTACAGGGTCTGCATCAAAAGCCCTACAAGGAAAGGCTAAAGGAACTAAACATGTGTGATAGGGTGACCCTGTCTTGGGGTTTTTACCCTGTGAAGGAGATGGAGGTTTTCCCGTTACCACCCTAACCCCCCCCCATGGAACCACAGGCTAGGAAGCCTTAAAATGCAGCTGGTTTGCTGGATGTAAGGCAAGGAAAGGCAAATTTTATTTAAAAGACACCCAATCCTTGAGGCTCTGGGTGCTGCACATAAAATCAACATAAAATAGATTTCAATGACTAAAACAATTACCAAAAGTACAATAACTAACAAAATAATAATAAAAAAATCAGGAAGATAACAATATAACCAGTCAGAACAGGGCAGTATTTACAAAACTGGGTCAGGAAAAGCATACACAAGCAAGAAGACCTTGAGGCGTGCCATAAATACCTCCACTGAAGGGGTCACCCTAATAGATGGAGGTAGCAAATTCCACAGGATGGGGCCAGCGATGCTGAAAGCTGGCAGGTTTTAACCTCATCCTGGGAATTGCAAGGAGACCCATCAAGGAGGAATGGAGGGAGCAGACTGAGGTAGCAAGTGTAAGAAGGTCCACCAGGTAACCAGGACCCGAGCCATGTAGGGCCTTAAAGGTGAGCAAGCCCACCTTAAAGGGGATCCTCCATCTAACTGGCAGCCAGTGCAGTTCACACAGCACTGGGGTAAGGTAGCAATATTTTGTCTAGCCCGTCAACAACCTGACAGCTGCATTCTATACTAGCTGAAGCCAGAGGGTGATACCTCCCGAAACCCCGAGGTAGAGCACTTTACAGGAATCAAACCTCAATGTCACAAAGGCATACACTAAGTTAGGGAGGTCCAGGGGTAGAACCAGGGGCCTAATCCTGGTGATATTCCACAGATGGTAAAAACTAGTATGGACCATGGCCGGCACCTGAGCCTCAAGTGTCAGGCCACTATCCAGAACAACACCTAGGTTACGCACCCTGGAGGAGGACCTTAAAGGCACAGAGCCCAGGACGAGTCCTGTCTGTGCAACCAAGGCCATCTTATCAAGCCTCTGTTCAACTCCACTACCAGCACCTCCATTTTAACGGGGTTCAGTCACAACCAGCTGGAGGTCATCTAGTCACTGATTTCAGAAAGGCTGCTGTTTAGCACGTCCACTGCATTGGATGTCGAGGTGCAAAGGAAAGATACAGCTGGGTATCATTGGCATAGCAATGAAAACCCAAGCTGTATTTCTTATTGAGCCCTCCCACGGGCAGCATGTACACGGCGAACAACATTGGCAACAAGACCAAACCCTGAGGTACTCCACAAGACAGGTGACTAGGGGAGGAGGAGAAATTCCCCATCACTACCCTCTGCCTCCTGTCTGTGAGAAAGGACTCAAACCAGCAGATGACTGCTGACGAGTCCACAAAATTCCCTCAGGCAGTCAAGTAACACATAATGGTCCACCGTGTCAAATGCTGAGGAAAGATCTAGGAGAATGAGAATTGTCCTCTCCCCTCAATCTCTCACCCTGAGAAGGTCATTGTGCATCTAAACTAATGCTGTTTCTGTGCTATGCCTCGCCCGAAACCCAGACTGGAGAGGCCCGTATTGATCAAAGGTCACAAGGCGCTCTTTAAGCTGAAACACCACAATCTTCGTGACAACCTTACCCAAGAATGGAAGGTTGGAGATTGGATGATAATTTTCCATGACATCAGGGTCCGAAGATGGCTTTTTCAGAAGGGGTCTCACCAATGCCTCCTTCAAGGCACTGGGAAAGACCCCCTCAGACAAGGAGCACCGGACAATCAAGGCAAACACCGGGCCAATGGAGTCGAAACCTCCCATCAAGAAACACGTCGGCACCGGGTCCAGTTCACAGTATGTGTGCTTCAGCTTGGAAACAACTCCAATGACCTCAGCCACCTTCACTGGTCTAAACTCACCCCAACTAGGTGGAGTACTCTCTGGGCATCCGAGGCATTCACTGTTGGCCACATATCGGCCCACTAGCGGAATTCCATGTCTGATGGCAGACACTCTGTCTGAGAAGAACCGAGCAAACTCTTCACATTAAACATTCGAAAAAACCTTTTTCAGCTGCAGACAGGCTGGGTTTAGCAGCCTATCCACAGTCCGAAAAGGCACAGTTGGTCGATTTTTCCAAACAGCAATCTCCCCAGACAGGAACTCTGCCTTCTTATGGTTGATTGCCCCCTGGTACTCACCATAATGAGCACCCAGGGCCAGCTTGTCCACCTCCAGGATGGTCCTCCACCAGTAGTGCTCCAACCTCCAACACAAAGTCTTCATTGCCTTGAGGTCCCCATCAAACCATAGAGACCTCAAGTGAAAAGATCTGGGTCATACACAGACTGGTGCGAGGGAGTTGAGCACCTTAGACATCACCTTATTATAGGCGGTGACTGCAGCACATGTACCCCCCCCCAAATGCAATGTCCACACTAGATAGGTCAGCCACCATAAGAAAACCCTTGGGGGCCACACCCCTCAAAGGGCGATAGCTGACCATCTCCGCAGGGGAGGGCTTTCGGGGGTGCCCCGAACATGAACTCCACCATGCAATGATTGGACCAAGTGACCCGATCATTCTTAATCTCAAGCCCCAGTGAGAAGACCAGGTCTAACATGTGGCAGCCCTGATGGGTCACAGATGAAACTTCCTGCGACAGGCCCAGTGATGTCATAGTCTGGAGGAAGTTGTAACCAAGCCTAGATGATTCATCGTTGGCCCAAACATTGAAGTCCCCCAGAATTAGACATTTAGGGGCCTCCAATGTTTTGCTGATGACGAAATTGGCTACCTCCTGCAGAAATTCTCCTGCCACCGGGGGCGGTAGATCAGGAGAATTCAGCAGCCTGCGCCTGGACCCCCATGGATGGCCACATATTCAAAAGAACCCAGTCTTCCCACTGGGTGCACCGTGAATCCCAGCTCAGATCAAAAACAAATGCCAACTCCCCTGCCCCTGCAGTCCACTCTGGGGCAGTGCACAACAGAGTACCCGGGGGGAAGGCAGCAGCAATAACAGGGCTGGTGTCATCACCCAACCAGATCTCCATAATGTATGCCAGATCGATCGATGAAACAAGATCTGCAATAATTGTGTTGTTATTTCTTATTGACCTGGCATTGCATAGCACTGCCTGCAGAGGACTGATGGACAGTGCAGTCCCTCTGGCTACCTGCCCGCTCAGTCTGGTGGGAACCCTGTGGATGGGCAACAAACATGTCTTACCTCTCCCTTGGGCCCGATAAACCCCAGGACACCTTCTGCACCTAATCACCACTATCCTGCCTGCTACCGACGTGGATGAGGTGTCCCACCACAATCGATCCATATGGTTCCTCTGTATTCTGACCTCCCAACAATGACATGCTGTCATGATGGTAACTGGGGGGTCAGAAAAGGGGTGGCAGATCACACAGCAGGGATGCCCCATACATGATCCTGGAATGCCCCAGGCCCCCATCCTTCCCAGACACATCCTGTCTGATAATGCTAACACTTTAACTAACTAGAAAGTACACTCACCCAACCAACCATACACTAGTACAAAAACCAACCTAATGCCATGCATGCACTCACACACTCAAGCTAAAAACTCAAATCCACCAATACCCCTCACTCCCCACCCCCCAAAGAGAGCAAAAGCAAGTCCAGTATAGAGTTCTAAGATAGGAGAGCACTGTCTGCAGCTCAGCAAACAAGTCCTACAAGACAGGATAGTTAAACAAATAAAGTGCAAAATATCAATCAACAAGCAATGATAAAAGATGTCAACAACCCACTACTTGGCAGCTGAAGGCCCTCTCACCACCTCCAGTCACTGCAGAAATGACCCAACTAGACCAGCCTCAGAAACACCAGCCAGGATAAGTCCCAAGAATATCCATAAGAACTGCTCCCACCAGATCTGGAGTTCCGGGAGTGAGGCCAAAGGACTGACAGCCACCCCTCAAATGATAATCCAGGGGGCACACCAAAGCTTTAGAGATCCTTCTTCCCCAGTACAGGCCACACAGGGAAAACATAGACAAACAGGCCCAACCAATAGTCCAAGGGCCCACCAAAAATCCTGCAGAGTCTCCAGTCCTCAAGACAGGCCATGCCAATACACAGACACGCTAGGCCACTAGCCAAGGAACCAAAAAGTCTTGGAAAGAGCTCAAACAACGCCAATACCCTGGTGATAATGCACGGAAGTGCTCTCCTCACTGCACTCTCCCAGGAATACAGTCCAGGAGGCAACCGAATCCACAACGTGCCATTGGCCCTCTCATAGAAAAGAAGCACCTTCAGGGAGAATAGGATCTACCGCTACTGTCCAATCTGAGGCAGAAGATGGAACACAATGAAACAGTTCCACACAACTCTTGATCCTCGGCCCTGGTCCAGTCCTCCAAATGCCACAAGACCGAACCACAGATCCAACATGGTAGCTAACATCAGACACCAAGGCACCTGGGGAACAGAAGCCACAAAAGTCGTCAGGTCCCGGGCAGCACCAAATCCTGCAGGGCTGGCAAAGTAAGTGAGCTGTGTTCAGAGCCCTATCTAAGAAACAAAGAAATTCACTGCCTAAATTTGCTCACTCCCCTGCCCTTCCTCGCACTAAAAACCCCTATCACCCTAACTAAAAATGCTTAAATTTTGGGAAATTCTGGTCGACAAACGAGCCAGAAAACAAACACATCAAAATAAAATAGCTGTCCAAAATAAAACAAAACAAACTTATTTGGAGGAGCAAGTGCTCACATCAAGGAGCTCACAGGCTGCAGCTCAGCATAGATGCCATCTTGCTCCTCCCAGACTGAGCCAGTCTGCCACCGCAACACTGGGTAATGTTCAAATGCATCAAGTACTCAGTGAGTGATCACACATGTAGTAACATGGCTGGTATTAAGAGTATAAGGTGCCGGTATGGCATCAAAAGTTTTTAAAAAGATAATGAAGTGGAATATAAAAGGCTTAGACTTGATAAAGCAGAGAACTGATAAAGTGCAAGTGGGTAATATAAATGGTAAGTGCTTTTGGTGCAGCTAAACAAAATGGGCAGTGCTAATAGAAAGGAGTGTTGGGTGGTCACCTTGGTAAGGTATCTCCCCGGACAGTGCCCTGCTGGCACAGGTCCAGTTTTGTATGGACCATTTTTTGTTTTCAAACTCGTGGTTGCAACTACTCTGTCTATTCGCTATCCCTCTATTTTCTAGTCCAGAAGACAGGCCACCTTTGGGCAAATTTTCCCTTTTTTTCTTTCTTTCTTGATCTCTCCCTTTCACTGTGTTTCCTATATCATCTTTGGTCTGGCTAAAAAGGGACGTCAAGTGCATATGATCTCCAAGGCGTTAAGAAGCGCACTAAGAGTATAGCACTTTAAGTGCATAAGGGTGCCTCTGGATAACCTAAGTAAAGAGTACAAAGACAGCCTTTGGGGCTGTAAAGCAGAATGTATGTTCTCCTTTTTGTGTAATCCTCCTTTATAGTGTATGGAGACCCATTGTTACACATGAAAATCCATCCGAGTCAAAATGTTGTTACACCACAGTAGAAGATTCTTAGAACACTGTATCACCACACTGTGGTATAACATCATTTTGGCTGATTTTCAGAGCGCTCGATACAGCACTCTCCTCAATGGGAAAAACCCCCATGCACATCTTGGTCCACTGACAAAGATAATTAACTATCCCTCTGCCACTCCAAATTCCCCCAAATCTGGAAAGCTGCCACGGTCACTCCAGTACACAAAGGTGGTGACTGGTCTCTTCAAAACAACCACAGGCCGATCTCTATACTCCCCCTGCTCTCCAAGGCCCTTGAAAGGATTGTGGCTGACCAGCTGGTGGAGTACTTTAATCCATATCAGCTCCTATGCCCAGAACAGCTTGGTTTCCGCCATATCACCATCACGGCTCTCCTGGAATTTACTGGATTCATACATAGTGCTCTTGACAAAGGGCACGTTGCGGGGGTGGCCTTTGTTGACCTATTAAAGGCATTTGACACAGTCCTTCATGCCCTCCTCCTTGAACAGCTCTTGGACATAGGGCTAGCCCTAGAAACCATAGCATGGTTTTGTAGCTACCTTAGTCTGTGATCACAGCAAGCAAAGATCGATGACATCCTATCAGAAAGTTGACCTTTCAGATCAGGGGTGCCACAAGGATCCATACTCTGTTCATTACTCTTCAGTGTCTTCCTAAACAACCTCTCGGATGCTTGCAACAGCCTCAAGCTCCTCTACGCAGATGATGCAGTGATCTTTACTAGCAACCTCGACCCTGCACTGCTGCAATATGACCTCCAGAGTGGCTTTGCAGTGGCTGAAAAATGGTTCAAAGAGCAAAAACTGGTCATGAACTATAAAAATACCAAGACCATGCTTTTCACCACAGCCCAAAACAAGCTAAAAGGCTATCCCCTGGCAATTCAGAATGACTCCAGTAACACCCTGGAACGAGACCCCCATTTCAAGTACCTGGGAATTACACTGGACACTTCCCTGTCTTACACACAGCACATTGACATCACGGCCAAAGCCTTTAACACCAGGGTCAGTATCCTCTGCAGGCACAGACATTGCTTGACCTATGAAGCTCTGAACTTGGCAATTAACAGTTCACTCATCACATTGACTATGGCCTAGCTGTCTATGGCTCCGCTACTAACACGGCACTCCCAACGCCTCTCAACAGCCTTAAACAAAGCCTGACACCTGCTCACTAATGCCCCAAAACTCACCCACACCTGTGAGCTTTATGCGTGATTGGCTGTCTTCAATTGAAGGACAGGAATACTTTATCAAACCTGCCTACTAGCAAAAAAGGTCTCACTAAACTTACTTCCTCAAGGAGTTCTGAGCCTTCTGTCACTACCTATACATGTCAGGCAAACCAGGAGCTCGACTACATAAGTATTCCATGTGCCCAGGTGCTGCACAACTACAGTATTGCCCAGTGATCCTTTGCTCACTGGGCCCTTCTGTGGACAAATGGCCTACCACTAGACCCAGCCAAATCCACAACCCTTGGTTCCTTTAAGTGCAAATTGCATCAGCACCTCACCGACAATAGTACCTGTAGGTGCCCCTGCTAGTTTATGCCCGCAGCTTTAGTCTGGCTCAGCACTTCCAGCTCCTTACCCACCAAGTTAAATCTGCCCAAGCACTTGCCTCTCGCCCCTTTTTGCGCTAGTACTTGCCTCCCACCCTCTACGCCTTGGCTGTTTTCTTTCCCTCTGCCCTTCCTATCCCAGCTCCCACTGCCCCTCTCTACCTCACCCTGACAGTCTGCCTCTGCCTCTCTCTCTCTCTTCCGCAGGATGCTGGCATACCATGTACTATGCCTTAGCACAATTTGTGTAACTGTTTGTCATTGCAACCCATGTACTGTTGAATTTTTTTGTACTCTGTATGTATTATTACTGTAACTATATTGTGTCTTCTTGTGTTAATGTGTCTGATATGGAACCTCTCAACGAGCATCCGCTCACAGGTGTCATCCAAGATTTCAATAAATAAATAAATAAAACATCTTTGTATTCAAACAGTGAATGCTGTGACAGGATGGCGGCTGCATTTTTTTCCAAGGTGGCTGAAGACCGTGTCAAATTCATGGAGGATACTGTGTCTGTTCACCTTACTTAACACATTTTCATATAAATCTATACTTTACTAACAATGGGTCTCCCTACAGTATATAAAATACTAGCTGGGCAACTGTGCACAGCCAGTGTGAAATGCCACCCCGGGGTTTTGACTCCATGGAACTTCTCGAGCTTTGCTCTCAAGGTCAAATGGAATCAGAACCCCTCGGTGGCAGAACAGGCTGGTTGCGCACAGTCACCCAGCTAGTATTCTCTATGTTGTTTTTCAATATTATTTAATGAAAAATGAAATATGAAAGCATGTGTTGGACAGGAGCAGTAACCCCTTCTTTATTTCTGTTCCCTTTCCCTGCTGCTCCCTGTCCGATGAATGGGCTCACAGCAAAGAGGAGCCACGTAACCACTAGAGGTGACCTGTACAATAATGAAATATTAGAAATGTGGCTCCCTTGCCGTTTGTTTAAAAAAGCCCCATTTTTGGTTATGTTTTACAGCTCATGCTGCTGTATAAAAAAGAAGAATCTGTTTGCCGCTTTGGGGTTGAACCGAAGTGCATCATGCGGCTGTCTTTATTGCGGCCCGTGGCTTGCCCCTTGTTCCTTTGGCTTCACTCAATGCCCCTTTTCACGGAAGGTGAGGAGCCACTTAAGAAAAATATGTTGTCAACGGCTGTGCAGCTCCTCTCCTTGGGAGACTCCCTTTCCGTTTGCTGCTGGTGCCTTCTGCCGTGTAGGTATAATTTCAGAACTGCCACTGCTATGGGGCTGAGCTGCGAAATGTACAATGTGGCTTCCTGAAGTGCCGCCTGTGGCTCGCCCCTTCTTAACGCAGTTCTAGGTGGTGTTCTTGGCGGCTCCTGCCACCCTAAGAAAGTAAAACAAAAGAGCCCTGCTAAATAAAAGGCACCCTCATGCAGAGGAGAGGGAGGAATGGTGCTCTTTATTATGAAGTGCTCCCTCTCTCAAGTCACCCGAGCATGACTAACAAGTTTAAGCAGCCTGGCATGGAACAACTTATTAAAAAGAAAGCGAGGCTGCCCTGTTTTAGTTAATATGAAGTGCACAGCACCAGTAGGAAAGAATTCTTTCAGTCTCCCTTGGCTGAAACAAAGCAGTGAGTTGCCTGTTTCAGTGCAAAGTCAGTATCTTTGGCACAGGGCCAGAATGAAATATAATGCCAACGGCTTAACTTTTCAGCCATTGGCCAGAGTTAAGAAATAGTTTACAATACAAATACACATCTACAAACAGTTATGAGCGGCTCCTTTTCAAAGCAACAATGCCCCTAAACTCGGAGTGTTCCCTTCCAAAGAGCACACAGGAAGATAGTATGGACTTATTCCTTTCCATAGAAAAGGGTTTAAATTGCCACAGAAGAATCCTGTGCTAAAACTATACATGCCCAGTGTGTTATAAAGCAACAAGCTAATTGTTTAATGCTATCCTGTCAATGAGAAGGATATAAACATAATTACAAACCTGCTTAAACATAAAATTTTGGCCTTCTACTGCTGGGATAAAATATCAGTCTGTCTTACTTGAGCAGGGTTTCACAGAATAATGCCAATCCTGGTGCTCGTTGGGCCAGCAGTGGCCCCTAGTGGTTCATTGTTATAGGGATAAAGCTGTCAATCAAAGGGAATAGAAAAGTTCCCACTTTCCTGTACAAATTAATACTTTCCTGGGCTAGTTTATTTAGTTCTGGTAACATGACTGAGTCAGCATTATCTTTAGTAAGCCCTCAGCCATTGTGTAATTTATTAATCAGGTTTATGTTTATAGTGGTGCTAAGGTCATCTTATCACAGGAGGAGGATATAAAAAGCCCTCCTATGACACCAGAAGTCAGACAGGGATCCAGTAGGCAGCTGATAGAGGTAGGAGTAAGACCTCCTTGTGTGGTGTGGACTTACACTAGTAATTACTGGCTGGGCAGAGGAAAAGCCTTGAGACCCTGCTGAGCCAAAGCAGTGGTTTATTCTATTTAAGTTTATTATTTTTTTTTCTCTGAGAGAATTATCTAACTCCATTTTATTGTGATTTCTGTAAAATATTCTTCCATTTTATGATGCAAATAAAATGATAAATATCTTTTTGGCAGTTTTTATGCACTGATTTTGATTGTCTGCCTGTTACGTTATCCTGACTACCCACACCTGGTTACACTGGTGTCAGCAGTGGGAAGTCTGCTGGAGCGGGTGACCTGAGCAAGGCACCAAGGAAGAAGTACAGTGATCGAGTGGAAGAGCTGGTGTGACTGGGGTATTGGCTCAGCAGAAGATGGCTGGAGGAAGACCAGTGCTGGAGAGAGGCGGAGCACTACTGCAGGGTGATGATGGAGGATGTTGTGGAGGATGTCATAGAGGATTTGGTGGAGCAAGATCCACGGGTTCTGGAGGAGGAGGAGGACCCCCTACTGGAACATTTATGGCCATTATGTGAGAATATCCCTTTACTGAAAATTTTTCCCGGCTGTTTCTTGCTGAAGGGTGACGATCCACACTTGATGTTAAAAGTGGGATATAAAAGGCTTAGACTCGATAAAGCAGAGAACTGATAATGTGCAATTGGGCAATATAAAAGGAAAGTGCTTTTGGTGCAGCTAAATAAAGTGGGCACTGCTAATGGAAAGGAGTGTTGGGTGGTCACCTTAGTGTGGTATCCCCCCCCACCAGACAGTGCCCTGCTGCAACAGGTTCAGTTTTGTATGGATCTTTTTTTGTTTTCAAACTCTTGGATGCAACCACTCAGTCTTTTTGCTATCCCTCTATTTTCTAGTCCAGAAGGCAGGCCACCTTCGGGCAAATTTTCTCTTTCTTTCTTGATCTATCCCTTTCACTGTGTTTCCTATATCATCTTTGGGCCAATATTTCCCTTCAGAAGGTTCTGTGAAAAGCAATCATCTCCCCTGTATCTCCACTGAGTTTACTGTCTGCCATAAAGCTCAGAATGCTACTTGTTACATCTGTATGGCCTTTTGCTCTCTAAAGGGCTTCCTGAGGTAAAGCCAACTTCAAAGGACCTGCACTAAAGCTACCAGACTGGCCAAATCAGAATATTTTGCTTTCAGTCTCTATAACCATAGAAGTCCATTCAAATTCTATTGGTCATCCACTCCTTTTTCGATCATCCCTCTCAGTCAACTACCCAGCCCTCAAACAGGGCAACACCACCATCTCTGACCCCCTCAAGGTTACATTCTCCCATTAATGTCTTCAATACATGTGCTCTCCTCTACCAACAGCTACACACAATCCCTTCCTTCACTTTTTTATCTCCCTGTCTCCTCCTCTCCCCTTACCTCTCCTTCTCTTTCACCTCCATTTCCCCACCCAATACCCTTTCAACTCTTTTGTTCCTGACCCTTCAAATGCAAGGCAGGGGTCATAATGTCCAATGTAAAAACAGCTAAAACAAAAACAGTGCACACAAAACAGCTAAAACCAAAATAGCTAACAGATAGAATGTCTCACACAGAAATAGTGCAAGCAGGCTCTACACGGCATGGCCAGGAAAAAAGGCAGGACAACAGACATGTGTGACGTGATTTTACTGGTGCAGGACAAGGAATGAACACAGTGCAAAGGTAAATGTGACCAAACCCACCCCCCAAACAGATGCCCAAACACACAAAGTCATCTCATACCTGGAGGGGCAGGTTGAATGCAGGTAGTCCACAGTGGATTACACAGTGTAAGCTGCCACAATGCCTGCAATTCTCCTACTGGCATCCTTATATCTCTGCTTCGCAGTTGGCACAGTGGTCCTAGCAGTTAGCAGTGCCAGCTTCACATCTGTGAACTGCTGCTCAGTGCCTCATGCCCTGATGAGCCTCCAGAGGTTTGGATGGCATGCTCCAAGTTGTGCACCAAACCCCCAGTGCCACGCCTCCACTGCATTTGTCATATGGGGCCTACCATCCTGCACTGCCTCGTACACATTCCAGCTGTCAATGGTGAAGAGAGGCCTCCTCCTGGCTATACGTCCCATAGGCCTGCCAACCCAGGTGTCCTCGAAGTAGTCCAGCAACTCTGAAAGCAGGTCCTCATTGGCCATGAAGTACAAAACTCCTGCAGCACATCGAATGCGGCAATGACATCACCTGGGGGAACAAACGCTAGGGGCACAACCATCCTGATATGCAGGGCAAACTCCAGGTCATCGGTGTAGCGTGCCACAAATCCCTCTCTGTGCTGGCACCACCACCACACTGCTTGAGCAAAGTGGAAGAAACACCCATGCAGCTGGCAGCCAGGGAAGACAGTTCCAAAGGCTCACATGGCTGAAAGTTCATAGTCTGTCAGGACAGATGTTGGTGCGAGGCTAGGGCATAGGGTCTTGATCCTCTGGAAGGCAGCTGTGTAGGCAGTGGTGGTCCTAGTGCTCATCAGATGATACATCGCCTGGAAGGTTGTGCCCTCGATCAGCCCATGTATGGTGTACAATTGGTGGAACAGTAGGGCTGTGACACTGAACATGTCATCTGCCAGGATTGTACCACAGCCTTGAACTGCACCAGTGTTGTCCAGGTGGAGAATACCAGCAACCTGTTGTCCCCAGGGCTGCTGTCGTACTGGAGAAAGCAACCTCTGTTTCCATGGTGGTGTACTCCAGTGGGATCACCAGCTCCTGCAGGGATGTTGGCTGGGATGGCAGCCTGTGTTTTTTTATTTATTTTTATTTGTTCTAGGATTACAAATACCTTTGAGCCAAGGCTCTTTTACAAAGGTTCCATGTCATTGGTACAATTGAGACAAACATAAGCAAAGATAATAGTTTATAAAATTAAAATAAACACATAGTCTTGTACAGGAAAAAAGAACAATAAAGTGAAACTTTGGGGAGGGGAAAGGGAAAGGAGGAGGGTGAAATCAGGGAGACTAAGTAGATGGGAGAGAAGGGGAGGTAGGTGGGGGGGGAACAGAGAGGAGAGGTGGAAGGCGGGTAAGAATAGAGGTAGTGCAGCCGGGTGACATTTGTCATGGGCCAGCAGGGGAGGTGAAGATGGGGGAGGTGCTGGCAAAGAGAAGGAGTAGATGTGGGTCCAAAAGGGCATCTTCAGCTATGGAATCAAAAGACATGTTTAGCCACAACTGTCACAGAGGTTGGAGGCAGTGAGTGTTAGGTGGAGCCGAGTCTTAAAAGTGCTGAACGATAGTGAGGATGAGATGTCGCTGGGAAGACCGTTGTACCAACTAGCGGCCCGGTAAGCAAAGGATCTTTGGCCTTGTGTTGTGTGGCAATGCGGGATTTTCAGAAGCTGGGGTTTCGATCCCCTGGTATGGCGAGTGTGGATTCTCGGTTGTATGAGGGCACAGATTCCGGGGGGGCAAGGCCCAGCAAGATTTTCTTAGTAGTAATGCAAGTTTGGTGTTTTATTCGATTGGCAAGATTCAACCATCTAGTTTGAGAATAGAGGTCACAGATGTCAGTTAGGTGTTGGGAGCCAGTGACAAGTTGACAGGCCTTGTTGAGGGCGGTGGATACACATTTGAGTGCGGTGGTTGTAGCAGAGCCGTAAATGATAATGCCATAATCAGTGATGGATATGATGGAGCTCTGGACAGCAAGGGCTTCAGGTGTCAGGTGTTTCCTAAGATGGACTAGCAAGCCTAGCCAGGAGTTAGCGACTTTGGTAACATGGTTGATGTGGGCAGTGTAGGAGAGGTGAGGGTCAAGGGTGATCCCAAGGTATTTAAAGTTTTTGACCTGTTCCAGTGCGGCACCTTGTCTGGTGATAACGGAGAGTTGGAAGTGCTTCTGTTTATTATGGGAGCTGCTGAAGATCATGGCCTTGGGTTTTTTTTGATTAAGGATCAGTTTGTGCTTTGTGAACCAATTCTCAACCGAGGAAAAGATGAGTTGGAGATTTTCTTGCAATTTCTTCAGGTCCTGGTGTGTGGCAAGGATTACTGCATCATTGGCATACAGGGTGATATGTTCAGTGCAGGAGTCCAGTAGGGTGTTAAGGAACAGGCTGAAGAGTAGGGGGGCCCAGTATTGGACCCTGTTCTGTTGATGAGGGGCATTGCTGGATGTCTCCCCATGATGGCTGATGGCACACTGGTCTTGCAGGCTGCCATCATCACACTGCAGGTGTCATTCATCCAATGGGCATGGTCCTTGACAGCTGCAAGCACCTCCTTGGCAGCAATGTCAGCTGTATCCGGGATGTGGTTGTGATTGGCTGTGTGATGTACCACCTCCTCACCCAGCATATGTACCCTGGCTGGATATCGTGCCTTATCGTACTCGATGCATTTTCAATACACACGGTCAATGTGTACCCTCGCCAGCCTGTACAGAAAGCCGGCATGGTGTAGCAGGGAGGCACCCTTCTGGCTACAGACGTAGGTAAGCGGCATCCTCACTCTACAAACAATATCCACAGTCTGGACACCTGTCCTGCAGTGTGACCACCCTTATATGGGGGCCCGCTGTGTGTCTGAGTGGATGCACCTGCCACAGGGCGGCCCCCCATTGCTGCAGCAGATACATACTGTGCAGGGGTGTGTGCACTGTGGCAAGGTGTGTGGCAGACAGGCCCCAAAAAGGGTCAGGAACAGACCATTAGCATGACTCATTCAGTGGGAAGGGCCTTGCCCCACATAGCCCACAGGTGTGCAGGATGCAGTACAAGTAGAGCTGCCATGGCCCTGCCCCCCCCTTTCCAAGTGTGTACTGCATGCTGAATCTGCAGCTCAGGAGGTGAGTACAGCATGTGTGTGGTGTTATGGTGTAGCAGGCTGTCCTGTACTGCATGGCAGGCTGCACAGAGGCCGTGCACTTCATGCCTGTGCTTGTGGGTGGTGTCGGCATCTTGGTGGGCCTGTGCATAGCAACCCCTGCCAATGGCCTTGGTGTACGCTATTGTGGTGTTCCACAGCGGCTGCCATTGGTGTCCTGTGTCTATGTGTGGCATGTGCCCTGTCTCTGACACAGCCTAGGTCTGGGCCATGTTCTGCCCCATCGCTTCACCTGTGAGGGGGGGGATGCACCTGTCATGCCCCCCATTGGCTGCCCCGGTGCCCCAGGACCTGCACACCGCAAACCCCCCCATCCCACAGTCCCACAGTAGCACAATGGCCCTGTATCCCTGGACTGCTGCGGTGCTGACTGTGCCTGGCCTGTTCCTGTGCGTGTCCGCCGGCCTGCACACACACCTGAAGGGGGCCTCCATAGTGCAGCCCCAGGCGCTGCAGTCACGGTAAGAGCCATTCCATGCAGGTGTGGGTTACAGGGCAGCAGGTTCACTTGCTGCCCCTGTGGTGCACTGGTGGGTCTGCAGCAGCATCGCAGGCCTTGGGGGGGTCCGTGTACCACCTCCCCAACTACTGTCTGGGACTGGGGGCATCTGAGGGACACTTCGCGTTGGTGGGGGGGTAGGCCAGTGCAGTGCCCACCCCTACAGCCCTTACAGGCCTGGGCCATGGCATTCATGCTGGGGGTGATTGCGGTGTCTGGGGAAGTTACTAGTCCATTGCTTGGGGTACTGGGGTGCTTGGGCAGGACACCGTCAGCAGATTGGAGGGAGGTCTGCGATGGGGTGACTGGTGGTGGGAGGTCAGACAACTGGACATCTGCTGCATAGGGGTTGTGGGGCAAAAACTTCAAGGCACTTCTTGGTGATTTTACTGTGCAACATGAAAACAAATACCTCGTAGGCCCGTCCACAGGCTGAGTGCTCCTGCATGTAGGCTCTCCTGTGAGTGCAGCACAGCATACAGCTGTAGATGCTGCATTAATAGTGGTCCTGTCCATGCATCCTGTGGCTTCCAGCATGAATGAGGTTGCGGTATGTATGATGGAATGTGGGCATGGTGGGTGAGTGTGTATGCATGCATTAGTTTCCTGCAGGTATCCAATCCGTGGCTGATGATGCTGGCTGCTTGTTTCCTGAACGTGTGTCCACACCCGCTATGCCACAGGTGCTGCTGAGAGGTGTGAGTGCCTCCATCTCCCAAGGATTACCGTGTCTCACACACATGGAGGAGAAGCCCCCCAAAAAAAGTCACAGGGGATGAGGGTAGTGTACTGACAGGGGGTTGTTCCCTGTGTTGTTGGACGATATCTTGTCTTGTGCTCATTTTACATGTGCCATTAAAACATGCGCTGTACTGACAAGCACTTATCTAGCACCCTCCATATTGGTGTCATGCACTCTTTTGACTCCCCCCCCATGCGTTATTCTGGCATACGTTGTTATGTTACATGCGCTATTATTTCCCTACACTGTATTGCATGCGCTGTATTACATGTGCTGCTATGGATCAGCTACATTGACACCGTAGGTAAATGGGACGACCTGGATGCTCTTGATTCCAAGCTACTCCACTTCACCTGCTTACAGCCTCCTTATCTTCACTCTTCTCAACCTCTCCTTCCACACTGGTAGGGTGCCTGATGCTTGGAAAAGAGCTAAATTCCTTCTCCCCAAAGGCAAGGCAAGGCAAATTTTATTTTTATGGCACCCAATCCCAGAGGTTCTGGGCACCTTACAGAATATATTACACAGACAGTAGAATGGGGTAATTAGTACAGGATAAAACATACAGCAATTAAAATTTTTAAAACATTGTTATAGTTATCTTCCAAAACAACTGTTGCAAGCTGGCTGAAAAAGACTATCCAGGAGGCATACATATCAAATGGCCTAACTCCACCAGAGGGCATAAAAGGCCACTTAGCCAGGGCAGTGGCCACATCCTGGGCTGAAAGAGCTTGCATATCTGTAGAAGACATTTGCAGTGCAGCAACATGGACCTCAATTCATACTTTTGCAAGGCACTACATACTTGAGACCTATACAAACAGCCATTTTTGCCAGTAAAGTTTTTTGTCTGCAGCATATCCTACCAGTTTCCACACTGATTGCCCTGGCCTGCCCTGAGGGAATGGTTTGTACTGCTACTTAAAGTAACCCACGATGTAATGTCCTGAGTGCCATGGATAACAAACATAACACAATGGGTGTTTACTCACCTGGTAAAGGAGATTGTGTTCATTTGTATCCATGCCACTCCATGGCCCTCCCTTCAGAGCGATCACGGTGGAAGTCTTCTTGCTGATTGCATAGGACTATTTGGTTGCTGCGCCTACTGACCATTCAGTAACCAGTGCTGCCTTGATAATGTCCACAAATAATTGATAATGGTCGCTCATATTAGAATTGATTTATAAGATAAAGTGTGTTGAGTGTCGTAGGTCACATTAGGTGTCCGAGTTCTAGAATTTTAGTAATAAGAAATAAAACAGTATTATGATTGCTCTTTTAAAGCAATGTCTATCTTCCTTTTCTATATGTGGTTCAAGTTGGAGGGTAGTTAGGCTTAACCTTTATTTCAGCTATGGAAGAATTTCTGTCTGCTGGGTCTTTTAATGAAATAGTGCCACATGGTAGTAGTCGTTTTGCTTCAGGCCATTATCTGTGGGTCAATAGTCAGGGCATTGCACCAAAGTTTTACTTTTTTCTCTTGTACTGGGTACATTCTGTATAAGTTTCTTTTCTCAGACAGTCAGCCCGGTTCTGTAGATTCCCACTCCTTGGAAAATATATCAATAGCAGGACAGCTTGGGAAGGTGTCCTTCACTTAAGATTTTTGCTGGATCATGGGGTCGAGCATAGATTCTGTTTTTTTTTTTTTTAGATTCTCTTTATCACTCCCCAAATCCGGAACTCTCTCGGGCTTACCCCACTGGCCTGATCGCTCTACCACCTGACGTCCCTCCCGTCATCTTCATAGTTGTTATGACTCTCTGAGGTCACGATCCCCCTAACAGCCCCGGCAAGATCGAAGGGGCAGTGACAGAAGACCGGCATTGGGCGTGTGGCGGCGGCACTGGAGGAAGCTGTCGCCTATCTGGTTGAGGAAGATTTTTCCCCTCTTGTTACGCCCTCTCCCCCACTCCCCGTGCTTGGTGCATGCATCCTGACTTTTCAATGCACGGCCACCCTGCCAGCATCGGGCCACGTAATGTACGTGCTGCCCAGCACTCTGCAGCAGCCCTGATCTCCACCGGAGGTTGCCGGAGCGCTGAACTCCCCAACACCCTCCCCCTGAGATAGGAGAGCAGCCCAGTGGGCACTCAATCCTATCTGTCCCCTGCTGACCCCCAGCACCCAATCTCGATCCTGAACTCGGGTTGCTGGCATGGAGCGAGGTGTGGCATCCAGAGCCTCAACCGTCGGTGCCACCGGGCCAGGCCTAGATTCTGGTTTTGGTGTCTCAAGCTCAAACCCCATGGTAGATTTTATGTCCTTCATGAGGCCTGGGACTAGATCAAACGAACATGATTTTGATGTTAGAGAAGGTGACTTGTTCTATGCTTGTCCCTTGCCAAGTCTTTCCCCTCCTCCTTTTGTTTAAGGTACTCTTGGAGACCCTCACCAAAAACATGGTTTCCTTTTAACAGTAGATTCTTTAGCAGGGCTTTTGATTCACTGTCTGCTTCCTAAAGTTTGAGCCATTATGCCCTTCTGGCTCTGTTGGTTAAGGCAGAGGCTTTGGCTTCTAGCTTAAGAGTATCTATGGCCATGTCCCCCAGATACTTGGCTATGTCCAGGGTACATTCCAGTAGCTTAGACTCCCTGGCATGTCCTGTAGAGGTTCCTCTAGTAGGGGGATGAAAGTTTTGAAAAAGTCAATAGGCAGCCCATCGGATCTGGGGCCTTGCCCTTTTAGTGCCTTCACTGCTCCAAGGACTTCCTCCTTGGTCAGAGGAGCATCTAGTCTCACTGACTCCTCAGGGGTGAGCTTAGGCAGTGGGGCTTTGCTGAAGAAATTCTCAAACTGTTGAGTCATGGGGGTAACCTCGAAGTATACAGCTTTTGGTAGAAATGACTGACTTTGTCCCCAATGGGGGAACACGACAATTCTCTCCCGACAACTCTCCCCACGTCAACTCGCTCCCGACAATTCTTCCCCATGCAAATTCACTCCTGCGACAATCATTTGTCTACGACAATTCGCTCCCAAAGTATTAACAGTATACGATCCCAAATAAATATTTCTTACCAGGTTATGTGCAACTCTCATCTGGCTCAGCGTGTGACGTTGTAAGGCGTCGACGTCCATAGCTACCCAGCCACTCTATAGCAAGTTCATTTTCCTAAAGGAAAACTTTATTTCAAAACTTTAAAAACAACTTAATGCAGTCATTAATATTCAAAACTATGTACTACTCCTCGCAAAAACTCCTCGGTAGTACGATCTGCACATTTCTCCAAAATACAGGCGAGCCTTACAACATTGTCTCTGTACACTCTCCGTGAAGCTGTGGGTGGAATTCCTGCCAGTATCTGCTCCACTTCTGAATCCCTTTTTCTTTGCACTCCCCTCAGCCCATCAATAAATTTCCATACTGTAGGATGTGACATGCATAACACAGTCTGCATGCCACGGTGGAAAGCTTCCACTACATTGTTAGTTTTTGCACGACCATTTGACACACTTTCGGAATGATTCCACAACTGTATGTCATACAGTGGCTGTCTGCGTCCTGTTCCTCATCTATTTCGCCTCCCCACCCAAGTATCCTCGAAATAGTCGATTAAAGGCTCCAATTCACTAGGAAATATGTGTGCAGAATCATCTGTTATTTCCTCAAATTGTGCAACCACTTGTTCGGGGGGATAAAATGCTAGTGCAGGCAGATATTTTGATTTTAATGCAAACTCGGAATCCTGTGAATATCTGATAGATAATCCCTCTGTTTGTATTTTCCTGTAGATGCACTGGGTAAAATGGAAAAAACATCCTAATATCTTTGCTTGTGGGAACACAGACTGGAAAGCAGCAATAGATGCCTCTCAAAGTCTGTCATTACCTGCTCTGGGTTAAGATGTGGACAAATATTTTAAGTGCAGCCAGCAGACGTTCATAACACTCCTCGATTTCCCCGGAAACAGTGCATAAATTGCAGGCTGAACATTAGAAAACCGTTCCCCATTATAACGTATAGCTGCTTAAATAGTGGAGGCAAAACGCTGAATGTTCCATTTGCATACCATAGTTTACATTTCTGCAGGAATTCAAGATTTTTTTCAGTTCCAAACAATAAAAATCTGTTGTGTCCTGGGCAACTATCATGCAATAAGAATGGGACAGTATCACCTGCATCAGTTGTGCTATACATTTTGTACTCGTTTGGAATCACAAGTTCAATAAGGTCTTTAAGGTTAGGTGGAGCACCGTGACCTCTCACTCGTTGGATGGTTTGTTTAAGATTTCTGTCACACATCTTACCCTGTGATGCAAGAGACATAGTAGACTTAGAGTGAATCAGAACCTGGACTGTGGTATCTTGTGTTGATGCAGCTCTATCTTTGGCCGCATTGACAGCAGCGGCTTTTTCAACTGCACAAACATCTGGTGCATGCGAATGAATGGAAAAGCGATGAACTATTGTTGGGTCCTCGATTCCTTTAGTGTGCACTCTGGCATTGCACAGCTTTGTTTTACTGACAGCTAGTTCACACTGCCAAATTGCCTTATTCATATGTCCTAATTTATGAAAGGTGTAAATGAAATTTAAGTCATCTACTAGTTTTTGTTCCCTCGCTCTGACAAAATGAACCGGCAAGTCATTATATTACTGAGGAGTGAATGCTGGGGCGAGCGAAAAGCGAAACTTAAAGATTTTCTAATTACCCACAATCACTGACAAGCAAGTCTTTACTCTTGGCAACCGTCAATCAGGATTAGTTATAAGGTGAACAGTGATTCGATAACAACATGGGGCAAGCAGTTACATCTATTGGCAAATTACTTTGTTTAAAATGAAGGTGCGAGCTTACAGCAATTACTTTGTTTAAAATGAAGGTGCGAGCTTACAGCAATACATGTTGAATGGTGGAACAGTATTTTACAAGTAAGAGGGAGCGAGTGGGCATTACATGAATTGTCGTAGGAGCGTAATGATGGCGGGGTGAATTGTCGGGAGCGAGTAGTCGTGCTACGAATTGTCGGGAGCGAATTGTCATGTACCCTCTGTTTGGTGATCAGAGTCAAAGAGCCAGATTGTGCTGGATTTGGCCTGTAGATCTCTCTCTCTCTCTCTCTCTCTCTCTCGCTCTCTCTCTCACTCACGTTTCTTCAGCTGCCATGCCAGATATTCCCCCTCATTCCCATCAAAATAAGCCCCTGCCTGAAACAGGAGGATTGAACGCTCAATCAGTGTAGTGCTCAGGAGGTTACGTTCCTGTTTCAGTCTTTGAACTACCCTGTATAAGGCTGAGGATGGCTGCTTCCTGTGTGAGGCGTCACAAGCCTAAAACTTGGATTGGAGCTGTAAGTTTTCCTTCAGGGACTTCTTTTTCTTATGGGCTGAATAAGCAATAGCCTGTCCCCTAATAAATTTTTAGAGCTTCCCAACATGTCCCATGTTTGGTGTCTCCTCTTTTATTGTGTTGCAAGAATTCCCTTACAGTATGTTACCTAACATATAATCAACAAATTCCCTGTCTCATAGGAGATGGGGATCTAAGCACCAGGGTCTGGCAGCTGGGTGGACCCGCCCGGGGAGATTGAGGCCATCAAATAGGCATGATCTGAGAGTAAAATTGGGGAGTATTTTGTTACTCCCACCCCTAAAAGGAGAGTGGAGCTGACCAGCAGCTGATCCAGCCTTGTGTAGGAGTGATGCGCATGGGAGAAGAAATTATAATCTTGGCTGGTCAGTTGCTGGTGACGCCACACATCTATCAAGTGAAAGACCCCTTCCACTTCCCTCAGTGCCTTAGCATTCCACAAAATCTGTTTTGGGGTGGGGTTGGATCAATCAAGAACCGTGTCCATGACACAGCTAGAGTCTCCCCCCTCCAAGATCCTGGAACCCAGGAGGGTGGGCATGTCCAGGGCAAGTTTAAGAAAGAATCCCTGGTCCTCCACATTCAGAGCACACACAGAACCCACTGATACAGCACCCATTCCCTCAATGGTGAGGTTTGCCAGGACATATCTCCCCTCAGAGTCCCATACCTCTCGGTGTATCTGCTCCCTTGTGCCCCGGGGTAACCAGATAGTCACTCCCCTGGCCTTAAAGGTGAAGCAGGATGTGAGCCACAGGCGACTGAGGCTCCCTTCTGTTTTTGTAGCTTCTTCACGAGACATATGCATCTCTTCCAAGAGAACCAACTGTGCCTTAGCCCTCTTTACCTCTGTCAACACTTTCCTTCACTTGAGTACAGTTTTTAACATGTTGACATTCCATGTTATAGCATTTACTGGATTACCCATTGTCTGTTTTTAGGCTAGGTAACTGGAAAACACACTTTGCCAACCTCTGACAGAGCATATAGTAGTACATAACCTGAGACCATTTTACATTTGTGGTACTATTCCATTGTAGATACTAAACTTTTCCCCCATAACAGTGATCTATCCCCTCCTTCCCCCCCATCCCACCATCCACAATTCTTAACCTGAAGTAAACTAAGGAGTATTGCCAACAAGGCAGCTCCAGCTATTAACTCCCTCCCATGACTGGGCCCCAAATCGCCCAGTCAGTATCCCCTTGCAAACTGATGGTAACTAGTGTATATAATTAAGCAGCTTTAAATATGCAGCTTGAGCAACAATGCCCACTATCCGCGGACAGAGTCTGCAACATTAGAGAGAGTATAGCTCCCTCATGCTAACAGCTGTAAAAACAGCAACCCAAAAATGAGGCCCCCCTTCTTCACTCTGGAAGAAAAACCAGACAGGATGGGAGGAGAGGGGGCTACATCAGGCAATGTTTAAGCCCTGTTGGTCCCTTTTCCCCCTTAGGCCCAACTTGTAATACAGAGAACGTGCAGTGTTTAACTTACCACCGCAGCCCTGTTCTAGTCAGCAACACCTGAGGACCACGCTTCACCAGCTCAGTGACACTACGCAGCTGCTCACATTCCACGTGTCCCCCCTTGGGTTGGTATCTGACAAGGCAACCGGGACTCTGCATCAAGCATGAAGCAACACAAATACCTTAGCCTTGTTAAGTACTCTTAACATTATAACACTAACCTAAAAAATGAAAACTGATGACTCTTGCGCAAAACAAAGCATCCCCCAAGTTATAAGGTCATAACATTCCAGGGAACCCTTTCAGCTCCAGTGGAGACCCCAAGAGCACCGAGGGTCACAGCACATTTTGGGACATGCCTGTTTTACACCTCCCCCAGCCATTCAGCAAATGCGTGTGGCTGAGGGCTCCAGCAGGTTACCCCCATCCCGATTTTAATCAACCCCAAGAAACAGGAGGACTGAATGCAACATAAGGGTGGGATGCCACCCTCCGACCAGATTCTCCTGAGCCTGCTTTAGCATATCTAGTCCTCTGCTGGCACCCCCCATTGCCCCAATCCCCGTTGCATGCTGTCTCTGTAGCTGCAGTAGTCTATTCAGGTGCTCTAGGATAAACTGCTCAGCAACCCACTGTTCCCTTGACATGGTCAGGCCACATGTTATCCATTGCTGCTTTAAACAAGTGTGCTGTCAATCAGTGGGTGCCATAAGGTTCAAGCCCCAGAGCCCCGACCAGGCTCCGTCACACTTCAGCACAGATTAAACATTATAGCATCCAAGCAAATGAAACATTACCCCTTTCTCCCCAGTTGCAGTCAGCTAGAAATGACACCTTCAAAGAAAACCTGGGCCTGTCAGTCAAAAATGTAGTCCCCAGTTACCCAGCTTCCCTCCAGAGCACAGGCCCAGTCCAGACTATGCGGTGTGGTGCAGTTACAAATGGAGGGCAGCTAGGACTGTTGGTGAAAGCACATGTCACGTGTTGGGCAGGAATCTTAAAGCAAATTGGAGTATACTAAATGCATCTCCCCAAGCCCTGCAATTATTTTCCCCTCTGATACCAGGAAACAGGGTAAGGCCTGATAAATACTAGAGAGACTGGCTTGAGGAATATAGAACAGAATACTCATCTGACTGCAGCTGGGATGGTCCGGTGGGGTGGATCACCTTCCATTTGCTTCACCGTCTCCTGCATCCACTTTTTGGCTTTAAGATAATTACTTAAGAATCATGACTCTTCTCCAGGACGATCCACCCGAAGTTTGGCAGGGTACAGAAAGGCAAATGACCAACCTATGTTGTGGAGTTTGGACTTCATGTTGTTGAATTTCTGTCATTTAGTTTGCAGTTCTCTGCTATAGTCCTGTTATACTGTTACCATGGAGTTGTTAACCATCACAGACCCCTTTTTTCTTGGCCACGTTGAGCATATTTTCTTTATCCATGAGCCTCAAGTATTTGATGAGGCAGTGTCTCGGTCAATCTTCCAGCTTAGGAGGAGGCCCAACTTCGTGTGAACACTCTATTTCAGAAGCACTAGCCTCTGGTGGCATTTTCAGGTGCTCCACAAGCCAGCTCTGTAGATCTACAGCAGGATTTCTTCCTTCGGTTCCCTCCAGCAGCCCTACAATATGTAGGTTCGATCATCGAGACCTATTCTCTTAGTCATCTACCTGCCCGATCAAGTCCTCCACTGCTACTTTTAATTAGTTTCTTTCCTGGGAGACCGAATGCACAGTGTCTTCCAGGTTGCTCACTATCTGTTGAAGTTCTAAAATTTGAGTTGTATGCACCTTGTAAGTTTCAGAGAGCCCAGTTACCACTGATTATATGTGGACCATTTGAGCAGTGAGGTTTGTGAACCCTGCTCGTATCTCCATATGCATCTTTGCAAGAGTGTCAGGGACCCCAGTCAAAGAGCGTTCCAGTCCTGCCATGCCACACTCCTCCTCTGCAGCTGCTTGGGCCTGCTGTTGTGTTCGGGTTTCTGGGCCAGTACGTTGTTCTTTTTGTCCATCTATTGCTTCAAAACTCAGTTTGGACTGCCAATTTTGGGTTTGCTCATTGCCATCAGTCAGTAGAAGCTTTAGCAGTCGAGGAATCTTGGGACTCAGCGATATATCCAAGGATAGAAATGATTTAAAAGATGATGCTTAGAAAGCACAGCTAATCCCTGACTGCCATCATGCCAGCGTCCCCCAACTCTGCCTTAACACCAGTGAAATTATCTCAATGTCTTCTGGCACCAGGCAACAACTGTCCAAGCTACCAGTTCATCCCACCTTCATGACACTGGATAGCTCCTACCTGAAGGAAGTCCAGTCCCTTAAATATCTTGGGGCATGCTTGGATCATTATCTTGACTTTTCATGCTACATTTATGACAACCACAGAAAGCTCCTCCCTAAATGTGGTGCACTCCATCACAGCAAGGCTTGCATTATTCTTCTGGCCTGCTGAGAGATCACTGTAAAAATCATCTTCCAAGTTTGTGGCTAAGGGACATCATCACTAATGCAATCTCTAATGCAGTGGCACTCAGTCCTGACTGGCTCAGGGGCCTCATGAGCAGTCAGCGTTAGCCAAGGGGCCACAACATACACCTCCTAGTAAATTCTGGCAAACCCACACCAGTGTAAAATAACATTATTTCATTTAATAAACATTTATTTAATTTACTAAACATTATTAAACATTTTTTTCAGTCTGAAAAGGCGCAGCTTGCATGAAAATGTGCAATAAACTTTGCAAATAATGCTTGCTGGTGTACAATGCAGTGGTATTATAGTGCATCCTGGTTGGGTAATACTGTATAGGACAGGAACCATTTGCATCACTTACTGGGAAGAGCCACAGATGATAAGCTGAAAAGCCACTTGAGGCTCTAGAGCCACAGTCTGAGGATCACTGCTCTAAAGCAAAGCAAAGCTAACTTTCTTTATATAGTGCCTTTCTTAAACCAAGGCGCTTTACAAATTAATTACAGTAAAACATAAATTAAAAAAAATTACAGATATATAAAATTAATTAAAATCATCTGGGAAGGTGATCTGAAAAAGATGTCTTAAATTCCGACTTAAATCTCTCGATGGCCAGGCATTCTCTCAACTGCTGATGTAGAGAATTCCACAGGGTAGGGGCTGCAAAAGAAAAAGCATGAGCACCAGATGTCTCCAAACGTACCCTGGGAATCTCTAGCAATCCATCATCAGCGGATTGAAGGGGGTGGTAGGGAGTCAAGAGGTCTTGCAGGTAGCTGGGTCCCAGTTTGTGCAGGGCTTTAAAGGTCATTAGACTGACCTTAAAGATGATTCACCACTGAACAGGCAGCCAGTACAGTCCGCACAGCACAGGTGTAATAAGGCTGGTCCTAGATGTACCAGTAAATATCCCGGCTACCGTGTTCTGCACTAGCTGCAAGCAGCAGATATCAACCCCAGGGAGCCCTAGGTAAAAGGCATTGCAGTAGTCACTGTGGGTGGTGACGAAGGTGTGGACCAACGTTGGAAGGTCATCTGGAGGAACCAGGTGTTTCACTCAAGTAATGTTCCTCAGATGGTAAAAAGAGGATTTCACAACTGCAGACACCTAAGATTTCAGGGTCAAGCCATCATCAAAGATAACACCCAAGTTACTCACCTGGTTGGAGGTAGTATACTGGACACCGTCAAGCCATATGCCTGACACCTGCCCAGCCCCCAAACCAACCCCCGGATGACCAGGGTCCACAACCAACACTTTGGTCTTGTCTGGATTCAGTCTCAGCCAGTTGGTGCTCATCCAGTCCTTGATCTCGGTGAGACAATTATTAAACACAGAGACTGCATCCCCTTATTCATCTTGTAAATGAGCTTGCTCAATGATGTTCGCCTGGATAAATAAAGATTTTGATTGATTGATTGATTGTTCAGGTAGAAATGACAGATATAGTTGACTAAAGCCACAATCCAGACTGGACTTCCTTATTTATGCTTTTTTGTTGCTTTGCTCGTAGCCGTACCTCTTTCACCCACCACTGCTCTCTTCTCTCTGACTGCATGCTCCCCTCCCATGATGATGGTGTCTCTCCCACTGCATCTCTCTAATTTCTGAATCCGTGGATGTCTCTCTTCCCTACTTCCTCAACTCTCTTGTCACTTTGGTCTACCCTTCACCTACTCATTTAGAAACACTACCTGTCCTTCCTTCTCCTTTCCCTTCCTAAAACTTCTGTAGGTCAAGCTGCATTCTCCTATAGGCTACCTCTGCTCTAGTCCACTTACTCTTCCTCCATGACTGCCTCTGCTGCCACCATATGGCTTTCATGCCCTAATAGGTTAGAAGGGCTTTTACCATCTGACAACTGTACAACAGTTGTTTCTGCTCTCTGCTTTGTCCGTCTTATTTTCCACTCTATCTATTATCTGTGTACCATATTACATAGAGAATACTGGCTGTGGTGTTAGAGATGTCACAAAAAGGATGGATTACCCATAATTACTTGCACCCACTGCATCAGGACCCTCACGGCGCTTCCGTGTTCGCAGAAAAGTTTTGGCATTTGGTTTAAATAAGTGGATTGCACCAAAATATGTTCACAGCAGCCCAGGACTCCCGCAGCTGTTTTTAAAGGTAGGTGAGGACGGGAGCGGGCTGGGAATTGTCTTTGCAGGTCACCTTTAAAACTTTGCTTTATAAGGACCGTAGTCAAGACATGTATTTTAAAAAGGGTTATTTGACTTTACAGAGATGCTATCTTTTAGTGACTCATTGTAATTTGGAGCATTTTTCCCTTTTCTCTCCTTTAAAGTAAAATGCTTCCCTACCTAAGGTTGGTTTATTGGATAATAATGGGACTCTAATATGTTGATTTGAGCCGTTATCTCATGGCTGACTTGGTAAAACTTCATATTAAATATAATCATTGGCATATGGGATGACTAGGGAAGACTAGCAAACTTACTTATGCTGGGCACAAAGAAGCCATAAAAGGAACCTGGAACTTTATTCAAAACATTGACTCCTGAACAAAATGAAGCTCCTATTAGCTCCCATTACTTAATTACAAACATGGACTCTGATGCATCAAGGGAGCCATTCATCTCTGTTTAATTTAGAAGTTAAGTCGGTGAGCTCCTATAAGGATTCTAATCAGAGATGTTGAAAGGTCGGAGCTATGTTTGGTTGTTTATAATATCCGAGCATTAAGCAAGGTTTTCCATTTTATTTTGTTGCTGTAGTGCTTTAAGCAGGACTCGCTATCATGCTTTTGAGTTGCTTCACATATATATGGGTAATAGCTGCTATAGGTACTATGGATGCTGTAAAAAGTGCCAGCCTGCAAAGCTTACAAAGAACTTTATGATAATAAATTGTTTCTCATATTTCTTTTAGTAACTGTTCTATTTGATCTTGCAATGTAACAGTGTGCTATTTATGTTTTGACTTTATTGCTGTTATGGGCAAGAAGCTCATCTGATGTTTAATCACCTAATTAATTGATTAGAGTAATACAGAAATCTAGTGAGGTGATTTATTAAAAAAAAAATGCACTGAGTGGTCAGGAGTGTACCCATCCCATTTTAGAAGAATGGTACAACTAGAAACATAACATTTATATTTCTCAGATTTCAGTTTAATTAATAAATGATAAATCATAAAGAAGTACCAATATTTGTAAGAAGTTGAATTTGGGATAGTGCCTCGATTATGGAATAGTCCAATTTAGGTAATTTTATTGGTGGCATTGCAAGATGTAATGTGTGGAGTAGGCTTATTATGGCCTCAACTTGTATAAATTGTTTTTTTATACTGTCTTATGGACGTTTGTATGCATAGTAAATGTACACTGGATTCTTTATTTTGTAATGGTTTTTAACTGAATGACAATAAAATACTTTGACTTTGATATTTACACCCTGAGCCAGTCCTGTGTGAGTGAAAGCCTAGTTCTGACTGAAACACAGATGAGGTGATTCGTGGTTCTTTTGCTAACACAGCACTACTGTCCCCATTGTTGTTGGTAAATTCCTTTGATATGCAGGTACAAGGAAGTCTTAAAGGCATGGTAAGCTGAGCAGGGTTACATTCTCCCCCTGCTAAATAATGGCTGTCCTCAGCAATTGAATACAAATATCCAGAGTCTGTTTAATGTTTAGTACACACACATATTTACATATCTACAGCAGCTGCTTGTCTCAAAAAGTAATTCCTAGCTAGGCTTTCATCTTTGTCATATATCCAACATTTCTGGCTAGACATGTAGTTCCTGTGTGAAAACATTTATCATCAAACGTTTCCCTCTATACATGACATAATGATGGTGGTTTTCACCATTTCATGTTAGGGTACATGTAAATACTATATGAGGCAGTGATCTGATTGTAACATATATTTTCTTGTGTACAATATGCATGGGGAGGTCAGTGGAGGCTGTGCATTGAAGCATACAATAGGTCTGATAGGCCTTTCAGATCATCTTAATGGAGCAACAGCTTCTTCAGAATCTGCATGCGGGGGACCCATTTCCTTGACCAGTTTAGGAATATTTGAAACTGTTTCTGGGTGCTCCTTCTCCTCTGTTTCCTTGATATTCTCATCCTCAGCTATAGACTGCATGCCCACAGGTGTAGAAGGTTCAGTGTTTGGATCCAAAGGCATAACATCTTGGTTCCATTCCTTTTTAAGGTACTGCACTTGATAACAGGTTCTGAGTGGTTATGGTAGGATGGTGGAAAACTAGTTCTGTATCCTCATCAGAGAAAACCACAAGGGGAACCACGCTCTCAGAGAAGAGCGGTTCCTGCCTTAAACAGACACAGATAAACACACAGAGACAGCACTCAAAAATTAAAAAAAATAATTAAATTACAGTCAAGCCATCCAGTGTAGCCCCTAGCTAGTGCAGTGGCTTCAGTCCTGACTTGGTTACACCAGATGGCTTGACTGTGCTTTAATTTAGAAATTTTGAGTGCTACCTCTGTGTTTTTATGTTGGTTTGCACATGCGCAGCCAACATATTGCGGTAGTAGCAGATTTGGAGGTGTGGTCAATGTTGGGCGAATACAGGGCACTCATCAGTAAATGCATCCCTCATTCTCCAAGAAGCCTGCATGCCAGCACCACACCATGCATACATAATGTGGTGAGCACATCTAAGGAAAGGTCTGCTGCAATGCGAGCAAAGCTCGTCATACGTAGTGGACTTCCTGACATGCTTTCCTTGGTGAGAAAAAAAAATTAACATGGCAGCACACTGCCTGCAATAATGCCGACTTTGGGGGTGCCCAATCCTCCTGTCGGCATGCCCTGCCACAATGTATATGCCGAAGGGGGAGCCCACTCCCCATCAGCATAATGCACCCCCCCATTTGTTATTTGCTGAGGGGGTGCCAATCCCCCTTGGCTCTTGCCCCCCCACTTTCATTGTGTGCCAATGGGGTGCCTAACCTCATTGGCTACAGCATCCCCCCCAAAAAAACTTAGGTGGCACACTGGGAGCCCACCCCAGTGTGCCAAATCCCCATAAAAATAAAAACTGTCCTACAATGTTTTTTTTTCTTTTAACCCTGTGAAAAAAGAAAACGGTTCCTCACCATCTCCCTGCCCCCTCCCTCAACCCATGCCCACCCTCTGTGCACCCTGCCTCCCCACACCCCTCTCACCCCATACTTACCTCCGGAGTCAGGCGTGATGATCTTTGGTGGACCGGGAACACGTCTGCACTCTTCAAAGCCAACCGCGAACTGAAGAAATGCCGGTAAGCTGTATAATGGCATAAATAGGGTTTTTTCAACTTTGGTACATATCCTGGGCATTTTTTGGAATTTTTGCACCAAAGTAAAATTTTCAACATGGGGTTATTGGGAACCCTCCTCATGAATTCAGTCACAGTCATGGCGTTATTCAGTCCTGAAAGGTGATTTCACAGTCACTGTGCAGAATCACCTTTTGGGACTGAGTAATGAAATGACAGTGCCACTGTTCATGAGGGGGCCTCTCAAAAAGCCTATGTTGCAAATTTGGTGAAAAAGATCCCCAAAATGGCTGTTTTATGAGCGTGCACTGCGCTGTTTCCACACATGCTTGTAACTCCTTGAATTTGTAATATTTTCACTCTAGATTTTCAAAATTGGCATTTTCCCACACCTCCTGACGAACAGTACAGCTGTCATTTTACATATCCTGGCTGAAATGTGTTTTCGCACATCCGGCTCGGAATAGTGCGGTCGCTGAGCAAAATCAGTTTTCAGGACAGTTTTAAGAAATGATGGTGACACTGTTCATGAGCAGAGGTCCTAAAATGCCTATGTTAAAAATCTGGTGCCAAAAGTCCATAAAATGACTGTGTTACAAGCAAGCATTGTGCAGTTTCCATGCACACTTGTAACTTCACAAATTTGCAATATTTCCATGCCAGATTTTCAACACTGGCATTTTTTCACACCTCCTTATGAACAGTACAACTGTCATTTTTCACATCCTGCCCAAAATGTGTTTTCAAACCTGTGGCGCACAATGGCGTGATCGCTGTGGGAAATCAACTTTTGGGACAGAATAACAAAATCACAGCATGACTGTTCATGAGGGGAGGTCCCAAAATGCCTATGTTAAAAATGTGGCTAACAAACTCCCAAAAATAATTGGGTTATGGACGTGTGTTGCGCAGTTTCTATGCATGCTTATGACTTCACCAATTTTTCATATTTTCACTCTAGATTTTCAACATTGCCATTTTTTTACACCTCCTCATGAACAATACAGATGTCATTTTCCACATCCTGCCCAAAACATGTTTTCATCCCTGTGTCGCCAAATGGCATAGCTGCAGTGCAAAACCACCTTTCAGCTAACAAACTGATTGTGCTGCTTTTCATAAGGTAGGCTCACAAACAGCCCATGTTGAAAATTTGGAGTGAAAATACCAACACATGTCTATGGTGTTAGGGTTTCCAACTGTAGCACCCCACCCTCTAGAGACTGACAGGCATCAGAGGTGTGACTTGGGATCTTCGTCTGTAATGCTCATGCCATTCCACCCCCAACCTCACCCTGCAGCCGGTGGCAGGCATCATGGTTGTGCCTTGCACTGTTTGGCCACAAAGTTCACCCCATTCTCCTATACTGCACCCACCTCAGCAGATTTCCTTATGGAATGGGGTAAGTATAATGCCCAAAGACCTTAAAGCACACCAAGACACATGTCAGTGTCTACAGGGTAGGGTGAGGTACAATGGCATGAGTGTTATAGCTGACAGCCCAAAGGCACACCCCAATGGCTGTTGGTCTATACAGGATGGGGGTTGGGTTGGTGTCACTTCAATACTTCACTGCCATTCATATTATGCGTCTCTAACTCCAGCACTACCAATGCCAATGCCAGTGAGATGACATTCTGCATTGACATTTGCTTGTTTTTTCTGTATCCACATCAGATGAATCATGATTTGTGCCTTCAGTAATGACATGAAGTGTCTCTCTAGTTTTTCTCCTGCATGTGGTAAATCTGATTGTAGGCTTCTTAGACACTCCAAGTTCAATGGTTTCAGTGGGAATGTCTCTCTGCTCAATTGGCAATAAATAATTTCAGTGAATTATACAACTTGTACTCAACTTTCTTTCTGGAGGAATTTTATAGAGTGGCAGTCCTGAATCTGTTCCACTATGACATAGGGCTATATTGCTCATTGGTGGGTGAGCTTGTATATCCTGGGCAATGCCAAATTTCATTCTAGTACTCAGTCACTAGGCACATGTACATGTGCACTCACTCTCTTATTGTATTGAACCTTATTAACTTTGTTTCTTTTTCTGGAAATCTTTGAGGCCAAACAATATGCCATGTTTAACTGATTTTTCAAATGGTGTACATGGCGGGGGTATGTTGCAGGATGGGCTCCATCAGCTGAGATTCTGAAATACAAGTCCAGAGACAGTCTGGCTTCTCTGCCAAACATAAAGCAATATAGGGAATATCCTGTAGCATTGCTTTTTGCAGAGTTGTAAGCATGCATGAGGGCACTTTCTTGCTTAACCCATTTTGTTTTATCTTTCAGTTCCAAGGTGCCCAGATATTGAGTAAAGTTCTATTAAAGCACTCTAGTTGGGGATCACCTTTAGAGTGATATGGGGCCATGTCAGATTTTTGAGTTCCCCAGAGAGAAAGCAGTTCCTTTACCAGATGATTTTTGAAACCTCCTACTTGATCTGAGTGGATCCATTTGGGTACTCCATGGTGTACAATGAATTTTTCCATTAAAACATGGGGACCATTATGGCCTTTTGGTCCAGCACGTATCTCAAGAAATGCTCCATGACCAGCTGAATGTTTTAAATATTCTTGGAACCGGGTTTCAGACTGAGAAAATCTATATACACCAACTCCATACTGGTTTCTGTGTTCAGTAAAGGGGCTGCCTCCTTTGTAAAAGCTTTCCATCACAAAATGTGGCTGCACTGTTTACAATATAATTCCACATCATTACCCATATATGCCAAATAGAAAGGGTCATAGGCAAGATCCAGCATCCACTCACTCCTCAAATGTTCAATTTCATCATGCACAGCTCAGATCATCATCCTTCTGAACTAGATAAGTAGTAGTAACTGCTGTTGAGGAAACCCTCAAGTGCTTTGAGTTTCTTGATAGAGAAGGTTATTCTTAAGTAGCTGTTTGGGCTACTCTTTCAGCAAAAGGTGAGTGTCTCCATGCCTGGGCACAACCTAGTTTGAATCTCTTCTCCTCTGGAAGGCAATCCCTATGTCTCTGAGGTCAGGGTCTCATGTTTGCTCCCTTTATGGTATGTCAAACTGATTAAACCTGGGCAAGGCCATCTGATTTAAGGCAGTAGCTACAGTAGGCAGGAAGTAAACAGTCACTGGAGGCTCTCAGGCTGTCTGCAAAATGATGTGTGTTAGGAGGCAAGAGAGGTTCATCAGTCTTACATTTCTTATACATAGTATTTACAGCAGTCTCTAGGATCATGTTCTAGTCTGAGCCACCTACATCAGCCATGGCCAGGTGTCATGACATTGAGTCTGCTGCCATGTGATTCAATCTGGGCTGGTCCTCTACACAGTAATCATAACTCAACAGGGCTGAGACATCCGTGTCCAGCTGTGGTCTTTACATACATCAAAGAGTTGTGATTGATTTTGTTTGTTATTTGCTCCCATGGCAAATACTCATAGAACTCGTCCACAATGGCCCATTTTAGTACTAAAAAAACTAATTTACCAAAGCAGTAGTCTTACTGCACTGCTGTCAAACTCCTGCTTGTGAAAGCTACTGGTCTGAAGATTTCTGGACATACTTGGTAAAGAACTGTTCCCAATCCATTGAGGCTAACCAAATACATACAATTTTGGTTACATTCACATATACTAGAAATGGTAAGCAGGTTAGTCAAAAAATTATTTCACAGAATGCTCCTTCAGAGGTAGCAACCCACCAGGGTCCAAAAGGCTTATGGACCTTGGAGCAGATCTTGTGTTCCATCTCTTTCTTCGATCTGACTTTTCAAACTTTGATTACTGATGGGTATCCCTGGGTCAAGTTCAGTAAGGGTCTCACCACAAGGGTATAGTCTTTAATGAGTGTCCTGTAATAACCACACAAACACAACAATATTTGCAGGTCCTTTTATTTCCATGGCCAAGGCCAGATTGTCAAAGCCTCCTTTTTGCTGATGTCAGTTTGGATTTCATATCCTAATATGATGTAGCCTATGTATTTCATGGAGCTCTTCAAACATTGGCACTTGTCTATTGAAAGCCTAAGTCCAGACAAAGGTGGGTGCAGTATGGAAGAATGGGGTGAACTTTGTGGCTGAACAGTCCCATGTTTATGGACTACTTCAAAGAGTCGAGACTTGCATTCTTCTTGAGTCTTTCTGACCATTGTCACATTACCTAAATATACTAAGCACTTCAATAAATGCATGTGTCATACTGATTTTTCTATGAGGTGCTGAAAGGTGACTTGAGTGCCAGAGATAGGCAGGATCTCATAAATCTGTGGAGATGAATGCGATCTTTTTGCAGTCATTACAGGCCATTGCAATTTCCTAATGCCCACTCCTCAGGTTTAACACAGAGAATTACTGACTTTAGTTGAGACAGTCAAATGCATGCTGGATCCTGGGCATCATGTATTTGTTGAGTATCCAATGATCTATGCACATGCAAACCAGTCTGTTCTTTTTCACAAACCCCCACTATAGGCGCTGAATATGGTATTCTGGACTCCTGTATAATCCCTGCTGCAAGCAATTCTTGTGGATGCCTTTCTGCATCATCAATGTCTGTGGGTACTTGATGTTGAGATATCTCTTGAAATGTGCAATGGTCATGCAAGCTGATATGGTGTTCCTCTCCTGTCCCACACCCAACATCTAACTCATTCAATGAAAATATGTTAGTCCATTTGTCCAGCTTATGATTCATAGGTATACTGATCTTGGCACTGATCCCTTAGGGATGCCACTGGGTACTCCTGCTTTTTCGGAGTAGTGCCCATCCATCACAGCCTTCTGCTTCCTGGCCCCAAGCCAGTTATAAATCCACCTTGTGCATGCATTGTATATACCACACTGGAGTACACTGTCATTTTTCTTTATGGTAATCCAGATAGTCTTTTTTGGCACTGTTTGCCTTGAAGTCAACCTTGTCCTCCACAGTGACTTCCTCCCTTATGAACAGGTCCACTCCATACTACTTCCTATCAAGGCTTTTGCTTTTAGAAAATTCTGTATCTACTATTCTGGTGTCTCAGTCATTTTTTCTCCCATCTACATTTCTGAGAGGGCCACTATGTCCTGGCCTTTGAAGTAGGGCTGTGCACATCCATGAATAGTGGCCATTTCGAATATTCGGACTGCAGTTCCAAATACCTCACTATTTGGTATTCAGGAAAGATATTTGGGGAACGAGATTTCCTAGTCTTGCAGAGCTTCCTTGGCCAATCAGAGGCTTCTCAGCTCTGCAGATCATGTGATTTCCTCACTGTGAGACAGCATTCTCAGAGGAGAGATCATGCTTCAGTGTAGAATCTTGTTGTTGAACTAGTTATTTTGCTGGAGTGTGATCCTTAAGTTTTAGACTTTTTTTGTGACTGTTTTTTTGTGTTTTTACTAAGTTACACAGGGAGTAGCAGTCTAGCCTAGGAGAGAGGGAAAACTGTTTGTGTCTGCATCCCCCTTCCCCACTGCATTCATCCATTCCACACTGCTCTAGTGTGTCATTTGGTTTGGTTTACATATTGTTTATTTTGTGGCAGCAGAGGCTTTTGTTGTTGCTCTCAGTAAAGGTCAGGCTTTAGTTTTCTCTCTAGTGTGACAGAATCATATAGCAAGTATAATAATTTAGGGTAACTGTTTCTGGGCTCAGTAAACAGTCATTCAGAAAGGGTTTTACTCACTGCTGCCACTGACAGTGCATTTTGCACATAGTCCCCCCGATTTAACTTTAAAGTTCCAGTCCACAACAAATCTTGGTGAAATCTCAGTAAAGTTAATATAGTATTATAAAATGCAATATATATAATTTTGGGGAACTGTTTCTGGGCTCAGTAACAGTCATTCACAGAGAGCTGTTTGCTAAGCAGCATCACCGCTTCAGCGCTTTGTGGCCCTCTGCCACACCCCCAGTGTTAAAGTTCAAACAACACAAAAAAATATAGTAGTGTGAGTGTGACTGGCTGCTGCATGTGATGCAACTGAAAATTAATGACAATCTGATTTTGTTTGGAAAAACAAAGTAGTTTGACATCTAGTCTCCCCCACCCCACTGCGTCTGAGTGCTGCAAACGCAGAGCAAGTCAAACATCTGTCTGCTCTTACAGTGTGTGAATTTTCTTCATTTAAAGAAATTTATTTTGTGTCAGAAAAGAGCCCTTTTTTTGCTCAGTAAAGTCAGGCTTTAGTTTTCTGTCTAGTGTGACAGAATTATAGTATTTAGAAAAGATATATATATAATTTGGGGAACTGTTTGTGGGCTCAGTAACAGTCGTTCACAGAGGGTTGTTTTGTTTGGTAAGCATCGCCACTTAGTGGCCCCCCAACCCCAGTGGTTAACATTCCAATCCACACAAAATACAATAGTGTGAGTGTGACAGGCTGTTGCCTGTGATGTAACTGAAAATGTATGTCAATCTGATTTTGTTTTGAAAAAGAAAGTATTTTGACACCTAGTCTCCCCACCCCACTGCGTCTGAGTGTAAGCACAGAGCGAGTCACACATCTGTCCATTAATTTCTTCCAGGGTCTTTCAGTGTGTCAGGTGTGGCATACTGAATTCTGTTTGTGTAGGGCACAGTTCTGTTGTGGGCTTATTTGCAAGTTGCATATATTACACCCACAGTTACACACATAGTTGCATACCATAACATAAATAAAAATATTTGCCTGTGTTGTTAATTAATCATAGCACTTCTACTGATTGTAACATTAACCAGCAGCAGTATCATTTATCATGTCTTGTGATAAGCAAACCTGTAAAAGGACTTGGTCAAGCCCCAGCAAGTCCACAGCCCTGCCTGTACCAAGCACAGCAAGCAGCAGTGATGCTGCCGAATCAGAAAATACTGTACATTCATCTGGATGCATTTGGTGTCCCAAAATATTTTTTTCACCTTGCAAGGCGATAAGCTCACATAGTACTGTGGGTGGTGAAAGAAGCTCTGGTAGTAGTAACATAATTGATAGCACTGTCACCACCACCAGTAGCAGTCACCCATTTTCTGCCCCGGCCTTCTCTGGCAGTAGTAGGAGGGCATTACAGCTTAGCAGAGCTCCAAGTGAGGAAGTAGCAGCCACAGCCACTGTATTGAGTCACCCTGTAGCTTCTATCGCTCTTTCTGATGTTTCACCCCTTCCCACCACTAGCGTACTGCCCTTCCCTGTGACTAGCTGTAGCACAAGCACATTAGCCAGTGCCACCAGTACCACTTTTGCTGTCACTGTCACTGCAACCCTGTCCTCCACTATAGCCACCACCGCCACTGCTTCAACAAGTGCCTCCAGTGACAATGTCCAACCCATGGCTACTAGTGCTGTAACCACTACCAGTGCAGTCACTGTAAATGAGGCTACTGCCATGACCCTGGACACTGCATCAAAAGATATTTCCACAATGCCTGTGACAAGTGCCCCTACCCCTAGGATGCAATCCAAACTCAACAGTCGTGCTGCTCAGGTGGTTGATGATGTATTACATGAGGAGGATGTAGGGTTTGTAGACCAGTCTTCTGGCTCTGAATATATTCCAGACCCTAGTGAGCTACTATCATCATCAGCATCTGGCAATGACACAGACACCCACATGAGTGACTTTGGGGATGAGTCGGAATATGCCTCATATTTGGCTAGTGAAAACCTAAGAGCTGCAGAGTCTGTATACAAACTGAGGAAGGAAGCACCAAGATATCTCATCGATGAGAATGCCAACCTCCCCCACAGCAACGGCACAATACCAACAAGGTATTGTGCCACCTCTTCCATCACTGTTTTCTGTTGGGGGCTGTGCCCTCCACACCCCCCATGCAGGGGGCCCTGCCCCCCGCACCCTCCAGACTCTAGGATTCCAACTCCAGGTTGGAGTTGGTCCAGGGAGGAGGCAGAACACTGGGGGAAGGTGAAACACAGGAAAAGGACCATTACTGTGAATGTTGCCATAATGGTCTTTTTCTGTGTTTCGACATCGGGGTGTCGACCACAAGGGGTGATACAATTGAGGAAAGGCTCTAGGTGTACTGAGCTACGTGAGCATAGGCATGGTCAGCAGGGAAAGCAATGTGTTAAACCTCTATCTGTCAAAACAATGAAGCAGTCCACATTAAACTTCAGCAGGGTTGTGTCACCTCCATCCACACAAGATAGGGAAAGTTCTAATCAAGAAAGTCAGACAGCTGTTGTGGAGGAAGATCAAGGTGCTGTTGCAGCACACAGTTCAGCTGGTGGTAAAAGTGGTAAAAAAAGGACTAGCCATGCCCGCCCTATTGGTGTGAAAAGTGCTGGTTCAAGGAAGGCTGTAAGAAGCGCTGTGTGGCTTCATTTTAGCTTATCCAAAATTATCCAACTAAGGCAGTGTGTGGGCTGTCACACCATAATTAGTGGGGAAAAAAATGTCTCTAACCTAACTACCATGGCAATGAATAATCATTTGAAGCTGAAGCATGCCAGTAACATTTATGTGTGCTAGGCAGTCTTGCAGTGACTATTAAATACAGTTGGGGATGTGTTCCATTACACAACAGACATATGGAGCAGCACAAACTCCAACCATGCATGCATGTTGCTGACTTCACATTGGTGTGCAGCAGACCCAGCTGATAAATGCAGTGAAGGTGCAGGTCTACATACTTCCTGTCATTCCCATGGTGTAGCCTCCACAACATCTCACAGCCGGTCTGCACTTCTGAATGTGTCCATTATGCCTGTGGATCACAGGTCCACCAACATTTTGGCCTTCTTGCAAGACATGCCGCATGTGTGGACTGAAGGCACGTCACTGCGTGTTGGTTTCATTGTGACTGACAATGCAGCAAATATAATAAAGGCCTTGTCTGATGTGCACTTTAAAGGCATCCGTTGTTATGCACACACTTTGAATCTGGTGGGGACAAAGTCCATCTGCAAGACACCAGAGGTTGATCAAACACTTAAGACAGCAAGAAACATTTGTGCCCATTTCCATCACTCAGTTAAAGCCACAAACCAACTGCGGCAGGTGCAAGGGCACTGTGACAACCCACCTCTCCCTCTGGGCTGAAACAGCTTTTAGAGAGGTGTGTGTCCTTGGGTATTCGATGCCACCAGCCGGACTTTCCTTCCGGCACCTCTTTCAAGTGTACAAACTTGAATAATCACACGTGCAATTGCACAAGTTAAAGTCTGGTAGTGTGTCTCTTTCAGGTGGCGGATGCTACACAGAGTTTACCTAGCCAGTGGAAAACCAAATCTTACCTTAGAAAAATGACATCAGAGACACAACTGTTGAGCAAATAAATAGCTTTTACGCAACAGAAAGTGCAATGAGCATTTACAGGAAATGTATTTACAACACAAGAGAATAACACTTATACAGGAAAAGTAAACAAATGTTTTTAAACAACAAATGGCAAAAGAAGAAGGCTATTACTGAAATATACTATCACTAAACTTACCCTTCCCTGTCCTTACAAGAGACACTGGACCCTGTTCTAACTGCCAGCTCCCACGGACATACCAGGTAGGCTCCAAGCTTATGTTTCCCCTCACAGCTTGCAGGGCAAGAGAGCCAGTTCTCTGTCTTACAGAAGCTTATATAGTCTATGGAGACTAGGTCATTCCTATTCTCCCCTTAAATGCACAAACCAACTAACATGTATCTATTTAATTGTCCCAATCAGAGTGAACACCTATTGGTGACCAATTATGTTCCCTTTTCACCTTAAGTTTATATTTGAATGATCCAATCCATTCAAACTGCCCTGTGTCCGTGTCTGCAAGGTCTGGGTGTGTCTGGAGATGTCCACTGAGATTTATGACCCAGCTCTTATCTAGCAGCTAGGAATTCCAAGCTGGTTGCTGCTGAGGATTTCAGCCTCAGTGTATTTTTCCACACTGCTAAAAAATAAGGCATCTACAGAATCCAAACCATTAACTCTTTCCTTCCCATTTCTGTCACATCTCCCCTCCCAGATAATGAAGGCCTGTCCCTTGGGCTACCCCAAGTGACACAGCCGTTCATGCAATTACTGGGAAGTGCCCAAAAGTATCCAGCCAGGCCATTAGCCCTGCCTAGATAGCCCATCCGCATTTGCATTTTGTTTGCCACTGCGATGCTGTATGGTCATGTTGTATGCCTGCAGTACCAAACTCCAACGTAGTAGTTTACCATTTTGTCCGCTGGACCTATGAAGCCAAATCAGGGGATTATGATCTGTGACCACAGTAAATTCTCTCCCGTATAGGTAAGGCTGCAGCTTCTGAAGGGCCCACACTATTCCCAAACATTCCTTCTCAATTGTGGCATATGCCTCCTCTCTGGGCAAAAGCCTTCGGCTGAGGTACACAACTGGGTGCTCCTCCCCCTGCTGAGTAACTTGGCTCAGCACAGCCCCCAGCCCATGATCTGAGGCATCCACATGGACCATAAACTTTAAACTATAATTGGGGCTAGCCAATACAGCTGGGCTGCTTAAGGCCTTCTTTAGCTCCTGAAAAGCAACCTCACAGCCTTCTGACCACTTCAATGCATCTGGCTTTCTCTTCTTGGTTAGGTCTGTCAGGGGCTTAGCCAGATCGCTATAGCGGGGAACAAACCTTCGGTAGTACCCTGCAGTCCCTAGAAATGCCCTGACCTGTTTCTTTGTGGTAGGAGTAGGCCAGGCCAGGATGGCATCAACCTTGGCAGGCTCCGGACGGATGTGTCCACTACCCACCCGGTGCCCAAGGTAGGATACTTCTGCCATACCTATCTGGCACTTCTCTGCCTTGACTGTCAGACCTGCCTTCTTTAACCTGTGGAATACATCCCGCATATTCTTGATGTGCTCATCCCAGGTCTGGCTATATATGGCTATATCATCCATACAAGCCAATGCAAACTCACCTACCCCAGACAGAATGCGATCTACAAGCCGTTGAAAGGTTGCAGGTGCATTCTTCATTCCGAATGGCATTACCTTAAATTCATATAAACCAAATGGAGTAACAAACGCTGATCTTTCCCTGGCCACAGGGGTCAGAGGTACCTGCCAATAGCCCTTTGTTAGGTCTATTGTGGTCAAATACTTGGCTCCCCCCAGTCGCTCCAGGGTCTTATCTGTTCTGGGCATGGGATAAGCATCGGCCCGTGCAGCTGTTAAGCTTCCGGTAGTCCACGCAGAATCGTGTGGTGCCATCCCTTTTGGGGATCAGTACCACGGGTGATGCCCAGGGGCTACTAGATTCCTGGATTACCCCCAGTTCCAGCATCTCTTTGAGCTCCTTTTTCACAGTCTGCTTAACATGCTCAGGTACCCTGTAGGGGGACTGTTTCAGGGATCCTGGGTCCCTGTATCCACATGGTACTCTGCCATCGTGGTGTACCCTGGTTTCCTGTGAACATGTCTTCAAATTCTCTCAGCACACCCCAATTTCTTGCACCTGGGCTGGTGTCAGCTGTTCCGAGAGGTAAGGCTGTCCACAGAGGATGCACCCTGGCCTCCCAAGTAGGTCCACCAGTGGATCTACCTCAGTTTCTCCTCTGAGCACTGCACAGCGAGGACCATTTCCCTCTGTCATGGTAGGGCTTCAGCATGTTAACATGATACACCTTTCGTTTGCATCTCCTGTCCGGGAGCTCTATCATGTAATTGACGCTCACTAACCTTTGGACAATGGAGAATGGCCCTCCCATGCTGCCTGTAACTTATTCTGTCGGACAGGGATGAGTGCCATCACTGCTGTCCCACCACATATTCTCTGGCTCTGGGCCCCACGGTCATACTCAGACTTTCTGCCGCTGTTGTGCAGTGGCCAGGTGCTCCTGAGCAAACCCCATGAGCTCCTTAAGGCGGGTCCTCAGTTCAGGACATACTCCACAACAGACTCCCCTTGGGAGGCACGGTCACCCTCTCATTCGTCCCGAATCAAATCTAGTGGCCCTCACACCTATGACCAAACAGGAGCTCGAAAGGTGAGAACCCTGTGGACTCCTGTGGGACTTCCTGTATGCAAATAGGAGATGAGGCAAATATTTGTCCCAGTCTCTTATGCTGGTCAGCAAAAGTCCTTAGCATGGTCTTAAGGTTTGAATTAAATCGCCCACTAGACCATTAGCTTGGGGATGGTATGGGAGGTTTGAGCTGCTTTACCCACACTTCTCCCACAAACTACTCATTAATCCTGACATAAAATTGGCACCCTGGTCTGACAGTATCTCCTGGGGAAAGCCCACCCGGCTAAATATTTCCAACAGTGCATCTGCCACTGGTCCTGCCTCAGAGGATGTTAGGGCCACTGCCTCTGGGTATCTCGTGGCATAGTCTACAACTACCAGGATATACCGCTTGCCAGTGCGACTTGGGGTGCTCAATGGCCCCACTATGTCCACTGCTACCCTCCTGAAGGGTTCATCAATAATGGGCAGGGGCACCAAAGCTGCCTTGGCCTTGTCCCCCATTTTCCCTACCCGCTGGCACTGTGGACAAGTCCGGCAATAATTTGCTACATCCTTGCCAATACCAGGCCAGAAGAAATTGTTGGTGAGGCGCTGCGGCGCCTCACTCCCAAGTGCCCTGAAAAGGGATATCATGTGCAAGGGCCAAAAGCTGCTGACGGTGAACCTTAGGGATACCAGCTGCTGGAGTACCTCACCAGCTAGCCCTTCCTCTGTTGTACATTCTCTGTACAACAGCCCATTGTCCCAGTAAATGGACTCTCTCCCCTGAGAATGCTCAGCCCTATGAGCTATTTCCCTCAGTTTTTCCAGGTAGGGTCAGTCTGCTGTGCAGCACTCAGCTGCCCTCGCTGACCCTTCCCAGTGCCCCTGCTGAAGGAAGTCCTGTGGGTTCCTCTATTTGTGACTGGGGTTCTGACTGCAGCTTCTAGCCAGCCCCTCCCTGTGTTGACACTTCTCAGCTGCTGAGGGTGGCTGGACCACCCAGAGTCAACCCTCTCCCCTCAGAAGCTTGCCCTGTGCCTGACTACGAGTTACAACACACACCAGTTTTTTACTGGGGTCCAAATCCTTCCCCACAATCATACTTACAGGTAGGTCCTCTACAACTCCCACCTCCTTTTCTACATGGCCCCCTTCCCAGCTCAGGAAGACTCTAGCCATTGGTAATGGGACTGGTGGCCCTGTGAATGCCCGAACCTTGGAGTATTTCCCAGGCACGATCTGCTCTGCCTGAATGAGATCTTGCCTTACCAGGGAGATGTTAGCAACTGTGTCCCATAGTCCCTGTGTTACTATTCCATTAACTGTAATGGGACGCAGATTCTCATCAGAGGAGAGTGGTTCTTCAGACTGGACACACCCTACAAACACACCAGTGCCCTTTTGATCACCCCGCCCCAATATCTCTGCCCTTAACCAGTTTCTGAGGGCAGTTATATCTCAAGTGTCCCACTTGATTGCAAATATGACATTTCTTGGGACCTATTGCTTGAGTCCCCTTAGAACCAGAGGGGCTCTACTTTGGGCTCAGGTGCAGGCTGGTTTCTTGGGCTGCCCCTTGGGATCCCTTATACCCATGTGCTGCCCCCATACCATAAGACTTACGTTGTGTGTGTGGCCGGCTAGACAGATATCTGTCAGCGCTTTCTGCCACCTCTGTGGAAGAGGCGCATGCCCTGTCTATGAGCCATACACGCATGTCCTCAGGTACAATTTTAAGGAATTGTTCTCTCACTAATACATCTTTAATCAGTTCCACAGTAGTTGCTTTAGCCCCCTCCATCCACCTATCAAGGTAAGTATACAGTTTAACCTGCAGTTCTGCATAACTGTCTTCTGGGCTTTTCTTTAACTCCCTAAATTTTCTTCTATAAGCCTCAGAAGTTAATTCAAAACGTTTCAACAACACTGTTTTTACTTTATCATAATCAGCATAGTCTTCATTACTCATTTTAGCAATGCATTCAGCGCTCTCCTGTCAAGCAAGGGTGTGAGATAAGTTGACCAGGAAGCCTTATTTAATTGTAATTGATTACATACTCTCTCAAATGACCTTAAAAATAAATCAAGGTCATCTCCCTCTTTAAACTGAGGGAAAAATTTAGAATTTATTTTGGCTTCATGAGGTAAACTCACTCCACTGTTACTCACGGTTTGCTGACTGTGGAGGGTCATCATCTCCTTCTCGTGCTGTTGTCTCTGGAGTTCATGCTGTCGTTCTTTCTCTCTGTCTGCCAGTCTCTTTTCTTCAAGTTCTTTCTCTGCTTCCAACCTTCTTGCTTCTGCTTCAGCATCCAGTCTTTTCGCCTCCAATGCCTTGTCTTGCAGCAACAGCTGCAGTCGCAGTGCCTCAAGCTGATTTGGGGGGCCTGCTGCCTCAGTTCCTGACTCACCCCCAATGACTGTCTGCTTCAGATCATGTGCCAAGAGAGTAGCTATGAGATCTGCCTTTTTCTTCTGCTTCAGACTTTCAGGCTGAATACCCTTTTCCTGGCACCTTTCAACAAGCTGTGGCACAGTAAGTGAGTCATACTCCATGGAGCTCATTCTCTACTGCTACACTATACTGTGCTATCTAGAAACAAATAAAACTGTTGTATAAATGTATCCTCTTGTATATCCTGTTTTGCAATGCTAAGGTAACTGTTTCACTGGCAAACTCTGTATCAGTGTGCTATGCAGTCCGCTATCATCACCCCACCACTGCCAACCAATATGTGACAACCCACCTCTCCCTCTGGGCTGAAACAGCTTTTAGAGAGGTGTGTGTCCTTGGGTATTCGCTGCCACCAGCCGGACTTTACTTCCCGCACCTCTTTCAAGTGTACAAACTTGAATAATCACACGTGCAATTGCACAAGTTAAAGTCTGGTAGTGTGTCTCTTTCAGGTGGCGGATGCTACACAGAGTTTACCCTAGTCAGTGGAAAACCAAATCTTACCTTAGAAAAATGACATCACCATAGGTGCCGGAACCGGGGGGCGAAAGGGGCGGTAGCCCCTCCACTTTTTATTTCTGTATGGTAAAAACTAGTATAGGAAAAAGTGCCCTTTGTACCCTCATAAGTGCCCTTTTGATTCTCAGCCCCCTCAGCTTTTACCATCTTCCGGCACCCTTGTCAGAGACACAACTGTTGAGCAAATAAATAGCTTTTACGCAACAGAAAGTGCAATGAGCATTTACAGGAAATGTATTTACAACACAAGAGAATAACACTTATACAGGAAAAGTAAACAAATGTTTTTAAACAACAGATGGCAAAAGAAGAAGGCTATTACTGAAATATACTATCACTAAACTTACCCTTCCCTGTCCTTACAAGAGACACTGGACCCTGTTCTAACTGCCAGCTCCCATGGACATACCAGGTAGGCTCCAAGCTTATGTTTCCCCTCACAGCTTCCAGGGCAAGAGAGCCAGTTCTCTATCTTACAGAAGCTTATATAGTCTATGGAGACTAGGTCATTCCTATTCTCCCCTTAAATGCACCAACCAACTAACATGTATCTATTTAATTGTTCCAATCAGAGTGAACACCTATTGGTGACCAATTATATTCCCTTTTCACCTTAAGTTTATATTTGAATGATCCAATCCATTCAAACTGCCCTGTGTCCATGTCTGCAAGGTCTGGGTGTGTCTGGAGATGTCCACTCGAGATTTATGACCCAGATCTTATCTAGCAGCTAGGAATTCCACAAGCTGGTTGCTGCTGGAGGATTTCAGCCTCAGTGTATTTTTTCCACACTGCTAAAAAAATAAGGCATCTACAGAATCCAAACCATTAACTCTTTCCTTCCCATTTCTGTCACAGGCGCATTCAAATAGCACAGCACAGGCTGATATAGGATGTGTCAACATGGTGGAATTCGACATTCTACATGTTGCAAAGGCTACTGGAGCAGAAGTGAGTTCTCTGTGAAATGAACATGGAGACAGATATTGGGGGAATTCTCAGCCATCAGGACTGGGCTGTTATTGAAGGAACAGTAAAGGTTCTTGGTCCTTTTGAAAGAAGCACACATGACATGAGTGCAGAATTTGCACTACTGAGTCAGGTCATCCCTGCAATCCAACTACTGAAGAAGTTGCTGCAGAGATTTTCCACCCATGCTGATCCTGCACCTGCAGTGATGGCCCTTGTACACAATCTAACAAGTGAACTAGGGAATAGGTTCACAGATATTTGTGCCACTAAGCCATATGTTTTTTCAATGATGCTGGACCCGAGGTTTAAGTACAAGATACTGCACCTTGAAATGCCTGTCCACCGTGTCAATGAGTTTCGTCAGCAGCTGTGCTCAGAGCTCACCTTTATAATGTGTGCCAAGGATGTGATGCCAACTGAAGTAGCCCTGGAAGAACAAGAACAGCAGGTGGAGGATGCCCCAGAAATGGAGGAAGACGACTGTTGGGCACAACTCAGTTCATCCCTACAGGCGGAGCAAAGAAAGCAAAACGAGTAGCACCCACTCTTGGCCAGCAATGTTTTGAATTGCTTCTTGACAGAAGTTCTTGAACACATCTCAGTTGACCCACTGAAGTACTGGATCAAAAAGTTGAAATCATCCCCTCACTTAGCACAGCTGGCCATGAAATACCTGAGCTGCCTCCCAATCAACGTGCCATCAGAGAGGTTGTTTAGCACAGCAGGGGATGTGGTGTAGCCTCACAGATCCTCATTAGATCCTGAACATGTTGAGCAACTTCTGTTCATCAAGCTCAATTTACCACATCTCAATTACAAGTACAAGTCTTGAATAATTGAATTTCATGGTTCTATGTCACAAGGGCAATTGCCAAATGGCGATCATCCTTATAGCAAGTGTACGTCGCCGAAATTCAATTTCAGCAATGTGCAACTCCAGCAACAGTGAAAGTGGTGCAAAAACGTGTTTTTTTTACTTTTGTCCGCACCCCCTGTACTATAGATTCTCAATTCCAGGAGAGTGCATGTCGAGGGGAGAGGGTGCGATAGTGGGGAAAAAAATAAAATCCCTACTCGGGCCGGGCGCAGCAAAATTAAGTGTTACACATTGATGACTTGCTTGCTGCTGCTACATTATTTTTGGATTCTGGCAGTGAAAATCTTAAATTCCCCCCTTTATTTTCTCCATTTTTAATTTTTTCGTTTAGTCTTTTGTGTCTTTCTTACTTATTTTATTCCCCTCCTTTCCATTCCACTGTTTTTCTGTACATTATGATACAGGTGATTATTTGGCTATGCTGTTGTATATTTACAATATTATATGTTTTCAACATCTGCACTTTCAATGGTTATGCACTGCAGTTTAGTAACACTGTGTTGTGTTACCTTTGGAATTGTCTGTTTAACAATATGTAGCACCTAAGGGTGGGTAATGGATGTTTCACATGGGCACATCATGTGGTCAGGGTGTATTACATCCTATGACTTTGAAGGTTGTTTGTATTATGATGTCACTGTGATGTCACAACACTTATGTATATATAATAGTGTTCAGTCTTGCTGTAATTGCCTTTGAAAAAGGATCTTTTAAGATCTGAAATGTGTCACGCACTGTGCTTTTTTAATAATCACATGAATTTGTAAGCCACTTATGGTGTCCATGAAATGTGAGGTGGTGGGTGCTCAGCATAATTTTGCACAAATATTCTAAGTAGTTTCTTAGAGCACCACCAGCTAAGTGTAAGACTTGATTTGCCATCATCAGTTTCCATTCTCCAGTATTTCCCAAGCCTGAAATAAGCTGGATACCAATGTGGCATCACCAGTCTCCAGTATTGCCCAAGCCTAAAATTTGCTGAGTACCAGTGTGACATCACCAGTCTCCAATATTGACCATGCCTGAAATTTGACAGAAACCAATGAGACATCACCAGTCTCCAGTATTGCCCAAGCCTGAAATTTGCTGAATACCAGTGTGGCATCACCAGTCTCCAGTATTGCCCATGCCTGAGATTTGCTCTCCAGTATTCCCCATAACTGAAATATGCCAGATACCAGCGTGGCATCACCAGTCTCCACTCCGTATGCATTTACCATGTCAAATCACCAGTAATTATGAAGAAGTCTGGATGATGATGTTGACCGCCAAGCCAGAGTGATGTTGCTCATTTTCAAGTACCATATTGTGTGCTACCAGCAAAAGTAAGTAAACTGTATGAAATCTTTAATTGTTTTATGTTTGTTTGGGTGAAGGGGTTTGGGAATTATGATTGAACAGTGCATCTGTATTTCTGTAAAATGTAAATCTTGGATGGAAATTAATCATGTTTATTTCATTTTATTTTTTTACCCTGCAGGAATTTTATCACGAGCCTGATGGACTCTTTGAAAACACTGCGTGTATGATTTGTGAGGGTAAGTATTCAGTCATTTCATTGTTTTCTTTCTGTTTGGTGGTATTTGTGTGGAATTACTGAAATAAAACCAGTGTAGGCTGGCCCAGTGGCACTGAGGGCTGAGGCACTGGACACCTTATCTCATGCTGCGCTGACAACATGGGTTTGGGAATGACCTCTGATCACCACAGGGTGCTGGACCAGTGGGGGTTGGAGTAGGAATGAGCACCTGCTGTCCTCTCCTGGTGGGTAGGGGCTCCCATCTGTAGTCCTGCTGTGGTTGAGTGAAGGCCCAGCAATGAACGAGGTGAAACCTGGCAACTTGCAGGGTGGGGGTGTCTCCAAGGCATGCATGCAGAGGCCTCCACATGTGCATATCACATCAGGGGCATGGGGGCAGGGTATAGGATGGAAGAAAAAAAAAGAAGCAGTACATAAAGAAAAGAGGACGAAATAGAGCTGTCTGATCAGTGACCATTGATTTTGAATCATCTGATGACCACATGAGAAGGGAGACTTCATGGATGTGTACAGGCCATTTGGAAGCACTTCATTTCATTATGTGTCCCTAACAGGTAGCATTTATTAAAAGGCATATTTGTGGCCACACATCATGGCAGAATGGGCATCATGCAAGAGTGCTGTCCTCACAGACGTCCCTCTCAGCTATGAAGGTAAGATTTGAATTTGTATATTAGCCTGATGAAGTAAAGTTATAGTGTTCTAGGGACATAATTATGTTTTCTTAGTTTGTTTTAAGGACAGAATTAATTAATGATCTGTCATGTGTGTTTCCTGTAATACCCAACCCCATTAAGAGGAGTGCCCATATACAGATTGTCAATTAAATACCAGTATTGACTGAGTTAAGTTTATTGAAGTTATACTGTTCTCCTGTGGGCATAATTATATTTTATTAGTTGTTTTTTTTAAAGGTCACAATCATTTTAGGGTGTGGCATATTTTATTCTTGTTGTACACATTGTTTTTTTTTCACCCAAGTACAATAAATTACAGTTATGTCTTCTTATACTTCTAGTTGAATCCTATGGGAAACCAAATGGAATGCCTATGATGAACTATTTTCCTGTGCATCCTCCTCCAGAACCAGCAGCAGGACATGGTAGCCTGCCCTTCTGCCCCAGTGTACAAGCCAAAGTGCCATGACATTTGCATCCTCCTTGACAACAGAACCATACCCAATAAGACAGCCTGTGGCCCCAGTGTACAAGCCAAACTTCCATGACATTTGCATCCTCCTCCTGAAGTATCAGCAGCACAAGACAGCCTGTAGCAGTGGCACCAGGGCACAAGCCAAAGTGCCGTGAATTCTGCATCCTCCTCCAAAACAGAAATGTACCCAGCAAGGCAGCCTGTGGCACCAGTGTACAAGCAAAAGTGCCGTGACATCTGCATCCTCCTCCTCCTGAAGCATCAGCATCACAAGACAGCCTATGTGGCAGTGGCACCAGTGTACAAGCCAAAGTGACATGACATCTGCATACTCCTGCAGAAGCAGTAGTGGGACAAGGCAGCCTGTGGCACCAGGGTACAAGACAAAGTGCCATGACATCTACATCATCCTCCTGAAACAGCGGTGGGACAAGACAGCCTGTGACACCAGTGTACAAGCCAAAGTGCCATAACCTCTGCATCCTCCTCCGGAAGCAGCAATGGGACAAGGCAGCCTGTGGCACCAGTGTACAAGCCAAAGTGCCGTGACATCTGCATCCTCCTCCTGAAGCATCAGCAGCACAAGACAGCCTGTGTGGCACTGGCACCAGTGTACACGCCAAAGTGCCGTGACCTCTGCATCCTCCTATTGAAGCAGCAGTGCTAAACAACAGCCTGTGGCACCAGTGTACAATCCAAAGTGCCATGACAGCTCATCCTGCTTCTTCCTGAAGCCATTTGAAGGACTTCCATGGCAATTCTCAAGAAGGCATTTTCTCTGTAATAACGAATACTGAATAATGAATATCTGAGAATGTAATACCTAATATTTAGCCAAATATTCAAAAAAGGTATTCTCACAGCCCTACTTTGAAGTGCATTAGGCACTCAAGCACATCCATTTTGCTGGGTGTACTCCTTATAATGGCCTCGATGACAAGTAAGTAGCTACCCTTTATACTTTCTGGTCCTTAGGAGTTCTCTTTTCTTGACATTTTTGATGTCCTTCCTCCCATGGTTTCCTGCATTTTCATACCACCCTTGTGGATTCCTCTGAACTGCCCCCCATCCTCTAGTTTAAATCCTCTCTGATCGCCTGGTTCAATCTCCTGGCCAGTACCTACTCCCTCCTGGTATGGATGCCACCCATCCTTGGCATGCAAGCATCCTTTTCAAAAGGCCCTCCAATAGGTAAGAAATACAAACACTCCATCTTGTACTAAACCATAAGCCAAGCATTAGCCTGTCTTTATTTATTTATTTTTTACCAGGAAGGCATGCTGAGCAGACTACCGCCGATTCCAGACATGCCCTGGGAGTGGGGAGCAAGGAGGCATCACAGAGCAGAATACAACAGTAAAATGCATGATTACAAAACACATTATGTACAGAAATCGGGGGTGGGGAGCAGGAGTCAACACAGAATGTAAAGTCATTAGTAATGTATGAGTGCAAGCACATCAAGTACAGAAAGCACAGAGGATTAGAATACAGGTAGCCTGTTACATCGTGGAAGGAATTCCTGGTGGAGTACAGTCATGTATGAGAGTGGGGGGGCAATCAGAATATAACAGCCAGTACACAACTGCTAAGATGAGTAGGTACAGCACAGCTATAATCAGGAATGTGGTTAAAAAAAAATTAGCCTTCAAAAAAGGTATATTTGGGGTATTAGCCAGGAGGAGGGAGATGGTCAGTCAAACTGTTGGACCATAGCTGCACACCAATAGCAGGGTCAGCCATCATAGACTAGTCACTTTTTAGAGTTACCAGTCGTCTAGGTGCATGCACAGGAGGTGCAGAAATGGGCTTTGAGGAGGAAGTTTAGCTAGATAGCAGAGCAGGTTTGCCAGATGGCCAGTGGTGGGAATTCCACAGTTTAGGCATGCACATGAGAAAGCTGCCTGTCCTGCAGTGGTGGTCATCGTGGACACTCAGGAAGTATTTGTCAACATTTTGGATGGGGGAGTGCAAAGGTGGGGGGAGTGAGGACAGGGCATCATAGAGGTACAGGGGTAGAGACCTGGATCAGAACTTGGCCATGAGCCTGGTGCAGTGAGACACCTCATATCTTGCAGTGAGGGGAGGTGCAACTCCTGGTAGAGGCTGAAGTGGTGTGTGCTAGGAGGACAGTCAAGGATGAAATGACAGGAGTGGAATAGGGTGTCCAGTCTGGTTCTGGTAGTTTTGGGAGTGGCACAATAGACTACATCACTGTAGTCAAGGATAGGATCATTTTCTGTACAATTCCCCGGCTGGTAGCGGGATGCACCCACGTGTTACGATACAGTGCACCAAGCTTGGCGAGTAGCTTCTTGTAGAGTGCATCAACATGTACAGAAAAATTGAGGTGTTGGACTAGCCATACCCTGAGGTATCTAAAGGAGGAGCAATTCTCCAGCTTTGTCCCATCCAGGATGTGGAAGGTGGGTAGGGAGGGGAGCCGAGATAGTCTCTGCCTTGTGCCAAAGATCATGGAGACTGTTTTCTTGGTGTTTAGGAATAGTTGATTTGAGAGAAACTAGAGTTGGACATTGTTGAAATCTAGCTGTAGTCTGGATTCAACATCAGCAGGAGAGGGGCTTGAGGTATACAGGACTGTGTCGTCCGTGACACGTGTGAATGTATGTAGTGGGCAGGTCAAGGGCAAGTCATTGAGGAAAATGGAGAACAGTAGTGGCCCTAGGACTGTCTAATGGTCCACTACCACTCCTTGCCAGTCTTCAGGATTAGGAGGATCTAAAACAGATCACCATGGACACATTTCTTTTCAGAAACATGGCAGTTCCATGAATGACTTCCTTATGTCCTCAGACTTGTACTCCTTCTTTTGTTCATTCCAAGAATGATAGTCTGCTCCTCTACCCAGCCATTTTGCTTGGCCCTGGGTAACATTTGTTTGACCCATACTCCAGGCAGGTGAACTAGCTGACCCAGCTACCATTCTGGTCCAGCAGTAGCCCTTTACCTCACACACTGACAGAACAATGGAATCACACAAGACTATTACCTTTATGCTTCTCCTACAGCCTTTCCCTTTATTCTTCTTGTTAGGTGTGATGTCCTAGCACCCAGACTGCCTTCACCAGCAGACACCTGTTTCTGCCTCAAACTGCACAGCAAGAAGCTGACTCCTGTTGCTGGTGTTCACTGGTGATAGTGCATCCTTATGATGTTTGCTGCCTCCCTTCCTCATATTGCTCTATAAGGGGCCCAGGCCAGGAAGAACGATTGCCGGGGAAACCAGGTCAGGAGACAAAAGTCAAATGGAAGGAGGCAATAGGGACTTGTGAGGGGAGGCGAAGAAGTGGCAAAAGTCGTGGAGTGGAAAGGAGAGAACAGATTACTATGCAGAGAGAGGGAGCAGGCATTTGTGAAGAATCTTCAGAAAATAGTTTTGCACTGCTAGAGAGGAAGAAGGTGGAGGAGGAAGTGATGAAATTAGAGGAGAATTGATAAATGCCTGGACCAAACTGAGCGGGGGAAGTTCTGCTGGGAGAACTGCAACAGGGGTAAAAGGGCGTAATAATGTGCAGGAGGAAGAAGAGGAGCTGGAAATGAGGGAGGGAGATGAAAGGAAGCAAGCAGGGAGTAAGAGGGGTGGAATCTTAGTGCTGGGGGACTCAATACTAAGAGGAGTTAGGTGGGGTAGCAAGGCGGAGAGGCATAGTCGCATTTGGGTGGAGGCCATGCCAGGAATGACAGCGGAAAGGGTGGGACAGTCTGTTCTGAAATATGCTAGAAGGGGTAGGGACAAGCCTCATTTAATTATACATCTTGGGACAAACGACCTGGCTGACAAGACAGTGGATATAGTCCAGAGGAGGTTTGAGGAACTAGCACAATTATGTGAGGGGGCAGGAAGATCAGTAACTTTTTCTGAGATACTCCGGTGCAAAGCAAAGCACAACAAGAAAGCTGAGAATAGAGGAATTTAACAGATGGCTAAGAACCTGGTGTTGTGCTAAAGGGTATGGGCTGTTGGGGGGTGGGAGGGACCTGGGAGGACAGTAGTCTTTATGCCAAGGACAGACTACACTTGAGTGAGGAGGAAAGAAAGTGTTGAAACAGAGGATAGAAGAATATATAGAGGAAGTTGGGAGTTTAAACTAGGAGTGGGGGTGGCAGTTGGGAAGAGATATGCAGAGACCGAGGTTGGGAAATCATATGAGCTTACCCCCCATAACAGTGACAAAGGACAAATGGCAAGTACTATTGGTGATGCTAGGAAAGGAGGGCAGGATGGGAGGAGGGGAAATGGTGGAATGTGGTTACCCTTAATGCTAGGAGCCTTGGGAGGAAAACTGCAGAGTTGCAGGTTCTCATGGCAGAGGGAGAGGTGGACATTGCAGCCATCACGGAAACATGGGCCACCCAATATAATGACTGGGACCTGTCTGTACCAGGGTACAGGTTATTTTGTAGGGACAGGGTGACTGGGAAAGGAGGGGGGGTGGCACTATATGTGAAGGAAGGACTGAAGTGTGTAAGGGAGGAAGGGGAGGAGGGTAGTACAGAGTCACTTTGGGTGCAAATCCAGGATTCCAAGAATAGGATTCTTAGAATGGGAGTGGTGTACAGGCCACCATCTCAGATGGAGGAGTTAGACAGAGAACTAGAGGGACAGATCAGGAGGACCTGCGAGAAGGGTAGTGTGGTGATTGTAGGGGACTTCAACATGCCAGGAGTGGACTGGAGCACCCCAACAACCAGGAACAGAAGGGAGCAGGTACTGCTGGATGCCTTCCAAGACAGCTTCCTGCTGCAAATGGTCAGTGAACCAACCAGGTTAGGGAATACCCTTGACCTTGTGCTGGCAAATGGGGACTTTGTGAGAGAACTTACAGTGGAGGAACCGCTGTCAGGGAGTGACCACCACTCAGTATGGCTCACATTGGATATGGGCAAGGAAGGAGTGGAATCTGGCACAAGAGTGCTGGACTTCAGGAGGGCCGACTTTGGGAGGATGGGGGAAGTGGTAAAAGGGTACCTGGCCAGAATTCAATCTAGTATGGATACTAACCAGAGAAGGGAGCTCATAAAGCTGGGTATAGTGGAGGCAACCAAAACCTGCTGCAAAGCCCAGAGCAAGAAGGCTAGGTCTAAGAAACCGAGCTAGTTGAGCAAGGAGGTCATGGAAAAGGTAAGGAGGAAAAGAGCTGCCTTTAGGAAGTACAAGAAAACAGGGAGGGGGGAGGACAGAGAGGAGTACTTGACAGAATCGAAGGAGGTGACAAGGGCAGTAAGGGTCACATCTATGGAACTCAGGCTGGCACAAGGCATTAAGAAGTGGGAGAAGGACTTCTTTAAGTACATCAGGGAGAAAAGGAGCTGTAAGGACCACATAGTAAGGATTAGGAAGGAGGGGGGTTGGGTGGAAGCAGGATACGATAAGGCGGAAACACTAAATGAGTACTTCTGCTCAGTATTTACTAAAGAGAAGAGGGGTGACACCCAAGATGGGAGAAATGGCAGACGCAAGGGGGGAAGTGGTGACAGATGGGGAAATCATGGAGGGCAGAGTTTGAGAGGGTTTGAAGGCACTGAGAGTGGACAAGGCGTCAGGCCCAGATGGCATCCACCCCAGGGTACTGAAGGAGTTGGCAGAGGTCCTTGCAGGACCTTTGGCAGACCTATTTAATGCCTCACTACATCTGAGTGTGTACCTCAGGACTGGAGGATGGCTCATGTGGTGCCCCTCCACAAGAGTGGCCCCAAGGATGAACCGGGAAACTACAGAAGAGTGAGCCTCACATCCATCGTGGGTAAGCTAATGGAGACTATCCTGAAGGAGAGGCTGGTGGCCTCCTAGAGGCCAAAGGACTACAGGACAGCAGACAGCATGGCTCTTACATGGCCGATCCTGCCAAACCAACCTGGTTGAGTTCTATGACTGGGTAACTAGGCAACTGGACAGGGGACATGCAGTGGATGTCCTGTATCTGGACTTCAGTAAGGCATTCAACCCAGTGCCACATGGAAGGCTGGGAAGGAAGTTAGTAGGCACAGGGCAGGTGCAATGCTGGTGAGATGGGTAGGAAACTGGCTGCAGGAAGGCAACAGAGGGTGGTGGTGGGTGGGGAGCTCTCACACCAAGGGCAGTGACGAGCGGTGTCCCACAGGGCTTGGTGTTGGGACCAGTGTTGTTTGGGATATTCATTGCAGACATATCATGGGACATCAAGAGCAAGATCAGTCTGTTTGCTGATGATACCAAGGTTGGCGCGTGGTGGATGACCTAAGGGATGGCAGGGGTTGCAGGATGATCTGGCAAAGCTTGAAACCTGGTCAGACACCTGGCAACTGGGCTTTAATGCCAAAAAGTGCAAGGTGATGCATTTTTGGGATGAAGAACCAAGGAGGACTTACTAGGTAAGGGAGTGCAGCTAGCCCAAACAGAGGAGGAGAAGGAACTGGGGTGCTCATCACAGGGTCACTGAACAACTCGGCACAGTGTAGGAAGGCAGCTGCAAAGGCCAACAAAATGCTGGGTTGTATTGCAAGGGTATATCCTCGAGGAGGGAGGTGATTCTGCCACTGTATAGGTCATTAGTTAGACCACACCTGAGTACTGCGGCAGTACTGCATCCGTATCTGAAGAGGGACATTAAGTTACTGGAGGGAGTGCAGCGTGGGGTGACAGAGATGATCAAGGGTCTGGGGGACTTATCATACGAGAGGAGGTTGAAGGAGTTGAACATGTACTCACTGGAGGAGAGGAGAGACAGGGGGGACATGATTGAAACCTTTAAATACATGAAAGGAATAAACAAGACAGGTACAGAGGGGCTGTTCAAAGTAAGGGAGGGGAGGGTCACCAGGGGCCATGATATGAGACTGGAGCAAGGAAGGTTCAGGAGGGAGATGAGGAGACACTTTTTTACAGAGAGGGTGGTGGCTGGGTGGAATGCGTTACCTGCAGAAGTGGTATGCAGTAGAACAGTGGACTGCTTCAAACGAGGATGGGACAGGACAATGGGAGGGTTAATGAAGGAAGGGTGGAAGTGAGGGCAGCTGCAGAATAAGAGGTGCTAGCTGCACATTTGAGCAGACTTGATAGACCTCTAGGCCTTTATCTGCTGGCAAATTTGATGTTCGTATGTTCAGTATAGTCCCATCCCATCTACTAGAGATCACATTCCCAACCAGCATCCCCACCAAACCTGCTCCAGCCAATGAACTCCAGGTCTAGTGTCCAATACCATAGTCTCTTCTTCTTCCATTCTGTGAGCCTCATTTTTCCACTTGAGCCTAGCAACATACCTCCTGGGAAAGTCAACCATCCCACAAGGGATGCAGATGTATCCCCTTCTGCCATCCATAGACAGGATGTTGAACACTGCAAACCCCTGGCAGTGCACAAGGTGATGATGATAGAATGATAGATGGCATCCTTGGGATGGCAGAGAAAGGGGAGATATTGCTGATGGGGGACCTGAATATTCCAGATGTTGACTGGAGCACCTTTGCTGCAGCCACATCCAAGAGCAGGGCCATTCTCGATGCCCTACAGGGGGCATGCCTCAGACAGCTACTTTTGGAACCCACTCGGGAGAGAGCAATCTTAGACCTAGTATTCTCAAATGGGGATGGAGAGAGGATCTCTGATCTTGAAGTGGGTAGCCATCTGTGAACAAGCGACCACCAAACAGTGTGGTTCACGATAAACTTAGCTATAGAGTCAAGCCACACAAAAGTGACGGTACTGGACTTCAGGAGGGCTGATTCTGTCAAAATGGGAGAGTGCCTCAGAAAAGCACTAGCAAACAGGCAAGAGGGTAGGGTGGAGCAACAATGGGAAAACATCAAAACCACCATCACAGAGGCAACAAGTCTGTGTGAAGCAAATAAACAAATCAAAATGAAAGAAAAAAACACTATGGTTCTCAAAAGAAGTGGTGGGGAAGGTAAGGGAAAAAAGATAGCATTCAGGAAGTATAAGGAAACAGAAGGAGCAGGACAGAGAACTGACCAGTTAAAGCAGAAGGAAGTGAGTAAGGCAGTCAGAATAGCAAAGGCCCAAACCGAGGAAAGATAGCCAACCCGGTTAAGAATGGGGATAAAACCTTTTATAGGTACATTAGGGAGCAAAGAAAGACTAAGGCAGGGATACTGAGGCTGAACAAAGAGGAAGGTGGTGGGGCAGAGAGCGACAGTGAAAAAGCAGGGATACTGAATGAATACTTCTGCTCAGTATTCACAATGGAAGAGTAGGGAGAAATACCTACTCCGGTCAATAGAAGCACTCTGGATAGGGGAGTTGATATTAGTCCTTTCACAGAAGAAAGAGTTCTGAAAGAACTCTTAAAACTGAAGGTGGATAAAGCAATGGGGCCTGATGGGATTCGCTCCAGAATTTTAAAAGAACTAGGGGAAGAACTAGTAACACCACTGACTACCCTTTTTAATAAATCATAGGAGGATGGGGTGGTACCTGAGGACTGGAGGAGGGCGGATGTGATTCCTCTTCACAAAAGTGGGAGCAAGACAGAGGCAGGAAATTACAGACCTGTCAGTTTGACCTCAGTGGTAGGGAAAATGATGGAATCACTTCTGAAGGAAAGAATTGTTGAGTACCTAGAGGCCAGTGGGGCACAGGACCCAAGGCAGCATGGATTCACAGCAGGGAGGTCATGTCAGACAAATCTAATGATTTCTTTGACTGGCTGACCAAAGCAGTAGACCAGGGAGGGGCTGTGGACATGGTCTACCTAGACTTTAGCAAGGCATTTGACACAGTCCCACACAAAAGATTAATAAACAAATTAGCCAACCTGGGAGTGGGTCCCAGGGTGGTAGCCTGGGTAAAACACAGGTTGGACAACAGGACACAATGGGTAATAGTAAATGGAGCCCACAGTGAAGAAAGGAGGGTTACTAGTGGGGTACCGCAGGGTTCAGTACTGGGGCCGGTCCTTTTCACTGTCTTTATAAGTGACATTGCAGAGGGACTGGAAGGGAAAGTATGTCTCTTTGCAGATGACACAAAGATCAGCAACAGGGTTGATACACAAGGTGGGGTGGAAAGAATGAAAAGGGACTTGGCAAGGTTGGAGGAATGGTCAAATGTATGGCAGCTTAGATTCAATGCAAAGAAGTGTAAAGTAATGCACCAGGGAAACAAAAACCCAGGGGAAGAGTACACAATGGAGGGTGAGATACTGACAACAACAAAAATGGAAAGGGACCTGGGGGTAGTTATATCAGATGACCTAAAGGTGGGCCAGCAATGTGAGAAGGCAGTAAGGAGGGCTGGGGGATACTGGGATGCATAGGGAGAGGCATCACCAGTAGAAAACAGGAAGTTGTCGGCCCTCTGTACAGACAGTTGATAAGACCACATCTGGAGTACTGTGTACAGTTCTGGAGACCCCATCTCCGCAAAGACATAGACAGGGTGGAGGCAGTCCAGAGGAGAGCAACCAAAATGATGCAGGGTCTGCATCTGAAGACATATGAAGAAAGACTAAAGGAATTAAAGATGTATAGCCTCGAGGAACGGAGGGAGGGGGGGACATGATAGAAACTTTCAAATACCTCAAGGGAATCAACAAAGTCCAAGAGGGTAGCATCTTTCAGAAAAAGAGATGTGCAAAAACAAGGGGGCAAAATTTGAAGATAGAGGGTGGACGGCTCAGAGGTAATGTGAGGAAGTATTTCTTCGCAGAAAGGGTTGTGGATACATGGAACAGCCTTCCTGAGGAGGTCGTAGAGTCAAAAACAGTGGGAGAATTGAATAATGCATGGGACAGACATAAGGCAATTCTAGTGGGGGTAGGAGGAAGTAGGCCGTTGGTTAACTAGGATCTGCAGCTTATCCGTTAGGTAGGGAAATGGGCAGACTAGGTGGGCCAAGAGGTCCTTATCTGCTGTCAAATTTATGTTTAAGGTGTGCCTCCTCTTAGAGTGGTGGACATTAGCCTATGCACCCCAGACCAGTCCCTGCCAGCTGACATCCCTCTTTGTGTTCCAATGGTGTAACCAGGTACCATTACAGACTGGCAAGATGCCCTTCCACAGCAGCAACCAGCTGACAGTGACTGAACATGTTACCCCCTTCCTGCACTATGCATGCAGAATGGTGTACCTCACTGGCTCACTGGGGCAGCACACTGACAACCCACGTTCCGATGTGAGCTTGGGGAGTCAAAGGGCTGGATGGGGGGAGGAGGGTTGAGCATCTGATGCACTACTTTCCTCCTCCAGGGGGGCAGGGCAGAGAAACATTTGGTCCTTGACTAACCCTTGGTGGAGGCCAAAGGGAGCAGCAACCAAAGCTTGCATGGTTAGGGAGGCATGCCAGATGTTGGTGCATATCTGCCACATTTCATTGCCACACCTTCCACCAAAGAAACACAAGAAATATCACCAGGCTGAGTTGGCAGGATGTCCGCCCCCACCGAGCCCCACACAGCTAACCAGAGCTCTGTGCTTCCAGATCACTAACCAGTCTCTGCTAGGGAGTAGGAGAGCCTCCCCAATTGCCCCTCCCTCGGGGGGGCAAGCCAGGGTACACTCCGGAGGCAGCAGGTAAGTCCTGGGGGATGGGCAGGTGGCGGAAGGTGGATTGAAGCAGGAGCAGCTGGCAGCAAACAAAAAAAAAGATTGGTGTAAATCATGCAGCTCTCTTAGTGCTCCATGTCTGCTTTTATCCTCGCTGTTAAACACTGTTAGAAACAGTACTTACATCCCCTCAGCCCAACTCCCACTAAGTCAACTCTGTTTTTATTTACTCATGACCATTTGCCACAGGGACCCCTTGCCACCGGCTCACTCAGTGTCTAACTGATAAGGCAATAAGCGCCACATCCGAGTTAACACCTAGTTGAAACTGGTTGCCTCAGCACAATAGCCTTGGCTTCAAGAACCTGGCTACAGGTGGCCCTTTAATCCCTGTCAAGTCTGCACACACTTGATCCAATTGCCCCTAGATTTTGAGTTCTTGGTACCTTTGAATTTACAAAGAATCCCCTGTTCTTTAACATTTAATTAGACTGCCTTCTACTCCTAAGTGAAATATTAGAGAGAGAGTGGGACTGCTGCTCTGACCTTGGGATTACATCACAGAGCTGCTGCTGTTTGGTTTCAATTAGGGTTGTCAGAACTAGTTCGGGAAATATTTGAACCCATCACGAACCCTGGTGTTCGAGTGCTAATTCAGAACTCGAACACTAGAGGGTTCGCAAAGGGGTTCAAATCAGTCCTTTTTTTTTTTTTAAATGCATTAAGAAGCTGCAATGCAAGCTTGCCTATAGTGTCAGCTCTCTCCAGTCCCGCTTTCAGCTCCAGTATGATCGTGAAGGAACAGGAGAGAGGTTGAAGCAGGATAGGGAGGCAGCACAGTGCCACAGGAGGCAGAAAGTCTGAGGTGGAGCAGATGAAGAGGGTGGAATGAAGGGTGCATGATGGCATGCACAAACTTGTGGGGGCTGAATGGTGTGGATTTGGACTGCGCACCTGCATACTTCATCCTCAGTCCATGTTACCACCTGACCATCTGCTCTGCGGTCAGGTGGTGGTAGAATACGTAAACTGCGTGGTTGCAGCTCCGTTCATTTAGTGAAGTCCCAGTGCCATAAGGAGTTGCAGGCTGCATCACCTTGTGCTACTCTCTCTGTCTGGGCTAGCTGTGCTCTCTGGCTCTGGCAATTGCTTGCTAATTGTGAAATCGTTGTGTGTGTTGATTTATTGCAAACCTAAAAAAATGAAAAAGCTAAGGGGTGGGTAGGGGGAACTAAAGGTGGGGGACTCGTGGGTAGGAATGGGAACCGAGGAAAGAAAGGGTCCAAGGAACAGTTGGTGAGAGGCTCAGCCTCAGGATGAGATGGACAGAGCCAGGGAAGTTAAAGTTGCTGAGTATTTGCTGAGTATTTGAGTAAAACTGAGAAACTGAGAGAATTTATTGTAGTCTCAAACAACAGTTCAAACTTCATTTCTGCCTGGTGTAGTTGTTTCACACTGGCAAGAAGGAGTGATCATCAGATGGCTGGGGGAAGGGTGAAGAAATTAAAACAAACAGATTGCGAGGAAAATTAAGTTTAGCTTTAATGTGTGTCTGTGAGAAGTTGAAACATTTGAATTTGATGGCATTTTTACTTACTACTTTATACCCTACTCCACAAAACAAAGTAAAATAATCAGGACAGGGGAAGGGATTCTTTAGTACTGTGCTGCTGAGCGTTCTTCTATTCCACCCTATAATATTCCTGATAGAACAACACCAGGCTGTTTTTATTTATTTATTTATTTATTTATTTATTTTTTTTTTTTTTTTTTTTTTACACAGTACTCCCTACTTGTGTGTTGTGTGTGTGACTTCACTACACTGTATCTCTCTGCTCTCCTGTGGTGTTCCCATCACCCTGCTGTGGCTGCTGACTGTGTACCCTACCATTGCATGTTACTGCGAGAAGCCCATTGTTGGGCAGTCGTGTGGTGGCATTATCCTTAAATACATGACAGAAGCTAGAAATATATTTCCTGTTGGGAGAAAAGACAGAAAAATTTCTTTCCTTGGGTTGTATATGTGTGTGACTCCATCTCCTGTGGTCAGCCCATCTGGCGGTGCTTTTGACTGCACTGTACCCTACCCAGTGTGTGTTACCGAGAGGCCCAGTGGCCAGTTGTTATGTGGTGGCATTATCCTAAATACATGACAGAAGCCTAGAAATGTATTTCCCTGTTGGGAGGAGAGACAGAAAAATCTCTTTCCCCGGTTTGTGTGTGTAACTCAGTCTCTTGTGGTCAGCCCATCACCCTGCTGCTGTGCACCCCTTCACTGCACTGTACCTTACCCAGTGTGTGTTACCGTGTGAAGCCCAGTGGGCAGTTGTGTGGTGTCATTATCCTTAAATACATGACAGAAGCCAAAAAATATATTTCCCTGTTGGGAGGAGAGACAGAAAAATCTCTTTCCTCGGTTTGTGTGTGTAACTCCGTCTCTTGTGGTCAGCCCATCACCCTGCTGCTGTGCGCCCCTTCACTGCTATGCGTATGCCTATGCCCAGCAGCTCAATCATTCTGTAAGCCTTGAACCTGGGATCCTTTAGTTGCAAACCATCATATTCTTTAATTACTTTCAGTCCACTGCATCACAGTGTCACACAGCCAAAATAAAATTTTGAGTTGTAGCCAGTGATCATAGATCACATTGCTTTCACACAGGATCTGTGGGTATATTAACTGCAGTATACTGGTTCTGTTATGACTGACACCAACATAGATGAAGCATCTAGTGCTGGTGTTGGAGCAGGTGTTGGTGGTAGTGGTAATCCTGGTGCTAGCAGAAATAACCAAAATGTTTCACGTGATAAAATTCAACAAACAGCAAAAGAGCAACAGCTAAGTGTGGTAAAGGGGACCTTTAAGAAAACCTGTGCAGCTGCTGGGGTCACATGGAGAGCACCTTAAGGTATGCCGTTCAGCTGTTAAAATCCCTGTGACTAGCAGTAATAATGCAAGTGACAGTGAGTCCCTCTCTGACTCAAACAGTAGCTCTTCGTCTCAGTCTGACACTGCTGTGTCTTGTGACATATCATTACTTCCTCAACAAAGTAAAATGAGCAAGTCTGCTGACAATGAATCAGGTGGTGCACTTGCAAATACATCCAGCACTGTTGGCAATGAAAAGGACATATCTATTGAATCCACCACTTCTGTGTCGGACAGCAATGAAAATCCATCAAAGTCCTCTGCCCACTCTTCTAGCAACAAGGAGCATATCCTAGGTTCTGTTAGGACAGGTGAAAAGACACAAACAGTCTTTAGCTATCTTCCTAGCACTTGAACAAAATCTGTCACATCTGAGGTGTGGAATTATTTCTCTGTCAGTAAAACTGATCCATGCAGAGCAATTTGTTCCCTGTGTAAACAGAGTGTAAGCCGTGGTAAAGTTGTGTCATGCCTTGGCACTACAGCTCTTAAACACCATCTGAAAAAGCATTCAGTTTTGCTTGATCGTCTAAACCCATGTTCTCCATCTTCCAGACCACACGGAGAAGGGTCAGGAATCTGAAATGGATACTGAATTGTCTGAACTTGATGCGGACAGAACCACTGCCAGCCCTAGGATCACTGTTACCACCAATGCCAGCACCATTAGCTGCACATCCAGTGATGGCACTGAATGTATAAGTCCTAGTCCACCATCCCAGCGTCCATCTGCCCATCGAAGCATGGTGTATAATAAACCAGCAGGGACATGTTGAAAACAGCTAACACTGTCTCAGGCATTTGAAAGGAAGAATACCTTTACTAAAAATCATCCAAAGACCCTTCATCTTTATCACAGAATTGGTGAACTGTTAGCCGGAGCCCTTCTCCCATACTCTTTGGTAGATCATGAGGATTTTAGGGAGCTCATGACATTAGCAGAGCCTCGATACAATGTTCCTCATCGAAGGTACTTTTCCTATGTTGAAATACCAAACATTTATCAGGCTTTAAAAGTGACAGTGATGCTTGCACTTAAAACTGTAGAGGGTGGGGTTATTCATGTCACAACAGATATGTGGACCAGCACTCAAAACATAGATTACATGTCCGTTACCGCTCATTGGGTCACATTTTCTTGTGCTTCTTCAAAAACAAAGACACCCAAAAGATGGTGTTGCTGCATATAAAGAGGTTTGGGCAAAGTCATACAGCTGCAAACATCTTGCAGGAACTAAATGACCTCCTTGATGAATGGGTTTATTCTCATGGTTCAAATGTGGCTTCATAGTAAGTGACAATGGAGCCAACATCTTGAAAGCAGTACAGGATAGAGGATTTCTGCATGCTTTTGCTTTGCACATTGCTTATATTTAATTGTCATGGAATTTCTCAGCAATGAAACACAAGTGGATGGTATGATTGCTGTTTGCAAAAAATTGTGACTCACTTTCACATTCAACCAAGGCTATACGGACATTGTCTGAACTGCAAAAAAAACACAAGCTGCCCCAGCAAAAGCTGATTCAAAATGTTTCCACTCATTGGAACTCAATGCTTTATATGCTGCAGCACCTTTTGGAGCAAAAGCAAGCTGTACATGAGTATTGCTCCAGTTACATTATTGGAGATGGCATTATGCTGTCTGTGCTGCAGTGGAAATTAATAGAGACAGTGTGCTGCATCCTAGCTCCTTTTGAGACAGCTACAAGGGACTTGTCTTCTGAAGGTGCATCTGTGAGTCAGGTTATCCCTCTCATAATGCTAATTTCACATCATCTTAGTGTTCTAAATCTACAAATAGAAAAAGGCAGATCTGAAGCTCAGACAACGTTGCCTGTATCATGGGAATCTCGTAAAGAGAATGAGCGAGCGCTTCAAAACCAATGACAAATTAGTTGCAATGACGAAATCAAAACACTACATCCTTGCAACTCTCTTAGATCCCAGGTTCAAGGCTATACATCTTCCAAAAACAGATGATATAGAGCAGTACAAATGTCTGTTGCTGGATGAGCTGCAGCACTCACAGGAGTCAAACACAGACACGCACAGTACCTCAGGTTGTCATCACCACAACATGCAGGTTCATCTTCACAAAGGATACAGAACTGGAAAAGTCACCAAACATTAACAGTAGTTGTTCCACAACTGCCACTTCTTCAACCCTTAGTATCAAGCTAAATCTGTGGCAAAACCTTTCCCAAATTGCTGCCATACCAGCTTATGCTGCTTCTTCTTCTGAGCAGTTTCTGTCCATCATGGTAGACAGTTACCTGCAAGAACTGCCTATTCCTATTGATGCATGCCCTTTGAATACTGGAGATCAAAAAGTTGATTTGGACAGAGCTGTATGATGAAGCCTGTAAATATCTTGGTTGTCCTGCAACAAGTGTCTCTTCAGAATGCATGTTTAGTACAGCTGGCAATATTGTGACAGACATCAGAAATAGGTCGCTGCCGGAAAATGTACACACGTTAACTTTTATTAAAGTTAATAAGTCAAGATTTTCATATCCCTACAAGAGTATACAAACTGATCCTGAAGTGATTGATGGATGTTGATGGTGATGACAACTCAGATGGTGGTGGCTGGTAAATACTGTGTGGGACAGAGTCTCTCTGCACCAAAAGGAAACTTTACAGACTGTGATGACTTTGGTTGTCTCTCTTTCTTGATCTACTACCTTGACTATATACCCTCAAAAACTTTCACCATTTCATGGCAAACTGCTTTGTAGCTATGGTCTAAACTAAAGTCAACAAGTTTCATATAAAGGGCAATTTTAACATCAGTGGGAACAGGCCCAAATTTGGCATAAAAGGGACACTGTCACGTCAGTCCTTTCTGTATCATATTATTTATAGTTAAAGTGCAAACATATATTTTTGGATTTACCTTCTGTGACTTTGTGGTGCATCAGTATGGGCTGGGACCGGGGGTGGTCCATTTTTCAATTTTAAAGAGGACAAAACAATGAGTTCTAATTGGTAGCTGTTTATTATTTTTCAATTACAGAAATTAGAATAAACCAGAATGATCCATATGTAACTTATCTTACTGAATAAAAAAATGGGAAAACTGTGTTTTGTATTGTTATGTTTCTGTGGGCAGCAGCCTGTTACAAGTCTCTTCTGGAAACAGAGTCATCTGAGTTTTACCTATGTCATGGTTGAGCACATATTCTGTAAGCATAGGTCTCATACCACAATAACTCGTGTTTAACATTCTGTTGTACACAGACCATGGCATAATAGTAACAACTCTCAAATTACTGGTTCCATGAAGAGGACTGTACAGAATGTTGTCCATAAGAAGAAAGTAATTGAAAAGACATTTTTTTCACATAAGTGTTGTTTATTAAGGAACAGTTAAGTATGGCTCATTTGGAGGTAAGAGTTTCATTTTTCTTGAGTAAGCATGTGGTAGTTTTAGCATTTGAGAGGGGGAAGAGGGTAGAATGGGTGCTGGAGGATGGAAAAGTGCTGGAGGTTGGTTTAACATGGAAACAGGATGGAGAAAGATGGCATGAATGCTAGTGCAGGTGAGGGTTGAGGTTGGTTTTAAATGGATGCAGGAGGGAGAAACATGGCATAGTTGTTAGTACATGGGTGATGGTTGGGGGAGTGGGTTTTAACATGGGTGAGGGACGGAGAAGGGTGACATGAATGGTCATTCATGACTAAGGGTGGGGGTAGTATAAACATTTGGGTGAGGGAGGAGGGTGGAATACGTGCTTGAGGGGGGTGAGGGTTGTGGGTTGGTTTTAACATGGGTGTAAGGGTGGTATGGTGCTACTGCATAGATGAGGTGGTGGAAGAAAAGTGGAATGGGTGCTGCAGTGAAAGGTGGGTGCTGTTTTAGTCCTTTCATTTACAGATTCATGATCAGCTGGGGATGGTGAGGAAAAGATTATGACAGACCGATGATATGGGAGGGCTGTAATTGATTGCCCACTGTGGAACCTACTATAGAAACATATATATATATATATATTAGAGGTAAAACTCTATGCTTATCGAGATATTTATTAGCGTGAGGAAGTTAGCGTTGGTTGAATGCCCACTCACTCTTTCAATCGGCATTGGGGCACATTGGGATCATCAGCCCAACTCACCCCATGACATGTGTAAAGCAGCAGAGGTATAGGAGAATGGGGTGAGGTTAGAACCAACGCATCCTAATGCGCACCCCAATGCCGATTGGGGAGGGGTGGGGGTCCAAGGGGATTTTCAACCCTAACACCTAATTTCCTCACTTTTGTCGCTGTGGAACAACCCTAACTAATGCATTAAATGGAGTTTTTCCTCAATTTCCTTCTTGAGAATGATAACGAGAAATAGTGAATGTATTGAAGCAGCGGGAGCGCTGGGGTCCTTGGGCTCGCTACCCTCTACATGTCTTGTGGCATAGTAACAGGAACAGCAACGCAAACAGAAGTGCTAACAGTGGCACACATGGTAACACAAGCGCAATGAGAACAGAAAGGTAACGCATATGGTGGCGAGGGACGGGAACGGTCTGCCACGTGATGTGTTGTCACATAGAAATATGGTGCCTGCAAATGGAAATGTCAATGGGCATGGTGACGCAAAGTGAAACAGAAAGAGAAACAGTACTGTAGACACAAATGGCAAAAAATAACAGAAACGCAAGCGCAAATGAAAACGCAAAGTATAACGCACATGGTGGCGCAGACGTCAACGGTAAGTGAAACGGGTACGGAACTGCAAGCGGAAAGGACAACAGTAACAGTAATGTAAGTGCACAGGCTGGTTTTCCCCAAAACCTGCATAGAGTAAGACAGTGAGTACAAATAATGTATGCATAATAATGAGTATCGGAGCAGAAAATGAGAACTTGGAATACTAAATACATTATATCTCAGGAACCGTATGACGTAGAAAAAAATTTAAAAGTCGAATGATTTACAACTGTCCTGGCTAATTTTGCACTTAGTGCTTTTTCGACGAAAAGTCCATATCTCGCACCGTTTCCGAGATACGGGCCCTGAAATGCACGGCGAATGCCGTAATGTTATCCTATGGGAAAAAAAGAGAAGTTCGGAGTGCCATAACTTTTCCTCCCTGTAATATTTTTTCTTTAAACCACTGAAAGGCACATCTGTGGGCTGTTGGCTGTGTTCCCTCCAAATTTCAGGAAAAAAGACTAAACCGTTATTTTGCAGCAGGGTGCTAAAGGATTCCTGTAATGCGCCGGGCACCGTAATGTTATCCTATGGAAAAAAACGTCAACTTTGGAGTGCTGTAACTTTGCCGCCATGTAATATTTTTTCAATACAACACTGAAAGGCACATCTATGAGATGTCATCTGCGTTCCCTCCAAATTTCAGCAAAAAACTCCCAACCGTTCTTTTGCAGTGGAGTGCCAAAGAATTACTGTTATTTTAAGAGTAGTGTCGCAAAGTAGTGTCAGACTTATAAAGTGTCGCAAAAAATTTGCGACACTTTCATGAGTGTGACACTACTTTGCGAAAGTACTTTTTCCAGAAATTTGAAAAACATATTTCTGGGGTGTTTTACCCCCAAATAAAGACATGGCTAGCATCCTCAGGGCCCGACTAGGTGAATACAAAAAGAATTAGGTTGCTAGAGGGTCTCAATTTTAAATGCCAAGCATTTTTCTGATCACTAACTGAAAACAAGATGGCGGATTTGCGACAGTAACAGGGCATTTACAACAGTAAAAAGTGCATTTGCGACACTGTCGAACTTTTTGTTAACTTTTCCCATTGACTTATAATGGGAAATTGTTTTTTGAATAACTTTTAAACTGTTTAATATTTTTTCATGAAATCTTCAAAAGGCACATTGGGGACCCCAGCCGCATGTTCCCTGAAGATTTTGGGCCTGTCACGCAAACCGTATGACCTGTAGGCGCCACCGTAGAATTCCAGAAAAGCGTAAACGTGCGCGCAGATCACGCTTAATAACTCCGCAGCCGTGTATCTGACTGGTACAAAACTTAGCAGATCCCAAGGCCTATGGTTCTTGATCATGTATTCCAAATTTCAGGCAAATCTGTCAAATGGTTGCAAAGTTATTAAGGTGCAAAGTTTTGGGGTTTAACACAGAAATGGCTCCTCAACCCTAACTATGGTAGCACTACCGTGCTACCATTATATATATATATAGTATCTTTTTTCTTATTAAATACATTGCAAACTGCTGCCACCTAACACAAGTGTCCTGTCCCCTTTAAAAAAAGAATAAAGGAATCAGAAATAAAAGAAAATCTGCATCAGCAGTTTTCACAGAATGTGACCTATCATTAAGTGTTTTTGCTTTACAAGTACTGATAATTTGATACATAATGGGGTTGACAGACACTGTCCCTTAAACATCACATGCCAACTGCTGCAGCTACATTAAATGTTCCTTAAGTTAGTATGTGGTGAGGAAACCACTTTTTTTATTTATGTGACTGAAATATAGATTTTATTGACATATCAGCTGGAAAAATGCATCATCTTAGAAAGTTGTATGTATTACTTCAATTTGCCAACAAGAATGTTGGTATATGTATGCATTATCTTAGAAAATTGCATGCAGTTTTTGCCAGCAACAATGACTGGCATATTTTTTTTTATTCAAATGTCTTGACTGACTACAGTATGACATAATATGTTTTGCAACAGTTCCATGTGCTGTGGCTGCAGTACCTTGGCTTGACTTTGTTATAAAAGCTTTCTTTTAAACATAGCAACTTTTGATTTACTCATTTAAAACACAAAGCAGCAAACTGCTGAGATTAGGTAATATCAGATATTTTTTCTAATAATTCATGAGGATGAGTATATATAACTGAGTACATAAATGGCTAATGCGCCTCTTTCTTTCACTAAGGAACTATGATGCAGCTGCAGCAGGAAACTCTTTAACATATGGGTGGGCCTGTTATGTATTAAGTTGCTGGCTTTAGCAAACAGAAGAAACCATAGATAAACCTAGTTGTATTCCTATCAATGTCACACATGATCATTTCTCTCCCCCTTATATTAAACAGTTTTTCCTTTACATGGATTTCATTACTATCTTCATTACTGGCAGCACAATTGAAAAGTAGGGTTTGAGTTCTAAAAAGTTCTAAAAAAGGTTAGAACCCTAGAACTTTTTCAAAAGTTCTAGACTAGAACTAGAACCCAGAACTTCAGAGGGTTCTGACAACCCTAGTTTCAATTCAGGATTCTCTTTACAGAGAGTGGACTGCTGCTCTGACCTTGGGATTACATCACAGAGCTGCTGCTGTTTGGTTTCAATTCAGGATTCTCTTTACAGAGAGTGGGACTGCTGCTCTGACCTTGGGATTACATCACAGAGCTGCTGCTGTTTGGTTTCAATTTAGGATTCTCTTTACAGAGAGTGGACTGCTGCTCTGACCTTGGGATTACATCACAGAGCAGCTGCTGTTTGGTTTCAATTTAGGAGTTAAACACTGGGTATAGTAAGGGGTGTTGAGTAGGAGGGGCATACCAGGAAAGGAACAGCAGCAAGTGAAGAGGTGACTGCTCTCTCAGTGGAAGGGAAGTAAATGCAAATCTAGGAGCTTTCATTATTACTTCTTCGCATTGATATTGCATTGGGGAAAGGAGGAGTAGGAGTTTGAAGAAGGTTTTGCAATGGCTACTTAAAGCCTGTTTTTGAGTGTGGATAGGAAGGATAGGAATATAAAAAGCAGTTGCTCAATATATCTAAACATGTGCAACAAAGGAGGTACGGGAAATAAAGAAAATGTTTTGCACTGATAGAGGAGGGAGAGGGGAGACTTAGGGGAGTGTTTGGTATCCTGCATCTGGAAGGGTGGGGGGTCGCTGGTGGGCAACGACAGCAATGGGTAGGGTGGTAGACTGCAACAACTGCGGTGCACCAATCTTTCTAAAATTGCCTGGAGTGTGGAGGATGTTTAGTGCAACCACATAGAAAAACTTAGAAAGGAGATTGAGGGTCTGCAGGAGGAACTAAGACAGGCAAGGCAGATTGGGGTGGGTTTAGCCCAATACAGGAGGGACGAAGAAGGGAGATGAGGGAGGGCGATTTAAGCCAACAGTGGTGAGGAGAGGGTCAGAAGAAGGGAAGCAGAGACAAAGAGGCCCAGGCCAGGAAGAACAATTGCCGGGGAAACCAGGTCAGGAGACAAAAGACAAATGGAAGGAGGAGATAGGAACTTGTGAGGGGAGGCGAAGAAGTGGCAAAAGTCATGGAGTGGAAAGGACAGAACAGGTTACTATGAAGAGAGAGGGAGCGGGCATTTGTGAAGGGCCTTCAGAAAATAGTTGGGCACTGCTAGAGAGGAAGAAGGTGGAGGAGGGAAATGATGAAATTAGAGGAGTAGTTGATAAATGCCTGGACCAAACTGGAGAGGGGGGAAGTTCTGCTGGGAGAATTGCAACAGGGGTAAAAGGGGGAAATAATGTGCAGGAGGAAGAAGAGGAGCTGGAAATGAGAGAGGAGGAAGATAAATGGAAGCAAGCAGGGAGTAAGAGGGGTAAAATCTTAGTGCTGGGGGACTCAATACTAAGAGGAGTTAGTGGGGTAGAAAGGGGGAGAGGCATAGTCGCATTTGGGTGGAGACCATGCCAGGAATGACAGCAGAAAGGGTGGGACAGTCTGTCCTGAAATATGCTAGAAGGGGTAGGGACAAGCCTCATTTAATTATACATCTTGGGACAAACGACCTGGCTGACAAGACAGTAGATACAGTCCAGAGGAGGTTTGAGGAACTAGCACAATTATGTGAGGCAGCTGGAAGATCAGTAACTTTTTCCGAGATACTTCCGGTGCCAAAGGCAAGCACAACAAGAAAGCTGAGAAAAGAGGAATTTAACGGATGGCTAAGAACCTGGTGTGCTAAAGGGTATGGGCTGTTGGGGGGGGGAGGGACCTGAGATGACAGTAGTCTGTATGCCAAGGACAGACTACACTTGAGTGAGGAGGGAAAGAAAGTGTTGAAACAGAGCATGGAGGAGTACATAGAGGAAGTTGGGAATTTAAACTAGGAGTGGGGGGTGGCAGTTGGGGAAGAGATATGCAGAGACCACAGGTTGGGAAATCATATGAGCTTACACCCCATAACAGTGACAAAGGACAAATGGCAAGTACTGTTGGTGATGCTAGGAAAGGAGGGCAGGATGGGGGGAAGGGTGGAAGGTGGTTACCCTTAATGCTAGGAGCCTTGGGAGGAAAACTGCAGAGTTACAGGTTCTCATGGCAGAGGGAGAGGTGGACATTGCAGCCATCATGGAAACATGGGCCACCCAATACAATGACTGGGACCTGTCTGTACCAGGGTACAGGTTATTTCATAGGGACAGGGTGATTGGGAAAGGAGGGGGTGGCACTATATGTGAAGGAAGGACTGAAGTGTGTAAGGGAGGACGGGGAGGAGGGTAGTAATGAGTCACTTTGGATGAAATCCAGGATTCCAAGAATAGGATTCTTAGAATGGGAGTGGTGTACAGGCCACCATCTCAGACGGAGGAGTTAGACAGGGAACTAGCGGGACAGATCTAGGACGACCTGCATGAAAGGGTAGTGTGGTGATTGTGGGGACTCAACATGCCAGGAGTGGACTGGAGCACCTCAACAACCAGGAACAGAAGGAGCAGGTACTGCTGGATGCCTTCCAGGATAGCTTCCTGCTGCAAATGGTCAGTGAACCAACCAGGTTAGGGAATACCCTTGACCTTGTGCTGGCAAAGGGGACTTTGTGAGAGAACTTATAGTGGAGGAACTGCTGTCAGGAGTGACCACCACTCAGTATGGCTCACATTGATATGGGCAAGGAAGGAGTGGAATCTGGCGAATAGTGCTGGACTTCAGGAGGGCCGACTTTGGGAGGATGGGGAAGTGGTAAAGGATACCTGGCCAGAATTCAATCTAGTATGGACACTAACCAGAGGTGGGAGCTCATAAAGCTGGGGATAGTGGAGGCAACCAAAACCTGCTGCAAAGCCCAGAGCAAGAAGGCTAGGGCTAAGAAACCGAGCTGGTTGAGCAAGGAGGTCATGGAAAAGGTGAGGAGGAAAAGAGCTGTCTTTAGGAAGTACAAGAAAACAGGGAGGGGGGAGGACAGGGAGGAGTACTTGACAGAATCTAAGGAGGTGACAAGGGCAGTAAGGGGAGCCAAAGCATCTACAGAACTCAGGCTGGCACAAGGCATTAAGAAGGGGGAGAAGGACTTCTTTAAGTACATCAGGGAGAAAGGAGCTGTAAGGACCACATAGTAAGGATTAGGAAGGAGAGGGGTTGGGTGGAAGCAGGGTGCGATAAGGTGGAAGCACTAAATGATTACTTCTGCTCAGTATTTACTAAAGAGAAGAGGGGGGTGACACGCAAGGTGGGAGAAATGGCAGAAGCAGGGTGGGAAGTGGTGACAGATGGGGAAATCATGGAGAGCAGAGTTCGAGAGGGTTTGAAGGCACTGAGGGTGGACAAGGCGCCAGGCCCAGATGGCATCCACCCCAGGGTACTGAAGGAGCTGGTAGAGGTCCTTGCAGGACCTTTGGCAGACCTATTTAATGCCTCACTACATTCAGGGTGTACCTCAGGAATGGAGGATGGCCCATGTGGTGCCCCCACACAAGAGTGGCCCCAAGGATGAACCGGGAAACTACAGACCAGTGAGCCTCACATCCATCGTGGGTAAGCTAATGGAGACTATCCTGAAGGAGAGGCTGGTGGCCTCCCAGAGGCCAAAGGACTACAGGACAGCAGACAGCATGGCTTACACGTGGCAGATCCTGCCAAACCAACCTGGTGGAGTTCTATGACTGGGTAACTAGGCAACTGGACAGGGGCCATGCAGTGGATGTCCTGTATCTGGACTTCAGTAAGGCATTCGACTCAGTGCCACATGGAAGGCTGGTAAGGAAGTTAGTAGGCACAGGGGCGGGTGCAAAGCTGGTGAGATGGGTAGGAAACTGGCTGCAGGGAAGGCAACAGAGGGTGATGGGTGGGGAGCTCTCACACCCAAGGGCAGTGACGAGTGGTGTTCCACAGGGCTCGGTGTTGGGACCAGTGTTGTTTGGGATATTCATTGCAGACATATCATGGGACATCAAGAGCAAGATCAGTCTGTTTGTTGATGATACCAAGGTAGGCGTGGTGGTGGATGACCTAGGGGGATGGCAGGGGTTGCAGGATGATCTGGCAAAGCTTGAAACCTGGTCAGACACCTGGCAACTGGGGTTTAATGCCAAAAAGTGCAAGGTGCTGCATTTTGGGATGAAGAACCCAAGGAGGAGTTACCAGCTGGGGGAGTGCAGCTAGCCCAGACAGAGGAGGAGAAGGATCTGGGTGTGCTCATTACAGGGTCAATGAACAACTCGGCACAATGTAGGAAGGCAGCTGCAAAGGCTAACAAAATGCTGGGTTGTATTGCAAGGGGTATATCCTCGAGGAGGGAGGAGGTGATTCTGCCACTGTATAGGTCATTAGTTAGACCACACCTGGAGTACTGCATGCAGTACTGGCGTCCGTATCTGAAAAGGGACATTAAGTTACTGGAGGGGGTGCAGCGCAGAGCGACAAAGATGATCAAGGGGCTGGGGGACTTATCATATGAGAGGAGGTTGAAGGAGTTGAACATGTACTCACTGGAGGAGAGGAGAGACAGGGGTGACATGATTGAAACCTTTAAATACAAGAAAGGAATAAACAAGATGGGTACAGAGGGGCTGTTCAAAGTAAGGGAGGGGAGGGCCACCAGGGGCCATGATATGAGACTGGAGCGAGGAAGGTTCAGGAGGGAGATGAGGAGACACTTTTTTACAGAGAGGTTGGAATGCGTTACCTCCTGAAGTGGTATGCAGTAGAACAGTGGACTGCTTCAAATGAGGATGGGACAGGACAAGGGGTAGGGTTAATGAAGGGCAAGGGTGGAAGGGAGGGGCAGCTGCAGAATAAGGGGTGCTAGCTGCACATTCGAGCAGACTTGATAGACCTCTAAGCCTTTATCTGCTGGCAAATTTCGTATGTTCATATGTTCTTATTTTAGCTTGACAAAACTATCCCTTGGCAAATTTCACACTACTCTCTTTTCTAACAACAGGGAAGGTTACAAGTTCCTTTTTTGCAGGAGCTGTTGCACCAGAGTCAGTGGTTAACACCCAGTGTCTGATTTTCAAAACTCCAGGAATGACTCGAGGTGCTTGCATGAAAGAGAAATGATGCAAGTGGGTCACTGCGCTGCACCTTGCATCATTCACGATTTTAGAAGTGGAGCAGCATCAACAAGGGGTTGGCATGTGCCAAAGTGGCTTGTGCTGCCAACCCTGCTGTGGCATGGCACAAGGCGTGCTCGCACCAGGAAGCTGCTGCACCATCCCCTTTTTGGGTATTCCAGATGCGGTTTGTATTCCCTCAGGCATAGACTAGCCCAGGACTGGTCTAAGACCCCTTGTGCCACTCATCTGGCAGTACCCCTGCCAATGAGTTCCCATTGCACCCCCGGCAGCACCCCAACAGGCCACCATTGTTGGCACACATGGAGGAGGGACATGGGCAGCACTTGGACCTCTGTTTGGTACTCATGCTGGTTCCTGGCTATGGGTCCTACCGTGGCAGGTGATGTCTGGGCACAGCATGGGGAACCAAGGTTCATGGATGTTGGGGGTGGGGAAGCCATGGGGGATACTACCTTCCATTGAGTGGTGCACCAGGCGTATCCACTCTGGGTATCATAGTGGGCCTGTCCTGGGGGCCATGTCCTTCAGGGTGGACCACAGTGTCAGGTGCCGTGCACCCATATGACATCCAGCCATATACTCTGTTCTGGCTGGTGCCCCTCTACAGAAGCTGAGGTCCCCCCGCTGATGTGGCTGCCTAACCACTATGTGCCAGCCGGGGCAGTGCACTGGTGCACCTGAGGGACTGTGAGTGGCACTGTCCCATGTCTGCATGACCTGTGCTGCCACCGATATGGCCAGCACCACTGGGAAGGTACAGGTACATGGGTCAGCAACATGCTGACTGTCCCTTTCAGTGGGACAGCATGGTCAGCAACCTCCACATTTTTTTGCACCTTCCTGGCCTCTGGTGCCCTTGCTGGCACCCATGCTCCCTTGCGCCACTGCCTCTGTCAAACCTCTCCAATGCACCTCTTGTTCAGTGCATGGGGTTGATGCAGAAAATCCCCTGCCTTTATCACTGGGACCCCACCTGCACTGGAATTTTCTCTGCTCCCCAGATGCTAACTTCAAGAGTTATGATGGCTAAAGGAATACTGCCCTTCCTCCCTACCTGGACTCCGCTGACCACATTGCCTTGGATGGACCCCCAGCCCTCTGTCCCAGTCCTGTGCACTGCTCCCCAGATGCTGACTTTAAAAGTCATGAGAGCTAAAGGAATACTGCCCTCCCCACATGGAACCCACTGACCACATTGCCACAGACCCCCCCCACAGGTTCACTGATGTAAAGGAACCCTTGGGTTTTTGGTGCCAAAGCATTGTATGGGTTTTATGTGATTAGAGTGACCCCTCCAGCATGAGTCCCAAAATGGTGAATGCACTACAGCAAATGCCACAAGGGCAACAGGGCAGCAGGGTGACTGACAGTGCGAGTGATGATGGCAGGCCAGGGACACAAAGGTTACATGAACATGGTGACCACGGCAGGGCAGAATTGAAACTAGGCAATGGAACAATGGCAACAGGGGAAGGCTGACATGAGCATGGTGCATGCCACTGGGTGGCATATGATGAGCGAGTGGCCATGAGCCACAGGCATGCAGCACACCCCAGAGGGCAATGCACCCACAGCGTCCGGCACTGCCGCACAGCACGGTCCACTGGTACATCTCCCCCATTGGCACAGGGCAGAGAGGCAGCATAGTCAGTGCACTACACACTGGTGCAGCTGGGTTGTCATATATGGTGCACAGCAAACTGGTCCAGGGAGTGGCAGGAGGGTATTGAGCAAAGGGGACCCAGGCTGGGAACTGTCCACCACAGTGACAGCTGTTCCTCTGTCTGCCATCCTGTGGGCACCGTTGCAGTGGGTGCCACTCCAGGGTGGGATGTTGGCAAGAATGCCTCCTGTAAGCATGGCTGGGTGGTGTTCGCTGTCTAGACTGTAGCCACGTGGGAAGTGCCCTTACAGGACTGCGGCTGCAGTCACTGTTTTACTGCTGTTCTTCCTTCTTTGGCAGGCGCTCTTTGGGCGTTCACTCTTCCTGCATTGCCCACAGTCCCTTCGCCTATACAGTGGCACTCTACATGGCTGCTACCTTCGTATGGGACTCTAGCCCATACTTTGCAGGGATTTCTGTAAACAGAGGCATCCTGATTGTTTCTCTCTCCTCTCAGTTCTCTGGGTGCACTTGGTGCCATGCTAAAGACAATTAACCCACCCTCGCCCCCACCCTAGCCCAGCAATATCCTTTTATACTAACAAGTTCTCCTTGACAAGCACTCCAATAAGGACCTGCACCTATGGCTAGTGCTCAACAAATTCGCACTCCATTCTTATCCTACCCAATCCCTCTCAGACACCCTTCCTCTAATTTAGCTCTGGGCTCATAGCAAATTGACCACGGACACTAATTAACCTAATTCACAGTGAACTCATATCTCTACTGAGTGTCCAACTGATACACCCAGTCTCACCATCCAATTAGCAGGCTGCCCCTCACACTATATGCCTGCTAGCTCAAGCTGTATACCCCCCCCAACAGAACCTCATGGCCATTCAATTCTACATCCTGGCCACTCTCTTCAATTCTGCCACCATCAGAACTCTCTAGAAACCTTATAAGTCATGGTTTGCCTGGGTGCACTAATAACCTCAGAACTCATTCGTTCTCTTGTCTGTGGTGATCTCTTTGCAGTTACCTATTTGATGCCAACAAGTGTGAATAAGCAGACTTACACACAGCCCACAAATTGGTATCCATTAGTATCAGTACACCATTCCCCCAGTATCTTGCTCTTGTATGGTCTACGCAGAAACGGCACTTGCTATTTACTTATGACAGGCATCAGATGGTACTGCATGTCTCTTCAACCTACAACTCTGGGCATACACACATGGTTCATGACCTTCTTCAATGCACTTTTTCTGTCTAGAGACGTTGAGCAAACCCTCATCCCAATGCTACCAATGTGAAGGTGTTTACTCCTTCAGCCGAAGCATGGTCTAGAACTAAAGGGTTAGAAATTGCACATATGAACATTCACAGTTTACAGCCCAAATTATCTGTGCTAGAAGCCTGGTCACTCTATTATGCCTCAGACATAATAGGCATCTCTGAAACCTGACTCAAACCAGCAGTGCTAACCCAAGAGTTAGAGCTGCAGAGGTACACAGTCTTTAGGTGTGATAGGCTATCTTTTATTTTTATGGTCAGTTACCCACGTAACCTCCGCCCTGATCCACCCAGATCTTGCCTCCTACTGCGATCTCCATGGCTGCTGACCACCCTGGCTTGCTCCCACAAGGCGGGGCCACTGAGATGCCTCCCCCACAGAAACTCATCCAGATTACTTGCGGCAACACCGTCGCTAGCAGGGCTCCCTGGGAGGATCTGACTGGTGGAACGCTGTGTTGGCTGGGACTGGGAGACATAGCAAGAATAGCAGGACCGGGGTGGCATCATGGCATGATCTAAAGCCATTTTTAACATTCTGCTCTCCTGAGGTGGGATGCGCAATGATGCGGTACATCTGCCTCGCCCCCCCATTATTGATGGTGCCGGCCGTGGTGGAACCCCCAGCCTCTGCCAGGGGTCTGTGGAGCACCAGACACTCTTCTCCCCCCCCGGAGAAGGACATCTGTCCCCAGGATGCTCAGTCCTTCTCCACCCCCCAGCCAGCCCTCTGATTCCCGAGTTCATCCCTGAACCGGGGTGATTGGCTATCTAAATGGGGTGGGGGGGTCCTACTTTATGTCTGCTCACACCTATCGGCCTCAGAACTAAATGTACCCTCCATGAAGGATTTTCCAGGGTAATCCATATTCATATCTGTCACCTTGGGTGCTGTTAAGACACTCTGTGTTGGATGCATCGACAATTTCCCCAAACCATGCTTCTCAGGCACTGTCTTTCCTTACCTTCTGCCTCTCTGAGCTGCCCTTCATGGAACTCATCACCTGTGGTGACCTTAACCTGAACTGGCTTGGTCCAAATCAAAAAACCTATCAGTCAACTCTGGATAATGCACATCTTGATTAATTAATAGCAGAACCCCCTAGACTCAACAACAGATCAGGCAACCATACACTGCTGGATTGGACACTAGCAAGCAGAATATGTGAGGGATGGGATACTATGTACCAGGAAGGAGGGGAAACCAGAAGCCATACAAGTAAAACTCCAAAGGTAGGAAGATTAGGATGGGGTGATGTACAAGCCACCCTCACAGAAAGAGGAAAATGACCGGGAGATGGGGGAGCAAATCAGGAAGGTCAGCAGCAGATAGAGTACAGTCATAGTGGGCAACTTCAATCTACCTGGGATAGACTGGCGAACCATGACTACCTTGAATGCCAGGGAACAGGTACTGCTGAAGGTTATCCAAGACAGCTACCTAGTGCAGGGGGGTGACAGAGCCCACCAGGGAGGGTAACATTGTGGATATTGTGTTAGCAAATGGGGACCAAGTCCAGGGTGTAGTCGTACAGGACCCTCAAGCAGGAAACCATCACTGCTCAGTGTGGTTCTTTCTCCACATGGGTAGGGAGTCAGCTAGGATCAGGATGAGAGTGGTAGACTTCAGGAAGGCAGATTTTACCAGGATGTGAAGCATCCTGGGGGGGGAATCTTGCTGAAATTTACCCCAGGGATGGATGCTGAATGGAAAGGCACAGGGTGATAATGCCACTGACAAAAACAACGTGGCAATAAATACCACAAGCAATACAGTGTGACCAAAATAAGGTTGGAAAAAACACAGACCACAACACATACAGCATGCCCATTGAACATAATAGGACTTTCCTTTTTTGGGGGCTATACACCGTGCACCCCTCCGACATGGGAAGGCTCTCCCCACTCCACCGAATTTTTTTTTTTTATTCTTTTTACCTCCTCCTTCATGCATCTGGTCATTCTGTCCTTTGGGCAGCCAGTTCTCCTGTCATCGCCCACCAGTCAGCCTGTTCTGCTGCTCCAATGCCATGTTGTCCCAGACATAACCTTTCACCGGTGGGGCCACCCCTTATCCACCCGGGGCCAATGGGAGGGGGGACCAGAGTGCACATAGGCACTACTTTACATCTTTGTGGGGCGTGGAAATACAGCCATGGAGACATCCCGGCTGAGTAGTGCGAGGAGGCAGGGCTGCCATCAGCTGGAAGGCATGCATGCCATTTTCATGCTTTTGTTGTTTCCCTCTGCTGCGTTGTCCATGTAGTGCTCCCAGTCTCCACTGGGGGCTGCTACAGAGCGAGGCTATCCCCACAACCCACCCCAGGAAAGAAGAGTAGCCCTACAGATGCTCAATCCTCTCCTTCCCCTGCCAGGCCCAATGTCCCAAGTCCGCTCCTGAACCTGGGTCGCCGAATGGTGTGAGGTGTGGTGTCCAGCACCTCAACCCTCAGTACCACCTCTGGACTTAAATAACAAACTCTGTGGGGATGTGGACTTTGGGGATTGGGCAAAACTCAAGAAGGAGGGAAAAATTGAATTTCCCCCAAAAAACAAACAAAAAAGGTGCAACACCAGGAGACCTAGGGAACTGAACCATGGTCCCAGGTCTCCAACCCTGCCATGTGCTGGTGCCTTAGCCACTCCACCACAGGAGTGGCTTGACCAGGCACCACACACATGGCAACTTGATCCCTTACTAGTAAAAGCACAGAGCAATAGGGGTAGTGGTAATTCCCTACTGCTATTATACACCTGTCACTCTAAATGCTTTAGTGCTTTACACAGCACAGTTACTGCCGTACTTTGTTTGTAGTGCTGTATTGGCCTGGCACTGAATGGAAATGGTCTGTCAGAAAGAGGGGTCAGACAGAGGCCACAAACACATGTGTCAAGACATAGAGTAAGCAGTCCAGGTCTAAAAAACCTAGCTGGCTCAGCAGGGAAGTGGCGTGAAATGTGCGGGCGAAGAGAGAGGCCTTCAACATATACAAGAAATTTGGGCAAGGGGAGGACAAAGAGGAGTACTCAAAAAATCTGGGGAAGTGAGTAGATCAGTCAGGGCAGTTAAAGCAGAAGGGAGCTGAGCCTGGCTCAGGGGATCAGAGGGGAGATAAAGATTTCTTTAAGTACATAAGCAAGTACATAAGAGAAGAGTTGTAGGGACGAGATTTTCAGTATCAAGAGGGAGGGGGGTTTGGCAGAAAAAAGGAGAAGACCAGGTGGAGGCACTCAACAAGTACTTCTGATCAGTGTTCACTAAAGAAAAAGATGGGCCGATACCACGAGGGAAAGGAGGGATGGGCGGGGAGGATGGGCAGACATAATAGATGGAGTCATCCAGGAGGACAGGGTCCTAAAAGACCTTAAAGCCTTGTGGGTGGATAAGGCACCAAGACCTGATGGTGTTCATCCAAGAGTCCTGAAGGAATTGGCAGAGGTACTGGCAAGCCTGTTTAACACCTCTTTGGAGACAGGGAGTGTGCTCATGGACTGGAGGAGGGCTCATGTGGTACCCCTCCACAAGAATGGTCCCAGGGATGAACCGGGCAATTATAAGCTGGTAAACTAGACTTCCATAGTGGGGAAGCTAATGGAGACCATTCTGAAGGAGAGGTTGATAACCTTCTTGGATAATAATGGACTCCAGGATAAAAGACAGCAATGGTTTGTCTCAGTAAGATCATGTCAGTCCAATCTAACTGACTTCTTTGATTGAGTCACAAGAGTGGTTGATGGGGCCATGATGTGGACATCCTGTATCTGGACTTCAGGAAGGCTTTTGACTCAGTGCCACACAGAAGGTTATTGGACAAGCTGAGGAACCTGGGGGCAAGGGAGAAGCTAGTGGGATGGGTTAGGAGCTGGCTGCAGAATAGATAGCAGAGGGTAGTTGTAAGGTGGGAGACCTCCAAGCCAAGACCCATGACTAGTGGAGTACCACAGGGCTCAGTGCTAGACCCCGTTTTATTCAGTGTCTTTATTGGGGACATTGCAGAGGGGATCAAGAGTAAGATCCGCCTGTTCGCTGATGACACAAAGATATACTACAGTGGACAGTGAGGAACGGAGGCAGGAACTCAGGGAATATCTATCTAAGCTCGAGTACTGGTTGAATGTGTGGCAGTTGGGGTTTAATGCAGAAGTGAAAGGCCATGCACCTAGGAGTCAGAAACCCCAGGACCAGCCCAGCTGTTGGCTGGGGGGAAGTGCAGATATCAATTTCAGAGGAGGAGAAGGACCGAGGGGTACTAGTCACAGGGGACATGAGGGCATCAGCACAGTGCAGGAGGTTGTCAGCAAGGGCAAATTGGATGCAAAGGTGCATTGCCAGGGGTATCACCTCAAGAATGGAGGAGGTTATCCTGCCCTTGTACAGATCACTGGTGAGGCTGCACTTGGAGTAGTGTGTGCAGTACTGGTGCCCTTACCTAAAAAAGGGCATAAGATTGCTGGAGGGAGTGCAAGGTAGGGTGATAAAAATGATCATGGGTCTAGGGGAGAAACACTATAAGGAAAGATTGAGGAAGCTCAACATGCATTCCCTGGAGGACAGAAGAGAGGAGGAGGAGGAGGAACATAATAGAGACCTTTAAATACTTAAAAGGCATAAACAAGGTCAACACAGGAGGATTGTTCTGCTTAAAGGGAGGTAGGGTCACGAGGGGGCACAGTCTGAAGTTGGAAGGGGGAAGATTCAGGAGGGAGATGAGGAGGCACTACTTCACAAAGATGGTGGTGGCTGGGTGGAATGGGTATCCCGTGAAAATCGCAACTTCAGATTAGGGACTGCAAGATCTGCGACTCAAGAAAAGTGACTCAAATAGCAGCGACCGTACTAAAAAGCACTAATACACTAATCGTGACAAACCATGGCAATCATTAAACAAGATAAGCGACTATTCAAAAATCACGACTTTTGTTCTTTTACTCCACACTAACCTAACTAAAAGAACACCGATGCAAGGCTCTGAAAAAGTAACGGTTACAGTACTCACATTTAATCTCTACCTAGGAGGATCTACTGACTGCATACTCCCTTGACTTCTCAACTAACCACACTAACCGACACACAACCGAGTCAGAGGTCAAAGATCAAAGACCTACCCAGGAGGATCTACTGACTGCATACTTCATTGACTTCTCTACTAACCACACTAACAGGCGTCCAGTGACAGCATCAGGGGCTAACGTTGTACACTGAACCACAACCTGTGTGGTGGTCTCTACACTTGACCATGCTGTCTCTCAAGTCTGCCATGATCTTCCTAACCCCTACATTGCCAACATCAGGGACATGTGTATGCTCCTTTCTCTGAGCCACCACCTGATTTCCCGTAGTATGAAGCCTGGCAAGGCAGCAGTATTTATCTTCATCCACACAACGCCAATAGAATTTTTCTCCCTTCTCTTTGTCCTTCCGATAGGTGTAGCCCCCATAAACAGCCAAGGGCTTACCTTTCTGGCTTGTGACCACTTCAAACTCCATGCTGAAGCACGAATGGTAATAGCAAATGAGAAAGGATTTAAGACTTGACCCTGTAAGTACAATCATGCACAGGTGGAAAGGTAAGGCCTGAATGGAATCATGGGTACCAGGAAGTACAACATTTATTATTTGTGGTGTTTTAATGAATCGCATGGCAATGGCAATGTCAGGCCATTTCTAAAGTGAGTATGAAGATTGGAGATTGGTTAGAAACACTTTCAATGCGTTATTTTGACTGTGGCACTATTATGTATTCGCCATTCTGCATCGTCGCACTTAATCACAGCGCGATTATGCACTCGCTTTTATTAGATCGCGATTTTGGAGTCACAATTTTAACATGGAACTGGTCGAATGCACTGCCAGAGCAGTTGGTCACACTGAAGTCAGTGAACAGTTTTAAGAGGGGATGGGATGGAGTCAAGGGGAAGGTAAGTACAGACAAGAATAAAAGGGGGGGAAGTCTGGGGGGAGAGGATGATGGAAAGGGAATGGGGGGGCAGCTGCAGGAGAAGTAAACTGCCAGCTGCACACTTGGGCAGACTTGATAGACCTATGGGCCTTTGTCTGCTGGCAAATTTGTATGTTTGCCTGTTCGTAATCAGAGCTGCTGGAGTTCTCCCTGATGCTCTTAGTGATCATTCACCTGTTTATAGCATACGGAAAAATAATTTTTCCAACCACCCTCCTAAATACGTCTAAGCTAGGGACTTCTCCTGCTTTGAGGAGTCAGCTTTTCTTAGGAGCCTTAAAGAGGTTGACTGGAGGCCAATAACTAACCTCCCCAGTCTAGAACAGGCACTAGACTACTTTATACACAACTTTACTAATGTTGTTAATAAATTTGCCCCTACAAGACGATGCCGAGCCAAGAGCCTCTGTGCTCCATGGTTCAACAGTGAACTCAGGAAAGCTTTAAGACTTATAGATAGAGTCTGGATACAATATAAACAATCTGAGCTATCCTCTGATTGGCACTCTTATAGATCCCTCTGAAACACCTGCAAAAGCAGACTGACAAGTGCCAAGCAGACCTACCTAAAGTCTCTACAAACTCAAAAATCTCTCTACCCCCCCAAAAGTTCTGGTCCCAGATAAACTAGTTACTCAGTGGAAGAACTACTGCTTCTGCTCATGAAATTCTCTCAGACGATCAAGTTCTATCAGCCTCCCAAGCCATTGCCTCTAGATTTTTTTTTTCATAATTTGTATATTAGGTTTACATAAAACAACATACTCTGTACATTTAAACATACAATGCACCTACTGTTAACAGCCAATAGTAGATATTAAAGAAACTGATGCATGTCACACAAAAATTAAAAGTATAACAGAAACGATACAATCCTGTCATCAAAACCATTTTTCTTAGCCAAGCCGATAACTTACATTAAAATTTAGCCTAATTTTATACTTAAATTCTAGCAACCCAGGTTCAGAGAGGGACCAGTGAACCATTATAACCCACTCTTCCTTGCTCACCCACCCCACACCAGCAGGGAGGACCCTCTCCAGAGGCCTGAGCCCCCCAGACCTATAGGGGTTAAATAATGAGTGAGCCAGGACATCCACAGAGCATGTAGTCCTGGGGTGACCCACATTATGTCTGCAATCCCTCCCTTACTGCTATTGCCTCACCTGGGGAGAGGGATTTCAGAAATAGTTCCCACACCATTAGGAAGCGATCCTCCTTATTTGTAACTATATATGTTAGGTATTCCAGTGCAAGGCTCTGGATACACAGGGCTCTCCACTGCTGGATTGTAAGTGTCACAGCCACCACCCAGGTATTCAGAATATAATGCCTGGCCAATACCAACATCACCCTAACCAACCTGGGGTAGGGAATCCATTCCCCCAGGTCAGTATCATCCACTGCAAACAGTAGGGACACTGGTGTATTTTCAACCTGCTTCCCCCAAATCCTCCTAACCTCCTGTGCGATACCCTCCCAGAAACCCTGCAGCATTGTACATGACCACAAATAGTGACAATAGGTCCCAAGTTATATGTTACACCTTCCACATATGGGGGAAAACAGCAGGATTAAATTTATGCACCATACTTGGGGGACATTAAAGTCTGTGGACAAATTTATAAAAGGACTCCTGGTATTTATTACGTATAACAATCCCCTTATGAAGTCTCAGGATCAGATTTAAATTCTGATCCAAGATTTCCCTCCCCAGGTCCCTCTCCCATAGTCCCTTAGTTTTGGCTGTATAATCCAGGAGGTGCTGCCTTCCCAATTGGGTCACCCTTCCTTTTAATCCCCCAGTCTCATTCCTGGTACTGAGAACCAGATGCTTCACACTCAACAGCAGGGAATCCTCCTGCCTTCCCCTGTCTAATTTCTTTGCCTCTGGATTTAATCTCTTCCTCACTGACCTAGATAAATTTAAGGCCCCCCTATGCACTCGCTCTGACATCCCTCAATCTTCCCCAAATCAGCAATCACCTGAAAACTCTGAATCCCAAGTGCAACAGCTACCTGACAGGGCATCCTCACCAAAATTTCACCTTAGAGTAGTAACCAGACTGGAAGTCCTTAAGCAGACAAAGAGGCTCAAAAGTGCAGGTTCCCTGGGTAGTGGCACTCTGGGACCGCTTTTTTTGGAAAATTGCAGCACCAATCATTGCCACCCCTATCAAGCACCTAATTAATAAATCCTTCATACACAGCACTATCCCCGACAAATGGAAAATGGCTCTCGTGTTGCCCATACATGTGGGGGGGGGGCAAAAGGACAAAATTGAAAATTACAGACCTATCACCCTCCTCTGTACAGTTACCGAAATCCAGGAGACTACTACTATATGATCAACTAATAGACTTCCTTGAATGAAACCACACTCTTACTCACTTACAGCACAGTTTCTGCAAAAATCATGGCACTAATGCAATTTTGGTACATGTTGTTGCATTATAGGCCTAGATCCATTTATGTGGGTTCATACTGTATATGCTGTAATGTACTTTAGAATTAAGATACTATTGAGATCACGTGATGGCTGCCTAGCTGAAGGTCGTATCCTCTCCTCGCTCCCCGCTAGAACCTGCAATCTCGTCCTTTTATGCAAGTTTCAGGCAGTGATTCAGAAAATATTATGTGTGGGAAGCTCTCCGGAGACAGTCGTCGGTGGAAATAAATGGAAATAGAAATACGAACATACGAACATACGAAATTTGCCAGCAGATAAAGGCCTAGAGGTCTATCAAGTCTGCTCGAATGTGCAGCTAGCACCCCTTATTCTGCAGCTGCCCCTTCCTTCCACCCTTCCCCTTCATTAACCCTCCCCCTTGTCCTGTCCCATCCTCGTTTGAAGCAGTCCACTGTTCTACTGCATACCACTTCTGCAGGTAACGATTCCACCCAGCCACCACCCTCTGTAAAAAGTGTCTCCTCATCTCCCTCCTGAACCTTCCTCGCTCCAGTCTCATATCATGGCCCTGGTGGCCTCCCTCCACTTTGAACAGCCCCTCTGTACCTGTCTTGTTTATTCCTTTCATGTATTTAAAGGTTTCAATCATGTCCCCCTGTCTCTCCTCTCTCTCCAGTGAGTACATGTTCAACTCCCTTCAACCTCCTCTCATATGATAAGTCCCCCAGGCCCTTGATCATCTTTGTCACCCTGCAGCTGCCTCCCTCCAGTAACTTAATGTCCCTTTTCAGATCGGACGTCAGAACTGCACGTCAGTACTCCAGGTGTGGTCTAACTAATGACCTATACAGTGGCAGAATCACCTCCTCCTCCTTGAGGATATACCCTTGCACATAACCCAGCATTTTGTTGGCCTTTGCAGCTGCCTTCCTACACTGTGCCGAGTTGTTCATTGACCCTGTGATGAGCACACCCAGATCCTTCTCCTCCTCTGTCTGGGCTAGCTGCACCTTCTAGCTGGTAAGTCCTCCTTGGTTCTTCATCCCAAAATGCATCACTTTGCACTTTTGGCATTAAGCCCAGTTGCCAGGTGTCTGACCAGGTTTCAAGCTTTGCCAGATCATCCTGCAACCCCTGCCATCCCCTAGGTCATCCACCACCGCTGCCAACCTTGGTATAATCAGCAAACAGACTGATCTTGCTCTGATGTCCCATGATATGTCTGCAATGAATATCCCAAACAACACTGGTCCCAACACCGAGCCCTGTGGGACACCGCTCGTCACTGCCCTTGGGTGTGAGAGCTCCCACCCACCACCACCCTCTGTTGCCTTCCCTGCAGCCAGTTTCTACCCATCTCACCAGCATTGCACCTGCGCCTGTGCCTACTAACTCCTTCCCAGCCTTCCATGGGCATTGAGCTCAATGCCTTACTGAAGTCCAGATACAGGACATCCACTGCATGTCCCTGTCCAGCTGCTCTAGTTACCCAGCCATGAACTCACCAGGTTGGTTTGGCAGGATCGCCATGATGAAGCCATGCTGTCTGCTGTCCTGTAGTCCTTTGGCCTCTAAGATGGCCACCAGCCTCCTTCAGGATAGTCTCCATTAGCTTACCCACGATGGATGTGAGGCCACTGGTCTGTAGTTTCCCGGGTTCATCCTGGGGCCACTCTGTGGAGGGGACCACATGAGCCATCCTCCAGTCCTGAGGTACACACCTCGAATGTAGTGAGGCATTAAATAGGTCTGGCTAAGGTCCTGTGTGACCTCTGCCAGCTCCTTCAGTACCTGGGTGGATGCCATCTGGGCCTGGAGCCTTGTCCACCCTCAGTGCCTTCAAACCCTCTCGAACTCTGCCTCCATGATTTCCATCTGTCACTACTTCCCCCTGCGTCTGCCATTTCACCCATCTTGGGTGTCACCCCCTTCTCTTTTAGTAAATACTGAGCAGAAGTACTCATTTAGTGCTTCCGCCTTATCATACCTTGCTCCACCCAATCCTCCTTCCTAACCTTACTATGTGGTCCTTATAGCTCCTTTTCTCCCTGATGTACTTAAAGAAGTCCTTCTCCTCTTAATGCCTTGTGCCAGCCTGAGTCCGCAGATGCTTTGGCTCCCCTTACTGCCCCTTGTCACCCTTCGATTCTGTCAAGTACCTCTCTGTCCTCCCCTCCCTGTTTTCTTTTGTATTTCCTAAAGGCAGCTCTTTCTCCTTACCTTTCCATGACCTCCTTGCTCAACCAGCTCGGTTTCAGCCCTCTGCTCTCTCTGCTCTGGGCTTGGCAGCAGTTTGCCGTCTGCCTCCTATCCCCAACTTTATGAGCTCCCATCTCTGGTTAGTATCCATACTAGATTGAATTCTGGCCAGGTACCCTTTACCACTTCCCATCCTCCCAAAGTCAGCCTCCTGAAGTCCAGCACCTTGTGCCAGATTCCACTCCTTCCTGCCCATATCCAATGTGAGCTATACTGAGTGGTGGTCACCCCTGACAGCGGTTCCTCCACTGTAAGTTCTCTCACAAAGTCCCCATTTGCCAGCACAAGGTCAAGGGTATTCCCTAACCTGGTTGGTTCACTGACCATTTCCAGCAGGAAGCTGTCCTGAAGGCATCCAGCAGTACCTGCTCCCTCTGTTCCTGGCTGTTGGGGTGCTCCAGTCCACTTGGCATGTTGAAGTCCCCACAATCACCACACTACCATCCTTCTCTGGTCCTCCTGATCTGTCCCGCTAGTTCCCTGTCTAACTCCTCCATCTGAGATGGTGGCCTGTACACCACTCCCATTCTAAGACCTATTCTTGGAATCCTGGATTTGCACCAGAGTGACTCTGTACTACCTCCTCCCTTCCTCCCTTACACACTTCAGTCCTCTTTACATATATGCCACACTCCTCCTTTCCCAGTCACTCTGTCCCACGAATAACCTGTACCCTGGTACAGACAGGTCCTCAGTCATTATATTGGGTGGCCCATGTTTCGTGATGGCTGTAATGTCCACCTCCCTCTGCCATGAGAACCTGCAACTCTGCAGTTTTCTCCCAAGGCTCCTAGCATTAAGGGTAACCCACCTTCCACCCTTTCCCCTCCTCCCATCCTGCCCTCCTTTCCTAGCATCACCAATAGTACTTGCCATTTGTCCTTTGTCACTGTTATGGGGGGTAAGTTCATATGATTTCCCAACCTGTGGTCCCTGCATATCTCTTCCCCAACTGCCACCCCCCACTCCTAGTTTAAACTCCAAACTTTCTCTATATATTCTTCCATCCTCTGCTTCAACACTTTCTTTCCTTCCTCACTCAAGTGTAGTCCTCCGGAAACAATCAGGTAGCTGAGGCCTCCAGTCAGACAATTAGCACCCTTCCCCCACTCAAAACTTTGCAGCTAGTAAAGCCAGCAACAATGAATCAATTCTACTCAAAGCCCCAACATAGGTTTGCTACCCAAAGAAACAGGACACCAATTCAAACAGCTTCACCAACAATACATCAAAATAGGTTTGGAATTATAAGATATAGGTCTCCAATTCAAAGAAATCAGACCAGTTAATCTATACCAATTATGTTTATAAAGAGAAGAAATAGGCCTCTACAAATGCAGCCTGCCACACTCAGAACCAAAACAAATGAGCCCACTTTTAGCTACCAAAACAGGTTTCAAAATTCAACAGCCCCAAACAATACCCTGCTAGCCCTTTAGTAGTAAGAAAGAGCCAAACATTCTACCAAGTAGAATCCATGAAAACAATGTAAAACAAGAAGCTACTGTACTGTGGGATCTGATCCTGTCCCCTTCCAGTTCCTTCTGAGGCCAAAGACTGACTCCACACCTGATTCAGCTCTGCCTCCCTGCTGAGTGAGACCTGGCCAGACAAATTAGCACCCTTCCCCCACTCAAAACTTTGCAGCTAGTGAAGCCAGCAACAATGAATCAATTCTACCCAAAGAAATGGACACCAATTCAAACAGCTTCACCTAACAATACATCAAAATAGGTTTGAATTATAAGATAGGTCTCCAATTCAAAGAAACAGACCAGTTAACTTACATTCAATTATGCTTTTAGAAGAGAAGAAATAGGCTCTCTAAAATGCAGCCTGCTACACTGTGAAACCAAACAAATGAGCCCACTTTAGCTACCAAAACAGGTTTCAAAATTCCAACAGCCCCAAACAATCCTTCAGCCCCTTAGTAGTAAGAAAGAAAATAAACATTCTGCAAGTAGAATCATGAAAACAATGTAAAACAAGGAAGCTACTGTACTGTAGATCTGATCCTGTCCCCTTCCAGTTCCTTCTGAGAAGCCAAAGCACTGACTCCACACCTGATTCAGCTCTGCCTCCCTGCTGAGTGAGACCTGGTGTGACAAATTAGCCGCACTTTTCCCCACTTACAACTTTGCAGCTAGTGAAGCCAGCAACAATGAATCAATTCTACCCAAAGAAACAGGACACCAATTCAAACAGCTTCACCAATCACATCAAAATAGGTTTGAATTATAGATATAGGTCTCCAACTAAAGAAACAGACCAGTTAACTTACACCAATTATGTTTAAAAGAGAAGAAATAGGCCTCTACAAATGCAGCTCACAATCAGAAACCAAACAAATGAGCCCACTTTAGCTACCAAAACAGGTTTCAAAATTTCCAACAGCCCCAAACACCTCTTGCTAGCCCTTAGTAGTAAGAAAGAAATAAACATTCTATCAAGAATCCATGAAAACAATGTAAAACAGTTACTGTACTGTGGATCTGATCCTGTCCCCTCCAAGTTCGCCACCCACACATGCCCACCATCTCCTGAATAGACAGGCCTAGCCTTGAAGCAGGCTACTAACCCCAGTATCTTCTCACACTGCTACAGTATTGTCAGAAGCTAAGGTTCATGGAAATTATGCTTCCTTAGTAGGACTCCGTCGCGATATATCCAGCGATGTGCAGCAAATTCGTCAATCTGACTACCTTACGATTTGAATCGGGATGTTGATGCACGACTGATGTCAGTATAGAAATGGAGGGTCAAGACAGAACTGATTCCTCCACAGTACTACAAAGGTTTGTAAATGGAAGACAAGCTGAAGACTGAAGGGCGAGGCTTAATAACCAAATTGTATTTGTCTCCCAGAAAGAAGAAGGCCAACCCAGTATTATTCGTATGGCTTTGCAGAGTAGCGGGCCTCCAAATAATACTACTTATAGTTGAGAGAGTACATCGCCTGTGCCCTCCCCATTACCAGGAGCAGCACCAGACAGCTAGTGTCAAACTACTCCATTATCTGGACAAGATTCATATTATGAGTAGTTAAAGAAGTCCATGAACCAATGTGAAGGGAACAAGTAAGATTGTCCTGATTTACCCCACCAGTGCATCTGAAAAGGCAAGAATTCCACCCCCTAGTATCCTGTGTGATCGCTGCTGGGGTACCTTTTCGTATGAAATACCCTGCAATGTTGCAAGTTAAATACAAGGATAAATGGGTTACATTTGAAACATCCAAGCAAGCCACAGAGGAGCTCCGCAAGTTATTTCCAGATCTCTTTTAGTGAAACAGTCTACCTTGATTAAAAGGTATCTGAATTCGTCAGTAGGGACTGATGTGTGATTGCAACTGAATGTCGGGTTTTTGGGGCACTTGTCAACAGCTTAGACTGGTGTGAGACTCATAACCCGTTATTCGATTATAGTAAAGAAGAATACTGGTATTACTTGAAAGGCAGTGCCTGAATTCAGCTAGTGAAGCCAGATGACATGAATACCTTGCTCTAATATAGTACTAAGTACCTGATGTTTATTATTTTATCTGAACTTGTATTAACAGCAAGCGATCATTTTAAGATTTTTTTTTTTATTTATATACTTGAGGACTGATCAGGGTTTATTTAATGGTGGTGAAAGACTTTTCCCGGCCCAACAGGATTTTCCAAGTCCGGCTATCTCTAAGCTGAGCAGAATCCATGGACTGAGAAACCTTGAATGAAGTATTCTGGATAAGTGGAGAGACTTTTGAGTTCAGGATGGACTTTCCTTGTTTCTTTTTTACGGGTCTATACCATAGTGAAATTATAACTACAGAACAGTTGAACTCAGCTGTATTGATCACTGTTATTTTTTTAGGCATCTACTTTCCTCTACCAATTCAATTTAATGCTTTGAGGCTCCTTACATGATGAAGGGAAGGGTTTTTGATGGTTTGTTGAGGGAGAAAATTAGATGAGCCTTGGACTGCAGCATGTTCGTATCTGTTCGTTTTTCTTTTTTTTTTTTTTTATTTACTACCTGTATTCATAGTAGGTTGGGGGGGGGTTTTACTGGGGTTAGGTAGTGAGAAGCTTTAATCACGTGTTGTGTTGTGTTATTAGAGGTCGGTTTGTTTGTTTCATTCAGCTTTCATTATTATGGCTGCTGTGGGAAGAGAAGGTGGGTTTTTACGCTTTTTCTTCTGTATGCTTACATCACCCATGTCTCACTGCATTTTATGTATGACAATGAAGTTGGGGACTGGGAAATTCTACATTAAGATTATAAGGGAATGTCTCGGTAAATTGTTAAACTCGATATCTTCTGTTTATTGACCATTTACCTGTGTTATTGGGGGACTTATAAATGCGAAGATGGAACATAAAGGGTTTCACAGTAAACAAAAGAGGTGCATGATTATTAAACATCTTGTCCACTTAGAGTGAGATTGCCTTTCGGTGAGACTCATCTGCCCAGGGATGACATTTATTCTTTGCGGGATGGTGAAGTATATGGTTTTGATAATCTACCAAACGTGTTCACCATTATTTTGATAGCTAAACATGTACCATTTATTAAACTGCAAGAATGGTACAATCCAGAAGGACTACAGTATTATACAGGGCACACTGCACTAATTCCAATCTTAATAGGTTCAATATATGACCAATATGACTTGGGTTCTTTACTCTGTTATTGACAGGGTCAAACCCACCGTTTTTGACATTTTTGGGAGATTGAATCTGGTGTTGAGTGACCTGACCGCACTTCCAGTAAAAATGGGATCTCACCAGCACAGCGTGTTTTTAGAGACTTCCTATCGATAGGGTAGTGGATATATGCTGTTTTAACCTGAGGGAAGCAATTTACATATTCTCCACTGCATGGCATCTTTCTAGAATAGATTGGCTGGTAAGCTCTCTATCTTTTATTGTTGATGCAATCATTTATTCCAGAGTACTTCTGACCATTCCCAGTTGGATTCTTTATTTTAGGCTAGGGCCTGTAGAGTTCCTTGGCACCTAATACAGTTACTTACACCCTGAGACCCTAACCTCCACACAAGCATTGTTAAGGATTTCCGACACAAACTTGGGTTCAGTAGAGGATTGATGCAGGGGCTCTCTATGTGTTGTGGGTAACTTTATACGATTGCTTTTCCCGAGCTCGAAAAATAAATTAATGTTTGACTCTTTATTAGATGAGATATACCAGTTGGACATATACGTAAGGCATCTCCACCAGAAGATTGGGCCAGACTGCGCTGCCTTCAAGCATCCTATGATATAATGGCTTAGAAAGCAGGATGGCATCCATAACACTAAGATGAGATATCTGAATCAGGAGGAATCTAGTAGGAAACTTTAGTACTTAGATTAGACCACTGAATGTTCAAATTTATCTCAGTCCTAGATCTCCTGGATGTTCACATCATTTCTGTGCCCCAAGAGATTGCAACAGCCTTGAACTTATAAGATCTCTATTCGAGGAAGGCTCCCGCAGTTACTGATAAAGATATCAATGATTATCTTTCTCAGCCAACCTTCCTCTACTGCAGGCTATGGCAGAGCAGCTTAGTGGTCCAATTCTCTAGCGAAGTGCACGGCTATTGCCCAGCTACTTCTAGACAAAGCCCTGACCAGATGGGCTGTCCAATAACTTACAAGGCCTGTGTTCCTCAACTCTACATTGTTGAGGGATGTGTTTAATTTGTTTCATCAAGGTGAAAGACCTAGCTTTAGAGGCACTTCTACAGTTATCCCTAAACCAAACAAAGATTTAGTAGTCTGGGAATTACTGATTTATTCAGGCATTAAATCAGATTTAAAATATTAGAAAATCCTAGCCAATTGTTTATTCCTGTATTAGAGTATTATTACAATGACCGTTGATTTATGGAGGGATGCCTCTGAGATCACATGCTGCTTATGCACTTGATTTTGTGGGTAAAGGGTTGAGATCCCATCGATCCTTGTTTCTTTTGACACTGAAAGCATTCGATTGGGTCTCATGGTGCTTTTGTTTGCTACCTTGCCAGCTTGGTATGCCTAATTCCTTCCTCACGTATAAATTTATATACCCTCCAGCACAGGTGTGGGTAATGGCACCTTCCAAGCCTTTCCGCGAAGAAAGGTACTTACAAGATGCCCCTATCCTCTTCTTTTTAACTGTTATTCTAGTTAATTCAGACACTATCTCCTTCAGTATTAAAAGGAATCCATTACATGGCGAGCGATATGTTTTGTCGGCATACTGGATGATCTTCTGTTATACTTAGAGGTGCAGGTTTTACCACTGCCTCCTAGGGGAAACTATAGATTCTCCAGAGTCTCAGCCATGTTTAACTTATCCAAAACCATGTGTTTCCATTAAATCATAGGGTTGCTAGACAGTGCCACTGCCCTGGGTCTCTCCTGGGAGTATCGAACTCACTATCTTGGGATAAAGATCTCCCCCATGTTTAGAGATATTGATTGTATTAGTAAACTCTGTATGATCAAATAGGTGGAGCATTACAATGACTTTATGGGGATGTATTAATACCTGAAATGAATGCCTGCCGGGTTTTTGTACCATGGGTATGTTGGGGCTCTACATCTCAAGGATGGTTTATGAAATTAAGGGGACAAGTCAACAATTTTTTGGAGGAATAACCAGCCAGGCTAGCTTTAAACTAATAACCCCTAATGGCAGGAGGGTCGCCTTCACTGTTCACTATTATGGGGCCCAACACCAGTAGATAGCTCTTTTGCAAGGTAGACGTATTATTAATAGTGGAGGGTATTTTCCTGATTGGTTAAACATTGAAAGTAAAGCAGAGTGTTAATAGTTCCCTGGCTGCTGTTGTACACGTAAAGCTTCAAACTTGTAAAGTCACCAAGTTACCCTATGGCTTGGTGCTTAAAGCCTGCAAATATTGCAGTACTTTTCGATAAATTGGCATGTGTCACCTGCTCAACCTCTAATAAAATCCGGACATTTTAATTGATCGCTTTCCCATTCCACCCTCTTTCTCCCATAGATTAAGAATTGTACTGGCCAACTCCCTGTGATACTGTGTGGCTTCTTCCAAATTGGTGACCACTAGAGGTTCCAGATATTTTTAAGTATTTGCAAGTCAGGAAATGCTGTAGTAGCTTTTATAACAGAAAACTTGACTGACAGTCACTCAGGGTTACAACAATTGTTCAAATCACAGAAACCTATGTAGCTCAAGGATATACAGCCCAGGCCTTAGATCATAACCTTCCAAATGAACTGTTACTATTGGGTGGAGCCTTACTAGCTAAGGTAGAGTTCTGACAAAAATATGGTGCCTAACTATAAATATATTACAGGACTGGTTGCATCTTACTAATTTCAACCAGTATAACATGTATTACACTCCACTAAAATTATAAGAAAGGACTGGCTTCCCAGACTGTTTTAGATGTGAAGGCCCCTGTCTCTTTATCACATGTTATGGAGGCCCCTACACAGATTTTCTGGAAATTATCAACAAGTGTTGATCCTATTCTAGCCTGAATTATTCACCCTGAATTAGGGACAGCAGTATTCCTCAGGGAACACTGGTGATACAGGCCCATATAACACTAATTGTTGTATAGCTGTTAACTATGTTATGCATTGAAGGAAGACTCACTTCCACTATATTGGAGTGGTACCATGAAGTTTTCATGCTATTCAGCTGAAAAGCATATTGCCACCATAAGGCAGAGAATCCATATTATCAAACTAATTGGAAGCCCTTATTATCTTGTATCCTGTGGAGACCATAAAGGTTTTCCTCATTTCACTGCAACTTGTAGTATTTAGGAGCCAGGTTGATCTTATCTCTGTAATTCTCCCATTATTACTTTCTCTTATTTTATTTCTCTCCAGTAGAATGGGACTTGGGGAGGGTATAAGATAGATGGGTGGTAGGTAATATTTTCTTTATGGAATTTTATCATTGTTTATTTATTAGT